>JAEOAD010001317.1:2825000-4237500 GCA_036365145.1 Orientallactaga sibirica
AGTAATCTAAAAAAGCATGGGTTGATCATGGCATTGGGAAAAATCCTAATGATAAGTCTTTCTTTCTGGAACGTGTAATTTTCCTGACTAATCTGTTTCTTCTTTTTAAAAATCATGGTTTCCCTTTTCATTTTAAAATTTTAAAATCTTATTTATTTGCAAACAGACAGGGAACGAATGAGACTGAAGGAAGAGAATGAGAGAGAGGAAATAGGTGTACTAGGCCTCTAGCCCCTGCAAACAAAATCCTGATGCATTCGCCACTTTGTGCATCTGGCTTTAGGTGGGTATTGGCCAATGGAGCCCAGGCCACTAAACTTTGCCAGCAAGTGTCTTGAACTGCTGAGTCACCTCTCTAACCCCTGGTTTCCCTTTTTAAGGTCACACTTGGAAGAAATGTTTCAGTAAGTATGTATACAACAACTCAAATTCCCAACAAATTATATTTGCTTTATTTGATAACTCTCTGACAGTGTTTTGTTTTGTTTTGTTGTTGTTGTTATTATTTGTTTTTCAAGGTAGGGTCTTACTGTAGTCCAGGCTCACCTGAATTTACTAAATAGCCTCAGGCTGGCCTCGAACTCACATTAGTCCTCCTACCTCTGCCTCCCCAGTGCTGGGATTAAAGGCGTGCACCACCATGCTTGGCCTGACAGTGTTTCTTCCACTCACACATAAGATATACTACAAACTCACACAAGGTGGGTCTTCACTAGGGCTTAACACTTCCTCCTAACTCCTGAAGTTGTAGCACAATTACACCGTCTCAGTGCCTCTCACTGATTCCCCACTCTGCCTTTCCCGGTGTCTTGAAGAGAGCACCCCAATCTGTGCCCCGCCATCTAAGGTCACTTCCTTCTTATCACACGTCATTGCATTCCCCTGTCATCATCGTTGTCTCCAGGCCTTAGTGAACACACACCTTGTTTTCTGAAACAAGAGTCCTGTCATAGTAAAAAGCATTAAAACAGAAGTCATAGGCTGGAGAGATGGCCTAGTGTAAGCGCTTGCCTGTGACTTCTAAGCATCCAGGTTCAATTCCCAGTACCCATTTAAGCCAGATGTACAAGGTGGTGCATGTATCTGGAGTTCCTTTGCAGTGTATAGAGGCCCTGGTGCACCCATTCTCTCTCTGTCTCCTTCTCTCTCAAATAAATAAATAAATAAATAAATATTGAAAAGAAAAAGAAGTCACAAACACACACATTAAAAACAAAATGTGGCTGGAGAGATGGCTTAGTGGTTAAGGTGCTTGCCTGTGAAGCCTAAGGACCCAGGTTTGACTCCCTAGAACCCATATAAGCCAGACGCACAAGGTGACACATGTGCACAGGTGATGCATGTGTCTGGAGTTTGTAGTGGCTAAGCCCCTGGCGCACCAATTCTCTCTCTTATAAAAAAAAATAATAAAAACAAACATAAAAAGTGCTTGAGGGCTGGAGAGATGGCTTAGTGGTTAAGGGGCCTGCCTGCAATGCCTAAGAACGCCTATTCAAATCTCCAGGTCCCACGTTTAGCCAGATGTAAAAGTGACACAAGCACGCAATGTTACACATGCGCACAAGGGGGCACACGTGTCTGGAGTTCGTTCATAGCATCTGAAAAGCCCTGGCACGCCCATTCTCTCTGCTTCTTCCTCTCTGTCCCTCTCTCGTTCTCTCTCAAATTAAAAAAAAAAAAGTGCTTGAAATGTTTAATCTGAAACAGGAACTTTCAGTAATTTAGTGATTGTGGCGGCCAGCTTGGGCTTCCTTCTGCTTTCTGGGCATTCTTCCTTTCCTTCTGTCCCCTCCCCTCTTCCTCCTCCCCGTTCTATTTCTCCCTTCCTCCCTCTCTGTATATGTGTGGTACTTTTGGTAGAAAGAATGGACTTTTACTTCTGTGTGCTGGAGTGATATATTATAGCCAATGCCTGAATATCTTAGAAACATATTTTTGGATCTGAAATGTATGGAAACTGGGGAGGGACTCCTTGGTGGAAAGATATTGTCAAAAGACAGGGAAACCAAGGGCCAGAAAATTGAAAACTTGCCCCCGTAACACAAAATAACCTTAGAAGAGTGTCTAGTTTTCTGACTCATGAGGCTAAGAGCCTTTCTCTTGTCGATGACCCCAGAAATTCCTGGGATAGGACGGTGTCTGCTTCTGGGTACAGGGGTACTGCTGTTGAGAATGAATAAGAATGTTAAGAATGAAAATAATACTTCTTTTATTTTTTATTTATTTATTTGAAAAAGAGAGAGAGAATGGATGTGTCAAGGCCTCTAGCCACTGCAGATGAACTCCAGATGCATGTGCCACCTTGTGCGTTGGCTTACATAGGTACTGGGGCAACAAACCTGGATCCTTAGGTTTGGCAGGCAAGTTCCTTAACTGCTGAGCCATCTCTTGCACCCCAAGAGATGTTAACTCCGTGGTGGCCTCCTGGACTGAGTTCCCTGGAGATGGATGGCCCTTTGGCCGTGTTTCCAGGAAGGGGAAACCTTCACTCCCCTCTGACTTTTCACTTGCATAGCCAAAGTGGAATTGTTTCTAGTGTGTCCTGGGATGCCTGCAGGGTTGCTTGGAAACCTCAAGCAGCTGGATACATTGTGTGATCTTCATTTCTTTCCTCTGGAAATCCTGTAGCTGAGATTCCTTTCTGGCCCTGGAATCTGGGGTGGCTCCTTGGTGACCTGTCTTCGCTGGCTTCTAGAGGAGAGATCAAAGACTTGGAGAGGGCTCAAACATGTCACACTATTGGTCCTGTACCTAAAGTCTCTACAGTGATTTCTTCTTGCAAGGCCAGTCTTTACACCTTTTTCCAAAACTTGTACATGGAATTCATTCTCCGAAGTGGTTGAAAAGCTAAGAGCCGTTCTCATTTTAGTCCATCCTGACTACAGGTAACTCTGTCTCTGAATGAGTTTTCTGAATTCCATTTGCTTAGGTTTTGTGAACTGAATAAATTTGAATTAATGTGTGACTTTCCAGGAGGCAGAAGTTATGCTTTGAAGGGTTAATCAACGTCTGTGTTAGTTTCCACAACTGTATTTTCATGTGTGCAAACATCCGCACACCATGTTGCCATCTTGGCTTATCAGTTCATACAAAATTGTCACTAAGTGATGCTAAAACACAAATATAGATATGTTTGAAGTGAGCTTTTCCTCTTCAATAGCCAGATATTTATATTTTGGGGGTTTACATTGACAGATCATCACAGCTTCCCTTCTCAAGGTAACACTAGGAAGAAAGATGTTTCAATAAGTGTGGATATGACAACTCAAATTCCCAGCAAATTGCATCCACTGTATTTGATAACTCTCTAACAGTGTCTCTTCCTATTAGAGCAGAATTGAGATGTCATGAACAAAACAGACCATGGACTCAGTTGTCATTTGGGAACAGGAAAGGGGAGTGAGAGCTGTTGCATTCTTTGTAAGTGAAAAATTTTTATAGGATTTTTGTCTCTGAATGATTATGGATGGAGCTATGGTGAGTAAACGCATGAATGTTAATACAACCATAGCTTCTGCTTCCATAGCACTTAGTTATTTGGGTCTTTATTACACACTTATAGGCGTTGATGGTTCAACAATTGGAGCTTTTAAGCTAATGGAAGGCTTTTTAGCCAAGTAGAATGCCTTCATTACTAGCAAGCAGGGAGCACTGAATGTAGAATAGAGAGGGTTTAAACAAATCTCAGAAAACATGCTTATAAAAGACTAATACCCATAATTTGTGTTTATTTTCAATTTTCTTAGATTTGAATAAATCATGGGAGAGATTCATACCATTTGTTTTCTTTTCACGGGTCTAGCCAGTCCCATGTGGCCTTGGGAAAGCTCTTGCACCCTCTGCAGATGAGCACACAGCTTGCTTATGTCCACATACTGTGGCTGTTCGAGCTCTCCATGGAATGTCCCTGCCCAAGGCTGGTTGAGGGACCCCAGAGCCTCCCATACAATTCCCAAAGCATTTGGAAAATGCAGCTTCCAGTTGGAAGCGGCATAATCATTTTTGCTCACAACTCACTGGCCAAGCTCGTTACACGGCGTGGTCTCCACTACAAGGGATGCTAGAGATGTGTGGGTGAACAGACTCCATGGGGAGCACTCCTTCACCCATCACCTCTTTTTAAATTTTGTTTAAAATTCATTTATTTGCAAGCAGAGAGAGAGAGGGAGAGAGAGAGAGAGAGGGAGGGAGAAAGAAGAGAATGGGTATATCAGGGCCTCTGGCCACTGCAAATAAACTCCAGACACATGTGCCACTGTGCGCATCTGGCTTTCTGTGGGACTGGGGAATGGAAACTGGGTTATGAGTCTTTTCAGGCAAGCACCTTAACTGCAAAGCCATCTCTTCAGCCCTGCCTCTTTTAAACAGCCTGCCCTTCAGAGCAGGAAATGGAAAGAGGATTGAAAATAGCCAGGAGAGTATTAGCCTTAAAGGGTGTCTGTATACATCTATGCTGTAAAAGCCTCTTGCTGGTCTAAGTCCTTTGACCCTGGCACACAGATCATGAAAGATTCTGTTTTGTGATTCTAAAGGCTGCTAAAGCAAATCGCATCTTGCAGTATTTTGAATGGGTGATATTCCTGAGCCTCCCAGAGCGTGTACTGGGAACAGACCTTGTTAAGTTACTCCGAAGGTTAACCACCACTGACAAGATGAAAGTGTGATGTTTTCTTTCAAGTAGAGCCGGGGTCTATATTGTCTACCCATCAGTGCTCATCCATCTCCTCCAGAGAGTTATCTCAAATGAGGTGTCAGAGCATGCGATGGATTTACTTTCTTGTATTGTTTTTTATTTTGATGGTTGATTTTTTATCTTCTTTAGTTATTGTCATATGAAGTTAAAACAACAACAACCAGAAAAATGAATAGAGAAGGTTACAAGAGGAAAAATAAAATAGCACAGCCTTGCAATGTTCTACCTTATTTTCTGAGGAGTTGTTATAAAATCTATAAGGTATGTCACTGTAATTTCTAGGGCTTGTTTTCTTGGCTTGCAACATCGTTTTTATTTTTAATTTATTTGTTTTTATTTCTTTTTACAGAGTGTGGTGGTTTGATTCGAGTGTCCCCTATAAAAATATGTGTTCTAAATGCTAGGTTCCCAACTGGTGACAATTTGGGAATTGAAGCCTCCTAGAGGCAGTTATGGGTGTTAGAGCTAGCTTGCCCTTGCCAATGTTTGGCACACTGTCCTGCTGCTGTTGTCCACCTTATGTAGGCCAGTAGGTGATGTACATATTCTGCTCATGTCATCTTTTTCCTCTGCTATCATGGAGCTCCCCTCAAGTCTGTAAGCCAAAATAAACCCTTTCCTCCCACAATCTGCTTCTGGTTGGATATTTGTCACAGCAAGGAGAATCTGACTACAACAATAAATTTGGTCCTGATATGTGCTGTCGTTGCTGCTGGAAACCTGACTGTGTGGCTTTTGGCCTTTTGGAATTGATTTGCAGGAGGACTGTAGGTGAATTTGAAATCTTGGCCTAAGAGACTCCTTTTAATGCTGTAAGTAAAGCTTGATGGATCATTCTGGTCAGAGTTGAAAGACCTGAATGCAGTAAGAACTATAGACTGTGAGGTCTGGCTTATGAGGGTGAGAAAGAGCTTTGCCTGGAATGGGATAGAAGGAGTTTGTGTGAGAGGCTTGCTGTTATGCCCATGTCCTGAGAACTTGTGCAGGGTTTCATTGTGTAGAAGTGGACTGGTGTGCACAGAGGGATATAGCACAGAAAAATGAAATCTTTGGGATGAAACTGCTGTGTTCAGCTGCAATTGTTTGAGAGATTATAACCATTGAGATTGGGTCAGCTGATCTGCAGTGAGACAACAGGAAGAATGCAAATTCTTTTGAAGGGGGCAAAATGTTGAAGGAATGTCCTTTTCTTCAAAGTCTGCTTTATTCCCCCCTGGATTAACAAGTTGGTAGCCCACCTGGTACTAGGGAGTATAACAAATGCAGGAAAGAGAGGGTCTTTGAATTTGCAACACAGTTTTGTATTTTGTAAATGGCCATGGGCAGTGTGAAGCGGGCTTGTTAGATTATCTGAATGGAGGCCCAGTGGAGCCAAGAGGATGAACCATGGGTTGCAGTAGAGACCCAGTAGAGATACCAGGACTATGTGATGGCTGCCAAGGAGAGCTGCTGGCACCAGATGAAATTTTCCTGGACTGTGATTAGTCTAGCTGGAGGGGTGGAATTGGAACTCTAGAGACTTGTCACTGGTTAGAATTATCAGACTTGGAGATATGTCACACTGACTACAGTTGTTGGACTTGGAGCTAGAGAGTTTGATGTTTGCCCTGTTTGTTTTAGTTAAATCTTGTATTGATTGAATATTTCTTTGCTATGCCCAATGCCATCTTTTGCAGTGTGGATGTTTATTCTGCGCCATTATGGTTTTTTGTTGTTGTTTTGGTATTATGACTCAGTTAAAAAACCTTGGACTATAGGGATGTTTCAACAGCATTGTGGTGGATTAAAAAAAAAAATGTCTGGGGACTTTTAAAGTTGTACTGAATGCATTGCATTTTACATAAGGGATGGTTATAAGTTTATGGGGCTCAGGGACAGAATGTGGTGGTTTGATTCAGGTGTCCCCCATAAACTTATGTGCTCTGGATTCTAGGTCCCCAGCTGGTGGCAGTTTGGGAACTGGAGCTTCCTGGAGGTGATGCATTGTTGAAAGTGGGCTTATAGGTGTTACAGCCAGCTTCCCCTTGCCAGTGTTTGGCACACTCTCTGCTGCTGTTGTCCATCTGATGTTGGCCAGGAGGTGATGTCCACTCTTTCTTCACACCATTGCTTCCCCTGCCATTGTGGAGCTTCCCCTTATGTGTGCAAGCCAAAATAAACCCTTTCCTCCCATAAAATGCTTTTTGTTGGGTTCTTTGTGCAGCAGCTTGAAGCTAACTGCAACACAGAGGTTGTAGTCTTATATCCACTGTCCCTGAGGGCTCTCAGTAGGGTTATTGGTGTTCCCTGTTGGGTAAATAAAGACTAAGTCAGTCTTTGGAGGTGGGGGGATTGTGCCTCAGGAGCCACTCTTTTGGCTCACAGTTATCTTACTTCTGTATTACAACTAGTTAACTTTATTACTGTGACTCAGATAATAGGTCAAGTCACTCAGACATATGCAGAGAAGTTACAAATTCCAAGACAGTGTATGAAAGGTTGTCATGGATACCCGTCTTTCTGGAGTTTATTGTTCAGTTGCAACTCTGGAAAGTAGTCTGAGTAACTGTGATGGAGTGAGTTTGAATTGTGCACGAGTATAGATTCTACCACCTCCCAGCCATGACAGGGCTGTGATACGCTTACTCAGTCTTGCTGTGATGCAGTTCTTTGGCTAAGATGGGTAGGAAAGTTAAGTCAGACATGTCCCAAGCAATAGAAGAGTAGAGTAACCCAGACACGTCACCCTCAACACAACTGTCAATAACATTGGCATTGTTTTAATGACAGACCAGACTGTGTCTCGAAAACAATGCTTTTCTACAATTTGTAAAATTCTAGATGTTTTGTGTGCCAATTAAGCTTTCTGATACTATAACACAATACCTGAGCTGATCAACTGGAAAAGGAAATTTACAAAATTTAGAGATTTCAGCCCATGATTGGTTGATTTTGTTGCTTTGAGCTTGGGGCACGATTGTTCCGGGCACATGACAGAGAGAGATGCTCACTTATGGTGCCCAGAGAGGAAATCAAAAGAGGAGTGGTGGGCCCCACATTCCCCTTTCCATCGTCTGCCTTTTCTCTGAAAGGCATGTTTCCAATGACCTAACTTCCTCATGGGAGGCCCTTCCCTCTTAAAAATGCCACAGGCTGGGGACTAAGTATTTACCACTTGGGCCTTTAAGAGAAACTTACCTAAGCCATAGCATCTAGTATGTTTGTAAGGGCTTATATTTTCTTCTGTTCCAGCTCCTTCAGCATATCCAGAAAATCCTATTGGAAACCTGGTACTGGACCAATGATAATCATGTTTGTAGTGTTATCACTTTTTAATTTTATTTTTTGAAAGCATTTTTTATTTATTTGCAAGAGAGAGAGAGAGAGAGAGAGAGAGAGAGAGAGAGAGAATAGAGATGGAGAGAGTGGGCATGCCAGAACCTCCAACCCCTGCAAGCGAATTCCAGAGGTGTGTACCACTTTGTGCATCTGGCTTTATGTGGATCCTGGGGAATTGAACCTGGGTTCTTTTTTTTGTTTTTAAATCAGAGGAGTTTGTGGTTAAGATATTAGGTAATGATGGTGAAGCAGAGTATACTTCTTTGTTCCCTTAGCAGCTGGAGATGGGTGTCACGTCCTTCTGTGATGCGCATGCTGGGGCCTTGGCAGTCTCTTTCCCTAATTAACCCCTTGTGACAAATGCGGAGTACATCACCACAGCAACTGACCGCTGTGATATTGTGCCAGAATATTCTACATTGCAATATTCATCATGATAATGAGGCCATATATTCTGTCTATCTTTTAATGGTCTCTTAATTGTTCTCATAAAGAAATAGCAGTTATTATGAGACAGGAAATAGAGTTTATTTATTTATTTATTATTTTAACTTTTTATATTTATTTATTTGCAAGTATAGAGAGAGATAGAGAAAAGAGCAATTGATAAAAAGAATGCATGTGCCAGGGCCTTCTGCTGCTGCAAACAAACTCAACATATGTGCCACCTTATGCGTCTGGCTTTACTTGCATGCTGGGGTATCTAACTCTGGTTGTTGGGCTCTGTACAGAAGCACCTTAACTGCTGAGCCATCTCTCCAATCCTATTTCTTATTTAAATTACATGTTGTAATGAAACCATTTTTAAGCTATTGGAAATAGCCAGAGTTCCTTCAAAGAACACCTTAGCTAGATAATTTTAAATATATATCACTGCCTTTAATATGTAGCCTGAAAAACACAGATTGGCCATGTATTGAGAGCGTCACTCAGTGCCACAAATGGAACCTCATGTGGAGAGCCCAAGCACTTTAGTTTAGTCTTGTTTTCCATATCTTCGTACTCGTGATAGATTCCAATAGCATTCATAATAGCATTTAAATTTTTTAAAAAATATTTAATTTATTTATTTGAGAGAGAAAGAGAGAGAGAAAATGGGCATGTGCCAGGGCCTCTAGCCACTGCAAATGAACACTACTACCTTGTGCATCTGGCTTTACATGGATACTGGGAAATTAATCCTGGGGTCCTTTGGCTTTGCAGGCAAGCACCTTAACTGCTAAGCCACCTCTCCCGCACCATAATGGCATTTTTTGACTTGGACGATGGAAGTCTATTGAACACCAAGGAAGTTCACTATAGGCTGGACAGTCTTCTAAGCTGGTTTTTCCAAAGTTTTTCCAAAGCTACATGACGGGATTCAACTCGCCGTTGTTGGTGAGAGGATACAGCAGTTTGTTCTTACTGATGGTTCCACGCAGTGTAGCAGTTACCCTCTCACTGCTAGGCCAAAAGACATGGCCAGAAGCAGCTTCTGGAAGAAGAGGGCTTATTCTGGCTTGGTGTTCCGGAGGGTAGAGTTCATCCTGGTGGGAAAGATAGCATGGCAGAACAGGAAGCCATCTTCGCGTCATGGCGTCAGCAGGGAGGAAGCACAGCGAGTGGGAAGGACGCGTGGCTGGGCTGTAGCATCTCACCACCCGCCCCCAGCCCACGTGACACAGTTTCTCCAGCAGGCCTCCACTTCTCAAAGGCTCTGTAATACTCCTGAGCAGAGGTGAAGACAGAGGGTCCCCAGGGTAAGGTGGCTAGCTAGACTAGCTCAGCCAGTGAGTCTGGGTTCACGGGAGAGACCCTGCCTCCGTGAATAAAATGGAGAATGACGGAGGAAGACACCCAGTTTTACACTCTGCTCGGCATATGCACAGGCAGACATGATGGTGAACCCACTGGGTGGGTGAAGTAATGGAAGTTGTAGCACAGTAGCCGAGCTGGGATTTGAATTTACCATTCTGAGGTTAAACACTCTAGACTGAGACTCTTCAAATTGAATGGCTGGCTGGCCTGGGAGAGGCAGTCCAAGGCCTGCATAGGCTTATTAAGGAAGTCAGAGACTGCAGCTTCCAGACAAGGGAAGAGGGGTACTCATTATCTGTTTATTCAAGGAACTCTGACCCTTGGGGAGTTATGAGTGAGTGAATGTCATGTTAAAACCTAGACATACATTCTGGAACAGATCATTTCAAAATCAATTTTCATACACGGAGGGAACATGAGATTATTAAGTAGCAAGCAGATAGCAGCAGACCCTTGAGAGGGTGCTGTGGAGCAGCAGCGGCTGTCATTTCCGCTCAGGGTCCGCGCACATGGGGAGCTGGAGATTTGCTTGGTTTATTTGGGACTAATCATCCTAGTAAATTTTTATTTTCGAATCTAAGTTGTAAAAAAACCTGGCTACCATCCCAGAGCAGAAAAGGGATAGAAAAGAAGCTAGAGAGGAGAGAACCCAAACATATGGAGAGCCTGCTTTTGGCCCTGTGCCCAGTGGGTGCGTACATGTCGTCCCATCTCCTTCTATACCTAGAAAGATCCAAGTGGGTGTAGCCACCCTTGCTTCACAGAAAGGGAAACCAAGTCAGACGGATGACGGAGACCCTAAAGAAGCAAGCATGGTACCCCCTGGCATCCAACTCTTAAGCCCTTGCTCTTGTGGCCAAATGGGCTGTAGTCTTTTTTATTTTTATTTATTTGAGAGAGAGAGAGAGAGAGAGAGAGAGAGAGAGAGGAGGGAGGAGGCTGGTGAGAGAGAATGGACACACCAGGGTCTCCAGCTATTGCAAACGAACTCCAGATGCATGAGCCACTTTGCGCATTTGGCTTTATGTGGGTACTGGGGAATCAAGCCCAGGTCCTTAGGTTTCACAAGCAAGCAGCTTAAATGCTAAGCCATCTCTCATGCCTGGCCCTGCTGTAGTTTTGTATCCTTGAACAACATATGGGGTGAAATTCAGGCTCAGGAGTGCTCTGCGTGGGACTCCTGAGGCCAATGACTCCTCCTCCAGCTTGTCTGAGTGGTACCGATAGGAGTGTCTCTCAGTCATCCCTTTACCTTTGTGGCAGGAACGTGGGGGTGATAAAGGCCCTAGGGAAAGACAGAGGTTCCACGTATCTTGGGACGCATGGTGTCTGCCTACCTGTGTGGGGGGTCACTTGCTAGAATACGCTTTGTAAGGATGTCCAGTGGGATGAATACTATGAAGGGTGGAAGAACCCACCAGGAAGGAGAGGGCTTCAGAGGGAACAAGAGAAGCTGTGCCTTGCAAGTGGGGTGGAAGCTGTGACCATGAAGCCGATTATTAAGCTGTCACTCTGGTGACTTTGGATTATGGTGCTGAAGGTGTTCATGGCTACTCCATTTTACAGATGAGAAGATCAGGCACATACTTGGAATACA
This sequence comes from Orientallactaga sibirica, assembly GCA_036365145.1. Lineage (NCBI taxonomy): Eukaryota > Metazoa > Chordata > Mammalia > Rodentia > Dipodidae > Orientallactaga > Orientallactaga sibirica. Next base: position 2,836,406 of record JAEOAD010001317.1, read on the forward strand.
TCAAGATCCTGTTATGCTACTGGCCTGTCGTTCCATCTCTGGAGGTTCCAGAGCCATTCTGTCACTTACTGAGTGGTGGCTGGGTTTGCTGGAACCTGTGTGTTCCAGATCTCACCTTCAGGCTGGGTTGAGCGAGTTTTACTCATTTTCAGGTTCAGAGACAAGGAGGCGTGGAGAGAAGGACACCCCCGCTCTTGCTGGAAGGCTCGGAGTTTCATTGCTGTAGCATGCACACATAGGAATGACCAGGAGGAGACCATTAAGGCAGAATTCAACTTCCACTACAAAATGTGTGCCACAAAAAACTTGCCACCCATGAAGCAGGTCTTTTACAGGGGAGCCTTGGGGGTCTGTTTGCAACTTACCAAAAGTGGAAGCCACCATCGGAAGCATGTGGCTCCCTCTGGGTGGGGGGAGGCTGAAAGAGTCCAAGTGTTGGGTCCCTACTCAAGGACTTGCAGATTTAATTTCATCTGCCTGAGGTTTGGCCACAGTGAGAAGGCACTACTGCCTTAGGACATCTTACTGGAGGAGATGAGGTACTTGTCCCATGGAAAGAGCCAAGAGGGAATAAGGAACAGGGCTCAGGAAAACTAGGACTTGTGTGCTAGCTATCTCCTGCCAGCTGCCTGGCTTTGTAAATAAAGTTTTATTGGAACACAGCCACACCCATTTGTTTATGTATGGCACTTGGCTGCCTTCACTAAAACAGTGAAATTGAATGTTGCAACAGAGACTGTCTGGCCTGAAAAACCTAAAATATTTACTATCTGGCTCTTGACTGAAAAAGTTTGCCAACCCCTAAACTGGGAAGTGATGAGTTTCAAGGCTGTGGGTGGTGGGAAAGGCTGGGCCACCAGTAAGTAGATGGCTGAATTTCCTTTGGCTGCAATGCTATCTCAGAAGAATCAGCATCACAACCTGCTGCCACCAGCTGTCAGGCAGGGACCACAAACCACGCGATCTGACCCCATGGGCCTTGAAGCTAGGTCTGGGTGGCACCCCACCAGAACATGACCATCACTGCCCTTTGACAGTAGCAATACATGGGTGGACTTGTGCAGCCTAGCAGGATGCTCAGCCCACCCGTGGTAAACAGACCCCATCTGTTTCCTTTTATTCTCTGATGGCAGCAGACCAGGTCATGGCACTTCACACCTCTAATCTGACCCCACTCCTTCTTGTCCACAGTGGGGACAGAAGTAAAATGACTTTGACCCCTCTGACATCAAGTCCTCAGTCCATGTGAGTCACCGCTCCATATCATGGGGATGGGAGGGGCTAACTGTACACCAGGCTGGGGGACAAAGGTCCTGGAAGAAGTCTACTGACCAAGTGCAACCATCAACTGATCATCTGATGTCGCTGTGTTGGGGACACAGTGCTGAATGAGCCCACACACAACTTCTGTAGTTGTAGAACTGGTCCCATGTGTGGATAAAACTGGACGTTTTAAGTGAGTTCCATGTTACATGTGTATGTGTCTGTGCACACGTGGGTGTATGTATCAATTTATCAAAGCACAACAAAAATTTGAAAAGGTCCCCTTGACAGCATTCTGTGGAGAAGCTCCTTTTCCAGGGGATTGGATTGTTTAAAATTTTATTTATTCATTTATTCAGTTGAGAGAGAGGAAGAGACAGATAGAGAGAGAGAGAATGGGTGTGCCCGGGCATTTAGCCACCACAAACAAACTCTAGACACATGGTCTACCTTGGGCATTTGGTTTTATGTGAGTACTGGGGAGTTGAACTTGGGTCCTTAGGCTTTGCAGGCAAGTGCCTTAACCACTGAGCCATCTCTCCAGCCCAAGAGGGGTTGGTTAATTAAAACAATAATGTGGTGTGTGTATATGTATGTACAGTATATGTGGTATGGTATGTGACGTGTGTGTACTACATGTATATATTGTGTGCAGATACACATGCCCTGTGTGTATGTGTGTCTGGAGGCCAGAGGAGGACAGACAAGAGGGGAGATTTCTGAGTAGCCCCCTCTTTTCCCTTATCTGCCTGTTTCCTGGAAATGGAGTCTGTCACTCACTCCACAGCTATTGCTTGTGCTATTTTATTTCTTTTCCAGTTAGCAAGCTCCAGTGATTCTTGGGTCTCTGCTCCCCATAAGATTGGGGTTACAGGGCTATGCCCAGCTGTTTACTTGGATGAATCCTACTGTGGGTGGTCCCAGGCCTTCTCAGGCCCTCACCCTTGTGTAGCAAATGCTCTTAACTGCTGAGCCATCCCCTTGGGCCCGGCTTGTGATTTTTAGCTTCTGTCTCTGGAATATCCCACAGCAAGGATTGGCCAACTAGATCCAACTTTTGTGCCATGGTATAAATTGCTGGTAAATAGGGCTCTAGGGGGACAGCGGATCTCCTTAATCCATTACGTGAATGAAACCACCAAGCCTCGTGCTGATCACAGTGCATGAAGGAATGGTTCCTCTTAGTTCTGTTCTGAAGCTGCCTCTTGACAATCAGCACAGATGGACACACAGACAGGACAAGCAGAACACACACTTATCCCTTGAGGTGGTTTGAATCCATGTCCCCCATGGACTCATGTGTTCTGAATGCTTGGTCCCCAGCTGGTGTCTGTTTGGAAGGTGGAGCCCGGCTGGAGGAGGGGTATTGCTGGGGGAGGGCTTTGGGGTGTTATAACCAAGCTTCCCCCTTGCCAGAGCTCAGCTCATTCTCGCTGCTTCTTGCCAGTTACTTGCCAGATACGATGCTCAGCCTCTGCTCTGCCAGCCTTTTCTTGCCATGCTGAAAGTCCCCCTCAAGACTATGAGCTGAAAAAACTCCTTTCCTCCCATCTGCTGCTTGTGGTCAAGGGTTTTGTCCCAGCAACATGAAGGCAACTGCAAAATCCCTGGTAAAAGATGACTCACATGAGCCAGACACACAAAGTGGCGCATGTGTCCCGAGTTCGTTTGCAGTGGCCAGAGGTCCTGGCATGCCCATTCTCTTTCTCTTTCTCCTTCTCCTTCTCCTTCTCTCTCCTTCTCCTCTCCTTCTCTCTCTCTCTCTCTCTCTCTCTCTCTCTCTGCCTTTCTCTGTCTCAAATAAGTAAATAAAATAAAAAAATATGACTCCCCAATAGGCAAAATGTGGTTACATTTATATCTGTAACTGTGTTTACATTCTTTGTTGTGAGAATTGCTTATTTAAATGGCAATTTCCAAGCTGCCTCCAGTATGCCTGAACCATGGCTTCACTGTCCTTTACCCAGCAGGCTGAGATTGTGTTTGTTGTTAACAGTGTTGCTGGTTCTGTGAAATGGGAAGGTGGAACTTTGAGTTTGGAAAGTGCTAGCAATCTATGAAGCATTTGGTTCTTCACTTTAAACCTGGTGCTGGATGAAGACAGTAGTGTCATGCTACTGACATGATGCCTAGAAGGCAGATCCCACAAAAGAAGCGGTTCATGGGCTGCTTGAGGGATTTCTGCACAGGAAGCCCTCCCCCCTCCGCCCCGGCTGAGTGTTTCAGCAAAACGACACAAGAGCTTTTGTTTCTGGGTACCATATCACAGTGACTTGTGCTTTAAAAAATGGATGGGGGACGGGCTGGGGCTGTGGTTCAGTAGTTAAAGGGGCTTGCTTGCAAAGCCTTACTGGCCCAGGTTCAGTGTCCCAGCTGCACACATAAAGCCATACAGGTAATCAGTTCCAGTGGCAAGAGATCCTTGCATGCGCATGCACACAAAAATATATAGAAAAATGTAAAACAGTCTGGAGAGATAACTCAGTGGTTAAGGTGCTTACCTGCAAAGCCTAACAACCCTGGTTTGATTCCCCAGTACCCACATAAAGCCAGATGCATAAGGTGGCGGATGCATCTGGAGTTCATTTGTCATGGCTAGAGGTCCTGGTGTGCCCATTCTCTGTGACTGTTTCTTTTCTATCTCTCTCTGCTTGCAAATAAAAAATAATTAAGAAAACTAAACTGATAGGGGTGGAACTTATTCACTTGAGTTTTGTTTATATAAAGTTCATAAAATGATAGTTTGGAACTTTCTGTAAATATAACCTCACATATGTACATCATGCTTTGTGAGATTTGTTTATATGTTTTATGTGTCAGTAATTTGTTCCCAGTTGATAATCCATTGTATAAATATATAACAGATTAATTTATCCCTTTATCTATTAGTAGGCATTTAGGTAATTTCTGGTGTGGGGATGTTATGAAAGGGACTTCCATGAACATTTGTGTAAGTGTTGTTGTGGGCATATGTTCTCATTTCCCTAGGACTGAATCTGCTGGGTCATAGAGTAGTATATATTTAACTTAATAAGAAGTTGAAAAAAATTTTTTTTCCTAACATATTCATAGTATTTTATATTTTCACAAGCAATATATGAGATTGCTGGTTACTGTATGTCACATGCAACATTTCAGTCAAAGGTTTTAAATTTTAGCTCTCCTATCAGATTTAGGTTTTATATTTTTATTTCCCCAAGGACTAATGATGTTCAGCATATTTTAGACTGCACATTGGCCATTCATCCACCTTCCAGTGTACCATGTGCTCATGTTAGGGTTGGAATTTTAAATGAGTTTATGAGAGTTCAATAGAGATTCAGAGTATAAGGCATTTATTAGAATTCTTGTACCGCGAATACTTTCTCCTTGGGAGTTGCTTTGTGATTTTTAAAAAATTTATTTATCTGTTTATTTATCAGAAAGAAAGGAAGAGCAGATCCATAGAGAGAATAGGCACACTAGGGCCTCCAGCCACTGCAAACAAACTAGACACATTACCATCATGTGCATCTGGCTTTATGTGGGTACTGGGGAATTGAACCTGGGTCCTTAGGCTTCACAGGCAAGCACCTTAACCATTAAGCAATCTCTCTAGCCCTCAATTTTATTAATGGTGATTTTGATGATATGTTTTAATTATCATAAAGTACAAGTTATCATTTTGTTTTGAATTCTAAGTGCTTTTTATATCCAAGAAATCACTATCTACTAGAAGGTCACAAAAATACTTTTTGCTTTTTTTCTAGACATACATTCAACTTTTCCATTTAAGTCCATTATATATGTCAAATTAATATGTGTTATGGTTTGGAAGGGATGGGATCCCCACAAAATGTTCATATATTACAGACTTTGGATTTCAGATAAAGGATTCAATCACTGAGAGAGGATTGTATCATGAGAACTTGAATGAGTCAATATATTGACACATTGATGGAGTGAACCATTATCAGAAGGTGGGAGAAAACAGAAGGTGGGACCCACTTGGAGGCAGTATGTCACGGAGGCCATGCCTTGAAGAACATAGATTGTCACTGTTGCCTTGTGCTTGGCAGTTGAGGGATAAACCACTTTTCTCCTCTGTGCCCGTATGCTATGATGTCTGTCTTTCCTTGGGCTGAAAGCAGTGGGCAATGAACTGGAACCATGAGCCAAAATTAATTCTTGTTTTGAAACAATTATTTTATTTATTTGCGAGGAAGAGAGGGAGAGAGATAGAGAGAGAATGGACATGCTAGGGCCTCTAGCCACTGCAAATGAGCTCCAGACACATGCTCCACCTTGTGCATCTGGCTTATGTGGTTCCTGGGGAATCAAAACTGCAACCTTAGGCTTTTTAGGCAAGCACCTTAATTGCTAAGTCATCTCTCCATCTTAGTCAGTTATATTAACTAACTTTTTAAAAATTTTAATTATTTTTGGAGAGAGACAGAGGGGAGAGGGAGACGGAGAATTGGGCGTGCCAGCAGTCTCTCAGCTGCTGCGAATGAAATCCAGATGTGTGCACCCCCTTGTGGACAAGTGCAGCATTGCGCCCTTGCATCACTTTGCATCTGGCTAAATGTGGGACCTGGAGATTGGAACCGGGTTCTTAGGCTTAGCAGGCAGGTGCCTTAACCGCTAAGCCATCTCTCCAGCCCTTAACTTTTTAAAACATTAATGAATTCCTGGGATAGGTACAACTTGTTCATGATGTATTGTTTTTTTTTTTTTTTTTTGGTTTTGCAAGGTATGGTTTCACTCTGGTCCAGGCTGACCTGGAATTAACTATGTAGTCTCAGGGTGGCCTCGAACTCTCGGTGATCCTCCTACCTCTGCCTCCCAAATGCTGCAATTAAAGGCGTGTGCCACCACGCCCGGCTTATGTACTTTTAATTATATGGATTTGATTCATTGTTTATTGTGTGCATAGTGCATGAGAAATATCTATGTGTTGCTTTATGGTGGGTTTTTTTTTTTGTTGTTGTTGTTGTTCTTTTAATGTCCTTTTGACAGTTGTGATGTTGGGGTTGTGTTGCGGTCCCCCCTAAGGCCAGCTCAGGAGGGACGGTAGGGTCTCTGCCGAGTCGGGGTGAGAATCACGACACAGACTCTGGGAGTTGGGTGAAAGCGGGAAGCGAGCCTCCGCAAACTCGTTTATTCAGGAAAATGCACGTGGGTTTTAAGGGGCTTGGCTGGCTAATCCTTGTATGGGGTGGTCCCCTTTTTGTGACCAATGACAGCCTGTCTCTGGATAGGACATCTCGTAGCAGGCTTCTCGCGAGCATGGGACTGTAGTTGTTGTCACACCAAGCCTGCGCAGAATGCCATTTCCACAGAAGCCACTTCCTGTGTTCTTCTGCCATGCGGTCTGGCTAGGACCAGGCCTGTATTGTGCCATACAGGGTTGTATTACCCTCACTAAATAAACTGGGAAGTATTCTGCCCTTTAATTTCCTGGAAGAGTCAATATGAAATTATTGGTATTTTGCCCTTGCATAGTTGATATGATTTATTAGTTAAAGCCCTTGAAACTGGGTTGTTTGTTTTGACATTGCTATTAAATGTGAATTCAATAACTCTTGTATATAAATGGCCAGTAATATTTATCATTTCTTTTGGTATGAATTTTAATGATTTCTATTTTTCAAGGAGGTTGACATTTAAATAAGTAGCATTCCATTTTCAATTTTATCTGTAATGATGTTTTCTCTCTATTCTTTTAAAAATATTTTATTGATTTATAAGCAGAGATATACAGACAGAAAGACAGACAGAGGCAGATTGAGAGAAAGAATGTTTGTGCCAGGGCCGCCAGCCACTGCAAACACACTCCAGATGCTTGCTCTACCTTGTGCATCTGGTTTTACGTGTGTGCTGGGGAATCATACCCAGGTAGTTAGGCTTTGCAGGTAAGTGTCTTAACCACTGAGCAATCTCTCCAGCCCTCTATACTTTTTAAATTTTATTTATTATTTATTTATTATTATTTTTTAAGTTTTTTTATTTTTAGAGAGAGACACAGAGAGAGACAGACAGAGAGGGAAAAGGAGACAGATAGAGAATGGGCACGCCAGCAGTCTCTCAGTTGCTGTGAACGAAATCCAGATGTGTGCGCCTCCTTGTGGGCAAGTGCAGCATTGCGCCCTTGCGTCACACTGCATCTGGCTAAACGTGGGACCTGGAGATTGGAACCGGGTTCTTAGACTTAGGAGGAAGGTGCCTTAACTGCTAAGCCATCTCTCCAGCCCTATTTTTTATTTTTTTTATTGACAACTTCTATACTTATATACAAAAAATGTATGATATTTCCCTCCCCTCCCCCATTCCCCTTTAGAACTCCAATCTCCATCATATCCCCTCCTCTCTCCATTAGTCTCTCTTTTAATTTGACGTCATCCTCGTTTTCTTCTATTATGAGGGTCTTGCGAAAGTATTGCTAGGCATTGCAAGGTCATGGATATCGAGGCCAATTTCTGTCTGGACAGTTGCATTGTAAGGAGTCATACCCTTCCTTTGGCTCTTCCATTCTATCCGCCCCTTCTTCCACAATGGGCCCTGAGCCTTAGAGGGTGTGACAGAGATGTTTCAGTGCTGGGCACTCCTCCATCCCTTCTTTTCAGCACTATGTTGCCTTTTGAGTCATCCCAGTGGTCATTGCCATCTGAAAAGAGAAGCTTCTCTAACCAGAAGTGAGAGTAGCATTAATATGTGAATATGAACTTTAAGGGTAGTGCTTTCAGGGCAGCTTGGTGGGAATAATATATACATTTAGCCAGACAAGAGCAGACTTTATACTCCTAAGGCTCAAGACCTCCCCGCCATAGACTTTTGCTTAGTTTTTTCAGTACCAGTCATGTATTCCCTCCCATAGAGAGGGCCTTCAGTCCAATTATGGAGCAGTTGGTTACCCCAAGAGCAGACAGGCCACTATTGCACCCATTCGATCATTGGGCCTGTCTGGCCAAACTTGAATATTCAGTGTCCACTGGTTTCACTGCTGATGACTTCTGTCTCCCATACGGCTGCATGCAGTGCAGCTTTTTCCAGCTTTCAATTGCCAGCCCTCTATTCTTGATACTACTATTTTGTGCTTGCTTTCTTCTCATCAGTTGTGTTAGTCAGCTGTTTATTGCTGTCAACATGTACTTGAGACAGTCAGCTTACAAGGAGGAAAGTTTCCCTTTTGCTCATGACTTCAGGAAACCCTGTTGCTTTGAGCCTGTGGTGGGCACATCATGGTGGGGGAGGTCTAGTCACCTCATAGCAGCTGGGGCTGGGGAGTCAGAGACAGAAACAGAATAAGACGAAGAGAGACACTAGTGTCCTGACATGCCCTTCAAGGGCGAGCCCCAGGTCATCTCACATTTCTCTAATAGCTCTGTAAACCGGTGACAATGCCTTTTAGTATGTGGGTTTTGTGGGGACACTTTAAAATATTAACATCTGTCTAGCTAACATTCTATAATTTCATTGTTATTTAAAGAATCATGTTTTGTTTTCAAATATTTCCATTTGCTTTATTGATTTGGGCTGTTTCTATTTTTCCTTCTTCAGCATTTTTTGAATAAGTGTTTTTTAGATAATTAATTAATTTATTTATTTATGAGAGAGAGAAACAGGCAGGGAGGGGAAAAGAGAGCCTCTAACAACTACAAATGAACCCCAGATACATGTGTCACCTTGTGCATCTAGCTTACATGGGTCCTAGGGAATTGAACCTGTGCCCTTAGGCTTTGCAGGCAAGCACCTTAACCACTGGTCCAGCCTCTCATTTTTTTAAAAAAAGTTATTTGCCTTTTTACCACAGTCATAAGATTTTAAGGTGCATTATTCATGTAGAAGTAATTCTTTTTTCTATTACTACAGCATTTAAATTGTTAAATTTTTCTATGAGCTCATCTTTAGCTACATCTCAAAAAATTAGCATGTTGTTTTTTATTGTGATTAATTTCAAAATATTTTCCAATTATCCATGCCATTTTCTTTCTCAGAACATATTATTAAGGGCTTTGCTGCTTATTTCCAAATCCTTGCAACTTTTGAAGGTATCTTTTGTAGAAAGCCTAGCATTGTTGAGGTTTTCACATCACTATCATATATTGCTTTCTAAACAAAGCCCATTATTAACAGAAAATATACTGGAGGTATTTTAGGCAACTTAAATTTATTGAGACTTATCTGATAACCCAGTGGATATTGTGGTAAGAATATGTGTTCTGTAGCTGTTAGGTGCAAATCTATGCAAAGGTCAACAAGGTCACATTGGTAAGTAGTGTTGATATAAGATTAAGTCCCTTAAATCTCTGAGAACTGAGTCTTAATGAGTTTCCACAGGAGACGGTTTCAGATGTGTCATCGTGTCCCCTTACCGGATTAACTAGGTCAGCTTGTATGATGGCCCTGGGCCAGTACTCTTGGAACACTGTCCCTTGGCACCTAGCTTCCTTTGCACTCTGACTTCTGTAGTACTTCCCTTTGTTAACTTTTCACTGTCAAACATCGCTCCCAAGGATCCACTTTTGCTTTCATTGATTTTTTTTCTCCATTGATTTCCTATACTCAGTTTCTTTGACTTCTCCTCTCTAAATTAAAACAAATATTATCTCATTTTAATTTTACTTACCTCAGATTTAATTTATTCATCGTTTCACTTTCTGAAGTGGAAGCTTAAATGGTTGAGTGTAAACATTGATTTTCTTTCCTAGGATTTATATTCCATGCTACTACTTTCCTGTGAGTGTTTCTTTGACTTCATTCCACATATTTCAGTGTCTTGTATTATCATTTTCTTTTGGTTGAAAAATTGCTTCTTTGATCCATGGGTCGTTTAGAAGCATATTATTTAATTTCCAAATATTTGGAAAACTTTTAGCTGTTTTCTCTGGTGTCTGTTGTGGATTTTTGCCTTAATTCCATTATGGACTCAGAGCATGCTTTTTGTGGTTTCTGTTCATTTAGACTTACAATGTATATATTATGGGCCAAAATGTCATCCATCTTGGCGACAGTTCCAAGCAAGCATCTTCACATGCGTGAGAAGAAAGTGTATGCTGCCCTTCTGAATAAAATAGTGTATAAATGTTAGACCTAACTCACGGGGTTCTTGCCCTCAGCTATATTCTAACTGGTTGTTTGTCTACTGACACAAGAGTACTGAGGGTGTGTAGAGTAATCGTGGGCTTGGCAGTTTCCTTTCTGTTTATCTTTGCTGCATATATTTTAATGGTCTATACACTCCCCACATACCCCACATTAAGCACCATAAAGGCTGCTGTGTCTTCTTAGAGAATTTACCTTTTGTGATTGAGTTGTATCCATGTCGTATCCTTTTCCCTGATAACATTTCTTGCTTCTAAAGCCTTTATTGTCTGAAATTAGTATAGTAATTCAGATTTTCATTTGATTTTATTTGTTGTATATCTTTATCTTTTCTTCTAATCTACCTATATTTATATTTATATTTATATTTATCATGGATTTCTTTGGGGCAGATAATAGGTGAATCTTCTTTTTGTTTTTGTATTTATTTATTTATTTATTTATTTATTTATTTATTTAGAGAGGGAGAAAGAGGCAAAGAGAGAGCGAATATGGATGCACCAGGGCCTCAACCTACTGCAAACAAACTTGAGACACATACACCACCATGTGCATTTGGCTTTACGTGGGTGCTAAGGAATCACACCTGGGCTACCAGACTTTGCAAACAAGTGCCCTTAACCACTGAGCCATCTCTCCAGACCCAAGTGTGTTTTTAAAATCAGTTATGACAATCTCTTTCAGTATTTTAGATGATATCATCTCTATAGCTGTTTCCTATTCATTTCCCTCTTGTTCATTTTTTTTTTTTTTTTTTTTGTCTTTTACTTTTAATGCTTTCTCTAGTCTTTATTAATTAAACAATTCATGTGACTTAGTTTTCTCTCAGCACAAATCCTGTTTGCCTTAGTTTCTTCATTTGTGAGGTATGGATTCTCATAAACATCGTCTCTATGAAATGGGATGCTCAAATAATGAACCCCTGGACATCTTAGGACAATCGATAGCATGAAGTCTATATTCTATAGAAGCCAGGTGGGGATGATACAGCCATTTGTGTAAAGCACCTGTGCACTCCTATCTGAGTACTGTCTCAGTCTCCGTGACTCTTCGTAGATGCTCTGAGTTTCTCTATACAGGCCCAGCCCCTGCTCTTCTGCCATTCCCCTGACTCTCCCTCACTTTTTCCCACAGCCGGTATGATATCTGTCATAGTACCTATTCACTTGTTGATTTGTGTTGTTGATGTTCACCCTCCTTCCAACTTAAGTGTCAGGATATTAGGACAGGTTCTGTCATCATATAAAATTAAATATTTTATGGCAATTTTCTTTGCATTCAGATAAGGATTTTTTCAGGAACCCTTTATGATATTGGCAGATAGTCATTAATGCCATCATGCCTGTGTGGGCGTCCCCTCAGAGAGGATGTGTGAACCAGAGTCCGGGAACAAACGGGCACCAGCATGACCCATGCCCAGGTCTGCCTGAGTACCCAGCCTTCCTCCACAAGCCACCTGCCTATAATAGCTTTTGTCTTTCCCTTTTTTTTTCAGTATGAATACTTCAATGCCGTGCTCATCAATGAGAGGGACAAAGACGGGAACTTTCTGGAACTGGGGAAGGAATTCATCTTAGCCCCAAACGACCACTTTAATAATTTGCCTGTGAACATCAGCCTGAGTGATGTCCAAGTCCCAACGAACATGTATAACAAAGGTAACACGCCTGCTGCTGCCTCCATCCGGGGGTGAGGAGTGGGGCCTCAGGGGTTTTCTTCCATACTGAGCATCAAGCATCCTCGGTGTGGGCGATGCACTTGGGCTGCTTCACCCTGACTGTCATGTCTCTATCAAACCCTCTACCATGTTGCCTAGAAGTCAGAAAGATTTTTCTGTAAATATTTCAGGTCTTGCAGTCTCTGTCCCAGCTGCTCGGCTGTGCTGTTTGGGCCCCAAAGCAGGCAATACAAAAGCAGATGCTCAGAAAGAACTTGCTTGCAGACCCCTGTGTTCAGCTCTCCCATCTCCTGTTTCACTCCCTACGTCACTATTTAAGAGTTGGTGTGTGTCTGAGATTGCAGTGGGCTCAGCTGTGGTCTTTTATCAGACACCAGGAAGCGCTGACTGTAACAGGGATCTGAGTGTCCAGGCTTGCCACCCGCAGACATGGTCTTTACATTGGCAACTAGAGTTATTTTCCCCAAACTGCCCATCTTCCCAGTCCAGTTGGGATTTTGGTGACTGAGGACTGGACTGTGGCATCTGAGATCCCTGGCTAGACCCACTTTGCTATCTGTTTCTGACATGGGCACTTCTCATCTCTTCAGAGCGTAAATCCTCCCTCTCTCTAGTGGGATAATAATGAGGTCTGAGCTGGCTGTGATGGTGCACACCTGTAGTCCCAGCAGCTAAGGGGCAGACAGAGTAAGAGTGTTGTGAGTTTAAGGCCACTCTGGGATACATAATGGGTTCCAGGTCAGTCAAACTATATATTGTGAGACCCTGTCTCAAAAAAAGCAAAACTAGGGCTGGAGAGGCACTTGCCTGTGCAGCTTCATGACCTGGTTCAATTCTCCAGTACCCACATAACGTCAGATAGTCAAAGTGGTGCATGCATCTGGAGTTCATTTGTAGGAGGCCCTGGTGTACCCATTCATATTCATTATATCTCTCTCTCTGCTTGCAAATTAATATATAAAATATTTTTAAAGAAAGCAAAATTAAATAAATATAAATGACATCTACTTCCTGTGGTGGTTGTAGGGACTAAGTGAGACGATTCTTAGAAAGAACCTAGGGTTGTTTGCAGAGTTTTCACCCTCATTGTTTTGGCGAAGATTTTGCCCTATTTTGTCAGACTTGGAAGGCTTCCAAGCACAGAGTTGTCCTCTGAGAAAAATAAGTCAGGAAGTCATGATGACATCAGAGTAGAACATGTGCACAGCGTCTCTCATCAGTTACAGAGGCGCCAGGGAAGACCAGTGTGTTCACAGCATTCTTTTTCTAAATCCTACGTGAGCGAGCAGGAATCAAGAGCAAAGGCTGTACATTTGAACCCTGCTCTTCCCCTTCTGAGTGTGTCATCTAAGAATGGACCTTGGTCTCCATGGGCCTCAGTTCCCCTTTTCATATACCAGAGATATTGTACTGCCTCGCTCCAAGATCATTGAGAGAATAGGAATTCTGTGTGTTACCATCAGTACAGCAGTAGTTCACAGGAAGTACTCCATGCATTTGACTAGCATTGTCATTATCGGGAAGTACTGTGCACATAGATTGGGCTTCTGAATTCCTTCGAGTCACTGGTTAAGGGGCTTGAGCAATGGTAAGTGTCCAGCTCCAAGTCTCTGAAACATTTCTCTTGTGGCTGGACACCTGATGGCCCCTTCTCCTGGTTTACCTATTACCAGAGCAGGTGGAGACCCTCCCCCATTCACTAACTGTCCTAATGTTTACTGGGAATGCTTTGGTGAACCAAGCCTAGCCTTTCTTTCAAGGGGCTTACTGTTTAAGACCATAAGACAATTAAAGTTACAGTGTCATGTTGTTGAGGTTTGAATGCACGTTTGGTCCACAGCGGTGGCACTTCTTGGGAAGATGATGGAATCTTTAGGAGATGGAACCTTGTTGGAGAAAGTGGGCCACTGGAGGTGGGACTTTGTTTATAGACCAAGCCTTATTTCTCTCTTCTTTTAAAAAGTTGGTTTTATTTTATTCATTTATTTATTTGAAAGAAAGAGGCAGATAGAAAGAGAGAGAGAATGGATGCACCAGGGCCTCTAGCCGCTGTAAATAAACTCCAGATGCATGTGCTACCTTGTGCATCTGGCTTTACATGGGTACTAGGGAATTGAACCTGAGTTCTTAGGCTTTACAGGCAGGTGCCTTAACCACTGAGCAATCTCTCCAGCCCAAGGTCTTATTTCTTTTTTGCTCTTACTTCCTGCCTCTGGCTGAACTATGACAAGGCAACCTGGCATGTTTTCCCCACCATAATGGACTGTATCCCCAAACCATAAGCCAAAATAATTGCTTGCCCTCTATAAATTGCTTCTGGTCATGTATTTTCACGGCAACGAGAAGGTAACACATACATTAAAGCCCCACTTCTGGAAAGCCATGGAACCAGGAGGAAGGCAATTGAGCAGACCTGCCCCTTGCTCATGTGAAATGTGGGCAGGGATCAAATGGAACATTTTTTTCACTCCCCTTTGAGAACTGATGCCAGTCCGAACTATCTTTGAAGGCCTCTGGGTTGGCCATGTCCTATGACCTAATCTTTCCTCTGAGTTTTATTCTTCCTTTGGCAACCACACCTTAGAGGGCTGAGCTCTGCATTGTTCATGGATTTATTCCTCTGGGATGGTGAGATTAGCCAATAAAGAGATCAATGAAACTTCCTTTTTTCTGTGTAATGTAGCTGAAATAAAGCTATTTTTAAGTTTTTATTTATTTATTTATTTGCAAGCACAGAGAGATAGAAGAGAGACAGATAGAGAGAATGGGCATACTAGGGCCTTCAGCCACTGCAAACCATCTCCAGATGCATGTGCCACTTTGTGCATCTGGCTTTATGTGGGTACTGCGGAATTGAACCTGGGTCGTTAGGCTTTGAATGCAAGTGTCTTAACTACTGAGCTATCTCTCCAGCCCAATTTTTTTTTTTTTAGTATTAAATATATTCTGACAAGACATGAAAAAAATCATGATTTTGCAGAGCAATTTCAGGCATAAAACAATCCAGAATGATCTTTTAAAATATGACAATGGGGCTGGGGAAATGGCTTAGCGGTTAAGGCGTTAGCCTGCAAAGCCTAAGGACCTCGGTTCGATTCCTCAGGACCCACATAAGCCAGATGCACAAGGGGGCACATGCTTTGCAGTGGCTAGAGGCCATGGCATGCCCATTCTATCTTTCTCTCTATCTTCCTCCCCCCCTCAAATAAATAATAAATAAAGTATTTTTTTAAAAATATGACAATGGCTTCAAGGTTGTTTGAACCATTATAGAGATTTGACTGCGCCTTGGGATTTAAAGGCATAACTATTCGTTTTAATGGCAGTGATATGTAAGAGACCAACATTACCATTGCTCACACAGACTATACAACTGTACTTGTGAGGATTGCTTGAGCTATGGAAGATAGATCATATTTAAAGTCACCTTCAGATGCCCTCATAGAACCTGCATGTCATCCCCTATCCAGACTCCACCCCCATCCAACCAGATTGTGGGCAGTGAACCAGAGTCAGCCAGGGGCTATACCTTGTCTCAGCCAGGCAGAGAGTAGCTGCCCCACAGGAGAGGGAAGAAACCTTCAGGAAAATTCCTGCTTCTACTCCATCTAATTCAAACCAGCCCCAAATCGCCTCTCTTCTTTTTAAACTGCAGAAATGTATTTCATGTTTAGAAGCCCCCACCCCATGCGCTTGCAGCTAAGATCTGGTTACTGTTCACATGTTCTCAAAACATGCTCCAAGCTTGGGTATTGGCTGTGTTGTTGCTGGGGTGGAGATCTTGCCTTCAGCAAAGGGAACGAGTACAAGGCTCCTCTCTCCCAGCACCTTGGACTTTGTAGGCACATGGCAGTGTTAGAGACTCCTTGAGGGGAGCTGGTGGGTGCTGTGCTATTGGGCAGCATTTCCCGCTGTGGATGAAAGCTGCTGGTAACCTCCCTACTCTTTCCATCTGCCTCCTGCCTTCTTGGTCGTCACTATCTTAGGTACAGAAGAACCTTGAGCTTTCACGTGTGGTAATAGGTGGGCAGGCTGTGATGCCACCCATGGGGATTCCAAGAGTGGGGCACCTGACACAGCAAAAATTTCGCAAGACCACCTCAGCATATGTGTTCTAAGGGGCTTGTGGGCCTGACGCTCAGGAAGACCATGAAAACTGGGCTGGTACCTGTAGAGCTATGTGTGACGTCTTATGACCCAGTACAACAAAAGGCAAGGGCTTTTGTAAGAGTTGTCAGTCACCTGACAGAGAATTGAAAAAAGCTAATTTGGGCTAGAGAGATGGCTTAGTGGTTAATGTGCTTGCTTGCAAAGCCTAAGGTCCCAGGTTTGATTCCCCAGTCCTCTTGTAAGCCAGATGTACAAGATTATACATACGTCTGAAGATTGTTTTCAGTTGCTGGAGGCCCTGGTGTACCATTCTCTCTCTCTCTCTCTTTCTAATAAATAAAGAAATAAAAATGAAATAGTTTAAAAAACTAAGTTAAACACCTCCTGAGCTAAAGCTGTGTAAAATCTATGCAGGCATGTATAGGTACATACATATCTACATGTTACACATGCGAGTGTATGCATACCCATGCATGTGCACACAAATGTGAAAGAGAATGTCTTGCTCTCAAAATAACCCCTTTATTCCCACATGCCTCCTCAAAGGAGGGGAGAGAGCCCCTCTACTTGTGCATACCTCTCTTTCTCATGTCTTGATTCACTATTCATTCCTGTTACTTCTGCCTTCCCCCTTCCTGCTTCTCCCAATGTTCATTCTTTGCAAGCAGCTCAAACACAGCCTCCCTCCTTCCTCCAGGCCTTGGTTGTTTACACGACTTTGATCTGTGCTTCTGTTCTGCCTAGCTTGGTCCTGGGCTGAGGGCATTGCTTTCATTCTTCTCCATTGGCATTCTCTGAGGACATGCAGCCTGCTTAGTCAGTCTACTCATCCACTTTGTCTTAAATGCTTCCCGGTCTGGGTTTTTAAAAATATTTTATTTATTTATATATTTGAAAGAGAGAGAGAGAAGAGAGTGGGTGTACTCATTTGCCATGGCTAGAGGCCCTGGCATGCCCATTCTCTCCCCCAGTCTCTCTCTCTCTCTCTCTTCTCTCTTTCTCTCTGTTTGTTTCTGTCTCATAAATAAATAAGAGTCGTAAGTTGATACCCCACTATAGGGGTGAAGACATTAGAAGATGGGCTCTTTAGGATTGCTGGGTCTAACGGGACTGTGAAGCCAAACAGGGTGGGCTTGGCCTCAGCAGCAGGGTCAGCCTGGGAGTCGGGGAAGGCTGGCCATGGTGAGAGGCTGGAAGATCTATCAGGAGCTCATGATAGCCCAAGGGGATAGGCATAATGAGGTCTGAAGTGTAGCCCAGGCCATACTCTCCCTGAAGAAAAGGGGTAGAGAGAGGAAGAGTCCAGAATCTTGCTTGGAGAAAACTCAAGGAAGAACATTATGGTCTGGTCAGAAAGTTTATAATGGGAAACCAAGGAACTGGGGTCCCAGGGAGCAAGCTCCAGTGAGAAGGGTAACTTCAGGGCAGGAGCCCAATACCACACCTACAACATGGTACATGAAGAATAAATGCTACGAGGTGAAGAAATGAATGATTGCGATTAAAAACTTGTGTCCAGGGCTGAAGTGATGGCTTAGCAGTTAAGGCACTTGCCTGTGAAGCCTAAGGACTCATTTCAACTCTACAGGTCCCTCATAAGCCAGACACACAAGGTGACACAAGTGCAGAAGGTCACACATGTACACAAGATGGTGCATGTGTCTAGAGTTCAGTTGTGGCTGGAGGCCCTGGTGTGCCAGTTATCTCTCTAGTCTCTCTCTCTCTCTCTTGTTAAAAAATAATTTTAAAAAAGATTTAAAAAATCATGTTTCCTAGCTGACAGTGGAAGGAGAATTGCAGTGACTTCGAAGCCAGTCTGGGACTATAATAGTGAGGTCTGAGTTAGTTTGGGCTAGAGCAAGACCTTGAGAAAAAGAAAGAAAAGAAAAGAAAAGAAAAGAAAAGAAAAGAAAAGGAAAGGAAACAAAGGAGAAAAGAAAAGAAAAGAAAAGAAAAGAAAAGAAAAGAAAAGAAAAAGATGTAGTCTAGATTATTCCACCATCTGCCAGATTTGTCAACAAGGTTCCCAGTCAAACCAAACATGGGCTTTAAGGCTGTGTTGTTGGTTGGAGGCCTGGCCTGCCCAGATAAAAATAGTTTCAGGTTAAATAAGGCCTCAAGTCACTGTTGTATATGCAGAACAACTAATATGTCTGCTATGTTCCAATAGATTCTTCTAGAAGCCTAGGGAACAGAGCAAAGTTCTGCTGAGGTAGACCTGGGTCCTCTGCCGAGTAGAGTATGCGTGCTGTCACAGGATGGATCAGCTTGCTAGGCTTGCATTTTGTCAGATGTCTCAACCTATTTTTCAAATGTTGCATTTGATAAAATACAAAATGCCTTCTGCCAAGCACTTTTCCCCTTAATTACATGTGTATATTTTGAGGGAAATTTAATCCATATGTTTCTGATTTGTTTACACAGACATCATTAAAATGTTGTTCTCTAAGAGCCATTTGATGTTCAAGAAGCCTCATGAAACCTTTTCCAAAGAGGCTTTTCTTTTTGCTTCATTTTCCTTTGTGCATGTGTGTACATGAAAAGGAGATCGTGAGCACCCGTGACTGGCCCAAGGATGTCAGAACCATAGCCCAGCACTGACAGTGTGTCTCCTCCATGGATTTGGAACTGAAGCATGTGTAGGCTTGAATTGCACTGCCCTGTCTGTCTCAACCCTTCCTGAATGTAGATGTGATATGGCCGTAGATTGGAATTGGAGGTCAAGATCAGAGACCTCTTGCCAGAGCAAATTTCTCTGACTTCAGGCAAGACCAGTCACGAGCCTCGCTCATCTGGCTGATACTTACCAGAGCCCCGTGTACCTGCCCATGCCGTTGTTTGGTCCATCAGTGTGAAAACAGGATTAAGGTGTGCCAAGATACACACACACACACACACACACACACAGTGACACCACAGTTGTCAGCCCAAAGTATTCACAGTCTGCCTGTTCTTGTTTGGAAAGAATGTCATAGAGGAACCACTTCTGACAATATTCCCAGTCTGAGAAGTTGGGTTCAAGTTATATTGGGAATTGCTTTACTCACCCTCATATATGCACACAAACTGTCAGTATAGACGTATGTGTATGTGCATAAATTTGTGTTATCAGAAGTAGTGCCAGTTGCAGAAGGGTGTCACATGGTTCTTGGGGCCACTTAGGCCTATGCTTAGGCTTGTACTGTGCCTAGAAATTGCACAAAGATGGTAGAGAGATGGTTGCAGGGATGGCATGAAAGCCCCCTGAGGCAGATGACCTCTACTGTTTCCTACATCTCATGCAGTTGTTTTGTTTTTGTTTTCTGGTGTGTAGATGTGGGTGATAGCGGGTACTGTAATCATGTGGGACACACCTGCATGTGTAGGCGGAAGGAGCTTGAGCTTGCATATGTGTGCATGGAGGCCAGGGGTCTTCCTGTGATTACTGTCCACTTCTGTACTGAGGCAGGGTCTCTCACTTGAACCCAGGGCCCCCTGACTTGGCTACTCTAGCTAGCCAACTTCACCCAGGAATTCTCCAAAAGCCAAGCGAATTGAAACTTCTCTGCACATCACAGCGTCATGCACTGTACTTGGAGACATACCTTCTGTTCATTTGTTTTCCTCCCTTCCTTTCAATTTTGTTTTGTTTTGTTTTGTTTGTTTGTTGAGGTAGGGTCTTGCTCTCGCCCAGGCTGACCTGGAATTCACTATGTAATTTCAGGGTGGCCTCAGACTTACGGTGATCAATCCTCCTACCTCTGCCTCCCAGTGCTGGGAGTAAAGGTGTGCACCACCATGCCCGGTTCAGTTTTTTCTTTCGATACACATGGTGCTTACTATGTACCAGGCACAAAATGATTTGACCTAATTCCATCCTACCCAGAACTCAATGAAACAGGAATCATTACTGGCATTTTACAGATGAGAGCACTAAGCCTTACAACCATTAGAGTGAGCCAGTGGTCGTATGGCCCCAACGCGGTGACACCATAATCACCAGGATTCACTGCCTCTCTGTCCTGTGGCCTGCCTACCACCATTTCCACCACCCTGATGGCTCAGCAAGCTGTCACCCGTTCACGTGCACACTTAATATGTGCAGCCAATGGAGGGCCCCGTTTGTGTCAAATTGTGCTATTTTCTTCTCAGCATGTGAAAAATCCACCATAAATGAAAACTCGTCATATTTTACATAAACACTTCCAATCTCTTCCCTTCATCAAAATTGTCTTGCAGCAGAAAGCCTTTTTTAAAAATGCAAAGCAAAAATTCTACATCAGAATATCAATGAGTACCAACTGCTCACGCGTGGGGGTGATTTCTGTTGGCGACAAGGCAGTTCCACATTTGGTTCTGCAAACCTTCTGTACCAAATACACAGATGATGAGTGAGGAAGGAGGCAATGATTCAGAATGCAAAACAAGCTTTTACCTCGTCAGAAAGTTCACTGCAGTATGTTGAGGAGGTGGTATGGCTTGAAAGTGAAAGGTTTTCCACAGACTCCTCTGTGTGTGTGTGTGTGTGTGTGTGTGTGTGTGTGTGTGTGTGTGTGTTTGGTGTCCAGCTGGTGGCACTGTTTTGGGATGTTACAGAACCTTTGAATGTGGGGCCTAAGCTGGTAGACAAATGGCAATGCAAGTAAGAGATATATGTTAGCTGTGCTTCTAATTCAAGCTGCTTCCTGGTACACCAAGATGCAGGATCCTAGTGGCACATCCAACCTCCATGATCTCTGCTAGGCCTTCCTTGCCATGATGGACTGACTGTACCTTTTCAAACAGTGAGCCAGTATAAAGGTGGTGCACACCTTTAATCCCAGCACTCAGAAGGCTGAGGTGGGAGGACCTCTGTGAG
Source organism: Orientallactaga sibirica (assembly GCA_036365145.1). Classification (NCBI taxonomy): domain Eukaryota; kingdom Metazoa; phylum Chordata; class Mammalia; order Rodentia; family Dipodidae; genus Orientallactaga; species Orientallactaga sibirica. The sequence continues at coordinate 2,857,378 of JAEOAD010001317.1, forward strand.
TTTCAGGCCAGTCAGGGACTACATAGTGAACTCTAGATCAGCCAGAGAAGACCCTACCTCAACAAACATACAAACAAATAAACAGGGCTGGAGAGATTGCTTAGCAGTTAAGGTGCTCACCTGCAAAGCCTAAAGACCCAGGTTCAATTCCCTAGTACCCCATAAACCAGATGCATAAGGTGATGCATGCATCTGGGGTTTGTTTGCAGTGGCTAGAGGCCCTGGTATGCCCATTCTCTCTCTTTCAAAAAATATTAAACAAACAAACAAAAACCCTATTAAATTATAACTAAGAGAAGAGCAGAAATATGTAGCAAACATGGTGAGGAAAGGCATGCACTGTTTTGTTTTGGTGGACCAAGCATCTGAAGACTAAATGTCCCAGGACAAAGCTGACTGAGCCACGTGAGGAGTCCTGGATACACACAATGACTGTCAAAAACTCTGGAGAGATGGGGGAGGTGGTTTCATTCAGGTGTCCCCATAAACTTAGGTGTTCTGAATGCTAGGTTCCCCAGCTGATGGCAATTGGAAATTAAAGCCTCCTGAAGGTGGTGTATTGTTGGGGGCGGGCTTATAGGTGTTATAGCCAGTCTCCCCTTGCCAGTGTTTGGCATAATCCCCTGCTGTTATTGTCCACCTTATGTTAGCCAGAGGTTGATGTCCACCCTCTGCTCATGACATTGTTTTCTCCTGCCATCATGGAGTTTCCCTTCAAGTCTGTAAGCCAAAATAAACCCTTTTTTCCCCAAAGTTGCTCTTAGTCGGGTGATTTCTGTCAGCAACACGAACCTGACTGTGACAATGGGGAATGCAACCTCTTAAAGCCACAACAAGTCTTGCCTCTCTTAAGTTGCTTTAGCCAGACATTTTATGACAGCAGTGAGACAAGTCACTAATATCTGTGGAGTGATTTCTCCACAGCAGTGCTGGCGGGATGTTTCAGAGCTGCATATTTTTTTTTTTTTTTTTTTTTTAATATTTTTAAATTTTATTTGCAAGCAGAGAAAGCTAGAGAGAAGAGAGAGAGAGAGAATGGGTGCACTAGGGCCTCCAACCCTGAACTCTAGATTCAGGTGCCACTTTGTGCATCTGACTTTACATGGGTACTGGGGAACTGAACCAGGGTCATTAGGCCGCCACCACCATCTACTGACTTAATATGTACCCTTCAAGCACCACCAGGCCTGCTCAGGGTTACTACTGCATGAGGTGGGTGAGGTATGGGGGGGCATGACCCATGTTCTCATGAAGTGTATAACCCAGTGGAAGAGGAGCCATGGAGTGATCACAGCAGGGAGTGTCTTTTGCACCCCGAAAGTTATGCAGTGAAGGAAAGGGGAATGGTTCAGAAAAGGAGTGTCCCTGAGCAACTCAAGGCATGCTGAACCACAGAGGAAATCAGACCTGCTCCGAGAACATTTCCCAAGGAAGCTGAGCTCAGCTGTTGTCTAAGGAGGGGTGAGAAGTAATTCATCCAAGGGCTGGGGCACGGTGAGAGGTGGGGTGGGGTGTGTGAGGGGACACGTCACTCAAGGTGTTGGTGCATAGTCTTTGAACAAAGGTTTTGTAGAGAAATAAAGAAGGGACACTCCAGCCAGTGTTGGTATTCTGTCTATATCTGTATCTCAGCCCCAGTTCTACTGCAAAGAAGATCTTGAGTAGAGTATGATAACCTCCCCCTCGTCTCTCTCTGTGTGTGTGTGTGTGTGTGTGTGTGTGTGTGTGTGTGTGTAGGCCAGAGGACAAGCTTAGGTGTCACCCTCAGGAATGTCATCCACCTCCTTTGAGACAGGGTCTTTCATTGGCCGGGAGCTCACCAATTAGGCTAGACTGGCTGGCCAGTGAGATCCAGGGATCCTCCTGCCTCTGCTACCCCCATTCTGGAATTACAGGTGCATGCCATGATACCTGCAATTGTTTTTACATAGGTTCTGGAGGGTCTCATTCATGACCTCCTGCTTGTGAAACAGGCATTGTGTATAGCTACCAAGCTATCTCCCCAGCCCTATAGTGTCCTTTTGTCTTGGAGCCACCATTGACTTCCTAGAAGGCATGGTATCTCTTGGGACCAAGAGACCCTGAGCTGAAGCTTCTAGCGCCCAGGAGAATGGTCCCAAAGGTATGCTAATAAATGACAAAAATGCTAAAGGAAAGAAAATTCACAGTAAAATGTGTGTGTGTGTGTGTGTGTGTGTGTGTGTTTATAAACATGGCATATGTGGTTGTATATATGGAGAATTTTTAGAGGGAATAAATAGTGTTTATTTTTCACTTTTTGCCCTTCTGTTCAGTTTGGATGTTTTACCATGAACAGGTGTTGCTGTTTTTTGGTTCTTTTTTTTTAAAAAAAAAAATTTATTTATTTATTAGAGAGAGAGAGAGAAGAAGAGAGAACATGGGCATGCCAGTGCCTCTAACCACTGCAAATAAACTGCAGCTGCATGTGCCACTTTTTGTATCTGGCTTTACATGGGTACTGGGGAATTAAACCTGGGTCTTTAGTCTTTGCAGGCAAGTGTCTTAACTCCTGAGCCATTTCTTCAGCCCATGTGTTGCTTTTTTATAGAAATTAAAAAGAAATGGAAAAAAAAGGTATATTTCAAAAGCTACCAAGTTACAAGTAATTTTATGGAAACTTATCTATCCAAAACCAAAATATATCTCAGTATAAATGTGAGTGGCCTTCCAGTTTATGGTTCTTTGTATTGTGGTGGAATGGAATGGCCAGTGATGGGTTTACTTGAGTGTTAGAATGATGAAGTAAGGTTTTTATGCCAGTCACCATGAATGCCACCTTTGCAGATTGAATGCCATGTGGTGGGAATAGTTATTTTAAGACGAGCGATGTTGGGAAGAGAGTGGCTTCCCTTGAACATTGTCTTAAGACATGTCTCCTGATGAGCATAGGAGACGCAGGTAGACAGGAGATGCTTTCCTCATCATGAAGGAGGCTCTGTAGTTGGAAAATAATAGGGCAGGAATTACAGGAAACAGACTGGAAACCCAAGCTGACACCAGCAGTGTGGTTTGCTGGTCTTGAGAAGTGCCTGTGAAGTTATGTTTGTGTTCTCATTGAAATTTGTCAGGTAACTTGCAAGAGGTCTTTTAAAAAATTATTTATTTGGGAGAGAGAGAATAAGTGTGCCAGGGCTTCCAGCTACTGCAAATGAGTTCCAGATGCATGCACCACCTTATGCATCTGGCTTACGTGTGTACTGGGGAATTGAACCTGAGTCCTTAGACTTCACAGGCTAGTGCCTTAACCACTAAGCCATCTCTCCAGCCTTCAAGAGGGCTTTTAAAATCAGCTTTCCAGGCTGGAGAGATGGCTTAGTGGTTAAGATGCTTGCCTACTAAGTCTAAGGACCCATGTTTGACTCTCCAGAACAAAAAAAGCTGGAAATGGTTGTTGCACATGCATAAAGTTTAATGTCCAGTTACTTGGAGGCCCAGTGTGTTGCCACTCCCACCTTGCTCACTTTTACTCAAAAAAAAAAAAAAGCTTTGAGGACATGCCTTTAATTCCAGTACTTGGGAGGCAGAGGTAGGAGGATTACTGTGAATTTGAGGACAGCCTGAGATTTCAGGTCATCCTGGACTAGAGTGAGACCCTACCTTAAGGGAAAAAAAACAAACAAACAAAAAAAAAAAAAAACAGCTTTGCTTGATTTTGAGATTTGAGAATGCAGTGAGGGAATTCCTGATGGACATCAGGGTGAGTGTGGCTGAGCATAGACCCTAGCCAGTCATCTGTGCTTCATTCTACTGTCTTGGTCCCCATCCTGGAGCCTGCCCTTTATCAAGGACACATGCGAGACTCCATGTCTGCCTCCTCCACTACTTGAAGAATGCCTGGAGCCGGGCGTGGTGGCGCACGCCTTTAATCCCAGCACTCGGGAGGCAGAGGTGGGAGGATCACTGAGAGTTCGAGGCCACCCTGAGACTACATAGTGAATTCCAGGTCAGCCTGAGCCAGAGTGAGACCCTACCTCGAAAAACAAACAACAACAACAACAAGAATGAATGCCTGGTAGCTCATGGGAGTACAATGTCCACTCTTAGGATTATTCTCTGCTCAGGGACACCTGATCCTTAACCTAACTTTCAGAAGCCTTCATTACTTTGGGTATGTTCCTAGGATAAAAGATGGGATATTCTTTCTTCTTTCTCATCCCATCACGTGCTCTGTAATGAAGGCATTTCTGTTTTCTTTGTTAAAAAATATTGTTATTTATTTATAAGGAGAGAGAGAGATAGAAGAGAAAATGGGGGAATGGGTGCACTAAGGCTTCCAGCTGCTGCAAATGAACTCTAGATGCATGTGCCACTGGGTATCTGGCTTTATGTGGGTACTGGGGAGCTGAACTCAGGTCCTCAGGCTTTGCAGACAAGTGCCATAACCTCTGAGCAACTTCTCCAGTCCCGTATCCATTTTCTAATCCCCAAAGAGCAAGTCTGTAGTTCTCTCCATTCTGAAGTGGGATGCTTATTTTTGTACATCTCTCATCCTTTTCTTCCCTCCCACTCTATGGCAATAGGACAACTTCTTCCTTGACAACTCTGAGGCACTGTTTCATATGTAGAAATCGTGTATGCATAAATATGCTGTGTGTTGTTACCTTATATTCTGGGATTAATAAAATGCTTTAAAGAAGCTGAGGACTCCTAGCCCTACACAGTGAAATCCAGGCTAGAGCTGAGTTCTGGCTCCAGATCTGGTGCTCTCCTCCCTCGCTAATGCTTTGAATCAGAGCATCAGCTGTTGAGTCCACATGGCCACATGCCACTTGTGTCTGCTTTATTCCTGTACTTGGGCTGACTATGGGGACATTTGACCAGACCTTCAGAGGCTTTCCTGAGATGCACTTTCATGTTGTCCTCCTACTTCTGTTAAAAGCTGGGGAAGCTCCCAGATCAAAGGGGCTCAGGACCTGGGATGAAATGCTGAGGAAGGGAAGTCAGTTGGGGTCCTGGGCTCAGAACTTCTCATTGGGGTGTCTGGGTGGGTCAGCATTCAGGGTGGGTCAGCATTCAGGAGATAGTGCAAGGCTTTCTCCACAGGAGTGGGAGCCTGAGAAAAGGCCAGACCTGCCTTTTTAAGGCTCCTGTGGGATTCAGTGGTGCTGGCTTGCTGCTTTGTAAACCACCCCTTCTCAGAATGTCTACAGGCTGTTTGCTCCTGAACCATTTTATTCTCTCGGATGTTAGAACGGGCTGCATGCTCTCTGGCTTTTGTCCCCCTCTTTTGAAATATTTTTAGTAAGCTTACAAAAATAATGGGTTTCATTATGACATCGTCGTGTGTGTGTGTGTGTGTGTGTGTGTGTGTGTGTGTAACTGTACTCTGTTTTTCTCATTCCTCCTCCCCTGTCCCTCTTCTTGCTTCCTTTCTGCTAGCCCCTCCCCTTTCTTCAAATCATTCCCCGTCTGCTTTTATGTTTTATGTATGTATACATAGATATTAATGTTACATCTATGTATATGTAGTTAAATCCAGATTCCGCATGAGATAAGTCATAATATTTTGTCCTTCTTTTCTCCTTCATTGTATTCTCATGTTTTCTCTCCAACACCTTCCTCTGATCCTTTCCTCCCTCCACATAGCCCCTTTCTACTTTTGGGTCCTACATATGTCACAATATATGATCATATATTTAAATATATTATATTAAATGTATTAATATGCAGCCATACATTAGATATATAATATCTACTCACATGTAGATTCTGCATATGACAGAAACATTCTCCAAGTCCTGCTTCTTTGACTTAGTACAATTACTTCCATTTCTACCCTTATCTCTTGAGTTTTCTCCTTACCTTTTCTAACACCTGCTTGAGGTCATTTCTCTCCTTCATTCATTGAAAATGAACATTCACTTCATGAATTATCTCTGTGTTATAAATTGATCAATTTTTATAAAGGTTTATTCTTTGCCAGTTTGCTTTCTGTTATAGGCTGAGCTGTACCCCCCCAAATTCATATGTTGAGCCCCAGAGCCACAGAATAGTTGGAGATAAAATCATTAAAGAAGTAATTAAGTTAAAATGAGGTCCTCTTAGTGTGGAGTCTTTACCCAAGATGGCTGCCTTTTTTTCTTGTTTAGTTTTTCAAGACAGGGTCTTGTTCTAGCCCAGGCTGTTTTGGAATTCACTATGTAGTCCCAAGCTGGCTTCCAACTCACAGTGATTGTCCTACCTCTGTCTCTCAAGTGCTGGGACTAAAAGTGTGTGCCACCGTGTCTGGTGATGGCTGTCTTTTTTATTAAAAAATAAATAAAAACAAAAGAAGTAGAACCAGGGATAAGAGCTGAGGTGGGATAAGCCACTTAAACACAGAGTTAGAAGGTGGCAGTTTGTAATCCAAGGAGAGAGATTTCCCCAGAGCCAGTTCTGCCAGTGCCTTGTTCCTGGACTTCTGTCCTCAGACTGAGAGAATCTATTTCTGTGGTTTAAGCTGCATTGCCTGCAAATTTGTTGACACCCTTACTGACAATTATGTGTTCCTTCTTCCAAAGAGGACTTGAGGCAAGTCTGCGTGTTGTCCTGTCTGCTGTTGTGTGTGTACCAAGAACCTCCCCATTGCTCCCCACTGACAATGAGGGGAGGTTTTTCTTAGATCAGAGTGTCACCATGGCCATTTTTTTTAAGAAAGAGAGAGATAATTGGCACACAAGGTCCTCAGCCACTGAAACCCAACCCCAGATGCTTGTGCCACCTAGTACACATGTGCAACCTTGAGCTTGTGTCATCTTTGTATGTCTGGCTATTGTGGGACCTTCAGAGAGATCAAACATGGGTCCTTAGGCTCACAGGTAAGTGCCTTAACCACTGAGCCATCTCTCGAACCCCATGGCTGGTTCTTAATGGCAGACTGTGTTGGCTGTCCTCAGCTAGGAAGTGTTGGTGTGACCGTTCTGGTCACTCAGAGGGTTCCCAGATCCCTCCTCAGTGCCTCACAGGAAGAGGAGGGTCTTGCAGGCTGTGCCCGATGTGATTGGTCTGCACCTTCCACAAAGGTTGGGAATCCCAGGCATTGCCTGCGATGGCACTGCTACATCCCTTCAGCTACAGTTTTGAAACAGTGTGTTAGGATTTCAGGAATAGGGTCCTTGAACCCCTTAGTTTGTGTCTGCATTTAACCAAAGAATTGGATGCAATAAGACTGAGAAGGATCATTATTAAATTATGATATTTATTTAGGGGAGTACAACATCAAGAGAGGGAAAACAGCAACCATGTGGTCTGAGAGCCTATGTAGTGAGTCTGGAAGAAATGTAAAAAGAGAGTTAGAGAGGAAAGAAGGGAAAGTGCAAAGAGTTTCTGCCGTGTGGAGGGCGGGGGGAGGGGGGAAGGAGGGGTCAGGGGATCTCTCCTCATCTCACACTCACCAGAACCCAGAAGTTCACGAGTGATGAACAGGCCACCAAGAGAGCTTGTCGTCCCCACGTAAATGTATTGATAACCTTACTGTAGTGGGCTTCACGTTCTGGCTCACGTGAGCCACAGTGAGAGCTGATTGGTCTGGGCTAGAGGTTGGCTCAGGCCAAGTTCTGGGGGCTGATCATGACCAATCACAATATCTGTCAGGATTTAAATTCTCAGATTTAAATTCTAAGAAAGGGGACCTCGCTCCCAGGGAGTGTCTCAGGTCTAGGGAACTCCTTTAGGCAAGAGATAAGAAGTCAGATCTGTCTTTGATCTCTAGTAAGTGCAGATTGTAAGGGCCGACATTCCTACCTTTATTTCCAGGAGCCCACTCAGCCTAAGTGCCCAACAAAGCTACCTGACTTGCTCTTAGCTGAATGTGCTTCATCACAGTGACCCCCACAGTAGGTAAGCCTGTGTCCTCTCCCCTAACTCATTTCTGAGGGGTACCCCAGGGCTCACAGTGGGTCCAGTCCCCTGCCTCGTTTCTCTTCTCTTTGTCATATCCCTACAGTTCTGGGCTATACTCTTGCTTCCTCCTCCTCCTTCTCCTCCTCCTCCTTCTCCTCCTCCTCCTTCTTTTTTTTTTTGTTGAGGTAGGGTCTCGCTCTAGTCCAGGCTGACCTGGAATTCATTGTGTAGTCTCAAGCTGGCCTCAAACTCAACAGCGATCCTCCTACCTCTTCCTCCTGAGTGCTAGGATTAAAGGTGTGGGCCACCATGGCTGGCTCTGTCTTGCTTTCTTGTAGCCCTGGCCCCTGCTTAGTACAAACACCCTCAGAGCTAAGAATGCTTCCGGGCTTTCTCATTGATAGTGATGGTTCCATTCAGCTACAAACTGAGCCTAGGACTGTCTCAGGCCTGAGGGGGCAGCATTGCACCCCCCGCTCTGTGGTCCTTAGAACCCCCAGTGTGCTTGTAGCAAACACGGCAGATGCCCTTGTGGTCCTGTTTATACATGTCAGGTTCCTCTGCCTCAGCCACTCAGCAGTGACTTTGGGACTGGTGGTATTCATAACTTGACTCCAGAAATGTTCTCTGCTTATCTTGACACATGCCCTTCCAAAGTTATGGATTTTGTTTTGCCTTGGCTCAATCTGAAAGAAGATAAGAACCAGAAGTTGGTTCACCTGCCAAGATATGAAATATCTTTTGACACTTCTCTTTTTCTCCTTCTAAATTCTAGTCAAGTAAATAAGAAGGAAAGAAGACTAGAGTCTGGTGCTTAATTTTTACCTATACAGGAAAAAAAAAAGTCTTGTGTTTTTTAAAACATGTTATTATTTATTTATTTATTTATTTGCAATTGGAGAGAGAGAAAAAAAGAGGGAGGGAGGGAAGGAGAGAGAGAGAATAGGCATGTCAGGGCGCTAGCTGCTGGAAATAAACTAGATACATGCACCACTTTATGCATCTGGCTTTACGGGGTACCTAAGCCATCTCTCCAGCCCCAAGTCTTGTGTTTTTAAATGTGGAATTCATATAATGAATTTGAAAATGATATCTATTAGTTAATATTAGAAATTACAAGCATATTGTCACTTGAGCCTACATGGACTTGGGGAGTGAGGGTGGCAACCTAATGACCTCCTGGGACATGGTGAACCAGAGTGCCGCCTACACATGGAAAGTGGGGTGACAAGTGGCTTCTTCGTATGCTCTGCTTTCACAGAGTGGCCTCTGTGTGTGTAGGAGGGCATGCCATTAGGTGACAGAGGCATGCCTTTGGGGAGAATGACATACAAATATATACGAAATGCAGTGTGTTGTGAAGGCTGGTCATTTTGTACTTGACCGGTGTATGACAGAGAAAGACACTGCCCTCAGGACACGGAGGTGAGCTTAGAGACTCCCCTCCTGTTAGCAGCACTGGCTGTCCTGAGGATGATGGGCGGATAAAGAAGCTAGGTTCACACAGATGTGACAAGGCTTAGACTGCCCAGTGCAGTCGAGTGCAGTGGATGTTCCCGTCCTGCGTGAGCTCACAGAACTTCTGGAGACGTCATCAGGGAAGGTCTCTTCATGGAACCAACCTACAGTGACGAGCAGGCCGCTCCTGGATGGATGGGGATGATGTCAGACCTTTGAACAGTGCAGGAGGGACTCTGTTGTTCCAAGCCCTAATCCCGCCCCACTTTCAGAGAATGCAGCCTTTCCAATTTTAAGCAGCCTCTCTTCCTACTAAATAGCTTAGTCATAGGAGACAAGCAGTACACTTTCAGGTTGTGCCAGGGAGAGCCTTATCTCCCCTTTCCAGGCCTGTGGCATATGTTTCCATATCATGGCTGGCCAAGTTAGCTGGAATTGTTTCAGAGATAACTGTCTCTGGAACGATACGGTTTACATTAGCACAAGTGACAGAAACCTAAGTCAAACGTCCTGGTGACTAAGGATGGAGGCCAAGGTTGGATTTTCAATGGGCAGTGACTGGACTGTTACCTCGGTTGATAAATCATCCAATTGTATCCAGTGCTGAGTGGCTTGAGCCAAGGCCAGCAGGGCCAGGGCAATGGCAGGGACAGCCAAAAAGTGAATCAAACATCCAAGTTAAAAATACAACACAAAGCAGGCAGATTGCAGGACTGTGGACATTGAAACAGCTGGCCTGGAGGGTACTGGTTTGCTCATGGCATTGCTAGGTAGTTTTTCTCTTTCACATACCTTTAGGGGACTGAAGCTCATTCCGTGGGAAGCAGCTGACAGTTGCAGCTGTCCAAATGCAGTTCTTATAACCCAGTCCTTCCCACATTATAACATGCCAGAATGTGAAAGAGAAGCACTATGGGGGGCCGGGTCCACTATGAGAGCTGAGGAGTAGGAGGCTGGCTACCTCAGTGTTAGTCTTTGAAGCAGGTAGTACTGGATTTCTCAATATACTTGTCCCAAATACACGCGCAATTCATAAACCCACACCTCACGCAGCCCATGGTCAGCACCTGAGGGAGTGCTATGCATGCTGTAGACAGACAGTTGGAGGATCAGGTAAGGGAAGGTGGACCAGGGGTCCATTTCAGTCTGCTTACCAATTTACTTTTCTCAGATGGTTTCATCGTGTCTTTGCAGCCTTATTGAGACATTAACTACACATCACATGGCTTTCCTAAAGTGTGTAGTCTTGTTGTGTATCTCAGAATGACTTTAAACCACCCAAGTTGGCCTTGAACTAATGACCTGTCTCTGCCTCCAGAATGGTGGGATTTCAGGTATGTGCCACCTTGCCTACTTTGGAAAGAGATTTTCTCTCTCTCTCTCTCTTTTTTTTTTTTTTTTTTTTTTTTTTTTTTTTTTTTTTTTTTTTGGTTTTCCATGGTAGGGTCTCACTCTGGTCCAGGCTGACCTGGAATTAACTATGTAGTCTCAGTCAAACTCTCGGTGATCCTCTTACCTCTGCCTCCCGAGTGCTGGGATTAAAGGTGTGCACCACCACGCCTGGCTTTTTTCTCTTTTTTTAAAATTTAGTTTATTTATGAGAGAGTGAGAGAGAGAAAGGGAGACAGAGAGAATGGATTGCTAGGGCCTCCAGCCACTACAAGTGAACTCCAGCTGCATGAACCACCTTGTGCATGAGGCTTACGTGGGTATTAGGGAATCAATCCTGAGTCTTTAGGCTTCATAGGCATGTGTCTTAATTGCTAAGCCATCTTTCCAGTTCCCAGGAAGAGATTTTTGAACTGTCTGTTCTGTGGCCTCTTTCTTCTGATGTCCCCCTGGGGAAAAAGGGCAGACTAGAGGCAGGAAAATGGCACCATTCTTCCTCAGTGACACTGAAATCCAGGTGGTGAATGTTTGGTATGGAGAAAGCCCTAACTAAGTCACACCAGATTGCATCTCCTAGCATGTACCCTTACTTTGTAAATCCAGGTGAGCGCGTTCAGGGTCCTAGTCCCCTCAGTGTGCAGTATCCAAGGCAGAGCCTTCATCCCGGAAGCACAGTCATGTGGAAGAAGGGAGGGGCGGGCACCCCTGTCTGCTACCCCGTCCCAGCATGCAGACTTAGCTCCAGTCTAATATTTAATAGTTTGCAGTCTTGAGTGTATAAACATTTATGGATCAAGAAATTACAGATGGAAGTCATTGTGAGGATTAAATGAGTTAACACAGTAAATAGTATACATAAAATATTTTATATATAACAATATGCCGTATGTTACCAGGAAGATTTAATGTTAGTGGTAGTAGTTGTGTGTCTTGAGCTGTTCTTCAGTTCTTGCCTCCACTTGGATATTCTGGCTTGCTTGTCAGGTAAAAGCACAATGGAAATGCTCACGTTGCTCAGATGTCCTGGCTTGGGCTTTGAGTCCCCGCACTGTGAACGCTGAAAGAGGCAGACAGAGAGAGAGAGAGAGAGAATGGGCGTGCCAGAGCCTCCAGCAAATGAAGTCCAGATGCATGCTCCCCCTTGTGCATCTGGTTTATGTGGGTCCTGGAGAATAGAACCAGTATCCTTTAGTTTTGTGGGCAAACACCTTAACTGCTAAACCATCTCTCCAGCCCAAAACACATGATTTTATTTTAACAAAGCATGTGTAAAACAGTGCCTTTGCCCTTACTGGGTGCCTGTCCTCCTTTTGCAGGATGTCTTCCCTGCCTGCTTATTGCTGACCACACATCGTAGCTGCCACCTTCCCTCCCTAGGCATCTCTCATGGTCTCCTGTTCACTGTTCTTGCCTCCACCGTTGTCTATAAAGAGCCTTTTCTCCACATTTCACAATAGAGGGAAGTCTTTTTAAAACATGCATCATGGGCTGGAGATATGGCTCAGTGGTTAAGGCTCTTGCCTTAACCTAAGGACCCAGGTTCTATTCCCCAGTACCCATGTAAAGCCAGGTTTACAAGGTGGTGCATGCATCTGGAGTTTGTTTGCAGTGGCTAGAAGCCATGGAAAGCCCATTCTCTATCTGCTCCTCTCTCCCTCTTTCTATCTCTCTCAAATAAATAAAATAATGTTAAAATATGCATCACTTCTCATCACTTCTCAGCTAGTAGCCTTGACTTTCCAACTGAAAACCCTGGCCTTCCTCCTGGCTTCTCAGCACCATTTCTCCCCATGCGCCTGGCTCTGTGGCTCATGACCACATGCACGCATCCTACAAGACACCCACGTCATGCTGCTACTACCCAGGGTTGTCTTCTTTAAAACCACAATCCCCAGTTTTCAACACCCAACTCTTTTTCTGACTTTATTTTTCTGAGAAACAACCAATTTACCATGGTTGAAATTGGTTTTTACTTGTTATCATGCCAATACGATGCAGGATCCCTGAAGGAAATCTCTGACACATTCTTTGCTGCGTTTTCATCAGTGAAGAAGTAGTGCCCACACTGTGTTCAGAACGTCAGCATCAGTGTTGTCAGGGAAATCCATGCCAGTGACAGTTCTTGGACCTTCCCCTCTTGTGTTGAATCAGATCTTCTACAGGGAGGGCCCAGCGTTCTGTGTTTATATCTTTCAGTTGATTCTGATATATTGTAATGTTTGAGAATTGCTGCTTTGAAGTCATGTCTCACATAAAGTGAATTCTGAGGAATATGTAAATAAATATGAAAACATGTTCTTCTGTGTTTTTATCCATTCTTCTTTATTTGAGGGAGACAAAGAGGCAGAGAGAGAGAGATAAATGACAGAGAGAGATAGAGAGAGAGAGAGAGAGAAAGAAAGAAAGAAAAAGGAAGGAAGGAAGGAAGGAAGGAAGGAAGGAAGGAAGGAAGGAAGGAAGGGCCTCTTGCCCCTGCAAACAAATTCCAGGTACATGTGCCACTTTGTGCATCTGGCTTTATATGGGTACTGGGAGTCATAGCCAGGTGCTTAGGCTTTGAAAGTAAGAACCTTAACCACTGAGCCATCTCTCCAGCTCCTCTATCTCCATTCTTTACTGCCTTTTTGACTCAGATCCTTAAAATTCTGTTGTATAAAATCATAGGTTTTCATTATAACAATATTCATGTTTCAGTTTTGGAAGGGCTCATGGCTAAGACAGGACTTTTTCTCTCTTTCCCACCACTGCCTTTGCTTTATGTGAGTCACTAAGCTGTTACGTTCTCCCTTGGTTTTGCATTCTGATAATGGCTGTCATTGGACAAATGGAATGTTAATAACCTCTAATTATGAATAATTTTAGTGGTATTACTTGGGACTCCTGAATCTCTACTGCTGAAAAATATATGGTGGCAGGCTATGTCCTGACCTAGTGGCCTGGCCCCACTTGGGCTTCTTATTAGCCTCACTGCTCAGCTAAAAGTGGAATGACTGCGATGGACAGGTCACCTGTCAAGATACAGAGTAATGGCTGGTATGACCAGAGCCTCTGCTGGTCAATTTGTCTGTGTCAGCCCTGAATTCATCCTTCACTGGAGAACAGATGAAGTAGCCACCAGGTAGAACATCCCCAAAGTAAAAGGGGCTAAAAGGTTATTTGATGGAAAATGAGAAATTTGAACGCATAGAGGATCTTCCATTGTTTTCACTGCTGAGAGCTATTTACACCCGCGCCTTTGTGGGGGACCTCGTGCCTGTCATGGAAAATATATAGGTTTTTCTACTCAAATCAGCCTAGAGCAGGAAAAGTTAATACGAGCTCCCATCATTTGCCTCCATCTCTGATCCTTCAGTGTTGGAGCTGGTGAGTGGTTTTGTGGGTGTGCCCATGCACATGCAGCATGGGCAGCTTTGGTGTGGACAGAGGTTGCTAGAATGGCATGAATCAATCAGTGTTGAAGATCATCAGCTGATCTCTGGGGTGTAGTGCTGCTTTTTCATTTTTCTTCTTTATGGTGTGTTTTTGAAATATTAATGATTAGGTCGATGTACTTCCTGTGTTTTTATGCATGGAGAGATGTCCACAAGGACAGCATGGTCTGGGGACAATTGGGAGCTACCCCACAAGAGATTATCTGTGTGCCTAGAAACCATCTGTACCTGGACCTGCACTGAGAGACTGTGCTGTCCACTGGATGACCCTACATCTCAATGTCCCTCTTTGTCCATGGTTTGATTCATTGCTCTTCGGTGAGCTACCTTCCAGCAGGTGCCCAGTGCACAGGCCAGCCCTGGTTCAAGGCCAGCAGATCCACAAAGCATGAAATGCCACAGGCTGGGGGTGGGGGAAAGCGTATGGAGAGCTAGGGAGATGAGGGCCCTGGGCATTATGGGAAGGACCTTTCTCTGTCGTAGTCTCTCCTCTGCTGCTGCTGTCACTGTTGTTATTGCCAGAGCTGTTGCTTTGCTCTGAGCGCTCTTAGGTGCCTAGCACTAGTGAGCTATCACGTACCTCTCCGTCCAGTGCACTCGCTGCAGTGAGGGGCAGTGGTGGGGATGCTTGGTAGAAGGGTATGGAGGAACAAATGCTCAGTGCATGCTTCCGGCTCTGCAATGGTTCGATTCTGTTGCCAACTTGATCAGATCAGGCATCAAGGAAGAGATGTGTGCTCAGGCGGGTCTGTGAGGAAGGACTAACTGAGAGAGGAAGTGGGCAGCTCTTCTAGTGATGGACTATCATCTTAAAGAAACTCCCAGAGTCCACAGGGCCTCTGGCTTGGCTGCCCATGCTGCTGGCCGGTGTGTGCTTCCACCCTGTTGCTATGCTTCCTGGATATCAGAGTGCAACCTCATTAGCTTTCCAAATGGGCCTGAAGATCAGTGGCTCTGCGAGAGTCCTCCAGGCCTTCAGTGCCATATTGGGGCTGCTGAGACATCCAGCCTGTGCAAAGGGTGTGTGTGTGGAGGGGTTGGTACCACCTCCTAGGAGTCGAGCCACTCACTGAGCAGAGTACTGAACACTTGTGTGCCATGACTGGAGGCAACATCATGGTTTTATCCAAAAAGAATAACTGTTGGAGCTACTGTTTGTTGCAGTCAGGTTCACATTGCTGGCAGATATCACCTGACCAAGAGCAACTTTGAGGAAAAAAGGGTTTATTTTGGCTTACAGACTCCAGGGGAAGCTCCATGATGGCAGGGGAAAATGATAGCATGAGTAGAGGGTGGCCAACATCAGGTGGACAATAGCAACAGGAGAGTGTGCCAAACACTGGCAAGGGGAAACTAGCTCTAATACCCATAAGCCCACCCCCATCAATACACTGCCTCTGGGGGGCGTTAATTCCCCAATGTCCATCAGCTGGGAACCTAGTATTCAGAACACCTAAATTTATGGGGGACACCTAAATCAAAGCACCACGCTGTTTAAATATTTTATTTTTATTTATTTATTTATTACAGAGGAAGGGGGAGGGTAAGAAAGAGTGAATGGGCATGCCAGGGCCTTTAGCCACTGCAAACAAACTGCAGATGTATGCGCCATGTTTTGCATCTGGCTTACGCAGATTCTGGGGAATCGAACCTGGGTCCTTAGGCCTTGCAAGCAAGCACCTTAACTGCTAAGCCACCCTTCCAGCCTAGGAGTTAGTTTTGAGTGCCTACACCACGTCCTCTGTTGAGCACTTCGGCTGAAAGGCCCCTGATGCTCGTGTGTGGTCAAGCGTGATTTTAAGCGTGGCTGTTTACCTCTTGGCCAGCAGCGCCTCCACAACCTGACACAGCCTTGGTCACTAACAGCAGTGGCACAGACCTGAGCTGCTCCATGAACCCACTGGTCGCTCCTGGCAGCCTCCCTGTGGCCTTCATTTCTGGCTGGAATCATGACCTGTCTGTATGTTGGATTCTCCCATGCTATCCTGTGGAGGTCTAAGGTGAAGAGCAGTTGTTCTTGCTCTAGACAACACCGGGAGTCCTGGCCATGAATGCGTTAGTAACATCCTTTCTTGCCCAGGTAGGTGGATCATGTACTAGTCCTGTATGGAGCTGGGAACAGAACCCTGGAGACAATCTAGGCTCTGGTCACAGACCTGCTAAGAGCACTTTGGGCAGGTCACATCACTTCTTCTGGGCCTTTTACATTCTTGAAAGATCTTTTGAGCTGGAGAGATGGCTCAGCAGTTAAGATGCTTGCCTCCAAAACCTGCCAGTTCAGTTCCCCAATACCCATGAAAAGCCAGATACAGAAAATGGTGCATACATTGGGAGTTTGTTTGCAGTAGCTGGAGGCCCTGGCACACCCATTCTTGCTCTTTCCATCCGCCTCTTTCTCTCTCTTCTCTCTCTCTGTCTCTTTCTCTCTCTTAAATAAATAAATAAATAAATTAATTAATTAAAAAAACATTAAAAAAGGATTTGTCAGTGCTGTGAACATCCACCCCTTAGATGGCACCCAGCAACCTAGGTTGCTTAATTCAGGAAGACAGTTGGTATGTTAGGTAGCATGGGCACTCAGCTCAGCTCAGCTCAGCTCAGCTCAGCTCAGCTCATCTATCATTGGCAAATACCTCGGTGCCATGCATCCATCCCCAGGGCCCCAGAAGGAGAAATTGTGTTTCCTTTGGTTTGCTTGGCTCAGTCTCTGGCCCTCCTCCCCTTTCTCTCAGCATTCCTTAGCGGAGTCCACATTCACTGTGGAGAAAGCTACATGCGCACATGCTCGGTGGTGATGGAAGAAAGAGAGTAGTAGGCTCGGCCCCAGCCTCATCCTCTGCCTTTCTCAGCTACAGAGGGATGGGAGGGCTCGGGAGCAGGGAGAGCCAGGAAAGCTCTGGAGGACTGGTTGCCGCTGCCTCAAGTAAAGCCCATCTTTGTTCTCGGACTTGACTAGTGTTCCAAGGAATCATCTCTCTATGGTCCCTAGACCATAGTCTTCCTGGGGCCTCCTCCTGGTTCTGTTCAGAGCACACCTGTGCATGTATGAGATCCCAGGCCTTAAGGGCGAAGGATCAGCAGGGTCCATATTCTATAGACATGAATTTAGTTTTAGTGTTTTTAAATATATTTTATTTATTTGTTTGAAAGAGTGAGGCAGATAGAAAGAGAGAGAGAATGGCCACACCAGGCCCTCTAGCCACTGCAAAAGAACTCCAGATGCATGTACCACCTTATGCATCTGGCTTACTTGTATACTGGAGAATCAAACTTATGTCCTTAGGCTTTGCAGGCAAGCACCTTAACTACTAAGCCATCTCTCCAGCTATCGTTTTGGTTTTGAGTTTTTGGGATGTGATCCCAGGAGCGTGTTTATTTTCTTATTGCATTAGTTATGATCAAAATGTGATATGCGGTGGCTTTGCTGGTGTGTGATCCTCAGCTGTGGCTGATCAGATCAAGCCCAGTGTCCCCATCAGTGCAATGGGGATTCCCTTAGCACCACTCTACAGTTACCTTGATTAAGTACATTACTACCTAGGGCTGGAGAGGTTGCTCAGAGGTTAAGGCACTTGCCTGCAAAGCCTAAGGACCCAAGTTCGATCCCCTGGTATTCATGTAAGCCAGATGTACAAGGTGGTGTATGTGTCTGAGTTCATGTGTAGTGGTTAGAGGCCCTAGTGCACCATTTTCTCCCTCGGGCCAATTAAGCCCCTTGTTTCTTCACTTGTATATGTGCACAGTAAGACCTTTATCTAAGAGGATCTGGGGAGCCACACCATGACTGGTACTTGGCTGTGTAAATGTGTGCGTGTAAAGTGTTCCTTGAAGGGCCAGGACTGTGTTACTCAGGAAGATGTGTCTTTGAAATGTACCCATTTTCCTCTACTTTGTCCTTTATTGTTCAGAGAAAGCCCAGGGCCTGGTCCAGGGCTCTCAGGGGTGGGTCTATCCCCTTCCATCATGAGTGTGTTTGTGTATGCGTGTGCATGCTTATGTGTGTGTGTGTGTGTGTGAGCCACAAAAACAGTTTTGTTGTTGGGGATTTGTGGGGTGCTCACCTTATGTCCAGCTGAAGACCTGCATCTGTTTTCTAAGACATTTCAACCAAGTTAGCCACCGTCTTTGTGGACACACCCATCTGACAGGACTAAGACAACGTGGTGGTTTGATTCAGGCGTCCCCCATACACTAATGTGCGCTGAATGCTTCATCCCCAGCTGACTGCAGGTTGGGAGGTGGAGCCTTGCTGGAGGAGACGTGTTGTTGGGGGAGGGCTTTGGAGTGTGATAGCCCAGCTCCTCCTTGTCAGAACTTGGCTCACTCTCCTGTTACTGTTGTCCACCTGCTGGGCCACAGATGATGTCCAGCCTGTGCTCGTGCCATGCTTTCTCCTGCCTTCATGAAGCTTTCCCTCAAGACTGTAAGCCAAAATTAACACCTTTCCTCTCATCAGCTGCTTTTGGTCAGGTGTCTTGTCCCAGTAATGAGCAGGTGACTACAACGGTTGGATTAATGGTGTGTGTGTTGACTATAACACTTCAAATCTTTGTGTTCTGTAATGAGTAAACACAAGGGTGGGATAGGCAGATTATAAACTATGAGTGCCTGAGTAAGAAAATCTGCAAAGAAATGTTTAGCAACTACATTGTAGAGCTGTACATGTCCGAAATTATGCTCGGAGTCCACCGCTCTGTGGCAGGGCACCTTCAGGCCAGTGTTGCCCCACAGTGGGCAGGCTCTGCTACTGTCCCACAGAAAAGAAACCGCCATCTACTTCACATGAAAGGAGAAAAAGAGTGATTTTAGACCGCCTGCAGGCGGGAGCGGCAACATCGCCAACTCTCAGTCTTTAGGAGGAACCAGCCCAACTCAAAACTAGACTTAGCTTTCCAACTTCCAGAAACTTGTGCAAGTCAATTTGATCTGATGACTGAACTATGCTCAAGTAGGAGGTTAACATTTAGGGAAGTTTGCTGAAGGATATATGGACTGATTTTTTTTTTTTAAAAACAGGTCTGCAAATTTAAAACAGTGATACTTTTTGTTCATATGAGAAAATGGGAAAGGAAGAGGTTTGAGAGAGATTGTCTTGGATATGCTAAAAATAGCCAACTGGGCTGGAGGAATGGCTTAGCAGTTAAGGCAGTTGCCTGCAAAGCTAAAGGACTGAGGTTGGTTTTCCCAGAACCCACATAAGCCAGATGCACAAGGTGGTGCATACATCTGGAGTTTGTTTGTAGTGGCTAGAGGCCCTGGTATGCCCATTCTCTCTCTCTCTCTCTCTCTCTCTCTCTCTCTCTCTCTCTCCCTCTCTCTCTCTCAAATATAAATAAAAACAAAACATAAAAATAGCCAGCTGGATTGTGTGTTCATTTACTTTAATTTTGTTGTTGTTGTTTTTTTTTTTGAGGTAGGGTCTTGCTATAGGCCAGACTGATCTGGAATTCACTATGTAGTCTCAGGTTGGCATTCAACTCATGGCAATCCTACCTCTGCCTCCCGAGTGCTGGGGTTAAAGGTGTGTACCACCACACCTGGCTTACTTACTTTAACTTTTTATTGATAATTTTCATCCATGTATTAATGTATTTTCACCGTAACCCATCTCATTATCTTTTGTTCCCCCATTCCCCTTCCACTGAACAGCTAGTCACTATTCTATTTTGATGTCTTTTCTTTTTTAAAAAATATTTTTTTTATTTATTTATTTACATATTTATTTATTCATTTTCAAGGAGAGAGAAAGAGAATGGGTACATCAGGGCCTCTTGTTGTTGCAAACAAACTCCGGATGCATGCTCCACTCTGTGCATCTGTCTTTACATGGAAACTGGGGAATTGAACCCAAGCTGTCAGGCTTTGCAAGCAAGTGCCTTAACCACTGAGCAGTCTCTCCAGCACTGAAGAAGTGATTTTTTTGAGGGAAAGACTAAAGCTAGCTTTAGAGGGATTTCCACTCCTCACCAAATGAGTGCTGTCTGGATTCATCTGCAAAGCCGCAAGTATAACTTACTGCAGGACCCATCTAGCATTCCACCCCCTTTTGACCTCTGTCTCCATTCTTGAAGGTGGCTAATTTGACCGCACAGCTGTGTTTCATGGTGGTTTAGTTAGGTCAAAGTAGTCTACTGAGGAATATAGTCCTTGGATTAAGACTTCAAAAAATTGTTTTTCAAACATTGTCTGCATTTTGTTTATTAGAATAACTTTCTTGTGTTTCTGTTTGGCACAATGAAAAGAGATTTTAGAATTTGCATTTGTGGGTCTTCAATATATTCATCCTTGGATATCTTTGTGAATCTGTTAAAGTCTTCTGTATTGTTTTTCCTAATAGTTTTGGAGAGAATTTAAATAGCTGGACCTTTAAAATAATAATAATAAAAACCCTCTTGTTGTAAAGACAGAATCTGGAGAAATGCTAAGGACCTAGAAATTTGCTAATGTACCTCTCATGTAAGATGGATGCTTTCAAGAAACAGAGTCGACCTTCTTTGTTTGCTTGTTTTGTTCCAGGTAGGGTCTCACTCCAGCCATTGCTGACCTGGAATTCACTCTGTAGCTCCAGGCTGGCCTCAAACTCAGTATGATCCTCCTACCTCTGCCACCGGAGTGCTGGGATTAAAGGCGTGTGCCACCATGCCTGGCTCTTCTCCTTATTGAATGGGCTTTGAGTTATTCCAAAGGATTGAATCTAGCCTCTGGTATGATTTGACTGATCCTATATGCTAATTAACTGTGTCTTATCTATAATTCAACCGTAAGAGATAAGACTTTTAGGTATATATGCTAAGCACATAACAAGTTTTAGAGAAGAAACAGAGAATGATTTAAAGCTGAACTGAAGTTCGTGTGGTGACATGTTGACCTTTCGATAGCTTTACCTTTGGTGATGGGTTTTTGTTTTAAAATAGGCTTTATTTTCCGATCTTTTAGTTCCTTGTTATTATAGTTGTTTCATTCATCCCAACTTCTGATGGCACATGACCAAGGTGTCCGTTTGACTAGTGAGAAAGAGAGAGAGGATAAATAGGCACTCCAAGGCCTCCAGCCACTGCAGATGCATGCACCATCTTGTGCATCTGGTTTATATGGGTACTGGGGATTGAACCTGGGTCCTTAGGGTTTTCAGGCAAGTACCTTAACTACTGAGCCAACTCTCACTCAATCTTTTAAAAATATTTTATTTATTATTTATTTATTTATTATTCATAGACAGAGAGAGAGAGAGAGAGAGAGAGAGAGAGAGAGAAGGCTTTTATTTGTACATTAAGCACTCACCCTACCCCTGAGCTATACCTTCACCCCAATAAGTCATTATATCATATCTTATACTGTAAATCCTCCTAAATTAGCACCAACAATATTTTTTTCTTTTAATTAGCATGTATACTAAAACCAAGCTGTGTAAAAATAAAGTGTAGATCAAAGAACAAAAGGCTGTTGAATTAAATGAAAAACCTGCAGTGGATGCTAGCTACATCAAGGGTTCATTTTATTTCTAGTTAAATATTGCCCATAGTTTCTTTTACTCTGCACTTCAGTCAGTTTGAAATATGTTCCCAACTAGTCATATTGACAAACTAAACCAGCAGCATGATTTCAAGGTTTTAGCATCTATATCGTACAATGAGCTCTCTGGATTAGTTTATTTCTAGAAGTATAAAAATAATAAAAGTTTGGATTTCTCAGACTTTTAAGAAAATAGCATAAAACTCTAACCCAAAAGAATGTTCCTGTTTAAGCAATGCCAGCTAAAATGGCCAAGTAATTCTGTGTCCTTGAAGATTTTTGGAGCCCAGCTTCCCTTTCTGAATGCCTTGTTTTTATCAAACATCTTTTTTTTTTTTTTTTTTTTTTCTGTAGCAGCTGGCTTCTTCCTCTGTTGGTGTAGTTCCTATTAAACATGTATGGCCTGGTTAGTCTTATTTTAATAGTGATAATGTTGTATTCTTTTCATTGTTATTTGCAGTATGTAATCTGCTGGACATGCAGCAGTATAACCCACTAAGAACATATTCCTCTCCTCTTTGGCGCTTTTCCCTTGTATCCCAAGGGATCTATGTTTTCCATTAAACATTTCTGGGGGTTGATAAAGGTTCTTCTGTCTGAGGTTTAACTTGACAATGGCTGACTCCCTTATTCCTCCTTTCTTCCCTCCCTCCCTCCTACCAGTCTTTCCTCTCCCCTCCCTTTCTTCCCTCACTCCCTTCCTTCCAGCCTTTTGCCCCTGGGGGCAGAACACAGGCCTG
The DNA here is from genome assembly GCA_036365145.1 of Orientallactaga sibirica. NCBI lineage: Eukaryota > Metazoa > Chordata > Mammalia > Rodentia > Dipodidae > Orientallactaga > Orientallactaga sibirica. The sequence goes on from JAEOAD010001317.1 coordinate 2,879,750, forward strand.
GTGCATACTTGGTAATCACTCTACTACTGAGATATATCTGTAGCCCTTTCAATAAATTCTTTTTTTAAAAAAAATATTGTATTTATTCATTTGAGAGCAGGAGAGAGACATATATGGAAAGAATGGGCCCCTGGCCTTTTGAGTGCCCAGTGTATTTTATTTTTTTAATTTTTATATATTTATGAGAGAGAGAGAGAGAGAATAGGTCTTCCGGGGCCTGTAGCCACTGCAAATGAACTCCAGACACATGTGCCACCTTTGTTTACCTGGCTTTACATGGGTACTGGGGAATCAAACCTGGGTCCTTTGTTGTTACTGGCAAGTACCTTCACCACTGAGCAATCTCTTCAGCCCTAGCTCAGTTTTTGAACAGGACGTTGGGATGTGGTGGAAGTGTGGAAGGAGCCTGGTTGGAAAAAGTAAGTCAGTAAGTCACTGGGATGTGCCTTTTTAAAAAAAAAATTATTGACAACTTCTATAATTATAGATTAAAAAACACATGATATTTCCCTCCCCTCCCCCATTCCCCTTCAGAACTCCATTCTCCATCATATCCCCTCCCTCTCTCCATTAGTCTCTCTTTTAATTTGATGTCATTATCTTTTTCTCCTATTATGAGGGTCTTGCGAAGGTATTGCTAGGCACTGCAAAGTCATGGATATCAAGGCCAATTTCTGTCTGGACAGTTGCATTGTAAGGAGTCGTACACTTCCTTGGGCTCTTACATTCTTTCCGCCCCCTCTTCCGCAATGGACCCTGAGCCTTGGAGGGTGTGTCAGAGATGTTTCAGTGCTGGGCACTCCTCTGTGCCTTCTTCTCAGCACTATGTTGCCTTTTGGGTCATCCCAGTGGTCATTGCCATCTGAAAAGACAAGCTTCTCTACCCAGAAGTGAGAGTAGCATTAATATGTGAATATTAATATGTGAATATGAACATTAAGTGTAGTGCTTTCAGGGCATCTTGGTGGGAATAATATATACATTTAGCTAGACGAGAGCGAGCTTTATACCCCTAAGGCTCATGACCTCCCCTGCCATAGACTTTTTTTTTTTTTTTTGGAGAGAGACACAGAGAGAGACACAGAGAGAGGGATGCATCACTTTGCATCTGGCTAAACGTGGGACCTGGAGATTGGAACCGGCGTTCTTAGGCTTAGGAGGCAAGTGCCTTAACTGCTAAGCCATCTCTCCAGCCCCCCCTGCCATAGACTTTTGATTAGTTTTTTCAGTACCAGGCATGTGTTTGCTCCCATAGAGAGGGCCTCTAGTCCAATTATGGAGCAGTTGGTTTCCCCAAGAGTAGACATGCCACTATTGCACCCGTTCAGACTTTGGGCCTGTCTGGCCAAACTTGAATATTCAGTGTCCACTGTTTTCACTGCTGATGACTTCTGTCTCCCATACGGCTGCATGCAGTGCAGCTTTTCCAGCTTTCAGTTGGCTGGTCTACAGGGAGAAGGTTTTCTGCTCAGCACCAGCTTGCTTTCTCAGTGACCTTGCCTCTCAGGCAAGAGATGTCTTCAGCAATGGGGTCTTACTATCTGTTTCTCAAGGGAAACTAAGGTCCTTGGCAATAGCTTTTAATGTTTTGGAGGCTACTGGGACCTCCTTGGCCAACAACTCACTGGAAGGTATGGGATGTGCCTTTTGAGACATGTATTTTGTCCCTTGCTCCTTCCCATCAGTCTCTGTCCTTCCTGATCACTATGAGGTGACTGACCTTGGCCATACACTCTGTATCATGATTTTCAATCACACCTCAGCCCAAAGCAATGGAAACACCCAACCATGGGCTGAAACCTCCAAAACTGTCATCGAAAAGAAATAATTCCAACCATTAAGTGGTTTTTCTCTGGTATTTTTTTACAGTGATAACAAACCCCATTCTCCTCTCTTAAGTGATCCAGTTTGGATGAAAAATTATAGATCACCCTGGTTATAATCAATTAATAGCATAAAACCTGTGACCTGTGGATTTTTGTGAGCTGTTTATGTCAAGAAAAGGGGAGGGGTATCAGGTACCTGTCCTTGTCATGCAGAAGTTAGCTTACATGTACTGCAGAAGGCCCATAAACAGAATCACTTGGTTTCATTTAATTTGGCTCAGTTTATCTGTTCAACAAGCCAGAGAAGCCATCGACAAAAGAATGTGTAGGGTGAACAGAGGCCAGTGCAAAGATGGTTGAAGTCTCCCTGTTACTGGCTTGTGCCCAACATTACTGGAAGTTGGCGTCCCTCTGAGTGTGTATGATGCTCATGGGCAGCAGCTCAGGCTTCCAGTGGTGCAGTTCAGGAAGTTTATGGCCTATCGATCTTCACATGAAACTGGGCATCAGAATCCAGTGCTTACAGTGTTCTAGCCACGTGAACCCGGACCCCTGGGTCCAAGTCAATAAAACCACCTCGGCATGGAATTGGCTTCCTTCCCAGGCTTGGGAGGGGTGTGTCTGTCCTGAGATCCGTTCACAGAAAACACCACCCATTTAGACCGATGCTCTGAACTTTCCCAAGCCAACTTCTCTCCCTTCTTACCCACTTCTGCAAAGACAGAACTAGAAATGCCTTTGTACACGGCCACAAGTTTGTCATCTTGTTTATAGAGCTCTGTGTCTTTAGCAGCCCGTTGGTTTCTGATTCAGAAGGCAGAGAAGATATGTTTATCCTTTGCTAAGTAAAAGAATCCATTTTGAAAGTTTTTTTTTTTTTTTTTTTTTTTTTTTTTTAGGTAGGGTCTTGCTCTAACCCAGGCTGACCTGGAATTTTCTATGTAGTCTCAGGCTGGCCTTGACCCTACAGAGATCCTCCTACCTTTGCCTCCCAAATGCTGAGATTAAAGGCATGTGCCATCATGGTCAGTAAGAATTCTTATTTTCTTTATTCTAAGAATATGCCTGTGTGCCACCCACTGTCCCACACAATGATCTAGACACTGTTTTGTGGAGTGACTGATGACAGGCATCATGGGAGGAGCTGGTCATATTTCTCAGGTCCCAGCCATTCTTTGGCTTCACTCATGACTTAATCTACTGGCTCCCTGCCCTGTGTGGTCACTTTCAGCTTCTCTGAGCTTTATTTAATAGTGTTAATTGTGACAGCTGTGAGAAGCTGTATGCAATGCAAAGCTCAATGATTCCTATAAAGGTGTTCAACTAACCAAGCAGAACACATTCCTTTCTCCTGTCCCTTATTTTCTCTATCCCTTCATCTCTGAAAAGCCAGACTCAAAGCTCCTGTTCCCTCTGCAGTATAAATCTCCTGTCAGAGGCAGGAGAGTTCGCTCTTGGTCTTTGGACATTACAATTCAACAGCACACTTACACCAGGCCTATATCCTTTCTGTAAGCCTCCTGCATGCACTGATACCCTGCCTGTGATGTGTGGTACCGCAGCAGGAAGGGCTGCTGTGTGGTTCTGATGCTTGGCTTCTTCTGCAGTCTCCCACAACCCCTCCCTTGTGTCTCCCAGCTCAGCGCCGGCCCCTTTTGTCCAGCCTGCAGTGCTACGTCTTTGCACCAGCAAGGTCCCTGACAGCTCCTTAATTGCTACATGCATTTGTACAGTTTGCTGGCAATTATATTTCAGACCCTGTCAGGGTACCTGCTAGCCTTGGGGCTGTGTTTATATTAAATATCAATAAAAGGCTGATAGCATCAGTGCAGATGGCAGGCTCAAGAAAATCATGTTTCACTGAGAGCCAGGCCTGTCTGGAAGATGGAAGGAAGGTTTAAGTTTCTTTCTTTCTTCAAAAAGGTTAAATGAGATGAGGAGACTATCTGGGTTTCTATCTCAAATTGGTTCTTACTTACTGATGGCAGCTATCTGGTCTAACTGGATGGCATCTTCAATTGTGGGTGACATTTCAAAAGAGCACTTCTCTCCATAGCTGTTTCTCTTATGTATGTTCCCCACACTTCATAGGACATGTCTTCAAACAATAGATAACTTGAAGTGTTGACGTGGATAGGGTGTATTCAGATTTACTCTAGGGAGATAGCATACAACATTGGTCAAGGGCCAAGTGGTCCCGAGCCCCTAGCTCCAAGCGCATCACATGCGCATCATTGCCCTCCACTGAGGAACACAGGAACGAGGAACTCATGTTCCTCATGACTCTGTGTTGCACCTTTGTTGACCCTCATCTCCCTCATACTTGAGAAATGGTGTGGCCTTCCTAGGATCTGTGACGTGATGCGGGTGAAGGATGTAGGGCAGTTGGGCCCCGGTGTGAATACAGCAGTGCCTACCCGGAGATCCTCCATGGAGGTTCCTGGCACCTGGCTCAGGAACCTCCTGACTCTTCTTCTCAGTGGTGCCATGATTAATCCTGGCATGTGAGCATGTGCTTTCTTAGTACTATTGAGCAGACACATCAGCTCTAGTCTGAAACATCAGTAGCACTCCAGCCCGTCTCACAGTCAGTGTATGACCAGTGCGGCTCCCCAACCCCAGGGCTACTTTCTCCATAGCATGGCTATTCCACAGGGCTGCTGTCCCTCCACCACTGAGCACCCCCACTTACCTCCTGCATGAGGTCAAACAGAGCTTCAACCACTGGCACACATGCCTCCTTCAGGGTTCAGAGCCTGGACCACCATGCCTCTTTGCTGGACACCACTGCTCCTCTCATTTTGCCACCCTACCCTAGGCACTGTCATATGCTCTGAATGATTTCAGGACCCTATAAACACTCCCTCACCTCCTCATGCACTGCCCTACTTGGTTATTTTCAAATGGCCAATATGAGTTCCTGCCCAAGTTCTTAGGAGGTGCTTCTGATCTCGAGTGAGACTAGACAGCAGTCGCTCATTGGCCAGGCCCTGCCCGAGTCCTGCCCCAACCAGTGTGACTTTGACCTGTTGCAGTGACTCGAGGAGTAGAGAGACAGACAGACACAAAGAATAGAGTGAAAGCTGGGATCAGAAGGTGCGTAGGCTCTGATGGAGACACTGTAGCACTGCCTATCCATGTTAGTTTATTTTATACACACTCAGAAAAACTTTGACAAAAACTTTCTTTTATCAAATATAGGAAAAGCATGAGAATGGGTAACGAAGTCAGACAGTGTAGGAATGAGGCAGCCGCAGACTTTTTCTGCACATACTGTCATCTGCACAAGGTCAGGCCCACACAAACAGTCCCAGAGGTCAGCTGGAAGTAGACATGCCTGTGCCTATGTCAATGGCTTATACGAGTTGTGGCTCTCTGCAGAATCCCACCCCCCTATCCTCACCTTAGCCTCCTTTGAATTCCTGAATTTCAGGCACTTAAACTTGCTTTGACTCGGCTAGCCTGTTCTGTACTTCCACATCCACTTCAATGCCTCTTTACTCTCCACATTCCAGGCCCCCTGCCCTGCCCACCACTGGGCTATAATTCATTGGATACAAGGCTGCATTTAGTTTTGCCCACCATAATATCCCCAAATCCCAGCACATGCAGGCCCACAGTGAGCCTGCAGTAAAGACATTCTGAATGAATAAATAAATGAACATAAAATATGACATCATGGCTTTTTGTCACTGTGACAAATACCTGAGAAAATTTCAAGAAGGAAAGATTTATTGTAGCCTAGTGGGTGAGGTTCCATTCCATGGTCAGCTGGCTCCATAGCTTTCGGGTATGAGGCAGAACAGCATGGCCAGGGGGCATGGCAGGAGGGCAAGGTGGAGGAAAGAGCTGCTTACTCCACGGTAGCCAGGAAGTAGAGAGCGCCGAGTAAGAGGTAAAGACAATATAGATCACCTCATTCTTGGATTTACTGCTCCTGGCCTCCTTCCTCCAATGATGTCCCACCCCTTAAAATTCCCAGCACATTCCAAAACTGTGCTACCAGCTGGAGACCAAGCCTTCAACCTATGAGCCAAGTCCAAGCTGTCTTTTGAGACTATGGGCAGACTGTTAGCTACAAGCCATTGTAAAAATAAAAATCAAGTTGCGTGCTTTCAATTTGCAATAGAACAGAATAAGCATTACCATTTCTTTTTTTAAAAAAATATTTTTATCTAATTATTTTTCAAAGGGAGAGAGATAGAGAATGGGCATGCCAGGGCCTTCAGCCACTGCAAATGAACTCCAGGTATATGTGACACTTTGTGCGTCTGGCTTAGGCTTCGCGGGCAAGCACCTTAACTATTGAGCCATCTTCCCAGTCCAAACATTATTCCTGTTTGCCGGATGTGGTGGTGCACATCTTTAATCCTAGCACTCGGGAGGCAGAGGTGGGAGGATCGCATGAGCTCAAGGCCACCCTGAGACTACATAGTGAATTTCAGGTCAGCCTGGGCGAGACCTTACCTCAAAAAAAAAAAAAGAAAAAAAGAAATAATCAAACATTCCTATTCCTAATGGGAGGATGTAAGGCATAGAGAGGGGTGGACACAAAGAAAACTTAAAGTCCTGTAGCTCCATGTCTGGCATCGTGGACAAATGATGGTGTGACATGAGCTGATAAGCTTGAGTACGGCCTTGTTGTCTGCATGGACTTTCCCTTGGATTCTATGTGCTCCATACCTGTGGTTTTCCTCGGCAGATATTAAACATTCCTGGCATCTCCAACTTCCTGAGTTTATCTTTTCATTTATTATTATTATTATTATTTTATTGACAACTTCTATACTTACATACAAAATATCTTTTCATTTTTGACCTCACCCTTACAACTTTTCTGAGGGACAGCCTGCAGGGACTCCAACCCTGACCCTGTAACACATTTCCTGGTTTCCCAGGACTTTTCTTTGAAGTCCAGGTAGATGCCTCTACAACCCTAAAACTCTCACGTTCTTCACTCTGGCAAACCCAGCATCACGTGCATGGGTTTCAGATCTGCTGCTGCCTTGAACCACAGATAATGCAGCCCTGGAGTATATGAAAGACAAGACAAAGGGAACACTCCTCTAAGTGACCCTGGGTGAAAGAAGCATGGAAAGTCTTACTTGAAAGTACACCTTTGCCGGGCGTGGTGGCACATGTCTTTAATACCAACACTCATACCATTAATATTTTTTAAAATATTTTTGGGGCTGGAGAGATGGTTTAGTGGTTAAGGCACTTGCCTGTGAAGCCAAAGACCCATGTTTGATTCTCCCAGTCCTATGTAAGTCAGATGTACAAGGTGGCACATGTGTCTGGAGTTTGTTTGCAGTGGCTAAAGGCCCTGGCATGACCATTCTCTCTCTATCTGCCTTTCTCTCTCTCTCTCTCAAATAAGAAAAAAGAAATTATTTATTTATTTGAAAGCACAGATAGAAGAGAGACAGAGAGAATGGGTGCACCAGAGCCTTCAGTCGCTGCAAACAAACTCCAGATGCATTTGCCACCTTGTACTGCTGGGGTCCCTCCTAGGGCCAGCCCAGGAGGGACTGCAGGGTCTCAGCTGGGTAGGGGGTGAGAGGCGCAGAGTCACGACACAGACTCTGGGAGTTGGGTGGAAGCAGGCAGAAGGCCAGCTGTTGCAAACTCGTTTATTCAAGGAAGTGTAGGAGGTTTTAAGGGTCAGGCTGGCCAGTTGTTTTATGGGGTGGTTCCCTTCTTGTGATCAATGACAGCCTGTCTCCAGGCAGATCATCTCTCATCAGGTTGCTTGCAGGCTTGGGACTGTAGCTGTTGTCACACCAGGCCTGTGCAGGATGCCGCATCCACAGAAGCCACATCGTGGATACTGGTGAACTAAACCTGGGTCCTTTCTTTCTCCTAGCCCTTGTGTTTAAACCTGTATTAAAATACCTGTAATAAAACCTCCAACTCACTTTCCTACCTGCTCCTCCTAAAATTCCCTTTCAGCATCAAAACCACAAATCTTGAGTTTGAGTGGAAGGGTACTACCTCTTCAGACCACCAACAGTGACAGTGTGAAGCCACTAACGTGACTGCATGCTTCACTCATCCAGTGAAGCTGAGGCCACATAGCCTGGGCCAAGCCACACATTATCTGGTCTCTGGTCTGCACTTCTCAAGACATTCCTTTCTCCCAAAGGTCACACAAGTGGAGACCATACCCTCTGTTCACACCACGTGGTATTTTGCACAAGGAATTAACTTTGCTAATCTTTGCCTTTGATAATGGAATGCATGAACTTCAATGCTTTGCGGGTCAGCTTCCTTTTGTGTAAAATTGCGTGTAAAAAAAAGCTGGAGTGTGTAACTGTCTGGTAGGGGTCTGCATAGTGGGTGGCACATTGTCAGTGCCCCATAAATGCCAATAGCCATCATCATTGATTTCTAGCACTATTTTCTTCTTAAAAGGTCCTTGGCAAAGACTCATGAATGGTTTGTTTCAGTTCGATGCAGAGGAAAAATGTACACAAGCTTCTCTACACCACTTAAGTAAGACATGTTAAGGGAGGGAGGAAGCAAGCCCATCACTGACATGAAGTCTCGCTGGGGAATTTACCCCAATGACAAACAGACGAGACTACAGACTGGGGGGAATCTAGAACATTCTTGGGGATTTGCCAAGCCATTGCTTTCCAACCCCATCCATGGTAGTTCAGCATTGGGCCACATCGTCCCTCTGGCCCCAGGACTGCCAAAAACTGGCTCCAGCTTTGTGAGAAGCAACCTGCATTCAATCTCCAGCCCACCACGGGGTTTACCGGGAGGGCAAGTGCTTGGCAAACAAGCTGGCTTCGTAATTCAGTACATATGAAGTTATCTTCTTCAGGAGAGAGACTCGCTGGATAACTGGCCACAGATACCCTAGTATTTAATCTGTGATGCCCTGGGGGCGGACAAAAGGTTACTATCTACTTGCTGATGTCAGAGGGTGACACAAAGCTCGCTGGCCATTCTTCTCCTCAGACTGGCCCAGGCTGTGGTACTGAGAGAACCTCCGCATGAGTTCACGGGTTCAGGTCTCAGCTCCTCCTGTTGGCTCAGCTTCACATCTGAGAGGTGCCGGGCTTCAGGATCATCCTGTCCATAGCCATGTTCAAAGTAGGAAACACCTTCCTCCCATACTTTAGTGGTCCCTCCCAGCCCAGGTCCCTTCCCTTCAAACAGTGGTTGCTGGGGAAATAGCAGTCTGTATGTAATTATATATGTGTATTATATATGTAATTATATATATATGTATGTATGTGTGTGTGTGCATATATATATATATACACACATATATATGCCTGTAATCGTTTGTGTTCACTCACATTCTCAAGACATGGACCTAAATAAAGCTTGTGATGGTTTAAAATGGCAAGTTACAGGCCCAGGGAGATGGCTGCCTGGGTAAAAGGGTTGCTAGCCAAGTGTGAGGATCTGAGTCTGGACCCCCAGAACCTCATAAATGCTGGGCAGGTGAGGCAGCCTCACTGTAATCCCAGCATGTGGGAGGCAGACACAAGGAGCCCCGAGGCCAGCTGACTAGCTAGAAGAGCTGAATTGGCAAGCGCTGGGTTCAAGTGAGGACCCTGCCTCAATAAATAAAGTGGAGAGTGATCATGAAAATACAAATGAACCTCTGACCTCCACGCTACATATACAGTATACACATACACAAGAAAATGATAAGTTTGGGCTGGAGAGATGGCTCTTAACTGAAGGTACTTGCCTTCAAAGCCTAAGGACCAAGATTCATTTTCCCAGTACCCACCTAAAGCCAGATGCACAAAGTGGTGCATGCATCTGGAGTTGGTCTGCAGTGTCAGGAGGCCCTGTAACACCCATTCACTCTCTTTCCTTTTCTTTCTCTCTCTACTTGCAAATAAATAAAAATATTTTTTGAAATCCCATAGCCCCACAGAGGAGGTCCCAGGTGAAATGGAAACAGGGGAGAGGAAATGAAAGAGTATAATCTGTTAAAAAAATTAATTAAAAAATACTAAGTTAAGGCTGGGTGTGGTACTGCACACCTTTAATCCCAGCACTCAGGAGGCAGAGGTAGGAGGATCACTGTAAGTTCAAGGCCACCCTGAGACTACCTAGTGAATTTCAGGTCAGCCTGAGCTAAAGTGAGACACTACCTCAGAAAAACAAAAAACAAACAAAAAAAAAAACCCTAAGTTAAACTAATTTCATTCTGCTACTTCATTGTAGAAGAAATAAGATTGGGGGTGGGGGGGAACGTCAGGTATGTAACAGGTGCCTGAGGTTTGGAGAAACTGAGGCACAAGACAGTCTTGAAACCTCTGACCGCTTATCCTAGGGAGCTATATACCCTATCTATTTCATAAAGAAAGTTGATTTTTGGACCCTATATAGGTATGCTGGGTCTTGGTATTATGGAGGCCATGTCTGGTGGAGGATGAAATTCTGTCCATCTGCTGAAACCCTTTCCTGAGCTTGTGCATCTCTCCAGCCTCCGCTCATGCCTGCCCCTCCCTCCCGCCCTGAGCCCGGGCAGCCTCCTTTCCTGGCTGTTCCCTGGTGTCTTCTCAGATCCCAGCTCTGGAACTTGGTACTCCATCTCCTACAAACCTCTTTCTGGCTTGATGTCTTGGGGGCCTTCCCAACAGTCAGGTGTTGCCTCTTAGAGGTTGTCCCTGCCTCTCTTCCCACCCATTGTAGCTTTCTGACCAATCACATTTAATTTTCTCCACCATATTTCTTTTTAAAATTTTATTTATTATTTTCAAGCAGAGAGAGAGAGAGAAAGAGAGGAAGAGAGAGAGAGAGAATGCCAGGGCCTATGCCACTGCAAACAAACTCCAGAAGCATGAGCCACTTTGTGCATCTGGCTTTATGTGGGTAGTGGAGAATCAAACCCAGGTTATCAAGTTTGCAAGCAAGTACCTTTAACTGGTGATCCATCTCTCCAACCCCAACATATTCTTTTTACTTGAAATTCTCATCCATTGTTGCTTTCCTCCTGAAGCTGAAACATCTGGTTCATCGTCTTGCTCACAGTTAAATGCCTGTCTTAGCCAGACTTCTCATTGTTACCAAAATACCCAATGGAACAACTTAAATGGAGGGAAGATTTGTTTTGGCTTACAGTTTTGGAGGTTCCCGTCCATGGTTGGTGGCTCTTTCCTCTCTGGGCTGCTGGGAAGCAGAGCACTGTGGTGAGATGGACAAAGAGGAGCAAGGCTGATCATCTCTTAATGATCAGGAAGCAAAGAAGGAGACAGAGGAGGGCCAATGACAAGACATAGCTTCCAAAGACATGACCCCACTAGCCTAGTAACTCCAACTAGAGTCCCTGTCCTAAAGTTTCCATAACCATTCAAATTAGTACTACCATTTGGGGACCAAGCCCCCAATACATTTGGGGGACACATCAAATCCAAACCATAACAATTCCTGACATAGGTGGTTTCAAGATATTTTTGTAGGCACAAACAAATAAGAGTTATTGGCAGCTGGAGAGATGGCTTAGCAGTTAAGGCATTTGCCTGCAAAGCCAGAGGACCCAGGTTCAATTCCCTAGAACCCACGTAAGCCCAGTGGACATGGTGTCTGAAGTTCATTTGCAGTGGCCCCTGGTGCACCCATTCTCTGTCTCTACCAGCATCTCTCTTTCTCTCTCTCTCTCTCTCTCTCTCTCTCTCAAATAAGTAATGAGAAAGGTTTGTCAGGGTACTTAAGGAAGGTAAGGAAGGGTGGAAGTGACTGTGATAAAGTCTCACATGCTAAGTGCTCTAAGAAGAGCTGAACCAGTGTGAGCTGGACTGGGAATTCACCAAACACTTGGGCTAGTAATGTACCACAGGGCTGAATGCTAAGCTCACTGCTAAGCTCCTGATATGCCCTATCTAGCTTTTAGGAAATTTAAATCACCAGGCCAAGGCCCACTAACTAACAAATACCAAGTTAATTTCAAATCTCAAACTTGGAACTCTGGGTTTGAGTAGAATAATTCAGAGTATTTATATTCTGTTGAACAGTGGTCCCCAAAAAGCTATGTCTAACTCCTACCTTGCAATGTGACCTCATCTAGAAAGGTCTGTGTTTAGGGTGTGTTGGAGTCACTCCTGGGGCCAGCCCAGGAGAGACTGCAGGGTCTCTGCCGAGTGGGGGGTGAGAGGCACAGAGTCACGACACAGAGTTGGTGGAAGCTGGGTGGAAGCTGGCAGAGGGCGAGCTGCTGCAAACTCGTTTATTCAAGCACGTGTAGGGGGTTTTAAGGGGTTTGGCAGGCCAATCATTATATGGGGTGGTCCCCTTCTTGTGACCAATGAAAGCCAGTCTCTGGACAGATCATCTTGCAACAGGTTTCTCGCAATCATGGGACTGTAGCTGTTGTCACGCCAGGCCTGCGCAGGACACCATGTCCACAGAAGCTACTTTCTGGTTTCTTCTGGCATGCGGTCTGGCTAGGGCCCAACCTGCATTGTGCCATACATATCATTCTTTTTGTTTTTATTATTGGCAACCCTGGGAGGCAAGCCATTGTTGAACCCAGGCCCCAAGGGATCATCACATGCGACTGTCTTAGGTTGCCCCATCTCATGGAGTCTTACCCGTCATTGACTACCCACCATCCTGGTGAGAAAACCCGAGGGGTGTGGCCAGGTTTCTTTTAGCATGCGGTCTGGCTAGGGCCCGACCTGCATTGTGCCATTCAAGGGTCCACTGATGTCTTCATGAGACACACACACACAGGTGCCCCACATAAAAAGAGGGAGGCAGAGGTGGTTGTGCCCAGTGATATGAGCCAAGGAATGCCAAGGTTTGCTGGAGAGCATCACGAGGTAGGAGCACAGCACTGGACAGTCTCTCCCACAGAGACTGCAGAGGAGAGCAACCCTGTCACACATCATCTTTGAACTCCTGTCTTCCAGGACAGTGAGAGAATGAATTTCTTTTGTTGGAGGAATTTTGTTGTAGGATGCTGGCATGTACAGAAGTGAATATAACAGCCCGTCGGTACCCTCAGCTCTCATAAAGGACCATCAGGCTGGTTCAGACCCATTGCAACATTGGCTTCTTCTTAACTGACTGATAGAAGTGGCTGGAGTCCTGAGTAAAGGCCACTGGGCAGCCTTGACTGACCCTTGGGCTCGTTGACTTCTGCATTCAGTTAGTGACATTTGGGAAATGATCTTAACTCCCAACTCTTTTTTGTTTTTACCTGAATATTTTTGTGAATGCCTCAGACTGTTTTCCTATATATTTCTCTCTCAGCAGACCACAACAAGGTGCAGGCACTCAAGGTTTTCCCTTGTGTTAAAACTGCATGCCAAGCGAGCCTGCAGAATCAATACACTGTGACAATTTTACATGCCAAGGGAAGTGTTGTTTCAAATATTTGATCACAGCGCTGGAAAGATGGCTTACCAGTGAAGACACTTCCCTGAGAAGCCCAAGGACCGAGGCTTCGTTCCCCAAGACCCACATAAGCCAGATGCACATGGTGACGCATGTGTCTCAAGTTCATTTGTAGTGGTTGGAGGCCCTAATGTGCCCATTCTCTCTCTCTCCTAAATAAATAAATAAAATATTTAAAAATAGAACAAATATTTGATCACATGACTGTGTGTAACCCAGACCCTAGTTCACATAAATCCTGTTTTCTATTTCACCCTTGTTCACTGTGCCCTTAGAAAATTGAGTCATTCTTTTCTCAAGGATGCACAACATCAAAGCAAGATTTAGTGTCCAAGTAAAATGGGTGACTGGGTCCTCAGGCTGTGAAGTTCCCTTTGCATGTCTGAAGATATCCACAGTTCCACAAGTAGAAATCTTGCAATTCTCAGATTGCCTGGAGGGATGGGCAACCTTTTCATGCTCCCCACAAATGAATCAGAATTGTACCCTCAAAACAACAAAGGTCTAACTGAAGCCACTGGGCCTTTCAAAAACATGTTGAGACAATGAACGAGTAAAGTAGGATTTTTGCCTACAGGTTTTTGTGTGATATCAGCATAAATAAAACCATTGGTGGAGGCAAAAACCTTGGCTTTTCAGTGTTATTATTGTATTTGCGCCTTTGTGGTCTAATTTAAGTGGCTACAACCAGGAGTGAGTCATGATAATTAATATCATGCTTGGGCAGGAATAATACAAGGCTCCATTCTCCAGGATTGTGAGGATAATGTGTGTTTAAAAGTATTCTATGGTGGAGGTTGAATCTGTCATCTTCATGCCACCAGGCTATGAAGGGCTTGACTGATGAGGGTTTGCACCCTTGAGATGGAAGGCCAAAGCCCAGTGGCCTGAGTAAGCTGAGAAAATAAGGCATGGGCTGGGGGGGATGGGTCACTGGTTAAAAGTGCTTGCTGCACAGGGTTGGTGGCTGGTGTTCCCATACCCAGACTCTATGTAGAGCTGGATGCAAGTCACACATGTGTTTCAAAACCCAACTCACCTATGGACATGGGAGGCAGAGTTGGGAGAACCCTGAAATTCACGGGCCAGCTAGTGAGGCAGACTCTGACACCCTGAGGTTGTCGTCTGACTTCCATGCACCCATTGTGGCATGTGCATGTCCGTACACACACTCCATACACCAACACAAGAATAAGGTAGGGTGGAGGTACAATCATCACACAAGACCCAGGCCTGCCAATTGGCTCATGTGCCACTTCTGGGCTCTGTACATATCATAAAATGAGGGTTGCCAGCTGCGAAAAGCAGGCAGCTGACCAAGGGCAAGCAGGCATGGAGGAGGGATGTGTGGGAACATTGGGTCTATGAGGATTGCAGCCCATTCTTGTATATATAGAATTATTTTCCCATTGGTTTTCTAAGCTACTTGAGGACTAGCCAGCTGAATCTGCCCTCGTTGCTCTTTTTAAAATATTTATTTATACATTAATGGGCTGGAGGGATGGCTTAGAAGTTGGGACATTTGCCTGCAAAGCCAAAAGACCCAGGTTCAATTCCCCAGGACCTTCGTTAGTCAGATGCACAAGGGGGTGCACATGTCTGGAGTTCCTTTGCAGTGGCTGGAGGCCCTGGCACACTCATTCTCTCTCTCTCTGTCAAATAAATAAATAAAAATAAAAATATTTATTTATTCATTATTTATTTATATGTAAGTAGAGAGAGAGAGAGGGAGAAGAGAGACAGAGAGAATGGGCATGCCAGGCCTCCAGACACCACAAACGCACTCCACTTTGCATATCTGGCTTTACATGGGTCCTGGGGAATTGAACCTGCGCCATTAGACTTTGCAGGCAAGCACCTTAACCACTGAGCCATCTCTCTAGCCCAATATCCCTGACTTATAAGGAATGTTACAAGCCAGAATTTTGGTGCTCAGTGGCTGGTACTCTTCAAGAAACAAAAAGCCTCACTCCTTGCCACAGTTGCCACCTCTGTGCAGTGGAGAGCTCAGGGGCCCCTGGCTGCTGGGCAGCTGTGGGAGACAGGAGGAGGGAAGCCCTGCAAGAAGAAACAATGGATGGTCCTCTTCTCCCCCCCCCACCCCCGTGTCCTCCTGAGATTGCCAGTCTCACCTTCCTCATACCACGACTAGACATTCATCTCTCCTCTTAGAATGTGGCTGAGTGGCTCTTCACTTTGAAGCAGGGTCTTCAGAGGTCCAGAGAAATAAGCAAAAGGTGAGGCATCAGAGAGGGTCGCCCATGATCCCTCTCGTGTTGGCCAGTAGATGAGATAGACTGTTGTCTCTTTCTTTTTCACTGCTTCCACCTTTAAAAATCTTTGAATACCTGGGCGGGGTGGAGCACACCTTTAATCCCAGCACTCAGGAGGCAGAGGTAGGAGGACAGCTATGAGTTCAAGATCACCCTGAGACTACATAGTGAATTCCAGGTCAGCCTGGACTAGAGTGAAACTTTACCTTGAAAAAAACAAAAAACAAAACAACAAATCACCCTCAAGGGTGATGGAAAGAGATTTATTGATGGGATCATAGGGAAAAAGAATAATTCTTTCCTTTTTCTTTTCTTTTCTTTTCTTTTCTTGTCTTGTCTTGTCTTGTCTAGTCTAGTCTAGTCTAGTCTTTCTTTCTTTCTTTCTTTCTTTCTTTCTTTCTTTCTTTCTTTCTTTCTTTCTTTCTTTCTTTCTTTCTTTCAAGAACGGGCCTCACTGTGAATATTGGGATGTACTTAACAGGTAGCACAGGCTGGCCTTGAACCTGCAACCCTCTTGTTGTTGCTTCTCAAATATCGTAATTACCAGTGTATACCACAGCACCTGGCTTTAGGAGGCCAACCTTTGTTTTATCGATCTATTAGTTTATCCATCTGTCCATCTGTCTATCCATCCATGCAACCATCATGTGAGGATCCAAAGATCAGATTACCAGCAAAAGATGGTCTCTTCCTTTACAGGACTCATACTTCACTGGACAAAAATGGAGAGATTTTGTGATATAATCCCAATTTCCTTTTTTTAAAAAAAATTTTAAAGCTTTATGGCAGAGAAAGGGGGAGAGAGGGAGAGAATGGGCACTCCATGGCCTCAAGCCACTGCAAACGAACTCCAGATATATGCGCCACCATGTGCATCTGGCTTATGTGGGTCCTGGGGAATCCCGCTGGGGTCCTTAGGCTTCACAGGCAAGTGCTTAACTGCTAAGCCATATCTCCAGCCCCACTTATATTTTTTTAATTTTTTTATTATTATTTTTTATTTATTTTTGGAGAGAGAGACAGAGATAGAAAGGGAGAGGAAGACAGAGATGGGCGCGCCAGCAGTCTCTCAGCTGCTGTGAATGAAATCCAGATGTGTGTGCCCCCTTGTGGTCAAGTGTGGCATTGCGCCCTTGCCTCACTTTGCATCTGGCTAAACGTGGGACCTGGAGATTGGAACCGCTGGAGATTGGAACCAGCGTTCTTAGGCTTAGCAGGCAGGCGCCTTAGCCGCTAAGCCATCTCTCCAGCCCCATCCCCCTTATAGATTTTTTTTAATCAAACTTCCAAGGAGTAGAGAGAATTTGGACAGGGCTGTGTTGGCTGAGGTGATGCGAGTGAGAGAAAACACATTCTTCCCATTTTTAATTCTGTAGGGAAGAATGCAGGAAACAGCCCAACAGTGTCTCTCTCGGCTCTTTAAAGAACTCTGGTCTCTGTGAGATTGAAAGTTCTAATGTGGAATATGCAGTACAAGCAGGGAAATGCAGTGGAGGATGCTGGGTGGCTCAGGGAGCTGGACAAGAGAAGCCTGGAGGCCCTGTGCCCGCAGGGTGACAGGAGCTGTGCCTTTCCTCACAGCTGCAGGTGCCTGTCCTGTGATACCTGAGACCTTGTTCGTGTTGCTTCCTAACAGTGCTTTGTTCATTATTATTATTATTATTATTATTATTATTATTATTATTTCTTCTTTGTTTCAGATCCTGCAATTGTCAACGGAGTGTATTGGTCTGAATCCCTAAACAAAGTGTTTGTGGATAACTTTGACCGGGATCCTTCTCTCATCTGGCAGTACTTTGGAAGTGCGAAGGGCTTTTTCAGGCAGTACCCAGGTACGTATCTCTGAGTTGACTGTTATGATTCAGATGAATAATCCTGTAACGTTTTCCTTAGGATTCAAGCTTAGCAATTCTCCCTTTCCTTAGAAGAAAATGAAATATTGAGCACTGGTTTCAGGGTGAGGAACAGGGAAAAACAGTACCTCACACACACATACTTGGAATGAAGAACTCTTTTTAAAAATTATTTTATTTATTTATTTGAGAGAGAGATACAGATAGAGAAAGAGTGAGAGTGGGTATGCCTGGGCCTCCAGCCACTACAAACGAACTCCAATGAATACACCACTATTTGCATCTGGCTTACATGGGTTCTGGCGAATCGAACCTGGGTCATTAAGCGTCACAGGCAAGCACCTTAAGTGGTAAGCCATCTCTCCATTCCTGAAAGGATTCTTCTTTGGAACTCTGCTTGGCTTCAACATCTCTCTCAGTGGGGAAGTTCCCAGAGCTGCTTCCCACGGTGAGGAGCCAGGTTATGAAATGTGCGCTATTCAATCCTCCCAGGCAAGAGCTTGGTTTGCTTTCTACTAATACCGTGATTGTTGATGTGATGATCATGGTACGGAGGTTTACAGATCAAGTCATATTGAGTAAAAATTAACTCGTGACTAAAAGGTGTAAAGATGAAAGGATGTGGACTTGGTTAACCTTCACTGGCTAACCCTGGACACAGGGGTTGAAAATGGTCAGAACATCGCAGCTGCTACAGAGGCATCCGACAGTGCCCCCGCGGGTGTGTGATCAGCATCTGTCCATCAGGCTCAAGGAGCAGGTGTTCTTTCTGGGGCCTGCCCAGGCCTCCGCTTTGCAGTAGGATTTTAATTCTGGCTTGGTTTGAATTTTAATTAAAAAAGGGAAGTTTAATTTTGCTTACAAGTTGTGAAAACAGGACTTGGGGCTGCAATTGTGCCAGCATCACAGCTGTAGAAATTAACAAGCTCAACCTAAAAGAAGGAAGAGAGAGGGGGGAAAACAACCCTGCATAATCTTGGTGCAATTAAGTGAAGGCTTTTATGTTTTCATTAAGTAAGGCTAGGCACCTGATGTCTCTCGACTTTGTCGCTCAGACATGAGCAGCCTCTGCCTCCGGGAGCTGTTCCCCCTGCATACAGCATCTGTGGCTCGAGACTCGCCTGCTGAGGTGGCCGCCTTGCAGATTACTCAACCATTCCCAAGGGCTGTGTTCAGCAGAGCATACACATGCTTGCTCATGGCACTCACGGACATTTATGCGATAAGCCTCCTATTACAGATAATGTCATAATAAACAGTGGGCTATTAATGTTCCGTTGTCACTGAATTGCAGTCGGCTTGATACACTGAACAGAGAGAAAATTGATGCAGATATTGCTCAGGCCAAAGCCTGGTGGGGCCACAGGCCTGCCTGTCCACCAATGGACAGCTAACTTGTCCACCACCAGACAGCTAGCCACCTGACTGTGTGGGTAGAAAACAGTAGGACAGAGCCACAGATCATAAGCTCATCTGCACCAACCAAAGGTCTTTAAAATTAGTTTTACGGGCATTGGAAAGCAAAGGGAGTCTCATATAGGGTATATGTAATTGGGAGATTTATAAAAGCTTTTGTTAGAACTCTTGGGTCAAAATGCTTACAATATTTTAAAAATATCTTTATTTATTTATTTGTAAGCAGAGAGAGATAGAGGAGAGATGAAGAGAATATGGGCTGCACCAGGGCCTCCAGCTGCTATAAACAAACTCCAGATGCACGTACCACTTTGTCCACATGGCTTTACATGGCTACTAGGGAATAGAACTCCAGTCATTAGGCTTTGCAGGCAAGCACCTTAACGACTGAGCCATCTCTCGAGCCCTAAATGCTTACAATTCTTTTGTGACATTTTAGCAGGATTTTGACACCATAAAATGTCCATCTGTATTTGTAATCACATAGGGTTTAGTCTTCCTGGGATATTGAACTGCCTGAATGCTGTAACATGGCCACCTGTGCTTGGCTTGAAACACAGAGCATATATTGCCAAGAGATCATGGATGCTTTGTTGGAATATTGTCCATATCAGGATACTTCCTTCCACTTTTGTAGTAGTGTAATAGCACATATATGTCGTAAGTGTGCCTGCCTTTAAGTAGAATGAGTCCCAACTTCCGACTTTGTAACAAGCACTGTGGGAGGACCTGCAGATGAAATGGTAAACTAGAAAACAGAGGTCAAGTTGTTCCGCCTGCCCTTGAGAAACCCCCTGGTGGGAAACAAGTTTATGGGGGATTTGTGTTTCAAATGATGGACACCCAGTGCCACCTATATCTAATAAGAAACTCATGTGTTGACTTATGAAACTTGAAATATCACATTTTGGAAAACTGCTGGATTTAGTGCAATATTCTTGCCTCACTGGAGAGTAGTCACCTTATGGTGGGGACCATTGTCTTCTAGCTTGCAGGAATGTCCAGCAAGGGTCCCAGAGGGAGAGAGCACGGACTCCGATAGTTTGCATGAAAGAATTAATCTGGTCTTGGTCAGTGCCCACCACTGAAGCCAGGTGGAATGTATCATAGGTGAGGTCAGCTGTCAGAGTAGGTACCCAAAGGTAGGGCACCAGTGGCCACCATGGAGAGGCAGATAGATGGAGGGGATAGGTCAGCATAGCATGGTGTACCAGCTGCTAAGATGAGGGAACTCCAAGAAAGAACATCAGTACCAACCAGGATTGGGTCAAAAGGGTTCCTAGAAGCAGAGTTTTCAGTAAGCATCAGTCTAGAAGTATTCTTGGGACAATATTGCATACATTCCATAGAGACCTCCCAAGTGCGTCTCCTAATGTGTGCAATTGTGATGATTCTTGTGTCGCCCAGGAGAAAATTATGTTGTGGTAAAAGTGTTGTCTGATGTCCCTGTCACAGAGCGGATGAAGGAAAGGCCCCGTGTGTGTGTGTGTGTGTGTGTGTGTGTGTGTGTGTGTGTGTGTGCTGGCTTTAAGACGTAGGGTCTCGCTCTAGCCCAGGCTGACCTGGAACTCACTATGTATTCTCAAGATGGCCTCGATCTCATGGCAACCCTCCCACCTCTGCATCCCCAGTGCTGGGATTAAAGGCGTGCGCCACCATGCACAGCTTCCTCTTGTGTTTTTACCCTGATGTGGAACACAGGTATACTTGTGTTCACTGAACCCGTTAACATTCTCTCATGGAGCACGCTCTGTGTGGAAATGCCTGTGTGAGGAAGAGAATGGCAGCCTGGGAGTTTGGAAAATAGGTTTTAGTCCTGACTGAATATGTCAGGAAAATTCAAGATAGGTTTCCAAATGTCAGGTTTGAGTAAGATGACTCCATGACAGGACAGGGCTCTTTTTTGACTCAAAACTTGATATTCCATGTTAAATTCAGAGCAGCTATGCCTGGAACCTGCCTCCACACCCTGCCTCTGTCCCCACTTAACATGCACTTCACATCCTGACCACACAGGGCCCGGGCCTGTGGTTTCTGCCGCTGCCACAGCTCCTCTCCTTCGGCATGGATATGCTCTTCTCTGTGTGGGAATGTTTGTACACACTGGTATTCCTCCACTCTATTTCGTCACCAAGTTTTATTTATTTATTTGACAGAGAAAGACACAGGCAGATAGAGAGAATGGGTGCCCCAGGTCTTCCAGCCACTATAAACACACTCTAGATACATGCACTACCTTGTGCATCTGGCTTACATGGGTACTGGTATATCAAACCTAGGTCCCTAGGCTTTGCAGACAGTGCTTTAACTGCTAAGCCATCACCCCAGACCCCCCCCCTTTTTATTTTCCATATGTAGTGGGTTGAATGGTGCCGCCTTCCCAATTTAGATCCACCAAAACCTTAGAATATGATGCTTTTTTTGTTTTGAAATTGAATGATACTAGATTAGTGTGGTAGTTTAAATAGATGGCCCCCAATATATTTATTATTTTATTAGTTTGTAGTTTGGATCTGCAGCCACCAGGGTAGAGAAGGTGTCACTGGGGGATCTTAGGGTCCAACCCTAAGGTGTAGTGGTGGATTTGAAATTCCAGTCTAAAGATATGCAAAGTACCTAGAGTTCCTGAAGTGTGTTTGTGTGTGGTGTGGCTTTTAGAGTTTGGGCTTGTGGCTCTTCTCTCTCTTTCTGCTGGGAAGAAGATGCTTATAAGTAGAACTGAGTAGAACTAGGGAGGAAATTCAGTTGGTAAACTGCTTGTCTTTGCAAGCATGAGGACCTGGGTTTTATCTCCAGAACCCATGTGAAGAAAAGCAAACAAGCCAGGTGGGGTGATGTGTATTCTAACCCCAGCACTGGGGAGGCAGACGCACGTGTACCTTGGCGGCTCACTGGCAGTGTACCTAATTGGTGAGTTCCACGCTTGTGAAAGACCATGTCTCAAAAACAAGGGGGACAGTGCCCAGAGAATAATGCCCAAGGTTGTACTCTGTGTTCCAGCCTCATGTGCAAATGCATGCATATGAACCTGTACTCAGAGAAACACACATTCACAGAAAAAGCAAGAGGTGAGGAGAAACACATCACAGGGAAAATGTCGCATGAACATGGATGCAGAACCTGCAGTAAGATTCCTAGATCAAGGAACAACAGTGGTTGCTGGGAGCCACGCAAAGCTGGAGAAGGTGAGGAAGGAATCCTTAGTGACTTTAAAGACAGCATAGTCCCATGGACACTTTGAGTTTACACGTGAGAACGCAGTCCTGTGCACACCTTGAGTTTACACGTGAGAGCGTAGTCCTGTGCACACCTTGAGTTTGCACGTGAGAACGCAGTCCTGTGCACACCTTGAGTTTACATGTGAGAGCATAGTCCTGTGCACACCTTGTGTTTACACGTGAGAGTTCAGTCCTGTGCACACCTTGTGTTTACACATGAGAACGCAGTCCTGTGCACACCTTGTGTTTACACGTGAGAGCATAGTCCTGTGCACACCTTGTGTTTACACATGAGAACGCAGTCCTGTGCACACCTTGTGTTTACACGTGAGAGCGCAGTCCTGTGCACACCTTGTGTTTACACGTGAGAGCGCAGTCCTGTGGACATCTTGTGTTTACACGTGAGAGCGCAGTCCTGTGGACACCTTGTGTTTACACTCGAGAGTTCAGTCCTGTGCACACCTTGTGTTTACACTCGAGAGTTCAGTCCTGTGCACACCTTGTGTTTACACTCGTGAGAGTTCAGTCCTGTGCACACCTTGTATTTACACGTGAGAGCGCAGTCCTGTGGTCACTTTAAGTCTGTTTGCTTCTCAATGTTTCGCCTCCTTTGTACTAACAGAGTGCTTTCCAGTCTGTCAAAAGCAGGGTCATGCTGGATGTGGTGGCACACGCCTTTAATCCCAGCACTAGGGAGGCAGAGGTATGAGGATAGCCGTGAGTTCAAGGCCACCTTGAGACTACATACTTAATTCCAGGTCAGCCTGGGCCAGAGTGAGACGTTACAAAACAAACAAAAAATCAAAACACAACAACAACAAAAAAGCAGGGTCAAGGTCTTTGGGTCTTGCTGTTTGATCCACTTTTGTGGTGAATTATCTTACTATCTTTTCATGTAGTCTTTTTGGAAAACTACCAATTTCAGCAGTTTCTGGGGGGTGATACCTGCAGTGTGCAATGTCATAGTCTCATGTCATAATTCTCACCGCCAAGCTCTTGATCGTAGTATTGGGGGGGGGGCACATATGCCAAGGTTGTGATGGCAGGAAGAGTGGCAGTGTCAGAGTGATGGCACATGGCCATCCAGTAGTGTATACAAACCTGGATGTGCACTGAGAAGTCTCACACAACCAGTTCAAAGAGCATCCTTTGAGTAGCTTGCCTGGGTCAACATATTTACAGAACCAAAATAAAACAAAAGAACTTCTCTCTTTATTAAGTTCACATTTCTCTATGCAATTACAAACTGGAACATGGCCTGACCTCATCAGGGATCTAGTCTCACTGCGTCAGGACTGTGCCTTAATAGCACAGCTTTGCTTTCTGCACAAGTGTGTCAGATGTGTTTTAAATAAATCACATTCTTGGCTCTTGCCATAAAGTTCTTGTCAGGTATATTTTATCTTTCTTGCTTAATAATTTTCCATTGGGCCTTTTGTATCTTTATGCTTTTCATCAGTCAGCTGGGAGTCTTTGAAGTGGTGCGGGTGAGTAGCAGTGGTGTATGGAAGACGGAAGACAGTGTCACAGGTCATCTCAAAGCCGCCTGGTGGTACTTGGAAAGATGTCTTCCTAAGCTCACCACTTGTGTCACCCCAGCATGGTCCAGAAATCTGGCCATTGTATTGAAAAGGAAACACTTTATGTGCACCTTCAATCATGACTTTTTCTCCCAGGAAAATAATTTTTCTGTTTTCATTTTCTTATCTGCGATGTCTGTTCAAAATTCCCAATCCCTGTGCAACACTGATATCTGAGAACAATAATTTCTCCTCTTATTTTTAAGTATTTATTTATTTGAGATAGATAGAGAGAGAATATGGGTGGGCCGGGGCCTCCTGCCACTGCAAACAAACTCCAGACACATGTGCCTCCTAGTGCATTTTGCTTACATGGGTACTGAGGAATCAAACCTAGGTCCTTAGGCTTTGTAGGCAAGTGCCTTGACCATTAAGCCATCGCCCCAACCCTCTTCTCTTATTTTTAAGCAACAGATGCCTTATTCTTAAGTGAAATTGTATTCCTAATATATGATGCAAATAGTTAATGCCACCTTAGGTTGTAGTGACACATAAGCCACAAGGCTACGGATGCTCTCTTAGAATTTATACATGGGGAAAACTCCTTTGGCTTCTGGGACTAAAACTCCATTTCACAGCCTAATTGGGACCATTACATTTCAGTGTGGAAAGGCAGTCCAAATTTCTAATTTTTAAAAACAGGAGCAAGGAGGAAACCACCAATCAGTGTGTATTCTGAGTTGGGAACATTGACTATGTGTGTTCTACACTCTGTGCTGTAGACATGACCTCAGCCGGGTTCATAGATGGGTCTAGACTGTCTAGAGATCTGTGAATGATACCACACTGGGCTGTGAGCAATGGCCCTGGCTAGCTTTGTCTTGATCCAGTGCCAAGGGCTGGAGTCCCATTCTTTCTCTATGTACTGCATGGCACCATGGTTATCTCCATGCACAGAAGCTCTTCGGAGCAATTGGGCCAAGGCTGCACTTGCTACAGGGAAGGCTGTATGCTGAGGGATCCTTCCCAGAGCTGGTTGGGCAGCATATGAGGAGCCCCCGGGTTGGTCTTTGCATGTGACGTTTTATCCCATCTGTTCAGTCAGCAAAGAGGAGCAGTCTTGTAATGCTATAAATAAACATCTGAACTTGGGGCTGGAGAGATGGTTTAGTGGTTAAGTCACCTGCCGGAAAAGCCAAAGGACCCAGGTTTGATTCCCCAGTACCCATGTAAGCCAGATGCACCATGGTGGCTCATGTGTCTGGAGTTCATTTGCAGTGGCTAGAGGCCCTGGTGTAACCATTCTCTCCACCTCTCTCTCCTTCTCTAAAATAAATATTTAAAACAATCTGAACTCTCAGGGTTTCTCATAGACCCATTTTTCTTCTAGGGATTAAATGGGAACCAGATGAGAATGGAGTCATTGCCTTTGACTGCAGGAACAGGAAATGGTAGGCAGCGGTTAAATCTTAGACATTTTTGAAAGAGGACATTTGAAGAGAGACCACCATTCAAACTCACTTACTCTTCCTCCCACCTAGGTATATCCAGGCAGCGACATCTCCCAAAGATGTGGTCATTCTGGTGGATGTCAGCGGCAGCATGAAGGGCCTGCGCCTGACCATTGCCAAGCAGACGGTCTCCTCCATTTTGGATACCCTGGGGGACGATGACTTCTTCAATATCATCGCGGTAAACGCACCTTTGCTATGACTTCACTGAACTTTGGGTCATTGGCATTGTTCTGCTATGGGATACACAAGGCCTGGGGCCAGAGGTGGGTGGTAGTTGGTGGGTTCACTGAATCGGGGACAGGAGAGGAGCATCCAGGAGCTGTGACTGAAGCTGAACATGTTGCTCCCATCAGGACAGCAGGCAGCCCCTCCAGCCTTTGCAGAAACTTGGGGAATGGACCAAGTAAGATACTCACTCTCTGCACAGCAAAAACTTCTCCCATGCTGAGGAACGTTAAGCTAGATTCATCTAATGACAATGGTGGTAATAAATAACTGGGGCGATGAAACGAGCAGATGTGGAGAGCAGTTGATCTAAGTTTCTGAAACAAAGGTCACAATTGTTAAGTACATGCTACATGCCCTGCTCTTCAGAATTGCATCGTCTTCTCTCACTGCAAGTCCAGGAGGCAGGAGAGGGTTTGGACATTTTCTCAAATGGAAATGCTGAGATAAAATGTTAATACCTATCCAGGGTCCCCAGGACAGGCATATGGAGAGCCAGAGAGGGAGCCAAGGCTGGGCAGTGACACAAAACCTGGCAAGGGGCATACTTACTCACTTTCCTATTTGTAGTGCTTTTAAATTTTTGAAAAACCTTTTAAAAATATTTTACTTGTTTATTTGAGAGAGAAAGAGACAGAGAGAAGAGAGAATGGGAGTGTCAGGGACTTCAGCCACTGCAAATGAACTCCAGATGCATGTGCCACTTTGTGCATCTGGTTTTACATGGGTACTGGGGAACCGAACCTGGGTCCTTAGGGTTCGAGGGCAAGCGCCTTAACCACTAAGCCATCTCTCCAGCCCTGTAGTGCTTTTAAATTCCTCTTTCTTTTTAGTTTTGCATGAGGTGTGTTGTATGTGTGTACATGTGCACTCATATCTGTATGAGCCTAGGTGTGTGCACATACATGGGGCGGCCAGTGAAAAGCTTGGGTGTTACCCTCAGGAATGCCATCTGCCTTTTTTTGGGACGGGGTCTGTCATGGGTCTAGAGCTCACCAATTAGGCTCCCTTGGCCTGTGAGCTAGTGTCAGGGCTCCTCCTGTCTCCATCTCCCTAGAGTGGGCCTGACAGGTGAGCACAGCCATGCCTGCCATTTCCACATGGCTGCTTGGCACTGGACTCAAGCCCTCCTTGTGCTTACCCAGCAGGCACTTCCCCACCGAGAGGCCCTTCCCCAGCTCCTCTTTCTCTTCTCTGGATTGGATGTCACCATGTCCCTTGTGTCCCGAGACTACACAGACTCTGGTTATTTCCCTTGACAAGTTGACTGGGCAGTAGGGCGTAGTGGACGTATATTAGTTGCCTTAGCTAGTGGTTTGGGACATGTAGTGGTGGCAGTAGCCCATGGAGACGGTGTGATTGGGAATAGAACCTAGATATCAGATCAGGAGCAAGCTTGGAATTAAGTGGAACATTTGCCCCTCCACTGTCAAGGGCATGCATCCATGTTAGGCTGGTGCACAGCGCTCCCTCCCCCAATGGTAGGTCATGGCAGTTTTGCCATGCTCTGTGTGGCATCCCAGACCCTTGGGCAGAGCGCCATCACCTAGACCTATGAAAGAGCAGCCTTCTGCATGGGCAGGAGACCTCTTCCTGCCCCCTAGGTCAAGGGTGCAGGTGTTTAAGTGGCACTCAGGCGGCGAGGTGGTTGCTTCCATGTCCTTCCTACACGCTTCTGGTGAGACTCGCAGACTAAAGCTCAAAGTCTCAGGGCAGCAGGATGGACACTTCAGGTTTCCAAAGGCCCAGAGTCGAGGAGCAAGGTTTTTCTTGGATGTATGCTCAGTCCCTAGGATGGTGCCTGGCAAAGAGGTAGGAGCTTGGAAATCTGTATAAATAACTGCCCTCCACAGACTGTCCAAGGGAAGCTCACTAGTATGGCTCCTCTGAAGCTCATCTCATTGACTCTTCACCCATCTCCATCCATATGGTGCAGAGATGTGCAAAGCAGCAGACGTCTCAAACTCACACCACTGCAGGCCCCTCTTCAGTGTGTTCTGCCTCTTAGAGAGAGGTGGAAAGAGAGTGAGGTAGTCAGTTCCATGTTCCTGGGATGAACTTCAAACAGACACAGTTTGTGGGAATACCGGGTTTATTTCAAGCTTACAGATCCAGGACAGGTTCCTTAGATGGCAGAAGAAGCAGACCCCCTTTCACAGATCCAAGCAAAGAGGAACAACCACACAGCCAGAAAATACCAAACTGTAGCAAGCACGTACCCAGAGCTCAGACTGCTCTCCTATAGTTTGGGGCTGGAATCACTTCTAACTCCAGTAACACCTTAGGGATAGACCCCAGGATCTACTTATGGTTAGCCTACAGGATCCATTCCAAGTGACACCGTAGCAGTGGACCCCAAAATCCACCCCCTGTGTCACCTCGTCCAGCCTGGCAGATGGGGACCCAAGTTATAAGCTTTAATAAAACACCTGACTCTATGGGGCCAAATATTTTCAAACTACCAGGGTATAACTGGTCCTCGTGGCCATCTTGTCATGCCCAGGGCCAGGCGCTTCACAGGTGGTGAGAACCTTGGATTTCTAATGAGGAGTTCTGGGTACCAGCCTCTGTGACTATGCATTCGTGGTTGATTTCCACACACCCCGCAGCATTTACCGATAAGAAGCGGTGAATCTCAGACTATCTTTCTTATTAATCTTTAATTACTCATTACAGAAGTATCAGAAATTCACGTGAGGAGAGACGTTTGCTAATTACACCCACATCCTTTATCAGTCGGGATTTACTGTTCAGTTAACAAGACCAATCAGTTGATATAAATCGATGTAACTTCATTAAGAAACACAAATGCAGTCTACTCAATAATGAAAAGAGGGTGATTAAGATAATTAAAAGTAGACATGCCAGTTATTATGAAACAGTTAAGGAAAAATTATTTTTCTTGGGCTGGAGAGATGGTTTAGCGGTTAAGGCACTTGCCTAAAATGCCAAAGGACCCACATTCGTTCCCCAGGACACGTGTAAGCCAGGTGCACAAGGTGACGCATGCATCTGGAGTTTGCTGTGGCTAGAGGCCCTAGCATCCCCATTCTCTCTTACTCTCTTTCTCATGGCCTCTCTCTCTCAAATAAATATTTAAAAATGTAATAAAAAATTCTTTATCCACCAAATCATCTCCTTTTAAAATGAAGCACTTTGGAGGTCACATTAATCCTCATCCCACATCTATTAAATTTTTTAGCATAAATAATGAGCTTCAAGACTATGCAAGTATTGTGACAAGTAGACACTCTACTTTTTTACTTGAAGCCTTTATACTAGTGTCATGAACTCTGACCCCCAAAGAATAAATGAATGGACTGGATGTATTAGTGAATTTATATTAGGAGACTAAGGTTGTCAAAGAACCAAGAATTAATGGCACCTTTTCATGTTATTTGCTTTTTAGTGAGACCCTACCTTGAAAAAAAAACAAAAGAAAAGAAAAGAAAAGAAAAGAAAACATACGTAAAAAAATTTTAAACAGAGGCTGGGGAGATTGTTCAGCAGTTAAGGCACTTACCTGCAAAGCTTAAAGACCTGTGTTTGATTCCCTAGTATCCACATAGAGATAGATGCACAAGGTGGCACATGTGTCTGGCGTTTACAATGGCTGGAGGCCCTGGTGTGCCCATTCTCTCTCTCTTTGTCTCTTTCTCTATCTCAAATAAATAAAATATTTTTAAAAATTAAACAGGTCAGAAATATTTTCAGCTCCCTTCCATTTGACATGTATTATTTCAAACTTTTCTTTATATATGAGTTCATGTATTTTTTCCACAAAAGAAAATCACATTTTTAAAATACTTATTTATTTGCAAGGAGAGAGAGGGAGGGAGGGAGAGAATGGGTGCACCAGAGTCTCCAGCCACTACAAATGAACTCCAGATGCCTGTGCCACCTTGTGCATCTGGCTTAGGTGGTTGCTGGGGAATTTAACTCGAGTCATTAGACATTGCAGGCAAGTGCCTTAGCCGCTGAGCCATCTCTCCAGTCTCCAAGAATCATATTTTATAGAATATTCAGCATCTTGCCTCTGTTCTCCTATTGCAATTAAATACATTTGAATAGCAGGGCACCTGTCCTGTGTTGTTGATAACAGATGGTGACGCAGCCTCGTCTGTGGTTATCATTGTGCTCTGAGGATCTCTTCTCTAGCGGAGAGTGTTCCTGTGAATGGGCTCATCATGGCATGGAATGCCCTAAAGAGAATGCATATGTGTCTGTGGGGTTGAGTGTGCATTTTACTGACTAAAGTCTAGAAGTGAAATTGTTGCACCAAAAGGCATGCCTGTAAGTCCCACCAGAATATCTAGCAAGCAGGGTGTAGAATTTGCATAGCTCCTGGCATTTAGATTTATGCCTTGCAAATTTTCATTTGTATTCCCTTGAATAATGACTCCTGGTTCTCAGCAGGTCTCATCATTCTTGCCTTCCTGAAATCTTATTTTTCTCCAGCACTTCCTCCTGTATCTACCTTGCATATGTGTCTGTCTTGACTCTTCTAGAGAGCCACCTGAGAGAGAGAGCAAGTTGTAATAGGTGCAGGGGATGGAATATTTGCACACCCACCCAGAATGCCTTGCGTGTGTGAGTACATTGCTCTAGTGGTAGGGTTCCCTTAACAGTAGAGGACATCCCTACATCACATTTATTTGTTATTTATTTAAGAGAAACAGAGAGAGAGACGGTACACCAGGGCTTCCAGCCACTGCAAACGAACTCCAGACACATGCACCACTTTGTGCATCTGTCTTAAGTGGTTATTGGGGAATTGAACCTGGGTCCTTTTGCTTTGTAGACAAGTGCCTTAACCACTGAGCCATCTCTCCAGCCCTATCACCCTTTTTTACACACTGGCTTCCCCCTTCTAGCTGGGTAGAAGATATTGGAGGAGCCCTTTCAGGATTTTAGAAAGTTTAAAGGATGCCACCTTTTCTTTTCAGCGTTGGGAGCCTTCATGTGTTAAAAGGTTCTATTCATGTAGATCTAATTTATTATTACGTTTAATATTTGGTGTCATAATGGAGTGAGTTTTAAATAGTAAGCAAAGACTTTGCCTAGCCACAAGAGTCAGTTTCACATTCCATTAAACACATTGTCAAGCGTGTCTTCTGTATTATACTGAAAAATCTTTTGAGCCAGGTCTTTTCAGAGAATAAACACAAAAGGAATTAAATTAAACATTGTTTTAGTTTTGATAGGCAGGGTATTGCAAGATCTATCTAGACCTAATGAAGTAACTGAATTATAGAAGAATAGGTGAAACGTGACTGGGATTTTGTGCAGCTGAAGTTACACTTTGGGGTCAGACCTCTGGTGCATGGAGGGATGTCTACGACAAGAGCAAAGGCATATTTTTCTCATTTACTTTGAAGTCTATTTTGAAGCCATGCATTCAATGAACAGTATTATCATAAAAATGAGGGTTCTAATTCTGTCTGATGCTGAAACTTGAAAAATGATTTTCACAGAGGCCTAAGCCATGGGTCTATTGAACACAATACTAGCTGGACTGATATAATAAAATCAATTTAAAGGCCTCCTGCAGGCCAGAGAGGAAGAGAACAGCACATTATTTTCTGGTGGATCCCAGCACTTTCTACCACCCTGGTTTTAATTTGGAGAATTTTTCTTCGAGCTGTTTCTCCAGGGTCTGCCTGCCTGCCTGCCTGCTATGGATTTGCTTTGCAGAGTCAACCACCCCATGCTAGAAGTTCCGCTGGTGTTTCCCTTCTTTGTTCTTTACCAGTCTTGTCTTGAGTTACATAAGAAGCTTTTGTAATGCAAAAGATCCCCTCCCTGGGTGCTTTGTGTTGGTGAAAATATTGTGGGTCCCTCTGTTTCATTACATAACCTAATCCCTACACATTTTCTTTGCGAATGTCACTTAATCAAAACTACAGCAATAAAACTATGAAAATACTTAATAGAGCCCCAACAGTTTTGCATTATTTCCTTACTTTGCAGGAACAAGCCAGCATTGTAATATCATGGGCCCTTTTTGGTGGCACGTTAGATTTGCTAAAACTTACTTCCTTTATTCTTTGATGATTAATCTGATTTTGGAACGGGTTAGTGATATTCTGTAGTATCCACTCAGTTAACCTCTGAGGAGGCAAGTGGCATTTGCTGATTGTGGGAACCCCTCCCCCATTGCTCACTGTGTCTGGAGCCTAATGGGGTGGGGATGAGCATGGAGGGAAAAAGGGTAATTGTATAAAGCATGAGACTGGGAGACTGGAGAGATGGCTTAGTGGTTAAGGCACTTGCCTGCAATGCCAAAGGACTGAGGTTCGATTCTTCAGGACTGACGTAAGCCAGATACACAAGGTGGTCCATGCATCTGGAGCTCATTTGCAATGGCTGGAGGCCCTGGAGCATCCATTCTCTCTCTCTTCCTGTTTCTGCCTCTTTCTCTCTCTCTCTCAAATCAATAAAAAATATATTATTAAGTTAAAAATAGAATGAGCCTGGGGGCCTGGAGAGATGGTTCAGCTGTTAAGACACTTGCCTGTGAAGTATAACTACCCAAGTTTGATTCTCCAGTATTCATGTAAAGCCAGTTCCATAAAGTGATGCATGCTTGTGGAGTTTGTTTGCAGTGGCTGGAGGCCTTGGTGTTCCCATTCTCTCCCTCCCTCCCCTCCCCTTCCCTCCTTTCTTTCTCTCTCTGCTTGCAAAATAAATAAATTTTAAAAAAGAACTTAAGGGCTGGAGGGATGGCTTGGCAGTTAAGGCGCTTGCCTGCAAAGCCTAAGGACCCAGGTTTGATTCTCCAGGTCCCACATAAGCCAGATGTAAATGGTGGCACATGCATCTGGAGTTCGTTAACAGTGGTTGAAGACCCTCGTGCACCTATTCTCCCCACCCCCTGTCTCAAATAAATAACTTAAAAACAAAAAAAGAATCAGACTGGATTGAGAGAGTCAGGCCAGATCATACAGGTCCTGCCAGCCATGTGGAGGAAAGAGGACATCACACTGAGGCCTTGGATTTCTGGGAGGAATCGGGGTGTGTCCTGGAGTGGCCCATGGGTTCCTGTGTTGAGTAACTAGATGTACATGTGCCCAATAGAGCATTGTCTTGTCTTCCACAAATGTGGCTTCTATGTTCTCCAGAGAAGGACAAAAGCAGTGGCCCTTGTCCCCAAGAGCAGTGTCAGCACCTCTTAACTTCTCGTGAACAGTGGCATCTACCCGTCTCTCTCAGTCTCCACACATCACACTCCCACATCTACCTCCCTCCTCTTCTGTGTACTGAGCATGTACACTTAGCAGCCTGCCTCCTCCTCCTTACATGCCAGACCCCAAGGATCTCACTCCACCTCTTGTAGTGGGCTTCTGCAGGGACAGTGAATCCAGGTTTCTTTAACCCAGATACTGAGGCTCATGGAGCTGAGAGGCCTTGACCAAGAGACCCTGTTCTTCATGTGGGCAGCAGAACCAAGGCTGGCACCTCACCCGCCCACCTCTAGCTCTGTGGTGCTGTGTGAACCTGAGGAGATAGGCTACCATGAAGGAGCACGGGAGGAGAAAGCGGCGAGTGCCCGAGACCCTATCAGTTCCTTGTCCATTCCCTCAGCATATGGCTGGCCACTGGGGCTGGACTCTCAACAGGGCTGCCCCCAACCTCTCCTGCCCTGCCAAGAGAATTGCCCTGGTAGAATTTGCAAGAACTCAGCCTTTGGTGAGGGAAGAGTTGAAGGGCTCTAACGTTGAGTCTTGGTAGTCAAGGGGCTAAAAGCAGATGACAGAGGACACTGCGCCTCACAGAAGTGACTGCACCGCGTCTTCCTTCTCAGGCTGCCGATGGCATCAGCTTAGCTGATGGGGAAGGAGGAGAACTCTTCTTAGAGCCATCGTGTTCTTGAGCTAGCAGTGACTGCACCTCCCAGTCGTAAGCTGATATGTTTGTCTGTACCAGTTACTTTCTTCTTTTTAAAATATTTTACTTTAATTTATGAGAGAGAGAGAATAGGTGTACCAGGGCCTCTACCCACTGCAAATGAACTCCACATACATGTGCCTCCTTGTGCATCTGGCTTACATGGGTAGGGAATCGAACCGGGGTCCTTGGGCATCACACACAAGTGCCTTAGCCACTGAACCATCTCTCCCGCCCCCAGTTACTTTTTCTGGTTGGAACAAGATCCCTGACCAGAAGCATCTAAGGAAGGAAGGGTTTATTGTAGCTTCCAGTTTAAGGTTATAGTTCATGGTTCCAGGAAAGTCATGATTCCAGGAGAGGGAGTAGAAGTGATGTGTCAGTGCTCAGCTATCTTCCTTCATTTTAGCCAGTCTAGAACCCCACCCACAGTTAACTATGCCCTTCTCACCTCAGTTAACCTAATCCAGATAATCCCTCTCCAACGTGCCGGGTGGGGGAGGGGAACGGGGATGGGGAGCAGGACTCATTGCCTAGGTGACTCTTGTCCTGTCAAGTTGTCAGTAACAATGATCCACCACACCATCAGACACTATTAATTAACAAAGTGGATATCCAGGGAACATCCATTAAAATTCACCCGTTATGTCAGGTGTGGTGGCATCCCAGCATTCAGGAGGCAGAGGTAGGAGGCTTGCTATGAGTTCAAGGCCACCCTGAGACTACATAGTGAGTTCCAGGTCAGCCTGGGCTAGCACTAGACCCTACCTCAACAAATCAAAGGAAAAAAAGTGCACCAGTTAAAAGGTATCCAAATGGAGAGAGGTGCTAGGGTTGAGGAGCAGGTCTGTGCCAGGGCATCCCTGGCAGTCCCTTGGCAGCATGATAGGCATGTATGGCCAGTGGGCCTAAGTCCAGCTGCTGAGCATGCATCACCCCTGCTCTTCATATGGCTGAGCCCCACTCTGGGGGTGACACAGTGCAGATTGGCGAGCACAGCTCTATCCCTATGAAGGCGAGGGAAATTAGGAACTGCAAGCTTGGATGATTCCGCTAACAAGTTGGCTGCACTTCAGAAGAGCAGATCCCTCTGCTGCGGCCATGGTGGACGTGCAATGACAGTGAGCCTGGTCCTCATTACCTCGCTTGTGCCTCCCTGATGAGGACAGGACTCCCTGGTCTTCCTCACTTCTCAATCCCTTCTGCAGGCTTCTGTTAGTAAAGTGCTTTCAGATCTGTGGCCTCACTGCATCCTTGCAGAGCCTCCCCACACCCCCAACAGGGGGTAACAGAGCATGGGTAGACGTAAGAGTCAGCGGTTATAAATCCTGTCTCAGGCTGTACAACCACCCAAGTCACCTTTGAGAGGATGTGCTAGCAAGAATGTGAATGGGGCTGGAGAGATGCCTTAGTGGTTAGGGCTCTTGTCTTCAAAGCCAAAGGACTCAGGTTTGATTCCCCAGTACCTACGTAAGCCAGATGCACAAGGTGGTGCATGTGTCTGGAATTCGTTCACAGTGGCTACAGACTGGTGTGCCCATTCACTCTATACCTTCTCTCTCTCTAAGAAATAGATACATTTATTTTTTTTTAATTGTTATTTTTTTATTGACAACTTCTATACTTACATACAAAAAAAACCCACCTGATATTTCCCTCCCCTCCCCCCATTCCACTTTAGAACTCCAATCTCTATCATATCCCCTCCCTCTCTCCATTAGTCTCTCTTTTAATTTGATGTCATCATCTTTTTTTTCTATTTTGAGGGTCTTGCAGAGGTATTGCTAGGCACTGCAAGGTTATGGATATTGAGGCCAATTTCTGTCTGGACAGTTGCATTGTAAGAAGTCATACCCTTCCTTTGGCTCTTCCTTTCTATCCACCCCCTCTTCCTCAATGGTCCCTGAGCCTTGGAGGGTATGACAGAGGTGTTTCAGGCTGGGCACTCCTCCATCCCTTCTTCTCAGCACTGTGTTGCCTTTTGGGTCATCCCAGTGGTCATCGCCATCTGAAAAGAAAAGCTTCTCTAACCAGAAGTGAGAGTAGCATTAATATGTGAACATGAACATTAAGTGTAGTGCCCCCAGGGCAGCTTGGTGGGAATAATATATACCTTTAGTCAGACAAGAGCAGGCTTTATACCCCTAAGGCTCATGACCTCACCTACCATAGACTTTTGTTTAGGTTTTTCAGTACCAGGTATGTATTCCCTCCCGTAGAGAGGGCCTTCAGTTCAATTATGGAGCAGTTGGTTACCCCAAGAGTAGACATGCCACTATTGCACCCGTTCAGTCATTGGGCCTGTCTGGCCAAACTTGAATATTCAGCGTCCACTGTTTTCTCTGCTGATGACTTCTGTCTCCCATATGCTGCATGCAGTGCAGCTTTTTCCAGCTTTCAGTTGGCTGGTCTACAGAGAGAAGGTTTTCTGCTCAGCACCAGCTTGCTTTCTCAGTGACCTTGCCTCTCAGGCAAGAGATGTCTTCAGCAATAGGTTCTTACTATCTGTTTCTCAAGGGAAACCAAGGGCTTTGGCAAAAGCCTTTAATGTTTTGGAGGCTACTGGGACCTCCTTGGCCAACAACTCACGGGAAGGTATCCCATCCCAGGCACTGAAAATTTTCTAGTAACAGTCTACAGCTTCTAGATGTGCCATTATTCAAAAAAGTAATTTTACATAAGTCTTATTCACAATATCTTGAATTTAGATTGACCCTCCCCCTGCCCCTCTTTTATGCATTCTCTTCCCATGGCCTCGCTTAGGCCATTAAAAATTAAATTAAAAGAATGTGGAAGAAATTATAGAAAATTACCTGGAAATGGAGGGACACAAGTGAGCACAAAGAACCTTAGGGATATTTGGTGCTCCGGGTCAGCTGGACTCTAGCAAGCTTAGAAGGAGGGAGACTGCAGTCTTGGGGCCCTGGTTCAGAGGTAGCATCTGTGGTAGACCTTTCTGGCCCTGTCTTATTGTTCTGTCTTTTTGGACTGTGCTTTTCACCCTTTGTCCTGTCATCTCCCATAGTTGCAAAATGGCTGTTATATATAGCACTGTATGTTAATTCTATATGTAGCATTAACATATATAATAGCATTTCAAGGGGGAAAGGAGGAAGAATGGAAGGATGGAAAGAAGGAAGGCAGGGAGGGAGGAAGGATATATAGAATTTTTTGTTTTTTATTAAATATTTCTATTTATTTGTGAGCAGAGAGAGACTGAGAGAGAATAGGTGTGCCAAGGCCTCTTGCCACTGCATATGAACTCTAGACACATGTGCTACTTTGTGCATCTGGCTTTATGTGGGTACTTGGCAATCAAAGCCAGGCTGGCAGGCTTTGTAAGCGCCTTCAACCACTGAACCACCTTCCCAGCCCTAGAGGTGTTTGCTTTCAATAGAAAAGGTCAGAAGAAAAGGATAAGATGGGCTGGAGAGATGGCTTAGTGGTTAAGTACCTTGCCTATAAAGTCTAAAGACCCAGGTTCAATTCCCCAGTACCCATGTAAAGCCGCATTCACAAAGTGGTGCATGCATCTGGAGTTTGTTCACAGTGGCTGGTGGTCCTGACTTTCCCATCCTCTCTCTCTTCTCTCTCTCTCTCTCTCTCTCTCTCCTCTCTCTTTGCCTGCCTTCCTCTCTCTCAAAAAAATTAATAAATAAAATACCTTTTTAAAGAATAGGATATGTCAGAGGGCCGGCAGGGAATGAGGGCTTGTCAGGTGTTTGGGGTGAGCTAATGAGTGGAGCTGCTGAAATGATCCGTAAGGCCAGGAGTCCGGAGCTCTGCAAAGCCCTGGGAAGTGCTATCTGTGGGGCAGTGCACAGCTGTGATGAGCTTGCCGCGTGGTAACAAGAGATGAACCTAGTTACAGCACAGTCAATCAAGTTTGAGCTGAGAGATGAAGATTAAAGCCTCCCATTTCTGTCTCTGGGTATGGGCTTTGGACAAAAGTGGTCACAGTGGGTCAACAGGGATTGAACGTGGTGGGAAGACAAGCATTGGAAAGGCTTGGTAGATACTGTCAGTGTTACGGAGCAGTGCTCTGACGGAAGCTCCATGCTCAGGGTAACCAGGTAACCGAGGACATCAGGCATCCCCTGCCCTTCACTGTGCCCCTCCATGTGTGCCCCCCACAGATGTCCCTTGAATATGAATCCAAGACAAGAGCTGGAGTTGTATGCAGCCAAGACTGGGAAGCATACCAGGTCCCATATATGCCATGGTTGTCAGCCGTGCCCAGGGAGCTTGCATAGCAGCTCCCTCCCTAGTCACCCCAGAAGAGCGCCAGTTAGAAATGCATACTCTGGGCTGGATGGATGGCTTAGTGGTAAAGGCATTTGCCTGCAAAGCCAAAGGACCCAGGTTTGATTCTCTAGTATACATATAAGCAAGATACACAAGATGGCACATGTGTATGGAGTTCATTTGCGGTGGCTGAAGGCCCTGGTGCTCCCATTCTCTTTCTCTCTCTCTCTACCTCTTTCTCTCTCAAGTAAATAAATAAAATATTAAAAGAAAAAAAAAAAAAGAAGCGGCAGCAGCAGCATGTACTCTGAGCCTTGTCAAATCCCAGCCCATGCTATGGAGGTTTCTCCTTCAAACAAACTTGTCTTTAGTGTTGAATGACAGTTGCCTGTAGAGGAAGGCCACCTTAGGGGAACACACCAGGTCCGGGCCTGTGCTGACTGACTCCTTGTGTATATGGGTTTACCTTGCAACACCTACCGTCCATGGGTTCTTCATTCATTGTTTCTTCTTCGCTGTTTCTCCCTGTGCAGTATAACGAGGAGCTTCACTACGTGGAGCCTTGCCTGAATGGAACTCTAGTACAAGCTGACAGGACCAACAAGGAGGTAAGGGCTGCCGCTGGGAGAAGATTTTTACCCGTACATGTCTCCCTCCTTGTGATTGTTTCACAGATCTATCTTAATTCTTAAAATCTTACCACTTGCGCTATGCTTTTCAACTACTGTGGCCCTTGGAGTGCGTCATAGTCAGTCTCACGTTGCTGGGGTGACTTCCAAACCAGACACAGTTTATGGAGGAAGGGATTTATTGACGCTTACACATCCAGGGGAAGTTCCATAATGGGGGAGGAGACTGGCCCCCTTTCAGAGGTCCACACAGATGGAAAAACCACCACCAGCACCACAAGCAACCACACTCCAGGAACCCCAGGCAGAACTCAAGGACATTGCATTACTTAGGCTAAAATTCCAGATTCACTCCCCCAGACACACCTTAGGGCTGAACCCTAGGATCCGCCCACAGTGACATCAAGTTACAAACTTTAATAAAATTCCTGAATCTGTTGGGGGACATCCATTCAAACTACCACAGAGCATATGGCAGTGAAAGCCTTACTGAGGGGTGCACATGAATCATGCCACTAAAACATGTGTGTCGCCTGAACTAGAGTGAGCCCTTACCTGGAAAAGCAAAAATAAATAAATAAAACATGCTTGCTTTGTTTAAATGCCTGTAGTTGGCATCCTCTGTCTTGCTTCAAGCATACCCTGGGCATGCTTATCTTTTGTTGGCAGCTCTGAAAGAATAGACTTCTTGCTTTGACTCTCAAGTAAATTACATTTTCTTCTGTTTAAAAAATACTTAATTTTTATTTATTTATTTGAGAGAGAGAGAAAGGCAGATAGACAGAGAATGGGCACACAAAGGCCTCCAGCTACTACAAACTCCAGACACACCACTATGTACATCTGGCTTTATGTGGGTACTGGGGAATCGAACCTGCATCTTTAGGCTTTGCAGGCCAGTGCCTTAACCACTAAGCCATCTCTCCAGCCCCTACATTTGCTTATTTTCTTCAATGCACTTGCTATAATTGATTCAGTTATCAGGGGTAGCTGTTGGGCGAATGTTTCTCCATTAGAACAGGGCTGGTCTGCTGACTGCCATTTCCTATCTTTTCCTAGAATGGCCTGTTGCATAGCTATTGGGGCATCAGAGAAAGACACATTAGAGGAAAATCTTAGCAAATGGGACAGAAGGTTCTATTCCAACTGAGGTAGCCTAGGAGATTTGGTTACTATACCAGACTTCTATAAAACATGTCATCTGGCCACTTTTTCATTGACCAACCCAACTACCATACCCTCCCTGTCTACTCCGGAGGCACCTGTGGCCAACTTAGGTTGGGGTTAGCTATGGCTGAACCCACCACACCTCATGGAGCAGCTGCCGGTGCCTGTTTCACTGGACCTGCCTCACAGGACTTCTGTTTGTATAGAAAGCAAACCCCCATAAGAGGACAGAATGCAGTGGGCAGAGTGGGGTTCAACGGGGTGCTGGGAAAGTGCTGTGGAGAAGCTCTGATTCACACAGGGAGAACTGTTTTTGACTTAAGGCAATTGGAAGAAACTCTTTTCTTGGGTATGTCTGAGAAAGAGAAGTGTAGGACATTAAGTGATAGACATTCTAGAGGCTGGACAGATAGCTCAATGGTTGAGGCACTTGCTTGCAAAGCCTAATGACCTAGGTTTGATTTCCCAGTGCCCATGCAAGCCAGATGCACAAGATGGCACATGTGTCTAGAGTTCGCTTGCAGTAGCTGGAGCCCCTGGCATGCTCATTCTCTCTTTCTCTTCTATCTCTCTCTGTTTGCAAATAAATAAAAATATTATTTTAAAGTAAGAGCCCTTCTAGCTGGTATGTCACATGAGGAGTAAATATCTGAGCTTCTGTTTGGCAGGTAAAACATCAAGCTTTATTCTTACGAGAGAGAAACAAGGACATAGGGCTTCAGATATGCCCTGGGAGTGTTCATTCATAGTTATTTCCAAAGCCAAGTTGAAAAAAATTACAAACCTATGCCAGATTTCTCTAGGCACATTGCATTGTTTGCCCATTACCTAAATGAGCTGGATGTGGGATGGGATTAGATTCAAAGAAGGGTTCAGGCATTATATTTCCAATAAAAGTGTGCTTAAATGGTCAAAACCCTCCTTCAGATGGCTCCCCCAACGAACAGAGGGAAGTGGGAGATTTAGAGGTATTAAGTCTTATAAGTCAAATAATCGAGAAAGAAAATAGGCTAAGAATTTATTTAAAATTTCTTTTAGTTTATGATTGTTGAAAACTGGAGTACTAAGCATATGGTGCATGTGTATATGTGTGCATGTTTATGTGTGGGGGCACACGTATGGAGGTCAGAGGTGAATATCCAGGGCCTTCTTTAACCTTTTTCCACTTAATTTTTTAAAATTTTATTTATTTATTTGAGAGAAAGAGAGAGAGAATGGGCACTGTAGGGCCTCTAGCCACTGCAAACAAACTCCAGACACATGCGCCACCATGTGTGTCTGGCTTATGTGCATACTGGGGAATCAAAATGCTTCTTAAGACTTGTAGGCAAATGCCTTAACTGCTAAGGCATCTCTCCAGCTCTCCATTTTAGATTTTGAGACAGGTTCTCTTACTGAACTTGGAGCTCACTGATTGGGCTAGACTAGCTAGGCATCCAGCCCAGGGGCTTCTCCTGTTCTCTGCCTCCCCAGTGTGGAGATTGTAGTTGCATACCATTGTGCTATACCCAGCTTTTCCATGGGTATTTGGAATCTCAATTCAGGTCCTCATGCTTGTGAGGAAAGACCCCTTACTTACTGAGCTATCCCTCTGCCCCTGGAGTATATTAGTGGTTAAGGTGTTTACTTGTGAAAACTATGGACCCAGGTTTGATTCCCCAGGACCCACGTAAGCCAGATGTACAAGGTGGGGCATGTGTTTGGAGTTCATTTGCAGTGGCTGGAAGCCCCGGTGCACCCATATCCTCCCTCCCCCCTCAAATAAATAAATAACAAATAAATAAAATAGATTAAATAGGATCCAGAGTCATATAATATGAAATCCACAATGCCTAGTATACAATGAAAAAAAAAAAAAAACCCTTGTCATCTCATGAACAAGAAAGACAACCCACATTGATAGAGTCAGATATTGGAATTGTAAAACAGTTTCAACAAGCCATGAGGAATCTTCTGGAAGGAAATACTAAATATAATATTATCCAAGCAAAGAATTAGAGGTGACAGTATAGAGCTAAGTGGAAATTGTACAACCATCAAAATGACAGACTCACTGGACCAGCTCAGCACAGAGTAGATTCAACAGCAGATAGAATAAGTGAACTTCAGGACAGATCAATGGAAATTACCCAGATAAAATAGGATCAAAACGAACAAAACCTTGAGGACATGCAAGGCAATGGCAGACGAAGAAGCACTCAACATCAGAGTCCCAAGAGAGGAGAGAATAGTAGAGGAGAGGAGAGGGGAGGGGAGGGGAAGGGAGAGGAAGGGAAGGGAGGGGAAGGAGAAGGGAGGAGAGGGGAGGGGAGGGAAGTGGAAGAGAGGGGAGGAGAGGGAAGGAAAGGAGAGGGGAGGGGAAGAGAGGGAAGGAAAGGGGAGGGGAGGAGATGAGAGGGGAGGAGAAGAGAGGAGA
Organism: Orientallactaga sibirica; assembly: GCA_036365145.1. Taxonomy (NCBI): domain Eukaryota; kingdom Metazoa; phylum Chordata; class Mammalia; order Rodentia; family Dipodidae; genus Orientallactaga; species Orientallactaga sibirica. The sequence continues at coordinate 2,921,312 of JAEOAD010001317.1, forward strand.
GGGGAGGGGAGGAGAGAGGAGGAAAGGGAGGGGAGAAATGGAGAGGGGAGGGGAAGAGGGGGAGGAGAGGGGAAGGGAGGGAAGGAGATGAGATGGGAGGAGAGGGGAGGGGAGGAGAGGGAGGAGGAGAGGGTGGAAAAGAGGAGAGGAGAGGGAGGAGAGGAGAGCGAAGGAGGGGGAGGAGAGGAGAGGGGAGGGGAGGAGAGTGGAGGGGAGGAGAAGAGGGGAGGAGAGGGGAGGGGAGGGTAAGGGAAGTGAGGGGAGGAGAGCGGAGGGGAGGGAAGTGGATGGGAGGGAAGAGAGAGGAGGGGAGGGGAGAAGAAGAGAGGGGAGGGGAGAGAAAGGGAAGGGAGGGCAGGAGAGTTTGGTTCCCCAAAACCCACATAAAGCCAGATGAATAGAGTGGTGCATGCATCTGGAATTTGTTTGCAGAAACAAGAGGCCCTGGTATACCCATTCTCTCTTCCTCACTCTCTTTCAAATAAGTAAATAAATATTTTGTAAGAAAAGATTTCTCAGCTGGGCATGGTGGTGCATGCCTTTAATCCCGGCACTTGAGAGGCAGAGGTAGGAGAGTCTTCATGACTTCCAGGCCACCCTGAAACAACGTAGTGAATTCCAGGTCAGCCTGGGATAGAGCAAAACCCTACCTCAAAAAACAAACAAACAAGATTTCTCATTTTTGGATTCGGGATACCTGTGTTCTCAATGAACATTTGGAAACCAAAATGAAATTGTAATACCAATTATAATTGTGCCAACGAAATAAACACAACATGTACTGGTTCTGTCTGCCAAATATGAAGTACTAAGAACAGAAGTCAAAGACCGCACAGGTAGAGAGCTTCCCCAAGTTCCTGGATGGGAAGAGGGAAGACACAGTTTCTGCAGACAAAAGACAACAGGAGTCCAAAATTTGCATAGAAAGGCACAGGCTCTAGAACAGAAAAATAAGCTTGAAAAAAAGAATAAATTAAGCTCTCTGTTATTAAGGTACATTAGATAATGCAGTACCAAGAGCATGGCATTGGTAAATGGATGGAATAGAATACAGAAATGACCAGAAATGACATCCATGCCAATATGGCCAGCTGTTTGTTTGTTTGTTTGTTTGTTTGTTTGTTTGTTTTGTTTGTTTTGTTTTTCGAGGTAGGGTCTCACTCTAGCTCAAGTTGACCTGGAATTCACTATTCTCAGGGTGGCTTTGAACTCACGGCAATCCTCCTACCTCTGCCTCCCCAGTGTTGGGATTAAAGGTGTGCATCACCACACCCGTCTTGTCCAGCTATTTTAATAAACAGATACAAAAGCAATACAGGGAAGGAAATAGCCCTTTCAACACATGGCACTGATGAAATTCAGCATCTGTCACGTAAATTTAAAAAAATTAACTTTACCCTAAACCTCTCAATTTAAAATTTAACTCAAACGGACCAAGCACTTGTGTGAAAGATGTATAGGCATGACAAGCCGAGGAGAGAGTCTTTAAGATCAAGGGCTAGGCTTACGTGGGTACTGGGGAATTGGGCCTGGGTCCTTAGGCTTTGCAGACAAGTGCCTTAACTGCTGGGCCATCTCTCCAGCCCCTAAGCTGTCTTTGTGTGTCTTCAATAAACTTCAAGAAGTTCTGATAGCTTAGGAGCCCATCACTGGGGTGGCCAGACAGCAGCACAGTCCACTGTGCACACCTGTGAGTGGGAGGCAGGCCTGAGTTGGGCAGACCATCCTGTTTTCTAATAGGAAAAGGCAGTGTCCAGGCTTGGGTTGAGAGGTAGATGGTTTCTAGAAGCATGGGCATATGAACAAATGCATATGTGGCCTGAGAGAGATTCTACTGATTTTTTTCCCATTTTAATGGAATAGCTGCAAAACATTGACAATAAAAGCATGACATCCTTTAATTTCTACCCTCTGGTTACTTTATTATATTTATTATTAAATGTATTAAGTTCATAAGGTATTAAATGAATTATTAAAATGTAAATTATTAAATTGGTTTATAAACTAGTTGTACAAAATAGTGGGAACATTGGATTAACCAGTCTGGATCTGGCTTGGTATTTCTCTTGAGTTATTTCTGATCAAATGCCTTGAGTGGCAGCTTTGAGGCCTTTTCAGAGCATTCTTTCACAATGGACATGAAATGTTTTCATGTACTGCAAAAACCTGTATAGAGCTGGCAGTGTGACTGCTGACAAGCCTTCTATTCCCTAGGTTAAGTGATTTTAAAAAAATATTTTTATTTGCAAGCAGAGAGAGATAAAAGAAAGAGACAGAGAGAATGTGTGTGCCAGGGCCTCCTGCCACTGCAAATGAACTTCAGATGCATGTACCACCTTGTGCATCTGGCTTTGCTTGGATACTGGGAATTAACCTGGATCCTTGGGCTTTGCAGGCAAAGGCCTTAACCACTCTTGCAGCCAGGGTCACTTGCTGGTAGAAATCACCCAACCAAGAGCAGCTTGTGGAAGGAGAAAAGAGAGAGAGTTTATTTTGGCTTACAGACTCGAGGGGAATTCTGCTCCATGATGGCATGAGCAGAGGGTGGACATCACCCCTGGCCAACATAAGGTGGACAATAGCAACAGGAGAGTGTGCCAAACACTGACAAGTGGAAACTGGCTCTAATACCCATATGCACACCCCCAACAACACTGCCTCCAAGAGGCGTTAATTCCCAAATCTCTATCAGATCGGAACCTAACATTCAGAACACCTAGGTTTATGGGGAATCCTGAATCAACCACCACATCCCACCCCTGGCCCCCATAAACTGATAACCATACATGATATAAAATGCAGTGCATTCATCCAACTTTAAAAGTCTCCATAATTTTTATCAATGCCAATGATGTTCAAAGATCCCCATAATCCAAAAATAAACAAAAAAACCCATAATAGCACAGAATAAGCACTCATACTGCAAAAGATAGCACTGGTCATAAGAAAGAAATATTCAGCCAATACAGGATTTAAACAGGGCAAACATCATACTCTGTAGATCCAAGTCCAGCAGCAAATGACACCCCTCCTCAGTACCAAGTATACAGCTGCAGTCAGGTTCGCATTGCTGGCAGAAATCACCCAACCAAGAGCAGCTTGTGGGGGGAAAGAGTTTATTTTGGCTTACAGGCTCAAGGGAGAAGCTCCATGATCACATGAGCAGAGAGGGTGGACATCACCCCCTGGCCAACATCAGATGGACAATAGCAACAGAAGAGTGTGCCAAACACTGACAAGGGGAAACTGGCTACAACACCCATAACCCCACCCCCAACAATACACTGCCTCCAGGAGGCATTAATTCCCAAACCTCCATCAGCTGGGAACCTAGCATTCAGAACAGTTAGGCTTACAGGGGACGCCTGAATCAAACCACCACAACCACTGAGCCATCTCTCTAGCATTATTTAAAATGATTTTGACCAAAAGATTCCATAGTCTATGGTCTAATGATGGCTAAATATATGAGATTCTCGCCTTCCTCCACTTTCTAAGTTAAAACTGTTTCTGGACACACTGCACTGTCACTTCCAGTTAATCAAAGGACATGGAGGACTTCTACAAGGCTGCAGTTAATCTAAGGGCTTCTAGAAGGTGACATCTGGGATTATAATGTCCTATACCTTTAATCCAGGGGCAGCTGACTCAGGTTTCATAACACTTAGATGACCCCTGAAAATCAGAACTCCATCCTTTAGAATAGCATCTAATAAAATTCCTTGCAACAATGTGAGGAGGGAGTGAGAGAATCTTACTGTGTCTTAAGGCAAGTCAAGATGACAGTGAAAAAAAGTTGGCTTTGGTCAAACTCAGTTGTCTCATTTCCTGTGATTTTTCTGGAATTAACATCCCACAGCACAATACCCCAGACAGGGGTCTGGAGGCTCTCTTAAAGTTTTGCTTCTGTCTTCTGGAGGGTTCATTTACCGTCTGGAGAGCACTTTGCTCTGCTGTTTTATATACCAAATCAGTGACTGGTGTTTTCTTTAAGGAACAAGAAACCATGACAAATTGGTAAGTCTGGAGTTCAAATATAGAATTCAAACAAGAAAGCTGGCATTGTGATCCACCTTGGACTTTCTGCACCATTCATCAGACCTTAAACTGAACCTCCCATGGTCTCTGCAGGGAGCAAGGCGAGAAGGGTTGGGGGGAAGGGGAGTGATATGGTTTTACTCTGATTTTATAATGAAGATGTCCTGAAATTCACCCAATTTCATGGCTCTGTTTAAAATTCATTAGTGAATCAGTTGTTGGAAACCAGGCAGTCTTCAGACCCCTGTGCCTCTCCTCTCCCTCAGCTGCTGGCTTGGTTGGTGGAGGCAGCTTAGATGCTGCAGCTTCCACCTCCCACGGCCTTGGGGACATGTGGTTTAAATACAGTGTGCCAGTGCCACCTCCCACGGCCTTGGGGACATGCGCTTTACATACAGTATGCCAGTGCCACCTCCCACTGACTTGGGGACATGCGGTTTACATACAGTATGTCAGTGCCACCTCCCACGGCCTTGGGGACATGCGCTTTACATACAGTATGCCAGTGCCACCTCCCACTGACTTGGGGACATGCGGTTTACATACAGTATGTCAGTGCCACCTCCCACGGCCTTGGGGACATGCGCTTTACATATAGTGTGCCAGTGCCACCTTCCACGGCCTTGGGGACATGTGGTTTACATACAGTATGCCAGTGCCACCTCCCACTGCCTTGGGGACATGTGGTTTACATACAGTATGTCAGTGCCACCTCCCATGGCCTTGGGGACATGTGGTTTACATACAGTATGCCAGTGCCACCTCCCACGGCCTTGGGGACATGTGGTTTACATACAGTATGTCAGTGCCACCTCCCATGGCCTTGGGGACATGTGGTTTACATACAGTATGCCAGTGCCACCTCCCACTGCCTTGGGGACATGTGGTTTACATACAGTGTGCCAGTGCTACCTCCCATGGCCTTGGGGACATGTGGTTTACATACAGTATGCCAGTGCCACCTCCCACTGACTTGGGGACATGCGGTTTACATACAGTATGCCAGTGCCACCTCCCACGGCCTTGGGGACATGTGGTTTACATACAGTATGCCAGTGCCACCTCCCACGGCCTTGGGGACATGTGGTTTACATACAGTATGCCAGTGCCACCTCCCACTGCCTTGGGGACATGTGGTTTACATACAGTATGCCAGTGCCACCTCCCACTGACTTGGGGACATGCGGTTTACATACAGTATGCCAGTGCCACCTCCCACTGCCTTGGGGACATGTGGTTTACATACAGTATGCCAGTGCCACCTTCCACGACCTTGGGGACATGTGGTTTACATACAGTATGCCAGTGCCACCTCCCACTGCCTTGGGGACATGCGGTTTGCACACAGTGTGCCCATGTCATGAAGACGAGGGCCTGTGAGTAAATTAGCCTTCTGTATATTGAAGTATTTCCTTATCAAACACCAAGGAGACAGTTTGTACAGAGTACAAGGGCTCACTTTTGTTCAATTCAAAACTACTAAAAGGTAAGAATTTCATTGCTGTTTTGTGTGTATATATGTGTATTTTCTTCATTTTTATGTATTTTAAAATATTTTATTATGATTTATTTATTCGAGAGAGAGAGAGAGAGAGCATAAGCATGCCAGGACCTCTAACCCCTGCAAATGAACTCCAGACACATGAGCCACCTTATGCATCTGGCTTATGTGGGTACTGAGGAATTGAACTTGGGTCCTTAGGCTTCTCAGGCAAGTGTCTTCACTACTGTGCCATCTCTCCAGCTCTAAAATGTAAAACTACTGAGAGATTCAAGTCTGGCACCATGTCCAGGGTCCTTCTGAGCATCTTGCTTGGGTTACCATGTAGGCCCTTTACCCTTTGAACCAGCCCTGCATGGGCAGGTCAAGGTTTTACACTTGAGACTAAAGTCCATGTGTTTTTTTAAAAATACATATTTTATTTATTTATTTACTTATTTGAGAGAGGCAGACAGAAAGAGAATGAGACAGTTAGAGAGAGTGGGCACACCAGGACCTCTAGCCACTGCAAATGAACTCCAGATGCATGTGCCATCTGTGCATCTGGCTTACGTGGGGACTGGGGATTCAAACCTGGGACCTTAAGCTTTGCAGTCAAGTACCTTAACCACTAAGCCATCTCTCCAGCCCAAGTCCCTTTGTCTTGATGTGTGCTCTACTTTACCAGTGGTGTGGGGAGTCGTGTCTGGTGTATGTTGAGAAGGGGTCCGACTGTAGACACAGGGCTTAGCACCTTGCAGCCCACCTGTTCTCACTCCCTCTCCCCCTGGCCACAGACACATTTTCTGTGGTATCTTGGGCCAATCATTTCTTCGAGCTGAGTTCCTAGTTACCTGCAGGGAAATGTGACAAGAGGAACACATGAAGTGACATTCAGAAATCTCACACTGGCTTTCCTACAGTTTTTACCCTGCCAGCGTTGGCTGTCACCAGAGGACTGGCTGGAGTGGTTTCTGAAACCCTGTGTTCTAGAGCACCCTCCTGCCTGCATACTATTAGCATCTTCATCAGAAGCAGCTGTGGCTACTAGAAACCCCTCAAGGTTGGGCCTTTTGGCCTTTCCTCATAGAGGGATCAGTTTGAGGGGCTGGAGAGATGGCTTACCAGTTAAGGTGCTTGCCTGTGAAGCCTAAGGATCTAGGTTTGATTTCCCAGGACCCATGTAAGCCAGATGCACAAAGTGCCACATGTTTCTGGAGTTCATTTGCAGTAGCTAGAGGTGATGTTGAGCCCATTCTCTCTCTCTCTCAAATAAATAAGTAAATAAAATATTTTTTTAAGTGCTGGTGGAGGGAGATACTGTGGTCTCCAGATCCTCTGCTGGCTGGGATGTGGAGGCTGTGTGATGGAGATAAGCCGGCTCTCCAGTGAGTGCTGGCACTGGGTGAAGGAAGCTGTGGTGCAGGTGAGTTCGTCTCCCTGGACATTAAACTGTGCTACTTGCTTTGGAAAAGAAACCTTGTCATGGGAAGCAGTGTGTGAGTCTAATGTTGAATAAATTGCTTGAAGCAAAGATAATAAAAAAGGAGAGAGAAAGAGAAGAAAAGAAAAAGAAATGCCATCATTCTCTTCCTGTATTGAAGTTTCATAATAAAATGGAACTGTCACCATTTCCAATAAGCTGTTTATTTTTATTTGGAAACCTTTTGGAAAATGACTACCTTCTGTCTCGGCTCCACAAGCTGCAAACTTCTGTCCAGCTGTAGCTGGACTTGGGACCCTAGGGTCGGTCAAATTTTTATTTTTTTAATTTTTATCCATTTGAAGGGCAAAATAAGTTAATTTTCCAAAGTGTGTTGGTTTGTCAAGTTGCAAATCAAGTAGTGGGTATAAAAGATGCTTAAAGCATAAAATTGATAATTTTTTGAAATTTCCAAATACTGGTGACAATTCCTTCCCCTCTCTCTCCCACTTTCTTTCTTGTGCAAGACTTAAATTTTTTTTAAGTTTTTATTTAATTGCAAGCAGAAGAAGACAAAGAAAGAGGCAGAAAGAGATGAGAATTGGCAAGCCAGGGCCTCTAGCCCTGCAAACACACTCCAGATACATGTGCCACCTTGTGCATCTGGCTTTATATGAGTACTAGGGAATCAAACCTAGGTCCTGAGGTTTCACAGACAAGTGCCTTAACCTCCGAGCCATCTCTCCATCCCCCCAAAATTTAATGAAAGTGGAGCTGTGCTTCTGTGGGACAGTGGAGATGTGTGAGGAGGTCTGAGGCAATGGTATGGGTTGTAAGAACAGCCAGGACATAGGGATAAGCTAGTGGGATTCTAAGAAAGGAAAGTGAGTCACCTGTGGTGGAAGCCTAGAACCCTCCTGGGCCAGCATGGAGGGGCTTTGCGGTGTGCAGGAGCTCATGGCATAAGCACCCTCACTTTCTTAGTGCTGCTGACTCAGTTGCACTCTGGCTTGATGTTCATGTCCTGCCTGAGCCGAGCAAGATGGTCTCTGTGAACTGAAGATGGACTTGAGTCTTTTTGTTTGATGGCACTTCTCTCAGAGGAGTCTTCCTACAGAACAATACTTCTGTGTGTTAAGAGAAGATCAGGGAGCATGTCTACTCAGGCTGGATGGAAGGCAGAAGGGGAACTAGACTGAAGCCCTACCTGCTGCCCCGAGGCCCTGGGCATGCCCTGTTCCATCCATGTTTGGGCCATGGCCCGTCCATTCTTGGGCATGGGGTAAAACTGAGGCTTTGGGTCTCAGCTGTGAAGTGGGGTAACCTGGACAAGGACTCAGTCTACTGAGGCCTAGTCCCGGGCTTATCTTCTTCAGAATCCATGGGGACTGTATGTCAGGAAAAGACTTGAGGCCATCTGCACTTCAGAGTGACCTAACAGTGCATCAGTGTTAAGTCCCTAAGAATCAAGTACCTGATGTGTCATAGTACCTACCACTGCATCAGTGTTAAGTCCCCAAGAATCAAGTACCTGATGTGTCATAGTACCTATCACTGCATCAGTGTTAAGTCTCTAAGAATCAAGTACCTGATGTGTCATAGTACCTACCACTGCATCAGTGTTAAGTCCCTAAGAATCAAGTACCTGATGTGTCATAGTACCTACCACTGCATCAGTGTTAAGTCTCTAAGAATCAAGTACCTGATGTGTCATAGTACCTATCACTGCATCGGTGTTAAGTCTCTAAGAATCAAGTACCTGATGTGTCATAGTACCTATCACTGCATCAGTGTTAAGTCCCTAAGAATCAAGTACCTGATGTGTCATAGTACCTATCACTGCATCAGTGTTAAGTCCCTAAGAATCAAGTACCTGATGTGTCATAGTACCTATCACTGCATCAGTGTTAAGTCTCTAAGAATCAAGTACCTGATGTGTCAAAGTACCTATCACTGCATCAGTGTTAAGTCTCTAAGAATCAAGTACCTGATGTGTCATAGTACCTACCACTGCATCAGTGTTAAGTCTCTAAGAATCAAGTACCTGATGTGTCATAGTACCTACCACTGCATCAGTGTTAAGTCTCTAAGAATCAAGTACCTGATGTGTCATAGTACCTACCACTGCATCAGTGTTAAGTCTCTAAGAATCAAGTACCTGATGTGTCATAGTACCTATCACTGCATCAGTGTTAAGTCTCTAAGAATCAAGTACCTGATGTGTCATAGTACCTATCACTGCATCAGTGTTAAGTCCATAGCACCTATCACTTCATCACTGTTAAGGGCATGTGAGTGGTAAAATTGGTCATGAAGGAAATCAGAAGACAGGGCAGGGTGCTTGGCCCTTGCCTTAATCTTCCTCTGACCCCTCATTACTCATCACCATGGCCAACAGGAATGCCTGGCTTGACCCAGACTCTCCCAGCTCAGTGCTCCTCTGTTGAAGTTCCCACAGTGGGGCTGGAGAGATGGCTCAGCGGTAAAGGTGCTTGCCTGCGAAGCCTAAGGGCTCAGGTTTGATTCCCCAAGACCCACATAAGCCAGATACACAAGGTGGGGCATGTGTCTGGAGTTCATTTGCAGTGGCTGGAGGCCCTGGTGCATGCTCCCTCTCTCTCTCTCTCTCTCGCTATCTTAAATAAATAAGTAAATAAATTATTTTATAAAAAGAACCATCCCGTCCTGTGAACCCGGGTGACCCAGCACCACTAAGACCAGGTAAGGGAAATGACAGCAGACATCTTGTGAGTCAGCAGCACCCGATCACAGTGTGGAGGACCTGGGTCAGTTCAGGGCCAACAGCTCCTCTGCTGAAGACAGGGACCGAGCTTGGTAGAGAGCCTGGCAGCTCTGGCAAGCTCCCTGCTCCATGGCCAGCAGGAATCACAGAACGAACCAGGAGAAAGGCTCTTCACACACCACACTCCCTTGTGGGGTTTCATAGCTAGGTTCTGTTCTCTTCTTCATTTTTATTTTTTTGGTTTTCAAGGTAGGGTCTCACTCTAGCCCAGGATGACCTGAAATTCACTCTGTAGTCTCAGGCTGGCTTTGAACTCACAGCGATCCTCCTACCTCTGCCTCTCAAGTGGTGGAATTAAAGGTGTGCACCACCATGCCCGGCTTTGTTCTCTTTCTCTCTATCTCTGTCTGTGTTGTGGAGGCCAGAGACCAATGATGGGTATCCTCCTAAGTCACTCTCCATCTGATTTTTTTTTTTTTTTTTTGAGAGAGACAGAGAGAGAGGGAGAGGAAGACAGATATAGATGTGCACACCAGCAGCCTCTCAGCTGCTGTGAACGAAATCCAGATGTGTGCGCCGCCTTGTGGTCAAGTGTGGCATTGCACCCTTGCATCACTTTGCATCTGGCTAAATGTGGGACCTGGAGATTGGAACCAGCATTCTTAGGCTTACGAGGCAGGCGCCTTAACCGCTAAGCCATCTCTCCAGCCCTCCATCTGATTTAAAAAAATATTTCATTTTTATTTATTTATTCGAGAGAGAGAGAATGGGCATAGCAGGGCCTCCAACCACTCTGCAAATGAACTCCAGATACATGTACTACCTTGTGCATCTAGCTAACGTGGGTACTAGGGAATTGAACCTGGGTTGTTTGTTGGGCTTTGCAGGCAAGTACCTTAACTGCTAAGCCATCTCTCCAGCCCTTTTTATTTTATTTTCTTGAGAGAGAGAGTGGAAATTAAGTGCTTTTAACTACACTCAATATTCAAGGTAAATATTACAGTGAAAAGGTTTTGCTTTCTGAATGAGGAAGGAGGACTAAGCTCTGGTCACTAGGGCCTGCGTTTTGTTGGCACCCACTCGGGGCTGGCCAGCTTTACACACACAGCAGTGTGGGCATTGATGGGTTCTCTCCTTTCATTTCAGCACTTCAGGGAACACCTGGATAAGCTTTTCGCCAAAGGAATCGGCATGCTGGATGTGGCTCTGAACGAGGCCTTCAACATTCTCAGTGACGTGAGCACCTCTTTCCCTTGTCTCCCTCGGGCCCGGGGACCCACTGGGATTTGAGGAAGAAGTGTAACCATCAGCCCCAGTGGCGGTGGGGGGGAGGGAAGGGATGAGAGCAGGAGGCCCAGGGCAGGTAACCATTCTGGTGGTGGTCATCGGGATGCCAGCTCTGCTGGCAGGGATGTTGGCCTTTTGCAGGTGAGCCAAAAGCAGGTCAGGCCACAGAGTCACTCAGCACTGCACAGCTTGAATGTGGTGGGTACTTACCTTAGTTCCTAGGTCTGGGTTTCCCTCATTCTTTTTTTTTTTTTTTTCTTTGTTTAATTTTTTGTTTATTTTTATTTATTTATTTGAGAGCAGCAGACAGAGAGAGAAAAAGGCAGAGAAAGTGGGTACACTAGGGCCTCCAGCCACTGCATGTGTCCCCTTGTGCATCTGGCTTATATGTGGGTCCTGGAGAATTGAACCTCGAACCAAGGTCCTTAGGCTTCACAGGCAAGCGCTTAAGCGCTCAGCCATCTCTCCAGCCTCTCTCATCTTTTTTGTTTGTTCTGTTTCTTTTCTTTAAAAAAAAACATTAATTTAATTTTATTTCAGAGAGAGAGAGAAAGAGGCAGGTAGAGAGAGAGTGGATAGGTATGCAAGGACCTCCAGCCATTGCAAACCAACTCCAGATGCATGCACCACCTTCGACATTTGGCTTATGTGGGTACTGGGGAATCAAACCTGGGTCCTAAGCCTTCACAGGCAAGTGTCTTAACCCCCAAGTAAGCCATCTCTCCAGACCTGTTAGTTCTGTTTCTTAGGGTGTTGAGGATGACACCCATGGCCTTACACATGTTGGTATGTGCTAGATCCTTAGCTATATCTGCCTCTCATAGCTGGTTTTTGTTTCATACTCAGCTATACTGCCCCCCTCAGATCTAGGGTGGGCATAATTTATAGAGTCCTTTTTGGTATTTAAATATTGTATTTATTTATGAGAGAGAGAATGGATGCAACAGGACCTCTATCCATTGCAAACAAATTCCAGACACATGCCCACCTTGTGCATCTGGCTTTATGTGGGTCCTGGGGAATCAAACCTGGGTCCTTAGGCTTTGCAGGCAAGTGCCTTAACTGCTGAACCATCTCTCCAGCCTGAATTAAGTATTTCTGAGTGTGACCAAGTGAGGAGCCTTTCGTAGGTGGACACTTTGTATGCCCAGGAAGCATGGGAGAGCCTTTCTCATGAGGTCGAGCACTGAGGGTGATGATGGAATGCCTGGCTCCTGTTAGCAGAGGGAGGGTGAACCACTGTCACTGACAATTGTAGACCTCCGAGATTCTTGTGGGCTGTAGACACAACCTCCACTCTGAGCTTTTGGGTTCACTCCCTGCCTGTCCTTAGGAACAATTACTTGCCTAATTTATCTCCTCCGTCTTGCCCTGAAGCTTTCTTTCTGCCCAGCCCTGCCTTCAGACACTCCCAGGCTAATGACATGCTCAGGTGAGGACTCATCTTCTAGGATCTATCTGCAAATGAGAAGAGGGAGCAAGGTCGACAACCACATATTGCATATCCTCAGTGTACTCAGACATACTTACTCTCACTATTTTAAAAGGGAAATTGGGGCTGGAGAGATGGCTTAGCAGTTAAGGCACTTACCTGCAAAGCCAAAGGAAGCAGGTTTGATTCCCCAGTGCCCACGTAAGCCGGATGCACAAGTTGGGGCATGTGTCTAGAGTTCGTTTGTAGTGGCTGAAGGCCCTGGTGTACACATTTTATCTCTCTATCTGTCTCTCTCTCTCCCTCAAATAAATAAATAATTAAAAAAAAAAAAGATGGCTGAATGTCTCTGCTGGAGACTGGCTAGTCGTGAGCACCACGTACCTCTGAGTGTACACCTTTATAGGTAGAAGGAAACATGTCTATCTTTCTTATGCCACTGGACTTTTAAATAGCCATGTTCTTGGACAAACACAGAGATGATTAATCTCTGAGGAAAGTGAAGCTTTATCTATTTTCCACTTTATCCATGTGAGCTTTAGGCGATTTAATTTTCTTTCTGTGTCTTGTTTGCATCTGCAAGCCAATGTGAAATTATTAAAAAAAAAAAATACTGGAGCTGGAGCGATACCTTAGCAGTAAAGGCACTTGTGTGCAAAGCCTAAAGATCCAGGTTCAATTTCCTAGCATGCATGTAAGGCCAGATACTCAAGGTGGCACATGCATCTGGAGTTTGTTTGCAGTGGATGGATGCTCTGGTGTGCTCATTCTCCCTCTCTCTCTCAAATAAGTAAATAAACAAGATATTTTAAAATGCTGTTTCTGAAACACACATACACGTACGTGCAGGCACACGCATGCACACACAAATTGAGATGGTGTTGTGAGTAGAACTCAGGATGATTCAGCGGTTATGATCATGAAATGGAATTTTCTCCATCTTATAATTCCCTACATTTTAAAAATATTTTATTATTAGAGAGAGAGAGAGAGAGAGAGAAAGAGGCAGATACAGAGACAGAGAAAAAGAGAGATAAAGGGGCAGATACAGATAATGGGGATGCCAGGACCTCCAGCAGCTACAAACAAACTCCACATGCATGTGCCACCTCAGGCATCTGGCTTACATGGGTTGTGGGGAATTGAACCTGGGTCCTTAGGTTTCACAGGCAAGTGCATTAACCTCTGAGCCATCTCTCCAGCCCATTACCTACATTTCAGCTTGTTCATTTGGTCATTTGCTCATGTGACTTACAAGCTTTGAAAAGAGCATTCACATAGACTTGTAAGCCACTCTGCTATGATCTTCCTGCAGCCTTTCGATTCCCCGAGGACACAGAGCCAAGCTGCTGCCGTGGTTACTGTGGACCGTGTCATGTGACAACCACAATTATCTTTTTTTTTTTTTTTTTGGTGATGAATGTGATCTTTGCAGTGATTACCTTTTAAAAATTTTTCTTAGCCAATTAAATAAAATTCGGTGACATTTCAAAGACTGTTAATCACAACCAAATGTTCTAAATGTCAGGATGCATTGAAACGTTCACTGATAGCTGATGAGTCTCGGAGCTAATTGTAGTTCATCACCAGACCCTTGTCATTGTCATTATTATGGAAAACACTTTCATCACTCATGCTATTCAGTGAAAATAAAAAAGTTCCAGACAAATATGAAGCAAAGAGATATGAGTCATCAAAGCATTTGAATCTAATCACATTCTTCAAGCTCCTTCAGCTACATGTTGCATCAGGGAAGATGAAGGGCCTGGCCTGAGAGGAAAGTCGTGTTCTGAAATAACGCCTGGCAGCCTCTACTTCTAGTCCACATTATTCACATTTCTTCATTTTTCTCCTCTTTTATATTTTAAATATTTTATTTTATTGATTAGTGAGAGAGAGAGAGAGAGAGAGGAGAGAGAATGAGTATGCCAGGGTCTCTGGCCACTGCAAACAAACTCCACATGCATGTGTCATTTTGTGCATCTGGTTCACATGGGTACTGGGGAATTGAACCCAGGTCATTAGTATTTTCAGGCAAACACCTTAACTGCTAAGCCATCTCCCCAGCCCTCACTTGGCATTACATTTTAAAGATCTACCTCTCCGCATATCCAAAATAAAAGCCTTGCCTTCAACACAGGAATCCTGGGGGACACACTCAAACTAGAACAGTCACCATCTGCTTAAGACCCTCAGTTTCATTACTGAAAAGCTTTTCAGGTGCTCTGGGGTACAGATATGAGGGCTGGTCTCGCATCCACCAATCCTAGCTGTCAAATAGTAATCATATCATCTTGGGTACATTAGATTACCTCTCTAAGACTCAGTTTACCTACCTGGAAAGGGGGTAATGACATGACTAATCTGTAAGGCTAGAAAGGATTCAGTAAGTTCATGCCCTGGTATACAATCAGCTTTTTCCCTCTGTTGTAACAACCACAGAAGTGTGCTACTCCCATCTTTTTGGGGGTAGAGGGAAGGTTTGAGGTAAGATCTCAGTCTAGCCCAGGCTGACCTGCAATTCACTATGTAGTCTCAGGCTGGCCTTGAACTCACTTATAAATGACAAAATGAATACCTGGGCAAGAGAACATTGCAGGCACACAGATAAAGTGTTGGGATAGAATTAAGGCTTTCTATTATACCATGGTACCCCCTCCATGGTTCCAGTTGGTGTTATTCTGTCCAGTGGCTTAAGGGGAATTTCGTCCATCCATCCATCCACCCACTCATTTATGGTGAAACTCCACGTTAGGTTTCCAAGTGCATTCATAACTCTGAGTATTAGTCACCCCCACCTGCTTGCTGTCTTTGCTCTGTGGCTCACCAGTGTCCAGCCAGCAAGGCTTAAAGTGTCCTCCATCCTTCCCTAGCCTGATGGCCAATAGCTTGATCACATCAGGACCATATTCCCACTCACTGCCTCTTCTGGAATGCCCTTCCCCCACATACCTCCTCCACATAGTCCTCAAACATCACCTTCTCAGTCTCTGTTTTTCTAAAACTGCTCCTTCTTGGTTTCCTGTCTCTCTCTCTGCTTTGCTTTTTCTTTCTTCCTTTCTGAGCATTGTTTTTGTCAAAAACACAGCACTGGGCTGGAGAGATGGCTTAGTGGTTAAAGCGCTTGCCTGAGAAGCCTAAGGACCCAGGTTTGATTCCCCAGGACCCCACAAAAGCCAGATGCATAAAGTGGCCCATGTGTCTAGAGTTCATTTGCACTGGCTGAAGGCCCATTCTCTCTCTCTCTCTCTCTCTCTCTCTCTCTCTGTCTGTCTCTCTCTACCTCTCTCAAATAAATAAAAAATTAAACAAAAAAGAAAATAAAAACAGTATTGTTTATTTTTTGCCTTCTTTTTGTATCCTCCCTAAGAGCATAAAGACTAAGGAGATGTTTGCATGCTTCATCCCCAGCACTCTTCAGGCACTTTAGCCAATGATTAAACTTGGTAGATTCAATGGAAGGAGCATTCAGCCCTGACGAGGAAAAGCATTCTGAGTGTTTCCCCTGCCTCAGCATTGCATGTGATTGTGGCACATTTAAAGGACATGATGTCACCTTGAACTGTATCACTAATGACATTCATTGGGAGATTTTCACCAGTAGGACACACTGCCTCTCTGACAATCAAGTTTCTTCCTTAGCCTGGGAGTTTTGTGTACTGGGGTTAAAGCCAGGGCCTTGCACTTGTAAGGTGAGTGCTCCATTATTATTCCACATTTCAGTACCCCCCATACCCACTCATTTATGAGGTAGGGTCTCACTATATAACCCAGGCTGACCTCGAACTTGTGACAATCCTCCTGCCTCTGTTTCCTGAGTGCTGAAATTACAGGCATATGCTACCATGCCTGGCTATGGTTGGGATATTCTAAAACATTATATAAAGATATATGTTAAAGAAGCTTAGGGTCTACAATTTTAGGATGCCATATACAATGCCAAATTAATACAAAAGGTTACTTGCTGAAAGCATATATTTTGTGCTGGTGAGATGGCTCAGCGGTTAAGGCCCTTGCCTGAGAAACCCAAGGACCCAAGTTTGGTTCTCCACTACCCACATAAAGCCAGGTGCACAAGGTGGCATGTTCTGGAGTTTGTTTGCACTGGCTAGAGTCCCTGGCATACCCATTTTCTCTCTCCCTCTCTCTCTCCTCCTATATATGTGCCTTTCTCTTTCTCAAATAAATAAATAAAATATTAAAAGCCATTTATTTTAAGCACATTTTCCAAAAGAAATCTTATGCTTCCAATGTGATATCATTTTCCCAACTTTATTCTTGATTTGTTCAAAACTACTTGATTTTATCACATGGTATGATCTATACCTGTCTGTCCCACTCAGATCAGCTGCATTTAGATTTTGAAAGACATGCCTCCTCTCACATATTCTGATGATTGTACTGTACACCCTACAAGGTCCTTGTACAATTCCCTGGGGCCTGTTTTCTGCATTGAGGCCCAGGTTTGAAGGCCAGAGGACTTCGATGGGCTGTGGGGATGTCTTTCAGAAAGCCTCTAAGGTCTGCATTTGGTTCTAGCTCATCAGAGCACATGTCCCTGCAGAATGGTGTCTTCTGTGGTGTGCAGTGAGCCCTTGACTCAAGGTGTCCCAGGCCTGCATGCTCCCGAGGTCTTGTGGACTCCCAGGCTCTCTGGTGAGTGTTTCACTTTGAACATTTCTCTTCTCACAGTTCAATCACACGGGGCAGGGAAGCATCTGTAGCCAGGCCATCATGCTCATAACGGATGGCGCGGTGGACACCTACGACACCATCTTTGCCAAATACAACTGGCCGGATCGGAAGGTAAGTCGATGGCAGCATAACTGTGCAGACATCTCCGTGACATTTGCGAGACACGTGACCCGTGGCCACTTCATCCCATAATGACCAGTGGTTTCTCAGCCTTATGTTTGTGGGTTGACCAAAACCGAGTACTATGACTTTGTTGTTTTAGAAAATGAGACTGTCGGAGAGGAGAAACCCGTAAAGACACGTTCAATGTGCCTGGTGAAGAGATTTGTTGTGAAGGGTTCTCCGTTCCTATTGGGAAACCCTTTACTTTCTTTCTTTTTATTGATTTATTGATTTATTTATCTGAGAGAGAGAGAGAGAAAGAAAAAAAAGGCAGATAGAAGGTGAGGATGGGCATGCCAGAGCCTGGCAGCCCTGCATCCAAGGAACACAAATGGAAGAGAAATGGGGCTGGAGAGATGGTTTAATGGTTAAGGCGCTTGTCTGCAAAGCCTAAGGTCCCAGGTTCTATTCCCAGTGCCCACGTAAGCCAGATGTACAAGGTGGTGCACGCATCTGGAGTTCATTTACAGTGGCTAGAGGCTTTCTTTCTGCCCATGCCTTCCTACAGAAGTGTGACTCTTAAGGAGATGGCTTCAAAGCCACTGCAGTTGACGTCCCCCTTGTACAGATTCAACTGCAGTGGCCTTGAAGCCATCTCCTCTATGAGCCACACTTCCGTGGTTCTTTCTTGGACCCGCACTCTACCAGGACTTTCTCTCCCTTGATACTGTTTCCTGGTCTTGTAAAAGCTTGTCTTTTCTCTGTCCTAATACTTTTCCTGGTTTCCAAGTGGGCGTTTTTTTAAATCTTATGAACCCATATATAAGGTATCCATGACCAACATTGTATTTTTAATATTTATTTATGAAAGAGAGAAAGAATGAGTATTCCAAGCTGCAAATGAACTCCAGACACATGGGCCATGTCATACAGCTGGTTTTATGTGGGTATCAGGGAATTGAACCCTGGCCAGCAGGCTTTGTAAACAAGCACCTTTAACTGCTGAGCTATTTTCCCAACCATAATGTTAATATTTTAAAAAATATTTTGGGCTAGATAGATGGCTTAACAGTTAGGGCAGTTGCCTGAAAAGCTCAAGGACCCAGGTTTGATTCCTCAGGACCCACGTAAGCCATATGTACAAAGGTGGCACACGTGTCTGAAGTCTGCAGCAGCTGAAGGCCTTGGCATGCCCATTCTCTCTCTATCTGTCCCTATCTCTCTTTCTTTCTCTGTCAAATAAATAAATGTTATTTATTTATTTGAAAGCAGAGATAGAAGAGAGACAAACAGAGAGTATGGGTGCACCAGGGCCTCTAGACACTGCCAACATACTCCAGAGGCATGCACCACCTTGAGCATCTGGCTTACATGGGTACTGGGGAATTGAACCTAGGCCATCAGGTTTTGCAAACAAGCACCTTTAGCTGCTGAGTCATCTCTCCAGCTTACACATTTTGTATAGCAGGGTCCTCAAATGGCTTACTGTTCCATTGTCTGTTACTTAACTTTGGAAACAGTGACCCTCTCTGAAGCTGGAGGAAAAGTAGCTTGCTGGGCTGGCCCACAGGCTCTCCAGCAGTAAGTCTGACCCGCCAGAAGCCCTGAGTTTCGAACCCAGCCCTCAACAGAGCTAGATGCTCCTTACTGAACAGAATCATTTGAGATGCCAGCAGTATTTTGGGGGATGGTTTTCAAAGATGGGCACAGAGGCCAAGGCACTGGGCCTTCTTACCTTACTTATAAAGAGAGCACAGAATGAGGGCTGCGAAGTCCTGTCTACAGTGAAACACGAGACCCAACCTAGCTTTCCAATGGCACAGCACTGACGTTAAGCCCTGTGTCTTCTTGGATTCCTTGGAGCCACGGTCCTTGAAGTCAAATTCTTTCTCTAGTCAAAGGATCTTTACTCGTTATTAGAAGTGAACCGTGTACTCCCTGTCCTTGTGCGACATTCTGAAGAGCCCCGGCATTCATATATACCCACATTCTCCTTTTGATGAACTTCTTCCTGAGGGCGCATGTCATAAATTTGCATAAGAACTCAACATGATTGAGCGCTGTGGTAAGGTGCGATGTTGTGAAGCTCTCGGCAGCCATCTTGCTCCATGATTTTGAACATAAGTTATTTAGCAGAGGGCTGCGTCTGTCACGTGATAATTGGCAATCTTCAAGATTGTAAAATCAGGAAGTAGGCTCAGGAGAGAGACAATGGTCCTAAGGATGGAACATGATTCCCATAACAGCAGTTCTCACAGCTGGGCCTGTTGGTGCATACCTTTAATCCCAGCACTCGGGAGGTTGAGGTAGGAAGATCGCCATGAGTTTGAGGCCAGCCTAAGACTACGAGTGAATTCCAGGTCAGCCTGGGCTAGAGCGAGACCCTACCTGGGAAAAAAAAAAAAAAAAAAAAAAAAAACAAACCAAAAAAAAAAAAAAAAAAAAAAAAAAACCAGCAGTTCTCACTGTTTGTGGGTTAACCAGGCTTCAGCCTCATGTGGAAGGCCAGTCCCCACAGAGAGCCCAACCTGGCCCTTCTCATTCAGTTGAGCACGAGACAGCCTGAGTGGCCTCAGTCCTAATAACTCCTTGGGTTATATGGACATTGCTGCTGGGAACCAGTGACGTAAGAGGCAGGATTTGCTACTTGCAGGGCCTCCCCCACTTTTGCTCCCTTCTGCTGACTTGTACAAGGATTGGATCCCTTGGTCCAATCCAGTGCAATTGTTTTTTTAATAAGTAGAAATTTTGAATGGGCACATCATGTGTGGGTTCCATCATTTCCCTCCTCCCTGCCCCCATTCTGCTGAGGGCCTACCTTAGTGGAGTTGCTGGTATTTTCCATGGGGTTATGGGTTATGAGTTGTGAAAACTGTAGTCAGTCATTGGTGGGGGAGGGTAATGCCTCTGGATATTCCCTCTCACCCTGTGGCTGTTCCGATCTTTCCACCTCCCCTTCTACAAAATTCCCTAAGCCTTGATGGGTATGCTCTGAGTCTACTTTAGTATTGAGCCCTCATCAGCTTCTGGATTTCTGCTGTGGAGTGTTTTGAGCATTTTCAGTGTCTGTCTCCATCACCCTGGTGCTGGTTGTCAGGCTCGCCTTCGAAGCAGCCCACTTGCTCATCTCACCAGTTCCTCTGTGGGGTCAGCTGGGCCCTGGCTGATGTCTGCTATCTTTTCTCGTCATGCTGATAGATTTTGGTTGTCCTTGGTTCTCACTGCTTTCTGAAAAAGAAAAACAGCTTCTCTAACAGAGGATCTCAGGATACGTTAAAGAGGAGGTGAGCATTGTTAATTTAGAGACACTTTGATGGGTATAGCCTCTTTTTTTGGCCAAACACTAGTGGAAACTTCTTGATGGAGTCCATTGTCCTGGTCTCCATAGGATTCTGACTTGGTTCCCAGTTCTAGCTATGGGTTCCTTTCCACTGAGTGGATCACTTAGCCAATCAGAGAGCCATTGGTTACCCATGTAGGCTGGGTGCCACCATTGCACAGGTGTGTTCATCTTGTCAGGCTGGTTGCTAACTATCTGGGAACTGGCTTCCATCCAGATTCTAGCTGGATTTCTCAATGTTCTGTGTCTGAAGCATGTCGTGTCTTCAGCAATGGGTCTTACCTTTTACCTCAGGTGGATAATCTAGTGCTTTGACAGAAGCCTGTCTTGACCCACACACTATTGTTAGAGCTGTTCATGACTGATCAACATGTACAAAGCTGAGCTTTAAACTCAAAATTCCATAGGTGTTGTCTTACATTGCTGGGACAACACAGCTGACCATAAGCAGCTGACAGACATGAGGAGTTTCTTTTGGCTTGCAGTCTTGAGGGGAAGCTCCATGATGGCAGGGGAAAGATGGTGGAGCAGAGGCTAGGCATCATGTCTTGCCACAGTGGGTGGAAAATAGAGAGAGTGAGCTGAGTGCCGGTGAGGGAGAGGCTGGATTGTAACATATGCAAAGCCCTTCCCCAGCAACACACCTCCTCCAGCCAGACTTCATCTTCCAAATTGCCACTGGTTGAGGACCAAGCATTTAAAAAATGTGAGTTTACAGGAGACATTGGATCCAAACCACCACAAGGAGGCACCCCTTCATGCCCAGTACTGTAATCTCCCTGGGTCTGTCTTTCACTTCCAGTGTTATGATAGGTACCTTAGTCTAACAATCCTGTCACCTTGCATTTGGTCTAACCCCTGCCAAGAATTGTGACATAGTGCCCCTGGTAACTTGATGGCTGCTGCCCTCTAAGGTTGACATTTTGTATAATCTCATCACCTTGAAAATGGACAGGTCCTTTAGCTTGTTTCTAACAAATGCAGTCTTGTAACTGTGTAGGGATTTTTGTCCCAAGCCAAATGATTTGTGAGTTAACCAAAGAGCTCTTATCCTGAATGGGTCCTCAACTTAAAAACTATGGGAGGGGCTGGAGAGATGGCTTAGCACTTAAGGTGTTTGCCTGTGAAGCCTAAGGACCCAGGTTCAGTTCCACAGTACCCACATAAAGCCAGATGCACAAGGTGGTGCATGCATCTGGAGTTTGTTTACAATGGCTAGAGGCCCTGGTGTGCCCATTCTCTCTTGTGTCTGTCCATCTCTCTCCCCACCCACTCTCTCTCTTAAATAAATAAATAAGTAAGTAAGTAAATAAATAAATAAATAAATAAATACTATTTTTTGGAGAGAGACAGAGAGAGAGAGGGAGAGGAAGACAGATAGAGATGGGCGCGCCAGCAGTCTCTCAGCTGCTGTGAACACAATCCAGATGCGTGTGCCCCCTTGTGGTCAAGTGCGGCATTGCACCCTTGTGTCACTGCATCTGGCTAACCGTGGGACCTGGAGATTGGAACCGGCGTTCTTTAGGCTTAGAAGGCAGGAACCTTAACTGCTAAGCCATCTCTCCAGCCCTAAATACTATAAAAAAAAAAAAAAAAAAAAACATAGGAGAAGGCTTGGGCCCAGTGATTCCCTCACTGCTGTTGTGATACAGAAAATGGCTATTTCAGAACTTATGGGGAAGGTGATTTCAGAGGGCAGGCAGCCTCTCAGACCAGAGGGGACTTCTAGACAACACTCTGAAGACCAAAAGAAAGTTGGGTCTTCAATCTTTTAGAAGAGGGAATTCTTGGCAACAGTGTCAATGAGCTTAGCAGTGGCTTCTTTCCTAGTCAGGCCTCCAAGTTAAAGCCCAGCCCAGTGCACGCCTTGACTGCAGCCTTGTGAGGCCATATGCAGAGCATCAGCAAGGCAGTCAGTGAGATTGTCAGTGCATGCTCTTTTGAAACATCCTGTTTTGGTGATTTGCTATACAGCAATAGAAAACCAATACAAGGGCTGGAGAGATGGCCTGTGAAGCCTAAAGACCCAGGTTTGATTCCCCAATAACCACATAAGCCAGATGCACATGGTTGCACATGCATCATTTGCACTGACTAGAGACCTTGGTATGCCCATTCTCTCCTCACCCCCTCTCAAATAAATAAAGAAAGAAAAAGATTTTTTTTAAAAAAAGAAAATCAATACTAGAAGGGGATGCAAAAATCTTACTATGTCTATGTCATAAGGCAGTCCAAAATTTATTGACTTAAAATAGCAACAATATATTCTCTCTTGTGCTGCATAAGTTAGCTTACTGGGCAATGGTTCTGCTCCACATAGTGTCAGGGGAGGTCAGGGACAAGACTCAAGTGGCCTCTGTCTTTTAACCATGGCCTTTCTCCTCAGGTAGCATCTAGGGAGAATGGGTGTGCCAGGGCCTCCAGCCATTGCAAACAACTCCAGATGCATGTGCCACCTTGTGCATCTGGCTTATGTGGGTACTGGAGAATTGAACCTGGGTCCTAGGTTTTGCAAATTTTCACCAATAATAAAACCATCTCTCCAACCCTACATGTAACTTTCAAAGCTGTTTGGCATATGCCCAGGCCCACCTTCTCAAAGCAACTGTGTAGTACAACCTCTTAAAGTCTGTTGGAAAAAGGAAGGCATTATTACTGATTTACCTGAGCCACTATCAGCAAAGGCAGCCCCGTGATGGCCTGTGCAGTCCATCCCTCACCGGCATTTTATTGCCAAGGGTGGAAGTGAGGAGTTATTTATTCATTTATGGGGGTGACATTTACTTTTGCTTAATATCCTGCAGTTAGTGGCTTAACAGTTGCGCTTACATGTTGGGAATGAAATATGAACACCTCAGCATGAATGACGCTCATCTGAGATCTGCTTTGAGAACCAAAGCTGTGCATGTTTAAGTTAGTGAAATGACAGGGCCTGCCATTACACCGCCAGTCTTCCAACTTAGAGTCATGGGGTTATTTATCACCACCCATTACTGCCCATATACACACAAGACAGAGGAGCACTGGCCAGGTGGGTCCAAAAAGGACAGGTTAAATGATGTGGAAAAGGACTTGACAGCCTAGCACCCACTAGCCTGGCCTGATGTCATCCACTAACTGCTTTGGGAGTCTATGTGCTAACAATGCTTGCATTTTTAAAAATTATATTTATTATTTATTTGAGATAGAGAGAAAGAGGCAGAGAGAGAATGGGTGCCCCAGGGCCTCCAGCCACTGCAAATGAACTCCAGATACAAGCACCACCTAGTGCATCTGGTTTACATGGATACTAGGGAATCGAACCTGGGTCCTTAGGCTTCACAGGCAAGCACCTTAACCACTAAGCCATCTCTCCAGCCCAGCTTGTATATTTTTAAATAAAACATACAAAAGCAAGACTATTTCATGACCGAAGAAAAGTATATGAAATTTAACTTTTGGAGCTTATAGGCAATGTTATTTAAACACATTAATTATCATTTGTTTTGCATATTACCTGTAGTGGATGCCTAGGCTTAGTTGTAACAGAGACACATGGGCCCACAGAGGCTGAAGTACTGACTGTGTGACCTGTTGGTTAAGGCCACTGTCAATGCTTGGTCTGAAGGACCTTTGTAGAAATTAGAGAAGCCAGTGTGCTGTAGGAAGTCATGGAGACCCCTGCAGGCCTCTCATGAATCATGAGACGCAGCCAAGGATGGCCAGGGAGGTCTGGTCCCTCCCTTCCTTCCCAGAACTCCTTTCTACAGACTAATAGCTAGAAGGGTGGGGCCTTGAGAGGAGTACGCCTCTCCTCGCTGGGGACCCCAGGGTGCCTTGCTCTGTTTAGCTGGGAGTCCTTTTTCCTGCCCCCCTTCCTAGTGCCTCCATTGTTACTGACTTAGAGCTGGGTTGCTGTGGAGTGGAACAGGCTCAGGAGCCACGAGATGGAACCAGGCTTGGCAAGGTAGGGTCTTCCGGACTGTTACACATGACTGCATCTTAGCACTGGTTTTGGTAGTGGCACAGGCACTTGGCAGAACATCAGTCATAGTTCTCAAGTCACCGGAGTGACAGAGGGAGACCCCTCCCTCTTTGCTGGAATAGAGATTTCCTCTTAGTTTGGACTCCTAACACAATAACATAGACTGGGTAGCTTACTAACATAGTTACTGATGTATCTCATAATTTGTCTTCAAGTTCAAGATCAGGGGCTGGAGAGATGGCTCAGCAGTTAAGGTGCTTGCCTGCAAAGCCTATGGACCTAGGTTTGATTCCCCATGACCCACGTAAGGTCAGATGCACAAAGTGGTGCATGCATCTGGAGTTTGTCTGCAGTGGCTAGAGGCCCTGGCATGTTCATTCTCCCTATCTGCCTGTCTGTCTATCTATCTATCTATCTATCTATCTATCTATCTATCTATCTATCTATCTATCTATCATCTATCTTAAATAAATAAATAATAAATGAAATAAACTTTGTAAAAGATTGGGGTGGTAGTGTGATTGGGGAAGAACTCCTCCTGAGCACTGGGGCTGAGCATGTGCTTTTGGCATGAACTGTCATCATCATCTGCTTTAGTGGCTGGCGGGGCAGTCTAGGTGACAGTCGTATTTTTTTATTTATTTATTTTTTTGGTTTTCCAGGTAGGGTCTCACTCTAGCCTAGGTTGACCTGAAATTCACTTTATAGTCCCAGGCTGGCCTCAAACTCACAGCAGCCTTCTTACCTCTCCCTTCTAAGTGCTGGGCTTAAAGGCTTGGGCCACCATACCCAGAGCCCTTTTATTTTTTGTATAAATACCCGAGGCGATGCTGTTGCTCCTAACTTCGGACCCCAGGGCTCTGCTGAGCAGGTCCTCTGTCCTCCCCTCTCCACCGCCCTTCCCCCCATCCCTTCCTCCTGATTGGAGTTACACTCTAGTCTGGAAGTTTTGGGTGACTTTGTGTCACTACTGTATCTTTTCAAGGATGATAAATCCTAGAGCTGGGACAGAAAGTAGCAGGGACATTCATTTCTCATGGTCAGTCAACAGTATGACAGGAAAAGGCATTTTCTGTCACCGTGTTGAGAGCTCACACAGGGCCTTCGTTGAGGCCGAAGGCAGCATTGAAATGGTTTGCTGTCTCCCAGTTTATTTTTAATTACTTCTGCTGGCATGAGCCATCTTGTGACTGTGGCAAGAAGAGCATGACAAGACAGCTTAAGAATGAGACCCACTGATGTGTGGCTGCTGCCAGGCAGTGAAAAATCCCTTGGAGTCTGGGGATGCCCCGGTTACTGCTGATTCTTTTCCTGGCCTTAGCCTCTATCCAGGTGCACTGTCTTCAGAAAGCAGGTGGGGTACTGTGTGGGTTCCTATCCCCTTGGAATAAGTGACTCCCAGTAGCTGGGCTGCAGGAAAGCCTCCCTTTATCTGTGGCAGGACGCCGTGGGATGCTCAGCTCTGTTCTGGAAGCAGCTCATTTTCATGGTGTGAGGACTGGCCTCAGAGCCCGCAGTGGATGAGGTGGGCATCGCTAGTCTGTAGAGGCACATCAGACGATCTTACGGTGTGAGCCATGAGTCACTGAGCCATTGATGATTTGGTAGTGGTTAAGTCACTTACCTGCAAAGCCTGAGGACTTGGGTTCGATTCCCCAGTACCCACATAATCCAGATGCACAAGGTGGCATATGCATCTGGAGTTCATTTGCACTGACTAGAGGCCATGGCGCACCCATTCTCTCTCTCTCTCTCTCTCTCTGTCTCTCTCTCATGAGAAAGAATGGTTTGCTGTCCTTCCTGCATGGATGCAGAGCCTCCCTCTAGTGGCTGGATCCTAGCCTGGAACAGCCAGCCCCGAAGAAGTGTGCCGAGACCTGGCTTCAGTCTTCCACAGCCCCGCTTGTTTGGTGCACACCCAACTGTAGCTGGAACCTTTCAATTTAGTTCTGCAATTTTTCTTTCTTTGCATGTGTACGTATGTGGGTGTACGCATGTGTTTGTATTATATGTGTTTGTGTGTGCACATGTGTTTGGAGGCCAGAAGTTGGCATTGGGTATCTTCCTCAGTCGTTTTTTTTTTTTTTTTTTTTTTTGAGAATATTTTATTTTGAAAGAGGGAGGGAGGGAAGGAGAGAGAGAGAGAGAGGGAGGGAGAGAGAATGGGCATGTCAGGGCTTTCAGCCACTGCAAACAAATTTCAAATGCATGCTCCCCCTTGTGCACATGTGCAACATTACACACTTGCATCACTGTGTGTCTGGCTACGTGGGACCTGGAGATTCAAACCTGAGTTCTTAGGCTTTGCAAGCAAGTGCCTTAACTGCTAAGCCATCTCTCCAGCCCCTTAGTCATTCTTTAGTGAATGAAGCAGGCTCTCTCACTTGAACCCAGAGCTTGCTGGCAAGGCTAGTCTAGGTAGCCAGCTGGCCCAGAGATCACCTGGCTCTGGCTCTACAGCACTGGGATTACAGGTGGGGTACCATATCCATATCCAGCCAGCATTTACATGGGTGTTGGGAATCTGAATGCAAGTCCTTGTGCTTGGGTGGCACTGAGCCATCTCCCCAGCCCCTGAATTGTTTGTCCACCAATGATATGTTCTTATTTTCCAGCTTGTATTTGTCTTGGCTATTGAATAGGGGTCTTGGCATAGGCTAGGGGCGGAGGAGGCTGTCTAATTGAAAGAGATAGGGCCTGTATGCTCAAAGATGTTTCTCCATCTGTAAATTAGCCTTGTTACCCACACTGTCCAGTGTTGTAAAGAATGAGACAGAGGGCTGGAGAGATGGCTTAGTGGTTAAGGCACTTGCCTACGAAACCTAAGGACCCAGGTTTGATGCCTCAGTACCCAAGTAAGCCAGATGCACAAGGTGGCAAATGCATCTGGAGTTTGTTTGCAGGGGCTAAAGGCTCTGCCATGTCCATTCTCTCTCTCGCTCTCTCTAGTAAATAAATAAATAAGTAATTTAAAAAGAATGAGACAAAATGGTATGCCTCCAAGCCCAGCACAGGTGAGCAGAGTCCACCATGGACTGGACCATCTCTATCATTACCCCAATATCCAGCACCTTCGTTGTGAAAACCCCTCTCTTCTATCTAAAATGTAGGTGTTCTAGATGAATTCAAGATGGTGGTGTCATGCTTTTATCAGATGTGGCAAAACAGAAATTGCTTTTTTATCCTCAAATGTGGATTGGTCTTGTGTGGTGTCATGGCTGACTTAGAAGAAGATGGAAGAATTGGCTGAATTTTCAAAACCTTTCCTGGCTTTTCATTTTATATGTTTCATGAGTGAAAATATGGCAGCACCCTTTTTATCTCTAACTTGGCACCTATGCATATATATATGGAGAAACTTATAGCCATTTGGTATCATTAACAAACTAATGAACTGATATTCATCAAGTTGGAGGCACTTTTAAAAAGATGTGCCTAGTATTTGTGAAGTGTAAAATATAGTTTGTATCATATTCTTCTCTCCCTACCTCTTTCCCTTCCTTCCTTCCTCCCTCCCTTCCTTCCTCCCTCCCTCCCTCCCTTCCTTCCTTCCTTCCTTCCTTCCTTCCTTCCTTCCTTCCTTCCTTCCTTCCTTCCTTCCCTCCCTCCCTCCCTCCCTTCTGTCCTCTTCTTCCTCTCACTCCCCTCTTCTTCCTCCTTTTCCTTCTTCTTCCTTTCTCTTTCTCTCTTGCATATTTTTTTTGTGTATCCCAGGCTGGTCTCAAACTTAGTCACTATGCTCCCACTTTCCCTTTCAAGTGTTTATTACCCCTTCTCTTGAGCATTGGTCAAGGCTCAGACCCACCTGATGGGTGCACAGGTCTTATGGGTTCTGAGTAGGGTAACTTCTGACAAGTGATTTAATGTTTCCTCATCTTGGAAGAAGGGATGGGGCAGAAACCATGGCCCCTTCCACAAGGATCTTGTGAGGAGCACACGAAGAAGTCCTTGGAGAAGAGGATTACGGCCTGTGGGATCCTGGAGCAAGCTCTGCAGGTGACCTGAGTGCTGGGACTGAAAGTGTTCACCACCATACCCAGCTTCTCTTTAATTTTGATGTCATCATCTTTTCCTCTGTTATGAGGTTGATGTGTAGGTAGTGCCAGGTACTGTGAGGTCATTTTGTGTCTGGAAGAAGGCATTGTAAGCAGTCCTACTCTTCTTTGGGCTCTGACATTCTTTCCACCACCTCTTCCGCAATGGACCCAAGAAGAAGCATTCTTAATATTAAGTAGATCAAATGAATTCTTTTTGATTCATTGTGATTTGGAGAACATTTTTTAAATCTTTGTCTAACACAGAATCACAAATATCATCTGATTTTGAGAGAATGTAGTTTTAGAGTTTTGGTGGGTTTTTTGTTTATTTGTTTGTTTGTTTGTTTTGAGGTAGGGTCTCGCTATAGCCCAGGCTGACCTGGAATTCACTATGTAGTCTCAGGCTGTCCTTAAACTTGCAGTAATCCTCCTATCTCTACCTCTAGGTGCTAGGATTAAAGGTGTGAACCACCATGCCTGGCCAAAAAACAAACAAACAAACAAAAAAAAACCTTTTCTTTTTCCTCATAAATGAAGCCCCTTCTAGCATTAGACTCAGACATATGAGCCCCATGTAAACCAAACTATAACTTCCTCCTTTCTATATCTCCTGATGCCAGATAATCTATATAATCAATTACTATATGCTGATAGATTCTGTAAACAAAAGGAGGGGCAGATGGAGGATGGGAGGGCAGCGGAGTGAGGGATGTTCTGGAACTTCAGTCCAGCACATCAGACCTGACTACTCTTTGGACAACTTCTCTGGGCCTAGAACTTCCCTCAAGAGTCTTTTAGCTCCTTCCCAGGATCTCTGCATTCAAATCAAGTTTGATTCATTGTCCGCTCTTCCATGATGTAATTATCGATTTTTGTTCTCTTCTCTCTGCTTATCTGGGATTCCTGTTAAGAAAAGAAACAGCCGAAGATGGTGACCAATGGCCCTCTTGGGGCGGGGGTGGGGGACTTGCAAGAGATGTGTGCTAAGCTATCAGGTCTGATTTCTGCCTCCTGCTGCCTTGTTGGAATGGAGAGGCCCATGTGGAACTTGGCACTGGAATGTGAACCGAAAGTGAGATGTTGAGGGAGGATTAGCTAAATGGCCAGGAAACCTCCTGGGACCCCCATGTGAGCCCTGGGGGAGGGTGAACCTGGCTGGGGGCAGGCATCTGGAGCCAGTGGCGTCAGAAGCCTGGAGGGGTTTTTTTTTTTTTTTTTTTTTTTTTTTTTGAGACTTTCAACTCTGGCTTCTATGAATTTGACCTTCACAACCCGTGGAAACTTGAAGGCTTTTAAGATTTTGATCACTTGGACTTTGCTTCCATGTGACTTGTCTCGTGCCTCGGTGGGACGGAGATGGAAAGTGATGGCTTTCAAGTTTCAAAGGGGACTATTCCAGATCGCAGCTCCAAATGGAAGGATGTCTGTGTGCACCAGGCGGTACTTACTGGAATGCGCTTCCTCCCCACAGAGTAATTATTTGACTAAAGCACTGGTCTTTTCCTTTCCTCTCAAGGTAGGAAATGGCCTTTTATGAGCTCATTTTATTAATCAAAGTCTCCAGCTCCCTCAAAAAAGAAAAAAAAAAAAATGAGCATTTGACAGCTAGCTCCCTGACATTAGGAAAATGGAGTGGAGTGTGGATGCTAGGTGCAGGTGTCCACATCCGCTGCTCCTAGGGTGGGCAGTGGAAGTTTCTGTTGTCAATACAGACTCACCTGTAAAGTCAAGAACTGACCCAGCAGGTGTTCCAGGCCACTCCCAGGAGGACAGCTGTTTATGAATACTGATGCCTTAGAGATCAACGTTTTGACCTGAGCTGTGTGTTATTAATATGGATGTGTGTGTAATCTACATCTTCAGTAAAACATCCCATGACCACCACTTCTTTTCTTTCTGTAGGCTTTTTATCATACCAGCTCTCTTCAATAACAACACCATCTTTTGTGGCTCTCCCATATTTTGGGGAAGGGTTGATGATTAACTCTGCACTGTCAATTCCATAAGGAATTCCACTCAGTCACCATTGAATATCCAGCACTCAGTTGTTGGCATATAGTATCTGCTTCATATGAAGCCGTGTGTGTGGTGTGTGTGTATGTGTGTATGTGTGTATACATACCACGGATCATGTTCTACGGATAGATGGATGATGGAAGGCGACAGAGGTGGTTACTTTCAGCATCTGGACCACTGAGGACTAAATACAAAAAATCTGCTGGAAGAGTTGAACCCCTTCCTGTCTTTCCTCAGCTGGGACCCCTGATAGACCAGGCCAGAGGAAAGAAGACTTGAAAGCCTCCTAGTAGGTTACATACGGCCCATGGCACCCAGCACGCAGTACCTAACTCTGACAGGTGTGAAAGGTGCCGGAAGTCCTCTTGGACAGTGTATTAGCTCCTTTTCTTGTGACAAAATGACCAAAGCAACTGAAGGAAGGAAGGGTTTATTGGGGATCATAGTTTGAGGTGGGTGAGTCACAGAGGTGGAGAGTGAGGTCGCTGGACACCTCACAGATGCAGTCAGGAAGCATGGACAGATGCAGGCTGCTGCTCAGCTCGCCTCCTCCTTGTTATTCAGTCTGGTTCTCTGGTTCATGGAATGGTGCTGTCTACTCAATGCATTCAGTCTAGAAATTCCCTCAAAGGGTTGTCTCCGACATGATCCTAACCCTATAGTCCATAATGATCATCACAGGCAGGAAGGGCGAAAAGTTCCCCTGGGGCTTTTGTCCCCCCAAAGAAGACACCTCCATCCTCTAGTCTCTGACCTGCTTCCCCACTCCAAGTGCTTAGGCGTGCCATGGCTCTTACTCCTGACCTCTAGACTAGGAACTTGCCATTCTTGCAGGAAAAGAGTTTGATGTTCAACTTGGTCTTCAGCTATGTGGTCTCAGTACAGGCCACTCAATCTCTCTGAGCTTCGAATCTTCAAACAGGCTTGCTAATGGCTCCTTCTTCCCTTTCTGGCTGTGAGCATGAACGGAGGCAGATGGAAGCATCTCTGCCTTCTTGGAACCAGAAAGGAAAACAGGAGAAACTCTTGACAAAAGAAAACAGGTAAATGAGTCAGAAGTTCCAAAAAAAGACCTTGATGGAATTGGGGGCCTAAGAATATGGAAGTGGTTAAGAGGAGCTCTTGTGACCTTTCTGGAAGGATCCCTTCCTGTCCTTGCTATGTCTGGTTTTAGATTTTAAAATTTACAGCACAACTGATTGGTCATTTCACTCACATGGCCTTTGGTTCTTGCTCATGTGAATGGGAAGTGCTGTGGGCCTCAGATTCTATCAGCCACAGAGGAGGTGGCTTGTTATAAAGACAGTTGGGGACATCCCTTATCTGGGCCTGAGGGGACAGTCTGTGTGGATGTGACTGACCCTTGTAGCTCTGGCCTCATCCAGTTACCTGTTTGGGAATTTGGTTTTTAAAGCTTCTAGACTTTGATCAACCTGAGGTGGAAGATTCGTAGTGTGAAACCCTTCCTGGTTTTCTTTTTTTAAAAATTTTTTCAACACAAATGGAATCTGGAATTGATCCCAGATAAGACATCTGCCTCTTAATTTCACTTCAGAGGGGCAGGATGACAAGAAAGGCGATGAAGACAGCTAAATGCATTTATGATTTATGCCCCTGCGATAAATCAACGAATGATTTCTCCCCAAAACGTGGTCACCGCTGGTTAACTCATACCAGCTGACGCATCTGTGAGACACAAAAGTGGTGGGGGGGGCTCAGCCCCTTCCTACCACGTGTACACCAGCCCTGGAACAAGCACCCCAAGGACGGGATCCAGACATGTGAGCAAAACAGGCCATTGGTGCGCAGCCGGGAATATGGCCATGTCACTGCCCTCTTCTCCTTGGGTCTGATGTGTTTCCTACCTCTGAAGGTGACCTCCTGGGTACCTGCCCTTGATTCACTCCAGCATCCCTTTCTGCACTGGTCTTCATGTGTGTGGGAGAGATTTTACTATGCCTTGAGGAAGATGGAGTTGGTCTGGTTCTCAGCAGCATCCTCTAGGCAGGGGGATAGTGGAGAGTTGAATTAAGTCTTTAATGAACTCCAGCTATGCTGCATGGAGCCCCGCATGGCATAGGGCTTTCATCCCACAGGCCAGGTAGATGATTATGAGATCCCTTCTCAGAGTGTTACGTTGGGAAGGCTTTTGAGGGGCCTGGGAACAGGATCTTCCCTGCTCAAGAAGGCCAGTGGGTGGCTCTGGAGCCACAGGTTGGCCATCTTTTCTGCAAGGTTTCCTTATGTCCTGAAGGTCTGACCTTGCCTCTAGGAACTCAGAGAGACACATATATTTACCTTATCTAATATATTCCATCACTTAAAATATTTTGGGGGCTGGAGAGATGGCTTAGCGGTTAAGGCGCTTGCCTGCTAAGCCTAAGAACCTGATTCCAATCTCCAGGTCCCACGTTTAGCCAGATGCAGTGACACAAGGGCGCAATGCCGCACTTGACCACAAGGGGCACACACATTTGGATTTTGTTCACAGCAGCTGAGAGACTGCTGGCGCGCCCATCTCTGTCTTCCTCTCCCTCTCTCTCTGTCTGTCTCTCTCTGTGTCTGTCTCCAAAAATAAATAAAATGATTAAAAAAAATTTTTTTTTAATATTTTGGGCCATAGTTTGGCTGTTTGGCATCACATGTCAACTGGGTTGATTGCTTCTTCAACCATTAAAAAAAAAAATCATCAGATGATAATTGATGAAGGAGTATCTTGGGATTGGCAGGGAAGGGCCACATTTTGTTTGGTAAGATACCTGCACATAATGTTGCCTGGTTGTGCCTTTCATTTTCATCTGATTAAAAAATGACATGGTGGCACATGCCTTTAATCCCAGCACTTGGGAGGCAGAGGGAGGAGGATCACCGGGAGTTCGAAGTCACCCTGAGACTACATAGTGAATTCCAGGTCAGCCTGGGCTAGAGTGAGACCCTACCTCAAACAAACAAACAAACAAACAAAAGCCTTTATTCTATTTTTTTTTTTTTATGAGAGAATATGAATTGGTATGCCAGGGACTCCAGCCACTGAAATTTAACTCCAGACATATGTGCCACCATGCACACTGTGTCACCTTGTGCATTTGGCTTATGTGAGACTTGGAGAATTGAACATGAGTCCCTAGGTTTCTCAGGCAAGTTCCTTAACCACTGAGCCATCTCTGCAACCCATATTCTTCTATTTAATTTTTTTTTTATTTGAGAGAGAAGCAGATGAGAGAGAGAGAGAGCATGGAGAGAGAGAGAGAATGAGTGTGCCAGGGCCTCTAGCCACTGAAAACAGACTGCAAATGCATGCACTGCCTTGTGTATCTGGCTTTATGTAGGTACTAGGGAATCGAACCTGGGTCCTTAGGCTTCACAAACAAGTGTCTTAACCAGTAAGCCAGTTTTGTCTGTATTGGCACCAGTTTGAGAAAATCTTTGGAAAATGCCAAGGCCATTTCCTGGGCCTAGATTGGAGAATAAAATGGAGTACCTAGAGCTTCCCTGAGGAGGCCACGGAGATGGAGACAACTCCAGAAGGAGGAGGTGGTAGCATGAGTTGGGACACGTGAGGCTTCAGCCCCATCCTGTGCTGCAGGGACCAAGTGTCCCTGCTCCATGCAGGCAATGTCGAGGAACAACTGTAGCGAGTAGAGCTTGTTCACTTGGAGTGTCTGCTGGTCCCTTGCAGTGGTGCCATGTTCTAGGTAGAAGTGATCGACCTGCATTTATGATTCTATAGGACAGTGGGCACATCTAATAATATATCAGGCTGATTTCAGATGCCCTTTTTAGAAAAAAAAATTTTTTTAATATTTTGGGCCATAGTTTGGCTGTTTGGCATCACATGTCAACTGGGTTGATTGCTTCTTCAACCATTAAAAAAAAAATCATCAGATGATAATTGATGAAGGAGTATCTTGGGATTGGCAGGGAAGGGCCACATTTTGTTTGGTAAGATACCTGCACATAATGTTGCCTGGTTGTGCCTTTCATTTTCATCTGATTAAAAAATGACATGGTGGCACATGCCTTTAATCCCAGCACTTGGGAGGCAGAGGGAGGAGGATCACCGGGAGTTCGAGGTCACCCTGAGACTACATAGTGAATTCCAGGTCAGCCTGGGCTAGAGTGAGACCCTACCTCAAACAAACAAACAAACAAACAAACAAACAAACAAACAAAAGCCTTTATTCTATTTTTTTTTATGAGAGAATATGAATTGGTATGCCAGGGACTCCAGCCACTGAAATTTAACTCCAGACATATGTGCCACCATGCACACTGTGTCACCTTGTGCATTTGGCTTATGTGAGACTTGGAGAATTGAACATGAGTCCGTAGGTTTCTCAGGCAAGTTCCTTAACCACTGAGCCATCTCTGCAACCCATATTCTTCTATTTAAATTTTTTTTTTATTTGAGAGAGAAGCAGATGAGAGAGAGAGAGAGAGAGAGAGAGAGCATGGAGAGAGAGAGAATGAGTGTGCCAGGGCCTCTAGCCACTGAAAACAGACTGCAAATGCATGCACTGCCTTGTGTATCTGACTTTATGTAGGTACTAGGGAATCGAACCTGGGTCCTTAGGCTTCACAAACAAGTGTCTTAACCAGTAAGCCAGTTTTGTCTGTATTGGCACCAGTTTGAGAAAATCTTTGGAAAATGCCAAGGCCATTTCCTGGGCCTAGATTGGAGAATAAAATGGAGTACCTAGAGCTTCCCTGAGGAGGCCACGGAGATGGAGACAACTCCAGAAGGAGGAGGTGGTAGCATGAGTTGGGACACGTGAGGCTTCAGCCCCATCCTGTGCTGCAGGGACCAACTGCAGCGAGTAGAGCTTGTTCACTTAGAGTGTCTGCTGGTCCCTTGCAGTGGTGCCATGTTCTAGGTAGAAGTGATCGACCTGCATTTATGATTCTATAGGACAGTGGGCACATCTAATAATATATCAGGCTGATTTCAGATGCCCTTTTTAGAAAAAATTTGCAGTGAGGATACATTCTCGCCCTTTATAAGAGCCAGTGGTGCTGGAGAGATGGCTTAGTGGTTAAGGCACTTGACTTACAGGCCAGGTTTAATTCCCCACATAAGCCAGATGCACAAGATGACACATGTATCTAGAGTTTATTTGCTGTGGCTAGAGGCCCTGGCACACTCCTTCTCTCTCTCTCTCTCTCTCTCTCTCTCTCTTCTCTTTCTTTCTTTCTCAAATAAATAAATAAATAAATATTATTTAATGTAAGAGCCAGTGGTGATCATCAGAAACCATCACCATGGAGATGACCTGTCCTGTTTGGTCCTCTTCAAGGACAGAATCATAAATTTAAAGGGAGCTTGGGAGCTGGAGAGATGCCTTAGCAGTTAAGGTACCTGACTGTGAAGCCTAAGGACCAGGTTTGATCTCTTTCCAGATCCCACATAAGCCAGATGTACAAAAGTGATGCAAGCACAAAATTGCATCTGTGCCCTAGGTGGCAGAAGCATCTGCAGTTCAATTTCAGTGGCTGAGGCCCTGGTGCACCAACTCTCTCTCTTTCTTTCTAAAAGAAGGGGGAAGTTTGATAGATTCTGCTTGATGCCAAAATAAAATCCTCTCATAGCTTGCTTGATATTACATAATTAGCTCACTTTTCAGAGGAGTCCTAATTATGCCTATGGAATCAGCTCAAGGTAAGGAAGTACGTTCATCTCTCTGGCACTCCATCTGTCTCTCAGTCTGCAGCTCTGAGTTAGTCCTCTGGGGCCTGTCCTCTGATTCCACAAGCTAAGCTTTATTAACAACCTCAGAACTTGGAAATGAAATGCCAAGTTATTTTATACTGTACTTTGGTTGTATTTCCTCTAAGAATTCCTTAAGTTTTCTTAGCCTCGGATCTGCACAAATGTCCAAGTGTGAAGTAGCCATACTGATCCCAAAACAAAGATTCCTCTCCCCTAAAAAAATGTATTCTTAAGTCTCAACACCACAAGAACTGCCAGAGAGAGGAAGAGAAGAATGATAGGAGCCATAGAGGATGAGTTCTTGGATCCCAAATTTTATCCACTGGCAGTTGTACTCAATGTGAGTTGAATGGGTAGAGGACGGATGGACAGACAGATGGAAGAATGAATGGGTGTCTGGGAAACGGAGTGGATGATTGGAGGGAAGGGACAGTGGCTATTTGAGTGGATGGATGAATGAATATTTAGTCAGAGAAGGCTATAGATGGAGAGATTTAACTCAGGAACAACTACCATTGGCTATATTGTTCTATATTTCATTACTAGATAAAATGCTTAGGGAAAAGAATCAGGATTTTTTTCTCTTAATTCCTCACTTATTAAAAAAAAGAAACTCAAGACTCTTTCAAATTTTTGGTAGACAGCTCTGAAAGATAGCAATGAAGATGTAGGGAAAGTTGACTTGAAGGAAAATAAATAAAAGAGATAAAGTAGGTAATAGAGTGTCTTCTGTTCTGGTAAGGTAACATAGAAGATAGAATGCATTCTTCATATGAATGGCCTCCAAGAAATGTTAGAATGGAGCTAGGCCGAAAATTGCATTAAAGATTGATTTTCTCTGATATATTACTGCACGGAACTTGAGCCATGAGGGAGCCATTCAGAGACATTCCGGAAGTGAAGTGTTGCCCCATTGGTAGTTTCTGTATCCATCCATTCTCTTAGTGAGATTCCTCCACCACATTGTAGACACTGCAGTCAAGAAAGCCTGTGGCTGGAGAGATGGCCAGGAGGTTAAGGTGCTTGCCTGTGAAGCCTAAGATCCCAGGTTCAATTCCCTGGTACCCCCATAAGCCAGATACGTAAGGTGGCCCATGCATCTGGAGTTCATTTGTAGTAGCTAGAAGTCCTGGTGTGTCCATTCTCTCCCTCTCTATCTCTCCCTCAAATAAACAAAATAAAATATTTAAAAAAATCGTAGTCATCCTCCACCCACCATGTAAGGATTGACGAATCTCTCCTGAGGGTTTACGTGCTAAAGGCACTTGTGTTAGGAAGTCACCTGCCCATATTCGTCCCTTGAAATAAATACAGAAAAGCCTGGAAAGATGTACAGGGCTTGGCCTTGGGGTGGGGGTAGCTCAGTTAGTAGATTGCTTTCCTAGCATGAACAAAGTCATGGGTTTGATCTTAGTACCATATAAAACTAGACATGAAGGTACACACCTATAACCCCAGCACTTAGGAAGTGGAGGTGGGAAGATCAGAAGTTCAAGGTCATCCTCTGCTACTTAGCTACTTTGAGACTGGTGTGGGCTACATGAAATCCTGCATCAAAAAAAAGAAATGTTGAACTGGAGAGATGGCTCAGCAGTTTAGGTGCTTGCCGCAAAGCCTAATGCCCTGGGTTTGATTCCTCAGTACCCAGGTAAAACCAGATGTACAAAGTGGTGCATGTGTCTGGAGTTCATTTGTAGCAGCTGGAGGTCTTGGTGCACCCATTCTCTCTGTCTCTTCTCTGTCTGCTTGAAAACAAACAAACAAACAAACAAATAAAATTTTTTAATGAAAGGTGCTACTAGAGTTTGGATCCCCAGCACCCATCCACATAAAGCCAGAAACAACAGTGTTACCTGTGCTCAAGGCAACCAGTGGCAGAGTCAGGAGACTCCCTAAGCTCACGAGCCAGCTAGCCTTACCTTTCCAGTAGCAAAGCAACACGAGAGACTCGATCTCAGTCAAGGTTGAAGAGGCAGGCTGTTTTTCCAAGGTTGTCCTCTCCCCTCCACACGCATTCTGTTGGCATGCCTGTGCCCATATATGTTCATATGCAGTCAAAAGACAAGGAGAAATGCCCCTGACTGCCTCCATTCATAAGACCTTCACATCAAAAAGCCCTTCTCTGAACTGTTTTGAAACATGAAGCTGGGATCCCTGTGCCTCAGGAATTGAAGGTACCTTCAGAGAATGAAAACTACACAGTGGCTTTTAAGATTGAATTGTGACAAGTACAGGTCAGTTTTGATGTGTGCTGGCTGGAGGCACAATCAGTTACCGTGACCCAAAGCATGGATTGGCAGGAAGCTATATGAGTGGTCAGGTATCAGGCTGGAGAGATGGCATAGCAGTTAAGGTGCTTGCCTGCAAAGTCTAAGGACCCACGTTCAATTCCCCAGTACCCATGTAAAACCAGTTGCACAAGATGGTGCATACGTTTGGAGTTCATTTGCAGTGGCTAGAGGCCCTGGAACACCCATTCTCCTCTCTTTCTCTCTGTCTGCCTCTTTCTCTCTTGAAAATAAATAAATAAATAAAATTTTTCAAAAAAAATAAAAACAGGGCTGGAGAGATGGCTTAGCGGTTAAGGCGCCTGCCTGCTAAGCCTAAGAACCCGGTTCTAATCTCCAGGTCCCACGGTTAGCCAGATGCAAAGTGACGCAAGGGTGCAATGCCGCACTTGCCCACAAGGGGGCACACACATCTGGATTTCGTTCACAGCAGCTGAGAGACTGCTGGCGCACCCATCTCTGTCTCCCTCTCCCTCTCTCTGCCTGTCTCTCTCTGTGTCTCTCTCCAAAAATAAAATAAATAAATAAAAACTAAAAAACAAAAACATAGAGAGGTCAGATATCCCCTGCAGTGGGTGCTTGCAAGTAGACAAGCATGGCTTCATCTTGTTTCTGCTCCTTCTTGGATGCCCCACTGCCTTCACTCACAGCAGGGCAACAGGCCCCAGAGAGATTGAATTGGCTGTCATCACACTGCTTACTTTCTGCCAAGCTAAAGAAATGGTGTGATTCAGTCGAGTTTGTTAAAAGTGACATGTATGTGGACTAGACAGATGGCTTAGCAGTTAAAGGTGCTTGCTTGCAAAGCCCAACAGTCTGGGTTCAATTCTGCAGCACCCATGTAAAGTCAGATGCAGAAAGTGGTGCATGTGTGTGGTGCTCATTTGTAGCAGCACAAGGCCCTGGTGCACCCATTATCACACCTCCAAGTGACACATCTGTTAAAAGAGTCAAAGTAGACACTTTTAAATTTGAATTTGATATCAACCTGAGATGGCAAAAAAGAGGGACTGTTTCCATATTCAAAAATCCACAGGGTTATTTATTATAATTTCATTGGGTTTAAGGAAAACTTCTATTTTAAGAGCAAATATCTTCAGGTGGCTTCAAGAAACATGATTTTTGTTTTAAAATTGGGTCATCTGAGCTTGAGAAAGGATGCCTTAAATATTAGTAATGAATTGAATCTAACTAATAAAAGGATGTAGGTCAATCAAGCGGACAGTGCCTTCAGTTTGCTTTCTATTTTCCATACTGAATCATTAGCATGAGGCCAAGAGGCAAAAGGCCCTAGCCTGTACTCTCTGTTTGCACGATAATACTGAATGGGTGTGCCAGGCTCTGCAAAGGAACTCCAGATGCATGTGCCACCTTGTGCACATGTTCTGCTGTCTGGCCACATCTAGGATCTTCTGCCAGGAGTGCTGCTTGTTGATGCTGGGGGTGGGGCAATGACCAGCAGTTAATGTGAGAGGAGACCCCACTTAGTGCAAGGGGCATCCTTGGCCTTTGGCTGTGATTAATTACAGTGATAGTATCTTAGAACACTGTTGTCATGTGTTTATTGCTCAAGTGTGGAATCCACTCTGGGCCCACTCTTGGCATTTGCTTTACTACAAAGGATGTTCTCGGTGTTTCAAATGAAAAACAAACTCATTCTGCTGCTGCTGCTGGTGTTACAAGTGTAACTATCTTCACCACTCTGCGGGGTGGCCTCTCTCCAGGTGGATAGGTTTGTCACTTTAGTTGCTGGACACTAGGAACAAGGAAGATGCAGGGAACCGTTTCCTGGGTCTTATGGCACAGAAGCAATAGAAGAGATGGAGCTGTGTGGGGGGAAAACTGTTCAAGCTTTAAGAGGCTCGCAAGCAGAAGGGAACCACCTCTGGCCAACAAGGAGAAGCAAACTTCACATTTGCTGGGGTGAGCAAAGGAGCAGCCATGGTCTTAACTGAAGGACGAATTGGGCAAATCTCAAGTCTGCATGAGGGTTGAATATGTGTGACCTAGAAGTGAAGGTTACAGAAGGAAGACAGACATGCCAAGAGGGCGCATTTCAGTCCAGTGGCCGATTAGACATCTGCAGACTCAAGTGAACCTAGAATTCATGTAGAGTTTTGCTGTGTAACATGACTGGCTGGGGAACCACTCAACTGGGAACTTACTGCAAACATTGCTTCAAATATCATCCCCATGCAGATTGCAATCCCCTGTAGGTGTGAAGTATTGTTGTAGATGAACATCCAGCTTGGGTGGGTATAGATTTGAGTCCTCAGGGGCCATGTGCTAAGGTTTCCATGTGCTCTTAACAATGAGTTAAACCAGAGCCACACATTAAGGTCATAGAGATAGGAGAGACACTCTTGAGAATGGGAGAGGGCTAGTGAGCTAGAAAAGATTCACACCCCCCATTGGGGGCTGGAGAGATGGGTTAGCAGTTAAGGTGCTTTCCTGTAAAGCCTAAGGACCCAGGTTTGATTCCCCAGTACCCATGTAAGCCAGATGTACAAGGTGGCCCATG
This sequence comes from Orientallactaga sibirica, assembly GCA_036365145.1. NCBI lineage: Eukaryota > Metazoa > Chordata > Mammalia > Rodentia > Dipodidae > Orientallactaga > Orientallactaga sibirica. The sequence continues at coordinate 2,962,385 of JAEOAD010001317.1, forward strand.
AATCTGGAGCTCATTTGCAGTGGCTGGAGGCCCTGGCACCTCCATTCTCTCTCTCTCTAAAATAAATAAAATAGTTTTTTAAAAAGAAAAGATATAGATTCCCAAAGCCCTGTGTAGTTCATCTGTGTAGTTCATGTTCTTGTGTAGTTCATCTGCTAGCACCCACTCCCCTCATATTTGTGTATCACTGGCTTTCTCTGCACAAGCTTAGTTGTTACCTTGGTTTTCTAGTTGGCTTCGCCTCCTTTTATATGTCGATGGAGATATAACGCTCTCCGCGAGTCATTGCTCTCCAGATACAGCATCTGGCATCCAGTTTCTCAGGCATTTTCCCCAAACCTGGGCTTTTTCTGCTCCCAGATGCAGCCATCCTCCTGAAGACTATGTAAGTTCCCATGTTGTAGTCAGCTCCAACCAGACACAGGTTATGGGAGGAAAGGGTTTGTTTTAGGATTACAAAATCCAAGGGAAACTGCATGCATGGCAGAAACAGCTGCTTGCGTCCATACATCCCAACACAGAGGAAACACTGCAGAAGAAAGCGCCAGCAAGAAGAAAACAGCAGCGTCCACACTGCTCTGAACATTCACAGTAGGGCCAGACCGGATCCAGCCCCAACGACACCCCTTCCGGTGGGAATCTGCCTGCTAGGGGCTCAGGTAGGAAGTTCAGTCAAATGTGACTGAGTCTGTGGGGTCAAATATGCAAACTACCATACCTGCCACCCCTTTCGAGGCTCCTCTTACTCACAGCACAGGGACACCCTCAGGGGACAACCATGACATGCCTTCCCTCCCTTAGGGCTCCAGCTGAGTCATTTGTCTTAGTCATGTTTTCACGTGCACTGATGTTTCTTTCCTTCTGAGCACTTATGTCTGTTTCTTCCAATATCACTAATGGCGATGTCTTATTGTCTGACCACCTTTGCTAAATTATAAATCCCCAAAGGTTTCTGTCAGGGCTTTGGGGCAATGATGTTGTGTTGCTTACTGTGGAGTGCCTCAAGGAACATGTTCAAGAAACCCTGTGTTTGGCTTAATGCTCTGCTCCTTATTTGCTTGTTTGATCGAGAAACAGGCAGAAAGGGCCTCTAGCCACTGCAAATGAACTCCAGACATATGCACTACCTTGTACATCTGGCTTACATGGGTACTGGGTAATTGAACCTGGGTCCTTTGGTTTTGCAGCCTAGCACTTTAACCACTAAGCCATCATTCCATCTCTTCTCCTAGTTTTTGATGTCTGTGTGTGTTCATAGTGTGTGGTATGTGTGTGTGCTGTGTGTGTGTGCACAAATGTGTAGAGGAGGATGCCTGTGTCCCCCTCTATCTTTCTTCCATCTAACTTCCTTAAAACAGGGCCTCTCTCTGTACTTGGAAACAAAGCCATTTTTTTTCTGGTTCACTGGCTGATTAACAAGCCCCTGTGATTCTCCCATCTCTACAACCATTGGCACCCAGGGTTACAGCCATGTTTGGCTTTTTATGTGGGTACTGGGGATCTGAACTCAGATCCTCATGCTTGTAGCAAGTGCTTTTACCAACTAAGCCATCTCCCTAGCCCCTGTCAGGCTCCTTTTATCATGAAGTCCATCATTCTTTTCACAGTCCCACTCTGTAAACCATCTAGTCTGTCCTGAACTGGACTTCAACACATGATGCGTGCTTTTGAAGCACGGCCGAAATGGATGTTCTGGTGACAAAAGGCGATCACTTTTCATTTGTGCATGGAAGTGGAAAATGGCTAATGCCTAACAGCAAGTCAGGATGCTGTATGTTCCCTGGCTGCTCAGTACTTCATCACATCCCTTTAATGAAGTTTAGCAAATGCCACAAAAAATGAATTAAAGGAACATAGTTATTATAATCTAAGGCAAAGAGGTGGTTAGAAATATAAAACATGGCAAATGTAAAAAACAAACAACAAAAACAAAACAAAACATGGACCAGTCTGTCCTTTTAAAAAAAAACTTTGAGAGAGAGAGAGAGAAATGGGTGTGCCAGGGCCTCCAGCCACTGCAAACAAACCCTAGACACATGTGCCACCTTGTGCATCCAGCTTATGTGAGTACTTGGGAATCAAACCTGGGTCCTTAAGGCTTTGCAGACAAGTGCCTTAAGTGCTAAGCTCTCCCTCCAGCTCTGTCCTTTATTTTTATGTTCCATGTTTAGAATCAAAAGGGCAATGTCTACAGCAGAAATCTTGGTTGTATTGTACCTTCCACACTGAAGAAAATGTCCTTCAAATGACAGAGGAATTAAGACGGTGACTGGATCCCTTCTAGAGTAAACTAAATGCACTGCCTGGGCTTCACTCAGGCCCAAGGAGACACTGACCCGACAAAATGTCCAGTTGCACTTGGGAAACCTTGCTCCCTCACAGTGAGCATGGCCAGGTGGCAGCCATGGAACTCACAAGCCCCTAACAGTTCTACCCAGCATGCCCTTAAGTTTTCTGTCCCTTGTCTGTGTTGGACACGCTCTCCCGCTCTCTCCTGCCCACCCCAAAGGTGACTGACTTAGATGTGACTTTGGCAGGATATTTTCCAGGCTATGCCCAAGCTGTTCATAAATTAGGTGCACAGAAGTGTGATGGCGAGGTGTTTCCTCCTGGAGCTCACAGGCCTTCCAGAACATTCATGTCTCATTACAGCCCGCATAGCAGTTTATGCCCTAATAAATCAGAGAAGCTTTGCAGAGATGGGATAGCTCATAATGAATCTTTCTGTTGGCATTTTTCCCTTTGCGGGCACAAATAATGGAGCAGAGCCTCCCCATCTGGCTGCTCTGTGAGAGAAGTCACAGCGGGAAGCTGTTTTCTCAAGCATCGCAAAGGTCACTGTAGGTAGTAAGAGTGAGGGGCACATGGCGCTGTGAGTGACAGGGTGGAATGAAGCCATTTGTGGGCCTTTAGCGCTGTGATTACAGACATTAGCCGGACTGTCAGTGTCCTATTTGCTCTCCCCGTGATGGCCCACAGTCTCCTCTGATTTTTCACGTTTAATTTTTAGATCCATTTACTGTCTTGCAAGATGCTCAGGTGGGCATGTGGCTCTTTTCATTGACATGCTGTCCCATCATCTGATGTGGCATGCTCTGGGCTGACTGGTAATGGTGGATTGAGTGGAGTGTATTCTGTCCACCCCATCGTCCCCATCACTGGCCTCCCCTTGCCAATGCAAAGAGAACTATGATAAAAACCAGAAAATGGGGAAATTATTCATGATGTGATGATGGACAGAAATGATTAATTTGGCTAGGAAATCAACTTACCCCTAGTGGAGGTTAAGTAGTCATTAAAAAAAAAAAGATGGGGGAGGAACATAAATCATATTAAAAATTATACCCAGAAATAAGAGACCAGTTTTATGTAGTTTCACAATTTTCCATTTTTAGGGGGTGAGGTAGGATCTCGCTTTAGCCCAGGCAGACCTAAAATTCACTATGTAGTCTCAGGGTGGCCTCAAACTCATGGCCATGGCAATCATCCTGCCTCTGCCTCCCGAGAGCTGGGATTAAAGGCCTCTACCACTGGCTTAATTCTACATTTTGGAAGCCAGGAAACATTAATCACTTCCTCTGTGTGTTTGTAGCTGGAGTCTTATTTCACTGAAGAGCATCTTACATGTGGTTCTGTCAAAGATGCTGTCTTACACCTTCCCCCTTTTCTAGACAGACTGGTCTGTGTTCTTGCCCTTGGGGGAGAGGCTCCTGGGCCACTCCTTTGGGGGCACAGAGACTTTGAGGAGCCCTTGGGAAGTGTGTGCATATGGCCTGGCCTCCTTCTGTTCCATCAAAGTCTTCTTGGTCAGTACCTCCTCCATAAAATCACTTTGCTGTTGCGAAGGCAGACAAGAGAGGCAGGGAGGGACGCGTGATTTATCAAAAGTGACAAGGAGAACAATATTCCTCCTTACGCCCTCAGCGCCCCTCCTGTTTACATAACACATCTCTTTCCAGCGTCTTCCTCAGCAGATGGCCAGGTGAGGTTCAAGAATGCTGCAACTTCCCCAGTAGACATGGGGGACCCTCAGCAGAAGGAGGGAAATAGCACCTTCTGATGGAAGCAGCCCTGGAAAAGGAGACTAAAAGCCAAGTGCTACTTGCAGTTTGGAAGTTGCCAAGACCCAGCACCCCAAGACTTAGAGAGTTCAGAGGAGGAGGAGTTAGCAGTTAAGTACTTGTGGGCCTGCCCTGACTGCCTTGCTGTACTGCGAAAGTCACTGAGCCCTGATGGGGTCACCAAGGGACAGTCATGTGCTCACAGGAGCCGAGAGAAGAAATGAATCTGCTCTCCAAAGAGATATTTCCAAGTAAACGGAAACTTCTCTGGTTGCCCTGCATGGTCAGGATCTCAGAGCCAAACAAGGCACCTGCCCTGCAGGGTCCTTCCATTGGAGGGCTAGCCTTGTGAGTACCAGGAGACCTCATTTGGTACAGGATATTGAACACAGGACAGCTTTTTTAGGTTTCTGCGGAAGCTGGCTGAGAAGAGCAGGTCATTAGCACCTTTGCCATTGGAGCCAGCACACTGCTTTTATTGGTCGGAGTGTCTCCATCAGGCCCGGTTCTTAGGGGAGCAGTCTAGGCAAAAGCAGGGATGCTATGTGTCCCTAGAGGCAAAGGCCAGCTGAGAAAACACCCCAAGGCTCATGGCTCATGCCTCCCCCCCCAGCGTGTGTTCTCAGCCTACCATGCAGTTCTATCTCCACTTAAGCTTTCTCTTCCACTCAGGTCCTGGGTGGACTTTAGCCCTTGTTATGGCATCCACAATGCTCTTCCCTGAATCACATGGATGGAGTCTCTGGCCTCATCATCTGCTTTATTTCCAGAACAAAAACTAAGGACAAGGGCTGGAGAGATGGCTTAGCGGTTAAGGCACTTGCCTGCGAAGCCTAAGGACTGGGGTTTGATTCCCTAGAACACACATAAGCCAGATGCACAAGGTTCACATTGATTGGTTCAGACTGAGGGTGTGTCCTTGGGGCTAGACACTTGGCATTGCCAACATGACATTAAAACCCTTGCTTTTTGTTTTTCTGTGTGTGTGTGTGTGTGTGTGTGTGTGTTTGTGCACTCATGTGTATGTGCATGAGCGGAGGCTCAATGACAACCTTGACTATTCCCCTGAGCTGTGCTATCTGCCTTGTTTTTTGAGAACAGGCCTCTCACTGGCCGGGAGCTCACCAGTTAGGCTTGACTTCTGTTCAGTGAACTCCAGGGATCCTCTCACCTCCACTTCCCCAGCTTTGGGACTACAGGCATGCACCACCAAACCTGGTATTTATATGGGTACTGGGGAGTTGAACCCAGGTCCTCATGCTTGCAAGGCAACAATTTTACCCACTATGCTTTCTCGATAGTCCCAAAGGCTCTGTCTAACACAGAGATGGGCAGGCTTTCCTCTTTGTGGAGTAGGGCTGGTCATGTAAGCTTCCTCAGAAGTGTTGCAGGATTGCCAGAGAATGCACGCGTACCCACAGACCTGCATCTGGCCCAAAGTACATGCCCAGCTGTGTTGACAACGATGGATGATGACATTCATCCCTCCGGAGCCCCAAGTTCAAAGACATGCATTTACACGTAAACGAATTTCACATGTCCTCTTCTGTTGAGTGGGGGTGACTGTGTGAAGCAAGATTCTGAGGCTGCACTTGGGGCTCAGGGAGAGTACTCCAGTCGATCAGCACCTCGTACCAGGTACGTGCAACCTTTGAACATTTCCCTTCTTGTCCTAAATAGCTGCAGAATGAAGAGTAAATCTACCTGTATTATACTCTATGCTTTTCATACCGTAAAGTGGGAAAGTTGGGTCAGGCCCATTTGTCTTGGAAGAATCAGCTGAATGTTATAAGATGTTAAAAGTTTTTGGATAATACTGGAGAGATGGCTTAGCAGTTAAGGCACTTGCTTATGAAGCCTTAGGACCCAGGTTCAATTCCCCAGTACCCACGTAAGCCAGATGCACAAGGTGCCGCATATGTCTGGAGTTTGTTTGCAGTGACTAGAGGCCCTGGTGTACCCATTCTCTCTATCTGCATCTCTCTTTCTCTTTCTCTCTCTCAAATAAATAATAAATAAATAAAATATATATTTTAAAGTTTTGGGGTAGATCTGGAATTTCTATGTGTAACTTACAGTAGGTTCCTCTATTGTAGGACTTCTAAGTGTATGTGTGTGTGTTGCATGGTATGTATATATTGAGAAAGCTTAGGGGTGAGAGGGCCCCAAAACTTAAAGTGAGGAATGTCCTTGCCCCTGTGAGGGAGAATCAGGCTCCTCCTCACGTCCTCCATCTACAGGAGTCCTTGTAGCCGTCACTTGGCTAGAGGCCAGGAATGTAAGGGGAGAATCTAGTTTTTCCTTATCTCTTACTTTCCTGGAAGAGAAAACTAGGAGATGAGGTCACATTCTTTACTGAAAACCTGGTGGCACCTGGTCACCTGGAGTCAGGGCTGAACTAATTAATTTAGCTCCCATCCAGTAAACTCCCATAAACAGCCCCGATCTGGGTCTCTAGGTGGGCTCTCCTATTTCCGGGAACCCCTTCTGCCTCCTAGCAGGAGGTCATATTTCTTCCCTGCTCTTAAACTCTGTGAGCTCTATAATAAAATCTTTCTGATCTTAACCTGCTGTGACCTGTGAGTATCATTCATCTGGATTCATAAGACTGGAACCAGAGGCCACTGACTCATTTGAAGCTCTGTGTGATGATGAGTGTCTGGCACCCTAACTCCTGAACTATTATTGACCAACAAAGAGCAAAGGAAGGCTCTGTCACTTTCAAAGACACCCCCATGTCAAGTTCCCATATCAAGATGGATGCACATTTGCTGTGGTGCATGTGTGGAGGTCAGATGACAATCTTGGGGTGTTGATCCTTGCCTTCTACCTTCTTTGAGCACTGAAAACTCCAGATTAGATGGCCCACCCATGAGCTTCCATTGCCAAGGGCATGTTAGGATTCCAAGCACCCGTGCTGCTTGCATCCAGCTTTATGTGGGTTCTGGGGATCTGAACTCTGTCATCAGGCTTGCATAGCAAGCACTTTGAGCCACTGAACCATCTCCCTAGCATCTTTTTGTAAACTTGAAAATGCCAAGAGAGGAATGTGTCACCCTTCCCAAACTTACCCAAACACTTACTTTTGAAAGAGAGGCCTAGGAACCTGTTGTACAGAACAGACTTTGAAAAATTAAATAATTGCAATGACTCATCCTTTTCTCCCCAAATCCTCAACATCTACAAGGCTTACAAACTAAAATAATTTTAATGAGCACTAACTTTTTTTAATGAGCACGAACTTTTCACATTTTATCAAAGATGAAACTTCTTGAAGGTCACATTGAAATAATGATTCTTCTTTGGAACGGGTTGGACACTATTATTTATACTTTTGTTAACTACTAATCCTTAACATTTATGAGAAATGTCCGAATCTCAATTTCCATGGTAACTCGTTTGGGTAGTTTGGGGCCCCCGATGGATGGAAGTGTTTTCTTCCTCACTATTTGACCACCCTTCCAGGACTGGCGTGCACAGCGGACCTTGGGCTGAAACACTTTAATTCTGTCTGCCCACTTTGGACTCGAGGATCCGCCCAGTCACCAAGCAGCCTGGGAGGCCCAGGGCAGAGCTCACTGTCCTTGCATGTGCCCTGTCACAGTGTGGTTTCCAGTGGTCTGTGGAGAAGACACTGGACAGCAGCCAGGAGGGTGCTAGAAATCTCAAGGTGTGTGATATTACAGCTGCACAGATTGGCTTAGTTGTTAAGGTGCTTGCTTGCAAAGCCTAAGGACCCAGGTTCTGCTCCCCAATACCCAAGTAAGCCAGATGCACTTGGTGGCGGATGCATCTGGAATTCCTTTGCAGTGGCTAGAGACCCTGGCATGCCCTTTCTCTTTCTTTCTCTCTCAAATAAATAAAATATGCTTTTAAAATCTATATTTAAAAAAGGTCTGCAATTGTTTCTCTGTAATTCGTAGATAACTTTTCACTTTGTGTGAATTGTCAATTGTCATTTCTGAAGATTGGTGAAGCTACTTTTTGGTAGCAATCACATTCTAAAATTACTTTGGTAACTGGTGTCTTTTAGCTCACAAAAGCTCACAGCAGGGGCGTGGTCCTCAGTATCTTCTCTTTGGCTAAATGATAGTGGAACATTTCTTCTCCAAGGAGGCCCTGTGCAGGCCTTGCCTCATTAGTTCATTCTTTTTCTTTCATCAATGAGTTAAAAGAGAGAAGGGATCCTTGAAGGTTAAGAGAGGAGGAAGAGGATGGAGATTTTCTTTTTTTCTCTCTTTCTTTCTTCTTTTTTTTTTTTAATGTAATGTCTCGCTCTAGCCCAGGCTGACCTGAAATTCACTATATAGTCGCAGGGTGGCCTCAAACTCACAGCAACCTTCCTACCTGGGCCTCCCGAGTGCTGGGATTAAAGGTATGTGCAACTATGCCCAGCTCTTCTCTTTATTTTCATCTGTATGCTTGTGGTGTGTGTTTATGTACATATATTTGTATGTGTGTATATGGTGGGTAGGTGTGTACCTGTGTGCACATGCATATAGAAGCCCAATGTTAATCCGGGGATGAGGGAGGAAGTGAGTTGTATCTTATTGTTTATAAAATCAAGATTTAAAAAATATTTTTAATATTTTATTTATTTGAGAGAAAGAGGCCAATAGTGAGAAAGAGAAAGAAAATGGACATACCAGGGCCTCCAGCTTCTGCAAAGGAACTCCAGCCACATGTGCCACCTTGTGGATCTGGCTTATGTGGGTCCTGAGGGATTGAACTTGGGTCCTTAGGCTTTGCCAGCAAGCTCTTTAACTGCTAAGCCATCTCTCTAGCCTTAAAATCAAGATTTCTGAGGGAATCACGTGTTGACAGCAGCAACAAGAAGATGGTTCATGTAAGTGGAGCCACCATTAGGAAGGCTGGTGTTAAGAAACTCAGAGGGCAGGATGTCATTGCCACCCAGAAGACAATGGAGAGAGACAGGGAGGCCAGTGGTGAGGTGTTCATTCATGAGTGAAGAGGAGGTCAGGAGATGGCAGCAGGGAAACAATACCCGGGTATCAGAAAGCGCATCAAAGGACGCGGAGGGCTTCACAGAGAGGAAGCATGTTTGGAATTGCTGGGAAGATACCCTGTTGAATGAGTGTCCAGGCTCTGTGAAGGAGGCAGAAGGCCCCAGAGACAGCTAGATGGAGCATGATGGTGAAGGCCATGTTCAAGAAAGAGGCTGAAGACAAAGCAGAGGCTGGACCAGGGGATGCACAAGACACAGTCAATGGCCATGTTTCAGCCAAGACAGGTTGACCTGGACAATGAGGGGTGGGCAGAAGAGAGTGCATGAGGTTAAGGATGTGGATGGTGAGGAGTACTTGGGGGGCTTGGCCTTTTCTGGCAATAGAAGAGAACAACAGTGAAAGATTCTCAGTGGCTCTAGAGCAAAATGAATCATTAGTCTTCCTGATGTTCATGGCCTAGGCAGAGGACAGGTGAGGCTGTTCAGTGCTAAGGTAGGAGAAGGAGCACCAGGCCATCAAGGCCATCATGTTACCACGTCCCAAGGGTGCTGTTGCAGTCAGGTTCACACTGCTGGAAGAAATCACCCGACCAAGAGCAGCTTAGGCGGGGAGTTTATTTTGGCATACAGACTCGGGGAAGGTCCATGATGGCAGGGGAAAATGATGGCATGAGCAGAGGGTGGACAGAAGCAACAGGAGTGTGCCAAACACTAGCAAGGGGACACTGGTTATAATACCCATAAGCCACCCCCAACAATACACTGCCTCTAGGAGGCATTAATTCCCAAATCTCTATCAGCTGGGAACCTAGCATTCAGAACACCTACGTGTATGGGGGACGCCTGAATCAAACCAGCACAGGTACCTCTCCCGTGTCACTTGTAGTTGCACATCCTGCTTGAGCTAAAGGAAGAGCAGAGCACCTCAGCAGTTTCGGACGGATGGGAGGTGTTGTCTCTTGGCTGTCCCTATCACGAGTGACAACACGAACTCTCCAAGTGTTCTGAAGACAGGCCCTTGGATTTCCTAAAGCTACCTCTGACTTGGTGACACCTTCCTTCCCAACAATGGTGTTTCCTACCCCACTCTAGCCACTACTCATGGTCAGAGACTTCACTTAGAGTTATTTCACCTCTTCCATAGAACTTTGGTGATGTTCTGCAGAGGTGGTGTCTCTGGAGCATGATTCTGGAAGAGTAAGGTTTCCATTTTGGTGACATTACTAGCTAGCCATCCCTTACTTCCCTATGCCTACAGTTTACTGCCTTCAGGAATATCTGCCACACAGGTGGTTGTGGCAGTTGTGCACTAACACATGAGAAAGACCTGACAGGAAGCTTGGATCTAGGCAGGTCTCTCTAAGCACCAGTCCGCTTCCTTTTCTTTCCCTCGCAGCTCCTTGGACATCTGGACACGGAGATAAAAATGCAAGCTCTTTGTCAACGTATGATTGAAGGATGGTAAATGATTGCTTGGAATGTGGATGTACTGGGTTCAGTTCAAGCTTGTGTTTGCATACACTGTGACCCCTCTTGGCATTCACCATACTGCCTGAGCCTTTAGAGTCCCCTGACTCTCATGGTGTGCAGCCACTCTTGGGGTGCTTGGGACATGTATTGTGGGTTGGGTAGGCAAGGGCTGTGCTGGGCTCTTTGAAAGAAGAACAAGAATCCAGCCATACTCCTTGGCCTAGGTTGTCAGCACTGACCTTCCCATAGGCTGGCAGGAATCCCAGTGAGCAGGGGCTACTGCTTTCTTCAAGGAGAAAGCACTCCTGACGTCATGAGCCAAGGACGGTCAGTAGACAGTGTTCTATTTTAAACCTACAAATAAGCCTCAGTGGGAATTACTCTTTTAGATAGAAGAGGAAGATAGATTGGCCAGGGCTAGAGTTCTTATTGCATTTGAGAGAAAGAGGCCAATAGTGAGAAAGAGAAAGAAAATGGACATACCAGGGCCTCCAGCTTCTGCAAAGGAACTCCAGCCCATGTGCCACCTTGTGGATCTGGCTTATGTGGGTCCTGAGGGATTGAACTTGGGTCCTTAGGCTTTGCCAGCAAGCTCTTTAACTGCTAAGCCATCTCTCTAGCCTTAAAATCAAGATTTCTGAGGGAATCACGTGTTGACAGCAGCAACAAGAAGATGGTTCATGTAAGTGGAGCCACCATTAGGAAGGCTGGTGTTAAGAAACTCAGAGGGCAGGATGTCATTGCCACCCAGAAGACAACGGAGAGAGACAGGGAGGCCAGTGGTGAGGTGTTCATTCATGAGTGAAGAGGAGGTCAGGAGATGGCAGCAGGGAAACAATACCTGGGTATCAGAAAGCGCATCAAAGGATGCGGAGGGCTTCACAGAGAGGAAGCATGTTTGGAATTGCTGGGAAGATACCCTGTTGAATGAGTGTCCAGGCTCTGTGAAGGAGGCAGAAGGCCCCAGAGACAGCTAGATGGAGCATGATGGTGAAGGCCATGTTCAAGAAAGAGGCTGAAGACAAAGCAGAGGCTGGACCAGGGGATGCACAAGACACAGTCAATGGCCATGTTTCAGCCAAGACAGGTTGACCTGGACAATGAGGGGTGGGCAGAAGAGAGTGCATGAGGTTAAGGATGTGGATGGTGAGCAGTACTTGGGGGGCTTGGCCTTTTCTGGCAATAGAAGAGAACAACAGTGAAAGATTCTCAGGGGCTCTAGAGCAAAATGAATCATTAGTCTTCCTGATGTTCATGGCCTAGGCAGAGGACAGGTGAGGCTGTTCAGTGCTAAGGTAGGAGAAGGAGCACCAGGTCATCAAGGCCATCATGTTACCACGTCCCAAGGGTGCTGTTGCAGTCAGGTTCACACTGCTGGAAGAAATCACCCGACCAAGAGCAGCTTGGGGCGGGGGAGTTTATTTTGGCATACAGACTCGGGGGGGGGGGGGAAGGTCCATGATGGCAGGGGAAAATGATGGCATGAGCAGAGGGTGGACAGAAGCAACAGGGGAGTGTGCCAAACACTAGCAAGGGGACACTGGTTATAATACCCATAAGCCACCCCCAACAATACATTGCCTCTAGGAGGCATTAATTCCCAAATCTCTATCAGCTGGGAACCTAGCATTCAGAACACCTACGTGTATGGGGGACACCTGAATCAAACCAGCACAGGTACCTCTCCTGTGTCACTCGTAGTTGCACATCCTGCTTGAGCTAAAGGAAGAGCAGAGCACCTCAGCAGTTTCGGACGGATGGGAGGGGTTGTCTCTTGGCTGTCCCTATCACGAGTGACAACACGAACTCTCCAAGTGTTCTGAAGACAGGCCCTTGGATTTCCTAAAGCTACCTCTGACTTGGTGACACCTTCCTTCCCGACAATGGTGTTTCCTACCCCACTCTAGCCACTACTCATGGTCAGAGACTCCACTTAGAGTTATTTCACCTCTTCCATAGAACTTTGGTGATGTTCTGCAGAGGTGGTGTCTCTGGAGCATGATTCTGGAAGAGTAAGGTTTCCATTTTGGTGACATTACTAGCTAGCCATCCCTTACTTCCCTATGCCTACAGTTTACTGCCTTCAGGAATATCTGCCACACAGGTGGTTGTGGCAGTTGTGCACTAACACATGAGAAAGACCTGACAGGAAGCTTGGATCTAGGCAGGTCTCTCTAAGCACCAGTCCGCTTCCTTTTCTTTCCCTCGCAGCTCCTTGGACATCTGGACACGGAGATAAAAATGCAAGCTCTTTGTCAACGTATGATTGAAGGATGGTAAATGATTGCTTGGAATGTGGATGTACTGGGTTCAGTTCAAGCTTGTGTTTGCATACACTGTGACCCCTCTTGGCATTCACCATACTGCCTGAGCCTTTAGAGTCCCCTGACTCTCATGGTGTGCAGCCACTCTTGGGGTGCTTGGGACATGTATTGTGGGTTGGGTAGGCAAGGGCTGTGCTGGGCTCTTTGAAAGAAGAACAAGAATCCAGCCATACTCCTTGGCCTAGGTTGTCATCACTGACCTTCCCATAGGCTGGCAGGAATCCCAGTGAGCAGGGAGCTACTGCTTTCTTCAAGGAGAAAGCACTCCTGACGTCATGAGCCAAGGACGGTCAGTAGACAGTGTTCTATTTTAAACCTACAAATAAGCCTCAGTGGGAATTACTCTTTTAGATAGAAGAGGAAGATAGATTGGCCAGGGCTAGAAGTTTTGAAGTCAACTTTCATGGATTTAACTTTGACCCCTCAAATGATTGAAGTCAAGGGTTTTTTTTTTTGTTGTTGTTGTTGTTTGTTTGTTTGTTTTGCAGGGGTTGGGGGTAACCTGGTAGGATTATTAGATACTATATGGCTTGAGTTCTTACTCAGCCTGTTTAGCATTTTCACTCTCTCTTTTTAAGCTCAAAGGCTGCACACATCATTTGAGAATCTGGGGAGAGTTGATATGCACACATCCATGAGCATGGGGCTCCAGCTGCATCAGTTATTTTCTTTCTTTTTTTTTGTGGGTTTTTTGTTGTTTGTTGTTGTTGTTGTTGTTGTTGTTGGTTTTTCAAGGTAGGATCTCACTCTAGCCCAGGCTGACCTGGAATTCTCTAGGTATTCTCAGGGTGGCCTCAAACTCTCAGCGATCCTCCTACCTCTGCCTCCTGAGTGCTGGGATTAAAGGCGTGCGCCACCATGCCCGGCTATTTTTCGTTTTTTTAAAAAAATATTTTATTTATTTATTAAAGAGAGACACAGAGAGAGAATGGGCACACCAGAGCCTCCAGCCACTGCAAAGGTACTCCAGATGCATGTGCCACCATGTGCATTTGACTTATGTGGGTACTGGGGACTTGAACCCTGATCCTTAGGCTTTGTAGGCAAGTGCTTTAACTGCTAAGTCATCTCCCTAGCCCTGCATCAGTCACTTTCTCATTGCTGTGAACAGATACCTGACTAGAAGCTACTTAAGGAAGTAAAGAGTTGATTGGAGCTGACGGTATTAGGGGAATTTCTTTGGTGGGGAAGACATGGTGGGCTGGCTCATCAAATTACAAACAGGAAGTGGGGTCAGGCTACAGAACCTCAAGGCCCCTCCCAGTGACCCATTTCCTCCAGCAAGGCTCCACCTCCAAAAGGCTCCACAATCTTCCCCCAAAGCACCACCCTCTGGGGACCAAGTGTTCAAACAGGGGACAGTCAGTGCCGGACATTTTTACATTCAAACCAGAACACTAGCTAAATAAATAATTTTCCCTGGAACAAACCCCTTTTCTGGTTTACTTTATAATTCCTTCCTACATTCCTTCCCTCTCTCCCCCCCTCCCTTCTTCCCTCCTTCCTTTCTTCCTTTCTCCCTTCCTTCGCTCCCTTCTTCCTTGCCTTCTTCCTCCCTTCCTTCCTTCATTTCCTCCCTCCCTTCCTTTTTCCTTTCACCCTAATTTCCTTTCTTTCTTCTTTCTTTCCTTCCCTCTCACCTTGCTTCTTTCTTCCATCCCATCTTCCTTCCCTCCTTCCTTCCTTACCCCCTTCCTCCCTCCCTCCCTTCCTCCCTCTCTTCCTTCCCTCTTTCCTTCCTTCCTTCCTTCCTTTCTTCCTTCCTTCCCTTCCCTTCCTTCCTCCCTCCTTCCCCTCCTTCTTCCCTCCCTCCTTTTCTTTTCATCCTTCCCTTCCTACCTCCCTTCCTCCTTCCTTCCTTCCCTCCTCATTCCTTCCTTGCTCCTTCCCTTCTTCCTTCATTCCTGCCTTCTTATTTTTCTTCCTTTGTACATTACACACTAAACCTAAATCCATTGTAATGCTGAATGTCCTTAAATAGCAAAAATGACAGAACTTGGCACCATGATGCCTTGAGCCACTTCCCAAACAATTTGGTGAGTTCTGTTGGAGAGGGAAACTTAAAGGAGAAATGGATCGGAACATGTGTTATATTCCAGGTTTTCTTTCTCCTCTGACCTGACACAAATGACAAAACTAGTTGATATCTGAAGTTAGGAAAATCTTAGCTTTCATTGTTTCTGCTTACAAATGATACAGACTTGTTGCCATTTCAAGACAGATTGCAATTTTGTTCAGAAAAGTCTGCGGTTCAACATACCTTCAAAGGCAATGTGTTAACTGTGATTAGTATAAAGTAAGCAATAGTTTGAAGCTGAAAACATGATGTTGTAGGAGTCATCTTTTGAGGTTAAAACCTTTTCTTTTTTACTCTTCTGTCCCAAGAATGTGTTATAAGTCATGTGTCATTATTACTAAATGGTGCTGTTTTCACTTCAGTCCCTTCCTGATTTGAGTGGGAGAAAAGTCCAATCTCTGAACCAAAGAAGATATTGAATTTATGTTGTAGTGGCCCAAAGTACAGTTTAACAGTGAAGCCATGAGCAGAGAAAGAAGAAAGGAAAGAAGGAGAGGAGAAGGAAGAAGAGAGTTGAGATCTTAACAACAGATGTTCATCAGAGCAAGGGCGAGGCGCTGCAGTGTTAACAAGTTAAAGCTGAGTTACTTGTAGAGTCTTGAGTGATAAATCTGTGATGAGACAAATCAAGAGGTAAAAAAAAAAGCCTCACAGGGGCTGGAGAGATGGCTTAGTGGTTAAGGTGCCTGCCTGCTAAGCCTAAGAATGCTGGTTCCAATCTCCAGGTCCCACGTTTAGCCAGATGCAAAAAGTGATGCAAGGGTGCAATGCCGCACTTGCCCACAAGGGGGCGCACACATCTGGATTTCGTTCACAGCAGCTGAGAGACTGCTGGCGCGCCCATCTCTATCTGTCTCCCTCTCCCTCTCTCTCTGTCTGTGTCATTCTCCAAAAAAAAAAAAAAAAAATTAAAAAATTTCAAAAACCTCACAGAACAAAAATGCTAATTTTTAAGGAAGAAGGAATGGTTGGAAGCAGCCGTAGGTAGATATTATTTGTGAAGACTTTGTTGAGTATAGGCTCTGTATCTGAGATCTCTGAAGAAAGTTCTAGATGTTTAGATTCTGGACTAGGTGATCCTGAAAATCCTTCAGTCTATTTCAAACAGACCTTTCCAGTCTATGTAGAGATTTCCGAGGGAGGAGTGGTCAAGATTGGGATCGGGTAAGTGGAAGATTTCAGGGGTACTGTCCATGCAGAAGAGAAGAAAGGGTGTGAATTGGACTCAAGAAGAAGAAGAAAATTTAATGGTCAAAACAGGATATATAAGATGAATTCTGGAATTCTGATAAACCCTAGAATTTCAATCTCACAGGAGGGAGAAAAAACAAAACATAGATATTTGAGTTTAGTACTGCATAAACATCATTTTGTTCAGGAAAGTTTGCTATTTTCTTTTCTTTTTTTTTTTTATTATTTGTATTTATTTTTGGAGAGAGACACAGAGAGAAACAGATAGAGAGGGAGAGGGAGACAGATAGAGATGGGCGTGCCAGCAGTCTCTCAGCTGCTGTGAACGAAATCCAAATGTTTGTGCCCCCTTGTGGGCAAGTGCGGCATTGCGCCCTTGCATCACTTTGCATCTGGCTAAACGTGGGACCTGGAGATTGGAACTGCTGGAGATTGGAACCATCGTTCTTAGGCTTAGGAGGCAGGCGTCTTAACCACTAAGCCATCTCTCCAGCCCAAGTTTGCTATTTTCTTAGTCTTAAAAATATACAAATGAGGGCCTGGAGAGATGGCATAGCAGTTAAGGCACTTGCCTACGAAGCCAAAGGACCCAGGTTTGATTCCCCAGTACCCAAATAAGCCAGATGCACAAGGGGGCACATATGTCTGGTATTTATTTACAGTGCCTAGAGGCCCTGGTGTGCCCATTCTCTCTGTGTCTGTCTCTCTTCTATCTCTCGCTCTCTCTGCTTGCACATAAATAAAATAAAATAAAAAATTAAAACACACACACACACAAATGAGAGCAGGGCATGGTGGTGCACACCTTTAATCCCAATACTCAGGAGGCAGAGGTAGGAGGCAGAGGTAGGAGGATTGCTGAGAGTTCAAGGGCACCCTGAGACTACACAGTGATTTCCAGGTCAACCTGAGCTAGAATGAGACCCTACCTAAAAAAAAAAAAAAAAAAAAAACCTATATATACATGCACACACACAAATGAGGGGGCTAGAGAGATGGCTCAGTGGTTAAGGTACTTGCCTGCAAAGCCTAATGACCTGGATTTTGATTCTCCAGTGTCTACCTAAAGCCAGATGCACAAAGTGATGCATGCATCTGGAATTCATTGGCAGTGGCTATGGGCTCTGGCATACCTCTCTCTGTCTTTCCTTACAAATAAATAAATTAATTAAAAATAAAAATATATAAATGAGCCAAGTGTGGTAGCTTGTGCCTTTAATCCCAGGATTCCAGAGGCTGAGTTAGGAGGATTGCTGTGAGTTCAAAGCCAGCCTGGAGCTACAGAATGAGTTCTAGGTTGGCTTGGGCTAAAGTGAGACCCTGCCTCAAAACAAACGAACACACACACACACACACACACACACACACATGTAAATGAGAGTAAACTCTGGAAGGTAAAGTCCTTGACCTCATGACTAGATAGGAAAAAAATTTACTTATGGCATATATAAGAGGCTATGCTGGCCTCTCAAGACATTTTGTTTTGTAAAATACTCAAATTTGAAGATGGAGTCTATTCTTTAATAGAGACCCTTCTGTCTGGCCAGGCAAAATGTCCAGAGATAGAAAATGCCATGCCCTTTGCCCAAGAGAATACCTAGGTTTTTTTAAATTAAACTCCAATTCATTCTTGAAGACACTACTCAGACTCAGAAGTACAATTTTCTCTGAGTTGCTGCTGTAGGAAATGGATTCAAGAGTTTGTATAGATCATTGTTTGAAAATGTGCTTCTTGTAGGGTCAAGGTCAATAAAATATGAGAAAAGAACCAACATTAAATTAGTGACTAGAGTTCAATAAAACATATTTCTTATTTGTAAAACAGCAGACTTCCTATAAATTCTTGCTATTGTAAATAAAATCACCATTTTGACAATTGCCAAACTTGCAAATTATGTTAAAAATTGAAGCATTTTAAATCTAGAATCCAATCTTCTTATCTGACACTGAACCAAGATGGATAGATCTGCATGGACATGTTTGTTGCTACTAGTTTAACTTTCAAAAGCCTCTACTTTATAGAAACTAAGAACAATGAAAAGAGATGAGCTTCAGTTCATCTTTCATTTAGGAACAAAAGCTAATTTCTTCATGCAAAGAGCTTTTGGAAGAATAGGTTGTCAGGAGTAGTTGCAGGAGGTTGGAGTTTTAAATCATTCCAAATTCAGTTAGAAGCTAAAAACATTGGTAGAGGAAAAATATCACCAGCTATGTCCCTGGACCCAAAGTACAGATATGTGCACAGATACACGCTCACATAATTGTGAAAAGGGAGAAGTTGATAATTTGGCCCAGCTCAATGGGCCCTTTACATTGTAAGCTTTTATTCTGTTGGCGGCACAGATGTTTCTAATTTTTCTGGGTGTGTTTATATGTTTGCAAGTTTCTGAGACTGTGCTGATGAATGGAGTTTTTATTGAATTTATATGTAGCTTTCAGATAGTAAAAAATACGCTTATACTTCTTAACCTGCCTCCTCCACCCCCAGCCTGGGACTTGTCTAAGAAAACTCACTCTACTCTCTTAGTATCCTTGGGTTTCCTCAATCTGTGCCTCCATATGCTATCAAAATTAAAATATTTTTTAAATATTTTATTTATTTGATGGAGAGAAAGAGGCAGGTAGAGAATGGGCATGTCAGGGCCTGTAGCCACTATGAATGAACTCCAGACACATGCACCACCTTGTGCATGAGGTTTACTATGTGGGTACTGGGTAATTAATCCTAGGTCCTTAGGCTTTGCAGGCAAGTGCCTTAATCACTAAGCCATCTCTCCAGCCCCCAAATGGTTCTTTTATTTTTTGACGAACTCTGTTAACATAGACACAGTGTCCACTGATCATAATCCCCTGCCACCACCCTGCCCTACTTCCTATCACCCCTCCACTGAGACCTTTCTTTCCACCTAGTCCCTCTTTTATTTATTTATGTATTTACTTATTTATTTATTTGCAAAGGAGAGAAAGGGAGAAAATGGGCATGACAGGGCCTCTAGCCACTGCAAATAAACTCTAGAGGCATGCACCGCCTTGTGCATCTGGCTTACATGGGTACTAGGGAATAGAACCTGGGTTCTTAGGCTTTGCAGGCAAGTGCCTTAATTGCTAAGCCATCTCTCCAGCCCCCTTCTTCTATTTTTTTAAATTTTTAAAAAATTTTTATTTATTTTTGGAGAGAGACACAGAGAGAAACAGATAGCGAGGGAGAGGAAGACAGATAGAATGGGTGTGCCAGCAGTCTCTCAGCTGCTGTGAACGAAATCCAAATGTGTGCGCCCCCTTGTGGGCAAGTGCGGCATTGCGCCCTTGCATCACTTTGCATCTGGCTAAACATGGGACCTGGAGATTGGAACCGCTGGAGATTGGAACCAGTGTTCTTAGGCTTAGCAGGCAGGAGCCTTAACCGCTAAGCCATCTCTCCAGCCCCCCTTCTTCTATTTTTAATGCTATTTTTTGTTGTCTCATATTATGTAGGTCTTGTATAGGCAGCATTCACCACTGTGGTGTCATGAAAACAACATGCATTTTGTGTCTTGAAGACCTCCCCATTCTTGGGCTCTTACATGTTTTCCCTTTGGTTTCTGAGCCATGGGGGTTGTAATAGAGAGGTGTGATTGAGGGCTGAACACTCAGCTGTCAATTCTCAGCAGTTTGATGACGTCTGGGTCTTCCCCCAAAGTCCCCGCTATTTGCAAAGAGAAGCTTCTCTAACCAAAAGTGAGTGTAGCAATAATGTATGGGCATAAATATTTTGAGGGAAAATGAAGACATTTCAGAAGAGAAAACATCATTTGTGTACTTAGATGTGGGACCATGAGATGCTGATTCACTGTTGATGATTTAGGTGCTGACTCACCATGGATGCGTAGCCCCTGCTAACTCACTGTGGATGGTTGTTTCTGTCCATGGCAAGAACTGGCCCCAGGGAGGGGGCCTTCTACAATCTCATTTCTGCAAAGAATATTCACTTCTAAATTGCACTTAGGACCTTTGGAAGTTTGGGAAGTTTTCCAGATTAGTCTTAGAAATGGTGTTTTAACTGATAGAAATTAGAGAGCCCCTCCTATGGACCATCTTTTCCCTGTGTATGTGGTGAGCACTCCTCACTCTCTCTTCCAAGGACTGGGCTAGACCCGGAGATGATAGGAGAGAAAAATAGAGTGACAACACAGAGGTGAGTCTAGAGTTTTAGACTGTTGGAATGTAATATCTAAATGTATAAGAGCTCTAGCATCAAGAGAGAATAATGATGTTTTTAGCTAGATTACTATTACTGTTATTATTTTGCACTATGAAGAATTGAACCTAGGATCTTGCACACGCTGGGCAAACATTCGAACACTGAGCTGTATGCCTGTTTGATTATTATTTAGCTTCTATGTTGTGATAGCTTCTATTCTCACAAGTGCATAACTATATAGAGTTCTTATTTTGGGAAAGTTTCTTTTCTGTTTGAGTATTTAAAAATTAGTGTGTGTAAAAAAATAAAATAAAATAATAAAAATAAATAAAAATTAGTCTGTGGAAGGGGGGGCAACAAAACCTGCAGCTGTGGCCACATTTCTTTTTGGTCTCTTTTGTCATTTTATAAACTTATTTATTTATTTATGAGAGAGAACAAGAGTGAGGGACAGAGAGAATTGGCACTCCAGGGCCTCCAGTCACTGCAATCACACTCCAGATGCTTGCGCCACCTTGTGCACATGGGCGACCTTGTGCGTCTGGCTTACATGGGTTCTGGGGAGTTGAACCTGGGTTCTTAGGCTTCATAGGCAGTCCCTTTAACTGCTAAGCCATCTCTCCAGCCCATTTTTAAAACATTTTATTGACAACTTCTGTACATATAGACAATATATCATGATCATAATTCCCTCTCATCACCCTCTCTTTTCCCCTTCCCAAGTCTCCCTCTACTGAATCCCTTCTTCTTTCCAACTAGTCTCTCTTCTATTTTGACATCATCATTTTTTTTCCTATTACACAGGTCTGTGTAGGTAGTGTCAGCCACTGACATTGTGAATACCATGGTGATTTTGTGTCTGGAAGACAGCACTGTAAGCACTCCTCCCCTACCTTTGGCTCTTACATTCTTTCTGCCACCTCTTCCACAATGGTCCCTGAGCCTTGGAGGGTGTGATAGAGATGTCTCACTTAGTGCTGAACACTCCACTGTCACTTCTCAAGTCTTTGGTGAATTTTGACTCACCCCAGTGATCACTGCCATCTGAAAAAAGAAGCTTCTCTAACCCAAAGTGAGAGTAACATTAACATAGGGACATAAACATAGGTACTTAAAGGGCAGATCAGTGGATATAATATATCTATTTAGCCAGATGACAGCATTAGTTTCCCCCTAGTACTTGTGACCTCCCCAGCCATAGCCATGGGTTTTTGATTAGGTTTTCAGTGTGACCACGTCTCTTACTGCAGCATGCAATGCCATGTCATCAGGTGTTGGTGGGATATGGCAGAAGGTTGGATTGGTTGGTGAGTTATCTTTTTATGACTGAGGCAGCCTACCTGAGAGAAACAATTTAAAAGGAGAAAAGACTTATTTTTAAAACAGTTTTATTTATTTGCAAGCAGTGAGAGAGAGAGAGAGAAAGAGAGAGAGATGAGAATGTGTCAGGACCTTCAGCTGCTGTAAACAAACTCTAGGTGCATTGCCACTTTGTGCACCCGGCTTTACGTGGGTACTGGGAATCAAACCTGAGTCCTTAGGCTTTGCAGACAAGTGCCTTAACTGCTGAGCCATCTCTCCAGCCCTTGGGTTTATTTTTTTACACGTTTGTTTATTTGTACATATGTGAGTATGTGTTGTGTATAGGGGTGCGTTAAGGTTTCTTGCTTGCTGCAGTTGAACACCAGATGCATGTACCACATTTCACATTTGGCTTTATTGACCTGAGTCCTGAAGAGGTGAGCCCAGGCCCACCGGTTCTGTGAGCAGGCACCCTTAACCGCTAAGCCATCTCTGCAGCCCGATTTCGTTTTGTCAGCTCACGGAGCTCCTGCTCCTCCATTCCTCCTGAGTCCCTGTGGTGAGGCAGACATCATGGTGGTAGAAGAAGGGGCAGAGGGAGGGTATAGTGGAGGAAAGCTGGTTCCCTCAGGGTTGTCAGAAAGGAGGAGCAGTGGGGAAGAAAGGGGCCAGGGTCCCATGATAACTTCCGAGACACAGCACCCCTGGACCACCTTCCTCCCTCTGGGCCTCACCTCCTCAAGATCCCACCACCTCACAACAGCACTCCAAAGGAAGGTCTGTGTCCCCAACACATGAACCGTTGAGGAACATTCCAGATACAAGCTATCATAGCTGGAGCAAGAGGAATACCTGTAGGTTCTGAGCTTGGCTTGGTCACCTTGGGCACAGAAGAAACCAGTGACTTGTCTGAGAAGGTTCCAAGTAGGTCAGAGACTTGGAGTTCACGCCCACACTGGCATACTGGCCAAGCCTTCGTTTTCCCTTGCACCATGCTGCCTTCTCCTGTGTCTGCTTTATATGAAATAAAACTGCCACACATGCCACCACAAGACCCTGACAGTGTAACAATAGCAAAGGAAAAATGCTCACATGTGAATACACTAAGGTCATGATGACGCATAATTACCTGTGGACTGTGGTTGGAGCACTGATGTAAAATCAAATGATTAGATGGTGATGGCAAGTTCAAAAATTTAAATGCTCTCAGAATGGCCTTTCTTTTTTAAAAAAAAAATTGATTTATTTTTATATTTGAGAGGGATAGAGGGGCGGGAAGAAGAAGAGACAGATATAGAGAGAATAGGCATGCCAGGGCCTCCAGCCACTGCAAACAAACTCCAGATATAGGCACCACCTTGTGAATCTGGCTTACCTGGGTGCGGGGGAATTGAACCTGAGTCCTTGAGCTTCACAGTCAAGTGCCTTAACTGCTAAGACATCTCTCCAGCCCTCAGAATGGCCTTTCTTTTGTGCATGTGTGTTGTGTGTGCATGTTTACTTGTGAGTGGGTGCACATATGTGTGTGCATATGGAGGCCAGAAACTGATATTGTCTACCTTCCTCATCACTGTCCACCTTTTTACTGAGGCGCGGTCTCTCACTGAACTTGACACTCACGGGTTCTACTGGTCTAGCCAGCCAGCTCGCTCGCTCCCCAGGGATCTACCTATCTCTGCTTCCCAAACAGTAGGATTACATTTGCAGGGATCTGAATTTAGGTCCTCATGCTTGTTTTACCAACCTTGCCAATGCCCAAGTCCCTGAATGCGACCTTCTGTCATCAATAAATCTAGAAGTTCTGAAAATGCAGACTCCACCCCTTATCATAAGGTTACCCGCGATGACTGTGGCACTGCAACTGTGGGCTGAGCCCTGCTCAGGGAGGAGGAATTGAAGTGAAATGTGTGCTTAACAACTGCAAGACACACTGCCTTCCTGACACTCAGTCGGTCAGCCCGGATGGCATCATGGACGCTAAACTATTTATTTTAGTTCCTGACTTGATTAAATTGCATGACATAGCAATGCTGTGAAAAATATGAAAAGCAGAAATTGAATTCTGGTTATCTCGTGCAGGCAACGAGATGGAGGGCCTTATAGACAAAGTGATATAGAGTGTCTTCTTCTCCTTCATTCACACTGCCGCTACCGCTATTCTCTCTGACAGGAGGGAGGACGAAAAAGAGAACTGGAAGCTCATGTTTGCAATGGAAGGCTCTTAGGCCTAATGAGCCTCCTCCATGGTTGCCAGCAGCCTCAAGTGGCTGGAGTAGAATCTTCAGGGAATGACCCTTCCCTTCCATGCTGGACTCCTGAGCCTTCAGTACCCCTGGCTAAGGGCTCTTGAAGCCAGCCTCTCTGTGTGTATCAGCTTGCTAGGTCCTGAAATAAAGACACAGAAGAAGGGACTGGAAAGATGGCTCGGTGGGGAAGGCACTTGCTTGTGAAGCCTGGTGGCCCAGGGGCCTTTAATCCCAGCACTCGGGAGGCAGAGGTAGGAGGATCGCTGTGAGTTCGAGGCCACCCTGAGACTACATAGTGAATTACAGGTCTGCCTGAGCTAGAGTGAAACCCTATCTCGAAAAACCAAAAAAACAAAAACAATACAACAACAACAACAACAAAAAGAATATTCACCATGGGCTGGAAAGTGATGGAGTAGTCACAAGTGTGAGTTATAAGTTAAGTGCGCCAACTCTGGAGCCCAGGGTCCCTCCCCCATAAGCCTTCTGACTGTGCCAGAGCAGTCCCTTCAGCTGTGAGACGAGAACTGTCCATACTTACGTCAAAGAAGGTAACACCAGAATCCTGCACACACAGACCCTGCACCGTGCTGGGACACGGAAGCTCTCCCTCCACTGCTCTCGTCTCCATTCTAGCTCATGCCCACCACCACTGACCGTACTAGGTTCCTAGGCTTCCATATGACAGGCTGGGCCAGGGGAACCCTGGAGCAATAGACATTAGAACAACAGACAACTACTCTTCCCAGTGTAGGAGGCGAGAAGTCGGAAAGCAGCACTAAGCTCTTGTCGCAAGTTGTAGAGAACTTGCTGCGGGTCTCGCTGCTCCCGCTTCTGGCGGCTGCAGGTAGTCCTTGGCCCTCCATGACTCTGGCCATACAATCCCAGCCTCTGCACTGGAGCTAATGTGGTTATGTTCATTTCCTGTGGATACTGGTGGGGCTTCATCTTAACTTGGTTACAGGTGGCTAAAGCCACTCTCACAGGTCCAGAAAACACAATTCAACACACAAGAGTTGCATCTTTTTTTCCTCTTTTTTTTTTTTTTATTTTTTTAATTGAGTAGAAACTATGTATGGACACATCGTGTGTTGGTACCATCATTCCCCTCTTCCCTGCCGCCATTCTGCTGAGGGCCTACCTTAGTGGGATTGCTGGTATTCCCCTGGGGTTGTGGGTTATGAGCTGTGAGTGAGAGCAGCAGTCAGTCATGGGGGGGGGAGGGGAGAGGGAAGGACAATGCCTCTGGATCGTCCCTCCCACCCTGTGGCTCTTACAATCTTTCTGTCCCCTTGTCTGCACAATTCCCTGAGCCATGGTGGGTGTGTTTTAAGTCTGCTTTAGTGTTGAGCTCTCAGCAGCTTCTGGATTTCTGCCTTGGTATGTTTTGACTATCCTCACTGTCTCCATCACCTGGTGCTGGTTGTCAGGCTCGCCGTGGAAGCAGCACACTTCCTCATCTTGTCAGTTCCTTTGTGGTTTCACCTGGGCCCCAGCTGCTATGTGAGGGTTGCTTTATTTCCTCCATTCTTTCTGCTTTCTGAAAAAGAAAAACAGATTCTCTAGCAGAGACTGAGGTCAGAATAGGTTCGCTGGGCTAAGCATTGTTAATTTGGAGAGATTTTGATGTGTGTGACCTCTCTTGTGGCTAAACACTAGCAGGTGCTTCTCATTGGAGCCCATGATCTTGGTCTCTGTAGGATTCTACCTTGGTTCCCAGTTCCAGCTATGGGTTCCTTTCCACTGGTAACCAATGGCTCTCTGATTGGCCAAGAGCAGCATCTTACTCTTAGGTCAGAGGAGCCTTGCCCTCATCCTAGACCAGGCCCAGTCTGCAGTCCTCTGTCACACTAGCTGCTGCATCCTGTCTCCACTTGGGTACAGAAGTTGCAGATGGGGCTAACACGTGCTCAGTAGTCACTGCACAGCTCTTGTGCTGTCTTGTTTGCCCTCAGTGCATTTTGTGGCTACAGTATATCTTATACATATCTCGTCAAATGGCATGAACTTCTACCTTCCTCACTTCCTGTGAGGCCAGGCAAAAGTAAACAAAATGCAAGACCATTGTTAAATGTTTGTCATGTTCAGAAAAATCTCCACTGTGCCAAGAAGCTCTTGGATGATCACAGAGTGGGGAGGATGGCAGGCTGGGCTGGGGTGATGAGGAGACCTGCTGGGGTGTGTGGCTCTCAGTGGGGTGGGGGAGAGCAACAGAGGCTGTGCTGGGACCCTCCTGTTTGCTTGATGCATGTATCCCGAGACTTTTTTTGCAAGGCTTGCAAAGTTTGATTAAATGTCACCTTATAATCTATCAATACAATGAATGCATCGTGGCAGCAGGGCCGAATGTGGAAAATGACAACATTCCAAGAACAAAGGCCCCCGTAGGGTGTTTCTCAGGGGATCACTTTCTCAGCAGTTGAAGGTGCAGAGGGGTGAATTTTGGGAAGCCAAAAGGTCAGGGACTAGCTGAAAAATGAGAAAGAGGACTGGAGAGATGGCTCAGCAGTTAAGGTGCTTGCTTGCGAAGCCTAAGAACCCAGGCAGGGTTCCTCAAAACCCATGTGAGTCAGATGCACATGGTGGCCCATGCATCTGGAGTTCATTTATAGTGGTTGGAAGCCCTGGCATACCCATTCTCTCTCCTTCTCTCTTATCTGCCTTTTTCCTTCTCTCAAATAAATAAAAATATTTTAAAATAAAATATTGAAATAACTTTTTAAAAAACTGAAGCTACATCACAGAGTCTTTGGTAACTGTGAAATCTTTATGATAAGAAGATATGTCAGGCCCCAGTGGTGGCCTCCTCCTTGGCTGAAAGTGTATTCCTAGCTAGTCCAACCCTTCTGCTGCTCCTCAAGGTGAGCTGACCATATTTCAACAGCAACTGTACCCTTTGCCACCAGGTGGCTCTCAACGGCTCTCAGACTCCTTAAAAACAGCCCCTTATGTAGACTCAGTAAAGAAATATATCCCAAACTCACTGGATCAGGTGCCAGGCATGCTTCACAACTTTGAATTCAGAGAAGGAAAAGAGAGAGGCTGGGCTAGGTTTACCTGGAAGGGGTTATCAGAACCCCAGAGAAAGTGCTAGAAGTATATTCCCAGTAGCTGGCTTCCTGAGGAAAGTAATTATGTGAATTTGTAACTCAAAGTCCTTTCTTTATTATCATGAAAATGAAGTAATACTGAATTCCTTCAGATGCCAGTAGCAAAGGAGGGGTGAGAGCGGTGCTCAAGGACCTCTGTGAACAGGAGTAAATTGCTTTCTTTTCTTTTTTTTTTTTTTTTTTTTTTGTAGGACAGAAATGTGAGTTGCTTTCCTGTGTGCTTACTAAGATGTCCATTTGCAGACATTCTGTTTTTACTTCCTTATCTCAAGAGCTGATGCAGGCTGAACATGCCATAGAGAAGTCTCCATTACTCTCTCTTTGTCTCTTAATTTTGCCTCTGAAAAGTCCACAAGGTACCATGGTGGTCTTCATCACAAGCACTGGAAAAGGCTGTTAGTAATGTCACTTTCTCTCTATCCTATGGCCAGATTTGGTTTTTCTTCTCCCAGGCTGAGAATTCCATGAAGCAAACCCCTCCTGGAAGAGGGAGGGTGCCACCTCACACACCTGTGCCTGCATCTGTCACACTGGTGATACAGGAATTCTGGGATTCTTTGTACACCAGTGCACTGATATTTAGGGTGTTCACAGATCCTTGTCCTATGGATTTGAAGAATGAAATCCATGGACCAGAGGGTACGGTTCAGAAAGATTTTATTATAGCTTAAAATTTTAGGAGGACGAAGAGAAGGGGGCTTAAGCCTAGAACATAAGAGAAGGAAGGAAGGTGGGGCTCTTGCCCAGGGAGGTGAGAGGGAGTTTGAGACTCAGATCTGGGTTATTTAATTTTTTAAATTATTTATTTATATGAGAGAGAGCAAAAGAGGCACCTGGTTCACATGTGTACTGGGGCATCAAACCTGGGTCCTTTGCCTTTGCAGGCAAGGAAGTTCCTTAACTGCTACGCCATCTCTCTAGCCCCAGATCTGGGCTTTTTTTTTTTTTTTTTTTTTTTTTTTTTTAAATGGGAAGTGGTTACATGAGGAAGTCCAGGTCTGCAGGTTACTATGGATGACAAATTCAGCTCTTTTATCTGTGGGACATATATTTGCCTGAAGACACAAATAGTACCAAGCACTGTGAATGCTGGTTTTTTTCCCTTATCCTTCTCAAACTCACAGTAATTCTACCTCTGCCTCCGAGTGCTGGGAGTAAAGGCGTGCACCACCACACCTGGCTTCCTATCCTCCTTTTGTGACCATAGGGAACTGTGTTTGAAACCTGGAGCTGTGGATGAGCCTGGACTGTTCTACTCTAACAGCGCCTTCCAAGGACCCCAGCTCTTCCAGCTGAGTTTGCCCACCTGCTCCTGTGAACTTCTTCCCTCCTCTCTCTCTCCTCCTTTCCTCTCTTTTGTCTTGATTCATCTTTGTTGTACTCTTTTGTTTTGAGGCGTGGTGGGGAAATACGAGAATAAACTGTGCTACATGTGCATCTGTGGCATAGTCTATAGCTCAAGCCTTGATATCTATCTAGGTCCCTAGCCTTTTTTTTTTTTCTTTTTCTTTTCTTTTCTTTTCTTTTCTTTTCTTTTCTTTTTTTTTTTTTTTTCTTTTTTTTTTTTTTTTTTTTGGTTTTTCAAGGTAGGGTTTCACTCTAGCTCAGGCTGACCTGGAATTAACTATGTAGTCTCAGGGTGGCCTCGAACTCTTGGCGATCCTCCTACCTCTGCCTCCTGAGTGTTGGGACCTGAGTGTTGGGATTAAAGGCGTGCGCCACCACGCCCGGCCCAAGCCTTTTTTAAATGCAAGCGTACTTTTTAAAACACTGCCTCAGCTAGTAGTTTTTTTTTTTTTTTTTTTTCGAGGTAGGGTTTCACTCTAACCCAGGCTGACCTGGAATTCACTCTGTAGTCTCAGGGTGGCCTCTAATTCAAGGCAATCCTCTAACCTCTGTCTCCCAAATACTGGGATTAAAGGCGTGTGCCACCACGCCTGCCTTTTTGTTTTGTTTTGTTTTGTTTTAGTTTTGTATTCCAATCCCTTTTCTATTTCTGTTGTGTCATTACAATTTTGACATCACTTGAAATAGTTTTTGAAAACAATTTCAGTTGCAGAGCTGCATTCAAGTTTAAAGCTTTTTTTCCCCCCTTCATCTTGAGAGAGGGGTGCAGTTAGGGTGACTGAACCCCTGAGGGTAAAAAAGGCAGAAAAGTTTGCATTTGCTAGAAATAAAAGATGATCTGACTTCTTATCTCTTGCCTAGTTCCCTAGATCTGTTTTTCTATAAACAACCAGGACCCCTCCTGGGAGGGAGGTCTTTCATAGGATTTAAACATTATGGTTGGTCAAGTTCAGCACCTGGAACTTGGTGTCAGGGCTAGTCTCTACCTGAGACAACCCTTAGCCCTAATCAGCTATCTCTCTGGTTCACCTGAGCTGGAAGACAGCCCATCACTATAAGGTTATAAATACCTTTGCAAGAGGAGGCCAGGCTCTGTGACCACTTGGGAACTTCCGGCTGTGGGTGAGTGTTTCCCTCAGCTGGGCCCTGGCCTAGGCCCAGCCGGGTAGGGCCCCCTATTCCTTACTCTCCACATGGGTTCTTTATCCCCTCCAGCTCCCCACATGGCAGGAGCTTCTTGAACTTTCTTTTCTTTCTTCTCTTTCCATGTTTTTTCCAGGCCCTCCATGTGGGATCTCTAGCCATGTGGGTGTCCTTCCTTGGCCCTGTACCTCCCTCAATAAATATAATAATTTAATAATTACCCTTCTCAGTCTGTTTTTAATTCAATTCTTTGATTAAAATTAGAAATGAACCTAGAGTTTGGGGTTCAAGGACTCTCCTGGACCCCTACCACCCCGTTATAATCTCTTTAAGTATAATTTCACTGTATATCATAAGCTATTCCTGGATAAATACAAAGAAATGCATGACTGGACCTGGAGACATGTGTGTGAGAGTGTGTAAGTGTGTATGTGTGTTGCATGTGTGTGTGTGGACAGATATGTGTAATCCATACATATGCACATGGAGGTTTTGAGAAGGTGGTTGTTTCTCTATTGCTCTTCTGCCTCATTTCCTTGAGATGGAGTCTCTCACTGAACCCGGAACCCATACCAATTTTTCAGCTAGATTAACTGACAACCCCCAGTGATCCTCTTGTCTCTGTCCTTCTTACCACCACCTCTGGGCTCTAGGTGTGTTTGGCCATGTACAGTGTTTTCCCATTTGAGTATAGAACACACATACACACACCTTTCAAACTGTACTTCTCTCATCAGTTTTTAATGATTTTTAATATTTTATTTATTTGAGAGAAAGGAAAAGAGGCAGATAGGGAGAGAATGGGCACCTCAGGGCCACTAGCCACTGCAGACGAACTCCAGTGGCAAGTGCCACCTTGTGCATCTGGCTTACATGGGTCCTGGGAAATTGCACCTGGGTCCTTAGACCTCACAGTGCCTTAACCACTAAGCCACCTCTTCAGCCCACATTAAAAAAATCATTTATTTGAGAGAGAGAATGGGCACATCAGGGCCTCCAGCCACTGCAAATGAACTCTAGATGCATGTGTCACCTTGTGCGTCTGGCTTATGTGGGTCCTGGTGAATTGAACCTGGGTCCTAGGCTTCCCTGGCAAGTGCTGTAACTGCTTAGCCATCTCTCTAGCCTTCCATAAGGTGATATCTGCATGAGCAGTCTTCCTATTAACAAAGAGCCAAGATGATCATCGTCACAGCAAGCTCGAGGCCTGCTGCTATGCAGAACTCCTTCCTTTGGCTAGGCTAGCCCCAGAGAGTGTTTTAGCCCTCATCACTCACCACCTTGCATTTGAGGAGTATGTAGTTAAAGACAGAACATTCCTCCACCACACACATATACAAATCCCTGTAGTGGTTTGGATGTAAAATGTCCCCCATATCCTCATGTGTTTTGAATACTTGACTCCCGGCTTCTGGCAGTTTGGTAGAATTACAGTCTTGGAAGATGGAGCCTTGCTAGAGGAGATATACCACTAGGGGCAGACCATGGGGATTATTAGTGCAGCCACTAGGTGTTCAACTAAATGCCTTAATTCCTTGGCCTTTTCTCTAGCCCGTAATATTTATTTATTTATTTATTTATTTATTTATTTATTTATTTATTATCTGGGAGAAAGAGTGGGCATGCAGGGCCTTTAGTCACTGCAAACAAACTCCAGACGCATGTACCACCATGTGCATCTGGCTTTACTTGGGTACTGGGGAATCGAACCTGGGTCCTTTGGCTTTACAAAGCAAGTGTCTTAACCATTGAGCCATCTCTCCAGCCCCCACTGGGTGTTCAGAACTAGCTTACTGAGACAACATCCTCATCATCTCATCTAAATTAAGTGTGTGTGTGTGTGTGTGTGTGTGTGTGTGTGTGTGTGTGTGTAAGGGCTTGGTAGGGGAGAATTGTTGGCAGTCCTATGAAATCAATGTGATTTAGGGTCTTTGGGGAGTCCAGGAAAGTCTTTGAACTCCAAATCCTGAGTTCATGTTTGTATTTAACCAAAGAATTGGACAAACCAAACTGAGAAGGATAGTTTTTAAATTATTATATGTATTTAGGAAAGTACAAAACCAAAGGAGGGAAAATTGATACAGCCACATGCTCTAGAGCCCATTTGGTGGGCCTAGAAGAAATGTGACAGCTGTAAGGTTTGGGAGTGACCGTGACCACGCAAACCACTCTGAGGCAAAGGGGAAAGTTTTTATTCGGGAAAAGCACGAGGTGCCAGGGCTGGCTCACAAGAGAGGAGCACAGCCCACCTGAGTTCCTCAGGCAGTGGGCTTTGCAGGGTCTTTTCAGTTGGGGGAAGGTGAGGAAAGGAAGAGCTGAACAAGAAAGGTTCCTTTAGGGGAGATCTAAGACAGCCAGGGAGTGACACCAGGTGATTTACAAAATAAGGGGGGCAGGAAACCATGACCTGGGGGCATTGTAGGTAAGGAGGGGATGATGGCTGGGCAGTTTCTTGAGGAATGTGGATAATTCACTTCCTTATGTTCTGGTGACTCCATCTTGACCTTACATTCATTCCAGCCTTGTTAACCACAGGGACAGTGGTCTGTTCTGTAGTACCTTCACGCTGACCATGGGGGCGCCGAGTTCTTATGGGAGAGGCTGGGTCGTGCGATCGATGGGTCTCTCTTCAGGGCAGGTAAGGATGAGAAGGTTCCTGGTGGCTAGAGGCTGGTAGGAGGTAGAGGAGGGACATGTTAGTAAAAGTTGATTGAATTTTTGGTGCGTGAATTGGTCCTCCTGATTTTGGATGCATCTCAGAAGGCAGGGGGGCAGGAGAAGTAGCAAGAATCCTCCAGATATGGGCCCTAGCAGTGGCAAAAGCCAGGGCCAGACTGTCCCCAAAATGTTCCATGACCCAGAGGGAACTGGTGTTCGTACCTGAAGCTGGTCAGCCAGGTTTTTTAGTTTTTTAATTTTGATCTCTAGCTTGCCTGATTGGTTAACATAGTAACAGTATCCCTCATTCAGGAAAAGGCAGGTCCCTCCTTTGTCGGCTGTCAAGAGGTCTAGGGCTCGGCGGTTCTGTAGCACAACTGAGCCCAGAGAAGTAAGTTGTTCTAGTAGCAGTCGCAGGGCCTTGGTGGACCCCTGGACTACGATGCTCAGATCTGTAGAAAGCCTTTCATAAGAGATTAGGCTGTGGCTCAGGCCTCCCGCAGCCAGCCCTGTGGCAGCTATAGAGGCTGCCAGGCTTAACCCTGACATCAAGGGCAGATGGACAGCTCCTTTGTAACAAGGAGCGTGCTTAGGAAGAAGGACTGCCAGATCTCCCTCCGTGTACATGGTGAGGGTAGGTACCAAAGTGACAGGGGTGCAAGGACCTGCAGTCTCGGAGAGATGCAAGTAAATAGCATGGAATCACACCAAAAATAAATGCCCTAGCTAGGCGTGGTTGCACACGCCTTTAATCCCAGCACTTGGGAGACAGAGGTAGGAGGATTTCCATGAGTTCAAGTCCACCCCGAGGGTATCTAGTGAGTTCCAGGTCAGCCTAGGCTAGAATGAGACCCTACCTCAAAAAACCAAAATAACAATAATAAATAAATTAATTAAAAAAGATAAATTCCTTTAGGTAAGGTGTGGTTTTTAACAGTAGAGTTATTCCTGAAAGCACTTTACCAGAACTGAGAGATGTCCTTATGCCATCAATCAAGAGTGTTTATAAAGTGGGTAGGCAGTTTGGAGAGAGGGGCAGTGTGGTTGGTAAGATTGAGTTGATTGAGGAGGGAGAGAAAAGAATTAAGGATAGACATCCAGGGGGTGGTGGAGAAGGTTGATCATACAATTCCTCCTGGAGCTTGCCCTGAGCCTGTTTGATGTCTATGACAGTCTGGATGTGGGCATTTTGGGCAATCTTGGGGGAATCTTGGATGGATCTAAATATTTCTATTTGGCCCCCACAGCAAGAGCCCATAGTGTATTGGGGTGCCACCCTACCATCCCATCTGCCCACCTTTGGTCCCATGGGTCTGTGATGGAAAAAATTGTGAGTACCCCCTGAGCCTTGGGCTGTGGTGGTTGGGTGCCATAGGATTTAGTTGGGTGGAAGTAGAGTTACCAAGAGGATGGTGAGATCGATAGTGAGCACCCTACGCCAGTGCCAGTGTCGCATGCTATTACGACTTGGTCCTGAGCGAAGCGGAGACTTCTCTCATACCATCCCTGTATTGAGCTGGCTTCGGGGTGGTTGCTGGTGACATCTATTATACAGAAGGTGAGGGAGATGGGCTCCACGTACCCCATGAGAGGACAGAAGGAAGAGTTAAGGAGTGTTATCCTTGTCAACAGCTACGACATCAAAATGACAGGCACAAGAGGTTGACGAGCAAGGGATAAAGGGCTTGGGGCAAGGGAGAGGAGGCAGGGGGCATCAGTGTTAAGAGGAATATCCTGAGATTGGGGGAAGAGTGGGAACATGAGAGAGTTTAAGTTTGAGAGGGCCTGTTGAGGTGGCAGTGTACTTATCCCTGGATGAGGTAGGGTAGGACAGAGGTGACTTGACTCTCTTTAGCTGTGATAGGTGGACCCAATTGGGGATGCCCTGGAGCTTTATGGCCGTGGGGGTGGTTAGGATCACCAGATGAGGTCCAGTCCAGAGCTGCTTGAGACCCTGTGGGCAAGACTGCTTAAGGTAGACTTTATCTCCAGAGTTAAGTGAGAGTTGTGGCTCCCTCTGGGGGTTGGGGAAGAAGGTGGTCAGCATGTTCCCGGAGAAGGTTCTGGATAAAGGTGAAAGTTGGTAAGTACCTGTAGCAGACAGCTTCAGGTTTGCTGAGATGAACTTCCAGACCAAGCACAGTTATGGAGGAAGGGATATTATTTATTGAAGCTTACAAATCCAGGGGAAGTTCCAATAATGGCAGGAGAAGTGGCCTGCTCTCACAGGACCAGGCAAGAGAGAAAAAAATCCACCAGCCACACAGCACAGCACACTTCAGGAACTCCTGTTAGGCACACTTTGCATATCTTTACAATGGAATCTCAAACCCACCACCACACCTTAAGATCTGCCCAGTGACATTGCCTCCAACAAAGTGGCTGCAGATGCAAACTATAAACTAATAAAACACTGAATATATTGGGGGCCATATGTTCAAACTACCACAGTACCCATGGAGAGGGGTTTTCAGTAGTGGGGGAAGGTTGTTTAACAGGAAGGGGCGCCCATACATGAGCTCAAAAGACGAAGGAAGGAGGGAGCCCGAGGAGTAGCTCTGATTAGGAGTAAGGCAAGTGGGAGGAGCAGGGGCCAGAATAGGTGAAGTTCAGAAGTCGGTTTAGACAGGTGACTTTTGAGAATGGCATTTGCTCTTTCTACTTTGCCTGAGGCCTGAGGCCTGTATGGAATATGAAATTTTCAGTCTATTCCCACGGCTCTGGATACCTCCGGGGTTGCCTTGAAAATGAAAGCCAGTCCATTGTCTGATTGAATGGTAAGGAGAAGGCCAAAGCGGGGCAGAATAGACTCAAGAAAGTGGGACGCGACTATATTTGCAGTTTCTCCTGTTGCAGGAAAACCTTCAACCCACCCGAGAAAGCATCCACCATAGTGAGAAGGGATTTAGTCTTTCTGTGAGGAGGCATGTGAGTAAAATCTATCTGCCAGTCCACCCCGGGAAGTGAGCCCCTGTGTTGGTGGGGTTGGAAAGACGGAGGGGGATGGACTCACCCTTGTGGAGTGGCCTTGGCGCAGAGTGAGCAAGACTGTGGAGATTGGAGAGGAGAGGCAAAGATGGAAAAGGATGGGGTCAGGAATCTTTGTAGAGGGCGGGCTCCCACATGAAATAGATTAGGTAGGTGGATTAGGGTGGTGGCAGGTTAGAGATCAGACAAGCAGTAAAGGTCTCCCAGGAGTAGCCAGCCTTGTGGTCCTAGGAGAGCGCCAAGTCTTGTTCGAGTTTAGTACTGTTCTGGGGTTTATGACGGAGTGAAGGAGGAAGTTGCAAGGAAAAAGGCTGAATAGGTGCTGTGGAGGCTGGATTCCCTGGCAACTCTGTCTGCAAAAGAGTTCCCCATGGCCATGGGTGAAGTTAGAGCCTGGTGTCCCCTACAGTGAATGACAGCTGCCTTTGTAGGAAGATAAGAGACATGTAGGAGTTTAAGGATAAGGGGCCCATTAACAATGCAGGTTCCTTTAGTTGAGAGGAAGCCTCTTTCCTTCCAGGTAGCAGCACGGTGATGTAGAATATGGGAAGCATATTTAGAGTCACTGTAGATGTCAGCTGTCTTGCCTTGTGCCAAGGTTAGGGCTCTAGTGAGAGTTAGCAGCTCAGCCTTTTGGGATGTCCTCCTCTTAGCCAGTCTCTATCATCTGATCATCTGAGACAGTAGGAAAGCCCTGTGAGTTAGTTGAAGAGCGACCATCTATATACCAGGAGAGATCAGGGTTGGGCAGAGGAGACAGAGAGATTCTAGGATTATGAGAGGTGAGTTCCTCTAGGGTCTCTAAGCACGAGTGTGTAAGTTGTTTGGATAGTGGCAGGGTTAAATGGAGGACAAGAGTCAAGTGTGATATCAGGGTTATCAAGGAAAGTGATGTGAAAGAGTTGAATTTTAGATGGGATCAGAGTAGACAGGCAGGAGTTGGAGAGTAGATCTTTAAGCCTGTCAAGGGAGAGGACTGTGAGTTGTTGCCCAAAAGTGAATTTTTGTGCCTCTGGGGCCAGAAGAGCAGCTGCAGCAAGAGCGTGTAGGCACGGTTGCCAGCCCCAGACAGAGGTGTTTAGTTGTTTAGAGGGATAGGCTACAGGGGCAAAGGATGGGTCCTTCATTTGACCTAGAACTTCCAATGCCAACCCCCCTTTTTCTGTGGAATAAAGAAGAAAAGGCTGCTGAAAGTCTGGAGCTTCCAAAAGGGCATTGTGCAGGCGGGAGAAGGCAGCATCTGTCCCTGAGTTAGGGTCTAGGGGTTCGTGAGGGCTTCCCTTAACCTTGTTGTAAAGGGGCTTTGCCAGGAGGGCAAAGTTTGGAATCCACATTCTAAGGAACCCAGCAAAGCCAAGGAAAGAGAGGATTTCTTCCTTGGAGGTGGACGGGGAGAGGGAGCGAAGATGATATTTGCAGTCTAGGGTCAGTTGTCGTGAGGGTGGGGTAAGGAGAAAACCCAGGTACCTAACCTGGGTAAAACTAAGTTGAGCTGTTTTGGGGGAAACTTGATATTCCTTAGATCTGAGAAAGTTAAGTTTGTTGGTGTGTAGTTTGGATAGAGAAAGAGAGGGTGAGCAAAGCAAAAGATCATCTCCATATTGTAAAAGCTGGGTGACAGATCCACGGACCAAAGGTCAGTGGAGAGAGCTTGACCAAATAGCTGGGGGCTATCCCTAAAACCCTGGGGAAGTGCAGTCCAGGTGAGTTGAGAGGCAGTATGAATATTGGGGTCCTCCCAGGTAAAGGCAAAGAGATCGTACTAATCAGGGTGGAGAGGGATGGAGAAGAAGGCATCTTTGAGGTAAAAAACTGAAATATTAGTAATGAAGGAAGGGGTGTGAGAGAGTATAGGGGTTGGGGACTTCTGGATGAGCAGGCATAACAGCAGCACTGACTAGACACAAGTCTTGGAATAAGTGGGAGGTCCCATCAGGTTTGATAATAGACAAGATCGGAGTATTGCAAGGGGAATGAGTGGGGCAAAGGAGGCCAGCCTGGAGCAAGCAAGAAATAATAGGTTTGAGACCTTGGTGATGTTTAAATGAGATTGAGTATTGAGGACGGCAGGGAAAGATATGTGGGGTCTTTGAGTCTGAGGAGGACAGGCGTGTGACGAGAGGCTAGTGCCAGAGAGGAAGTGTCCCACTCCCTGGGATTAACTTCCGAGACAGGGAGGGGGAAATCTGGATCCTTTGTAAGGGAGGGGGCTGACATGAGGAAGAGAATAGAGTGTGGGTGGTAAGTCAGAGAGAGAGAGAGAGAGAGAGAGAGAGAGAGAGAGGGAGTGTATGCATAAGATCTCGACCCAAGAGAGGAACAGAACAAGAGAGTATTATGAGAAATGAGTGGGAGAGGGGAGTGTCCCAGACTGCACAGGGTAAGAGGGGAGCGAAGTGTTGGGAGTAGGATAGACATCAATTCCTGTTGCAGAGATCTGTGAGGGGAAAGTCTTACCAGAGTAGGATGGCAGAACTGACCAACTGGCCTCCATATTGATTACAAATGAAACAGGCCTTCCTGCCAGCTAGACTGTGACCCTGGGCTTCTCCATTGTGATATGGAGTGTTGGAGGGCTGAGGTCCCCCAGCACTGTCAATCTTCTGCCGCCAGGCCAAGAAGATTGGCAATTGGCTCTCCTGGGGACGAGGGGAAGGGGCTGCCCTACCTTGTCAAGGCAAAGAAGGACAGTTGACCTTCCAGTGTCTGGCAAGTCCGCAGTGAGGACAGGGCCCTGGTGGCGGGCGTGGGCTGTGGCAGGTTTGCCCAGAGATCGGTGTGGCCACACTTGAAGCAGGGTGTTGGTGGTGATTGTTGCAGCCCCATCATCTTCTTAGAGGAGGCCTCAGGGCCGCAGCCAGGAACTGGAACCGCTGTCTGTCTCTGGCCACTCTCTTGTCCATTCCTGGTCCTCTCTGTTATTAAAAACTTTAAGTGCCATGTCAAGAAGATCTCCCTGATGGGTTTGAGGGCCCTTTTCTAGGCATTTAAGGTTTTTTCTGATGTCTGAGACAGATTGGGACAGGAAATGGGTATTGAGAACTATCACGCCCTCAAGGGTCAAGGAGAGTGTATTGGGTGAGAGCGAAATTCTTTGATATAATGTGTTGGATCAGTGGAGAAAGACCCTAGACGTTTCTCAGTCTGGGATAGATCAGACATAGAAAAAGGAACATGAACGTGAATGATTCCTTCAGTGCCTGTGACCTTATGTAAAGGATGCATTCCGTCCCTGCGAGAGTGGGTGTGCCGGGCCCGAGGGAAGAGATGAGGAGAGAAGATGGGAGATGGTGGTGGTAGGGGGC
Source organism: Orientallactaga sibirica (assembly GCA_036365145.1). Lineage (NCBI taxonomy): Eukaryota > Metazoa > Chordata > Mammalia > Rodentia > Dipodidae > Orientallactaga > Orientallactaga sibirica. The sequence continues at coordinate 3,000,753 of JAEOAD010001317.1, forward strand.
ACAGAGATGGAACAGGAGGCAGAGCAAGGGACGGAGGAGGGGTGTGGGCATCAGGCAGGGCATCAGGAGAGTCTGGAGGAGCTGCTGGGGCCAAGTCGAAAGCAGAGGGTGAGGATGAAGTATGGGGAGGGGTTGAATTAGAGCACATTCCTGAGACCTTGGCTAGAAGGGCCTGCTGAGAAGAGCCGGCAGAGCAGAGAGAAGGCGCGTGCAGAGTAAAAATGCTTGAATACAGGGTATTTTGGACCACTTGCCTGTACGTTGGCAGAAGCTTTCTAAATCAGTGAGAATTTAGAAGTCAAAAGTACCATGTTCAGGCCATTTGGACCACTGTCCAGCTTATATTGTGGTCAGGCAGAGTTGCAGAGAAAGATCAGATGACAAAGTTTAATGTTGTCCAAGAGTTGTAGAGGCTTCAAGTTCTTGAGGAGACAGGTCGGGGGGGGGGTAGTAGTAATTGGTTTCAAGGTTTTATTCCCCATGGAAATGTGAGAGTGTAGTAAGAGGCTACAGAGAAAGAGCAAGACAAGGGTGTAAGGAACCAGAGCTTAAGCTGGGTTTACACAGGACACCAGTATGATTCCCTAGCCCGTTAGGGTGAATGGGGCCTGCACCCCCCTCGTGGGCAGAGGCCATACAAATCACACCTGTTGGCTTTTTAGCCTATTAATGGACAAGTCAGGCACCTGTACTCCTGATGGTGAAAGTTGCTGGCAGAGAAAAATAAGACCTCAGGATGTAGGAAGGAACCAGGGCTTAAGTTGGGTTTACTCAGAACAACAATATGACCCCCTGGCCCATTAGGGTGAACAGGCCCTGTATTTCCCACATGGGCAAAGACCCTACAGGTTGTAGCCTATTAATGGGTAAGGTGGGGTACCTGTGCTCCCAAATACGAAAGCAGCTGGTGTAGAAAGATGAGACCTCAGGAGGGAGGGGGCGAGGAGGAATGGGGAGAGTGTCCTGAGATGATGCAGCTGAACCAAAAGGCGCCTCTTGGGGTACAGTAGACCAGAGAGAGAGGCCCAAGGTGTCGAGAGTGCGTCTTTCTTGAGACCTGGGGCTGGAGCCCAGAAGCGGGTGAGGGTGTAGCCTGGCATGGTGGCACGGCTTCCACAAGGACGTATTAATCCTGAGACCAGGCCAACTGAAGGGACACTTACTTAGAAGGAGGGGGGAGACGAGAAGGGAAGAAGAGAGAGGCTGAATTGTGATGGGCGTGAAAAGCCGGTACCAGGCAGAGATGGTCCGAAGCCTCCAGAGGGTCACCGTCATCTCAGTGGTCTTGTCAGGGGAAATGAGGTCTGGCTGCCCTAGAGGGCAACCGGAAGCCTCCTATCCCAGCCAGGGCACCAGATGTAAGGTTTGGGAGTGACCGTGACCACGCAAACCACTCTGAGGCAAAGGTGAAAGATTTATTCGGGAAAAGCACGAGCTGCCAGGGCTGGCTTACAAGAGAGGAGCACAGCCCACCTGAGTTCCTCAGGCAGTGGGCTTTGCAGGGACTTTCAGTTGGGGGAAGGTGAGGAAAGGAAGAGCTGAACAAGAAAGGTTCCTTTAGGGGAGATCTAAGACAGCCAGGGAGTGACACCAGGTGATTTACAAAATAAGGGGGCAAGAATCCATGACCTGGGGGCTTTGCAGGCAAGGAGGGGATAATGGTTCCGTGGTTTCTTGAGGAATATGGATAAATCACTTCCTTATGTCTCTGGAGACTCCATCTTGGGACCCCATATTCACCTTACAAAAGGGAGTGAAGAGGAAAGAAAATAAAGTGCAGAGAGCTCCTGCCATGGGGGGGGGGGCAGGATGGGGTAGAACAGCCCATGTGGGAGTTGAGGTTAGAAGGTTTCTCCCCGAAATTCACCAGAAGCTGAAGGTTCAGGAGTGATGGTCAGGTAGCCCCAAGAGAGACTTGTCCCCTGGCACACATCTATTTATTATCTTGTTGAGGTGGGTTTCACCTTCTGGCTCAGGTGAGCTAGAGAGATAGCCAATTGGTCTGGACAAGGGCTGGCTCAGGAAGAGGCTAACCATGCCACCAAGTTCTGGAGGCTGAACTTGACCAACCACAATGTCAGGATTAGATTTAAATTCCAGGAAAGGAGACCTCCTTCCCAGGAGGGGCTCAGCTTATTTGTGGAAAAACAATTTAGGGAACTCCTTTAGGCAAGGAATAAGGAGAGGCCAGCTTCTCTGATCTCTGTCAAAGCCCAAAGACATTCCTGCTTTTTACTCTCAGGTGCCCAGTCACCCTAACTGCCTGTAAAGCTACCTGCTCCAGTTATGCAAGAGGGGAAAAAACTGCGGACTGCATAGATGGCTTAGTGGTCAAGTGCTTTTCTGCAAAGCCAAAGGACCTCAGTTCAAGTCCCCAGGACCCATGTCAGCCTGATGCACAAGATGTCGCATGCGTCTGGAGTTTGCAGTGGCTGGAGGCCCTGGCATGCACATTCTCTCTCTCTCTTTCCCTGTGTCTTTCTCTCAAATAAATAAATAAAAATAATAAATATTTAAAAAAAAAAAAAGAAAAAAAGCATCTGTGCTTCCAGGCAGCTCTTGGCCTTGGCTGAATTTCCTTCTACATAGCAGGACCGACAGCAACAACATGCTTCTTTCCTGGGTTCTCAGGGAGCAGCCATGTTAGATTTTCCCACCCCACTGGGTGCAAGGGTGAGCAGTGACTCCAAGCACGTGGAGACAGAGATGAGGGCGTCTGGCCCTTCTGAGAATCAGGAAGCAGCCATGCTCTTGGCCTTCACAGCCCTTCTCGCCTTTCGTGTTCTTCCCTCCTCTGGCTGCAAGGTGCCCCTCACTGCTGTGGCCCAAGAGGGAGGGAGGGAGGGTGGGAAACTGTGTACACACTTAACTTATTCTTCATGCATTCCAGGGACAGGGCTTTGGAATGGGAGCGCTGGAGGCTTTCAAGCCTCCCTAGCTCCCTTCCCTGCATGCAAATCACCATCTATGAGAGCCACTGCTGGAAAGTAGAGGAGGATCCTCACTGAATATCTTGAGGATGGAGCAGTTAATTCAGTTTTCCCTTAGTCAGATTTTTTGTTCTTCTTCTTCTCTTCCACTTCCTTCCAGAGTCTTCTTCTTCTTCTTTTTTTTTTTTTCTTTTCTTTTTGCTGGCTGGCATAACGATCTGCATTATTGTCCTGTTGTTCATTATTTTTTTTAAATTATACACAAAATGTTATCTTAGCAACATTTGCCAAAGACAGAAAATTATGTTTATCTTTTTTCCCTCCTTTTCAGGGCTCTCTGCTGTCATTTTTGCTGCTCTTTCTCTCCTTACTTTTATTGAAAATCATCAACTGTTCACAATCCAAATAACAATATTTTCAAGCTATTGTCAGCTCCTAGCGACAGCTGATTACTTAAGGTCGGCTTTGCTGGAAGATGTCTGTGGATGCTGAATTAAAAGGCATCCACAGGGGATTAGTAACTGAGGAGGAGTCTCAGGAATGTGGAAAGCAAAATGCTGGGAATGAGTTGGGCCATCAGGAGCTGGGAGGGGGACTTATTGACAGGCAGGGACAATGTTGTTTGCTTAGAAGAGGAGCCACAGTTTCCGTTCTCCTTTGAACTCTTTCAAAAGAACTGGCTTCCCGACAAAGGGAAATGCAATACAGCAAGGGTTGTCTGTTTTCATAAACTTTCAGCTTGCTCTTGTTGCCAGTCCTGTTTTTTTTAAACATGCCTTAGCAAAACAAAAGGCGTGCTTAATATTCTGCTCTGAACAATCTGATATTCATTGGGATATGTTTTGGGTCCCCATTGACTTAGAAAATGCTGAACACAAATCCTTGGCATTCAGGAGGGCAAGGAAAGGATTAAAACAGAATGCCTTCTGCCTCTGATCAGTCTTTGAAGATGAGAGAATGTTCAAGTATGCAGAATCCACACAGTCAGAATAAAACATGACAGGCACATTTGCAGAAGGAGATGGGGTGAGACTGAGGGAAGTGTGAATGACAGAAATAAGAAGAATATTTGACCAGCGCTTTTCATCTCTTATGATGCATTTTATAAACCAGTGCTTAAGCAGTGGCCTGCATGGATATCTGCCTCCTAGCCTGTGTGTTTTTTCTCACATATAACCATCATAGAGTCTAACGATGTCTGAAAAAGCAAGCAGAAGTTTGTACCAATCACCAAGGTCCATGTACATGCAAGCGGCTCGCAAGGATCTTAGCCAGAATTGAGTATTAAAACCACAGTGGCATTCAGGTACGAAGGGCATAATTACTGTATAGTGCAGTCATGACTGGGTGCTGACAGCCTGCCTCACTGGAGACACAGAAGCCTCCGAACCTGCCTACAACACTAAGGATGAAAATGAGACCCGTGGTATCCAGGCGTGACAAAACTCAAGGGTATAAAGAATCAACTCATGCAAGGCAACTTGTAGGTAGCTGGCAGCATGCACTTTCCAGTTTCTTGTTCCATGGTTGTTCCTTCTTTGGCCCCATGCCAGTGATCTCTGATGGGATGCTTGGGAGAATTAGCAGGTGGGAGAGGAGCAGGGGAGGCAGGAGATGGGACAGGGTCCTGGAGGAAGGAGGCAGAAGGAATTGTAGTCTGTGACCTAGGACATGGCAAAGGAATGCAAGCTCCTTTTCTTTTCTTTTTTTGTTTATTGGTTTTTGAGGTAGGGTCTCAGTCTAGCCCAGGATGACCTGGAACTCACTATGTAGTCTCAGGGTGGCCTTAAGCTCCTCCTACGTCAGCCTCCAGAGTGCTAGGATTAAAGCTGTGTGCCATCATGCAAGGTCCTTTTCTAATGGGGCAGAAAGAGTGTTTCTCTCACTTTTTTTTTTTTTTTCAAGGTAGGGTCTTGCTGTAGCCCAGGCTGACCTAGAATTCACTATGTAGTCTCAGGGTGGCCTCGAACTCATGGCAATCCTCCTATCTCTGCCTCCCAAATGCTGGGATTAAAGGTGTGTGCCACCACGCCCAGCTCTACTCTTGTCATTTCTTTTCTTTCTTTCTTTTTTTTTTTTTTTTGGTAAGCATTAGAGTTTATTTGCATTTTTTGTAATAATTGCTTTTCTTCCTCTTCATATTCTTTTTAAAAAATTTTTTATTGACAACTTCTATACTTACAGACAATAAACCATGATATTTCCCTCCTCTTCCCCCATTCCCCTTCAGAACTCTGCTCTCCATCATATCCCCTCCCCCTCTCCATTAGTCTCTCTTTTAATTTGATGTCATCATCTTTTTATCCGATTATGAGGGTCTTGCGAAGGTATTGCTAGGCACTGAGAGGTTGTAGATATCGAGGCCAATTTCTGTGTGGACAGTTGCATTGTAAGGAGTTCTATCCTTTCTTTGGCTCTTACATTCTTCCCGTCCCCTCTTCCGCAATGGACCCTGAGCCTTGGAGGGTGTGATAGAGGTGTTTCAGTGCTGGGCACTCCTCCATCCCTTCTTCTCAGCACTATGTTGCCTTTTGGGTCATTCCAGTGGTCATCGCTATCTGAAAAGAGAAGCTTCTCTAACCAGAAGTGAGAGTAGCATTAATATGTGAATGTGAACATTAAGTATAGTGTTTTTAGGACAGTTTGGTGGGAATAATATATACATTTATCAGACAAAAGCCAGTACCCCTAAGGCTGACGACCTCCCCTGCCATAGACTTTTGATTAGTTTTTTTCAGTACCAGGCATGATTCGCTCCCATAGAGAGGGCCTTCAGTCCAATTAGGGAGCAGTTGGTTTCGCCAAGAGCAGACATGGTCGTTGGGCCTGTCTGGCCAAACTTGAGGTTTTCAGTGTCCACTGTTTCCAATGCTGATGACCTCTGTCTCCCATACGGCTGCATGCAGTGCAGCTTTTCCCAGCTTTCAGTTGGCTGGTCTATAGGAAGAAGGTTTTCTGCTCAGCACCAGCTTGCTTTCTCAGTGACCTTGCCACTCAGGCAAGTGAGGTCTTCAGAAATAGGGTCTTACCATCTGTTTCTCAAGGGAAACCAAGGGTTTTGGCAATGGCCTTCAATTTTTTGTAGGCTACAGGGACCTCCCTGGCCAACAACTCACTGGCACTGAAAGTTTTCTAGTAACAATCTATAGCTTCTGTATGTGCCATTATTCAAAAAAGTAGGTTTACATGTCTTATTCAGAATATCTTGAATTTTGGTTGACCCTCCCCCCACCCTTCTTTTACACATTCTCTTTCCCTGGCCTCGCTTAGGCCTTTCCCTTCCCTGTAATCTGTTCTACATACATATATACAATACCATCCCCTTAAGTCCTTCCCTCTCCTTCTTCCCTTATAGCCTTTTCCAGCTTACTGGCCTCTGCTACCAATTCTTGGTTCCAGCTTAACACACAAGTCTATACATTTGTAGCTAGGGTCCACATCTGAGAGAGAAAATGCAACATTTGGCTTTCTGTGTCTGGGTTACCTCACTTAGTGTAATCATTTCCAGATCCATCCATTTCCCTGCAAATTTCATTTTTCTTTACTGCTGAATAGAAGTTCATTGTGTAAATGTACCACATCTTTATTATCCATTCATCTGTGGAGGGACATCTAGGCTGGTTCCATTTCCTAGCTATTGTGAATACAGCAGAAATAAACATGGTTGTGCAAGTAAGGTATATATATATGTATCCTTTGGATATATGCCTAGGAGTGCTATAGCTGGATCATATAGTAAATCTATTTTTAGCTGTCTCAAGAACTTCCACACTGATTTCCACAAAGGTTGGACCAGATTACATTCCCACCAACAGTGTAGAAGTGTTCCTCTTTTTCCGTATCCACACCAACACTTATTGTCATTTGTTTTCTTGATGGTAGCCATTCTGACAGGAGTGCGATGGAATCTCAAAGTAGTTTTAACTTGCATTTCCCTGATGGCTAAGGATGTAGAACACTTTTTTAGATGTTTATATGCCACCTGTATTTCTTTTACTGAGAACTCTCTATTTAGTTCCATAGACCATTTTTTAAAACTGGGTTGTTTGATTTCTTATTGTTCTGTTTTTTTTGAGTTCTTTGTATATTCTGGATATTAATCCTCTCTAAGATGTATAGCTGGCAAAGATTTTCTCCTGTTCTGTAGGTTGTTTCTTGGCTCTATTCATAGTGTGCTTTGCTGTACAAAAGCTTTGTAATTTCATTAGATCCCAGTGGTTGATTAGTGTTTTTATTTCCTGAGCAATTGGGGTTATATTCAGAAAGTCATTGCCTATGCCAATATGTTGAAGGGTTTCCTCTATCTTTTCTTCTAGCAGTTTTAGAGTTTCAGGTCTGATATTAATGTCCCTGATCCACTTGGACTTGATTCTTGTGCATGGAGAGAGACAACGATCTATTTCCATCCGTCTACATACAGATATCTAGTTTTCCCAGCACCACTTGTTGAAGAGGTTATCTTTTCTCTAGTGAATATTTTTCTGAAAAATCAGGTAGCTAGGGGCCTGGCAAGATGGCTTAGTGGTTAAGTGCTTGCCTGTGAAGCCTAAGAACCCTGGTTCAAGGCTCAATTCCCCAGGACCCACATAAACCAGATGCATAAGGGGATGCATGCATCTGGAGTTTGTTTGCAGTGGCTGGAGGCCCTGGCGTGTCCATTCTCTCTCTCTCTGCCTCTTTCTCTCTGTCTGTCACTCTCAAATAAATAAAATTAAAAAAAATTCAGGTGGCTCTAGCTGCCTGGATTAATATTTGGGTCTTCTATTCTGTTCCATTGATCTACATGTCTGTCCTTGTGCCAGTACTATGCTGTTTTTGTTATGATGGTTTTGTAATATAATTTAAAATTGGGAATGGAGATACTACCAGCCTGATTTTTGTTGCTCAAAATTGTTTTGGCTATTTGAGGTTTTTTGTGCTTCCAGATGAATTTTAGGATTTTTTTTTTCTATTCCTGTGAAGAAAGCTATTGGAATTTTAATTGGGATTGCATTAAATGTGTAGATTGCTTTTGGTAAGATTGACATTTTCACAATATTGATGCTTCCAATCCAAGAACATGGCATACTTTCCATTTCCTTGTGTCTTCTGCAATTTCTCATTTGAGTGTTTTAAAGTTCTCATTGTAGAGATCCTTCACTTCCTTGGTTAAGTTTATTCCAAGGTAATTTTTTTTTTTTTTGAGGCAATTGTGAATGGGAGCAATTCCCTGATTTCATCCTCTGCATGTTTGCTGTTAGTGTATAGAAAAGCTACTGAAACTGCTGTTGTCAACACATTAGCAATCTTAAGGAAGATGGTCCAATTGCTTTACATTAAAACAATGGAGAAGATGCCTGAGGAAAGACTGTTAGAAATGAAAACTCTTTTGGGAAGTAATTGAATGGAGAAAGAACCTACTTTTCAAGGTTATGATTTATTGAATTAAGAATATGGCTGTGTCCTGCATACCTGGTATTAGTCTTGGATGCATGAAAAATGCATGGAGTAGTCATGAATTGCGCATGGCTCCAGGAGCCACTGCTGAGATGTGGCATGAGGCAAGGTGTGATGCCTTGAGGCAAGGTGTGATGCCCTGATAGGCTGAGAGCCTTTGGAAGATGGACCGTGGTTTGCGTGGAGACCTGAAGATGTTTTGGATATAACAGGACTGTGCAAGGGCTACCATGGAGTGTAGTGCTGGCCTGGGATGGAAGTTTTCCCTGGCTACTCTGCCCAGCTGGAGAGGTGGAATTGAAAAACCTGGAGACTGTCAGTCTCTGGTTATATTGAACTTGAACTGCAGAAGTTAGATGTTTGCTTGATGGTGGTTGAGTCTGCACTGTTGTAGTCTCTCCTTGCTATGCCCTATACCAGTTGAAAATGTTTACTCTGTGCTTTTATATGTGTACAGTATTTAACTTGTTTGATTTTATAGTACTCACTATCTTAAGTTTGTCAAGCCCATGGGGACCTTTGAAATTGGACTGAATACAATTTATAATGTGAGATGGTTATGAATCTATTGGGGGTCAGGGGCAGAATGTGGTAGTTTGAATAGATGTCCCCCAACATATTCAGTGTTTTATTAGTTTGTAGTTTGCATCTGCAGCTACCTTGCTGGAGGCAGTGTCTCTGGGTGGATCTTAAGGTGTGGTGGTGGGTTTAGGATTTCAATCTAAAGATATGCAAAATTTTCCTAGCTGGAGTTCCTGAAATGTGCTGTGCTGTGTGGCTTTTGGCTTTTGGCTTTTGCTCTCTGTGTTTAGGCCTGTGAAGGCAGGCCAGCTTCTTCTGCCATTATGGAACTTCCCCTGGATCTATAAGCTTCAATGAATATCCCTTTCTCCATAACTTTGCCTGGTCTGGAAGTTCATCTCAGCGAACCTGAAGCTGTCTGCTACAGTGTCTATGAATTTCTGTATGTTCTGTAGTTTTTCTCATTGCTGATTTGCAGTTTAATCCCATTGTGTTTAAATAGAATACAAGGGATTATTTCAGTTTTCCTGTATTTGTTAAGATTTGATTTGTGTCCTAATATATACTCTATTTTAGAGAATGTTCCATGTGCAGCTGAGAAAAATGTATATTCTGCAGCATTTGGATAGAATGTTCTGTAGATATCTATTAGGTCCATTTGTTCCATGACATCAATTAATCCAGATGTCTCTGTGTTTATTTTTTGCTGGGATGACCTGTCAAGTGCTGAGAGTGGGGTGTTGAAGTCACCCACTACTATTGTATTTGGAGTTATCTCTGACCTTAAGTCTAATAGTGTTTGATGAAATTGGGAGCCCCCATATTAGGTGCATATATGTTCAGGATTGTAATGACCTACTGTTGGAGTGTTCCTTTAACTAGTATAAAATGACCTTTTTTTTTATCTTTCCTCACTAATGTTGGTTTGAGGTATATCCTATCAGATATTAGGATAGCAACCCCTGCTTGTTTCCTAGGCCCAGTTGCTTGAAATACTGTTTTCCATCCTTTCACCTTAAGAAGGTTTCTTTCTTTTATTGAGAGTTGAGTTTCCTAGAGGCAACAGATGGTAGGATCCTGCCTTTTAATCCAGTCTACAAGCTGGTGTTTTGGTTGGGGCATTGAGGCCATTGATATTAAGAGTTATTATTGAAAGATATGTATTTAATTCTTCTTGTTTTGTAGTGCTTCCTGTTTTCCCTTTACTCACTTGTTTTAACTGTTATTGCAGTATGGTTTATTTTTTCCTATTTCCTCCTGTGTGTGTTTGCTTTCTCTTCAGCATGAAGGATTCCTTTAAGCATTTTCAGTAGAGCTAGTTTAGTTGCCATAAATTCGTTTAGCCTGTTTTTGTTGTGGAATATCTTTATTTCTCCATCAATTTGGATAGATAGCTTTGCAGGATAAAGTAATCTTGGTTGACAGTTTTTATCTTTCAGAGCTTGGAATACATCATTCCAAGCTCTTCTGGCTTTTAAAGTTTGTGTTGAGTAATCTGCTGTGATCCTGATGGGTTTCCCTTTGAAGGTCACTTGCTTTCTCTAACTGCTTTCAATATATTTTCTTTGGTTTGCATGTTTAGTAGTTTAATTATAAGATGGCAAGGAGAGGATCTTTCTAGGTTTTGTCTGTTTGGTGTTCTAAAAGCTTCTTGTATCTGCACTGGCATTTCTTTCCCAATTTGGGGAAATTTTTCTTTTATGATTTTGCAGAAAACACCTACTAAGCCTCAGAATTGAAATTCTTCTCCTTCTGCTGTACCCTGAATTCTTATGTTTGATCTTTTCATTTCATTAAGCTGGTTTTCTGTGCTCTCTTAGAGAAATTTGTTTTCTTCTTTGAATCCTTTCATTTCTTCTTTCATTTCTTTGAGTAAAGATAGAATCATTCTCTTGAAGTCTTTGTCAGGTATTTCATCTAAAACAGTTTGATGATCATTTCTGATGAATTTATAATTTTTGATGTGATTACATTTTCCTTATTCTTTGTGTTTCTTATATTATAATGTAGTGACCTTTGCATCCTGAATTTATTTGATGCTTGGGTTTTCTACTTATCTGCACTGTTCTTAGATGTGGTGCTTCACATTTATATACTTTCAGGATATGAGTTTAAGGTTCCACGTGTAGCTCTTGTACCCCAATCCAACCGCAGAAGTAATCCTAGATGTTGAGTTTGCTTACTAAGCAAGTATTCTAGTGGACTGGGTGGAACAGTATACTGGCAAATTCTAAACTTCAACTGAGCAATATACACATTCAGTAAAAACCAGCACAGAATATACAAGTGTGGGGATTAAAATAAACAAATAGTCTTTTAAGGCCCAAATCCCTCAGGGTATGTATTGCTCTACACCATTAATCCTGTCAGCTAGGAGGTAGAGAATTCTGTTCTGAATTGGGTTCCAGGTCAGCCTGTATCTGGATCAGACCCTGCCCCCAATAATGACAAAAACAAAAGACAAAGGCCCTATACATCTGTAAGCATTAAAGGCAGCAATATTGAACACCCCATGTACAGCTTATTTGAAGATGGTAAAGCCAACCAAAAATATGTAACCCATAACCTGCCCTGACATGGAAAGAGAGATTAGCACTTCCAATGCACGCCTATGTACCTGTTTATTATTTTTTTTGTCAGTCGGCCTCTTTACCTTTTGGTGTGGCTTCCAATCTCACCAATGCTGAGTGCCCACCTCATTACCTCCGTTTTGTGCTGTGGAGCTGGAGCTGGGCTCAACAGTGCCAGATGTGCTGCTGCAGGGAGCTGAATTCAGGAGGTTTGTGGTTCTGATGGTTGGGGGATGGGCAAGTTTAGGAAGCCTGCAGTTGCTCACACTGTTCCCCTGTATCTCTTTCAGTAGTTCAGTTGACTTTTCTTTAGATTTCTGGGCTCTGCAAGGAGGCTGATGAGCTTGGAATGTCCCCTTGTTTGGTCTCTGCTGCTGCTGCTAGGCACACCTGGTGGATGGTGCCTGGGGCGCAGATTGCCAGGATCCGAGGATTAGGGCTGCAGCAGATTGGGGCTGCAAGCTCCTTGGTGGGATTCTGGCCATTTTACTCCTTTCTGGTGGATCTTGGTCTGTCCTGCTTCTCCACTGTGTCTATGAAAAACTTATACATCTGCACTTTTCAGAAGAAGAGTGTATTTTGCTGTAGTTTTGCTTCAATCCCCTCCCTGGGATGGTTTGGTGTGGCTCCTATGCCACCATCTCACCCGGAAGTCCTCTACTCTTGTCATTTCTTACATGCATATGTGTACATGCATGTGGAAGCCACAGGTTGACATCAGGAATCTTCTTCAATCATGCTTCCACCTTACATTTTCATGACAGGGATTACTGAACCTGGAGTTCTCTGATTTGGCTAGACTAGCTAGCCAGCATGTCCCATGGATCCTCCTGTTTGTCTCCCAGCACTGCGATTACATATGCCACCGTGGGCACACCTGCCATTTTATACTTTTTTGGTAACATGTGCTCTGGAGAGCCAAACTCAAGTCCTGATGGTAATTCCGCAAGCACTTTACCCGCTGAACTATCTCCCCAGCCCATTGTCTTATTTCTATAATGTCATTTTTTTTTGAGATCAAGTCTCATTATGTTGTCTAAACTGGCCTTAAGATTCTCCTGCCTCTGCCTTCTAAGTAGCTGGCATTATATGTTTATGACACCATTCCTGTCTCGCTCTTGTCATTCTCATCCAAAATCTTTGTGTGTTATGGAAAACCACGTGTGCACTCGCTCACCCCACCACTAGCAAATTTCTCAGAAGACAGCCTTTACTTTTGACCGTTTCTCCTCTCCATTGTGATAACCTTTCATTTGGTGTCTTTCCCTGTGTTGACATCTTAGTCTACCTCTTAGGTCTGGAGCATTTTGTATAAGGACATATTTCTAGTGAATTATTGTAACTGAGTGGCTGTGTTTTGTCCTGGCACTTTATCACACTGAATTGAGTTTCTTTAGGTATACTATTAAACTATGTTGTGCCTTTATAAAATGAGGATAGTAATATTGACCACCATGAGATTTAAAGACTAGATATGTGGAAAGTGGAAATTACTGAGGTGTTTAAGGCCTACCACATAAAACAGCTTTTATTTGACAGTTTATATCCTTGTTGAATAAATGACCTAAAAAGAATGTACCAACCTGATTCACAGATGAGCCATGAATTTAAATTGTGTAAGTGGGTATGGCTCCTTGTCACACAAGTGCGGACAGTATCCACACTGATGGATGTCCTTATGGAGCAGAACCCACTCCTAGCCTTTAATATGTACCTGGGCCACCTGATCACAGCCCGTCTCTAAGAAGCTGGTGGATTCCCTCAGACCCACAGAGCGAGTGACTCAGGGTAGCCTTACTCCTGATTCCATCTCCCCTTCAAAACCCTAATATCACACACATTGTCTGGGTCAGGAGAAAATAATAGCTCTCCTGTGGCTTTTCCCACTGTCGTTCATTTCTTTGATACACCCTTCAGACTCTCTGCCTCTCATTCCAGGCCCGACTGCTGTGGAATAAGGTGGCCATGGGGCATATGTTGCCACTTGAATTCACCTTTAGGTTAATTAAAATTAAAATTCCTGTTACTTGGTTGCACTGGCCACAACTCAAGATTCTACAGTTCTGCGTTGTCTAGGGCAACCATTTTGGCACACACATCTTCTCATGGGGGCTGGTCTTTGACAACACCACCACAGAGAAGTCAGGACTCAGGTTTTAGTGTTTATATATTCTTACAAACTCATATACTGCATGAGACACTGAAGTGAGAGTTGGATGGAGAATGACAAATGAGAATTCCACACAAAGATGAAATGTTGGGTTGACTGTGTGCTACATGTCAGGCTCCACACAGAATGTTTTCTGTGCCTTGTCTCCTGAATTCTTTTAGTGACCTTATGAGATGTGGCTATTTATAGATCCATATTATGAGCTGTAAAGTCACTGGTCCAGGACTCAGAAGTGTTCAGTGACACAACAATGAGTGAACACTAAGATATTGGGCTTTATATAATAGCTCTTAGCCACTGAGCCATCACCATGACAGTCATACCATGTACTCCTGAGAGATGACTTCTTAGTTGTTCATCCAGAAGCAGAGGACTCTCTGTCTTAAATTTAAAGGGACCTGGCCCAACCGCTAAAGAAAGCACATTCTACTCATGGTGCCAGTCAGGGGCCTCTGATTTCTAACAGAAACCAATCTGCTTATTAAAATTGCCATTTGGGCTTTGAAATTTACTGCTGGCCCTATACCTTGTGTGAATTTCTACCAAGATTGTACAACACATGGGAAAAGAATATATGATCTTAGGAAATGACTCAGGGCTGGAGAGATGGCTCAGTGGTTAAGGCACTTGCCTATGAAGCCTAGAGAATCAGATTTGATTCCCGAATCCCCCACATAAAGCCAGATGCACAAGGTGGCACATGCATCTAGAGTTCATTTGTAGCAGCTAGAGACCTTGGTGTGCCCATTCTTTTTCCCTATCTGCCTCTTTATTTCTCTGTCTCTTAAATAAATATAATAAAAATATAATAAAAATATTTCAAAAATAAGATGAATCATCAAAAAATTATAGGAGAAACTGACTTGTGTCACCTAGGCTATGAAAATTTGTGATCTTGTGTGAGTGTGTGGACATGTGTGTATGTATATGTGTGTGTTGTACATGCATGGGCTTATATGTGAACTCCAGATACATGTACCACTTTGTGCATCTGACTTTTTGCATGGGTGCTGTGGAATTGAACCTTGGTTATTAGGCATTGCAGGCAAGCGCCTTAACCACTGAACCATTTCTCTAGCTCCCCACCTTATTTTTTGACACAAGGTCTCTCACTGGCCTTTGGCTTACCAATTAGACTAGAAAGGTGGACCAGTAAGCCACAAGGATCCTCCTGTCTCCACCTCCCCAGTGTGTTGTGATTATAGGTATGTATTACCATGCCCGGCTTTTACGTGGGGGTGGCAGACAAACTTGGGTCCTTATGCTTGAACAGCAAGCACTTTACTGGCTGAGCCATCTTCCCATTCCCAGAAAATGGATGATTTTTATGAAAGTAAATAGGATGGACTGTGTGCAGGAGGCCTAAGTGCTATTGGGAGGATTTTCAGGAATTCTACTGGGATTCTCTCTGGCTCTCTCTGTATCCAGTATGTCTAGTTTCTGCTTACAAAGACATGACTAAAAGATCTAAATGTATGCTGTAAATGTGCATTACCTATGAAGGTCGTGTACAACTTTGAAGTTTGAAAGCTGGGAAGATAGTTCAACAGTTAAGTGTGCTTCCCACACAAGCATTAGGGCCTGAGGGGCCCTGAGACCATCTGAGTTTGAATCCACAGCATCCATGTAAACAGCTGGGTATGGTCACATATGTCTGTAACCTCAGTCTTGTGGGGAGCAGAGACCAGAGAATCACTGGGGTTTGTGGGAAAACAGCCAGCTCCAAAATCATACAGACTTAATCTCAAGGAAATCTGTGGATGAGGGATGGAGTAGACATCTAACATACTCACACACCACCATCACACATAGTACACACAGGCAAAATAAAAATAGGTTGGGGGCTGGAGAGATGGCTCAGCAGTTAAGGTGCTTGCCTGTAAAGCCTAAGGACCCAGGTTCGATTCCCCAGTACCCACATAAGCCAGATACACAGGGTGGTGCATGCATCTGCAGTTTGTTTAGGAGTCCCATACTCACTCTCTCTCTCTCTCAAATAAATAAATTAATTAAATATTTAATAAAATAGGCTGGGCTGGGCTGGGCATTACAGTTCACACCTATAATCCCAGCACTTGAGAGGATGAGGCAGAAAGATCATGAGTTCTAGGTCAACCTGGGCTATATAGTTAGACCCAGTTCCAAAAAATAAAATAACTGGTCTCAGCTTGGAGAAGATGCAAACACATGTATATTATTAATCTATAAAACATATTTTGTGCCCACTTGGAACTAGAATCTACCTTGAAGAATTCTATACTTGCAGTTTCTTGGTAGACTGAGGCACAGGGACAAACCTGGGCAATATCATGAGACCCATCTCAGAAAACAAACCCCATATTATGATTTCACAGACCTAACCCTATGCCAACACACTATATGTAAAAGAACTTTTCAGACCGCGGGCATGGTGGTGCACACCTTTATTCCCAGCACTCAGGAGGCGGAGGGAGGAGGATTGCCATGGTTCAAGGCTAGCCTAAGACTACATAGTGAATTCTAGGTTAGCCTGGGATTGACTGAGACCCTACCTCATAAAACCAAAAACCAAACCAACCAACAAACAAAAAAAACAAAACATGGACTTTTCAGACTCTTGGGAGGTATGAAATTATCCTAGGAATAACTAGTACAGTTACAGTTGGAATGTGGGCCGGTTTTGTATTTCAGCTCTTCTATATTGGATGAAGGTAGTCCTGAAGTATCACATTGGTCTGCGCCACAGAGAAGCTTAGTAAACACCCACAGTCCTCTACCAGGTTCTCACTGCAACAAGCCGGGGTCCCTTCAAAGTCCTCCTGTCTCAGCAGAGTCTCTTTCTCCTATCAGAATTGTGGATGAAGGTGCCCCATAATGAGTTCACAAGTTGTCCCTCTCTGCGCTGACATTCTGTCTGTGACATCACCTGTGCACCAGGTTGGAAACGTGAGACAGAGATCTCACAGCAGAACTCAAAGGATAAGAAGTTAGGTAGGTAAGGAAACAGGCCATGTGGGCTATAGACAGAGATCTTTATAGAGGGCTTTTACCAACTCCTGGAATCTTGAAGTGATTTAATTCTTTCTCTGTTCAAACCCATACCTCAGCCCCCAGGTAATCACAAGAGGGATGAAAAACACGACACGCTCTCTTTCTTTTCTAAGCCCTCTTTAATCTGATGTTTGAAAAGCAAGTGCTTTTTTCTTGTGCAAACAACTTCATAGAAATGTCCAATCTGGCACCCACAGTCTCTGACTGGGAAGAGTTGGTACAAAAGCCTCAACGCTTAGGGCCCAGGCTTTGAACCCACTCCAGCTGTATTGCCAATGCAAATGTGGGAGGGGGAGAAATTACTGGAACAAATTGAAAGGTTATTCAGATTGGAATTTAGAATCTCAATAAAAAAAGGCTTTTATAAGCCAAAGCCCTCAGAGTAACCGGATCATTTAAAAATACATCTTTTCTGTATTAAATGTAGTGTGACAGCCGCATTAGAAATGCTGCAGTCCAAGTATGTTCCTTAAACATTTTTCATTGACTTTTAGAAGGCCAGCTTAAAAAAAAAAAAAAATCTCCTTTTTAGGGGGCGGTGGCACATACTGCAGCCCACTCTATAAGTAGTTTCCATTTCTTTGTTTGTTACCATTTTTTAAAAAATGTTTCATTTATTTATTTGAGAGAGAGACAGAAAGAGGCAGAGAGTGGACGCATTGGGGCCTCTAGCCATTGCAAACAAACTCCATACGCATACACCACCTTATGCAGCTGGCTTACATGGGTACTGGGAAATCAGACCTGGGACCTTCAGCTTCACAAGCAAGCACTTTAACTGCTGAGCCATCTTTCCAGGCCCTTGACCATTTTTTGATACTTGCAAAGTGGGCTTTTCCCTGTGGATTGCTGAGGGCCCAGGGACCTCCCTGAATTATAGGCTTAGATAAAAAGTTGTTGAGCTTGTTATTTTCTTTCTTTCTTTTTTTCTTCTGGTTTTCGTTTCGAGGTAGGGTCTCACTCTAGCCCAGGCTGACCTGGTATTCACTCTGTAATCTCAGGTTGGCCTTGAACTCACGGCCATCCTCCTACCTCTGCCTCCCAGCTGAGCTTGTTGTTTTTTATTTTGATGTAGTGGAGAACATTCTCCTTACCCCTTACATGGCGGTGATGAGAAATCATTGTTCTTCACCGAGACACAAACCAAATCCACCAAACATGAGGCAATGACCAAAAGTAGGATTCCCTTGATGTCTTGTAAAGTGTCTTCTCTCAGTCCTTTGGTGGGGATGGAAGCCAGTTTTTTTTTTTTTTTTTTTTTTTAATTTATTTATCTGAGAGAGATAGAAAGAGGCAGATAAAGAGAGACAGAATGATGTCTACTTTTTTTTTTTTTTTTTTTTTATGTAGAGACTTGTTCTAGCCCAGGATGGCCTAGAATTAACTATGGAGTTTCAGGATGACCTTGAACTCACAGCAGTCCTCCTACCTCTGCCTTCTGAGTACTGGGATTAAAGGTGTGCACCAACCACGCCTGGCTCTGATGTCTAGTATTTTTTATGTCTAGTGATTTTTTAATCTGTGTTTCAGCAATAGGGTTGTGGCCATTTTATTCAACAGTCTGAGCCTCCCGAACAATCTTTCCATAACTAAAACTCTTGAACTAGCAGTTTGCGCTGACCAATACAATGATCAAACAGTAGCCCTCTTTCTGGTGAGAATATAAGTTGCTTCAAATTCTGTGCTGATGGTAACTTGTAGGTTTCATTTCAGTACGAGGCTGTCTGAAGCCTCTTGTCCTGTTTGTGTTTTTAGATGAGCTTGGTGCCCAGGAAGCTCTTGAATGATGCTATTCTTGTCCTTCATCACACTATGCTAGCTGGAGGTGTATTCATGGCTCCTCTTCTCCATAAGCAGATCTCAAAGAGCACACTTATCTGTTCCGGTTTCTGTGCATCTGGGAGACAGTATCACTAACCTGTCTGTGGTAGGCATCATTCTGATTGTACATATTAGACCAGTCACCTGAAGCCCTACCTCTGAATACATCTTCTCCACAGATACAGCATCATTTGGCTAGGAACATGTTTGACGAGACACAGCAGTGCCTTATCTGGTATCTAGACAGTCTTTTTCTATACCAGGAGAACCTTCCCGCATCGTGTTCATCTAGGGGTGGCGGGGGTCAGCAAAGCCATGCACCACTAACTCTATTCCTGGCACGAAAATTCAACAGAAAATTGGTGTGGGTTGCTTTGCCCCTGATAAGACATTTCCTTCAGGTCATGGCAGTCCTCAACAGCACTGTCCACCATGAAAGGGGTACCACATGAGGACAATGTACCAATGCTAGCCTAGGGAGATACGTCAGTCATCCAGTGCTCAAGGATATCCTTTGGGATGTGTATCAGACAGCTTCAGGTTCGCTGAGATGAACGTGCAGACCAGGCACAGTTCTGGAGGAAGGGATATTTATCGGAGCTTATAGGTTCAGGGGAAGTTCCATAATGGCAGAAGAAGCTGGCCTGCTCTTCACAGGACCAGGCAAGAGAAAGAGAAGCCACAAGCCAAAATCCACAGCATAGCATACCTCTGGAACTCCAACTAGGCCCACTTTGCATATCTTTACATTGAAATCCTAAACCCACCACCCTACCTTAATATCCACCCAGTGACATTGCCTCCAGCAAAGTGGCTGAAGATGCAAACTATAAACTAATAAAACATTGAATATATTGCGGGCCATCAATTCAAACTACCACAGGATGCAAGTGAGTATGTGACATCATTAGTGACATATGTAAGATCTGTGTTTAAAAACTGGCATCTGGGGCTGGAGAGATGGCTTAGTGGTTAAGGTGCTTGTCTGCGAAGCCTAAGGGTCCAGGTTCAATTCCCCAGTACACATGTAAGCCAGATGCACAAGATGGCATATGTGTCTGGAATTCATTTGCAATGGTTGGAGTCCTTGGTGTGCCTATTCTCTTTCTTTCTCATATAAATAAATAAATAGCCAGGCATGGTGGTGCACACTGTTTATCCCAGCACTCAGGAGGCAGAGGTAGGAGTTCGAGGTCTCCCTGAGACAACATAGTGAATTCCAGGTCAGCCTGAGCTAGAGCTAGACCCTACCTCAAAAAACCAAAAAAAAGAATTAAAAAAAAGCATCTATTTTTAGATGTTGGAACTTGAACTTAGGTTAGTAGCATGCTGCCAACAAGACTGGCTGTCAGTGAGAGTCAGTGCCTCTGAGGAGTGTACACTTTCCTTTATCTTTACTGTGCGTTCAGTTCCTTCCCTAAGTGATCTGACAGCTGACAGCTGTGGCCATCATGGGACCTGCTGCTCCCCAGGTTCAAGCCCTCCATCTGAGAGTGAGGAGCAGAGGGAAGCGGGTCGATAACTGTTAGTGCTCACAGAGGGAAAGGCTCTTGCATTGACTCTGCCAGAATCCCATGCTCCATGGGCAACATAATGGGTTTCATTCGGAGCCCTGCATAGGCCAACTATCATGATATGGTTGGGAAACTTTCCATCAGCTACTGTGAGCTCCGCCACTCTGCTCCCTCTACCTCTGTTTTTGGCTTCTCCATTCCTAGATGGATTTGACAACGCAGCCAGCCATCTAGATTGGGATTTCATGCTCTGCCACACCGTTGCCCAAGTTATTTCTCTCACAAAGGCCTCCTTCACAAAGTCCTTAATCTAAGTCATGCATAGAAGGTGTATTAAGGGCCAGCAACTGAAAGACGGCAAGAACCAGCAACTTCCTGAAAATTAGTATCATTAAAGCCCTTCCATGAAGGCTGAACAATTCATTAGCATGAATCTGGGCAAGAGCCCCACCCCCCAAAACATATGTAATGAATTCAGGGCTCTTTGGCCATGGTCCAGTCAAGTTCTGAGGGGTATTCTCAGTATTTTCAAGGTCACAGGAGAAGTCTCATTTAAAGCTTGTCATGTGTGTTTCCTGCATGTTACGTTAGAGATTGTTCTTTACATTCATTGGATGTGTCCCTTGCCTTTAAATTTCTAGACAAAGGTCAGATTACATTGGTTCATCAAGCCACCAGTCCAATGCCTCTATGAGAAAAGACATCCACACCCATGTCCTGATGTATTTCTAGGGTTCCCAGAGCAACCTAGGGGACCTGGGGGAATTATTTGTGATTGACATTGGTTTTGTTGCATGGAAAAGGACTCTAACTCTGCCTTTCCTTTGTGGAGTTTTCTTTGCAGTTCTATGAGTAGGGTTTGACTAATGCCTTGAAAATGTCCTCAAAGGCTGGAGAGATGGTTGAGTGGTTAAGGTGTTTGCCTGTGAAGGCTAAGGACCCAGGTTCAATTCCCCAGTACCTATGTAAGGCCAGATGCACATGGTAGCTCATGTATCTGGAGTTTGCAGTGACTAGAGGCCCTGGATCTCGCTTTCTCTCTCTCTCAAATTAATAAATTATATTAATTTTTTTTTTTTTTTGGTTTTGCAAGGTAGGGTCTCACTATGGTCCAGGCTGACCTGGAATTAACTATGTAGTCTCAGGGTGGCCTCGAACTCTTGGCGATCCTCCTACCTCTGCCTCCCGAGTGCTGGGATTAAAGGCGTGCGCCACCACGCCCGGCTTATATTAAATATTTTTAATTTTATTTTATAAATTTTTATTTGAGAGAGAAAGAGAGAATGGGCATGCCAGGACCTCCAGCCACTGCAAATGAATTCCAGACACATGTTCCACCTTTTGCATCTGGCTTACGTGGGTTCTGGGGAATCAAACCTAAGTCCTTTGGCTTTGCAAGCAAATACCTCAACTGCTAAGCTGTCTTTCCAGCCCCAGTGACTATTCTACACATCTGTTTGTAAACCCATCCTCATTTTAAAACTCTAATTACAGACTGTTAAAATCATATATTTAAAGAAAGACTGGCATCTCCCACCAGATAGAGGAACTGTTATCTAAAAAGCAAACATGCCTTTGGTTCTAACAGACTGCTGCAGTCAGGTTTGCAGTGCTGGCAGAGAACACCCGGCCAAGAGCACATTGTGGGGGAAAAAGCGTTTATTTTGGCTGACAGACTCAAGGGGAAGCTCCGTGATGGCAGGGGAAATGATGGCATGAGTAGAGAGTGGACATCACCTCCTGGCCACCATCAGATGGACAACAGCAAGAGGAGAGTGCACCAAACACTGGCAAGAGGAAGGTGGTTATAACACCCATAAGCCCGCCCCCAACAACACATGACCTCCATGAGGGTTTAATTTCCAAACTGCCATCAGCTGGGAACCTAACATTCAGAACAACTAAGTTTATGGGGTACAGCTGAATCAAACCACCCCACAGAGAGACACACACATGTGAGAGAGAGAGAGAGAGAAGAAAAATCCACTAGTATATTCCATTAACTTGCTAAACATATAATTATTCACATTTTGTACAAAAACTGTGCAAATCCATTGTTAGACTATGCTCAGAACTGGCGCCAGTGGACAGCACAGGTGAACAGCAGTTATGGAGGAATCAATTGGGAAATAAAGAGGTCAACTTCAAAGAAATTTGATAGAAAACTCTTCAAGTGTTACAAAAGAAATGTATCAAATGAGGATTTTTATGTATGAAGTTATGCTGAAGGATGTTTTAGTAACAGTAACAACACTAAATTTTAAAAAATATTTTATTTTTCTTTATAGAAGAGAGAGAGAGAAAGAGGGAGAGGGAAAGAGAGAATGGGCACACCAGGGCCTCCTGCATGTGCCATCTTGTGAATCTGGCTTATGTGGGTTCTGGGAAATTGAACCTGGGTCCTTTGGCTTTGCAGGCAAGCGCCTTAACCACTAAGCCATCTCTCCAGCCCTAACAAAACTAAATTTAAATGACTCAAAGACAGAGGTTTATTTATTCATAATGTAAGATATGATGCAGGTTGGGTAGATCTCCTGGAAGGTGAGAACTCAGCCTCCTTGTACTATTGGCACCACCAGTGTCAACATGGGGTCTCTAAGGAACAAGTTTTGAGGTGAGTGTAGAAGGAAGAAGTTAATAGGAGTCTCATAGGCAAAGAGAAGGCTTTATTCTGACTGCAGGGCCTGTGAGGATGATACCTCACGTTCCAAGGGCACTATGACCCTGGAAATGAGAGGGTCCTGGGTGCTGTGTGGCTGGGGGTGTTATAGCCTTGGGGTGGGGGACAGGCTGCAAAGTGAGTTAGGTGGAAGTGGGGATATGGGAGTTTCCCAGGATATAAGTCAGCAAGTTGCTTTTTTTTTTTTTTTTTCAAGGTAGGGTCTCACTCTAGCCCAGGCTGACCTGGAATTCACTATGTAGTCTCAGGATGGCCTTAAACTCACAGGGTTCCTCCTACCTCAGCCTCCTGAGTGCTGAGATTAAAGGTGTGTGCCACCATGCCCAGCAGGAAGTAGCTTCTTGGTTCCTAAGATTGGGGGGGGGCAGCTGGTTATCCCTGGACAGACTGTGGCTCTGCAAGTCGGCCAAGTCCTGACAAATCCACTGGCATCTGTCCAGGGTCTGCTTGCTGACTCCTCCATAATTTTGCAGGAGAAAGACTGAGCCATAGTGTAGAAACTGGTTTTGGGAAACTAGTAAGACAGTATGCCATTTATATTCATGTTCCATTGGCAAGAACTTAGTCATGGATCCCAAACATACCTGCAAGGGATCCTGGGAGATGTAGTTCTCTTCAGTGTGCAGGAAGAGGAAATAGATATCTAAGCAACTTGGTTTTTTATTTTTATTTATTTATTTGAGAGAGAGAGATACAGAAATAGGCAGGTAGAGAGAGAGAGAGAGAGAGAGAGAGAGAGAGAGAGAATGGGCAGGCAAGGGCCTCCAGTCACTCCAAACAAACGCCCCCTTGTGTGCCCCCTTGTGCATCTGGCTTACGTGGGTCCTGGGGAATTGAACCAAGGTCCTTTGGCTTTGTAGGCAAGCACCTTAATCGTTAAGCCATCCCTCCAGCCCCAGAAACTTGGTTTTAATGAAAGGCCTCACATAGATGCAGGACTCCAAGAGGATCTCACTACAAAAGTAATTTTTAGCCAGCAAATAGAATATTTATTGTTAGATACATTAAGGGTAATGAGTATGCAACACATCGTAAATACTTTCAGAGACCTAAGAGCTATGATTCCATATTTGTTGCCATTTGAGAAGCTATTGCATAGAATATTTAGTTTACTTTTAGTTATCTGCGGTTGAAGATATTTAAAAGTCAGAGGCAGCTGGGCATGGTGGCTCATGCCTTTAATCCCAGCAATCGGGAGGCAGAGGTAGGAGGATCGCCATGAGTTTGAGGCCACCCTGAGACTACATAGTGGGACAGCCAAAGCTGGAGCGAGACCCTAGCTCAAAAAACCAAAAAAAGAAAAAAAGAAAAAGAGTCATGTCTGAGGAGGTCATTTTAATTACCATCTTGGTATACTGAACAACCTGCTTACTTGTCTGCCGTTCTTCTGTGAGGCATATATTTTATTTTTTAAGTATTTAATTAATTAATTAATTAATTAATGAGAAAGAAAGAGAGAGAAGCAGTTAGAGAATGGCCATATCAGGACCTCTAGCCACTGCAAACAAACTCCAGATGCATGCATCACCTAGAGCATCTGGCATTACATGGGCACTGGGGAATCAAACCTGGGTCCTTGGGCTTTGCAGGTAAGTGCCTTAACTTCTGAAACATCTCTCCAGCCCTATGTAGCATTTTTTTTTTTAGATTTTATTTTTATGTATTTATTTATTAGAGACAGAGAGAGGGGGAGAGAGAGAGAGAGAGAGAGAGAGAGAGAGAGAGAGAGAATGGGTATGCCAGGGCCTCTAGCCAATGCAAACGAACTCCAGACACATGTGCCACCATGTATATCTGGCTTTCGTGGGGCCTGGAGAATCAAACCTGGGTCCTTAGGTTTTGCAGGCATGTGCCTTAATCACTAAGCCATCTCTCCAGCCCCTATGTAGCATATTTTGACAGAAGGTATTAAACTCTTACCATAGATAATGAACAGGGGACCACAACTTTAGACTCACAAATGCCTGGATTCTAATGGTAACCCTGTTATAAAATGATGTGATTTTTCTCAACTTGACTTACCCCTTGGAGCCAGGATTCTCTCATGTAAAAAAAAAAAAAAAGAATAGCAATAAGTACTGTTCGCTGGGTACCGTGTTCATCAGAGTGTGCCTGAGCAGTTCACATAGTCTCACCAAGTAACATCAAATGAAAAATACTCACAGAAAAGACCTGTAGTTCCAGATAAGATGACCGAATTTGCAACATATGTTATCTGAAAACAGCAATTCTTTCTGGAGCTAATTCTTCAACTCATTTTGATTTTTGCAGTTGGTGTTCCCCATCATCACATATGAACAGTGACCACATCATAGTCTCAGGTGGGGTCAGAAGTTTGAGGCACTACCAACAGTTATCCCTATATAGTCCTTTCTAGTTCATTAAGGTTGAAATTCTTCCTCACCTTCAACCTAGCAACCATCTCTGTATATCCATACCATTGTCCAGGAATGGGTCCCATGCTCATGACAGAGCCAACCACTGGCAAAGTGAAATTCCTGTGAATAACTTTGACCAATCTTGATTCTTCACTGGGGTCCTGGAGGAAGCAACATCCTCACATACAAGGCAGGGCACAGATCTAAACCCAGCTAGGAGCCTGGCATCAAGGAGAGACACGGATGGTAGGTGATACCTCACCATCTACCTCTAGTCACCTTCTCCTTCCAGTCCACATAGGCTCCCGTGATGGGCCCACCATTTGGAGTGACTCTTCAAGGGTTTTTGCAGATCAATATAAAACACCGAACATACAAGTTGGTATATTCTGTCATACAAACTCTCCCTCCCTCCCTTCCCTCTCTTCTATTCTTATCCTTTCTCTCTCCCTTCTTCCTTTTTCCCTTCCTCCCCTGTCTTACCATATTATGCAGTACACATTCAACTTCCAGCCTTCATTTTAATGAAAGACATGATCAGGACAGTGTTAAGGAAGAAGAGGAGCTGCCTTGGAGGAAGTTGTATACTTAGAATGAGGGTTCTGGACAGCCTGGCTTGGATTCTGACCCTACCACATTCTTGTCTGATGACCTCACAAGATTCCAGAATGCTGGGTGTATTTTCTTCATCTGTAAAATGGGTATTGTCTTAATGATGATACCTAGCAGTATTTGTTTCTTATGTCTGTTGTGACAGTTCACCTCCAATGTCATGGCTTCAAGCAGCTCAGTTTTTCTAAAAGAATATTTTATTTATTTATTTGAGAGAGAGAGAGAGAGAGAGAGAGAGAGAGAGAATGGGCGCACCAGGGCCTCTAGCCACTGCAAATGAACTCCAGATGCATGTGCCACCTTGTGCATCTGCCTTTATATGGGTACTGGGGAATTGAACCTAGGTCCTTAGGCTTTGCAAGCAAGTGCCTTAACCACTGAGCCACCTCTCAAGCCCCAGATTAGGTTTATTATCTTCCAGTTCTCTGGTCCAAGGCCCATGTGGCCTCCCGGGGTTAGGATCAAGGTAGGAATAGGACAGGGTCACATTTCTTTCTGGAGACCCCAGGTGAGAATTTATTTGCTTGTCTTGTGCAGCTTTAGCAACTGCCATAACCCTTGGCTCACGGCCCCTTCCACCTTCAGATCCAGCAGTGGTGGTTTGATCTTTCTCCCATGTAGCTCTCTGACCTTTGCATCTTCCTCTTACAATGATACTGTGGTCGGATTGACTTGGCAGATCGGTCCTATTTATAAGACCCTCTTTGCAGCAGTCTCAGTTCCATCTGCAACTTTAATTCTCCTTTGTCACATACCCTATAATCACAAATTCCTAGACATCGCAGGGGCTGGGGCAGGGGTGCATTATACTTTCATATATCACACTGTCCACTGCTGTAGGAAGGTTCTCATGGCTAAATGGGATGATTTCTGTGATGGCTTGGACTATTGCTGGTCGCATAAGCAAATGCTTCGTAACTGTCTACCATAGCACCATTATGCTGATCATGTGACAGATTTGCTTTGCAGAGGGCCTGCCTCTTGGTAGTTCTGTCCCATGATAGAAGCTGATGATGGGATGATGAAAGGATTCACTTAGGTCATAGCTACTTCCACCTTGTTTTCTGCAGCCCAAATCCAAGATCTGAGGTGCTTTTGGAATTATTGGTTTCTCCACAGAACACATGTGGTTTGTTCAAAGCCAGTTCTACAGAGGATAAGAATGAAGCCACTGGGCTGGATTCAAGGAGATAAGATCCTCACAAAAATGTGGCCAAGAGAAGGCATTCCAGGCCTGGACAAATGGTTCTGCAGTTAAGGCGCTTGCCTGCAATGCCTAATGACCCAAGTTCGATGCCCCAGTACCCACGTAAAGCCAGATGTACAAAGTGGCGCATGCATGTGGAGTTTGTTTGCAGTGGCTGGAGGCCCTGGCCACCCATTCTCTCTCTCTCTCTCCCTCCTTCCTTGCAAAAAAAAACATGAAGGTATTCCAACCACTCTTCCTTGCATCCCCTTTGGTTAGCCCTGGTGCAAGAAGGAGTGCCTGGTGTTGATTGTTTAGGTAATGAACTCGAGTACAGAATCTCTCCTCCTCTTATTAGTTGCAGGACCTTAGGCTTTGGGTTTTCCATTTTTCAGATGTGGATACAAATAGTCCCTTGTATGGCACAATATAAGCCTGGTCCTAGCCAGACCGCATGGCAGAAGAAAGCAGGGAGTGGCTTCTGTGAACATGGCATTCTGCGCAGGCTTGGTGTGACAACAGTTACAGTCCCATGCTCGCGAGAAGCCTACTATGAGATGTCCTATCCAGAGACAGGCTGTCATTGGTCACAAAAAGGGGACCACCCCATTCAAGGATTAGCCAGCCAACCCCCTTAAAATCCACGTGCATTTTGCTAAATAAACGAGTTTGTGGAGTCTCGCTTCCGCTTTCACCCAACTCCCGGAGTCTGTGTCGTGACTCTGTGCTGCTCACCCCAACTCGGCTGAGACCCTACCGTTCCTCCTGAGCTAGCCTTGGGGGTTAGGGACCGCAACAGTACCTGCTTCAGGACGAGGTGAGGACTGGATGAGCTAATCCTGGCTCAGCCCTTGGCACTAGAAGGGCTTTGCTGGGTGTGTAGGTCAGGGAGAACTGTGGCAGGTTTCCTGCACATGAAGAGCTCCTGGACAGTAACGACAGCTGAGAGGGCTGTCCTTCCTCCTGCCAGTCAGGAGCCAAGGTGTGTGTGACTCAGAGCCATTTTCATGATCCTGTCCCATGGAGCTAAATCTTCAGATGCATGTTTATTCCAGTAACTCTCCCGTCACCCTCTATTGCATCATATATTATAACTGTGAGGTGAAAACAGTATCTGGAGAATGTAGCCATTGTTCAGGTCTTACATAAGGGATAATGGTTGCTGAATCTTCACACTGAGTAGGAGGCTGGATTTGTTGTTGGTTAAGGTTAGATGGTGACATGTGGGCCAAGGGAAAGACAGTAGAGAGCTGTGGTTTCTTCATTGGAAAGAAATACATTGCAGGGCCTGGACTCAGCAGGAGAATTAACCTTGTCTTGGACTGTTTACATACCACAGTGGGAAGAACTGAAGATAAAGATGATGAAAGACAAGATGACACTATCATGTCACCTGGCCTGGGAACAAAAGTGCTGTTGTTTGCAGATAGCCTTTATTCATCCAAGTGAGAAGAGCAGGCGTTTGTTCAAAATTACAATTCAGAAGGAATGTCAGGAAAGCTCAGGCTCCGTCCACCCTTGGCCAGAGGGACTACGTTTCTGTGCCCAGGGGCCAGCGTAACCTTCAGAGTGAGTGGGCTGCATGGCATGGTTTGTCTTGAGAACACCCCATCTTGATTTGTTTCATGCCCTCTCAGAATTTCTTCTTGGACTTGACAGAATCCTAGTCTTAAGCTTCTTATTAGAGAGAGCAAAGGTTATGCTTAGAAAGTGGAAGTTGAGGGCTGGAGATGGAGACATGGCTTAGCAGTTAAGGTACTTGCTTAAGAAGCCTAAGGAGCCAGGTTTGATTCCCCAGTGCCCATGTAAACTAGATGCACAAGGAAGCATTATTTTATTTTATTTTATTTTTTTGAGGTATGTTCTCACGCTAGCCCAGGCTGATCTGGAATTCACTATGTAGTCTAAAACCGGTCTCAAACTCACAGTGATCCTCCTATCTCTGCCTCCTGAGTGCTAGGATTAAAGGCGTGCACTACTATGTCTAGCAATCACAGCATTATTCACAATAGTCAAAATATGGAAGCTACATGAGTGGCCATCAGTAGATAGATGAATGAATAAACAAATTGGGGTGTGTGTGTGTGAGAGAGAGAGAGGGATATTGAGAAAGAGAGGTATATAGAGAGAAATGGGATATTAGTTAGATATGAATAAAAAGGGACTCCTACATTTGTGACAATGTCAATGAAATTGGAGAACATTATTCTAACAGAAAATCAAATGCTATATGACATCATTATAAGTTGAACTCCTACAATGTTGGTAGCCAGAGGCTCAGGAGAGGAGCTGGGACAAATGGAGACATGTTGTTCAAAGGGTGTAAGCTGTCATTTATGAAATGAACATATTCTGGGGATCAAATGAACAACATATGTATTCATTTGTCAAACTCATTAAACAGTCCCTGTATATATCTCATTATCACACTCACATCTGGGATTTATATAATCATTATTACTAAAATGCTTGAAAGTAGATGGACACATGGGTTCTTTCCGGTTAAGGCTATTTCAATTATGCTGCTGTAAAAATTCTTCCACATATCTTTTATTATGCGTAGATTTATGCATTCCTGTTGGGGATTTACCTAGATGTGGACTTACTGGCTTGTAGATTTGAACCTGTTTGGCATTAGTAGATACTGCCTAAGAGCAATCCCCAGTGGTTGTAACCAAAGGGAGTCTGGTTCTTCTGTGTCAACACACGGTAGGTGTCATCAGAGCCCTTAGGTTGACGTTCCAGGGTGTGGGGTGCAATTTTAATTTGTATTTTCACAATGTTGGTTAGCTTTTTCTCTGTTGGCTATTTGTATATCTTCTCTTGTGACTTGTCTTTTAAATCTTTTGCTCATTAACAGATCTTGTGGCCTGTTGTGGCTTTTTAAAATATTTCATTTATTTATTTGAGAGAAAGAGGCAGATAGAGAATAGGCATGCCAGGGTCTCTAGCTACTGCAAACAGACTGCAGATGCATGTAACACCTTGTGCATCTGGCTTTATGTGGGTATTGGGGAATTGAACTTAGGTCCTTTGGTGTTGCCTGTAAACTCCTTAAGCACTGAGCCATCTCTCCAGCCCCCCTCCCCATGTGCTATTTATCAACTTATGGTAGTTTTTAAATATATTTTAGAAAACAGTCCTGTATTAGATATATACTCTGAAAATAATCTTGCATTATATGGCTGGCTTTGTCTCTCCAGGTTTTTAATTTTTCAACAGGTTGGTTGTATTCATGTTTTCTTGGTAAAAATTGCTCTTGGATGTATAGTTTAAGGCACACCCTCCACTGCATGGCTGGATGACTTTTCCCAATATTATCTTCTCAAGACTCTGTTATTGTGCTGCACTTCATTAAGTTTTATTATTAAAATCCATCTGGAATTAATATGCCTCACTTTTTCCCCGTGTGACTAGTCAGTTTATCCAGCGCCAGTCATGAAAGAAAGAAGAATCCACATTTTCCTCGTCATGTTCTCACAGCAGAACTCAGGTTGTTTTCTAATGCTGACGTCATGCCATCGCTATCTATACCTGTGGAAATTCCCCCGTTACTGTCATTCGGGCTTTGTAAATCTTGATATCTGGTAGTATATGTATTATTTTTGTTCTTCGATTTTTTTTTTTTGTCTCTTTTTGGTCTTTTCCATTTCTGTATATATTTTGGCATCAGCTTGTTGATCTCTGCAAAATAGCCATCTGGGACTCTGGATTGAGTTTAGTGAGAAAACTGAAGGGAAGAAATTGGATATACCTTTGCAGTGTTGAATTTTCTAATTCACGGACTATCAATACCTGTGCTTTCAGTTTCTTTTTCTTTCTTTTCTTTCTTTTTTTTTTTTTTTTGTGTGTGTGTGGAGGGGGTTGAGGTAGGGTCTTTCTCTAGCCCAGGCTGACCTGGAATTCACTATGTAGTCTCAGTGTGGCCTCAAACTCACAGTAATCCTCCTAACTCTGACTCCCAAGTGCTGGGGCTAAAGGAGTCCATCACCATGCCCAGCCACACCTGTGCTTTCTGTGTATAAGTTTGTAGTTCAAGTATTAGAGATCTTCCATCCAGCTTATACTGAAATTATAAATGTTTTAATACCATTTTGTTTGCTAATATATAAATATAATGGAATATTGTGTCTGTACCCAATGATTTCCACTAATTCACTTGTTAATAATTCTCCACTCGGTATCTATCCCATTGATTTCCAACATATATAGATATATGATAGCATTTTATTTCTCTCTTCCAGCCTGTTTGCTGTTACAGGACTTCCTGTGTGATTCATCCATCTTCTGTTTAAAGCTAATGAAGTACTACTGCTATACGAATGCTTGTCTAGTGCTTCTGCATCTTATTTGTATAGATTATTATATTATTTTATATTTTCTTCTTCTTCTTTTGATACCAGGGATCACATTACTTGATTTTCCAAAGATGAAATAAACTTGCATTCATAGCACAAATCCCATGTTTTCATAATGTGTTAAGCTTTCATATCCCACTGCATTTAATTTGCTGCAATTTTAAAATCTTTGTCTATGTCAAAATAAAGAAATCTGAAATTTCCTACCTAATAATGCATCTTTTTTCATTTTGAATGTGTTTTGGTTTTGAGGGGGTCTCATTGTATATAGCCTAGGGTGGCTTGGAACGCACTGCTTCCTGATGACCTCACGGCTCTGCACTGCCACCCTTGCACACTAGCAGCTCCTTTTCCATTGCTGGGTGGTGGTGGTGTGTGTTATATGGGCACATCAGAGGACCACCTCTGGGTGTCGGTTATCGTCTTCCACCTGATTTGAGATGTCTCTGGTCTTGGTGTTTGCCCCTATGAGTGCCAGACTAGCTGCTCCATGAGCTCTGGGGTTCTCCTGACTCACCTCTTATTGTTGATGGGATCACAAATGCATGTACTACTTGGTTCTGGCTTTAGGTGGATTCTGGGGGTCCAAACTGTGTGCCTGCACAGAAACCACTTTACCCATTGTTGCAGTCAGGTTCGCACTGCTGGAGAAATCACCCCACCAAGAGCAGCTTTGGTGGGGGAGGGATTTATTTTGGCTTACAGGCTCAAGGGGAAGCTCTATGATGGCAGGGGAAATGATGACATGAGCAGAGGGTGGACATCACCCCCTGGCCAACATAAGGTAGACAATAGCAACAGGAGAGTGTGCCAAACACTGGCAAGAGGAAACTGGCTATAATACCTATAAGCCTGCCTCCCCAAATTCACTGCCTCCAGGAGGCGTTAATTCCCAAATCTCTATCAGCTGGGTACCTAGCATTCAGAATGCCTAAGTTTATGGGGGACACCTGAATCAAACTCCCACACTCACAAAGCCATCTCCCTATCCCCTTTTCTTCTATGTTTTTTAAAAAAATATTTATATTCATTTTATTTGAGAGAGGAGAGAGAGAATGGGCACCAGGGTCTCTAACCACTGCATATGAACTCCAGATGCCTGCACTGCCTTGTGCATCTGGCTTATGTGGGTATTGGAGAATTGAACCCAGGCCATTAGGCTTCACAGGCAAGCATCTTAACCAGTAAGCAATCTCTCTAGCCCATTTTCTTCCATGTTTTGATTATGATATACTGACCCGAAAATGAGTTGGGCAGCATTTCCTCTTTTTATATTTTCTGGAAGGATGTGTATAAGTTCATTATTTATTCCCTTATTCATTATATGGAAAATTTCAATGGTGAAGCCTCAGGGGACTGCCATTTATTTTCATTATTAGATCCAATTACGTTTGTAAATGTAAGGCTACTGAGATTTGAACATTGGATTTTGAATTGGTTCTTATAAGTTATCCTGTAGGACTGTGTCCATTTTCCATAAATTCTCCTATTATTGATCTAAAGTTGTTTATAAAGTTCATTTTCCTTTTTTATATATAAAAATCTGTAGGAATAGACTCCTTTTCATTCTTGATATGGTTAATTTGTGTTTTCTCTCATTTTTCCTAAATCCTTATTTCTAAAGGTTTATCTCTTTAATAATAATTATTTTTTAATGAAGCAACTCTTAGCATTTTATGTCAGTTTTTTGTGTCACTGATTTTTTTTTCTTGTTTTAAAATTTCATCCCTTCCACTTTATTTGGGTGCAGCTTGACATTTTCTGACTTATAAAAAGGAACCATCAGATCATGAATTTCCACTCCTCTTTATTGTTACATATGAATGACAGATACCCTTTCCTACTAGCCTCATGAGAGACAGCCCAGCTTAGAGATGTCATTATCCATTGCCATTATCACTGAGTTTAAACTACTTTCTACGTTAATGTAGATGTTGGCTCATGATTTTTTTTCTTCTTTTAAAAAATATATTTATTTGTAAACAGAGAGAGGAAGGAAGGGAGGAAGGAAGGAAGAGAGGAAAGGAGGAAGGGATTATGGGTGTGCCAGGGCCTCTAGCTATGACAAATGAGCTCCAGATGCATGCATCACCTTGTGCAGGGGAATCAAACCTGGGTCCTTTGGCTTTGCCAGCCAATGCCTTAACCACTACTCTAAGCCATCTCTGAAGCCTGGCTCATAACTTTTAAAAAATGTATCATTTAGCTAACAGATTTCTGAATCTGGGTTTCCTATTCAATGTTTTATCATTTTAGGTTATTTCTTTGTCAAAATACTGATGTAATCGCTATCTTTTAAAATACATTTACACCTGCTTTGTGATGCACATATGGTGTGTTCCAGCTGATGAACCTTGAGCAGTGGCAGACAATGCATTCCACAGCTGATCAATGCAGTGCTCAGAATAAGCGTGGGGAGTTGAGTAGTCTGTCCTAATGAGATCCATGTTTCCATCAGTAGTTTTGTTTGTTCCATCAGTGGGAGAGATGTACTAAAATCTTCCACTATAATCTTATGTTTCTCTATTTCTTCTTTAGTTTGGCCAGATGTTATCTTTATATTGTTGTGGCTCTGGTATTAGTTTATTTTTGCCACCCAAGTTGAAGGTCATCCTTACATGATCTTGTGTGATTTTAACCCTGATAAATGATTTCAAGGTGTTGACATTTTTTTTTTCTATTTTGACTTTTTATTATTTTAGTTGGCTTGCAGAATGAGTCTTATTATGACATTTTCATACAAATATATCACTATAATTTGGCCATATTTGTAGTCCCCCACTCTTTTCTTCTTATTTTCCAACTCCTGATGGTCCATTTTATCCCCTTAAAATATGCCTCCATTTTTTTCTTAAGAATAAATACATATATATTCCATATATGTGAGAATACATGTAAGATATCTGTCTTCATTTCTCCCAGTAGCTTTTCTTGTCTCCACATACATAATTCCTCTTATACTTTAATGTCATATATACATACATATTTTATAATTTTAAAATTTAATTTAATTTCTTTATTTGCAAGCAGAAAGAGATAGAGAGGAGGCAGACAGAGAGATAATGGGCACACCAGGGCTCTAGCTACTGCAAATGAACTCCAGATGCATATGCCCCCTTTGTGCATCTGGCTTACATGGGTGCTGGGGAATCGAACCTGGGTCCTTTGGCTTCACAGGCAAGTACCTTAACCATTAAGCCATCTCTCCAGCCCACATATATATTTTAAATTTTTATTCCACATTGTTCTCTAGTTCTATTCATTTTTCTGCAAATGGCATAATTTCATTCTTTATGGTGAATTAAACTAATTGTGTGTGTATGAGAGAGAAAGTCTTACTCATCCATCCATTAATGGGTATCTAATCAGTTTCAATATCTTGACTTAAAGTCCTTTGAATATATACCATGAGTGGTATTGCTATATGGTATAGTAGTTCTAATTTTAGCTTTTTTTTTTTTTCTTGAGGTAGGGTCTCACTGACCTGGAATTCACTATGTAGTCTCAGGGTGGCCTCGAACTCTCAGTGATCCTCCTACCTCTGCCTCCTGAGTTCTGGGATTAAAGGCTTGTGCCACCATGCCCAGCTTATTTTAGCTTTTAAAGGAACTTACACATAGACTTCCATTGTACTTACACAAGCTTGTTGTTCCATCAACAGTATATAAGGATTCATTTTTTTCTCATATCCTCTCCAGCATTTTAGTGTTGTTTGCTTGGTGATAGCCATTCTGACTTGAGTGAAATGGAATCACAAGGTAGCTTTAATTTGCATATCCCTGATGGCCTAGAATAATGAATATTTTTCATTGATTTATGGACTATTTATATTTCTTCTTTGCTTATTTATTGATTAGATGGTTTGTTGTGTGGGGGGGATTTTTTAATTAATTTGTTTATTCTAAGTATTAATGCCCTGAGAGATGTATAAATGGTAAGATGTTCTCTCATTCAATAGTGTATATTTTCTTTTCTTTTTTAAATATTTATTTTTTATTTATTTGAGAAAGAGAGAAGGGCAGAGAGAGAGAGGGGTAATGGGTGTGCCAGGGCCTCCAGCCACTGCAAACGAGCTCCAGATACATGTGCCACCTTGTTCATCTGGTTTACATGGTCCTAGGGAATTGAACCAAGATCCTTTGGCTTTGCAGGCAAACACCTTAACTACTAAGCCATCTCTCCAGCCCCTTTTCTTATATATATTTTTTTTATCTGAGAGAGAGAGGGACAGAGGAGAGATAGAGAATTGGCACAGCAAGGCCACAGCCACTGCAATTGAACTCCAGATGTTTGTGCCACCTAGTGGGCATGTGTGACCTTGCACTTGTCTCACCTTTGTGTATCTGGCTAACGTGGGATCTGGAGAGTATCACATAGGTCCTTAGGCTTTGCAGGCAAGCACCTTAATTGCTAAGCCATCTCTCCAGTCCTATATGTTCTTTTTAAATGTTATTTATTTTTATTCATTTATTTGTTCAGTTGTTTATTTATTTATTTATAAGCAGAGAGAGAAGAGAGACAAACAGAATAGGTGTGCCAGGTCCTCTAGCTACTGCCAACGAGCTCCAGACCTCCCTGTGCAGCTGGCTTAACGTCGGTACTGGGAAATTGATCCTGGGTCGTTCGCTTTTGTAGGCAAGTGCTTAACCACTGAGCAATCTGTCTTTCAATGTGCTAATTCTTTCAATGGCTGAATAGTTCTAAATTTCATGTACTTCCATGTGTCAGTTTTTACTATTATTTCCTAAACTATTGGAATCCTTCTGAGAAAGTCCTTGTAAATGCCTGCATCTTCAAGTATTTTTACCCATTTTGAAGATTCTGATCTCTAATATGGTCTTTGATGCAATCTGAATTGGGTTTTGCACAAGGTGAGAGGTAGAGATCCATTTTTATCCTTGTACGTGTGAACATTCAGTTTTCTCAGCACCCCTGGCTAAAGAGGCTGTCTTTTCTCCAGTGTGTTTTGGCATCTCTCTGGAAATCAGGTGAGCACAGCTGCATTAGTTTATTTCTGGAAACTCTCTTCTTTTTCATTGGCCTATGCATCTATTTTTTTTATTTATGTATTTGTTTGTTTGTTTAAGAGAGAGAAAAAGGCAGAGAGCGAGAGAGAGAGAATGAGCACACTAGGGCCTCTAGCCACTGTACCTTATGCATCTGGCTTACATGGGTTCTGGGGAATCAAACCTGAGTCCTTAGGCTTCACAGGCAAGCACCTTAACCACAAAGCCATCCCTCCAGCCCATACGCATCTGTTTTTGTGCTCATGTTCTGATGTTTGTTACTGAGGTTTTGTAGTATAATTTGAAGGGGCTATATTAACAGCCCCTGCATTGTTCTTTCTGCCCATTATTGCTTTAACTATTCAAGGTCTTCTGTACTTGTACATTTTGGAATTTTTTTTGTTGTTGTTTTATTTTGTTTTGTTGAAACAGAGTCTCAATCTATCCCAAATTGACCTGGAACTCACTCTGTAGCCCAGGCTAGTCTCAAACTCATGATAATCCTCCTACTTCAGCCTCCCCAGTTCTTAGATTAAAGGCATGCACCACCACACCTGGCTCATGTTAGGATGTTTAAAATTTCTGTGAATGCCATTTTTAATGTTGATGGAGACTACATTGAATCTTTAGGTCACACATGGTAATATACCCATTTTCACAATATTAATTCTTTCAGTCCTTATGCATAGGTGTTTATTTCCATCTTCTAGTACTCTCTTAAATCTCAAATTCATGATTTTTTTGGTTTTCATTATAAAGGACTTTACTTCCTTGTTTAAGATTATTCTTAGGCATTTTATTGTCTTAGCTATTGAGATTATTTTTCTTCCCAATTTTGTTCTCAGCAATTCATTATTGTTGCATAGAAAAGCTACTGACTTATTATATTGATTTTTGTATCCTGCAACTTGGCTGTAAGTATCATATCAAAATTCTTTTTGGTGAAGTGTTTGGTTTAGGGTCTTCTAAGTTTATAGCCTACAAGTGGAGAAAATTTGACTTTTTTTTCTTTCTATTTGCATCCCTAACATGAAGTTAACTTGATTATGGTATATGATATTTGTATATTGTTGAACTCAGTCTACAATATTTTATTAAGAAGTTTCACATCTATCTTCTTCAGAGAAATTGGCTGATTGTCCTCATACAGTTTTGGCATTAGTGCATTACTTGCTTCATAGAATGAGTTTGGTAATATCCCTTCCTTTTCTATTTCGTGGAATTATTTGAGGAACATCAGTGCTAGTTCTACTTTAAAGGTCTGATAAAATTCAACAGTGCATCTGCGTAGTTCTGGGCTGTGTTTTGTTGGGAAACTATTATGGCCTCTTGGTTATTGGTCGTTATACGTCTGTGTACAGTGTTTTGATCCTCCTGACTTAATCTTGGTAGGCCACCCAGCTCTAGGAATTCATCCATGTCTTTTAGAGTTTTGCATCTTTCTGGACTGTGGGTCAAAGTATTCTTTAATGTTCCTTTGGACTTCACTGGTATGTGAAATTTACTTCAGGGTTTGTTGAGCTTATTTATGTTTTTAGGGAAACAACTCTTTGTTTCCTTCATTCTTTGTATTGTTCTTTTATCCTTCCTTTTATTAATTTGTGCTTTGACCATTATGAGAAATTGTGCATTTTTTCATTTGCTTCTAAGCTTTAAAATTTCTACCTTTATTTCTTCAGTGACATTTAAAGATGTATGATTCAATCTCCATGTGTTTATTTAGCTTCTATCATTTCTCTTGCTACTCTTTACTAGTTTTTTTTCCATTGTGCACTGATAAGAGATAGGAAATTGCTTCAGTGTTTTGCGTATATGTTGAGACTTTCTTTATGGCCTAAACAAAGTTCCCTCATTGCTGAGAAGAATACATATTCCAGAGCTGTTGGAGATAATTTTCTGTAGGTGTCTGTTAAGTCCATTTGATCTTGGTGCCATTTATCTCTGGAGTTTTTGATTGTTTTATTTATTATTTACTTATTTATTTATTTATTATTTATTTTATTATTATTATTGATGCAGGTGTGGTATTGAAGTCATCCAAGATTACTACTTTTTCTGGTCCTGTCCAATAGTGTTTGTTTTATGAAAATAAGTATGCTGAAATCTGATTCCTCTGCATTTGCAGTTGTTATAGCATCTTTTAAAGTTTATTTATTTATTTATTTATTTATTTATTTATTTATTTATTTGCAAGCATAGGGAGATAGAAGAGAGAGAGAATGGGTGTGGCAAGGCCTCCAGCTACTGCAAACAAACACCAAATGCATGTGCCACTTTTTTCATCTGGCTTTACATGGGTATGGGGAATTGAACCCAGGTTGTTAGGCTTTGCAGGCAAGTGTGTTAACCACTGAGAAATTGCTCCAGCCCATTTTACCATTCTGATGGATAGTTCCTGTAGCAGTTATTCTGTTGCAGATACCGTCTCCTTGCTGGGACCAAACACCTGGTCAGAAGGAGCTCATGGAAAGAACGAGTATATTTCAGTTTCCAGTTTCTAGGGGAAGCTTCATCATCTTGGGAAACGGTAGCAGGAGCAGCAGCTGAGTGTCACGTCTCCTTATGAGCAGGCAGGAAGGAGACAGAATGAGATGGCTACCACTAGCAAAGCTGTGCTGGGTATAAAATCCTGAAGTCCATCCCTCCTCCAGGATGGCTCCCACCTGCTGAGGGTTAGATATGAGGGTTAGTCACAGACACACAAGGCTGTGGAGACATCTACACTCATACCACTGCATTTCATAGTCATATGCAGTCTCCTTAGTTATTTCTTCAGAGTTCTTATTTCAGCCAGGTGAGCCTTGTAGCACATACATGTCCACAGAAGTTGATTACCTGCTTTTTTCAGACTCAGAGCTACACAGACTCCATAATTTAAAAAACACACACATTTTATTTTTATTTATTTATTACACAGAAAAAGAGAGAAAGAGAGTGAGAAAGAGAGGCATGCCAGGGCCTCCAGCCACTGCAGTCAAACCCAGATGCATGCACCACCTTGTGCATCTGGCTTTATGTGGGTACTGGGAACTCAAACCCGGTTCCTTTGTCTTTGCTGGCAAGTACCTTAACCACTAAGCCATCTCTCCAGCTCCAGACTCCACAATTTTATTCTGAGGTGATGGGCTCAGCTGTTAGCCACCAAAAGTGGGAGTAGCACCCACCATACCTTTAGTGCCTAAGCCAAGCTTTTTGCCATGTGAACTTTATGGTATGATGGAGTCTAGCCCTACCTGTCCATAAATGCCTCTCGTGGCTGACTCCCACCTTGAGATTACTCCAAACTGACTTGGTATTGTTTCTTGTTTTGGGATCCCCAGTGTCTCCAAGTCTTAAACAGTAGATTTCCTCCAATATGGTGGCGAGCCACAGCCTTTTGTGACATGGGGAGTAACAACACGAACCTCTGCTGCTGACCTGTCATGCCAAAATCCCAACCTGGACACAAGGCCTGCAAGCACTGTGGGCCTGTCCTGTGGGCAGGAGTTCCAGGGTCTTTTCTTCAGGGCCACCTGGCTTCCTTGTCAGACAAGGCTTCTGCCTTATTTCTTCTGACTGCAGACCATTGTGGCTCCTTGCTTCTATGCTGGGTGAGCTGTCCTTGTGTTCCTCTGTACTTCTCAACTGCCCTGTTAGCCCCTTTGTGATTTGCAATGCTCTCTGAAAACTTTTCTCTTTGGAATAGAGCCTGTTATTTGTTATTCTAATTCTACTCTTTTGCTCTGTCACCCAGAGGTTGTGTCTCATCAGCCATCTTATCCACATTTTGGCAAGAAAATTTTTTTTGGTTTTTGATGAATTATAGATGTTGTTAGTATCTGTGTTAAAAGGTAGTTTTAACACATATTTGTAATTGCATTGAACTTATATCATTTGAAAGTTAAAAAGAAGGGACAAGGACTGGAGAGATGGCTTAGCAGTTAAGGCGCCTGTCTCCTAAGCCTAAGAATGCTGGTTCCGATCTCCAGGTCCCGCGTTTAGCCAGATGCAAAGTGACACAAGGGTGCAATGCCGCACTTGACCACAAGGGGGCGTACACATCTGGATTTCATTCGCAGCAGCTGAGAGGCTGCTGGCGCACCCATTCTCTAACTGTCTTCCTCTTCCTCTCTCTCTGTCTCTCTCTGTGTCTCTCTCCAAAAAAAAAAAAAAAGAAAGAAAGAAAGAAAGAAAAGAAAAAAAAGAAAAGAAAAGAAAAGAAAAGAAAGAAGGGACAAGCTCTAAAGAAACAGCTTATTAATGGAATATGCTCATATATATTTACTCACTATCTTGCTTTTTTTCCCAACTCTATTTTTCTGATTAACTGGATAGAAGGCAAAAGTATTTTATTATTCAGTTTTATTATTTTATTAGTTGGCTTTCCTCTGTGTTAGCTGGTTAATAATGCAATATATATTTTTAATTTTAGTGGTGGTTACCCTAGAGATTATAACGTTTATCCTCAACTTATTAGAATATATCCTAGGCATTATGCAAATATTATCATTCTATGGAGTTTAAGTCAATTTAACCCCACATGCTAATTTAGCCAATAAAACAATTGTCATTTTTAAATAGAAATATTGAGTTGAATTTATTCATGTCATGTCTCTCTTCTATTTCCTGAGTTCTCAAATCCTTCATGCTCCCTGCTGACATTGTTTGCCTTCTGCATGGATTATTTTTCTGTATTCTGCTGATAAATTTGCTTGTCATTTTCAAGGTTATATTTACTGGGTACAAAAGTTCTGCTTTGAGGCTTACATTCTTTTAGTCCTTTAAGAGTGTGTTCTGGTGGGCTTGGGAAATGGC
Organism: Orientallactaga sibirica; assembly: GCA_036365145.1. Lineage (NCBI taxonomy): Eukaryota > Metazoa > Chordata > Mammalia > Rodentia > Dipodidae > Orientallactaga > Orientallactaga sibirica. The sequence continues at coordinate 3,041,760 of JAEOAD010001317.1, forward strand.
TCATTGGTTAAAGACCCTTGATTGCATAGCCTGATGGCCCAGGTTCAATTCCCAGTACCCATGTAAAGCTGGATGCATAAAGTGGCACATGCATCTGGAGTGCATTTGCAGTGGCAGGAGGCCCTAGTGTGCCCATACTCACTCTCTTTCTCTCTCTCACCCCCTTCCCCTACTTATTGCAAATAAATAAATGAATAAAATATTATTTTAAAAAGAATGTGGCACCAGAATAATGACCATGTCACTTATGAGATAAGGGGACAGGAAACCATGACCTGGGGCATTGTTAGGCAAAGAGGGCATAAGAACTGTGTGGTTTCTTGAGGAATATGGATAATCCACTGTCCTGTGCCTCTGTCTCCATTCTCATGACCCTGGGGACTCCATCTTGGGAGCCCCTCTCGAACTCACATCCACCACCACACCCAGTCCCCTCAGACATTTTTTTATAATTTATTTATTTATATTATTCTAATTTTACATTCATATTAGTGATTCCATTATCCTTCTCCCTGTCCTCCCCCTTCCAAAGGGACCCTCATCAGTGGGGAATGTGGGTCGTACACTGTGGGAGTAGTCAAGAGTTATGGGGGAGAGGCCAAGTCTCTGGGCATAATGACCCAACTTGTGGTTCTAACACTCTTTCCGCCCCCTCTTCCGTGAATTTCCCTGAGCCACATTGGGATCATTTTAGTTCTACTTCAGTAATGAGGTTTTGGGAGCCTCTGTGTCTCTGGATCTCTGGCTTAGTAGGAGTTGGATGTTTTCTGTGTTTATCTCCTTCAGTCTTTTTCTGGTGTCCTGATCACCAAGAAAGCTGTACTCTTGCCCTTCCCCCACATTACTCTATGGTTTCAGCTGGGGCCCTGGTGAGGTGTGATAGGATGATCCTCCCTTCAGGTTTGTCATCCATCTGAAAAAGATAAGCAAATTCTCCAACAGAGAGAGAAATTAGTACTAGGTAGATGGGATGGCCATAGTTATTTTAGAGAGAATTTTATATGCATAGGCCCTCTTCTAGCCCACCTTTGGTGGGAGCTTGATCTTGGAGACTGGGCTCATTTTTTGTACATGGTTTTGACTTATTTCCCAGTTCCAGCAATGAGTTCCATTCCACTGAGTGGATCTATTAGCCAAAATCAAGAGCAGTTGGTTACCCACCTTGGCTGTGTGCCACTGCTGCACTTGTTTGAGCATCACGTCAGGTTGTTTCCTGCTGGGTAGCTTAGACTACGAATTGTTTGGAATGATGTCGGTCATTTTACCCTAGTTGCTCGTGTAGCACCCTCTGGCACTAGACTAGCTGTCTGGGGACTGACCCTTTTCCAGATTCCGACCAGGTCTCTCCATGTTTGGTCTCACATGCGTATGCTGTCTTCGACAGTAGGGTCTTACCATTAACCTTTGGTGGGTCATCAAGAACTCTGACAGAAATCTGTCTTTTTAGGGAAACCTTGTAGGTCTCTCAGATCAACAGCTCATCGTGAAAGTTAACCCCGTGCTGGTACTGGGAGTTATAAGTCAGCGCCAAGGAAGGTGAGGGAAGAAAAAGATATGTAATATAAAAGAGAAAGTGAGTATAGAGAGGAGAAGAAGCGGGGGGGAGAGAGAGAGAAACAGGAAAAGATTAAGGTTGGTCTTCAAAATGTTCTCTCCAGTTTCCTGTGGTTCAGGTGTTCCCTGTGCAGGCCTGCTGAAGGATCAATGTTTTAGCCTGTTGTTCAGAATATCGGGTTTTATAGCATCATTTCCTTTTGGGTTCCCCCACTCTTACCCTTCCTCCCACCTGCTCCCTCCCACCCTTACCCACCCCCATCCCACCCTCCCTATTGTCTGGTCCTCAGGGTACTTACTAGGTTTGGCAGCATTTTAGGCAGCGACAGATGAATGAGACCATGCAACCATTATCTTTTTGTGATTGAGTGAGCTCACTGAGGATGATCTGTTCCATGTTTGACCATTTTTTTTTTTGAATTTCATTAACCTTGCTCTTTTCAATGGTTAATGTAATGATCTCCCCTAAAGGAAGTTCATTGTTCAACTTCACAAACCAGTTCTTTTTCCTTCATCACCTTTGCCCAGGTGAAAAAGCCCTATAAAGCCCACTACCTGAGGAACTCAGGTGGGCCACGCTCCTCTCTTGTGAGCCTGCCCTGGAAGCTCATGCTATTCCCTAATGAGAGCTTTCATCTTTGCCTCGGAATGGTCTGCGTGGTGGTTGTCACCCCTGAACCTTACAGATACTACATACACAGTTGTCATTCTTTGGTTCTCAGCCGTACTTACAATCTGTTTTCAGGAAAAGTAGGCACCACTTCAGAGAAGTAACAATATCAGTATTAATCCCTTCTAGGGTCCTAACATATTGTCTTTTTGTTTTGTTTTGTTTTGTTTTGTTTTGTTTTGTTTTGTTTTGTTTTGTTTTGTTTTGTTGAGGTAGGGTCTCACTCTGGCCCAGGCTGACCTGGAATTAACTATGTAGTTTCAGGGTGGCCTTGAACATATTGTCCTTTTTATCCAGGTTGAAGGGAGTCTTCCATATGATGTTGTCTTTTCAGTTGATGAAACTGCCCTGTGCTGGTTCGATTCCAGTGTCCCCATAAACTTGGATGTTCTGAATGCTAGGTTCCAGCTGATGGAGATTTGGGAATTAACCCCTCCTGGAGACAGTGGATTGTTGGGGATGGGCTTATAGGTGTTATAGCCAGTTTCCCCTTGCCAGTGTTGGGCATACTCTCCTGTTCCTGTTGTCTACCTGATGTTGGCTCATGCCATCATTTCCTGACAAGTAAATGTGTAATTCCAGTGAAAAATATAATTAAAGTTTTTCTAAAAAATGGAAAAAAAAAAGAATGTGTTCTGTTATCTCTCCCTGTTATTATCTTCCTTGATGTTTGGTCATCAGTCTAACTATTACTGGTCAGTAGTACTCACTGACTGTGAGTTTTTATTATATGTACAACTGCTTTTCTTCTATCGGGAATGTTTATAGTTGTGAATCTGTGCAGGATTGTCATCAGTTTTGTCAAAATATTTGGACTCACTTATTAAAATATCACCCCATTCTTTCCTTAATTCATTTGGAATCCAAATTATATCAGCGCTTTTGACAGGATCACATTTTATATATTTTTTAATGTTTTACATTATTTTTTCAATGCTATAGTTTGATTCAGATATTTTCTCCAGGTGATTCATAGTCTATTTTGTATTGTCTAATCTTTTTTTTTATTGAGAGAGAGAGAGAATGGGTGCACCAGTAGCCTCTCAGCCACTGTGAATGAATTTCAGATGCATACGCCCCCTTGTGGGCAAGTGCAGCTTTGCACCCTTATGTCACATTTTGTGTCTGGCTAAACGTGGGACCTGGAGATTAGAACCAGCATTCCTAGGCTTGGCAGGCAGGCGCCGTAACCACTAAGCCATCTCTCCAGCCAAGTATTGTCTTATCTTTTATTTTAGTATTTCCATTTCCAACAATTCCATTCAGTTATCTTTAACATTTCACATTTTCCTCCCTTTTCTTTAGTACTGCAGCTACCTCTGAGTTCATGCCTGAGGTGTTCTTTTTCATTTCAGCTGTGTTATTTTCCTGCTTTTCAGTCACCTGACTCTATTCCCCCTATGCTCAACAGTTCTCCATTTTTGCCTGTTGCTGTGCGTTAGGAACCGTGCAGACTTTAGAAGTTCTTATCTTCCTCTCAAATGAAATAAATTCCATGGCAGATAGACAGAGAACACACAGTACATCATTTTGTTGTTTTTTTGTTTTTTTTTCAAGGTAGGGTTGCACTCTAGCCAAGGATGACCTGGAACTCACTATGTAGTCTCATGGTGGCTTTGAACTCACAATGATCCTCCTACCTCTCTGACTCCCAATTGCTGGGATTAAATGTGTGTGCCACCATGCCCAGCCACACAGTGTATCTTGAGCTAGTTTTATAACTTGTTTTGCTTATAATATGTCCTTACTTCTAGGGCATAACCTTTTCAGTGGTTCCAAGCAAAATCCTAGGATTTCTCCATTCATTTCAGTGTCACCTCCTTTATTGCCTTGAACTTGAGACTGTGATTCCTCAGCGTTGTGTGCCTGCCAGAGCCTCTGCTGAGTATTTCACTGTCTTGGCTTCTACTTTCTGCTTGGTTATGGAATCTTGCACAACACATGCATAACTTGGGCACTACCAGATGCCTTAAGGAGAAAGTCAGTCATGAACTAATTCTCTTGAACTCCTGTTTCTTTGGGAAACTACCTTTCTCTATAGCCCCTAAATTCAATTTTTGTTTCTCTCTCCTACTAGAGCTGCCACAAACTCTAAATTGCTACTTTCTGTTTGCCTTTAATTTGCTCCATGAATTTGCAAATGGCACTGGAAATAATGCTTTGGATTCTCTTCCTTCCAGGATTTGGCCCTTAAGTTTTTTTTTTTTTTTTTTTTTTTTTTTTTTTTTAGTATTTTATTTATTTATTTATTTGAGAGAGAGAAAGAGGTAGATAGAGAGAATGAATAGGTGTGCCAGGACCTCCAGCCACTTCAAATGAACTCCAGACATATGTGCCACCTTGTGCATCTGGCTTATGTGGTTACTGGGGAATTGATCCTGGTCCTTAGGCTTTGCAGACAAGTGCCTTAATAGCTAAGCCATCTCTCCAGCCCTTGTTCCTTAAGTTTGCATTGCCACAGTTATTATTTGATGAGCAGGGCATGTCCTACTCAGGTAATCCTACATGTAGACCATCTGTCTTTCTGTGTTATACAGCCTTAACAGGTAACGGTAGATACTGCCAGCATTAGGACTTGCATGATACTAGTTAATCCATCCTATTTACAGTGAAGTTTCTGCAGTTCACACTTTTACGGATTGTTGGAGAAGTTATTCTATTCTGGACATTAGACTCCATCTGCCACGCTGTGTAGCGTCATCAGGATGTGGCTATGGGAGGAGGGGGCATCCAGGTACAGACCTGTTCATGAATGCCAGCTTTCCTCCATCATGCACTAAGAGCATTGCTTCTTTCTCAGTGCTATCACAAAGTTGTTCTCCCAAGAGCATGAGTTTTATATGTGTGTGTACAATATGTGTGGTGTGTGTGTTCACAGTGCATGCACGTGTATGTACAGATGCATGGAGGGCAGAGAAGACTCTCTGTTGTTCCTCCATGGAATCTCTCTGTGGACCTGTGGTTTTTGTCAGCCCTGGTGAGTGTCCACACTCTGCTCCCCACATGACCATTGCATACATGCATCACTAGTCTTTGGAAAAATATGTATACCCCATTGTTAGCGTATCAGTGACATAGACCAGCATCTTTCATACTAATGTTTAACTTTGCTATTGTAGATGCTGAGAGCATAGCAAGGAACAAGATGGAACACATCCTTTGGGGACAGTGCACTTGCCCATCTGTGAAATCCACATTAGTAGCTATCATGGCCATGCTCAGAAAATGTATTTGTGAAACACAGTCAGATTTGCCCCCGGGAGCACTGAGCCTCCTCAGAGCGTCCAGAGTTCTGATGCTCTTCCGAAGGCTGGCCAGAGCATGTAGATGTGAGAGCATGCCTAATTGGAGTGGTCATTCTAGAATGTTTTGTCTCCTCTTGGGAATAAGTTAAATTGAAAGAGAATATTTTAATATCCCACAGTGAGATGGACTCTGGGCTATGCTTCATCACACCTTTTGACAAGTGTTGCTGCATTACTGAAACAAAATCAATTTAAATTTTCTTTAAACACATCTTTGGGTTTGATTTTCTAAATTTAAACTGTCAAGAGGTCATGAAACAGTGCCATGAAAGTGCTTTAAAGACTGTCAGCCCATTTGATCTACTATACAGAAGTAGTCTGGTTACTATCCTAAAAGGATCAACATGGCAAAAAAGAAAAAAAAAAAAAAGAAAAGAAAAGAAAAGAAAGAAAGGAAGGAAGGAACAATCTTGTGATTTTATGTGGTTATAGATCTAAATGTCTATTTAGGGGTATCCAACTTTTTGGCTTCTTTGGGCCCCACTAGATGCAGAATCATAATCAGGGGCATCCAATCCACAGCCCAAAGGTTTTGAGAACATACATACACTTATTTTTTTTGTGTGACATTACAGCATAATAGAGTTCATGCTCGAGAACCATACAATTGAATGACAAAAATAAAATTGCAAAAAAAAAATCAAATAATGTTTTAGGTAAATTTACAGTTTTGTGTTGGGTTGCATTCACAGCTATCCTGTGGCTGCATGTAGCTTGAATGCCTTCATTAGAGCCATATACATTTGACTGTATATACACATATCTTTTCATGTAGCCAGGCTCACAGCTTCTAAACAAGTAGGGGAAAATATCCTCATGCAAATTCATATTGCATTCTGAAATGGATAGCTGGGATCTTTGATGGTTTGGGGTTCACTGTTTGTTCCTGACATTAGTGTGGATAATTGGCATTTGATTTTACATCCTTCAGCAGGTTACCCTGACCTTATATGTCAGAGTAATGTTTTTAGACTTTCTATAACTCCAAACATTTGTTGAGGACCACTTATTTTTTTTTTTTTTTTTTTGCCTCAAGTTGTCAAAGGCAAGGCAAGAGGTTGGAATGCTTTTCCAGGCCACAGTCTGCTCTGTCTTTGAGGCCATACAGTGTTGATTTTATATTTGATCAAGAACTTCTCTACATTTCATGGTGACCCTAAAAACGTCAGAAGTCTTATGATGAAAGTGACTCACCTAGAGCAATTGTCTATGAATCCCACCCCTTCAAATTTTGGAATTTTTAATCAGGACCTAAGCCTAGAGGACTTTGTGTTAAAATGTCTCAGTCCTTAGGTCCTATTGAGGCAGATGTTCAAAAGCAAGTGATGAGTTCTGTGTAAAGGAAGTAAGTATTTAGACAAACACTGGAATATAAGCAACAATGTGTAGGGTAATGGCCTGGATCAATAGCATGACTGTGTAACTGGAAGTGACTTTGTATTGGTGTGTCAGGGCCCTTTTTTTTTCTTTCTTCATTCTGAAAGCAACATTTCTTCTCTTATCTTCATTTGTGTTTGTGCTTCCTCAGTCATCTTCAAACATTCATGGGCTGATGTTCACATTTCCCAGTTCTGTTAGTTAAAATCTCACTGGTTGCCATTCTCTCTTATAGGGAGGGGAAGTGTTCTGTTTGGGCTGTGTATCTGAGGGTGAAAAGTGTTTATGGAATTGTCATCTGTTTCCCCTGAGCCTGATCTATTGGATGACATCATTCTGTAACTTCACATTATTTGGACAATTCAAAGCACCCAGGGCAGAATGTTCATTCAGAGCAACAAACAAAACAGGCTTTTGTAATTATCCAGGCAATCTGGCTATAACATGATTCTTTATCCACTTATGAATTCAACAGAAAGGATGGTTCTTGCTGACACATTCTCTGGGGACCCAAGACTAACTTTCAGGGGTACTGAGCAGTCTTAATACTCATGTGGGGTTGAGACCTGGGCCTGCATAAGAATTCAGCCTTTGGGGGCTGGAGAGATGGCTCAGTGATTAAGGCACTTGACTGCAACGTCAAAGAACCCAAGCACATTTCCCCAGAACCCACATAAAATCAGATGCACAAGGTGGTACCTATGTCTGGAGTTTGTTTGCAGTAGGTACAGGCCATGGCATGCCCATTCTTTCTTTCTCAATCTCTCTCATAAATAAATAAATATTTATTTTTAAAAAAGAATTCAGCCTTTGAATTTGGGGTTTAAAATACTTCTCTAGGTCAGGCCAGTGATCATAGTTAGCGATTTCAGAGACATTTGATTAATCTCTCTTAGTATTTGGAATTTGGGGAGTGGGTAATCATGTTAATAGTGCTAATTTCACATTATTATTCAAGGGCCTCCTTCGGTCCCTCCAAATGGTTGGAGAGCTGTTCTTTCCTTCCACTACTCGCTGACTGCTGACCTCTAGGGCAGCGTCGTGTCCACCGCTTAGTTGTCAGGGTTTTATGTGAACCCTTAAAGAAGTGAAAAGGTCAGAGCCTGGCAAAGTGAACCCATTGAAGATGCGTGCGGGGTCACGTGTTAATCTAACCAGTATGTTTAATCTCAGGAGGAATGAAAGCTTTGACTGGCTTGTCCTAAGATGTCAGTGGGAGCAGAATGGAACAGTGCTTCCCACAGTGGGACCTCCCTGGGGACCATCCTCACTGTTCTCCCGCTGTGATGTCCCAGGGGGTAAAGCCATTTGGTAAAGAGCTCATGTTTCTGGCTCCCCGTGTGGGACCCTTGCACCTCGAGGGCCTTGGGATAATAAAAGAGTTAACCCAAGTGTTGAGCACACTTAACTATCTTGGGACATTTGTTCTGTGTTCATGTGCTTAGTAATTTTAATGTAAACAGGCACCTCGGCAGCTGGGTCCCCTTAAGCGGATTTTATTTAACAGCTGAGTTTCCCACGTCACTTGGCAGTCATAGATTTTTCAATTTTTCCTCGTGCCAACAGGGCAGCTGGAATAATTTGGTACTCATTAATTTGGGAGAAATCTGAGCTGCGTTAGGCAGACAACGCGTGTCTTCTGTATGGTGTGGTACCAGGATAAGCGGCTCAGGGTAGAAACAATTTGCCCTATCCCAAAGGGGCCCTAGGATTTTAATAAGCTGGTTATGAAAATTCTATTTCTTTGCAATTTGAAGCATCTAATTAGAGTCTGTAATTTCTCTCCTATAACGAGAGTGGATGAAGGTTAACGTTGGGCCTCCTGGGCCCTTTCACATTCATTTACAGAGAAAAATCAGGTAACAGTTGTAGCTAATTAGAATGGGGTATTAAATATTGAGTCCATCTTGATGTAACTCAGAGAACACATACGTGTTGCTGGAGTATGGAGAATGATAAAGGGAAGTTGAATTTAATTTTTAATCAAAGATAAACTTAAAGGCAGTGTAATAATTTTCCCAGTGACTACCCTAACCCAGCAAGCCAGGAGCAGCGATTGCTTCCAGCCCTCTGAACTGTCAAGATAAAGGAAGATGATGTCGATTTAATTTCACCAGTGAACACATTGCCCAAGCTCAAACAGCTGGGATTTATGCAATATGTATAGAGTACAAAGAACCCTGTGATTTTTATCATAAAAGCTACCTTTTAAAAATATTTTATTTATATTTTTTTACTTGAGAGAAAGGGGAAGACAGAGAGAGAGAGAGAGAGAGAGAGAGAGACAGAGAGAGAGAATGGGTGTAACAGAACTTCCTGCTGCTGCAAACAAACTCCAGACACATGTGCCACCTTGTACATCTGGCTTACATGGGTCCTGGGGAGTCGAACCTGGGTCCTTTGGCTTTATAGGCAAGCACCTTGACCACCAAACCATCTCTCCAGCCCAAAAGCTACCTTCTTGATGTTTCTGAATTTGGAGTTTGCGTTTGGGTGATATGAGTACTTTTTGACAACTATGCTAAGAAAATTCTCTCTCTCTCTCTCTCTCTCTCTTAATATACAGAGGGGATTTGTATCTAACAAAACTGTTCCCTGCATGTTGCATGCAAGGAAATCTTCCACAGCAAGGCTGGGCTGACTTCCTAATGGGATAGTGTTGTGTTGAGTGAAGTCAAACTTTGCCATAACATATGCCTTGACTCCTGTAAGCTGAGGACAGTAACCTATTCTTCTTCTTCTGTCATACACAACTGTCACTTATCTTCCTAAAGTGGGATTCAGTTAAGTCAGGGAAACCCACATGCAGGATCTCCCCCCATGACCACTACTGCCAACCTCCCCAGAGGCTGGTGCTTGGGGGGGCAGAAGAACATGAAAGTGCAAAGATGGAGCAAGAGGAAAAAGAAGTCTTATAAAAAAAAAAAGAGGGATGGAAAGATGACTTAGCAGTTAAGGTACTTGCCTGCAAAGCCTAAGGACCTGGGTTTGATTCCCCAGTACTCATGTAAAGCCAGATGCAGAAGGTGGTACATGCATCTGGAGTTCTTTTGCAATGGCTAGAGGTCCTAGCGTGCCCATTTCTCTCTCTCTCTCTGTCTGCCTCTTTTTCTTTCTTTCTTCTCCCCAAATAAACAAATAAATAAATAAAAATAAAATATTTTTAAAAATAGAGGGCTGGACCCAGGTTCAATTCCCCAGGACCTATGTAAGCCAGATGCACAAGGTGGTGCGTGCATCTGGAGTTTGTTTGCAGCAGTTAGAGCCCTTGTGTGCCTCTTCTCTTTCTCTTTCTCTCAAATAAATAAATAAAAATAAAATATTTTTTAAAATAGAAAGGCTGTCAGGGGTAACTCTGAGGCATACATCTCTTACATGTGATTTGCCAGGCTAATGAAACCCCTCACTGCTCCAGTGGTTTCATTTCAGGGTCCTGGAACCATCAATGTAGATCTATTCAAAGGAAAGGGCAACTCTCAGAGACCATCTTCCTCTGCTACACTGGCTTCCAGTTGCCAGTTATGACAGAATGGTTTCTGACGGCAATAATCCTCTGAAAATGCCTGTGATGGGGGATAATAGCTGGCTGTCAGAGCATTAACCACCCTCAACTTCACTTGGGGCTATTACATAACAAAAGAGGGAACTCATGTAGAGGCTGCCAGGTGTATTAAATTATATCATGCATTATAGAAGTCCTGGGATGAGGATTAGCATCCAGAAAAGACTATCAGAGATTGCCAAACTCATTATCTGCTGAGACAGGAGGTTGGCCTCCGGCCTGAGGATAAAAAGCTTAGTTACAGTCACTTAGTCTCTACCCACAGTCTCTGTCGACCCTGGTTCGGGGAACCAACAGGCAGAATATAGACATTTCCTCACTGACCTCTGACCCCGAAAGAAAGGCAAAATGTATTGCATTAACCCAAATCAGCTGCAAAGATGATTTATTATGGGCTTAATCATTTTCTGGATTCTTAATGGTAAATCACTCTCTTGGCCAGTCATCTCTAGGCATAGAATCTGTAGGATCTTTCCAAGATGTCATGTGGGTCTATCTTTTGCCCTCTAGTTCCCTTAAGACGGTAGAGATGAGTGATGAGTGTCCAGGTGGCCTGGCCACTTGGAAGCTACCTCTGCCTCAGCATCTCATATGGACATGGTCATTCTCAGGGCTGACACAGCACATGGTGATTGAGACACCCTTCAGAAGCTTTCAAAAGGGTTGCAGTCAGCTTTGTGATGCTGGCAGAAAACACCCAACCAAGAACAGCTTGTGGGAAGAAAGGGTTTATTTTGGCTTACAGACTCGAGGGGAAGCTTCATGATGGCAGGGGAAAATGATGGCACCTCCTGGCCAACATCAGGTGGAAATGGCAGCAGGAGACTGTGCCCAACACCAGCAAGGGAAAGCTGCCTACGATACCCATAGCCCTGCTTCCAACAATACATCACCTCCAGGAGGCTCCAATTCCCAATTGGCCACCAGCTGGGGACCTAGCATTCAAAATACATAAGTTTATGGGGACATCTGAATCAAACCACCACACAAAGGCTAGAAGTTTGAATTGAATACAAGTTTGAAATAACATGGAAATAAAATTTCAGCTGCAAAAATGATGATGAATGATGGCATATCCCTTCTCAACAATTGTTTGCATAACTATTAGCCAAATCATGGTAGACTGTCAGATGATGGTGCTGCTGTTTCTTAATCCTCAGTGAATTGCCTTTAAAAGTCTTGTATAATAGTTCATTGCCTCTGTGATCGGGGCTTCTGTCCTTATGTATGTTTATGTATGCTTTCAGTGGGACATTTGCCTCCCTGCTCCAGGGTGGAAAAGGGCATGGTCACCTCTGACCCACTGTAACATATGAAGAGCTTCACATGGAATAAGATACTCCATGACATTTATTTATCTATTTATTTATGAAAGAGAGAGAATGGGCATACCAGGGCCTTTAGCCATTGCAAATGAACCACCATGTGCATCTGGATTATGTGGGTACTGGAGAATTGAACCTGGATCCTTAGGCTTCGCAGGCAAGTGTCTTAACTGCTAAGCCATCTCTCCAGCCCAGTAATATTATTTTTCATGCTGTCTACCCTTTAATGAATGGGATCAGACTGTGTGTGACAATTTTGAACCCATTTTGTTCAGTTAGCAATGTCTCCCCAAGTTGGTAACTGATCAACTTTACCATTAGGTAATAGCTTCTGAAAAGTTTAGGAATGAGCACCCTATAATGTCCTCTCCTTCTCTGATTCATTTGAATCTTGTCTTTTATTTCTAATATTAACACTACCACAACTTACACCCTTTATTTAACTATCAGTTTCACTATGCAATTGATTCCTCTGGTTGATTTGTAGAAATGGAATTTCTGTGCCCAAGGTTATGTAGACTTAGAATGTGTGACCAAATTATTTTCAGAAAGTTCCTGCCACTTTACTTTCCTATAAATTGAAGGTAATTTCCCAATACTCTCTGTAATTAACAACTCATTTTCAATTTGATGATGACAACAACAGCAGAAAAATACCTAACTCTGACTTATATTTGTGCCAACAAATATGGTGTTAGACCTTTTGTTCTGTCTCTTGTTTGTTTTCTGTTGTTACCATGGGCGTGTCTTCCTCTGTAACCTGCTGGCAGGGGTTCGTAGCTCAGTATGATGTTCTATGTCATAGTGTGGCAATGAAGAAAATGATTTGAAATCTCACATGCCTTAAAAGCTGCCATTATCCTTCACCTGCAGTGGGACCTCAGTTCAGCCATGTCAAAGCAATCAGACGGCTCCGTAGCTGGCATGGGCTGATACTCCAGCATCCTCATTTTTAATACTCATTTAGTCACCACATTTCTTTTAACCTATTCTCCCTCCATATATCAGGATGGATCACCCTCACTTAGCCTGTACTTACAACTTTTGCCTACAATAACCACACTAATTTATTTACCTGGCAAATGTTTGGGAATATCTGCTATGATTAGGAGTTAAAGAAATAGTAAATGAAGTGTTTTCTTGGGTGTGGAAATATCCAGTAACAGAAAGGCAGGCTGTTTTCCTTCATATATTTCCTGGTTTTAATAAAAGAAAAACTATTTCCTTGTTCTCCTCATTCAAGGATTTACAAGTTCATAAGGACAGGGATGACATGGGTGTTTCTACTGCATGGTATCTCCAGCAGTCACGAGGCAGGTTAGTGTGGAGCAGAGATGCAGTGTCTACTTTATGGGAGGGCAGGTGGGAAGCTGAGCAGAGGGGAGATCAAATAGATCAGATCATACAATCCCCAGGTCAGCAGGCAGAAGAGCACGTCAGAGCAGCCATAGCCCTCCGGGAGTGTTTGAATTATCTGCTTCAGCCAATTTGCCAGGGAGAACCCCAGCCAGCTTTAAGACTCACATCAGGGGCTGTGGTTGGAGCTCAGTGGAAAAGCACTTGCCTAGCGTATCCAAGATCCCGAGTTCAATCCCCAGCACTGCAAAAGGACAAAACAACAAGAAGACTCACATCTGCAAGATTCAAATGTAACTGGTTTGCACAGGGGGCAAGGTAGCTGGTACAGGCTGAAGATGAGAAGTACCCTTTCCCAGGAACGTCTCAAAAGAAGATGGTGAGTGTGGGGAGATGGCCCTGGAGTTAAGAGTGCTTGCTGCATAAGCCCGATGATCAGAGTTAAGATCCCAGGACCCACATAAAGTCAGACACAAGTGGTACGTGTATGTGTAATCCCAACATGCTTACAGCCGTGGGAGACTGAGTCAGGAGAATCCCAAAGCTCACAGGCCAGTAGTCAGGTGTTTGCAAAGTAGGGAAGGAAAGAAGGAGGGAGAGGGAGAGACAGAGACAGAAAGAGAGAGAAAGCAAGGATCAACACCCTGAGGTTATCCTCTGACCTGCATGTACTTGGGCCCATATATCCATACACATGACATACACACACTGTACACACGCTCTACACACACGGTACACACACAACAAGAAGATCATGACCCCTTCAGATTCTCCTTCCCACTCTGTCAACGGAGGCCACTGCTCCCCAGCATCAAGGTAGTGTCTCTCCACTTGACATCGTAGGTCAGCTAGCAGGGAATGCTCTGTCGAACTCCATTTTGTGGGCTTGACTATGAGGTGAGAGTAACAAAGGACAGAGGTTGTAGACTTCAGTCTTTCCTAGTTTATTAATCACATCAGTGTAAAACAAAAGAGCCCAGGGGAACTGAGAGCAGGCAAGGGGAAGCTTGGTAGCAGATCAGTGTGGAAAAGCAAGACAGTGTTAATGGAGTCAGTCGTGAAGGAAAGTACTGTAATGAAAATCAAGTCAAGGGTGTCCCATGCTCCAACCAGCAGTTGGTTGTCTTGAGAGATGCCCAGCAGGGCAGAGGTTGGTGCCCACATATGGAGCATATAATTTCCTAGCAATTCAGACACGTGGCTCTCCTTCCCTCTCTATGAGGAGCTGTGTCCCTACCTGCCTGCCTTTCAGAGGGTCACAGGAAAAATGGAGAGAGCACCGTCACTGTCAATAGCCTTGCAGTTGTCTGACGAGTCCTCCACTTTCCTTATGACAGGAAGCTCCAGAAGGCAGTAGGTGACATGACAGCAGAAACTGCTGTTTTGGATTAATTCTTAGTGACAGGGAGGTTGGTGGGGAAAGCAGAAGTGACAAGAACCTGGGAATGCTGTCTTAGACTCCGCAATAGCTATTGGTCTTAATGAGCTTGAGAAGGATTTGAGCGGAATCCAAGACTCCTAAATCCTCATCCCGTAACCCATGGCAGTGCTGGTCACCAGGGTGGCACATGGACAGGGCAGTGTCCAAATGCCTACTGCTTATGGGGAGACTTTACCCCAAATCACCAAAACAAGAACTCTATTTGTACCCTTGGGTTTTGGTCTTCTACCCTGGTCTGGGGTGCAGAAAGAGACACATCCAGTAGGAGAAGAACATTCCAGAGAGAAGGTCTTGTGTCTGAGGTCCAGAGACCCAGGTTTTCATGTTCCTCACACCTAGGCCCTTCCTTGAAACATTTTTTCCCCTCTTAGAACCAAGGCTTCGGAGATTCCTTCCTACAAAGAACTTAGCATTAATCCTCTGCCATCTAACATTTTACTTTATCTAATCCACATAAAAACCCTTGTGTTTGAGGTCTGTGATATTAACCACAGTTAGGGAAATGAGACTGGGAAACCAGGGTGTGGCTCAAGGCCTGGTGGCTCAGTCCCAGGTTGTGAACACAGGTGTGTTTCATGCTCAGCCCTGTGATGAATCCTCGCATTCTGCAAAGCTGTTTCCATTGTTATCCTGAAACAAATGCTGTCTGTCCCGTCACCATGTGTAAGAAAGAGGACTGCCTTCCATCAAAATTCCTTATTTTATCAGGTGCCACACCACTTATTTTAAGATATGAACTGGACATGGTGGCGCACATCTTTAATCCCAGCACTTGGGAGGCCAAGGTAGGAAAATTGCTGTGAGTTCAAGACCAGCCTGAGACTACATAGTGAATTCCAGTCATCTTGGGCTGCAGGGAGACCCTACCTCTACAAAAAAGAAAAGGCATGCTTTCTCCTTTCTCTCCTGCCTCTGCTTGTAATCTCTGAAGCAGGCAGTTATTTAAGGCATCGCCAACTGCAGGTTTTGCATGATTTCCATCTAGAATCAAAGGCAGACACCCAGGAAGAAACATAAAAGTGATCCCCTGCCCGTGGGAGGCCCAGGATAAGAAACCATTTTGTGAGTTGTGACTATGAGGTGAGAATAACGAAGGGCAGAGTTTTTGTAGACTTCGGTTTCTTCGTATTTTATCACCCAGTTTCTGTGTTAAAAATACGAGCCTAGGGGAACTGAGTGCAGGCAAGGTAAAACTTCATTTGAGGACCTAGAGAGATGGCTCAGCACTTAAGGCACTTGCCTGTAAAGCGAAAGGACCCAGGTTTGATTCCCCAGTACCCACATAAAGCCAGACGCACAAAGTGGCACATGTGTCTGGAGTTCATTTGCAGGGGCTAAAAGCCTTGGCATACCCATTCTCTAACCTCCCCAGTCCTTGAAAATAAATAAAAATTTTTAAAAGGAAAAAAAAACTTCGTTTGATTGGTAAGAGATCAGTGTGGAGAAAGAAGAAAGTATGAATGGAGTCAGGAGTGAAGGGAAATACTCTAATGCTAATGAATACAAGGGTAACCCATGCTAATTTCTTTGGACTTCCCAAATCCGTGAGAAGAAATGGAGAACATATGATGAAATGATAATTACTGAGTATCTAGCGCTTGCTGGGCACTGAGCAGCACACAACAAGCCCTCACAACACCTAATATTTTCAGAAGAAAAAAATAGACATAACTCAAAGAATCAGGCAAGTCATCAAGATGGTTTCAAAGAATATGGAATGTCTTGAAGTAACCGAATAGAATGAAGAGGGTAGGTAGCTGGGGTGAAAGGGAAAAGGAAGAAAATGGAAGGCATGGAACATTCTAGATAGAGAGGAAGGGAAAAGCCAAGGCCTTGAAGCCAGAAGGTTCATCATGCTTTCCGGGGCATCTTTACTGTGGTTAGGCAATTGTGATATGGGACAGTTCAATTTGATGTGACTGTCTCAGAGGGTCCTAACTAAGAAGAGACATCACTCATCTGTGATGCTTCATAAACAGAAATATCAACATCTTTATTTGTGGAACAAGTTTCTCTTATTTTCAAAAAAATTTTAATCTAATTTATTTATTAGAAAAAAGAGAGGGAGGAATGAGAATGGGTACTCCAGGGTTTCTCCAGCCACTGCAAATGAACTCCAGACACATGGGCCACCATATGCATCTGTTTTATGTAGGCACTGGGGATCAAACCTGGGTCTTTAGGATTCACAGGCAAGTGCCTTAACTGCTAAGCCATCTCTCTAGCCCAAGTTTCTCTTTTATAGAAGTGAATGTTTTGATCTTTTTGGATTCATCTGATGGTTTTACACATGTTAGTTTGTCTTCTTGCTCATGTCATGAATCTGCAAGTCTTTGTGGAAGAACGTGAGATGACTTTGTGTGACCAAAATTTCTGACAGAAGCCACTTAGGGATGAAAGGTGTATTTTGGCTCATGGTTTCAAAGAGATTTCAGTCCATGGTGGTAGGAAGGTACAATGGTAGGAGGGGCTCTGTCTTGTTGGTTCTATTTGGCCATGGACTAGGAAGTAGAGAAAGAAGGCCAGAAGTAGCAGTGATTAAAAAGGTGTGTTTCTGGTGACCTATTTCAGTCAGCTATGCCTTGCCTCTTAAAGGATCCATAGTCCTTATAATAGTGCCATGTGATGGAGACTGAGCATTCAAAACTTGAGTCTGGGGCTAGAGATATGGCTTAGCAGTTCAGGCACTTGCCTGCAAAGCCCAAGGACCAAGGTTTGATTTCCCAGTACCTACATAGAACCACATAGAACCATATGCACAAAGAGGTTCATGCATTTGGAGTTCATTTGCAGTGGCTAGGGGCCCTGACATACCCATTCTCTCTCTCAAATAAAGAAAAATATTTTTATATTTTATTTACTTACTTATTTGAGAGAGAAAGAGAGAGAGCTAGAGAAATTAAAAAGAGGCAGAGAAAGAAAGAGAGAGAGAGAGAATGGGCACACCACGGCCACTAGCTACTGCAAATGAACTCCAGACACATATGCACCTGGCTGAGCCATCTTACCAGCCCTTAAAAATATTGTTTTAAGAAAAACTTTTAAGCCTATGCCTGTGGGTTGCTAGCAGCCTCAAGTTTGGAGATAGATGTGTGATTTAAGAAGTCTTAGTATCACAGGCTGGAGAGATGGCTTAGCAGTTAGGGCATCTGCCTCCTAAGCCTAAGAACACTGGTTCCAATCTCCAGCGTTTCCAATCTCCAGGTCCCACGTTTAGCCAGATGCAAAGTGACGCAAGGGTGCAATGCCACACTTGACCACAAGGGGCGCACTCATCTGGATTTTGTTTGTAGCAGCTGATGGGCTGTTGGCATGCCCATCTCTATCTGTCTCCCTCTCTCCCCCCTCTCTCTCTATCTGTGTCTCTCTCTCAAGAAAAAAAAAAGAAAAAAGAAAAAGAAATCTTAGTATCACTATCAACAGATGGGTATTTTTATTGGCTTGTTGGCCAGTCAGCAGGCATTTAAGGTTCAATCTCTGCACCATTGTGCACTAGAATCTATGGCTCCAAAACTGAATGACATGAAAGTCCTCTGTCCCTTCCATCCCAGCTTCTTAGTGTCAATGACATCTCCATGATGTGATGTGCACGATACGATATAAGCCTGAGGTCTACAACATTCTGTATTGGGACCTCCATGGTTTTTTTTTTTTTTTTTTTTTTTTGTTTTGTTTTGTCCCTCCATGTTGACTCATGTCTGGCGTGACTTTTCTGAATCTGACGATGGATATACCCTCTAGAAGGTCAAAAAATTGGCATGCTAGTGAGCAGATAAACTTACCTCTCTGTTTGATGAGCTCCGAGACCATCTTATTTTCTGAAGAATACACTTTGGGGCTGGAGAGTTGGCTTAATGGTTAAGGCACTTGCCTGGAAGTCTAAGGACCCAGGTTCAATTCCCCAGTACCCACATAAGCCAGATGCACAAAGTAGTGCATGTGTCTGGAGTTCATTTGTAGTGGCTAGAGGTCTGGTATGCCCATTCCCCCTCCCTCTCTAATGAATAAATAAATAAACAAATAATGTAAAAAAGAATACACTTTGTTTTGGAGGAATTCATACTGCCGAATATAAATTAGATGAGTATCTAGAGATCCTGAGAGAATGTGGGTCTGAGGTTTGGTGGAGGAGGGGCCCTAAGCCTCATGAATCCTCGCTGACGTTGTGTGTCTTTTGGAAATTTAGAACACAGGGTCATCCTGCCAATTGTAGTGGAACTTAGGTATCTGTAGATGGTTGCTGGGAGCATGAGGCTTGCAGTGTCTCTGACTGTGTTATTACCTGTACTTTTGCTGATGGCACACCTCAGTGCTGGCTTGTTGAAACCTTCCTCCAGGAAACACACTCTTCTCGGACCCTGAGAGCTCAGTTTCTCTTTAGTGCAGCTTCCGGATTTGGTGATAAAGGTGTGTTTGGATAGGTGACTGTTAGGCTTCCATAAGTTGCCTGACACACAAGTGGGATGCAGCTGGAGTTCACAGGCCCTCACTGCTCCTGGCTGCCCTGCCCCCTTATCTCATGACAGGGGCAGGTGATGCAGTGTTAGGGGTGGTGAAGGCCTGACAGAGGGCTTCGGTGACTTGCTCAAGATTGCCAAGCATTGAGATGGTTTTGGATCCCTAGTCTCCTGATTTCGGGTTGTTTCAAACAAACTAAGCACTTGCTTACTCAGAAATAGCAAGGCACCCAGACCCAGTAAAGAGCTTTATTATATTCATACTTAAATTTTTTTTCCAGTTTTTAATTTTATTGGCAAGCAGAGAGAGGGAGACAGAGAAAAAGAGAGAGAGAGAGAGAGAGAGAGAGAGAATGGGCACACCAGGGCCTCTAGCCACTGCAGACGAACTCCAGATGTATGTGCCACTTTGTGTGTCTGGCTTTATGTGAGTATTGGGGAATCAAACTCAGGTCGTTAGGCTTTGCAGGTAGGTGCCTTAACCTCTGAGCCATTTCTCTAGCCCTATAGTCATACTTTTTAAAGGTGCTGGAGGCATGCCATATGATGCAGAGTCAAGGTTGAAGTGAAGGGGCAGGAAGAGAGGGATCTAGAAGCCTGAAACCATTATTACGGCTTCCAAACGGGCATCAGGGTTATATAGTGTGGGTAAGTTCCACAGGTACTAGAACACATAGCCATCACTCGTGTCATAGCTGACCCCATGGTGACCAGAGCAGGTAGGTAACACCCTGTAAGTGTGAAAACATGAGGATAGGACTGGGTATTGGCTGAAGCTGGGTTGGGCTTTTCTTTTCTTTTCTTTTTATGTTATTTATTTATGTGAGAGAATGAGAGAGAGAGAGAGAAGTAGAGAGAGAGAATGGGTGAACCAGGGCCTTCAGCTACTGCAAATGAACTCCAGATGCAAGCGCCACCTTGTGCATCTGGCTTTATGTGGGTCCTGGGGAATCAAAGCTGGATCCTTTGGCTTTTCAGGCAAGCCCAGGTTTTTCTTATTAAAATGTGCTTGCAAGCATTGTTTACTGTCCTTAGGAATGAGCTAACCTAACCCAGAGAACAGTCCCCACAAGGTCAGCAAAGGCACAGACATCTGAGCATTAAATATAAGCAACAAGCTGGGGAGATGACTGAGTGGTTACACATTCTTGCTGTGCAAGAGTGGCAACCTGACTTCAGATCCCGTAAACCCATGGAAGGCTAGACACATTGTGAGCATCTGTCATCCTAATCCCAGCCCCCCATGGCGAGATGAGAGGAGGAGACAGGAGAATCGCAGAAGCCTATAGTGGTGAACAGCAATAGACCCTGCTACAACAAAGTGGAAAGTGGGGGCTAACACTAGAGGATGTCCACTGACCTCCACACACATGCCTGAATACACACACACACACACACACACACACACACACACACACACACACACACACAAGAATAAAGCTCAGTTGGTAAAGCAGTTGCCTTGCAAGCATGAGGATTAGAGTTTGAACCCCAGAATTCTTCACATTAAAATAATAATAATAATAAATGATACAGGGGCTGGAGAGATAGCTTAGTGGTTAAGGAACTTGCCTGCAAAACCAGAGGACCCAGGTTTGATTCCCCAGTACCCACGTAAGCCAGATGCACAAAGTGGAGCCTGTGTATGGAGTTCGTTTGCAGTGGCTGGAGGCTCTGGAATGCCCACTCTCTCTTCCTCTATCTCTGCCTCTTTCTCTGTTTGTTTTTTGTTTTGTTTTGGTTTTGGTGTTTGGTTTTTCAAAGTTAGGTCTCACTGTAGCCCAGGCTAACCAGGAATTCACTCTGTATTCTCAGGGTGACCTCGAACTCACAGTGATCCTCCTACCTCTGCCTCCTGAGTGCTGGGATTAAAGGCGTGCACCACCATGCCTGGCTCTTTCTCTCCTTAAATGTATAAATGAATAAATAAAATACTTTAAAAAAATACAAAGAATAAGGGGGGAGGACAAGGAGGAGGCTAAGGATGGTACCAAAATGTTCTGTTTACACACTGAGTATCTACGTAACTAATAAAGAAAAAAAAGAAAAAAATACAAAGAAAAGAAACATACAGGCAATACCCTGGCTCTGGTCCCTGAATGAGGCCAATGGAGCTATAAAATCTAAGCAATCGTTTTTGTGGCTTAATTTCTTTCTGTTCCACTATACCACCCTCAGGCGATGGGTTCTGAGTGGCCACAAGAAACCTGTATCCTTCACCTTCACCAAACATGTGGCCAAGAAACTCAGCTTTCACTGCCCTGTGGTCAGAAGAGTCAAATGGCAGTCATTCTGAATGAGGGATGCTCTTCACACCACACGTGAGGAGTAGGGCACCTGCTCGAGAGGAAAGAAACCGGCCAGGCTCTCCTCGCACCATCCTCCCCACAGTGACAGTCCATTCTTCATAATGATCTATGCTCTTCGTTTGTGGAAACTTTATTACTTTTGTAATCTAGTTCAATTTATCCCATTTCATTGCTGTTCAGGGCAGTGCTCCCTCAGCCCAGCCCCGTCTCTCTCATTCTCTGGGTGAGGCTGCTGCTGCTGCTTCCATGGTGAGCGCAATGGCTTCTGGATGAGAGAGGCCTGTTCAGCCTGACTGTTTCCTGTGCGTCTCCAAGCCATCTCCACTCTCCTAGAGTTTTCGTGCAGATAGATATCGGCAATGATTTATGAAGGCTTTTTCCCTTTCCTTTCTTCCTTCCTTCCTTCCTTCCTTCCTTCCTTCCTTCCTTCCTTCCTTCCTTCCTTCTTTCTTTCTTTCTTTCTTTCTTTCTTTCTTTCTTTCTTTCTTTCTTTTTTTCTTTCTTTCTTTTTTGGTGAATCATCAAGTTAAGACCCTCATCATCTGCTCAGAGATTAAAGATTTGACTCAGAAATGCTTGCTATGCCTGAAATCTTAGGGTTTGGAAATAACAATAGTTTTTTATACTTTTAAAAAGTATTCTATTTACTTACTTAAGAGAAAGAGAGAGAAAGAGGCAGAGAAATAAAGAATGGGTGCATCAGGGCCCCTGCAAACGAACTTCAGACACATGTGCTCCCATGTGCATCTGGCTTACATGGGTACTTGGAATTGAACCTGGGTCCTTAGGCTTTGCAGGCAAGCACCTTAACTGCTGGTCCATCTCTCCCATCCATGTTTGGAATATTTTTTGTAAAGATATAATGTGTGTTCACTAGCATCAAATTGATAAAGACTTAAAGACACCAGCCTCTTTTTTTCCACATGTTTGTAGAATATGTGTTGGATATAAGTATGTATGTAAGTAAGTATGTATGTATGTATGTAGATAAATTTGCCCCACGTACATGTATTCAGAGACTAGGGTGAACATCACATATTCTCCTATTTTCTTGAGACTGAGTCTCTTCCTCAACCTGGAGCTACTGCTTGTCAGCAAGCCCCAGAAGTTCTCCAGCTCCTGCTCCCCCCACCACATGAATTGGGGGCTACAGACATGCTTGGCCACATCTGTCTTTCCTATAAGTTTATTTTTTTATTTATTTGAGAGAGAAAGAAAGAGGCAGAGAGAGAGAGAGAATGGGCACACCAGGGCCTCTAGCCACTGCAAATGAATTCCAAATGCATGCACCACCTGGGAAATTGAACCTGGGTCCTTAGGCTTTGCAGGCAAGTGCCGTAACCTTTAAGCCATCTCTCCAGCTCCATACCTCTTTTTAAGTGGTTTTTGAGCCCAGCATGTTAGAATTGTTGGTCTCTGGCCCCCAAAGTCCTATTGCTTAAGCAGCAAGTGCTGTTAAGTGCTAAGTTATCTCCCCAGCCTGGCACCGACGTTTTTGAAAAGCTGAAGTCACTTACCATTTTGGGAAATTCTAGAGGTATTTCAGAGAATAACTGAGTTGGGCAGTGGGCCCAAAGGGGCCATGGAGAGATGTGTCGATGATTCTACTTGCCCAGTGGAGGCTGCTACTTGCAGAGTGACAGTTTAGAACTGGGTGGTTTTTGTAGAAACATCTGTGACTTGCATTCAATTAGCAGGATTTTATGATTGCCTAGACTGTGTTTTTGGAACCTGCTAAGAGTCCTGTTCCCAGCTATTTCTGTTGCACCTGGGAGCAGGAGAGGGTGGTTGTGATTTGCAAAGAGCAGCTGCAGGTGTGATGACCCAAGTCTGCACCTGCAGAGAGCTGTACCCAGACCTTCTCATTCTTTGGGAAAGAAGAAAGTGCATCTGGTCAGTTGGGCACACCGCTTGCCATGTCTGGCTTGCATCTGCTGTTCCTGCCTTCTTAAAACCGACACAAGCTTCCTAAAAAAATGTCATCTTGGGGGCTGGAGAGATGGCTTAGCAATTAAGGTGCTTGCCTGTGAATCTGAAGAACCCAGGTTTGATTCCTCAGTACTCACATAAGCCAGATGTACAAGGTGGTGCATATGTCTGGAGATCCTGGTGTGCTCATTCTGTCAGTCTATCTGCCTTTCTCTCTCTTCCTCTCTCACTCACTCACTCACTCACTCAAACAAACAAACAAACAAACAAACAAACAAACAAATAAAGTGCTGAAAAGATGGCTTAGCAGTTAAGGCACTTACCTGCAAAGCCTAAGAACTCAGGTTCTATCCCCAGTACCCAAGTAAGCATGATGCACAAGGTGGCACATGCATCTGGAGTTTATTTGCAGTGGCTGGAGCCCCTAGCACAGCCATTCTCTCTCTCTCCCTCTCTCTAATATATAAATAATAAAAAAGTAAAAAGTAAGTAAAATAAATGTCATCTTGATTCCGCGCTGCTATTTTTTTTAAACACCCACTGAACTATAAAAGTTTTGAACTTCCGCACTTAGCAGTGTATATATTCGGCTTCCTGGAAACGGCTCCAGAGATGTCTGAACTGTCAGGTCATGTCCCTTTGCTGAGGCTTCGTGATCTTGGTGGGTTTGCTC
The DNA here is from genome assembly GCA_036365145.1 of Orientallactaga sibirica. Lineage (NCBI taxonomy): Eukaryota > Metazoa > Chordata > Mammalia > Rodentia > Dipodidae > Orientallactaga > Orientallactaga sibirica. The sequence goes on from JAEOAD010001317.1 coordinate 3,065,718, forward strand.
AAAGTATGAGACCCACTCTGTTCCTTACTTTACTTGTTAATGTTATGGAGCACCTGACAGGAAGTAGCTCAGGGAAGGAAAGGGTTTAGTTCTGCTGGCCTAGTTTTAAGGGGATAAGTTCATCATGGCGGAGAAGGCATGATGGCAGGGGTCACAGCCCGCTGGTCACATTGCAGCCAGATTCATTTGGCAGAGGATTAACAGGAAGTAGGACTGGGCTCTAAAACCTCAAGGCTTGCTCCCAGTGATCCGCTTTCTCCCAGGGGACTCTACCTCTTGGGTTCCACAAGTTTCCCAAACAGTGCCAACCAGCTGGGAACCAAATGTTCAGACACTTGAACCTGGAGGACATTTTACATTCAAATCAAGACACTTACCATGGGCACTTTAAGAAAATGAAAAGAAGTAGATGTCCAGGCATACTTTTCCTAAGTCCTAGTAGGGCAGGAGTCAGGCTCTATCAAAATCCCCAGTGATGGGCTGGAGAGATGGCTCAGCAGTTAAGGCACTTGCCTGCAAAGCCTAAGGACCCAGGTTTGATTCCCAGTACCCACGTAAGCCAGAGGCACAAGGTGGTGCAGTGGCTAGCCTAGCACACCCATTTTCCCTCTTCCTCTCTCTCAAATAAATAAATAAATAAAAATAAAAATAATATTAAAAAAACCAGTGATGCTGGTCTCACTTTGCAGCTACCTTGTGGCTGCCGGGACAAAACACCAAACACATGGAAGGAAAGGCCTTATAGTCTCAAGGAACATTTCATCTTGATAGACAAAGCTGGCAGCGTAGTGGCTGCGTATCACATCTTCTCACATCAGCTGGGAGGTAGCAGCAAGAGTGAGCTGGCTCTGAACACCCATAGTGGGCTGGACCAGTAAACCCCACATGCACCCCCTGTGACACCCTCCTTTAGCAAGACTCTACCTCCCAGAGTTTCTACCAGCTGAGGATTGAGTACGAGCTTTCATCATAAACACATGAAGCTATGAGGGCCATTTCACATCTAAACTGTCCTCTCACACCTCGAGCCTTCTGGTGGCTTTCTCTCTGGTTTCTGTTTAAGCTGTACCTCTCAAGGGCTTTGGTGCTCAAACTTGTCTGCACGTTAGAATTCTTTGGGGGAGATTCAACGTAGGGCCCTGTCCTCAGATCAGGATTGAATTGTTCTTGGGTGGAACCTGGATGATTAAATTCAAAGAATCATTGGAAAATCTCATGGGTAGCTGGGTTGAGCACAGGTCAGAGTTACTCCTTCATAGCGTGTGTCAGCCCATGCTGGGCTTCTCCTCAAGTCTCCCTTTCTGCTTCTGCCCTTGATGTAAAAGCCCAAGATCTAACAGTGGGGTTCTGGTGCTCATTTTCTTTCACCAAATTGAGCCCTTACAACTCCCTATGGTGTCAACCCCTCCAGCCATACCAGCCTTTTCACTGTCACTCCAAGTAGTCCTTAAACTTGGTGCCTGATGTTATTGTAACTTCTTTTCCAGTAGTCACAGTCCCCTTCCCTTCTGTCCAGATCCCTACTTAGATGTCACTTTGTCCCAGCAGCCTTCTTTCCCTACTTTGTTAAATAGAAGTTCCCCTCACTCTACAACACCTTTGTTTTCTTCATAAGCTTTTAGTGCAAACAATATGTGACCGTGATATACGAATTTGCTACTTATTACTGCTTCCCTTCAAAGAAAATGTAGACTCCTTGAGGATATTTGTTTGTCCTTGTGAAATGGTCCCTCCATGTATTGGACACTTAGAAAGCACAGATGACATGTGGTGACCTGCACGCCCCTTTGTAGATACAGGCTATTGGCCAGGCAGTTGCATTTTCTATTGTCATTGTGCTTTGGCTTCATTACAATCCCACAAGTAGCCACCTCCCTTGCCTATTCCATTGGCTGCCAAAATAAGAGCATTTCCATCAAGAAAAGACAGCCAACTGCCCACCATGAGCTGTGCCACCTCTACCACATTCACTGGGTCCAGAAGAATCTGAAGAGGAAGCAGTAATGAGTACTGCTCCCGATGCTGGCCTGACAACCACTTCCAGGGAAATACTGACAGACACAGTGGAGAACTGAAACACGTCCTAACAGAAATAGAGTCTACAGAGAACTCAATACCAAGAACAAACTGTTAATACTCTTGCCAAGGCTCAGGAACTATTGTGGAAGAAGGGGTGCAAAGATTGTAAGAGACACAGATAGGTAGAAATATCCTGAGGCACAGCTCCATCCTCCTCCCCCCCGCCTCCCGCCGAGACTGACAGAGGCCCTAATTACCCCACAGTGAACGCCAAGGACACTACTGAGGACAGAGCCTTCAGGGAAATGGGTGAAGGATAAAAGACTATAACCTATTGAAAAATATATACATTTATATAAGTTGAAAAAAGCCAAATAATAAAAAATAAAGAGGAATGGAACCCTCTGTATCTTTTCCTTTATCCCTTCCTCCCTCTGTTCTTCCCTCTTTCTTTTCTTTCCTCTCTCTCTGTTTTATTTTCTTTTTCTCTTTTTGTTTTCTTTTATTTAGATATGAGAGAGAGAGAGAGAGAGAGAGAGAGAGAGAGAGAGAATGGGCATGCCAGGTCTCTAGCCACTGCAAACAAACTACAGATGCATGTGCCACCTTGTGCATCTGGCTTTATGTGGGTCCTCGGGAATCAAACCTTGATCCTTAGGTTTCACAGGCAAGCACCTTAACCACCAAGCCATCTCTCCAACCTCCCTTTTTTTATTTAAATATTTTGTTTATTTATTTATTTGATAGAAAGAAACAGAGGAAGAGGCAGACAGACAGAAAGAGAGAATGGGTGTGCCAGGGCCTTCAGCCACTGCAAATGAACTCCAGATGCATGTGCCTCCTTGTGCATCTGGCTTATGTGGGTCCTGAGGAATTGAACTGGGTTCCTTAGGCTTTGCAGGCAAACACCTTAACCACTAAGCCATTTTCCCAAACCCGCCCCCCTTTCTTTTCTTATGCTGTCTTTGAACTTGTCATCCTCCTGTGTGGGACTCGGTAGTGCTGGATGGCAGGCCTGCATCTCCACGCCCAGCACCCTCAGAATTTCTGAAAGGGATCATCTACATGATGATTGGCTCCTTGGAAAAATGGACTGAGACTATGTTTATTTCCTTAGGGGAATTTTATACTAAGTAGTTTAAAGGAAGTGACTTGGCATGTTGAAGTCTATGCCCAAACATATTTATGAAGCTCAATTGTGTTTATAGGAAAAACTTAAATGGGAGCTCAGTATGAACTAGTAAGTTGAAGCAGACATTTGAAATTTCCTATTTAAAATTTTATTATTGTATTTTTAGGAATGTCATATATGTATATAACATTTTTTTATCATATTAACTTCCATTACCCTTTCTTGATGCAGGAATTTTTCCCTTGTATGTGTGTATGATCTATGCACATGTGTGTGCAGATGTGTGCTCACATGAGCAGAGGCAGAGCCGAATGTTGAGCGTCCTCCTCGGTCTCTCTCCTGCTTCCTTTGCTTAAGGTAGAGTCTGTCACTGACCCTGGAACTGCTCCTTTCACTCAGTTTGGCTGACCAGAGAGCCCCAGCCATTCTCCTGTCTCTGTCCCCACCTCAGGATTGGCGTTATAACCAGCTTTTATTTTATTTTTTATTATCAATTTTGTTGTTGTTGTTGTTGAGATGGAGTCTCACTTTACCCAAGCTGTAACCCCAGGTTGACCCTGAACTCACAGCAATCTCCTAAAGCAGTCTCCCAAGTGTTGGGATTAAAAGTGTGGTCCACTACACCTGGCTCAGCTTTTACTTATTATATTAAATGATCAGTGGGTTTTACTTATTTATTTAAGAGAGAAAATAAAGGCTCCACCTTTCTTCATTTCAATGTATCATCTGTTTTGTTTGATTTGCAGTGCTACGTTTTTCCTCTCTGTCTACATAGAATTGCTCTGAAACTATAGCCTCTGTACTTCCTTCTCGTTTAAAATGAGTTTAATTATTAAAGCGGTACTCACTTATTTTTAAAATCATTCATTGAAATGATGGAAACGTTTATGAACAAAAAGTCTCCTCTTGACAGACAAAATAAGTTTACATGTTATACAATGGCCTAGATTTTGTTTTTCACCTTTACCAATTCACAGTGGATGGGTATATACCTCCATGCTATCTCATTGCCTGAATATGTCCTAAATATTTAACCAATTAGGTATTAGGAAATACCTGGGGTGACCATCTTTGTACTTTTTTCATTGTATGTGTGTAAAAGTGTCTGAATGAAATTATAGAGCTTCCAGGGATATACATTCTTCAGGATGTGAGGACTTCCTGTCACTTCCATTAACTGTTAGTCTCCATATGTATTTTATATGTAATCATGGTTTAAGATAAATGCCTAAAGGTGGAATTATTAGGTCAAAACAATTACAAATGTAAAATGCTAGATACTGTGAATTTGTTCTCCAAAATATTTCAAACTTTGAAGTAAAATTCTTTTCCTTTTGTGGTCATTTGAAAGATATTGTTTAAAAATAAAATAAAATGCCAGGCACAAACCAAGTATTATTTGATGGTGTTTACCTTTTTTTTAAAAGTTATTTATTTATTTTTTTAATTTTTAGAGAGAGAGAGACAGAGAGAAGAGAATTGGCATGCCAGGGCCTCAGCCACTGTAATTGAACTCCAGATGCGTGTGACACCTAGTGGGCATGTGAGACCTTGCACTTGCCTCACCTTTGTGCATCTGGCTTATGTGGGATCTGGAGAGCCAAACATGGGTCCTTAGTCTTCACAGGCAAGCGCCTTAACCGCTAACCATCTCTCTAGCCCGATAGGGTTTATCTTATTTTGTAAGAAGGGTGACACTTCCAGTTAGACAAGGAGGCTGGTCCACTAGTCCAAGCATCGCTCGTACACGATTCTGATTTTCTTGCATAAGCAATAAAATAAAATAAGATAAAATAGAAACAGAACAAACAAATATTATGCCTGTAAACCCCTCAGCATAGTACTGAGACATGGGGTACTGATTGTAGAAGCCATCCTGGAGGTGCTGGTGGGGGATCACTGCTGGCTTTTGGTACTGTGGTGAGAAGCAGCACAATTCTGGAGTGATCCCATCTGAGCTGAAGTTTGGCATGGTCCTACTGGTTTTCCATTCAATCTGGAATTATAGAAATATTGCCAGTGGTGCAAAGCATTGTTCTGGGGTTTTAACTGCAACCACGCGAGAACAGTTTCTAAAGCACGGCCTCTTCGGGGAAGCAGCAAAGGCTGGCATCCACCCCTGCCTTGGAGCGGCTTTGCCTTGAGTCTTTGCCCACAGAGATAAACCTCATGGCTTCGTAGCCTAAAAGCCATCTGTCCTCACCAGGCTAAGAGAAAATAGGGGTTTTACCACTCTGGTGGTTTTCCCCCCTTTAATGAGGTTATATTTTAAACCAGAGACAAGGATTTATGAGAAAGCATGGCTCCTTTTCAGGAGTCCTGAGAAAACAGAACCCAGCCCTGGTTCCTGGGGGTGCTGACTCTTAGGTGCTGGCTTTTGGTTATTGAGTCCTGTGGGCACTGGTTCCTGAGGGTGCTGGCTCCTGAAGGTGCTGGCTCCCATGGACGCTGGCTCCATGAGCTGCAACTGGCTGCAGGACCATCATCTGCAGGAGTTTGAGAGGAGGCACTAATGCCCTCTACAGGTGTCAAAAGCCCTTTCTCATGAGATCAGACCTCGATGTTGCTAAAAAAATCATGTTTCTTTCCTTTTTAAAAAAAGGTTAAACAGAGATTTATTAAAACATAAAGCAGAAAGTGTAAGTATAACAGAGCTCCCAACCTGAGAGGGTCCCAAGCAGGTGACCTGCAAATCACATTTGTTAGCCAGGTCTCAGTTTCCCTAACAACAGAGATGCTCAACCAAGTACAGACAGGAAGGGAAAAGAACAACATATGTTGGGTGGGGTGCAAGACAGTAGGAAGTATTTTCACATATGAGGTTTGTTTTTATTTTTATTTTATTTATGTATTTATTTATTTATTTTTTTTTTGGTTTTTCGAGGTAGGGTCTCACTCAAGCCCAGGCTGACCTGGAATTCACTCTGTAGTCTCAGGGTGGCCTCGAACTCATGGCAATCCTCCTACCTCTGCCTCCCAAGTGCTGGGATTAAAGGTGTGCGCCACCACACCCGGTTTTATTTTTATTTTTTAAAGAGAGCCTAGAATCCACCAGTTTTGTGTTGTTAGCCATCTCACAAATTGGGGGAAAGTTGGGGGATGAAGGCAGGCAAAAGCCCAGCATTAGTGCATGTACCAAGAAGCCCCTGTGCAGGATCCACGAGGGATAGCTTGAGGTCTTGTCAGATGTAAGCGCAGACAAGCTGGGACCATGCTCTTTATAAAATATTTTATTCATTTATTTGAGAGAGAGAGAGAGGAAGAGGTATATAGAGGGAGAGAGGGCACACCAGGGCCTCCAGCCACTGCAAAAGAACTCCAGACACATGTGCCACCTTGTGCATCTGGCTTACATGGGTCCTGGGGAATTGAACCTGGGTCATTAGGCTTCACAGGCAAGTGTCATCACCACTAAGCCATCTATACAACCCTGAGACCATTTGATAATGTGCATTTCAAGTTCTCTTTCAGTGAGAAGTAGACCAAAACCCAAAACTCCCCTTTCTGGTAGGGTGCTCAGATTAAAGGACAGTGAAATCTTCATTTTTGTAGTCAGCTACAAGCTTGTGTGTCATTTTCATTCATTCATATATGGCTGAATAGTGATGTTGCAAGTCTGGTGACAGCTGGGTGACACAGCCCCTATTTCCCTCCACAAAAGGAGAGTGTGGTTGTGGTGATCAGTCTCGCAGAGCCCACATGATGAAGCTGTAGTCAACCACAGCTGGAGGCCCAGGAGGAGGAGCAGCGGTGTCTGCCCATCACGCGGGCTGAGCTGAGTGGACACTGGCTTCTGAAGCCGGTGATGTGTGTGCTGAGCATCATTTATCTAATGCCTCATCTTCCCAGAACTCAGTCACACAAAGAAGGCTGGTGAGAGGCCCTTGGCCGCCCGGAAGCGCTTGTCTTTGAATATGGAGTGTTAGCCCATATATCTTCGAAATTTGAATAAAAGGAATTATTTTTTCCCATCAAACCATCTAGTACTACTTGGGGATGGGGGATAATGCTGAGTTTCAAAGACCTCTGGCCTCATGAGAGAGAATCCAGAAAGCGACAATGAGAGAGCCAAGTTTTGTGTGTTTTCTGTGCTCCTTGGGAGACAGAGGCACAGAGACACTCCAGCTAAAGACCTTCTAAAATCATGCCAGATCCTGCCTACCCCACGAGGGAGAAGAGTTGGGGCCCCTTTGATGGCATTCTGATTCCCCAGAAGTGCACAATGAGTTTCCTTCCCATGGGAGTGAAGACACACTTGGGGATTTTGGTCCAAACATGGAAGATCCTCTCCCATCTGGGGCGGAAACTCTGGCCTAGCCGCTGCTGGTCTCCTGTTTCTAGTCACTGTTCTCTGTCCTGAGCTGTAGGAGAAAGCCACGAGTATCCGCCCCATATGGCTGCAAAGATCAAAGGCCCCAGAATAGATTTCTAGCTGACTTGAACTTCAAATGTCTTAAATATGTTCCTACAGATGGGAACACTACAGAGGTAGTGCACATGTGCACAAGGCATGCGTGTGGTCTGCACGGGATGGTGCAAACGTGAGTGAGTGCCCACTCACCGTGTGTCTGTCTTCCTTTCAGGTCCGCATCTTCACATACCTCATTGGACGGGAGGCTGCTTTTGCAGACAACCTCAAGTGGATGGCCTGTGCCAACAAAGGTGGGTCTGTCTCTTCTGAGAGCTCCCCTCTGAATCACTGCCCTTGGATGTGCAGAATTCTTAACAGACATAAGGAAGGAGAGAACTCTATGGGAAGACAGCGTGGTTTTAAAATTGACAAGTAGTAATTGAATGTATCTTTGAGGGAGAGCATAGTGTAACATTTCAACACTTGTAACCCAATGTGTGTTGATTAAGTTGGGGATAATTAGCATACCCGTCACCTCAAACATTTATCATTAATTTGTTTTGGGAACATTCTAAATCCTCTCTTAACTCTTTTAAAATAAATAATAAATTAAATATAATCTTCCAGTTGTGGTATAGAGTAATAGAACTTAGTCCCACCACTAAACTGTATTTTCAAAATATATTTTATTGATTTGAGAACAAGCGAGAGAGAGTATGGGAACACCAGGGCCACTGCAAATGAACTCTGGACACGTGTGCTACTACCTGCATTTGGCTGTATGTGGGTATGGGGTGAGTACTGGGGAACTCAAACCTGGGCCAGCAGGTTTTACAAATAAGCACTCTTTACCACTGAGCCATCTCTCTAGCCCCTCAATAAATATGTACCTATATTTATACCCTTTTTTAAATTGCACATGAGAATATGCAAGAAGGCTGTAATTCTAAGATAGAATCTATTTCTAACTTATCATTAGCAGATATGTGGCAACTCCTCCCCAATCAGGTTTACACATGTTGAGGACGCATGTGGTCAAGTGGTGAAGCCTCCTGACTCTGCAGCTTAGGGGACGGGTGGTCTTGGGAGCATGAGTGAGGAAGAGACATTCACCGCGCACCAAATCTCCTTGGGTTCTGACACCATGCCCAGCCTCCTCACAGCCCATCAGTGCCTCAAGGCAGGGTCTGGGTAGTGTGAGAGCCTGGCATGTGTCTCTCTTGTGCATACTCTCTTATGCTTCTGTGAGTGTCACATCCCAAGTGGAGTCGTCATGGGAAGCAGTAATCTTTTCGAGCCTCCATCCCTGAGTGATCACATGGAACACACTTTCCACCCTATCTCCTGCCATCTGCCGGCTCACACCAGACACGCAGTACCTGCCTTTGAGCCTTTGAGACTTCCCGTGTGATGTATTCCTGCAGCATAGTTTTGCCTATATGACTAATGAACTTAGTTAACTTGATCATGCTCTGAGTCTCAACATAACAGTAATAATCATAGTTCTGAGTCTGCCCAGAGGTGTTAGGGTTTTTTTCTCTGCTAATTAATGAATTAAAAGGCAGAAAAAGGGCTGGGCTTAGTGGTTAAGGGACTTGCCTGCCACGCCAAAGGACCTGGGTTTGATTCTGTATTACCCACATAAAGCCAGATACACAAGGTGACACATGCGTCTGAAGTTCATTTACTGTGGCTAGAAGCCCTGGCATACCCATTCTCTTTCTCTGTCTCTTTCTCAAAATAAATAAATAAAATATTTTTAAAAGGCAGAATATTGTTTAAAAGAATAAAGTTTATATTGGAATAAGAGGTCAAGAAGCAGAGAGAACAGGCTCTCAAGGAGGAGGGATTCCTCTGCTGTCCCAGTGGGAACTGGGCTTTGATGGAATGCAGGAAGCCCATTTGTCTAGAGTCCATGACTGGTCAGCTTAGATGAATGTGAATGTGCAGGTTCCAGAAAGCCTGCCAAGTCATCTCACAGGTGGAAAAATTCACTTAGGCCAGGCAGGAGGAGGAACTGGGGTCACCCTCTTTGCCATCTTGGGTTAGAACCTAGCCACCTACCAAGGACATGTCCTCTACCTGTCTGCTTAGCTGAGGACACTGTTGGTCTCCAAGAGGGTTTCCATTCTGCCTTTGAATTTTTTTATGTTGACAAAACTGTACAATTGACATAGAACATGATATTTTGGGGTATGTTTATATTGTGGAATGGCCAAGTCAAGGTAATAACTTGCAGTGCTTCCTTCCATCCTTATCATGTACCTGTGGTGAGGACATATAAAATCTATTCTCAGTGATTCCCAAACATACAATACTTCCTTATTCAAGGTGACCACTCTTCTTACACAGTAGAGTCTTGAATACGTCCTCCATGGGTAACTGTGATTTTGTATCCAGATTTTCCTTTGGTTCTTCAGCATAAAGGATTAACAAAATGGTGTATAAAAACTACATTCAGGGCTGGAGAGATGTCTTAGTGGTGAAGGTGCCTGCCTCCTAAGCCTAAGAATGCGGATTCCAATCTCCAAATCCCACGTTTAGCTAGATGCAAAGTGATGCAAGGGCGCAACGCCGCACTTGACCACAAGGGGCGCACACATCTGGATTTTGTTTGCAGCAGCCAAGAGGCTGCTGGTACGCCCATCTCTATCTGTCTTCCTCTCTCTGTGTCTGTCTCCAAAAAAAAAAAAAAAAAAAAAAAAATTAGTCGTTCAAAGTTGGCCTATAAGTGTTCCATCCTTGGTGGATTTTTATATTCATAAGGTTAATTGCTTATTAATCCCATATAATATGTTAGAAACATTGCTTTGGGAACACAATAAAAGTGAAGCAATAGGGCCTCGTAGTTTAGTAAAGGTTTTCTTCCATTTTTCCCTTTTGTATTTTTCCAAGGCAAGGTCTCACTCTAGCCCAGGCTAACTTGTTACTCACTCTGTAACCCCAAGCTGGCTTATAATTCATAGCCATCCTCCTGAGCGCTGGTATTAAAGCCATGCAACAGTATGCCTGGATTGCATCCTTCCATTTTGCTAGCGGACAGTAAAATCCAGAGTCCTGGATTTCAAATCCAGCCTGCACCATCCACCTTGTTGTTATCTGGATGGACTTGAGAAATGTCACTGCAGAAGAAGACAATGTCTGCCTAATACACAATCACAGAGCTGCAAGAAAATGAGGACCCGAAGGTCCCAAGCTAACGGCTCTGCCTGCCCCACAAGGGCCCACATTTTTCCTTGTGGTAAATGACATGCCGTCCTCTCCTCTGGGATCACAGGCTCCACAACAGTAGCCTTGGACACTGTCTTCATGTTGTCTGTGTGTCAGAGGCGAACCTCGAACTTGCCTCAGAGCAGGAGTGCCTGGGATGGTTGAAAAATGAGTAAAATGATTATTCACGCTACAAAAGGAAGCTGTGTCTTGTTGCATCGTGGCTGGTATCGATGGATTTATGATGTGTATTCTTTTCTTTCATTTGACTTTCATTTTTCTTTCATCCGTTTCTCCTCAGTGATCTATCCTCATAAGCATCAGTGTTTGGACTCTAGCGGAAGAAAGAGGATGTGATCAAGGGTTGGAAGGTCTCAGCTGCAGTTTGGGTGACTTATGAAAGTTATTTTAGTTGCAGGCAACCAATGTCCTCTAAAATTAAAAGAGGGGGAAAAATAGGGAATGTTTTGGAAATGGAAAGGAGTGGCTGTGAACTGTGAGTGGAAAGGGCATCTAGGGTCTCATGAAAAGACCAAGCAGATAGAAAAAGTATTTTTGTTATCTTTTTTTCTCCCCCCCACCTTTTGTTGACATGTTGATAGAACTCTTCTTTGTGGTAGACAGACCTTCCCTGCTATGCATGTGCATAGGCATAAACGGTCTTCCTACCCCACAAGCTCCAGTCCATTGAAGACCTTGCCTTGTGCACAAGACATTATGCCAGAAAAAGATCTGACCTGCACACTACCACCGGCTATCAAATCTGCACTCTGACTTCCAACCCCCCACAGCAAAGATGATGTGTGCCCCCCAGCCTGTGCTGGTCCAGATAAGATATAAGGGCACCCACAGAGAAAAGTACCAAGGCCTGAGGGGTGTGGCACTGTCAAGGGGACAGGGGAAGGTTTCAGAGCCACGCAGATAGACCCATGCCCATCTTGCACTCTGCCTGACTGTGCTCTTGATTTTCTACTTGGACATTCCCTTGTAGTCTCAGGCTGGCTTTGAACTCATGGTGATCCTCCTACCTCAGCCTCCCAGGGGTGCTGAGACAGACCAGTCTCTTAAGAAAGCCTTGATTTCCTCATAAGTAAAGAGCGGGGATGGGGGGGGATGTCTCAGTGCAGAAAGTGCTCACTGCACAGGTGTATCTCAGTTCAGCTGCCCAGACCCACATGAAGAAGACGCACAGGCATCTGTAATCCTGCCACACCCATGGGAAGATGGGAGGCGGAGGTTGGTGAGTGCCCTGGATGCTCACAGGCTGGCCAGCCTGGCTAATGCAGCAGTGAATGCAGCCTGCCTCCAATAAGGCGGAAGGTGAGGGCCAACACGCAAAGCTGTCCCCTGACCTCCACATGCATGCTACAGCACATAAACAAACATGCACACACACATACACACACAAAGGGCTGCATAGAAGATCTTTCACATTCCCTTAAATCTATAAAATAACACATTTCACAATTATTGTCATTTATCCACTGACTTTCCTCGTGAAAAGGTATGGGTCATTGTGTTCATCTCCACGTGTCATATTTGGCTTCATTTCAGGAGAAATATGGCATAGACAAGGGAGACTGCGTAGACCACAGCCTTCCTGTGACAGCAGAGGCCTTCTGTACGCTTTGGAACGTGGTTGACATTTGAAAATGGAGTGAACTGCACTTTCTCATTCTTTCCTTTCTTCTGTGGTCTTGGAAACGAGAAAAAGAGCTGAGTTCCATTTTTATTTTTATTTTTAAAACATTTCTTTGTTATTCCTGCCACACCATCAGCTACCAGGCGTTTAGTCATGCATTATTGTTTTCACCACTGTCTATGTCCAGCTGATGAAAATTACTCAAATTGAAGTCTTGTCTTAATCAACTAATATTGCACCATAATTTGGTTTTAGTCATTGTTTATAAGATGCTTTGAAGCACCCTTTTGGAGGCAAGCTTGTCGACTCAGGCCTGGCTGTAGAATGCAGCCTATGAGGTTTGTATGCTGGTGCAGCCACCAAGGAAATGCAAGGCAGTGAGAGTAGCTGCTCAGATGGACTGTTGGATTCCATGGCGGGGCTCAGTTCTTGTCCCAATCGCCTCATTTCCTTCCCACCACATCCAGTCTTTCCCAACCATTTCACCTTCCTGCCTCTGCTCTTTTGATGGGCACTGGCAATAGAATATCTCCATCACTGCCCGCCTCTGTTCAAGGTCACACTTGCCATGACAGTGTTGGGTTCCGCTCATCTGAGCCCATGTAAACACTGGCTTCGCATTGCGTCAGTTGTGAGGTTTTTAACCACGTCATGTCGGAGAGCATGCATTCATCCATGGTCATTAATGAAATCCTTGTTTATAGTCTCACATGGGTAGGGTACGGATGCAGCTTAACATCTTTCATCTCCAGTGACATGAGGTCCAAAGCCCCCATGGCTTACATAGTTCTATATTGACTCAGCCAACCTCTTCAGTGAACTGAAGCATCAGCTATTCAAGGCCCTGAGCAGACCAGGGAGAGGTCAAGGGGAAGCCTGCTGAATGACTGAGCAGCAGGCTGACCACAGAGTGACCCTGAAGGAATAGTGAAGGTTACTCTGTCCCCCTTGGGTCATCAGCAGTCAAGGACTCACTGTCCATTTGAAACTTCTTTCTTGTAAGACTGGTAACCATGGAAACAGTTTTTAGCCAGTGGACCTCAGACACTTGTCCCTGGAAATGGATGTCCAGGGGACAATCAGAGCTCTTCAGAGTTCTCTGCCTTCTGCAGTCTGTGAGTAGTCTAGAGAGGCCCGGAGGCCACTGGTTTGTTTCATTTTATGCTTAAGCAGGGACTGTCTTGAGGGACAGCCCCAGTGTGGAAAAAGCAGTATGCCATTTTAAAGACATCAAAGGCACCCCTGCCCCTGTGGAGGGGCAGGGGGATTGAAAGTGCTGTTCTCACACCATTACATAAACAAGTGAGCTGGGACACCAGCAAAGAGGGGCCAGCGTGTCCACATACTCCAGAGAGCCGCACTGACCTTCTCTGACGTTCCCCCACACCACGATTTCAATAAGCACTGGCCAAGTCTCCGCTGAAAACCCCGGTTAATGGAAGGTTTCCCAGCTGTGCAAACAGAGTAGGCGCTTGGTGTCTGAGTTCTCAACCTATCTGTCATCGCAGCCCCAAAGGAAATGCCTTTTGTGTCTCTCTTGGTTATGCGCTCAGCTTATCCCTTCTTGATGGCAAAGGCCAGTCTCTCTTTATTTGAAGTACAGCTAGTAGCATGAGCCCTCCTTGGAACCAGTCACGAGAAACAGTTCTACTCACTATCCCTTTGTAAGCACTACACCCTCCAAAGAGGTTTCATATTTATGAGGCTAGCATGGCTCTAGGTGGCAGTAGAAGAAAAAGAGGGCAGTTAGAACACTTTCTTTTTATTTCAGCATAAGAAGAGAAAGGCAAAAATGCAGCCTTCGTGTGGTTGGTTGTGTAATTTCTTAGATCGTGGGGATTTGAACGCGATGAAGGTGAAGATGGTAATACGGCTGTGGCTGATATGGCAGATAGGGCACAAAGTGCCTATGCGTCATGTCACCATGAGCCCTCATAAAAAGAGCGATGCGGTGTATGTTGTAATAAGCATTATTCTCAGAAAAGGAAAGTGGGACTACAAGGGATTAGCACTTCACTCCAGGTTAACCACATAACCTGGTAGAGCCCAGCTGGTGCAACCCCAGGTGTTCCGGATCCCCAGCCTGAAGTCTTTACCAGCGGTGGGCCTGCCTGTTTGGGCAGGAGAGTGGTGGGGGGAGTTGTGCTCACAGAGGACTCTTCCATGAGCATGATAATCAGATATGATCCAGGAAAGTTAAACTGGGGGTGAGAGCGGACTTGGACATGCTACAGCAAGGAGAGAGCTGGGTTTCCCTCAGTGATGTGATCTGGAATTGGCACCATTTTGTGGTGTGTTGCAGTCAGGTTCTCATTGCTGGCAGAAATCACCCAACCAAGAGCAGCTTGTGGGGAAAAAGGGGTTTATTTTGGCTTACAGACTTGAGGGGAAACTCCATGATGGCAGGAAAAATGATGGCATGAGCAGAGAGTGGACATCATCCCCTGGCCAATATAAGGTGGACAATAGCAACAGGAGAGTGTGCCAACACTAGCAAGGGGGAGCTGGCTATAACATCCATAAGTTCGCCCCCAACAATACACTGCCTCCTGGAGGCTTTAATTTCCAATTGCCATCAGCTGGGGAGACTAGCATTCAGAACACCTAAGTTTATGGGGGACACCTGAATCAAACCACCATATGGTGTAACTCAGTTCCAGACATTTGACCATTGCTACCTGGGGGTCATGGCATAACAGGACCCTGTGAAGGCACAGCTACATAACTGTAGGAACCAGCTCACATTACTTGCCCCTAGCATGTACCTTTTGATAAATTACTTTTTATTTTGTTTCTTTTTATGAATTTTTAAATAATATTTATTTATTGAGAAGGAGAGAGTGTGTGTATATGTATGCCAAGGTTGCTAACCACTGCAAATGAACTCTTGACGCACGCATCACCTTGTACATTGGGTTTATGTGGATGCTGGGGAATCAGACCCGGGTGCTTAGGCTTTGAAGGCAAGTATGTTAACTGCTATGCCATCTCCCCAGCCATTTATTTGGTTTCTAAGGTGGATTTAGAAAGTAGTAAGATGCAGTAATATTCACAAAGGGAAAGGCTTGTGCCTAAATCTGGTGCTGGGATTGAGTCTCATTGGTTCACTCAGAAGCCCTACTCTTTCCCTCCCCAAGGTCACAGGGCCCTCTGCCCTGGCTGTCATTCTTTGTTCTGGGTTGGTCTTCCTAACTCCACAGGCATGTGATATATGTCTCTTAGTACCCACTTAGACCTCTTCCTTTTTGAATATTTATTTATTTGAGAGAGAGAGAGAGAGAAAGAGGTAGAAAGAGACAGAGAGTATGGGCATACCAGGGCCTCTAGCCACTACAAATGAACTCCAGACACATGTGCCACTTTGTGCGTCTGGTTTTACGTGTGTTCTGGGGAATCAAACCCAGGTCCTTATGCTTTGCAGACAAGCATCTTCACTTCTGAGCCATCTCTCCAGCGCTAGACCTCTTTTTTGATTCATAAAGGTCAAAACTATATATAGGTAGAAAGCTACTTATTGATTGTACATCTTTCTACATAAAGAAGTGCTTTTCAGTCACGTGTGTGTGTGTGTGTGTGTGTGTGTGTGTGTGTGTGTGAGAGAGAGAGAGAGAGAGAGAAGAGAGAGAGAGAGAGAGAGAGAGAGAGAGAGAGAGAGGTACTGATGGGGAAGAAAATGGAGCAGAGTCCAGACTCATCCCTGGAACTTGCTGTTCTGTAGAGCACGCAAGCAGCGCAGGTACACTTCCCCGCCCCCAGGACTCCCATCCCCACCAAGGGCCCCTGAGAAGATAAGATCTGGATCTAGGTTCGCCGGGCTTTTGGTCTGTCTTACAAAAAGAGAATGAAGTGCTTTTGGAAGCATTTGAAGGGCCCTGTATCTGTGTTGCTTGGCTTTTCCTGGAGGGATATAAAGAAATGTTTATTTCCCCCAGATAAAACACAGGTAAAGAAATAATTCCATCTAAGTCCATCTTGATAAACTAGTACATTTATTGAGGTTACTTACAAGGACAGGGTGACTCAAAGGCAGTTTGCGTCAGAGAAAACCCTTGTCGCCCAGCGTGATTGATGACTCATGAAAAGTTAAGCCACTGAATAATTCAAACCCCCATTCAGCTTTTTGTGTCTCTCCCTTTCTCCTTTATACACACACACATATGCACGCACGCACACACGCACCACTCCCTGGGGCAAGATTCACCTGATACTGAGGCAGAAGGGAGTGCTGGTCTTGGGTGTGGTGACCTACCCTCTCCTTCTGGGAGGGAATGCTAACGTTCTCACTGCCATCACCACAGAGCTAGTCAACACTGTATTCCCCTTAGGTCACTGCTGATGTCAGGCCCAGATGTTCTGTAGGTCACCATGCAGTAACTCTGCCTCGTGATGAAGGTGACCATGTCACCCTAGAGGAAACACGTCCACCACCATAACCCATCACACCAGAGGTGGAAGCCAAACCTCACCATGTGAGGTCCACGGCAGGGTCGGCTCACTGTGTACAGACAGTGGGGATCCCGGGACCTGGTGTCGTGGCCAAGTGGGATACTGAATGATGTATCAACGGAGCATTTCATTCCGGGGCAGCTCGTAGCCAAAGGGGCTCTGAAAACATGTCAAAGTCAGGGTGGTAGGATCGCAGGAGAACTAAGTATCAGACTGCCTATGGTTTATCACACCAAGCAGTTGTAACCCAGAGTTCACTGAAGGAATGCTTCAAGGGAATAAGGTAAATAAATGGATGTAATATAGAAAAATGAGCAGACCATTTGTAATAGGGGGCTAATTTCAGCATTAATTACCTCCTCGTAATTACCAAGTGATTGCTGATTCTGTTTTCTTACATGATATATGAAGTCCAAAAAGGCACATTAAAGAAGAGAATAAACATTCAAGAGCTAAAATTCAACAAGAAAAAAATAAATGAAGAGGGAAAAGGGCGGGAAAGTGCCCAGCTAGGAGAATACAGAGGGGAGCCAGGCAAAGCGTCTATAATTTCAGCCAGAGATTCCAGCCCTTAGCAACTTCCTATTATTCATCATCTGTTAACTAGATCTACACATTTGTTAGCTAAAACTTATATGAAAACATTTATAGCAAGTTAAAGACTGCTTCAGAAAGGGTTTTTATTTTAATAGCCCAGGATCAAATTTGCGTAAGCTTTGCAGCATACATAATGGACATCACTTTTTATAATTTCAGGGTTTTTTTTTTCGTAACATTTCATACACTTAAAAATCTGATCACCAGGGCTGTAGAGATGGCTTAGTGGTTAAGGCACTTGCCTATGAAATTTAAGGACCCAAGTTCAATTCTTCAGAACTCACGTAAGCGAAATGCAAAAGGTGGCACGTGCTTCTGGAGTTCATTTACAGTGGCTAGAGACCCTGTCATGCCCATACTCTGTGTGTGTGTGTGTGTGTGTGTGTGTGTGTGTCTCGCTCCAATAAATAAATAAAATATTAAAATCTGGTCAACATACAGAACACTAAGCCACGTCCTGCGTTTGGAATGACTTTTGTTGGTGATTATTGCGCATTTCTGGACGCCTCAGAGGATGATGGGATTTTCCTGTTCCCCACCCTCATCCTTCTCCAGCTGCAACACACAAATTGCTCTCTAGAGGCACTGTGGAGCACCTTGGGCCTTTTCCACATTGGTGGGGAGAGAGAAAGCTTTCCTGGCTTGAGAACAAAGGCCTTAGAGTCCAGTTGACCAGGATGGGTTGGTCTGGGCCAAGATCTCTCTGAGTTTCTCTATTCTTCCTTCTGTAATGAGCACACTGGGTGGGCTGTCATGTCCCAAGGCAAGGACAGCCCCAGGAAGACCTTAGTGAAAATCCCTGCAGGGCTCTCACTGCTGGGGGGGAATCACACTGCCCATTCTAGAAGATGGCTCCCAACCAGATAAACAGCAGCTTTCCGTAGTATGTCATGACACTAACACCCCAAATGACAGAAGAGAGCACAGTTGACAAGCAAGCTGGAATCTAGCCACAGGCAAGACTGAATGTTCTACTGTTGAAGCAAGGCACAGGCAGGCCAGTCAAGAGGAGCATCCCTGGATAACTGGATAAGGATGTCCAGGCACAGTGAGCACAAGTCCTGCAGAGTAGTGGGGTGAACTTAGCGTGGGAGAACAGGAGAAAAAAGGTTGACATGCTGCCACAGTGTTCAAGGGACATAGGGGCCAACAAAGGAAAGGTTTGGAGGTTAGAGTATGACATTTAGATTTTAGCCTAACTCTACATAGAAATTATTATAGGGTTTCTTTTCTTTTCTTCTCTTTTCTTTCTTTCTTTTTTTTTTTTTCTTTTTTTCGAGGCAAGGTGTCACCCTAGCCCAAGTTGACCTAGAACTCACTCTGTAGTCCCAGGTTGGCCTCACACTGATCCTCCTACCTCAGCCTCCCAAGTGCTGGGATTAAAGACATGCACCACCATGCCTGGCTAAGAAACTATTACAGGATTTTAACCAGCATGCTTTATACTTTAAGGTCAAACTTTCAGTGTATTTTACAGACTAGACCAGAAAAGCATGCTGCTTGGTGTGTTAGATATGGGGCCGAGGTAATGAGGCATCTCAAGGGTGATTTTTCTGCTTTGGGCCTAACAGAGTAGTGGTCCCATGGTTGAGGTAAGAAAGGCTTTGTTAATTTCTTTTTTAATTATTTATCTGCAAGGAGGGAGAGAGAGAAGGAGAAAAGAGAGAGAAACTGGGCATGTTAGGATCTTCTGACACTACACCTGAACTGCAGACGCATGTGCCACTCTGTGCATCTTCCTTTACATAGGTATTGGGAACTGAACCCAGGGTGTTAGGCTTTGCAAGCAAGGACCTTAATCACTAAGCATCCATCTCTCCCACACCAGGGAAGGTTTTTGAGGGAAGAATGGCTTTGGTGAGGGTTTGACTGCGCACACGCTGAGATTCCTGTCACTTTTGCCACTGAAGGTGCCCAGCGGGTGCTGCATTCTGCGCTTGGGAATCATCTTCATGTAATGTAACTGTCATTAGGAAGACTGAGTGAGGGCGATGACTCAGCGCAGCCCCTTCCACATGGATAGGTGCTCTCCCTTCCCGCTCTCCAAGCTGGTGGTCTGTCTTCCCCTAACCCTTCTTACATTTATCCTCTTTCTTTTTTTGTCCCTGCTTTGGAAAAAAAACTAAATCAGAGAGTTTTACTGTTGGCTATAAGTAAAAGATGTGAAAATGGAGACAGTCAAGAAACCCTTCTTCTAAGAGATAATGTCTTAGCAGCACACTGGGCACAGAGTCCACAATAGGAAGTTCAACCACATACCCAGCTCTGCTCACCTCTGAGCAACATGGTGACACCACTTAGCTCCCTGCCTGTGCCGAGGTTCTTCACTTAGACACTAATGCAGAGCTGCTCGCAGAGAGATGAAACGTTTCTCTTTTTCCAACACTGACTGTAGCCTTCTTGCAAGGAGAGATACTGAGTATGGAACATTCTCCATAGTCCAGAGATCCCTTAAAACCTATCTTGCCAGCCATGTCTCTCAGCTAGACCACCTAGGAGCACGGTGGGAAGGGAGTACCAATGTGGGTCTGGACATTCAAGAGGAGCTCACAGGACTTACCCCCCAAATCTCCAATTATAGCAGGTACTCCCTCTTTCCTTTGGGGCCCCATTTCCTTGGGAAGGGCATGGCCGGGTGGGCGGGGCAGGTAGAAATGATAATGCATGCTAATTAGCACTGTACAAAGCTGTCATCAGAAACCCAGAAGCCACATGGCTCCAACGTGTTTGGGGGTTGGCACACCAAATTCAAACCAGCTGGCTTCTAGTTTGGACAGTATCCAGAAGACAGTTCCATCCAGTCAAAGACAATGGATGGGCTGCTAGTTACCCTGAGCTTGGTTCAGACACAAGGAGAATCTAAATGCTGGCAGATGTTGTGACATATCTGGTTTTGGAGGCACTCACACCCTCTCTGATTTAGTTATTGAATAGAAACAGGTCCTAGCCGGGCGTGGTGGCGCACGCCTTTAATCCCAGCACTCAGGAGGCAGAGGTAGGAGGATTGCTATGAGTTTGAGGCCACCCTGAGACTACATAGCGAATTCTAGGTCAGCCTGAGCTACAGTAGGACCCTACCTCGAAAAACCAAAAAAATAATAATAATAATAATAAAAAGCAAGAAACACTTACTTAGTGACATGAGGAGATAACATCAATCTGTATCCAGATGAAGCCCTCCCATAATTGTCTGCTTCAGGACCGAGTCACAGCACTTTCCCAAGTCCTCTATGCATATCCATTCTCTTACCATTTCTACTTTCTGGCCAAATAAAAAGTGACCCACATGCAGCTGTATACCATGATGCAACACACACTCACACGCATACACATACACACACTAAAAAAAGAAAGAATGAATGATAATCCTAGCCCTGTCCTCAAGTGGCAGAAGCAGGAGGGCTTGTTACAATTTCAGAGCCAGCCAGAGTGACATAGCAAGATTGTTTTACAAACAAAAGGGGAGGGGAAAAAAAACAGAGGACAAATGAGAAAAAGCTGATCAAGGAGTTAGCAAATTTTTTTGGTACTTTCTGTAAACATGCAAATAAACATTAATCATAGCTATTATTATTGAAATTATGAAAATGGGATTATTTTGAATTTTGTGGTTTATAGCTTTCCCCTTGGAAAGAAGCTCACTAATATGGGAAAGAAGGTAACGACATGGCTTGGTGAGAGGGTTGTCGTTTCCATATACTTTTATAAGGTTTGGGAGAATCTCCTCTAGGTGGATTGTTTCTGGTTTAGTTTTTTTTTTTTTTTAACTTGACTATGTTTTGTCAGTGTTGCAGCTCATTTCAATTTCACCTCAAAAAAGATGAGCATGGGGCCTGGAGAGATGGTTCAGGTGCTTGCTTGCAATGCCCAATGACCTGGGTTCGATTCCCCAGTATCTCCATAAAAAAGCCAGATACACAAGATGGTGATGCATCTGGAGTTCCTTTGCAGTGGCTAGAAGCCCTGGCACACCCATTCTCTCTCTCTTGCACCCCTTGCAAATAAATAAATAAATAAATAAAAATATTTTAAAAATAAAGATGAACACACAAATATGCTAGAAAGCAAGAGATGTGTGGCTCCATGTGTGTCCTTCTCTTGTGTGTTACTCAGCCTGGCCCTCCCTTGGATTTTGGCAGGATTTTTCACCCAGATCTCCACATTGGCCGACGTGCAGGAAAATGTCATGGAATACCTTCATGTGCTCAGCCGGCCCAAAGTCATCGACCAAGAGCACGACGTGGTGTGGACTGAAGCGTACATCGACAGCA
Organism: Orientallactaga sibirica; assembly: GCA_036365145.1. NCBI lineage: Eukaryota > Metazoa > Chordata > Mammalia > Rodentia > Dipodidae > Orientallactaga > Orientallactaga sibirica. The sequence continues at coordinate 3,087,386 of JAEOAD010001317.1, forward strand.
CCGTAAGTCCATGGGGCCCTAGGGAGAGGGGCCAGGGTTTGACCTCATGCTATGAAGTAACATTTTTTTGTTTGGTTGGTTTTTGAGGTAGGATCTCGCTTTAGCCCAGGCCTCGAGCTCGCGACAATCCTGCTCCCTCTGCCTCCCACACTTTTGCTGTGTTAATTCCAGAGACAAGCGTTGTATCATGGTTTTTTCCTTCAATTACGGGCTTCAGTGACAGTATCCTTGGTTGACATTGGTCATCTTGGCAAGTGCGGTTGATGGAAAATGTGACCGATATTCCAGAAAGCCTTCTGGTGAGCAGATTTGCTTGTAACCTCCCCACTTGCCACACGTGTCCACTTCCCTTCACAACGCACTGGTGTGATGAGAAGCATGTTTGAAGGCCTAGCCTTTGTGTGAGGCCCCCAAGACTGGTGATGGACCTGTCGGTCTGTATTGAACATGTAACTGAAACTCGCCTCTAATAACAAATCGGACTCACTAGAGAGGCCCCCTGTTGCCTCTTTTTCCCAGACAGTGAGGAAGCATGCATGGGTGCGGGTTCCGTCATGTGGTTGTGTGAACCCTGGTCAGGGACTCGTGGAGTCACTGATTCTCACCTAAGGATAATGTCTGCAGACGGAGCGTCCATGGAGGGGCTCTGCTGGTGGTGGAGTGAGAGCTCCCTGGCCACAGTTCTTGTGTGATTTCAGGGTGATTTTTCATGGTGATACTGAGCTGATGGGAGTGGTGTCTCTCATTTATTAATCGTAAATGTTCTCACAGGACCTCTCTGCAGCCGTTTCGTTGTTGATATTTGCATCACATTAATCAATGTCGCCCAGACGCAGCTGTGCTCCGGAGTGGTCTCAGTGGAGGTCTTGGGCATGATTTCTTCTCTCTGGATTCTCCCGTTCTTGTTCTTGCCATATTCCTGGGCAGCTGCAGGGACACACAGGGCAGGAACAACACAGGGGGACACACTAAGGGACACCTCAGCCTTCAATACAGTGGAATCTGGCCTGGAGAGATGGCTTAGTGCTTGAGGTGCTTGCCTGCAAAGCCCAAGGACCCAGGTTTGATTCTCAAGTACTCACATAAGCCAGATGCACCAGGTGGTGTATGCACCTGAAGTTTGTTTGCAGCGGCTGGAGGCCCTGGTATGCACCTTCTCTCTCTTTCTCTTCTTACTATCTCTCTCTGCTTCTAGAAGGGATGTCCCCCCCAGGAGAGGCCTTCTAAGTACAAGTGGGTATGGGGTTGAAAAGGCTTCTCTGGTTGCTAGGGAGACTGTGCTTTTGATTTTGGGAGAGTGTGATTCCAGTTTGGTTGAATTATAGAAACAAAGTACCTAAGCTGACTCCTTTAGGCTGCCACCTCGTTACTAATGACCCCAAGGGCAATGTCAGTGATGGTTCCATCTTTCGTTTTGTATGTGAGGCAGGAAAACCAGCAGTGGGATGAAGTAACCAAATCGCTCCATTGTTTTGTGTATCATCTCCAAACAGCCAATTCAATCAGTTGTTTTGTTCTATCAGTGCAACGATATAAAACATTATGAAATCAAAACATGATGGCAGGTCTGGAGAGATGTTTTAGCAGTTAAGGCACTTGCCTACAAAGCCTGTGGACCCTGGTTCAATTCCCCAGTACCCATGTAAGCTTGATGCACAAAGCAAGAGATGTGTGGCTCCATGTGTGTCCTTCTCTTGTGTGTTACTCAGCCTGGCCCTCCCTTGGATTTTGGCAGGATTTTTCACCCAGATCTCCACATTGGCCGACGTGCAGGAAAATGTCATGGAATACCTTCATGTGCTCAGCCGGCCCAAAGTCATCGACCAAGAGCACGACGTGGTGTGGACTGAAGCGTACATCGACAGCACCGTAAGTCCGTGGGGCCCTAGGGAGAGGGGCCAGGGTTTGACCTTATGCTATGAAGTAACATTTTTTTGTTTGGTTGGTTTTTGAGGTAGGATCTCGCTTTAGCCCAGGCCTTGAGCTCGCGACAATCCTGCTCCCTCTGCCTCCCACACTTTTGCTGTGTTAATTCCAGAGACAAGCGTTGTATCATGGTTTTTTCCTTCAATTACGGGCTTCAGTGACAGTATCCTTGGTTGACATTGGTCATCTTGGCAAGTGCGGTTGATGGAAAATGTGACCGATATTCCAGAAAGCCTTCTGGTGAGCAGATTTGCTTGTAACCTCCCCACTTGCCACACGTGTCCACTTCCCTTCACAACGCACTGGTGTGATGAGAAGCATGTTTGAAGGCCTAGCCTTTGTGTGAGGCCCCGCACTGGTGATGGACCTGTCGGTCTGTATTGAACATGTAACTGAAACTCGCCTCTAATAACAAATCGGACTCACTAGAGAGGCCCCCTGTTGCCTCTTTTTCCCAGACAGTGAGGAAGCATGCATGGGTGCGGGTTCCGTCATGTGGTTGTGTGAACCCTGGTCAGGGACTCGTGGAGTCACTGATTCTCACCTAAGGATAATGTCTGCAGACGGAGCGTCCATGGAGGGGCTCTGCTGGTGGTGGAGTGAGAGCTCCCTGGCCACAGTTCTTGTGTGATTTCAGGGTGATTTTTCATGGTGATACTGAGCTGATGGGAGTGGTGTCTCTCATTTATTAATCGTAAATGTTCTCACAGGACCTCTCTGCAGCCGTTTCGTTGTTGATATTTGCATCACATTAATCAATGTCGCCCAGACGCAGCTGTGCTCGGAGTGGTCTCAGTGGAGGTCTTGGGCATGATTTCTTCTCTCTGGATTCTCCCGTTCTTGTTCTTGCCATATTCCTGGGCAGCTGCAGGGACACACAGGGCAGGAACAACACAGGGGACACACTAAGGGACACCTCAGCCTTCAATACAGTGGAATCTGGCCTGGAGAGATGGCTTAGTGCTTGAGGTGCTTGCCTGCAAAGCCCAAGGACCCAGGTTTGATTCTCAAGTACTCACATAAGCCAGATGCACCAGGTGGTGTATGCACCTGAAGTTTGTTTGCAGCGGCTGGAGGCCCTGGTATGCACTTCTCTCTCTTTCTCTTCTTACTATCTCTCTCTGCTTCTAGAAGGGATGTCCCCCCCAGGAGAGGCCTTCTAAGTACAAGTGGGTATGGGGTTGAAAAGGCTTCTCTGGTTGCTAGGGAGACTGTGCTTTTGATTTTGGGAGAGTGTGATTCCAGTTTGGTTGAATTATAGAAACAAAGTACCTAAGCTGACTCCTTTAGGCTGCCACCTCGTTACTAATGACCCCAAGGGCAATGACAGTGATGGTTCCATCTTTCGTTTTGTATGTGAGGCAGGAAAACCAGCAGTGGGATGAAGTAACCAAATCGCTCCATTGTTTTGTGTATCATCTCCAAACAGCCAATTCAATCAGTTGTTTTGTTCTATCAGTGCAACGATATAAAACATTATGAAATCAAAACATGATGGCAGGTCTGGAGAGATGTTTTAGCAGTTAAGGCACTTGCCTACAAAGCCTGTGGACCCTGGTTCAATTCCCCAGTACCCATGTAAGCTTGATGCACAAGGTAGTGCACCCATCTGGAGTTCATTTGTACTGGCTGGAGACCCTGGCATGCCCATTCTCTCTCTCTGTCTCATAAACAAATAAATAAATATTTAAAAAAACTTAATGGTATTAGGACCTGAATAGACTTAACAGATTAGCAGAATAGAAAGGCCAAGTTACTCTCTGGGATTTATTTATGATCTCATCACAGTGCAGATGGGATGGGTTCTGTGATACAGGCTTGTATGAAAACTAGGTGGCCATTTATTTAGAGAATAAATAGACTGTGTCTTCATGTTCACATCATATCCAAGAAAGAAATCCAAATGGATTAGCAATATAAATTATCTATTTTAAAAATGAGACCCAAGAAACCATAAATGGAATCCTGGGTATATTCTCCTATGACCTGTCCAAGGGATGACTTTCTAATTTCAAAATCCAGAGGCAAGAAGGAAAAACAAGATCAGGGCTGGAGAGATGGCTTAGCGGTGAAGGCACTTGCCTGCAAAGCCTAAGGACCCAGGTTCAGTTTTCCAGTACCCATGAAAACCAGATGCACAAGATGGCACATGCATCTGGAGTTTGTTTGCTGTGTCTGGAGGCCCTGGCACACCTATTCTCTCTCTCTCTCTCTCTCATATCTGCCTCTTCCTCTCTCTCTCTCAAATAAATACTAAATAAATAAATAAATAAAAGTATTTTCAAAAACCAAGATTAATTTTTATTAAAATAAAAATAAAACTACAAAACAAATGGTGTAAGTTAAGAAACACCATAAGCCAAATTGAAAAGGAAAAAGTATTTGCAATCTAACATGTGGACAGTTAATAATCTTAGTATATATAAAGAGCTAAAAATAGATGAGACCTTTCTTTTCAAACTTTCTGTAGATAATGAAATAAGCAAGCTATAGACAGGCAATACACAAAAAAACAACAAAAATTACTTTTAATATGAAAATTGTACAACTTTGCTCATAGTAAGAGAAGTGCAAGTTGAAATATAGTGAGATAGCATTGCTCACCAAAAGCATGATGAAATGAAAAGCTTAACATTAGGTTAGAGAGGCTGTGGACAAGGGAAACCTCTGTAGGTTGCTGTTGATCAGAGTGGACCAATCTCTACTGGTGGGGAGAGTCGTTAACTCTGCTCTACCCATCTTAATTAGATAGAATTAACTTCAAAGATGAATCAACATCAATTAAAATATATTTAGGGGCTGGAGAGATGGCTTAGTGGTTAAGGCACTTACCTTCAAAGTCAAAGGACCTTGGTTCGATTCTCTAGTACCCACGTAAGCCAGATGCACAATGTGGCACAGGCATCTGGAGTTGGTTTGTAGTGGCTGGAAGCACTGGCACACCCATTCTCTCTCTCTCACTCTGCCTCTTTCCCTCTCTCAAATACACACACACACAACACACACACACACACACACACACACATGTTAGTTCATTGTAGAACTGCTTGTATTTTCCAAATATAGGACATGATCTAAATGCCCAAAGATGTAAAGATTGATTGGATAAACCATAGACTACACATGAAATTGAGTCGATTTTAACAAGAATGAGGGCAAAAGTGCTTGATGGAGAATTGCTATTTAGTAGTGGGATTTTCTGCTAAGCAGAATGAGCAAAATGCAAAAGTAAATATTTCAGGCTATCTTTTGTTTGAAAAAGAAGACTAAATTAAAAAGGCATGCAAGTAGCTGGGTGTGGGGGTGCATACCTTTAATCTCAGCACTCGGGAGGCAGAGGTAGGAGGATCACAGTGAGTTCAAGACCACCCTGAGACTACATAGTGAATTCCAGGTTAGCCTGGGCCAGAGTGAGACCCTACCTTGAAAAACCAAAAAAATTTAAAAATTTTGAAAAAGTCATGCAAGTGCCTATTTATTTTTATAGAAACAAACATAGCCAGGATAAATGGTCTTGAGTATCTGTACGAGATGGGAGGGAAGACAGAAGAGAAAGGATTGAGGAGGGAGTAGCATGTATCTGTTGCATAGTTCCTGCTTCTGAAAGAATGTGTTATGAAGGCTGAAGAGATGGCTCAGCCATTAATGGCACTTGCTTGCAAATCTGGATGGCTCAGGGTTCAATTCCCTGGTACCCATGTAAAACCGGATGCATAAAGTGGCACATGCATCTGGAGTTTGTTTGCAGTTGCAGGAAGCCCTGGTGCACCCATACTCTTTCCTCTTTCTTTCTCTTTGCCTTTTTATCTATCTCTCTCAAATAAATAAAATATTTTTAAGAGAATGAAAGAATGTGTTTGGGGAATTTGAAAGTTAAAATCAGATCAATAAGAATGGAGGGAAAACTGAAAGTAAAAGCCAACAGAACTAAGCAAAACCAACTACATTCTAGTCAAATAACAAAGATGTTCAGAAAGCACAAAGAAAAAGAACTAATCTTTTGAATTAATCTTTCTTTTGGTTCTTTGGGATCTCAAGCCCAGGCTGACCTGGAATTCATTATGTCTCAGGCTGGCCTCTAACTCAGAGATCCTCCTACCCCTGCCTCCTGAATTAATCTTTTTTTTTCATTATTAGTTATTTACATACTCAGAATGTAAACAGCACATGAATTAATCTTTCATATAGTAGTAATCTACAATGTTTCCTTAATATTCTCTTCAATCTATAGGGGAGGGAGAACATCAAATAAATACAGACTCCTTTTGGCATCATTTGCAGTAGTAAGTCATTGAGTATATTTTGGGAGTGAGATTGAACACATGTAGAAATGGATCAAGACAAGGTGGATCCTGCAGCATTATACTGGGTTGAGAGTTTTAACAGGTAATCCTATCTCTGTCCATTGTGAGGGGCTAGAAGCAATGACACTCACATAGCAATGAACTCACCCAGGACCCATTCCTTCCCCCAATAAAGGGGAACCAGAAGTCCTTAGAGAAGTTGCTAATTCCAGGGATGGAGGAGGTAAGGTACAACTCGTCCCCCAACTAAAAGAAAATCTACTACCAAAAAAAATCTAAAGGGGGTTTGGGGAGATGGCTCAGTAGTTAAGGTGCTTGCCTGCAAAGCCTAAGGATCCTGGTTCCCCAGTACTCACATAAACCAGATGCACAAGGTGGCGCATGCACCTGGAATTCGTGTGCAGTGGCTAGAGGCCCTGGCATGCCCATTCTCCTTCTCTTCATGATTTTGTATGCCATGCTTGCAAAGGGGCCATACTAATATTCTCTGTATTGTTCTAATTTTAGTATATGTGCTTCCCAAGTGAGCATCCCATTTTCCTTCTCTATCTGCCTCTTTCTCTCTCTCACTCAAATAAATAAAATATGGTTTAAAAAATAAAATTAGCTGGGCGTGGTGGCACATGCCATTAAACCTAGCACTCGGTAGGCAGAGGTAGGAGGATTGCCATGAGTTTGAGGCCACCCTGAGACTATATAGTTAATTCCAGGTCAGCCTGGGCCAGAGTGAGACCCTACCTCAAGAAAACAAAAATAAATAAATAAATAAATAAATTTAAATTAAATAAAACTAATACAAAATAAAAATCTAAAGTGCTGTAACCAACCATGTGGCCATGTTGAAAGGACAGAGCATAAAGAGTTTCTCATTGATCAAATCGAGGAAAGTTGAGCATCAAAATAGTGAATAATTATAACTTTTTGAATGAGACAGAAATCCAGGCATACTTACTGATAATGAATAGAAAATCTCAAAGACATGACCTACATGGAGAAAGAAATGGGTGGGAAGTAGTTCAGTGCATAATGCCATAGGGAGGGACAGAGTGATGGAGTTGGAAAGTTACCGTCTTGCACCCATTTTAGGGGCTGCAACACCTTCAGATTTATGTAATTTTCACCAAGGACTCAGAAGTGGGCACTGGTTAATTATCTAGCACGTCTGCATACTTATTTGCACAGATTAGCTTAATATGGTTTTATGTCATCTTTCTCCTTAATTACAGGGTTGATAGCTCAGACAAAAAGAATTCCTGCCTGCTTGACTCATCTATCATTGTGGCTGAACACCCAGCAGCAACAAATATAATTGTATAATTAATTTAATACTTAAAGTATAGCTTAAAACTTTGAGCTTTTCTTTTTTTCTGTTTTTTTTTTTTTCATTATATGTTGATTCATACTGTTCTAGGTCTAGACAAGTCCAAGGTAAAAGTTGAACTGTGAGGTGAGCCTGATTCTTAAGACTCTTGCATGCAGGGTTAAGGTTGAAACTAACAAGCCTGGTTCTCCAATCTGAATGACAAAGCTGCTTCTCTTCTTTTTAAAAGTTTTTCTTTCTTCCTTTCTTCCTTCCTTCCTTCCTTCCTTCCTTCCTTTCTTTCTTTCTTTCTTTCTTTCTTTCTTTCTTTCTTTCTTTCTTTCTTTCTTTCTTTCAGACAGAGAGAGTAGGTGTGTCAGGGCCTCTAGCCACTGCAAAGGAACTCCAGACACATGCACCACCTTGTGCATCTGGCTTATGTGTGTTCTGGGGAATCAAACTTGGGTCCTTAGGCTCAGTAGGCAGGCACCTTAACCACTCCAGCCCACAAAGCTTCTTTCGTGGGCTATCCTACTGGCATCTTGCTGCCAGTCTGATGACATATTCTGTTTCTGCCTCAGCTGTTCTGTTCAATTTGTGTTCCTGTTGAAGACCAAATAAATGAATTAATGTTAACAACACTAATTATGTTTAATCTAATAAGATCTCGTGTATTAATTCACCAAACAGCAAACACCAGAATTCTGAAGTCTGTAGGCCTCTCATCTGAATACAAGTCATGCATAGTCATTATCTCATAGGTGCAGAGCAAAACAAAAACCCAAAAAAGTCATTAGCAGTGGAATCTGTTCCATTTTGTAAGCAAATGGCTTGAGTTTTGCAGTTGGGCCTTTAATCGGCTTGGGAACCCTCCCCGACTTGCCGTGCGTGCAGAGTAGCAGCAGTATTAAACTAAGGAAGCACCGCGTCCCTGATAAGCCCTTCCAAGGGAGTTTGCACAGACCATGGTGATACACAGAAGGGAAGCACAGAAATCTTTTAGAAACAGTGGGAATGTGACCATTTAAAATAATGAGAATTCATTACCAAGCCCTCCTGCCCCTCCCATTTGCAAGTAATGCAATTCAGAAGGCAATTTGTAGGGACTTTCAAGCTGATTGAGCTGCATTTGCAAATTGGACCTGTTATCCCTCCTCCTCACCCCCCTCACTAAGTCCAACTTGGAAAAGGTGCTTTGCGTGTGATAAATTGCACATTTGTTTCAGTTCCTCATCTAGGAGTGGCACCTAGGCTGTTTAGGAGCTGTTTGGTGCTGCAACCTCTTCCTGCCTAAAGCAGTATCACTCAGAGGGTCAAAGCCATCATGAGGAAGCTGTTGAGGCTCGAAAACTGAATATACAGTATTTTCCCAAGACGCCATTGCATGGCAAAGAAGTTGCACTCGTCAAAAACCGACAGGCCCACGTAAGGGGAACATAACCCATTCTGCTGGGTTGCGGAACCGATGTTGCCATCTGCATTACTTGGCATCAAGGAAGCTGATTACATTGGGACCTCAATTTCATAGCAGATGGGTTCATTAATTTTAATAGCCCCCAGAGCCACTAGAAACTGTGTTAAAAACATGTGGGGCACGCTGTGACACTTCACTTCTGGCCCTGTAGTCATTATAACTCTGGCATGACTATAAATATTACAGTACTTCGTTTCCATTCAAACAGACTGCTATTATAATTTTTTGGCCAGGAGATACTGATGTTAAAATATGAATACATTCCTGATTTGCGGTACCATTTACACTTATCTGAATGTTTTCTTCTTCTTCTATTTGATGCTAGAGTTCTCCACTATATAGTTTTTTTTTTGTTGTTGTTGTTGCTATTGTTTTAGACTTCAACCTTATTTCTTTTTTTCTCCTTGGAGTTGGCAATGTAAAACTGTAAATCAGTGGCATAAAATTATTATCTTCAGCAAAGATGTTCAAATATTATATGGGGACTGAAGAGATGGCTCTGAAGTTAAGACACCTGCCTGCAAAGACTAAGGACCCAGGTTCTACCCCCCAGTACTTATGTAAAGTCAAATGCACAAGATGGCACATGCATCTAGAGTTCATTTGCAGCAGCTGGAGGCCCTGGTGTGCCTATTCTGTGTTGCCAACTATTAGGAAAACTCAGAGCTGAATATGAAGAAGTTGGTAATGTTCTTTCTGCCTTTGTAGCTCCATGATTTGTACCTGTCCATGAGGGAAGACCAGCATCTCTCCTCTCCCACATAGAAATGCAGGAGACCAGTAAGCCTGAGTTATCCTACAACCTGAAGTTGTCGAACACTGTTTATAAGTGACAGTTCCCAATTCAAAGGTGCAAAAGTCAAACCGGGAACGTGTTGGTTCTTAAAAGACGTCTATGCAGTCTTGTCTGGAGGCATGGCGCGAGCCAGAACTGGTTCTTGTGCTACTTTGACTTGCTCCTTAACTCTTATTGGCTTCATTCCTGGGCTGGCTTTCTCTGTATGTTGCGAAGATGACTTCTGCCATCCACTGACTTTCAATGCGTGCATAGCCTACATCAAGCCCACGGTATAGATAGGTCTGTTTGTGTGCATAGCCTCACACTGAGAGGTTGGATTATGATACTAATGGATGGGCTGCATCTCATGAGGTGTGGAGACATCAGTTCCAATGGATATTTGATACTGAGAGGGAAAGCTAAGAAATATTATTCATGTGTAGGACTTGTCTCTAGGAATCAAAACCAATCCATGTCCAAGATTATTGCTATATCAGTATGGTATTCATAGTGGTGCCACACTTCAAAGCGACAGAACCCTCATGTGCTCGAATGCTGCATGGACCCTTTATGTATCAAACTTCTAGAAGCAGAGGTGCCCTGTGGATATTGGGGAGTGGAGACAACAGTGGCTTGACCACCTCCTAAATGCCTAACGAGGCCTTGCGGGACTGCGTTAGCTCTGTCCTGGCACTTCCTCAACAGTGGTATAAGTAATCATGTGGCCACTCCGACGATGGCAGCGTGTGCTCTCTGCTTTGGGCTGTGTACACTCTCACGTTTAAAGCAGAAATGCTGGGTTGAATCCCATTGCATTCATGGAAAGGAGGAGGTTGCGTCTGGCTAGGAAGTCAAGTAGGAAAGATTATTCAAAGGATAATATTAATATCTTATATCTGTCTTCTTTTTAAAATATATTTTTTTATTTGTTTGTTTGAGAGAGACAGAGAGAGATAGAGGCAGATAGAGAAAGGGAATGGATGCGCCAGGGTTTTTAGCCACTGCAGTGAACAAACTCCAGACAATGTGTACTGGGGAATTTAACCCTGGGACATTAGGCTTTTCAGGCAAGTGCCTTAACTGTTGAACCATTTTTCCAGCCCATATCTGTCTCATTGTTATTATCACCGATATTCAAACGTTGTTGGCCCTCTGTACTTGTGTCATCTCTTAGGAAACATTGCCTCTAGGCATGAGGATGCTCCTAAGCTGTGGGATTTACTTCATTGATGTATGACCAGGGACAAGGACCACCGAGGAGGGAAAACCATCAAGAGCTAATGGCCATTCTCTTTGTTCTCCTTTTCTGGAGCTATCCACCCTCTGCACATTTTCCTCAAGCATTTGCTATAATTTTACATCCTCTACAGACCACTTCTCTTGCTATCCCTCACAATCACTGGTAGAACCTGGTTTCCTCCAAGTCCTGACATGATAGGTTGTCCTGGTTCAGTCCCAGCCAATGGAATCTTGGCGTTTGTGTGGCGGACTTTGCATTTCTGAGCAAATCTCTCTTGAGCCCATGGTTCCATGGAGGGCAGAAGTCCATCCCTTAGCCCTGTGAAAGTCCTGTGGTAGATGCGGGTAGAGGCACATGCCTGGAGTCTGGAGGAGTTGGCATTTCTAGACTTCAGTCTTACCATCAAAGTTTCAGTAGATGGCTGTATAGAAGGCTACAATATTTACCCTCAAAAGCATGTCTGGGAGCTGGAGAGATGGCTTAGTGGTTAAGGCATTTACCCGCAAAGCCTAAAGACCGAGGTTCAATTCCCCAGGATCCATATAAGCCAGATGCACAAAGTGGTGCATGCATCTGGAATTCGTTTGCAGTGGCTGGAGGGCCCTGTGTGCCTCTTCTCTCTCTCTCTCTCTCTCTCTCTCTCTCTCTCAGATAAATAATAATAATAAACTATACAAATGTATTGAAAAAAAAGCATGTCTGTTTTCCTCTCCTCTGAGCCCCAGGATCCTACCTCCTTTTAGCCTAAGTCTCCCAAAAGGTGTTCCGCCAGCCCTGCCTCTGCCTTCAAACTCTTTGGCCATGCCCACCCCTCATATGCTATCCCTGTTGCACGGATGGTAGGATCCTGTCTCCCTCCTTCCTTCTGAGAGCTCTGGTAAGTATTTGGTCTACCGCAACCAGATCTGTATCACTGTCCCCCTTCACTGCCCAGATGTTTGGTTGAATTTTCTTCTCAGCACTGATTCTCATGCCTTGACATGGTTTAGACTACAATGAATGCATTCCTTTTATTACCAGCATGAAGCACAATTAGAATAATCCAAGAGAATCAGCCTGCGGTTTGCTATCAGCTGCCAGCTCCTCTTCTCTTGTGGTCAATGGGATTTTCTCCATGTGAAGAATTGAATTCTCTTATTCTTAGCCCATAAGAATGGATGTGACAAATACAAATGCATTGTCTAATGCTGAAAGATAATACAGATAAGAAGTTCTCACCCATCTTGGGCTCATGACCCGCATCTGTTTACCAAGGGTGGAGGATCATTCGCTTGCTTTCACGGTTTTGCAGAACCACTTGGGAGCCATATGCAATGGGGGCTCCTTATTCAGCTGAAGATGTGCACTCCTGTGAAAAGCCCAGACCAAAATGGTGCTCTATGCCAGTCCCTTGGCGACAATTCTCTCTTGATTGAGCAAAGAAAGGGAGAGTGTAGGCAGTAAGTAAATTCAGGCAAAAGGGACATGTTTTCCAATTAACTTCCATTATTTAAAATATTTTTATTTATTTGCAAGGAGAGAGAGTGGGCATACCAGGGCCTCTAGCCACTGCAAATAAACTCCATATGCATGCACTACGTTGTGTACCTGGCTTTACATGGGTACTGGAGAAACTATATCCAGGTGCTTAGGCTTTGCAGGCAAGTGCCTTAACCACTGAGCAATCTCTCCAGCCCACCTTCCATTATTTATAATCAAAGAATCTGGGCAGTAACATTTTCCTGGGCATTGGAAACAACTGTTAAGCTCTCTTGTCATTATTTCTCATCTAAAGTGATCAAATGAAAGATGGCCTGAGATGAAGTGAGGGCAAGGAACGCACCACTCAGTCCATTCTCCTCCATGCTGCCCACTGTTCAAGAGCGCTTGCTTCCACATGCAGGCTCCTTCCTTTGAGCAAGTCAGGCTCACACACACCTTCTCTCAGTGGAGAGCTCCAAGATGAGTGGGAAGCATGGTCCTTGTACCTTCTAAGGACAGGGTCATTAAGAGACCAAATTAGATGGCTTTGACTACCTCTGAAAAACACTTGAGACCTAGTTTGAAAGGGCTTTACAAAAGTATATGAGCTTTTTATTAAACATTATTTATTTATTTATTTGAGAGGAAGAGGTGAGAATAGAGAGAATGGCAAGCCAGGGCCCCCAGCCACTGCAAATGAACTCCAGACACATCAGACACATGTACCACGTGGGTCCTGGAGAATTGAACCTGGATCCTTAGGCTTCACAGGCAAGTACCTTAACCACTAAGACATCTCTATAACCCTGAGCTATTTTTTTTTAACATGGACTAATCAATTAGATGATTTATAGCCTACAGCTTAAGCAGGGGAAAGCATGTGGGAAGCTTGCTGAGCTTGCACAGTCAGCAAGGTCTTCCTCTATTAGGGCTTCCATCCAGTCCTGCCCTGCTCACAGCCATACGGCCTTTAGAGCCAGCCCCAGTGCATCTCTGCCTACCTGGGCCACTACAAGTGCTGTTCCTTCTGCATGAAGTAACCTTCTTCCCACCCTATCTGGAACCTGTGTGCTTGTTTTGTAATTTTTTTATTTGTAGCTCCCATAACTACAGACAATAAACCGTGGTAATTCCCTCCTCCCAACCTTCCCTTTGCAACTCCATTCTCAATCATATCCCCTCCCGCTCTCAATCAGTCTCTCTTTTATTTGGATGTCATCATCTTTTCCTCCTATTATGATGGTCTTTTGTGGGTAGTGTCAGGCACTGCGAGGTCATGTATATCCAGGCCATTTTGTTTCTGGAGGAGCATGTTGCAAGGGGTCCTATCCTTCCTTTGGCTTTTAAATTCTTTCTTCCACCTCTTCTGCAATGGACCCTGAGCCTTGGAAAGTGTGTTAGAGATGTCTCAGTGCTGAGCACTCCTCTGTCACTTCTTCTCAGCACGATGGTGCCTTTTGAGTCATCCCAGAGGTCAGAAAAGAGAAGCTTCTCTAACCAAAAGTGAGAGTAGCATTAATACATGGGTATGAACATTAAAAGAAGTGCTTACTGAGCAGTTTGGTGAGCATGGTATATACATTTAGGCACACACCAGCAGACTTTCCACCCTTAGGGCTCATAACTTCCCCTGTTATAGGTTTTCAGTATCAGGCATGTATTCCCCCCATGGAGCAGGCCTCCAGTCCAATTAGCGAGCAGTTGGTTTCCCCATAACAGACATGCCATTATTACACCCTTTGGCTCATTTGGCCTGGCTGTTCACTATTGTTTATCTCCACTGATGACTTCTTTCTCTCCAATGGAACTGCATGTAGTGGAGCTTTTTCTAGCTTTCTGTCTGCTGATTTATACTGAGCGGGTTTTCAGCTCAGCTCCAGCATGATTTCTCAGTGACTTTGCAGCCCAAGTGTGTGAAGTGTTTATTAATAAGGCCTTACCATCTATTCCTGATGAGAAACCAAGAGCCTTGGCAATGGCCTATAATGTTTTGGGGGCATCAGGGACTTCTCTGGCCAACAACTCACTTGAAGGTATCCCATCCCTGGCACTGAAAATTTTCTAGTAACAATCTATGGCTTCTGGGTGTGCCCTGGTCTAAAAAAGTAGGTTTCCATATGACTTATTTCTATCCTCTTAGATTTTGATTATCTCCTCTGGAATGCCTCTCCTGACCTTCTCAGATAGACCTCAGCATAGAATGGACTGCTCATCATTTGACACCATCCTAGAACCTTTTTTTTTTTTGAGAGAGAGAGACAGAGAGAGGGAGAGGAAGACAGATAGAGATGGGCGTTCCAGCAACCTCTCACCCACTGTGAACGAAATCCAGATGCATGCGCCCTCTGGTGGTCAACTGCGGCATTGTGCCCTTGCATCACTTTGCATCTGGCTAAACATGGGATCTGGAGATTGGAACCGCTGGAGATTGGAACAAGCGTTCTTAGGCTTAGGAGGCAGGCACCTTAACCACTAAGCCATCTCTCCAGCCCAACCATCCTAGAACTTCTTATACTCTATTATGAGACCCACATCTATTTGGACTCCTTGAGGATGCTGTCTGGCTCACTGGTATACTCAGCACAGAGCCAGGTACTTGTGTATGTGCATAAGCCAGGGAGGTGTACATCTCATAGAATGGAGATCCTGAGGTTACAGCACATCTGCAAGCATCTTGGTCTTGTAGCTGTACAAAGAGTATAATTTCCAACACTTTCCTGTGCGTGTTACTCATTGCTCAAGACAATTTTGTACCATACATGGTCAGTGGATTCACATTCCTTGTAGGACTGGGCTTCTCTCTTAAGTGCCCAATACAATCAACTCAAGGAAGCATTTGCTACACACCTCGCAGAAGTCTCCATTCATGTCTGGCCCATGAAGAGCTAGGCCAGCAGCATTCTGAATGGCCAAGGTGGTTTACTTTCAGACATGTCATTGTTTTGGTATAAATATATTATACTTTTGCCCATTGCAAAAATACTAAGAAATTGGGGAAAGTTTTGGAACTGTTTTACTTTGGCTATATATTTCCTGGCCTTTAACATGATGCCACCAAGTATCTTAGTATGGGGAGCTGAAGCTGCCACCATTGCCTGGTCTCCTTCTCTCTCAGACTGTCAGCTATGCTCAGAATGCATTAATTGTTTCACATCCCAAACCTTAATAGAAATTATGATCACTTGTAATTTTAAAAAAATGTTATTTATTTATTTTCAAGGAGAAAGAAAGAGAGAGAGAATGAGAATGAGTGTGCCAGCACCTCTAGCCACTGCAGTCATACTCCAAGTGCATGCACCACTTTGTGCATTTGGCTTTACCTAGGTACTGGGGAATTGAACTCAGGTCATTAGGCATTGCATGCAAGCACCTTACCCACTGATCCATCTCTCCAGCCCACTTGTAATTATCTTAATTAAATGCTGTGATTTCTCCTGCTTTAAAGTTTATTAGCATCTGTCCTACTCCCCCCAATTATATAGGGGCAAAGATTGTGTTGTTTAAACCTGCCACGTGGTTGGTTCTTGGTGTTCACTCAGACGAAAAGGCATGTTCTCCAACACATTACATCATTACAGTGTGTCTCTTCCACTATGCCTCACGGTGCTCCTGTAACTGTACAGTGAGTCTACAGGACTACAATAGAGACTCCAGTGTAGATGGTGGTAGAAAGGGTGCTGTTCAATATCTTGTGTTTGTCTTTTACTTTGAAAACTTAGCTGACTGATCAACTCAGGTCTGCAGCAACTGGTTTGTATGGACGCCAGTGTCCTGTGTTTAAGGAGCAGTACTGATTTCAGACGGGAGAACTGGGGAAATTGGGGTGAACAAGATTTCTGCAGTGCTCTTCCTATGCGTGCCGTTAAGTGCATTATGTTGGGAAAAGAGTTGATTGCTTAAGGCGTATTGTTTATAGTACGGTATTTGGGCCTGATGGAAAAGTTCCTAACAGTGGTTTTCCTCCTGCAGATATGGTCTACGGAGGAAGTGTGGAACGTGATTTTTTTTTCCCTTGGACGAGCATCTGAATGATTTAGATGGAGTCCAAAGAAACTTGATATTGGGAGAGGTCAGGGAAGATATTTAGGTCTACAGAGCTTCTTTAGCATTAACACTCAGTTCTCCATAAAAACTCAAATGCTATCTGCTTTTAATTACTGGTCTTATTCAGGCCAAGCTAATTTACGCCAGGCCCAGACTGGAAAGAAAAATTCCCAGAAAGCCCGATATCATGATAGAATGGTACTATATTTCCTGAAGAAGATGCTAAGAAATCCTTAAAGAATTAGCGTTTTGACTTTTGCAACAGAACACTGGAGGAATGGAAGAGTGAAATCACAGATTCTTGGCAGCAGTTCTCCCTCACGGCACTTGACAATCTGTTTCTTATTTAGTTTCCTGTTATGTAAAAGCATAAGAACTCTCAAGTTGAGAAATATTGATCACTGCATGACAATATGTACAAAACAAAAGTGCTATATTCAAAACCTCTTCTTTAAAAATAAGCTTCCTGACTTTTGAGCTTTTAAAATATATGGGTCCTTTGCTTAGAAACTACTGTGGTTTTGTCAAACAGAAGTTGTTCAGAGGTTAAAATAATCTTAATTTTAACTATTAACATTATTAAGAACAGATTTTTCAACCACGGACAACTGAAGGCAAACAGGAACCAACTCAGAAAAGAACCCTGGAAGCTGAGCGTGTGGAAGGGCCTGGAGTGGGGCTGCTGCCTGGCCACAAGGCCCACATTCACAGTGGACCGCACTGTCCTGGCAGCGCAGCGCATTTTTGTAAGGTCTAGTGATTTCCCCAGACTTCATGGAATCTAGATCAATGTGTTCACTTCCATTTCTCTAATTATGACAGTCCAACATAGTTAGGAGCACTTAGAGTGTGGACTTTTTAGAACTCTTGGATCTTCTCTGTCTATTGCTGGTCAGCAAACAGCAAGGGATACTTTGGGCCTATCACTGTTTTAGAGATACTTGTGGAATCACATGTAGGATAACCTCTTTCATTGACCAGATAGCCACATACTAAGCCAGAGATCAATTGCCATATTTATTCCTACATTAACAACACTACTTTGGGGGCTTAGTGGTTAAGGTGCTTGCGTGTAACGTCTAAGAACTCAGGTTCTATTCCCAGTACCGACATAAAGCCAGATACACAAGGTAGCGCATGTGTCTGGAGTTCGTTTGCAGTGGTTGGAGGCCCTGGTGTGCCCATTCTCCTTCTCTCTATCTCTAAAAAATAAAATATTTAGAAAAAAGTAAAATAAAACTGCTTTGGTAATTTATAACTGTCAGATGATTGCAGTATCCATTGATACCCTCCAATACTGAACAACGATGTTGTAAATCTTTCTCCTCACAGTCTTATTTCCAGACTGGAATAAATCCCAGGATTCTGCCATCCAGCAAACACTTCATGTATATATAATTTTTATTTATTTATTTGAGAGAGAAAGAGGCAGGGAGAGAGAAGAGAAGAGAAGAGAAGAGAAGAGAAGAGAAGAGAAGAGAAGAGAAGAGACGAGAAGGAGAAGGCGAATGGCAGGCCAAACAGCCACTGCAAATATACTCCAGAAACATGTGCCACCTTATGCATCTGGCTTACATAGGCCTGGAGAGTCGAATCTGGGTCCTTTGGCCTTGCAGGAAAGTGTCTTAACCACTAAGCCATCTCTCTAGCCCCATGCAAACATTTTTTACACACACACACACACACACACACACACACACACATGCTCAAACACATCCCATCTTTCTGTTCCTTCAGGGTATCTGATGGCATCTTGCACAGGAGTAGATATATTCATGTAGAAGTCAGGAAACCCTTTATTTGACTCAGGTGACAGAGGGGCCCAGATCACAGTGGAAGACCAGACAGTTAAAAGTTCTTGCCTGAAAGCCGGGCATGGTGGCGCATGCCTTTAATCCCAGCACTTGGGAGGCAGAGGTAGGAGGATCACTGTGAGTTTGAGGCCACAGTGAGACTACATAGTGAATTCCAGGTCAGCCTGAGCTAGAGTGAGACCCTACCTCGAACAACAGCAACAAAAAAAGTTATTTCCTGGAACCTGTGTCCTAAAGACAGAACTCCAAAGTCCTTCTAAAGGTCCATGTAGAGGAAGTCAAGGTTTCTGAAATACATTGAACCAATCCAGAGTAGACACCTTCCATTTTACCTGATAAGAATTCATTACTGGAGGTAAGGCGATAGCGCAGTTGGAAAGTGCTTGCCTTGCAAACATGAAGACTTGAGTTTGATGCCAGAGCCCATATAAGCATGCCATGAGGGATGGAGAGATGGCTTAGTGGTTATAACATTTGCCGGCAAAGCCTAAGGACCTGGGATCAATTCCCCAGTACTCATATAAAGCAACATGCGTTCAAGTGGCACATGCATTTGGAGTTCATTTGCAGTGGCTGGAGTCCCTGGCACACCCATACACACTCTCTCTCTTCCTCTCCCCCTCTCTCTCTATCTCTGCCTCTCTGTGTATATGTCTCTGCTTGCAAATAAATAAAAGATTTAAAAAAATATGTACCATGAGAAGCAGTGTGCACTTGTAATCCGAGTGCTGGGGAGGTGGAGGCAGGGGGATCCCTGAGGCTTGTTTCCAGGCCAGTGTAGCCCCATTGGTGAGCTCTAGGACAATGAGAGTTGCTGCCTCAACATAAAATTTAAAAAATGGGGCTGGAGAGATGGCTTAGGGGTTAAGGCGCCTGCCTCCTAAGCCTAAGAACACTGGTTCAAATCTCCAGCGGTTCCCATCTCCAGGTCCCACGTTTAGCCAGATGCAAAGTGACGCAAGGGCGCAATGCCACACTTGACCACAAGAGGGCGCACACATCTGGATTTCGTTCCCAGCAGCTAAGAGACTGCTGGCGCCCATCTCTGTCTTCCTCTCTCTCTCTCCCCTCTCTCTCTCTCTGTGACTCTCTCCAAAAAAATAATAAAAAAAAATTTTTTTAATGGATGATGGGTTGGAAGCCCAATACTCAAAGTTGTCCTCTGGCCTTCACACACATGTACATACTCATGCACATGGATCTGCACATGCATATAACACACATGCATTCAAAATTCATTTCTAATATCTGCAGTGGTCATTGAAAACACCATCAGTGTTGGTCAGCAATAGTAGCTTAAAAACAATATATATTCATTATTAGAATGACCACCACTGAGATGTAGATTAAAGTGAGCCTTCATGTTTATGATATAAACATGATTGGTATTGATAAGGAAGAATTCCACAGTAAATTATATGCCACGTAGCAGTGCTATGTTACGTAGTCTGTTCTATTTCATAAGCTGGAAATACTGGTGCTGTGAAGATTGCTTATGAAGATTAAAACATTGAGTGTCACTTAGCACCATGCCAAGAACACAGGAGGTGCTTGATAGCGGCTCATCACCAGTGACTGGTATTTCAAGATACCATTATCATTTGTTGTTTCACACCCAGTCTTAGAGAATGAATTCTTTCTTGTACCTTGGATTATCAGATTTCAACATGCTCCCAAAGAAAAGGAGACATGCTGAGTCATGCTTTTGCTTTCCTTCCTTGGTGACCATGACTGTTCGGAGTCAAAGTCACTGCCCCTGATGACATGTCAACCTTTGTGTCTCTTGGGAGTTCCATACCATGCTGGGGACTGAAAGCAAACAGCGCTCTGTTCACGTCATTGCTTCTTGCTGCTTTGGGAGTCGTTGTGGGGGTAACATTTGGAAACAACTGAGTAAGAAGTCATCATGGCACCGAGCTCTGATGTGCTGCTATCTTGGGTGATGGTCAGAAAGTGTTCCAAGAGCCCAGCAGGAAAAGGTTGGGCTGTGGCAACTGGTGGTTTCCTACAGATGCGTCCTTCCCACCAGCACAGCTAGGTGGGCCACATCTGAGCCACTCTGGAAGAATGATGGATGCTGAAAGTCACAGTCATGGTCGTATAGCCCAGAAGCTGTGCAAATGCTTCTGCCTTTCTGTAAGGCATGTCCTATCAACCTCATCTTCCACATGGTGGAGCCCAGGCTAGAGATTGCAGAGGTGGCGCAGGGAGACGGGATGGTCAGATGCACGGATAGGAGGCTGAGTCATCAGAGGCAGGCAGGTCTCGGTGTGCGTATGTTGCATGTGTGTGTGTGAGTGTGTGTGTGTGTGTGTGTGTGTGTGTGTGTACGTATGTATGTAAGTGGCGCAGGGAGACGGGATGGTCAGATGCATGGATAGGAGGCTGAGTCATCAGAGGCAGGCAGGTCTCGGTGTGCGTATGTTGCATGTGTGTGTGTGTGTGTGTGTGTGTGTGTGTGTGTGTGTGTGTTGTATGTGTACGTATGTATGTAAGCACTTGCATACTCTGTTGGAGAGCAACCCCATGTCTGCTTCCTCAAGGTGCCAAAGTCTTGACAGAGCCTGCAAAGTAGTTAGAAATACGATTTCTGTCCCACAGACCCGAGTGACACCGCTGGCACAGATTTTTGCAGGCTTCTACGGTGCCTGCTTTGAGAGATGAAGACACTTAATCAAGATTCCCCAGCGACTTGGCAATCCAAGCTAGGAAACTTTAAATTTTGCAGCACGGGTCTCTTACATGAGCCTTCTCTCTGCTGTATGAAAGGACAGAAGGAAAACGCAGCTCATCCCACTTGTAAAAGAAACCACAACATTCCTGGGTTTAAATCTGGAGTCAAAACAATTCTGTTTGATGGGCTTTTAAACACCCTGGAATTTGCATTTTGAATGTGTTATACATCAGACAAGGATTTTTGATGGCCTTATCACAGCAAATACTGTAATCACATCCTACAATTCATGTAATACCAACTGCTGTCTCTGTGTCAGAAATTAAGTTGTTCCCAATATTCAGAGCTTCTTTCTGGAAGGAACTGCGGATGTGGAAGCAAACTCTGGGCATTTTTAATGACTTTGCATGGTATGTCTGGCTATTTCTGTAAGCAGTTGGGCAAATTGGGCATTGGGTCAATGAATGCCTCACAACTGTGAAAACTTAGTTGAACAAGCCAACATGGCCTAAGGCACAACCAACCAGGACAGAACTGGATGGAGCCCTGTCTAACAAATGGCCCATCTTTTTAATGGGCAGTAGACCTACTTAGATACTTTTCCAAAGAAGACATGGAAATGGTCAACAGGACATGGAAAAATGGCCGGCATCACTACATCACAGTGGCACTGACCTCCAGGGATATGCAAATGAAAACCACCTCAGGCTAGTCACAGTGGCCATTGTCAAACATACAGGTGCTGGGGAGAATGTAGAAAAAAGAGGATCCACACGTATCATTGGTGGGAATGTAAAATACCATCATGGGAAATGTTATGGAGATTCCTCATTAATTAAAACTTCCAATAGGACTTCCATATAGTTCAACAACTCCCTTAGTAGGTATATATGCAAATGAACTGTAATGAATATGTCAGAGACATCTGCACGCACACGTTCATTGCAGCATTAGTCACAAGATCCAGGAGATAAAAACAGCACAAATGCCCACTGGCTGATGGTCAGATAAAGAAAACATGTCTGGGAAATACTGTTTAGCCACAAACAAGGGAAATCCTGTCACTGGGGACAATACGGTCCAAAGTGCAGATTGTTCCATGAAATGGAATACTTGAGGCTCAGAAAAGCAAACACTGCAGGGTTTCATGCATGTGTATATTCCGAAAAGTTGATCTCAGGCTGGAGAGATGGCTCGGTGGTTAAGGCACTTGCCTGCAAAATCTAACATCCAGCTTCAGTTCCCCAGTATCCAATAAAGCCAAATGCACAAAGTAGTACTTACATCTGGAGTTTGTTTGCAACAGCTGGAGGCCCTGGTGAGCCCATCCTCCCTCTCTCTCTCACTCTCTTTGTCTCTGCTTGTAAATAAATAAATAAGTAAATAAATAAAAATATTTTTTTAAAAGCTGATCTCATAGAAGTAGAACAAGAGTAGAAGGGTGGCATCAGAGGCTATGCAAAAGTAGAGGAAGGGACAGGCGGATGAGGGAAGGTCCTCAGTGGGTACAAAGTTACAGTTCAATAGGAGCCTGATAGGGAGCTACTGCATAGTTTGGTGGCATAGTTTGGCTCTGTATGTTTCCAAAAGCTAGAGAGAAGGACTTTGAAGGCCTTTACTATAAGGAAAAGATAAATGTTTGTTCAGTTACCTGTTGGAACCTTATACCATGTGCACATATATAGACACAATCTGGGGGTGGTGGCATATGCCTGTAATCCCAATACCTGAGAGGCAGAGGTAGGAGGATCACCATGAGTTCAAGGCCACCCTGAGACTCCATAGTGAATTCCAGGTCAGCCTGGGCTAGAGCGAGACCCTACCTGGAAAAAACAAAAAACAAAAACAAAACAAAACAAAAAAACCAGAGCCAAACCTAAGCCTTTATGAAATGGACCCTTGAGCAGCCAGGGAGCTCCCGTGTCAGGGTCTGAGCCCTACCAGGAAGCCGCCCACTTCACATGGGGCCAAAGTTCGTGTCTCTCTCAACCTGGATCCGGGCTTTACCTTTGTGCACTCATTACTTTCAGGGAGAACCAGGTGGAGAATCAATAACTTTAAAAAAAAAAAAAAAAACAGGATCTCATTATATAGCCTGTGCTCGACTCAGACTTATAGTGATCCTCCTGCCCCAGCCTTCCATGTACTGGGATGACAGGTGTGTGCCACCATGCCCACAGATCAGACACTGCTATAGTGAACTCTGTTGTCTCCCTTCCCGTTATCAACTTGTTTATCCTTTTCATAGAAAAGATGATCACATTTAGCCTCTGCCCTCACCTCCAACTCCATCCTGAATCTGAGCTTAGCTCCAGAATGTCTTAGAAGAGACTGGGACTTATTGGATGAAGAAAAGGAACCCCAGAGCAGTGTGGGGATGGAAGAGTACAAGACAGACTTTCTCTGAAAAATGGGCACACGAAGAAGATTGGCTTTCCCGAGAGGAAAGGAGGTAGCATGCCTGTCCCATGTGTGGGGAAGGTGACAGATGGAAGGTCTTCTCAATGGAAGGGAAGCCCAAGTTAAGTCCAACTTCTTTGTTCTGCTACAGTGAACACCACGCAGCCCAGTGCAAGGCTACCACCTTTGCACAAAGGCCTTGAAAAAGTTGTTTTGGAGCTCAGACCCAGGCATGACTGACACCAGTAAGCTCCAGCCTTCTTCAAGACCAGCAGCCACTGTGATGCCCTAGGCGTTTTTCTATGTAGGATGGACTGGGGCAAATTGGCACTAAATCCCACTGTTATAGTCTTGGCTGAAAAGTATGTGTTTTTTTTTTTTTTTTTTTTAAGATATTCAGTCACTCAGAAAATACAGAAAAGGCATCAAGACACATCTCTTTAGCCTTTCTCTTTCCTACTACATCACATGACAGTTGCTCCTAAGATTCTCCAATAGAAGAATGAAAAGATTAGTGTAGACAGTAGATGTGGATTCCAAGTGGCCTGTGATCCTCTCGTGAACACTTGTTCATATGTGGGGATAATTTTCCCTGTTTAAGAAGTCCATTCTCCCCAAGTGTTATGGAATAGATCACTTCTGCTTAGTCTAGCTATGTGGCGCTGCCTGTTTTGTTCTGTTGGGTTTTGCTGCTTTTCATCTATGAGAATGTCAAGCAGAATGCATTAACCTTTTGTATAGGAAGAACCAGAAGCCAGCAAGCCTGGATGCTCGTGCTCCATTGCAGGTTGTGTGTCTTTGGAGAGAGACAGTCTGCAAACAAACTCCAGATGCATGTGCTGCCTTGCACATCTGGCTTATGTGAGTGCTGTGGAATTGAATCTGGGTTCTTAGGCTTCGCAGGCAAACATCTTAACCACTAAGCAATCTCCTCAGCCCCCATTTTTCTTTTCTTTTTTGCCTTTAATTTTTGTCTATTTTCTTTTTCATATATATGTATATATATAACGTATTCTGATCATAATCTCCTCCCAGGGTTCCTTTGTCTCCTTTCCAACTCCCCTCTACCAAGCCCCCTCTTCTTTCCAACTTAGTCCTTCTTCTATTTTAATGTCATCATTTTATTTTCCCATTGCATCATCATGACAACATGGTGATGGGCCTAATCTTTGAAGGTCTTGCACAGGAAATGACAGCTGCCATGAGCCCATGAATGCCCATGAAAGACACCTGCGACTCCATCCTTGGGTTCTTACATTCTTTCTTCTACCTGGTCCCTAAGCCTCTCATGTCTTTAAGACAGTGTTCCTGCCTCACCATCATGACTCTCCATCCTTGGGTTCTTACATTCTTTCTTCTACCACTTCCACAATGGTCCCTAAGCCTCTCATATCTTTATTTTTCTGCTCTTGGCATTGTGCTACCCACCCTCTCTCCTGCCTCACCATCCCTATAGACTCCTATCTGACTATATCCTTGCTCCTTCTGGCTCTCTCCAGGCCATTCTTGTAGTTTGTGGGAAGTGAGCACCAATCATCATCTATCATCAGGGTCCTCAACACCTCCTCAACTCTCATCTCACCTTAAACATGAACCCCTTCTCTGACTTCCCACCCAGAAGGGATCTCCTCCTCCACTCACATACAAGGACATCTCAGTCATGCCCCACACAATTCATTGCTTGGACTTTGTAGAGAATCATCTCTCGGGCTTGTTGTTAAGTTATATATGGTAATGACCCCAAACATCTCTTTCCATTTTTGACCGCTATATTCCTATCACCCAACATGATATTACACAAATGGAAGAAAGAATTATCAATGATAAAATGGTTTCCACTTGGGAAGCATTATTTTATTCTTTGTATAATTTGAACCTATTTGCCCAACTATTTCTTTTAACTTTTTATTGACCACCCATATATACATTATACCATGATCATAATCCCCTCTCACAACCTTCCCTTTCCTGCTTTCTCCCCCTCTACTGTACCCTTTTTTTCCAAATGGTGTCCTATTTTGATGCCATCATTTCCCCTGCTATTGTGCAGGTCTTGTCTAGGTAGTATCAGCCACTGTGAGGTCATGAATATCAAGTCCACTTTGTGTCTGGACAATTGCATTTGTAATCTCCCCTTCCTTTCCTTTGGCTCTTACCTTCTTTGTACCACTTCTTCCAGATGGTCCATCAGCCTTGGAGGGTATGATAGAGATGTCTCCCTTAGTAGTGAACATTCCGCTGACACTTCTTCTCATACTTTGGTGAGTTTTGAATCATCCAAGTGGTCACAATCATCTGAAAAGAGAAGCATTTGTAACAAGAAGTGAGAGTGACATTAATATGTGGGCATAAGAATATGGGTGGGTATCTGTATTTAGTCATACAACAGCAGTAGCTCCTCCACCCTCTGGGCTTATGACCTCCCCAGACATACTTTTTTTTTTTTTTGGAGCGAGACACAGAGAGAGACAGACAGAGAGAGAGGGAGAGGGAGACAGGAGAGTGGAGACAGATGAACGAAAGAATGTGTGCACCAGCAATCTGGCGTCATTTCAGCTGACCTGTGAACTTTAATCCCAATGGGAGGCAGATAGGAGGCGTGAGAGTTTGAGACCACCCTGAGATTACATAGTTAATTCCAGGTCAGCTTGGCATCACCTTGCAAAAATCCAAAAAAATAAAAAAATAAAAAAATAAAAAAAATAAAAAACAAATGTGGGACCTGGAGATTGGAACCGCTGGAGATTGGAACCAGTGTTCTTAGGCGCCTTAACCGCTAAGCCATCTCTCCAGCCCAGACATACACTTTTGATTAGGTTTTCAGTACCAGGCAGTCATTCTCTCCCATGGCGTGAGCTTCAAGTCTAGTCAAAGAGTAGTTACTTTTCCCCCTAACAGATATGCCACCGTTGCACCAGTTGGCACATTTGGCCTGGCTGGCCAGCCATAAAGCTTGCAGGCTGCACTGCTGATTAAGACTGCTGATAACTTTTCTCCCCCAACAGGGCACATTGCTCTTTCTACCATCCTGACACATGGTCAGTAGGGAGGAGGCTTTCAGCTAAGCTCTAGCTTGATTTCTCAGTGACCTGCAGCCCTCGCATGTGGTGTCTCCAGCAACAGGGTCTGACCATTGGGTTCTAGTGGACAGCCAAGAACTTAGAAATAGCTGGTAAAGTTTGGGGATATCAGGGGCCTCACTGGAAGGTGTACCACCCTGTATTTGCCTATTTCATATGCAGTCCTTCTCTGGAGACTCTTCCTTGTCTCTGGCTCCATGGTCTGGATATTATAGAGAATATAAGTATTCCAGAACAGGGTTCGGCTGAAATCTCTTCTGCTGGGCTAGAGAGATGGCCCAGTGGCTAAAGCACTTGCCTAAAGACCCAAAGTTCAATTCCTCAGTACCCAGGTAGAGTGAGATACACAAGGTGGTGCACATGTCTGGAGTCTGTTTGCAGAGGCCCTGGCATGTCCATTTTCTCTGTCTCTCTTCTGTCTTTCCTGCTTCCAAATAAATAAGTAAATAAAAATATTTTTTAAAAATGTCTTCTGTCCACCATTGCTGCTTGGCCCAGAGGTTCATGTTTGTAGCTATTCAGTAGATCAATAAATAGGAAGAGCTCGGTGTTTCTTCCAGTAGGTTTAAAGCAGAATAGCTGAGAACACGCTGAGTTTATCACTCCCAGATAAACAGCTCACAATTTCACATCCATGTGCCCTATCCACGGTTAAAAAGAAAACACACGACCAGTGTTATACATGGACGCCAAGGCTGGAAGTCCACTGATGACACCTCACAGAGCCTGTTTCTTAGGTATCCCTGCCTGTGGCCTGCTCGCCCAGTGTTTATGTTCATCCTGTGACTGGATGAATGTGCCCATGAATGTAAGACTTGAACTCACTGCCTCTGATTATGTTATATTGTCAGACTTTTCCAGCATGGAGATATGGAAGCCCTTGTGATTTGAAAGGACTCTGTGGTTGTTACTCATTAATTTCAGTTAGCAACACAACTATGGAAACATCCTGATGTTGCCATTCCCGTGTGCCTCAGAGCTTTTCTCTTGTTGTGAGTGCTTCCCTGGGCACACATATTTGAGGAACATGCAGCTCTCACAGTATACTTAATGACACTTGCTTTGGGTTTCATAGTAATTACCATATTCTTTTTTCAAACCTTTTTATTGATAACTTCTATAAATATAAACAATATCTCATGCTCCTACTCCCCTTGTATTCTTTTTAAAATTTTTATTTATTCATTTATTTCATTTTTTTTCAAGGTAGGGTCTCACTCTAGCCTAGGCTGACCTGGAATTCACTATGTATTCTCAGGTTGGCCTCAAACTCATGGCAATCCTCCTACCTCTGCCTCCTCCCAAGTGATGGGATTAAAGGTGTATGCCACCGTGCCCAGCTAATTTCATTTATTTATTTGAGAGACAGAGAGAGAGATGGAGGGAGAATATGAATGGGCACATCAGAACCTCCAGGCACTGCAAACAAACTCCAGACACATTCGCTATATTGTGCATCTGGCTTACATGGGTCCTGGGGAATCAAACCTAGGTCCTTAGGCTTTGCATTCAAGAAAAGCCTTAACTACTAAGCCATCTCAGCAGCCCTCTTTTATTCTTTTTGTTTAAATATTTCATGGAGAGCTTTTATACATGAACAATCAGTAATTTGATCATAGTCATATCTCATTACTCTTTTATCCCTCTTCTGACTCTCACTCCACTGAGCACCCTCCTCCTTCCAAGTAGTCTTTCTTCTGTTTTAAGGTCTCATTCCTTTTGTCCTCCTCCATCCTCCGTGTCAGAATGTTGATGGGCTCAGAACTGAGCAGGTCTCATGGGGGTAAGTAAATCCACTTAGGGGTCGTGAATGTGCCAGTTAATTTCTGTCTGGAGGACGAAGCATCATAGGGCACAACTGAGATTTTTTTTTAATCTAAATCATTATAAACTTTCATCCATTTTTTCTTAATAACATAAGCCAGGGCTAGAGAGATTGCTTAGTGGTTAAGGCACTTGCTTGCAAAGCCTAAGGACCCAGGTTCCACTCCCCAGAACCTGTGTAGGTCAAAAACTCATGGTGGCATGTGTGTCTGGAGTTCATTTGCAGTGGCTAGAGGTCCTGGTGAGCCCATTTTCATTCTCTCTCTCTTTATCTCTCTCTTTTATAAATAAATAAATGAAAATTTAAAAAATTAGAAAAATATATAAGCCTGAAGTATAATTTATTCCTATCCATGAAGCTGGTATTTTTAACAGAGAAAGAAAAGAGGGGAAAAACTTGTCAATTTTACTTTTTCAAGGTGGGGTCTCGTTCTAGCCCAGGCTGACTTGGAATTCATTATGTAGTCTCAGGGTGGCCTCGAACTCATGGCAACCCTCCTACCTCTGCCTCCCGAATGCTGGGATTAAAGGCGTGCGCCACCATGTGCAGCTTCCTCTTGTGTTTTTATACCCTGACGTGGAACACAGGTTTACTTGTGTTCACTGAATCCCTGTTAACATTCTCTCATGGAGCACGCTCTGTGTGGAAATGCTTGTGTGAGGAAGAATGGTGGCCTGGCAGTTTAGAAAATGGGTTTTGGTCCTGACTGAATACGTCAGGAAAATTGGAGATAGGTTTCCAAATGTTGGGGGTCAGCAAGATGACTCCATGACACCACAGAGCTCTTTTTGACTCAAAACTTGATGTTCATTGTTAGATTCAGAGCATCTATGCCTGGAACCTCCCTCCTTTAAATCACTTCCTTTTTCTGGACCTCAGTTTTCCTGTACAGGTCAGGTCCCATATGGACATTAACGTACAGCACAATTGAAAGTTACAAAACTATGAATAAAATCCACCTTCAGGTAACTATGGCAGTATAGCGTATAAGGACTGAGCCTGTTCACAGCCAGCACCCCAGCCCTGCAGCTCCATGAGGCTTCTTCATAAATTCTCATGATCTAGCATGCAGGTCACATTTAGTAAGTTTGGATGCATAAGGCAAACATATCCTGAGTTTATTCATGTACAAAAAAATTTGCGGCTACATTCATGGAAATTTCACTGCTGCCCAGGCTCAGCTCAAAGAGCTATATGTCAAATATATTTCTAAATAAATGTAACATAGTATTGCATTTAATTGCCAGACATGTTGGTGAACCCCTATAATCCCAGCACTTAGGACACATTGGCAGTAGAACGAGAAGGCTTACATAGGAGTTCAATGCCAGCCTGGGTTACATAGTGAGACTCTGTCTCAACAAAACAAAAACAAGCAAAAATTTATATTTAAATATAAAATTAAATACATACACATACATACATATATGGAAGTTGTATGAGATAGGTGCTATTATTATCTCTACTATCTGCTGATAAAACTGAGCTATTAATAGGCTGAAGAGATGGCTTAGCAGTTAAGGTGCTTGCCTGCGAAGCCTAAGGACCCAGGTTCCATGCCCAAGATGGCACATGCATCTAGAGTTTGTTTACGGTGGGTACAGGCCCTGGCACACCCATTTTTTTCTCTCTTTCTCTCTATCTGCTTCTTTCTCTCCCTCTTTCTCAAATAAAATATTTAAAAAACTGAGCTATTGAAAATAATTACTTCCCAACTATCCATTCGAAGTATTTGCTTAAAACAAACCAACAATTGTTCATCCTACATAAATGTTTTAAAAATAAAGACAGTGAGTTATTTCATATTCTGTAAGAAAGCTTGGAAAATCCTGGCAGCTGTAGCACAAATCACACTATTGTGCCAAGCTTGCCCCGCCCCTTCCCTTCACCTGTGTTTATCTGGATGGAGATTTAGTCTGTTCCTCGGGTTCACTTGCCCATCACTCAACCCACCATTCTTTCAGCTCCAGGAACTTTGTCATCAGAGCCTTGTTCCCACCTCACTCCTTGACAGTAGGCAGAGATTATGACAGCCAAGATGGGGCAGTTCTGGCCTGACTGGTCCTCTATCCTGAGACCTGCCTCCTTTGCACATGAAAGACTTATGAAATAGAATCCTTGGAGAGCCACACAGGCTTCTTGCATGATGAATGATAGAATGACAACTGATTTCACTCTCTCTCCTGCTGTGGTGTTTGGACCACTTATGGATATGGCAGGAGTATTCTAGTAAAGACACACAAACCCAAGAGCCAGAGCCCCGAGTGTCTGAATGCTCACTTTGCCACTTAGTAGCTGTGCATTGTGGGACACCCTGCTTAACATACCTGTGCCTCCATCTCTTACGTAAAAAGGGGATCTTGGTGGACTGTCTGGTTAGGTTGTTGTCGGAGTAAATGACACAGTGTCCTCTCTCAGGAACCCACCTCTTCCCTTCATCCTCTGGTTATGTGATAGCCACAGTCAGTTGCCCACTGCTATCACAAGATGCTTTTCCATCATCCTGGTGGTATTCATCACCCATGTCAAAATGAACAGGTTTGCAGATGCCAGGCTGGGAAAGTCAGTGTATGGAGAAGGCAGGGAATGAGGCAAGAGGGGTTAGGAGTAGGAGGGATATAAGGACCATATACCATCTAAGATAGTCATTTACAATGATGTATTTCTTTATTTGAAAGAGAGAGAGAGGAAGACACAGATAGAGAATGGGCATGCCAGAGCCTCTAGCCAGTGCAAATGAATTCCCGATGCATGCACAATCTAGTGCATCTGGCTTTATGTGGGTACTGGGGAATCAAACCTGGGTCCTTAGTCTTTGGAGGCAAGTGCCTTAACTTCAGAGCCATCTTTCCAGCCCCAAAGATACTCATTTATAGAAAAATACTTTTATTCATTTATTTGAGAGAGAGAGAGAGAGAAAGAGCCAGATAAAGAGAAACAGACAAGAGACTGGAGCGATGGCTTAGCGGTTAAGGCGTTTGCCTGCAAAGCCAAAGGATACCGGTTTGATTCTCCAGGACCCATGTAGGCCAGATGCATAAGGGGGACATGCATCTGGAGTTCGTTTGCAGTGGCTAGAGGCCCTGGCATGCCCATTCTCTCTCTCTCTCTGCCTTCTTCTCTCTTTCAAATAAATAAATTAATTAAAAAATATATATAAGAGAAAGATTCAGAGAGAATGGGCATGTCAGGGCCTTTAGCCACTGTAAATGAACTCCAGACATATGTGTTACCATGTACATCTGGCTTTATGTGGGTACTGGGTAATTGAACCTGTGTCCTTAGGCTTCGCAGGCAAGTGCCTTATCCTCTAAAACATCTCTCCAGCCCACAAAGACACTCATTTTTAAAACTTTAAAGATACCTCATTGTCACATGAAAGTCCACGAGCATTATCTACTGGAGGCTGAGAAGTCCGTGTGCCTGACTGTCCCATCCACATCTTTCCCTTTGCCCCATTTCCTACCCCCTTCTTGAAACCATGTCTCCCTCTCTGGCATTATTGACATCCAAGGCAGCTCTCTTGTGCAGCCGGAAGAGTAGCAGGTACTTCTCTGTCTCTGTCCTTCACAGTTCATACCCTGAGCCCTGAGCTCTCAGGCCTGCACTCAGCTGAGCTGGCCATGCCTCTGTGTTCATCAGGGTCAGACAGAGTCCATAGTCCGGAAGGGGCTGCTTGTTCATGGTAAGGGGCCTCTGTCACTAGGTGTGTTGCTACTTGGAGATGAAAGATTGTAGCATCTCAGGTCCAGTCTATCCTGAAATCAGAAAGCCCAGCTTCTATGGTAGGCCCTGTTAACTAGCCACCAACATAGGAGACACCCAAAGATCTGCGGTATTTTCATTGAAGTTTCTGTTGAGCAAGCTCTTCAAGGAGAAGCTTATTTCTCTGAGCTCTCCTCGCGTGGTGGGAACATTAGAAAGACATGTCCAGGTCGGAGATTCAGTCTTCTCCATCGCCAAGGGCTTGCTAGCATGATGTGCACATGGCATCATTTGGAAAACAGCACAGAGTTGTGTTAGCTTAGTTCTCATTCTCACTCCAAGTTTGAAAATGATATAAGGTTTTGTCCAAGGGGTCTGGAGAGATGGCTTAGTGTTTAAGGTGCTTACCTGGAAAGCCTAAGGACCCAGGTTCGATTCCCCAGAATGCATGTAAGCCAGATGCACAGTGGCACATGCATCTGGAGTTTGCTTGCAGTGGCTGGAAGCTTTGGCTTGTCCATTTTTTCCCCTCTCTCTAATAATAAATAAAAATATGAAGTTTTGTCCAAGGGTATGGCAACCTCCCCAATGAGAGCACAGTGAATCTGGGTGGACATGGCATGAGTTCAAAGACGTGAAAGGATGGAAACATAGAGACCAAGTAGCCAGGAAGAGATTTGCCAGCTCAGTTCGCATGCGACTTCACACTTCCCATTTTGAGTGGCATGGCTTGCATTTGCATAATCCTTTCCAAAAGAAAAATTAATTATTTATGACTGTAGCTTTTCACCAAACTGTGCGTTTAAAGTAATCACTCTGGGTAATTTAAATAAAATCTTCTCTGTAAACAATTTATGCTCATTAGAATGGGAAGACTGTGGGTTTATTCAATTAAGAGGACATTATTTGCCAGTTTGGATTCACATTTTCATTTCTCTCTCTCTCTCTCTCTCTCTCTGCCTCATTATAGAGGGTAGTGACATAGTCACATTGAGACAGATTGGAATGTAATCAGCTCATCTCAAAAGTAACCATATTTTGCTGGGGTTTTCTTTTTAATTTTAAAAGAGATTCCAAAGGCCTTTTCATAAATCAAGCCATTATTATTATTATTATTAAATTTTTTTTCCACATAGGGTTTTTCTCTAGCCCAGGATGACCTGGAATTCACTATGTCTCAAGGTAGCCTCAAACTCACAGAGATCCTTCTACCTTTGGCTGGCTCCTGAGTGCGTGGATTAAAGGTGTGTGCCACCACGCCTGACTTCAAGCCACTATTTCTGAGTAGTGGAAAGAAGTTGTGACCCATCCCATAGATGACAGTCAGTATAAAAATAAATAAATATGTGCTCCCTGGCACACACAGCTGACTTCTTAGGCCTTTTTCAAATGAGCCCACCACTAGGCAATGAAGATGGGGACACTTCTGCAGGTGACATGGTCATTGTTTCAAGGAGGCTATTCCAGTGAAGTCCACTGTATTCACAGAATGGTGTTGTCTTTTGGTTACGGATTAGTTCCCTGTAGACCCACCACGGTCTGTGGCATACTTTGGGGGGGGGTGGGCGGGACACCCTGGTGTCTTCTGAGAGCACGGTGGGTGTGTGCTTTACTTTGTGGCCCTGATGGGACTGGATCTAAGGATCCACTCATGCAGTCTCTTTGGGTGACCCATGGTACATAGATTCTTGGACCCACAGAGCAGTCATGGACCACAGGTGTAAATAATTGAAATATACCTTGCCTTGGTGATTTGAGTCTCTTTGGCAATGACGGGAATTCAGCCTTGCTAGACATAAGTGGGTAAAGAAGCTACTGAGTCATAAAATTGAAGAGTTAAAATATTAATCTGCCTTCAGGTGTGGCTGGGTCTAGGTCCCCAAAGACTGTCAGAACTTTGTCTTTTGCCATCTCTTGCCTGTTTTCCCCTGTGTAACTTCAGTCTCAGATGTCTCTCTTCTTTTAATGCCATGATTATTACCAACAGCTTCAAATTTATGTCCTCCACTGGTGTCCCTATTCCTTTTCCTCATTCTTCTTTCAAATATTTTATTTATTTATTTGAGAGAGAAAGGGAAAGAGAGAGAGAGAGAGGAAGAGGCAGATAGAGAGAGGAAGAGGCACACCGGGGCCTCCAGCCACTGCAAATGAACTCCAGATGCATGTGCCATCTTGTCCCTCTGACTTATGTGGGTACTGAGGAATTGAACCTAGGTACTTAGGCTTTGCAGGCAAGCACCTTAACTCCTAAGCCATGTCTCCAGCCCTCTTTCCTCATTCTTCATGGCTCTAACTAACTTCCTGCCATGGGTACTCAGACCCGTCTTTACAACAGGATGGAGAGAGCTCTGGCGGTGGTGAGAGGGTCTCGTGTCTATTGTTGGGTTAAAGGGAGGGTGGTCATCTCAAGGCTAAAAACAGAATCTCAGAATCAGGCATAAAGTACCACAAAAACCACTCACGGGAACACAGCTGAAAGAAAAGAGAGCCCGGTCTCTGTGGGCAGAAAGCCACCCGTCTCTACTGCTCCCATCCAGATCAAGTGACCTGTGGATCTGACCAGCCCCGCGCTCTGCCTGCATCTACGGAGGAGGTTTGGTTCAAATCTGGAGCACGTGTAGCTCTTCATATTTGTAAAAAGGAGGGAAAGACTAAGAGGGCGAGTAGAGGATAAGGCTATAGAAAATGCCAGCCCATCTCATCTATCACTCCTCTTTCTAGGAAAGAAATGACTGTGTGCTCCTTGTCCTGGTATCACAAGTACCTGGACCTCCTGAGATGCGGACAGTGAGAGGAAGACTGGAGTAGGGTTTATTCCTCCACTTCCTCGCCCCCTGCAGCTGGTTGACAAGCCTGTATTTCATTCACCTTTTGTGCAAGTACCCAGCATATATGGACAAATGACCCACTAGAGCTTTACCAGTAGAGACATGGGGCATGTATCTGTGTTAGTGGGTTACTGGAGGTCTGGCTTAAATGGAATCACTAACTCGAAGTGAGTCAGGGTCATGGCCACTCTGGATGGTGAGACCAAAGCTTCCGAGAGCCGGAGCTACCGCTCTGCCCAGTTAGGTGGTGACAAACACAAGACCCTCTCTGTCTAGGTTCATGTTGGGCGATGGCTTTGTGAGAGAGCTGCCACTTGCCATGCATATCAACTTCATAAGCCACTGTCACTGTCTCATCACTGTCATATTTAATGGCTACTGTCACCGCAAAACTTAGTGGTGTGAAATACCCATTTCAGTACCTGACAGGAATTTGGACAGGGGAGTGTAAGGAGGGCTCAGCTCCATTTTGATACACCTGGGGTCTTTGATAAGCCAGAATGACTTGGTGGTTGAACACTAGTGTCAAGTGACGATAGCGTCACTCTCATGTCAGGTGGGTTGTACTGGCCAACAATCGGACCTCAGGGAAACTGTCCACCGTCTCTGCGTTGTCCTTCCCCATGGTCAGTCACTCTGCATGGGCTGTCTCGTTCAGCATGTGGGAGGTGGTCACAACCAGGGTAAAGGCATGGAATAGCCCTGAAAGCCATGTAGATTGAGATACAATTTCAAGAGCAGGGAATCTAGACTCCAATATTATATAGAAAAAACAGTCAGAGCCAGGCATGGTGGTGCCCACCTTTAATCCCTGCACTTGGGATGCAGAGGTAGGAGGATCATTGTGAGTTCAAGACCAGCCTGAGACAACACTGTGAATTCCAGGTCAGCCTGAACTAGAACGAGACCATCCCTCAAAATACTAAAAAATAAAATAAAATAAAAAGTCAGCATCGCACTGCTAAGGGTCCCTTGCCAACTGTACAACTGGCCACATGTGGCCAGTAGAGCAGTAATGCCAGTCAGCATTTCTGAGGTAAATAGACTGGAGTGAAATGTGGTTTTCTTTTTGTGTATTGCTCCATTCTATTTGGTAACATATCTGTTATAGGCACTTACTTCTAGGTTTCCTAGGGATATCCATCTGCACTTTGCTTTTTACAGTTTGTTTGTCAGGGCTTGGTAATACTTTTCTAAGAAGATGAGTTTCTTCTTTATTTTCTGAAAGAAAAAAAGGTTTTATAAAATAGCTGTATTTCTCTTTGAATGTCTGCTAGAATCCATTAATGAAACCGTTTGAGCCCGGAGCTGTCTTTGTAGGGACATTTCTAATTCCAAATTCATTTTTTTTTAATGGATCTAGGGCTATTTCGAGTTTTTTTATTTCTTATATCAATTTTGCCCATTTGGGATATAAAGCATATGTCCATTTAATGTAAGTTGCTGGATTTATTGGCATAAAGATATTCATAATATTGTCATATTATCCTTTTAATTTTTTTGATCTATGAATGGCCCTTCTCATTCCTGATATTGGTGATTTGTGATTGTCTATTATATTTTGCAATCTTATTAGTATTTTCAAAGAACCATCTTTTTGCTCTCATTGACATTATTGTTTTGTTTGCACATTTTCTGTTGCACTGATTTTTCTTCTAATATTTTATTTCCTTCTGCTTCTATCTGGTTTAATTTGCTGCATTTTCTAGTCTCTTGAGGTGAAGCTTAACCATTGATAGTACACCATTCTCCTTTTCTGTCATGAGCATTTAGATCTAAACCTTAGTTTTTTATTTTATTTTTAAAAATTATTTTATTTATTTATTTACAAGGACAGAAAGAGAGAGAGAGGGAGAGGGGAGGGAGAGAGAGAAAGAAAGAAAGAAAGAAAGAAAGAAAGAAAGAAAGAAAGAAAGAAAGAAAGAGAGAGAGAGAAAGCACACACGCCCTGCACCAGGGCCTCCTGTCACTACAAACGAACTCCAGATGCATGCAACATTTTGTGCATCTGGTTTTATTTGGGTACTGAGCATTTGAACCCAGGTTCTCAGGCTTTTCAAGCAAGTGCCTTAACAACTGACCCATCTCTCTATCCCTAGGCATCACTTTTTAAATACTATGCCAGCTGTCATGTTGCAACTGATATTTTTTATTTTCATTGAGTTTATAATATTTTCTAAAGTTCCTATGATGTGAAGTTTTTATAATCATGGGTTATGTAGAAGTGTGTCATTTTCCCAGTATTTTAGATTTTCTTAGGTTTATTGTTAATGACTTAGAATATAAGTCTCTAATAGTCAAAGAATACACCTTATCCAATTTCAGTCACTTTTGATTTATTGAGTCTGATTTTAATAACCCAACATATGGGATTTTATGAGGAATATTTCATATGTACATGAACACAATGTGTATTCTGAAATTATTATGTATATTGTTGTATTGGCAATTAGGAAAAGTTGATGAGTACCATTGTTCCAGTCTATTGTATCTTTACTAATTTTTAATTTTTTAAATTTATTTACTTGAGAGAGAAGGTGAGAGAGAGAGAATATGGACACACCAGGGCCTCTTGCCACTGTAAACAAATTCCAGATACATTCCCCATTTCGTGTGTACCTGGGAATCAAACCTGGGCCAGCAGGCTTTGCAAGCATGTGCAACTACTTTAACCACTGAGCTATCTCTCCAGCTAGTCTTCACTGGATTTTCCAAATTGTTGGTTGAACAATGACTGAGAAAGGACTGTTGACATCACTAAAAACCCAAACCTGTTTCATTTTTTTAGTCTGTTCACTTTTCTCATGGCCTGTTAAGAGAATTCACTAGAATTTAAGATTATTATGTCTTCTTGATGAGACAACCCATTTATTATTTATGGAAGATTTCTGCATACCACCAATAATATTCCTTGTTATGAAGTCTATTTTGTGTTTGATAATAGCATATAGACACCCAACTTTCTTGTGATTATTCTTCCAGAGTACTTTAGCTTATATACTGATTTTTAAAAATATATTTATTTTCTTCATTTGCAAGCAGAGAGAGTTAGGAGAGAGACAGAGAGAATGGGTGCACCAGAGTCTCCAGCTGCAGTAAATAAACTCCAGATGTATGTCCCACTCATGCATCTGGCTTTAGGTGGGTGCTGGGGACTAGAACACGGGGTGTTAGGCTTCCCACAAAGTGCCTTAACTGCTGAACATCTCTCCAGCCCCTGATTTTAATTTAAAATGTAGTTTTGCTAATGAAACATAGGCCAATTTCCTTGTTCTTTTTACCTACTCTAATTAATTAGCCTATTTAGTTAATCTATATTTAGTCCAATTATGTTGCTTGATTTTAAATTTATTGTTATAAGAGGATATACATTCTGTTCTTTTGTTTTTCTTAAGTCCATCATAGTATAATAGATATAGTTATATAAATATCTGTATATTGACAACTGTACTTACAACATAAGCTTAAAACTATATAAAATTATGTATATGTTAAGGAAGATATATATATATACTCATACATTCTATTTTGTTATTATCTTTCTTAAATTTTTAATTGACCATTTTTATACATTGCTTAATGTATTTTGATTATAAACCCCTCACATCATCTTCCTTTATCCCCTTTCCCTTGTCTCCCTTCCACTGAATCCTTTCTTTTATGCAAGTAGTCCTCTGCTGTTGTGATGTCTTTTTTTGTCCTGCTGTATTATCCATGATAAAATCTGGATGAGCCCAATATTATGAAGGTTTTATGCAGGTAATGACAGTTGCTGTGAGGGCACGGATGCAATGACCAGTTCATGTCCAAAAGAGTGTGTTTCAAAGCACTCTTCCCCTTCCCATTCTCTGGCTCTTCTATTTTTCCACTCCTTCTTCCACAATATTGCTTGATCATTGGAGATGTTTTCTTCTTAAGTTTGCCATAGGGTTCTAAATATATAGTATTGTTATAAAAAATCTAACTGTATAATTTCTATAAGAACAACAATAAACTATATATATTGTAGCAGACAGCTTCAGGTTCGCTGAGATGAACTTCCAGACCAGGCACAGTTATGGAGGAAGGGATATTATTTATTGAAGCTTACAGATCCAGGGGAAGTTCCATAATGGCAGAAGAAGCAACCTGCTCTCACAAGGCCAAGCAGAGAGAGCAAAGCCAAGCCGCCATCTACACAGCACACAGAGCAAAAACTACTGCCAAAAGGTCACACAGCACACTTCAGGAACTCCTGCTAGGCACATTTGCATATCTTTACAATGGAATCTCAAACCCACACCTTAAGACCGGCCCCCAGTGACATTGCCTCTAGCAAGGTGATTGCAGATGCAAACTATAACTAATAAAACACTGAATATATTGGGGGACATATATTTAAACTACCACATATATAATCACATATATAAACACATTTGTGCATCTATGTATTCTGTTCTTTTATCTTTCTTATTTTTTTTTAATATTTTATTTATTTGCAAGGGAAGGGAAGGGAAGGGAAGGGAAGGGAAGGGAAGGGAAGGGGAGAGAGAGAAAGAATGGGAATGGGAACGAAGGGGCATACCAGGGCCTCTAGACTCTGCAAACAAACTCCAGATGCATGCACCATTTTGTGTATCTGGCTTTACTGAGGAATTGAACTCAGATTGTTTGGCTTGGCAGGCAAGTGCTTTAACTGCTGAGCCATCTCTCCAGTCCCTTTCTTATTTTTCTTGCTTTTAATTTTATAGTTTTTAAGACAAGGTCTCATGTAGCCAAGGTTGACCTTGAGTCCCAATCTCCACACCTTGAGATTTAGGGTTCCAGGTTTGCAGTACTGTACCTGATTTCCGTCTTTTTTTGAATTGTCTCTTTTTCTCTATATGTTATAGTGGACTCTCCACTATGTCTTCTTAGTAATTTCTCTATTCCAAACTATTTGTACCTTTAACATCTCTCAGTATACTTTCTTATTATGGACAAAGTTTATAACAGTATGCTTAGCATGCACCTTTCCATCTATTTTGCCATTTTTATCATGTTTTATTGTCGCATTCATCATAAATCTTACAATGCATTATTTTATTTTCCTTAAAACAGTTAACTTTAAAATGAGAAAAAGTTCTATTTATCCACATATTTTCCATTTCTGATGCTATTTATTCTTTTGTATAGATTTAGTCTGCCATCTGGAATCATTTTTCTTCAGCCTGAAGAACTTCCTTTAATCTTTCCCACAGAAAAGTTCTACTGGCATTGAGTTGTCTCCCAAGTTCTTTTTTTTTTTTTTTTGCCTGAAAACATTTAATTTTGATTTCCTTTAGAAGGATATTTTTCGTTGATATAGAATTCTAGGTTTATTTTTCAAGTACTTTAAGGTGCTTGCCTGTGAAGTCTTAGGACCCAGGTTTGATTCCCCAGTTCCCATGTAAACCAGGTGCAGAAGATGGTACATGTGTTTGGTGTTCGTTTGCAGTGCCTAGAAGCCCTGGTATGCATTATTTATCTCTCTATCTCTAAATAAATAAATAAATAAAAAAACATTTTAAAAGTACTTTAAGACAGTTGTTATATTATCATCTGGCTTGCACTGTTTCTGATGAAAAGTCAGCCATCACTCTTATGCTTTCATTTCAGTGGCTGCTTTTAAGATTATACAGCAATATTATTGTGAAATGCCTTGGTATTGTGTTCTTTTTGTTTTATTTTGCTTGAGGTTCATGGAATTTATATTTAATTTAAATTATTTACTCATTGTATTCATGCTTTATTTTAAATTTTTTGTTTTTCCATATTGAAATCCATTTTTGGGCCAGAGAGATGGCTCAGCAGTTAAGGTGCTTGCCTGCAAAGCCTAAGGAACAGAGTTAAATTCCCCAGAACCCACCTAAAGCCAGATGCACAATGTGGCACATGCGTCTTGGAGTTTGTTTGCAGTGAATGGAGGCCCTGGTGTGCCCATTCTCTATCTCTC
Organism: Orientallactaga sibirica; assembly: GCA_036365145.1. Taxonomy (NCBI): domain Eukaryota; kingdom Metazoa; phylum Chordata; class Mammalia; order Rodentia; family Dipodidae; genus Orientallactaga; species Orientallactaga sibirica. The sequence continues at coordinate 3,128,192 of JAEOAD010001317.1, forward strand.
TCTCCTTCTCTCTCTGCTTCTTCCTCTTGCTCACTCTCTTTCAAATAAATAAATAAAATATTTTTTAAAAGAATGACATTTTCCTAATTTTATAATTTTATCAGGCTTTAGGCAAAATGACAGAGTAGTAGACATTAGGGGGTTTTTATGTTTTTATTTTTATCTTCCTTTATGGAATGTTCAGCTGTGTTGTATTGTTTTTTCTGCCAGTCAGTTACTCTAGAAAAGTTTCATTATTTTAAACTTTGTTTAGGCAAGTATGGTATATCTTTACTCTTGGACTACTTTAATTCTCTATCAAGGCACAGCCTTTGTTTTTTAATATTTTTTATTTTTATTTATTTATTTGAGAGAGGGGAAGAGGCAGAGTGAGACAGAGAGAGAATGGGTGCGCCAGGGCTTCCAGCCACTGCAAACGAACTCCAGATGCATGCGCCCCTTGTGTGGGTCCTGGGGAATCCAACTGAGGTCCTTTGGCTTTGCAGGCAAACGCCTTAACCACTAAGCCATATCTCCAGCCCAAGGCACAGCCTTTTTGAGATATCATTAAATATACCTGGTAATTAACATTTTTTTCTAGCTGGTGGACACTTAATAAATTCAGAGCCATGTTTGAGGTCCAACAGATTTTTTTTCTTTCTAACCTATAAGCTTCACTGACATTTCTTACCTCCTCCCTTGGTAATTATGCTCTGCCCAGCCTGTGGATTCTCCCTGTGTGCATGCTCTGTTAATATTAAATCAAAGTATAAGACTGCTTTGCAGCTTGCTACAGCTCTTGTCTTCAGGACTCAGCCTTGCACATCCTAGCCTCATAACTAAGACTCCGGCCAGCTCTGGGGAATTCCTACAGTTCCGTACAACCTGCTTCAATTCCACCTCCGTTCTCTGTGCTCTCGGGGTTTTCTCTGCAGATAGAGGTTTAGAGCAATCGTGAAGTGACAGTCTCAATCTGTATTAACTGTTGGCCAATAAACATCTGTGTTTTATATTACATCTTGTGTTCAGAAGGACTAATCTATTACTAGATACTCTTATGTGACCAAAATCAGAAATCTAGAGATAAAAGATGATCACTTGCTGCCTTTAATCCCAGTAGCACTCAGGAGACAGAGGTAAGAGGATAGCTATGAGTTCGAGGCCACCCTGGGACTACATAGTGAGTTCCAGGTCAGCCAAGGCTACAGTGAAACCCTACCTCAGAAAAAAACCAACAACAAAAAGATGATCACTTATTTGTTTCATATTAAAGATAATTCAATTAAATTTCTCCCTTTGTTCATTAATATGGGAGTTTAGGTTAATTTTATCAGAAAACAATGCTTCTGGGCTGCAGAGATGGCTTAGCAGATTCCCCAGGACCTGCGTAAAGGCAGATGCACAAGGTAGCACCTGTATCTTGAGTCCATTTGAGGTGGCTGGAGGCCCCTGTGTGTCTTTTTTCTCTCTCTCTCTAATAAATAAATAAATAAATAAATAAATAAATAAATAAATAAATAAAATTTAAAAAAGAAAACAATGCTTGCATATTGCCTAATGTGTTATTTTATTTTATCTTCATTTTTGTTTATTTGAGAGCACGAGAGAGAAAAAGGCAGACAGAAAGAGAGAATGGGCACACCAGGCCCTCAGCTAGTGCAAACAAACTCCAGATGCATGTGCCACTTTGTGAATCTGGCTTACGTGGGTACTGGGGAATCAAGCCTGGGTCCTAAGGCTTCACAAGCAAGTGCCTTTACTGCTAAGCTATCGTTCTCCAGTTCATAATTTTAAAAAAAAATGTCTTTTTTTCATTTATTTGAGGGAGAGAGAGTGTGTGAGAGATAATAGATGCACCAAGGCCTCTAGCCACTGCATATGAATTCCAGATGCATGCTCCACCTTGTGCATTTGGGTTATGTGGGTACTGAGGACTCATACCTGGGTCTCTAGGCTTCACAGGCAAGAGCCTTAACCATTATACCATCTCTCCAACCCCTAATTTTTTAAATTAGAACATTTTGTTGTTCAGTTTGGTATTTGGGTTCATCTAACTCTCAACTGTAAACTTCAGAAGCAAATCGGTCTCTTGGAACTTTGAGCCCCAGTGCTCCTGTTAAGGCATGACTTTATATAGAGAATGTGCTCCAGCCGAGTGGCAGTAAGACACTTGGAAATATAGATATTTGATAAAAGTCACTCCATTCATGATTTAATTGTAAATTAATCAAGACCATAAGAAAAAATTTCCACTGAAAATACTCACAGATTTCAAGTTACAGGAACATGTGTTTGGCAAAGTATACTTAAGAACTGCCAAACCCTAGCTTAGAGTGTGGGGAGTGAAATGTAGTTTGAGACTCGGCAGTCCCAGCATGTGAACAGACTTTCTCCTTTCTAGACACGGCCCAAACCAGCCTGAAGGAACCTAGCAGTCAAGGTGTCAGAGAGCTGATGTGGAGGAAAATAAATGCTCCCTGCAGGACCTTGGGCAAGCAGTGCACGACTTCTTTTCACTTTGTATTCCTTTCATTACCCATTCATGAGTGACTGAAGTTTGTCAAGGAAAAACTAACCGTTTTTTTTTTTTTTTTTTCACTTGCTTGTGCTATCAAGTCAGAACAAGGCTTTTGGATCTTTTGTCTATTGTTTCACTTATAGAAAGAAGGCAATTAGGACTGGAGAGATGGCTTAGTGTTAAGGCGCTTTCCTGCAAAGCCTAATGACCCACTTTCTATTCCCTGGTACCTACATAAAGCCAGATGCACAAGGTGGTGCTTACGTCTGGAGTTCATGTGCAGTGGCTGAGGTCCCATTCATTCTCTCTCTCTCTTTCCCAAATAAATAAAATTTAAAAAATTAGAAACAGAAAGTAGGCAATCATATTCAAACACTAGAGTTGTCTTGGGAATTTCAGGGTTTATTCAGAGCTCTCGGCTTCTGGACTGCCTTGAATATGCACGCAGCTTTCCGTATTAGTCAGTATGAGCCTGTCTTGACCAGACAAGCTCCTAGACATACAAGGAGATCTGGCTTCATGAAAACATGGATTTGGTATTTTTCCCTGGAAAAAGTGGATATAAAATATATTCACAGATAGGCCACAGTAAAAACAATATGTAAGGGAAGGCGATGTTCACAGATTTTCTTATGCTCTGGCTAGAGTCAAAAAGGTGAAGGTTTCCTGAAGGATTTCCTAATAAAGAGCATGGACAGAGAATTGGGTATAATAGAGAGCTCACCCCTCTACTGTCTGTTTTCCTGTCGTAGATACAGGCTTTAGGCAAGCAAGAACCATATCCCAGCATTCAGGAGGCTGAGGTGGGTGAATCGCCATGAGTTCGAGGCCAGCCTGGGACTACAGAGTGAATTCCAGATCAGCCAAGGTTATAGTGAAAAAAATAAAATAAAAAGTACCATATCATTACCTTTTTTATTTAATAGTTCATTAGGTTTTGTTAAAAGATAGAAAATGGAAGCACAACATGGAACCTTTGGGTTACAGTTAGAGGGAGAGACTAAGCTGAGCGTAGATGCAGTGACCACTGCTCCCCCGCCACGCTCAGAGGAAACCTCAACTCATCAGCTGTTTCCCAGGGCAGCAGAAAAGCCACTGTTGTGGCCATTCTCTTCCAGAGCTAACTTGTCCCTAGGCTAGGTTAGTGTGGCATCCAGCCTTTGAACATGTGTTTATCGAAGGCTATCTTTCAGGTGACCTTAGAAGATAAATTTCTACCATTAAGACTTGCTCAATGTTGTCCATTTAGAAGGTGTCCACTACTGTGATTTATACTAACATGCGTGCTAGAGAGATGGTTCAACAGTTAAAGCACTTGCCTGCGAAGCCTAACGGCCCTGGTTTGATTCCCCAGTACCCATGTAAGCCAGATGCACAAAGTGACACATGCAGCTAGAGATTTTTGCAGTGACTAGAGGCCCTGGCACGCCCATTCTTTCTCAATCCTCTCCCTCTTTCTTTCTCAAGTAAATAAATAAAAAATTAAAAAATATACTAACGTGAGATGGAGTAGCTTTACATCTTTTTATTTTTTAGTTAAATGTTATTATGTATTTTTATAATAGATTATGCTCTTATATCCCCTACCCCTACCCCATGCCACTAAAGGCTTTGCATAGGTGGGGTTATCAGTATTCACTGTGGGGTCATGAAGGCCGCAGTTAGTCTGTGTGTGTGTGGTGGGAGGGGGGAAAGTACCCTTGACTAATCCTACCCACCCTGTGGCTCTTCTGATCTTACTACCCCTACCTCCTCAATGTTCCCTGAGCCTTGGTGGGCAAGTTAGAAATCTGGTTTAGTGTTGAATTCTCTTTGGATTTCTGGGTTTTTTAAATACATATTTTATTTTTATTTGAGAGAAAGGATGGGCACACCAGGACCTCTAGTCCCTGCAAACGAACTCCAGACACATGTGCCAACCTGTGCATCTGGCTTACTTTGGGACTGGGGAATTGAACCTGGATTCTTAGGCTTCACAGGCAAGTGCCTTAACCTGTAAGCCATCTCCCCAGCCCTGGATTTCTGTTTTGATGAGGTTTGAGTGACCACAGATTCTACTGTCATCACCTTGGAACTGGTTTTCAGGCTAGCAGTGAGCAGTACTCGTGTGGCCAGCAGATGTGGTGCAGGTAACCCATCTCCTGGTGGACAGCCAGCTGTCCTTTCTTGTTGTAATGATGGATCCTGGATCTCCCCAGGATCTCTGCCATCTGTAAAATAAAACATATTCTCCAATCAAATGTAAGAGTAGCTTGGTTTAAAGGGGATAAGCATAGTTTATTTGAGACTTTTTAATGGGTGTACCCATTCTTCTTAGCCAAAGAGCAGTGGAGGTTCTCTCGGGAGTCTATGAGTCTCCTGTCCAAGGGATTCTGACAGAGTGCTGGGGGGAGGGTGTAGTTCAGAGATAGTATGCTTGGCTAGCATGTATGACCCCCTGAGTTCTGTCCCCACCATTGTAAACAAAGGAGGTTGTAACTCTCCCTGGTGCTTCTGTTTGAGTTGTTGTATATACAAGGCTCCATGCAGAGCTAAAACATTTCTGTAGAACTGGAAAGCTCTATTGCTGTTATGGAAAAGTAAGGAGCCACTGAAGGATGAATGCAGACTCTGAAGGTTGCTCCAAGCCTGCTTTGGAGGATCCCGTTTTGTTCTGAAAGTTCCCACACATTTTAAAGGTGCCCCCCAACTTGGATAATTCTATGATTTTTGTTTTGTTTTGTTTTTTTCAAAGTAGAGTCACTCTAGCTCAGGCTGACCTGGAATTCACTCTGTATTCTCAGGGAGACCTTGAACTCATGGTGATCCTCCTACCTCTGCCTCCCGAGTACTGGGATTAAAGGCATGCGCCACCCCACCCTGCTCTTTTTCTGTTTTTGTTTTTTGGAGAGAGACAGAAAGACAGAGAGAGGGAGGAGAGGAAGACAGATAGAGATGGGCGCGCCAGCAGCCTCTCAGCTGCTGTGAATGAAATCAAGACGTGTCTGCCCCCTTGTGGTCAAGTGTAGCATTGCACACTTGCATCACTGCATCTGGCTAAACGTGGGACCTTGAGATTGGAACTGCTGGAGATTGGGAACAGTGTTCTTAGGCTTAGAAGGCAGGCGCCTTAACCACTAAGCCATCTCTCTAGCCCCCCCTTTTTTTGAGATAGGATCTCACTGTAGCTCAGACTGACCTGGAATTCACTATGCAGTCTCAGGGTGGCCTTGAACTCACTGCGATCCTCCTACCTCTGCCTCCCCAGTGCTGGGATTAAAGGCGTGTGCCACCACGCCTGACTGATTTTTCCTTTAACAGATTTTGCCTCTCTATCTTCCCATGGAGCATGACTAGAGATCACTCAGATCGCTCCCTTTGCAGTTGTCGGACTGTGAGTCCTGCCTGGGGGGGGGGGGTACAGTTCTGTTCCTCATTCTTCAGGGCCCACTATTTCCAGACTGATTTCCCTGTGGTCCAGCAGTTGGTTAGGTCCCTGCAGATTCTTTCTTGAAGTCTTCTGCTGCACAGAGTAATGGTTTCATGGTAAAACGTTGAGTTTTCATTCATTTCCTTCTAAAGGTTTCTTTGTAAATGTCTTTTTTTTTTTCTTTTTTCTTTTTTTAGAGAGAGGTTGAAAATCCATTCATCCATTTTGGAGGGTTTGAAGTTCTTGGGTGAGATTTTCCTTGGCAGGTTGTCCTGGATCTGGCTCATTTGACCCTTCTGGCTTTCCATGTCCATGACCTGCCAGGGCAGGATCTCTGCTTTCACACAGCAAAATCCATGTCCCTCCCAGGTGACTTCAGATCCTGGTGACAGGAGCTTGCAAGAAAGTGCTGGTCCCTTCTCTGAGGCATCCCTGATGGTACTCGTCTTCCCGCACGCCATTCCTCCCATACGCTTCTCGAGCTGGGTCTCCTTATATGGCCTGAAGTTGGCTCTAAATTCATCATCTCAGAGGAGCTACATGACATGCATAAATTATGAAACATTTCTGCAAATTAAGTTTTAATTAAAACCAGCAGTTTAGAGTATCCAACTGGAAGCCATCACAACGTTGAAAAGTGACACTGGTAAGGTGGGAGTTCAGGAGGAGGTCTGGGTGGGTTCACATCCTGCCCAGATCTTTCCACAATGAGAGCAGCAGAGATTCCTTTCCAACCTGGGGCCTTCTTAATCAACGCCACTGCCCATTGCTGATAACCCCCACACCTCTGACCTGCCCAATGGCTGTAAAGATTGCTGTGGGTTTTTTTTTTTTTCCTTTGAGCAGAAATTATAAATACATCATGGTGGTTCTTTTATCTGGAATTTGCCAAATTTCCATTTGGTTCTACCAACCTGTGTTCTCCAAGAGTTCTTGGCAGGCCTTCATGCCCTCCCACATCTCCAGGACTGAGAGATGCAGATCGCCTTTCAACAGAATGACCACCCAAAATAAGGCTGAAGAATGACGATTTTAATTGGAACCTTATTTTTCCAATACAATGCACAGCCCAGTCTGCTGAGCAGTGACTTCTTGTGAGAATATTCAGAATGTTACACCGAGCAAACTGTCTGGGACTCTACTCCGCTGATAGTCCTAGCTATATGTAATGTGAGAATTGTTCTGCTCTGCCCATTAATAATCCACATTTTCCAGCATTCCCCCCAAAATGTCTTCCATCAAGTGAATAAGTTATGCAGGCTTGTCTTGCATCCGGGCAGAGCTCCATGAGTAGAACAAAGCCCCAGATCTTTTCATCTGAAATTTGTTTGAAAAACCTGACCTTTAGTGACCAGTCCACTTCTCTTTCTACTAAATACCCTTAGCACTGCTCATTTGGGGTGGGGAGGGTGGTATTTTATTCTCTGTAGACCTACAGCGGAGTTAGTCAGTTGGCCTCTCAGGAATTTTGAAGTTTTATATTCTCTGTCTTGAGCTCATTTGGACCATAAGGAAGGCTCCTTCAGCTAATCTGTATTTAAAAATTACTGGAAGGATTTTTATAAGATGATACAGTGTTGGCAATGAGGGGAGTGAAACAAACATCAGAAGGAGAGAACTTTGCGGAGAGTAAATTGGGATAACTTTTCCTGAGAACATTTGGATGGAAATCCATGGTGTCTTTTAGCCAGTAATCAAAGCCCTGAAGAAGTGGAGAGTATGTGCCGTGGAATAACTGCAAGGATATTTATTTACAGTGTTATTCATGTTACTAACAACGCAAAATAATGAGGAATACAGTCAGTACTTTATTATAGATTCATATTTAAACACTAGGTCATCATTTAACATAATGTTAACTAGGACCAAATATGAATATTATTACCACACATGACTTCCTGTCTTCTTTTTTCATCTTTCATATTACTTTTCTACACTAAACATGCATTCTTTGATTCTTAAAACCCATTTGGGATATGAATGTGTTATAAAGGACTTTCTGTCCATCCTTTCTATTTTTTTCATGTTTAAACGTAGAGTCAGAAAAAAAAAGTTGCCAGGCATGGTGGTGCACACCTTTAATCCCAGCACTTGGGAAGCAGAGGTAGGTGGAGCCTTGTGAGTTCAAGGCCAGCCTGAGAATACATAGTAAATTCCAGGTCAGTCTGGGCTAGAGTGAGACCCTACCTTGAAAGTAAAGAAAGGAGTTGAAGTTACAGCTGTACCATAAACTAGATTTTGAGAAATCACCATTAAATTGTATTCGATTTGGTAAGAGAATAACCAAAATCATAAAAGCATAAATATTTGGAATACATATAAATACCATTTTCCCTAAGAATCTTTCCAACACAAGTTGAAGTACTTAGAAGTACTTAGTACTTATCAAAAATCAGAATGGAGGACTGGAGAGATGGTTTAGTGGTTAAGGTGCTTGCCTGCAAAGCCTGAGGACCCAGGTTTGATTCCCAGTACCCACGTAAGCCAGATGTACAAGGAGGCCTGTGCATCTGGAGTTCGTTTGCAGTGGCTAGAGGCCCTGGTGCACCCAATATCTGCATCTCTCTCTCTCTCTCAATCTCTCTTAAATAAATAAATAAATAAATAAATAAATAAAATCCGAATGGAAGGCTGGGGAGATGGCTCAATGGATAGATAAGATGCTTGCCTGCAAAGTCTAAAGGCCTGGGTTTGATTCCCCAGTACCCAAGTAAAGCCAGATGCACAAAGAGGCACATATGTATGGAGTTCATTTGAAGTGACTAGAGGCCCTGGTGTGCCCATCTCTCTCTCTCTCTCTCTCTCCTTATAAATAAATAAATAACATACTTAAAAATAAATAAATGAATATAAGAATAGAGATTTGAATAATCCTAAAGTAAGAGTGAGATAGGATATGTTTAACATACCATATGTACATATTACAAAAACTTTAAAAATTAAGTTAAAATAATCCATTTGTATTTATTAATCCTGTTTTTAAAAATATTTTATTTATTTATTTGTGAGAGAGAGAGGAAGATAGAGAGAGAATGAGCACACCGGGGCCTCTAGCCACTGCAAACAAGCTCCAGATGCATGCACCACCCTCTGTATCTGGCCTATGTGGGTACTAGGGAATCAAACTTGGGTCCTTAGGCTTTGCAGGCAAGTTCCTTTACCACTAAGCCATCTCTCTAGCCTGTTTTTTTACTTCACTTTCCCATCTGCAGTGTTGTATGTCTCTACCACTGCTTTTATTTTCTTCTTCTTCCTCCTTTCCCCTGCCCAATGACAGGGGTAGTTGAAGCCATGGCATTGGGGGTGTCAGTTCACGTAGAGACTGGAGAATAGGCTACCAGGCACCCACCCTTAAGGATCTGGAAGAGGAATATGGGGTGGAAGCCCTTGACTGTCTCATGAAAGAAAGCATCCCAGTGTTCAGAGACGCGTGTCTGTCCCCTGACTTAACCAACATTATTCTAAAAACCAGAGTAACTCCCAGACTTTGGGGAAATGAGTTGCATTTGTAAGACAATTCCACGCATAATATTGGGAATCTTTTGAGGAAATTGCCCTTGAATACTTTTGAAACTGACAAAACAGTTAATGAAAATATTTTGATGAATTCCTTGACACACACAAGGAAAACCTAGTCACAATCTGCTATGGGGTGTACCTAGAGATGTCCAGCTTTGAGTTTCTGGTGGAATCCTGTTTCAAACCTCAGCCCACTGAGCGTGCTTGAGCTGGAAGCCACTGTGAGCCAAATCCCATGTGTGGATGTGAGGGGTCATGTGACACTTTAGTGCTACATTCTACCTGCCCCAGAGCCATGTCTTCCAAAGTGTAGACTTCACTGTCATGCTTATTGGATGGTCTGTTCCCAGCCATTCGTCTTTTCAGATTCCATTTTATTGCTTATTTTATTTATTTATTTATGGAGAGACAGACAGACAGACAGACAGACACACACACACACACACACACACACACACAGATATGGGCACACCAAGGTCTTCAGCCACTGCAAATGAACTCCAAACATGGACCAACTCCAAACAAGGAATCTTGTGCATCTGGCTTACGTGGGTTCTGGGGAATGAAGCCTGGGTCCTTAAGCTTCACAGGCAAGTAGCATAATCACTAAGGCCTTTCTCCAGCCACAGATTCTAGTTTGCAGAGGAAAGAGAGCAAAGGTGGAAGGGAGATGGTAGCACTTGAGTTATTAGTTCCCTAAGAGTCCCAATGAGATGAGGGAGGTCAGGTCACATTTGCACTTGATCCACTGACCGTGGCCACAGCAAAGTTCCAAGCTGATTCACTTAAGTCTAGTCACTGTCCATGAGAAGGAACTCGACTCTGGCTCAGGGTTATAGGACAGTGTGAGAGAAGCGGGCTTGGGTAGAGAGATGGCTTAGTGGGTAAGGCACTTGTCTGCAAAGCCAAAGTTTAATTCCCAGGACCCACATAAGGCCAGATGCACAAGGTGGTGCTTGTGTCTGGAGTTTGTTTCCAGTGGCTGGAGGCCCTGGCATATCCATATTCTCTCTCTCTCTCTCTCTCTCTCTCTCTCTCTCAAATAAATAAAATTAATAAAAACATTTGAATGAAAGAAGGGGCTAGACCATGAGTCAAAGAGGCTATAGTGTAAGAGTCACGTGCTACCTAAGGGGCCTCATTTCTCACTTCTTCAGATCCCCAGTATCATACCAAGAAGTGACGGCTTGGGTTGCCACAGAGACCAGGCCTGGGAGACCAAGGACGTGAAGTCTCAACACTGTGACCTCTCATACTCCATCAGATTCGAACCAACACTGAGAGGTTTGAAGCTAAAAGGTCAAGGAATAAAACAGCAGCCTTCATTGGCAACTCAGTACAGGGCTGGGGGATGGCTCGGTGATAAAGGAAATGTCTAATAACTGATTTACCAAATCCGAAAGCCCCACCTCCTTTGTCCTTGCCTCCCATCCTCTGTTGTTTTATTGTTTCCCTCTTCTTTTCACATTCCCTCATTCCCTCTCCTTTCACTATTCCTTTCATTTTTCTTCACTCCTTCTTTCCTTCCTCCCTTCCTTAATTCCTCTTGCCTACTTTGCTTCCCTCCTCTCTCTTTCCCATCCCATTCCCTCCCCCTCTCTGTTCTTTTTTTTACTGCTTTTTCTTTTTCTTTTCTTTTTTTTTTTTTTTTTTTTCTGAGGCAGGGTCTCACTGTAGCCCAGGCTGACCTGGAAATTTACTATGTAGTCTGATACTGGCCTTGAGCTCATGGTGATCCTCCTACTTCTACTATTCTTTTCTGTTTGTCTGCTTTCTCTTTTCTTTCTGACAAAGTTATATTGAGTTGTCTCCAGGCTTACTCTCTGGAATCAACCCCAGTAGTGAGTCAGCAAACTGGGGCCCTGGATGTATCAGAATCCTTATGTGGAGAGGTAATATGCAAGGGTACAGGAGGGTTGCAAAATACTGTATATACTCAGCAAGAATGAGCAAGCTAATGTCACAGAAAGACATTTGGGTGGAGATGGGGACTCCTGTCCAAAGAGGGTCATCAGATCTGAGCTCTGAACTAAGAGCTGAGCTCAGTGAGGGGTGGAGGAATTGACCCAGGTGGGGGAGGGGCATCAACTAGTTGATAAAATTGCAACACAAAGGCTGGACACCACTGAGGCTTGAATAACAGGCTGGAAAGTTCCCAACTGGCATGTTTAGGTCATTCTGGATGAAGAGGGGAGAATCAGGGGCCAGACTGTAACCAAGGAGCCCAGGTACACAGTAGTGGTGGCTTGGCATAGAGTGGTAATGGTGGTTGCATGTGGGCAGAATCGATAGCACCAAGTCTGAGCTTTTCAAAGATCTTTCCTTTCTTGACATTGGCTTGGATCCAACCCACAGACCTTCCTCGGCTCCACAGAGGAGCTGAGCGCTTTATCCACAGTGCTTGATAAAGAAGAATGGAAGATTCTAAATGCAAGCATCCACAAAGAACCTTTACAGCAAGCAGGGATTTCTCCCTCATCCATAAGACACAAGGCAAAGGGCCAGATCTACAAATAGAGTCAGCATATGTGGGCCAGGCTGTTTGTTTGTTTGCTTGCTTGCTTGCTTTACACAGTTGTCAGGGAAACACTTTGTATCCTACTTGGTCCTTACATATTGCATAGTGAAATGTGTTGTTTTGATCAGTAGATCTTTAACTGAAGTTTTAGTTTTGAACAAAAGAGGGACTCAATTCTGAGACTTTATTGAGCTAGAACAATAGATGTCCCCACAGTCCCTACAGTGGCTCTGTGGGAAACTCTGACATGAAAGTGAAGTCATAGAAGTGAGAGGCTGGCGAGCTAGCTCAGCTGGTAAAGTACTTCTCTTGCAAGCATGAGGACCTGAGTTCAATCCCCAGAGCCCACAGGAAAATGCTGGGCATAGTGGTGCACGTGTAATCCCAGCTGTGAGGAGGAGGAGACAGAAGGATCCCTGGGGTTCACAGGCCAGTCAATCTAGCCTAAGTAGTGAGGTCAAGGCTATGAGAGAGCCTGTGTCAGGAAAAAAAAAAAAGGTGGACAGTGTTCTTAAAGAGCAACAAACAACATCTGAATTTTTCTTCCAGTTTCCACGTGTGTGTGTGAGCACACACACACACACACACACACACATACACACACGCAAAATGAGGTAAATGAGGAGAATTAAAACACACCCACCCCTTTATTTGGAAATACAGCAAGTAGCATGGCATCAGGACCCCCTTCTCCTTCACCTGTTGCCCCTCCTGTCATGACTCCACCTCACACATGGGCCCCCAGCTGATGCAGAGTGGCAGTCGTCCAGTGGTCCTGTGCCAGCACTACCCATAAAGGCACCTCATCTGCATGCCCATCGTGAGCAAGCTCTTCTCTGGGCTCAAGTTCTATCTATCCACCTGCTTTCCTGAACCTCCAGCTATAAGTCCAAGAGGCTTATTTTTAATGTTTATGAGACAGAGAGAGACAGACACATAGAGAGAGAGAGCACACAAGAGAACATGGGCATGCCAGGGCCCCTTGCCACTGCAAACCAACTCCAGATACATGCACCACTTTACATGGGTACTGGGGAATTGAACTCTGGGTGGGCAGGCTTTGCAAGCAAGTACTTTAACTGCTGAACCATCTCCCCGGCCCAAACCCATGAGCTTTTTTGTTTGTTCTTTGTTTGTTTTTTTCGAGGTAGGGTATTGCTCTAGCCCAGGCTGACCTGGAAATCACTATGTAGTCTCAGGGTGGCCTTGAACTCGCAGTGATCCTCCTACCTCTGCCACCACACCCAGCCCAAGTTTTTAACCCTGTGTCAATTTTAGACAAAACTGAACTCCATGTGTTTTCACTTCTCCTTTCATCATCATATTTTCAGTAAATGGTAGCCCCACTGCAGTTATCTATCACAAAGTGTGAAGGCATTTTCTTCTGCCAAGTTATCTTGTCAGGCATGGTCTGCCTTAGTCCTGAGCATCCCTAGGGAGAGCCTGGAGGCAGGATGCTCTTCATGGAGCTCAGAAAGCCTGGGACTAGTTCCGTAAGGGAGGGAAGGAGAAGCCATGTCTCTCCTCCTCTCCCCACCCAGCATCCTGACTGCTCTCACACCCACCCGCCTGGGACAGACCCCTGCTTGCCTCCTGTGCCTCTAACACCTGGGCCAGCTCTCAACCAACCCCTGTCTCCATCACTCAGTGGTCTCTTCCTCACATGACCTTGCAGTTATATCATTTGAAAAAAAAAAAAAAAGAGGTAATAATACAGCTGAACTAATAAGGCTGTTGTCAATAAATTTGCATAGAGAAGCCACTTTGATAGCTATGACTGTCAGCTGCCATGACTGCGGTCTCTGACGCCTAGAATGTAGCTTCCATCCTCAGGATGGCCTGAAATCATCATGCGTGCCTTCGCGCATGCAGGATGAAGCAGGTTCTATCAAGGACGTCAGGTGTAAAAGCCACATCAAATTACTTCTCCTTGACCACAGTCAAATTCACTTAACCACACCTTTTTTCTTAAATAATTTTTATTTATTTATTTGCAAGCAGAGAGAGAGAGAGAGAGGAGAGACAGAGAAAGAATGGGCATGCCAGGGCCTCCAGCCACTGCAAATGGACTCCAGATGCATGTACCACTTTGTGCATTGGACTCTAATGAGTACTAGGGAATTGAACTCAAGTCATTAGGCTTTGCGGGCAAGCGTCTTAAACACTAAGCCATCTCTCCAGCCCTAACCACACCTATTTCTAATAGGGTCATGGCCTGGCTAAGAGTTGGGTTTATGTTTCAAAAAGAAAAGAAAAAAACAAGCCAGAATGATAGCCACTGCACCATGCAGTAGGTGTCTTATAAATGGGTAGTGTGATATGCTAACAAGCATGGTAAGAAGATATGACTTGGGGGCATTAGACAGGCTTCTTTGAGACAGAGTGATAGTGAATGGACAAGTAGGTATTTTCCAGATCCAGGGGGACAGGAATACAAAAGAGTTCTAGGATGAGGGAAGAGTGTACAGTACCAGATGACATGGAAAAAACCCATGATGCTCCAGAGACCACACACCATGTGCTGTGGCGCATACTCAGTACAGATTTGACTCTTCCATAGCATGTGGTGGGCGGGGACTTCCCCTTCCCCATTACTCTTCTGGAAAGTGCTCATGTGAAATGGCCCATGAGGCCTACAAAGTATTCAGGATATGGGGGGGTGCTAGTTCTTGGTCTACATGACAAACAGCACTGTGAGCCTGGTGGTTAGAGCCAGATGGGGAAATAGGGAGATTGGACTTTGGACTTGAACATTTCCAGGCTGGGTGACCTTGATGAAGTTCTTAGCTCCCCTAAATCTTATTTCATAATCTATAAATGGAAAATAATGTTAATATCAGACATACACAGTGGGAGGATGAAAAGAGATACAACTGGCATTTAGCCAAGCATCTGGATCCAGTGAGAGTGCCATGAATATAGGGCCCATTATTATTTTTGCTATTTCTTCCTTTCTTTTCTTTTTTTCTTTCTTTCTTTGGTTTTTCAAGGTAGGGTCTCACTCTAGTCCAGGCTGACCTGGAATTCACTATGTTGTCTCACACCTCGACCTCACACCATCTTCCTACCTCTGCCTACTGAGTGCTGGGATTAAAGATGTGCACCACCATGCTTGGCTATTTCTTCTTTTCATCACATTCTTCTCCTTCATTGTCTTCTTCCTTCCTCTCTCCTGAGCCACACAGGCTCAGGCTTCCTGGGTCCCAAGGGGACATGTCCCATGAAGCGCAACCCTAGGAAGGTGCATGCTCCACTGCTTATCATGCCTGACAAAGGGGGCTTGGCAGAAGACAAGGCCTCCACCGTGTGGAAAGAAGGAGAAGTCCTTCCTCGTGGGCTCTGTGAGAATGGGGTGCATGTGGGGCAGTAAGACTTTTGCTCATAAACAGAAGTGTGTGCTGGCATTCAGGAGTCTGAGATACCCACATAAGTCCTAGAAGATTTTTTTTTTCACTTGAAAGCTTTCAGCATGGGTTTTATCTGCATGCGTTAGGAGGGTGTAAATTAAACTCATCCTGTCTTCTTAGCCTGACATCAACCTTGGGTATCTCCTACTGACAAAGTCCCTGATTCAATCAGAAAAGCACCAGTCATAAATGCAAGAGTGCCAGGCAAGTACACAGGGCAGGTAGCTCCTCTGCTCTCATGGAATTTGAGACCTAGCAAGAGAGAGATGCACTGAGCAGATACCCTAGCTGGCAGTGATAGATTGCTCAGAACTGCCAAGAAAAATGAAATAAGACCTTGAGGGGCCATTTCATACAGGGACATGTTTGGCCATTCCCTAATTCTTAGCCCACAGCACATATTTCTAACTGGCTATCACATTCTATCCAAGTGGTGATCAATCCACTTTGAATTGGAAAGGCTGACTGTCTGCAGACAGTCATAAACTAGGCCATCAGAGTTGTCCTCTGGTCAAACCTATTGGCCATCGAACAGTCTAGCCCATTTCCTTTCATTTTCAGGGCTCATTGCCCAAAGTCTGTGCAGCACATGCCTCCAGATGGGTCCAATGTCCAGCTGGCCTGGCTTCCACTTCCAGGCACTGCACGCCATTCATGAACATCAGGGTGACTGACGGATGGGTGGGAGGTGCCCGACATCCCTGGCAGTAGCATCTGTGGTTGTGAATGATCTGATCTAAATTTGTTCTGTTCTATTCTGAAACCCCCTTGAGGGGGGCAACCTGCTCAGGGCACTGTAAGCTGTAATTTCCACTGGTTTGGGGCTCCAATAGGAACACTTGTCTCTGTTTTCTTGAGTTATTTCTTGAGGAAAGCACATGTTTTGTGGAGAGTTTGAGGCCAGTCTTAAACTGAGGACATCACCACAAAGGCCTGGCCTCTTATTTGCTTTGCCGGCATTTCTCCTCTTGTGCTTAAATGGGGATGTCTTTCTGAGAGTAGCTTCCTGTCTAAAATGAAGCTTTAAGAAGACAGACAGAAATAAAGAAAAAAGAAAGGAAGGAAAGAAGAAAGAGAGAAAAAGAGAAAAAAAGAATAAGTGGGTAGATAAAAGGAAGAGAAAAGAGAGTGTGCTCCTCTATCCATGAAGGCAGTGGTCCCCAGCCACCCTTGCGGGACTTCACTCTGATACCGCTTTGCAGTTCATAAAACATTTGGAATTCTCATGGCCTGTGCATTTCCTGTGGCAAATGCTGTGACTGCACACAATTGCATTCTTAAGGAATTGTGCCTTTTTTTCTTTCCACAGTCTTCATGCGGCCAAGGTTTCCTTCCCATTCCATGAAAGGAAAGTTAGAATTTCAGAAACTGCTTGTGACTCCTTATTTTAGGCTCCATTTCTCATCTCCTGGTTTTTTTTTTTTTCCCCCTTAGCTCTGGAGGAACCTGTGAACTTCCTTTCTGAATAGCTGGGAAGAAAGAGGCAGAAGGAGATGGGTGCACTCCTGCATTCTTAAACTGGGAGAAGAGTGGGAGTGTTGAAGAAGTTGGGAAATGATTTTGACAGACAATCCCCATAGTATTTTGGAAATAATCCTGAACCCTTCTACTTACTTTTTGCTGGGTTTCATTCACAGAACTCTGGCTTGGGACAGGTTGATAGAAGGGTTGATTTTAAAGTGCGTGCAAGAGAGCCGTCTTCCCAAGGTACAAGAAATGGAGGACTGGGGAGATGGCTCAGAGGTCAAAGGCACTTGCTTGCAATGCCTGCAAGCCCAGGTTGGATTTCCAAGTAGCCATGTAAAGCCAAATACACAAAGCGTCACTTGCATTTGGAGTTTGTTTGCAGAGGCAAGAGGCCTGGCATGCCCATTCTCTCTCTGTGTCTCTCTCTCTCTCTCTCTGCTTGCCAATAAATAAAAATATTTTTCAAAGAGAAACAGAAATGCTGGGCATGGTAGTATACACCTTTAATCCCAGTACTTGGGAAGTAGAGGTAGGAGCATCACTGTGAGTTCAAGGCCACATAGTGAATTCCAGGTCAGCCTGGGCTAGAATGAGACCCTACCTCAAAAACCAAAAAGAAAAGATAAAAAGAAAAAAGAAAGAAATGGAAAGGCGGACAACTCCAGGCTTGTTTGGTTGTCTTGCATCTTGCAGTCGTCTGGATTTTTAGTCAAGAGAGACAGGGAGAGAGTCTGCAGCCGTGGTAGGGGGTCTTTATTCACTGCACTCAGGTCTGTGTTCTAGACTCACACAACCTAGAAGTACGGTTTGGAAATAGCCACTCCACCTCCAAGTTCCATTTTATTTTCCTCTTTCAGTTAGAGGTGCCTAGCATTGAGCTCTGTGGTTTAGTGGGATAATGCAAAGAAAAGGATTGAAACACAGGCTGGTGACAAGTTTACACTTGAAAATGATGAAAATTTAAGTCTCCCTCATGATGCAATTCCTAGAATGGGTATTTCATACCAGGATAAGACTAATCCTGTTCCAGGTGAGAAAATACTTCTCAGAGCACTGCCTGTAAAATGGCAGTCACAATACAGTCTCATGAAATCATAACTAATAGTTTCAACACAGAAAAAAGAGACAAACATGTCTCATAAATGCTCATCTTTTTGTTGTTGTTGTTTTTCGAGGTAGGGTCTCACTCTAGCCCAGGCTGACCTGAAATTCACTCTGTAGTCTCAGGGTGGCCTCGAACTCACAGCAATCCTCCTACCTCTGCCTCCTGAGTGCTGGGGTTAAAGACGTGCGCCACCACGCCCGGCTTATAAATGCTCAGCTTTTTCTGCATACCTATGAGTTACACTTCTTTGCCTATACCACTGGGAAAGCTGTGACATCTTACTTTATGGATTGACTATCTTTTTTTCATTGTTCTGAGTATATCAGCTTTGTTTTTGATGTGCAAATCTGGGTGCATGCTCCTTAACCCCCAAATAAAGGGAATAATTAATGTGTTGCAAATTGCGTTTGAAAACAGAACAATCCTCTAACAGTGGCCAGCTGGATGTTCCACCTTGTCACTGCTGCCATACAGGCTAGGGAATTCTGCTATTTTGTGCACTGTAGGATGTCTCCTCACAGCCCTGGCCTCTACCAGCCAAGGTCAATAGCGTCTCCTCCATCCTTCCTACCTGTGACAGCCCCAGGGCCTCGGCCCAGCCCTCTTGCAGTTGAGGAGTACTGTCCTGCAGGAGGACTGGGTCATGGAGCTATGCCCTTGGACCAGGGGACGAGAAGGACAGACGTATCCCAAACTGGTGTAACAACTCCCAAAACACCTGCTAGAAAATGCAGTACCTGTTGAATACCATGGATCAGAGTGGCACATTGAATAATTAGCACTTTGGCTTTATGTTTGAAAAAACAAAAAAAAAAAAAAAGTGGGCTTAATTCTATTCCATGAATTTTTGTCCTCAATTTGGTTTTCATGGTTGCCAATGGCAAGAAAATGGA
Organism: Orientallactaga sibirica; assembly: GCA_036365145.1. Classification (NCBI taxonomy): domain Eukaryota; kingdom Metazoa; phylum Chordata; class Mammalia; order Rodentia; family Dipodidae; genus Orientallactaga; species Orientallactaga sibirica. The sequence continues at coordinate 3,147,007 of JAEOAD010001317.1, forward strand.
ATTTTACAGTTAAACTTAACTTCGTTTATAACGGTTGTTCTTTTTTTCTTTTTGTTTGTTTGTTTGTTTTTCCCTTCCTTATTTTTCAGCTCCCTCAGGCTCAAAAGGTAATCTCCTTACTGTCACATCCTGGTCATTCCCAGAACCCAAGTCATGCATGTCTCTCTCTCTCTCTCTCTCCATGGTGTTGTGCATTTGGCACCATTCATGACCAGTGAAATGGTTATCCTAGGACAGCCGTAGAAATGGGCAGGAACACAGAGGCCCTTACACTGTGTCCACCCCATCCCCCACCACATTAGTCCCTTCTCAAGGCCAGTGCTTAAAGAGTGAATCCATGCAATTTTCCCAAGAGTTCTCCAGTAATCTATCTGTCAGGAGTAAGTTTGGCATAGTCCCTTAAATAGAACACTCTAGGCTTTCCCTGGGATAACCTCCAAATAATTAGCAAGACCCATTGGCCATGTTGAAATTCTGGGGCCCCTCCCTCAAAGCTCTGAATGGCCTTTATTCATTGCAAAACTAGCAGGTCCTTCACTCTTCTATCACCCACAACACCCAGAGAGCCTCAGAGCAGAGTTCTTGCCAACGGCCAGACCCTTTCACTGGTCCTCATCGTGTATCTAACTAAGGTGATCTAGTCCCACCATCTAGTGTTCTCTGTGCAGAAAGATTTCATGTCGTTGTAGTATTGGCTTTGCTGCTGTTGTACCCATGGCATGTTATCGTATCTAAGGACAGTTATGGTTAAAAAAAGAAAGAGAGAAAGAAAGAAAAAGAAAAGTCATACCACACCTGCTTTATTATCATCATGAATTTCACAAAGCAGGACTCTGGAAGAAGAAGTTTCTGGGGAGCCGATGTGGACTAGTTTCATTTCAAGAGTTGAGGTATGGCGCCACCATGAAATTCAAGTGGCATTCTCTTCTCTAGCAGGAAACAGCTTCTTCTCACTGAGATACAGCACAACTGTTGTTTTAAAAAAAAAAGACAGTCTGTTCTGAACATATGGACAACCAGAGGCCTAGAAATCATTATACAATGACTCCAATATATCTGAGATATTTAAACAAGGCGAGGCATGCTAGTGTGTGACTTGGCTTGTGGTGATGTTTGATTATACTTTGATGCCATTGCAAAGGACTGAACACTTCATTAGACGTTAAAGCATTCGAGGCTGGCGACGATGTCTAGAGTAAATACAGTCACAGGTTCAGATGGTCCAGAGGAGGACACGCTTTCTCACTTGCCCACATTGGATCTTTTGTTGTTGTTGTTGTTGTTTTGTAAAGAGACTTAACAAATCCAGTGTTCAAAAATGACCTGCTTTAACTTATTGGCATTGACGTTCCACTGACCCATATACAAAGGCACACTGCAGACAACCCTCAAGAATTGGAGGTGCTGTCAGCCACAGCATGTTAAAGCGAAGGCAGACAAGCCGAGAAACCAAACATGTAGATGGCGTGCTTCTTCAGTAGCGCCTACCTCACTGCATTCATTCCTTCTGTCATCATCTCTTGACCAGCATCCTGTGCCCCACGTGACATGACTGTGCTCATAGGAAGTCCATGGTTAAGGGAGGAAGTCTCCTGAGCTGTTTGCCCAGTTCTTCCCAGTCTCCAGGAAATGGCAAACACTTTAAAATGACTTGTTCTAAAGCCTTACTAGCAAGGAGTAGCTCTGTCTCCTATTCAGAGCATGCCTAAGTATGGTCTTTTTTTCCTTAATAAAATATTAAGAGCCCTGTTTAAAGTAGCTAGAGCACTCTTTGGGGGAAGTTTCTGAACACTTTAGCTCTGCAGAAGCACCTTGCACATGAACCTGTTATCTGGGATGGAGGCTGGGGATGATATTCTATAGATCGGGCTGTCCTCTCCATGGAGTGATGCACCTTGTCTCCTTCCCCTCTCTCCTCTCCAGCATCATCTCAGTGACAGCTTAGTTGGAAGGAAGAGGTTCTTGCAAGCCTTAGTTCCTTTCAAAACTCCTGTCTGCCTACCTGAGGAAATGGGCTGGTTTTTGTCCTTGTCTCCATCCATCCATTATCTTGAGCAAGTTAATGGATGTCTATCAGCCTGAGGGCTCAGAGTTACTTAATGAGAATGATGAACTCCCTTCCTGGGTTTGTTTTGAGAGATACTTTGTTCACAATATAAGTGCCAATGATCGTTTGGCAAGACTTGTGCCTGGCATTCCTAGGAGAGCGAGGGGCAGTCTTATGGGCAGCGGTGGTTTGGGACATTTGCACAGTGTTTTGTGACTCAAACCTAATGGATAATTGAAAGGTGACAAAAGAGCCCAGCCAGGCAGGTGGTGCTTCTTCTGTTCATTATAAGCTCTGCATGAACTTGGCTATATCTGCTCCATACAGTTAGAAAGAAATGGCAATTGGGCTTGAAACCTTATCAAAGCAAACGGGGCCAGTTGTTTTGAGAGATGTCTTTCCAATAACTCTTTCATGGCCCATAGATTTCAGATATCATGGATATGATTATAATGAGTTCTTTTTAAATAATATTTTTATTTATTTATTTGCATGCAGAGAAATACAGCGAGAGAGAGAGAGAAGAGAGAGAGAGATGGACAGAGAGAATGGACACACCAGGGCCTCCAGCCACTACAAACAAACTCCAGATACATATGGCCCTTTGTGCATCTGGTTTTACATTGGTTCTGGGGTATTGAACCTGGGTCATTAGGCTTTGTAGGCAAACACCTTAACAACTGAGAAATCACTCCATACCTATAATGAATTCTTTCTAAACCCAAAAGTGTGTTGTTCTATGGGTAGAGGGGGATATCCCAGTCACTGCCCTTGTCTGTCTTTTCATATGGGACCATAAGCACATTGGACCAGATGGTATCTGCTTTTGTGCTGTTGTGTTGGAATGTGTCTTAGGATCATCTGTAATTGCGTCTCTCAACATATTTTGAATACTTATGTCTGTGTAAGCATGCTTATTTCAATCTCTTGGCTGAACTACAATGGCAAACACCCCATTTGGGTGTCCTTCTTGTATGTACCAGGCATTGATGATTGTTGACTATTAGTGGTGGCTTGCATTTACTAATAAGGATATTCCAAAATTTCCCTTCTGGGCCAGTGTAACAACTTTCAAGAACCGTTGCTTGAAAAAACAATTTTTTTTTTCATGTAATCATTAGGCACCTCTAGGCTAATTCTTGGGCTTTACACATTTCAACCCTTGATGTAGCGTCAGGGTGGCAACAGGTGCAGAGCAGTAGCTATACCATACCAGAAGAATGTCAGGACATTTTCACCAACTATGGAGGCCGTGTTCTGGGTTCTTCCAGCCTCACAAACCTGATCTTTTTGGTGGAAATTGAACCCATTTCTCCAGTGGACTTATGATCCTTGAATTCCAGGAAACAAGGTCTATGTGAACAAGGTTAGCCCTTCTTTTTCTCTTACAAGGTGCCACTTGGCTTCTGGGGAAAAAATAAATAAATGAGAGGTTTCATTTTATCATATCATGGTGAAACCACCAAAAGTCTTTGGTCAATGTGTGCTCAGAGGATTGAACAATGTATTTTTCAGCTGCTTTTTCATTAAACTGGGTTCTTTCTGTCTGTGTAAACTATGCATCCATTGTTCACTGTGTGGCCAATTTAATCAATGGAGCATGGTCTTGATTATCTAGTCAGGTGTACCCAAACTTGGCAGGTGTGTGTGTGTGTGTGTGTGTGTGTGTGTGTGTTACCTTCTCCAGACACTGGAACTTTGTCCCTTTATTTTTCTGCTACATTCACAAACACTATAATTTTCCAGAAACACTCTCTTTGGGTGCTCTGCTTGCCTGGCACTGTACTAGTTAATGTCAGCCTAAGAATTGTGGAGAGGCAGAAGCATTTTTTTTCTCAAAACCGTAGTTAAAGCAAACCACATCTCTAATCCTGTTTGGAACAGCAGTTGCTGCATTGGGGGCTGCACGGTACGGCAAAGTGATCCTGGTTTATTAGCCTGACCGTGTGTTGTGTTTCCTGTTAGGAATAGCTTAACTTGCCTTCTTGAACAAACACAGCGGGGTTCAAGATCTGTTGTTCCAAGCCTGCTGCGATATTCTGCACCGCTTAACTTGTATGAGGACTCAGGGCTGCATAAATTAACTGCCTAAATGGAGGTCACATTTGGGTCTTTCAGGATAAACTGTTTTATTGATCCCCCATACACACCCTGAAGTAAATGGAATTTGCATTTTCTTTGTTTCATCCTTTATATTATATTTGGGAGGAGGAAATGGAAGCATGCATTTTTCTAAAGCGTCTATCCCTTCTTTCCTCTCTTCCTCCCTCCTTCCTTCCTCTCTTCTTCCCTTCTTTGCTTCCTCCTTCTTTACCCTCACTTCCTTCCTTCCTTCCTTCCTTCCTTCCTTCCTTCCTTCCTTCCTTCCTTCCTTCCTTCCTTCCTCTCTCCCTCCCCTCCTTTCTTCCCTTCCTTCCTTTCTTCTATCTCCCCTCTCTCACTCCTTCTTTCCCTTCCTCTCTCCCTTCCTTCCTTTTTTCTCCTTCCCTTCATCCTTCCCTTCTTCCCTCACTCCCTCTTTCCCGGCCCCCCCATTCCTTCTGTGCCTGCTACTCTTTAGCTATAAGCTTGTGGGAGTAGAGTGTGGCCACCTCTCCTATCAGCAGCTGCGGGACCTCATTCTCCTTGTTTACCTTCTATGCTGTGATCTGTGGTATCAACTGTCACAGAATGGCAGGAACAATGACATTGCCGTTCCATAAGCAGCTAAGTGGATGTGAATGAAGTGCACAGGGGAGGTGATAATTCTTGACATTTGATAACTGTTGACATTTGGTTTATGACTCAGTTGCTTTGCCTCTATGCACTTTGCATGTAAATGATAATTACTTACTTCTGATAACCCCATTTCTCTTCTTACCATTTATCATTTTATTGGAACATGGATGGGGACCTTTGATATGCATTTCCAAGCTGGGGCTCTGACAGGTAATATACTCATTATTAGAGGGACAGTAGGAAAGGTTGACTCATAATACCTGGCCTGTGAGTGAAGCAAGTACAACTGAAGCCACAGAATGGGTCCACTTCCTCCAGTTCCTCCTGTGGCCCCGGTGATGGACACAGGGAACTCTAACTCACTTGTCCATAATGGTCAGTGAACCTAAGATACTGCTCTATAGCAACATTGTGCGTGTGTGCGCGTGCATGCATGTGTGCACAAAGTATGCAAGCTTTGCATCCCTGTGAGTTTTTGCTGCCTCATTTCCTGTGGCCTTATCCAGCCCTGTGTTTGAGACCATGTTAATGAATACGAAGACCCTCAGATTCAAAGCAATGACTTCCTACTGTGCATAGTGGCTCACTTGTAATCCTAACATTAGGGAGGTTGAGGCAGAAGGATTGTCCCAAGTTCCAAGTCAACCTGGACTAGAGATTGAGACCTTGTTTCAAAAATCCACAGCCAAGTATAAATGGAACAAAACTCCCTTCCCTCCTTATTGCTTTCCCTCCGTTCTGCCCTCCTCTCCATTCCCTCTCCTCTCTTCTTTTTGCAGTACTAGGGGTAATCCAGAGCATGACACATACTAAGCAAGCGCTCTACCACTGAGCTATCATCCCAGCCCTCCCTCTTTAAAAAACCCTTGGCATTTTTTTTTTTAAGAATTTTTATAGCAGGATCTAACTGTGAAACCCAGGCTGGCCTTGAACTTTCAATCCTCCTGCCTCAGCTGTGTTTCCTGGCCCAGCTGGTACTTATATTTCTTATTGAAAAGAAATGGTTTGTGAATATTAAGCAGCCTCATACTGTGTGTGTGTGTCTACTTGTGGTTTTACCTAACCATTTTTGTCTTTATGTGAATATTTTATGCTATTTTTAGAATCAAATTAAAAGCAAAGTAAAACCTAGAGAGGTTCATTTAGTTTTAAATTAAAAAAAATGAAACTTTAGCATTTACACTGCTGAACACTCAAACCTTGCCAATGCATATCAAAAAACTTTCATGCTTGCATGCGATGACCCAACACATAGTTTTGTTGGCAGAATAAACCTAGCCTAAACTGATCAGTGACTTGCAATTTTATTTATAACAGGGCAATTGGAGCCAAAATACTCACAAATAGGAAAGTAGCTATGAGTCACTAAACTTCTTAAAGAAAGAATATTACAAACCATTGAAAACTAGGTCAAAATGTTTAAAATAAGAATATAGGGTTGGAGAGATGGCTTAGCAGTTAGGGCACTTGCCTGCAAAGCCAAAGGACCCAGGTTTGATTCCCCAGTACCCACATAGGCCAGATGCACAAGGTGGTACATGTGTCTGAAGTTTGCTTGCAGTAGCTGGAGGCCCTGGCATGGCCGTATTCATTCTCTCTCTCTCTCTCTCATAAATAAATAAGTAGAATATAGAATATAATATTTATGGACATTACATCCTGTGCATGTGAACAAACACATGTACAGAAAAATGGAAAGAAATGAATAAACATGTTTAATGGCTATTTCCTAATAGCAGGGGAAAATTATTTCTTTTGTCATTTTTAACATATTTCGGTTCCCAAATCTTACAGTGAACACAATGAATGCAGTATTTTTTTTTTTTTGGAAATAGCTATATTTATACTATTGAGCTAATTGTATTGCTTATAATGCACAAAATGGAATAGATGGTCAGGATGAACATAGCAATTGGTTGTTGTGCCTAAGTTGTTCCGTTAGGGACCCAAGGATGTGGGATTTCCCAGCTCACTTCCAGAAACACTTGGTTCTTCAACTAGATGGCTGACTCAGAATGGTAGAGGTTTGTGAACTGAATACCTTTGCTTTTCAAACATCTTCTTTTTTTCCTAATGGAAAGTGAGGCCATGTATTAAAATAGCTTTCCTTGGGCTGGAGAGATGGCTCAGCAATTAAGGCACTTGCCTGCAAAGTCTAACTGACTGGGTTCAATTCCCCAGTACCCACGTAAATCCAGATGCATAGTGGCACAATGCATCTGAGTTCATTTGCAGTGGTTGGAGGCCCTAGCACACCCATTCTCTCTCTCTCTTCTATCTCTCTCTCTCTCTCTCTCTTTGAAAATCAATAAGAATATTTAAAAATAGATAACTTAAAGCCCAGTCCATGTCAGATCTTTGGACCAACACTGATCTAAGCATAAGAAATACATGGCAGTCACAGGTTATACTCTGGGGGTGAACTTCCCCCTTGGATTTCAGTTTGTTACTCTGCCTTGCACCTTCAGGTGGAAGAAAGGGTAATATTGGTTAAAAGGTAAGAAGTGTCGCTGAATGTGCTATTGGGAAAGTGAACTGATAGGACACCCATCCCTCCCTTCCTGTGCTCACCGCGAGAAGACCCCTGTGGCAGGTGAAGTGGACATCTCGCCCTGTGGTTCCAACAACCAACTTCCCAGTGGGCTCGAGGTGCAGTGAAGTCCCATCTCTGTCCTTTCTCCCCAGGCACAGTGACTGAGCTGTGTCATCACGAGATAACTACACTTTCTGCTTAGAACACTGTGAGGAAAATGCAGAACACTTGCTCAGGGCCCAACACCCTGTCGACAGTGGTTGGAGGCCCTGGTGCACTCATTCTCTCCCCACCTCTCTCTCTCTCTCTCTCTCTCTCTCTCTCTCTCATAAATAAATATAAAATATAAAAAATGTGGACTTGAGTCAGGAATCCTTGGGTTTTTATTTATTTTTTCCTGACTGTGTTAAGGAAAGAATATAAAATGATTATCATTCCAATACAGGGGCAAATCAAAAACAGTACAATTCAGAGACTGATTAGGAAATCAAATTTCTATCAAAATATAAAGGTGTAATTTGAGTCTCTGTCAAATTAGTGTCTGTTTATATCAGTGATTTTCATCTGTCTTCACAAGTCCCCATTGGAGGGCAGGCATTTTTGTACAACAGATAAACCTAATACAGAGCATAGTTACTCTAAAGAAAGCGCCCATGCTTTCTTAGAAAATTAGTTATTTATTTGTTTGTTTTCAAGCAGAGAGAGAGAGAGAGAGAGAGAGAATAGGTTATAGCCACTGTAAACGACTCCATATGCATGTGCACTTTGTGCATCTTGCTTGTGTGGGTACGGGAGAATTGAACCTTGGTTATTAAGCTTTGCAGGCAAGCGCCTGCAGAAGTACTCAACTGAAATGACCCTCGGAGCAAACTGGGGCAGTTGTGCAATCACATGAAGAAACTCAAAAACAAACATAGATGTTTATCCTGTCAAATTAACTCGAAAGGGTTTCAGAAGACTCAACCAAGTTTCCCAGGGTAGAAAGAAGAATGTCAGGCAAGGACTTAATACCGTGGTATGCATTTTCTTTTTCCAGAAATGACTCACAGAACAGAACCACTTGCTGAGTCACAGGCTCTGTGTGCTTGGATTGAACCCATCCCTGTCTGCCCAGGCCTGGGACACGTTAGGTGATCTGAAGACCGGGCGCTTCCGAAGCATCTTTCCCTCCTTCCCGACTTCCTTTCCCCAGAATAACTTCCTTCCCTAAGTGCTTTCTTCCACACCACCCCATGCTTTAATAGGTGGATTCATCATCAACCAATTTCTGAGCACCAGGGTTGGCTGTGATGTTCTGCCATAGGACAATGGAAAATGTTCTTGTGTTTTCTTTATAAGGCTAAGTAAGATGGAAAGGCCAGTGAAGTTCAAATTCCCCAGCACTGTGAGTGCATTTGAAAGAGGCATACAGCTTCTCTTCCTTAACCTTGAATGGTCCTTGTGTTAGAGGAGCCATGCGCTGTGCTGGGTGCTTTGTTGATTGCATGCTATTGTTTCGAGAACTCTCCAGGCCCATCCACGTTACATGGGGGACTACTTGGTTGCCTCCTTCAACTACAGTCTACGCAGCACATTCGTCCTTGCACTCCAGGAGACCAGGCAGGATGTTACACTCGTGTTCTGGTAGCAGGTAGGCTAGGGCTCAGATGTCCACCCTGCTGCCTTCTGTGGCTGGTTAATCTTTCACTCCTTCACACAGTTTGCAAGGTCTGCGTCAGGTTTAGATTTAAGGCTCAGTGTAAAAGTTGAGTTATAGCAAGCCAAGCATAGCAGTGGATAGGGATGGATGGATGCATGGATGGATGCATGGATGGATGGATGGATGAATAGGAGAGTGGCTGGATGGATGGATGGATGGATGGACAGATGGGAGAATAGATATATGGATGGATAGGATAATGGATGGATAAGCAAGTGACTAGTTTATGTGACCCACTTTAGGATGTTAATTCATGTCCAATGTTTGAGGTCACAATGTTCAAATTCACCTTTTTTTTTAAGCCCTTTTCTTATATCACTGTAACATTGGCTGGACATAATGAAGTTTTACCACCCCTGGCAGCAACAGCACATAGACACCAGCCTCTCAGATATTCCTGCCAGCCAACCCAGCCACATTCATGGAGACATGATGTAAAGGAATCTCAGAGTCTTTTTAATATTCTCTGTGCCTCCTTTTGTCTTTGGGCCCTTTTATAACAATAAACCAAAGGATTATGTTGGAATAAATTTGCCTCTTTATACCAGAATATGCTCAATGCATGGATAAAAGGGGGAGTCTGTCCTAGCTTCTGCCCCTGGAGTTCACATTGGCTCTGCACAGTTCCCCCTATTTCTTCCAGCCGTCATGTTCAGAGACTTTGCTGTATTAACAGTTTGCACAGTTTTGGTCCTAGATGGTATCTTTGGTTGTAGAGTAAATATGATTATCTTTGTAGTGAAGTTTAAGGACATCTGGTTCCCATTTCCACTTAGTTAAGGAAGGTTTTATGGAGGAAGCAGCGTTTCAGGGGGTCTTTAAACAAGGGGCAGGTTTTGTCCCAGGGCCCCAAAGCTCCCACAATTGGCTGTGTTTGCAGGCATCTATTTGGGAGGTGTCTAAACTATGTTTTTTTAAAAAAAAAAAAAAAAACGAGTATTTGGCCACAGCAGGGGGTCAGTTACATGTCAGCTCATCATGAATATTGGCCAAAATCCACTGCTTCTCGAACAATCTCATTCTTGTAATTATTGGGCATTCTAGAAATAAGCAAGTTGTCCCTGGTAAACAAACAAAGCAGTTTCCAAGACAGCTTTCTGATATGTTAATCAGTAATATTCTCATGACCATATATTTGTTCCTGGTCAAAGACAACATCCTCACTCTATTGCAATGTTGACTTATAAACTCTATTCTCTGCATAATGACTTTTATCATAGAATCATCAGGACAAAGGAAACATTAACATTTTCCCAAATCATATTTTCTTATAAGAGGGCCAATTCTAGATTGGCTTAGAGATGTTCCAAATTATCCTGGCATTACCAGGCACAGAGTTGTCTTTGGGTTGTAAAAACGAGAAAGAGAAAACAAATTCAACAATCCGGTTTCCACAAAATGCAGTTCAAGTTCAAAGAGGACAATGTGTTTACTTCATGTTTAAACAAGTTAAAATACAACAGTCTCATAAGAATTCAGGATCTCCAAATCGCCAATGCAAGCAACAAGGGTTCAGTAACAAGAAAGAAAAGTGTCTGAGACAAAAGCAAAATATCATTTCTGTATCATTCTCAAGAGTCGAAGGATTGTACTTTCCCCAAACAACCAAGGGCAACTTCAGAGGAAATGTTACTTAAAAGAATTACTTATTTCTTATTTATATCTCATCCTTGTTCTCCACTTTCTTTTTGTGAGAGCCTTCTATTATTTAAAATTCAGGCATCTTGCAAAAATGTTGAAAAATGCCAGTGTATAATAGAAATCTAAACAGGGTTTGGTATTCTTAATTTGTCAAGATTTTTAAAGGGGAAACTGTTCTGGGTAGTATTACATGGAAAGAATCAGCTTTAAAATAATATATATATCAGTTTTTCTATATCCCTTGCTACAAAGAACATTCAAAAACCTTGATACTGATCACATTTTCAGTGGCAGGAAGAGTGTTAGCAAAGTTGCTTTAAATGACTATTTTTATCTTTGTACAGCAAATAGTTTTAAAAGTAGGATTTAGAAATGTGTCATTATTGTTTAAATTCATATTTAATCTTTATCACAAACATATTTTACTATGAAATGCTTTGTGTAGATGAAACTTTATAAGTCATTCTTAGTATTCTAGATTTCGGTCATACAGAAAAGAGACCAGGTTTAACATACAAGATATTCACTCATATTCATTTTAGTACTTCAAGGATATATAATTTGTTTTGTTTTTTTGTTTTGATTTGTTTTCCAAGGTATGGTCTCACTTTAGCCGAAGCTGGCCTGGAATTCACTATGTAGTCTCAAGGTGGCCTTGAGCTCACGGTGATCCTCCTACCTCTACCTCTCAAGTGCTGGAATTAAAGGCGTGCGCCACCACGCCCGGCACTCATTTGTGTTTTTGATGAAGTGAACATTGTATACATTGAAAGAGTTACCAAGGCAGACAACCATCTATGGAGATCGTGGCTCTTATCAGTGGTTCTCATGGTGCAGTTTCTGTGCCTCACAGTCTACAACTGCCCCTCACCCCAGCCCTCTTCTAGGATAAGAACGCTCACTGTATTCCTCGCACCCAGCACTGTTCTGCGCCATGCAGGTACTCTACATTGCATCTGCACCATTACTACTAGTCTTTAATTTAGTTTTTAAAGTACTTTGTGTGTGTATGTGGTATGCTTGTATGTGCATGCATATTTATATCTGTGTGTGCACGTGTGCGGGCAGGCACCATGCATGTGAAGGCCAGAGGTTGATATCAGGTGTCTTCCTCAGTCACTCCTCACTTTATTCATCGAGACATTGTCTTTCACTGAATGCAGAGCTCACCATTCGGCTAGTCTAGTAAGCCTTGCTAGCTAGCCAGCAAGTTCCAGGGACCCTCTTGGCTCTCCCTCCAGAGCACAGTGATTATGGGTGCATGCCACCATGCCTGCCTTTTACATGTCCTGGGATCCAAACTCAGACTCTTACACTTGTAAGACAGCACAGGCTTACTGACCAAACCATTATCCCAGCCCAGATTATTTTTTAAGTCTTTTTTAAAAATTAAATTCTTGGGCTAGAGAAATGGCTTAGCAGTTAAGGCATTTGCCTATGAAGCTAAAGGACCCAGGTTAGATTCCCCAGGACCAACATAAGCCAGATGCATGAGGGGCACATGCATCTGGAGTTTGTTTGCAGTGGCTAGAGGCCCTGGTGTGCCCATTCTCTCTCTCTCTCTCTCCTCTCTGTGTGCTTACAAATAAATAAATAAATTTTAAAAAATATTTTTGAAAAGATTACATTATTTATTTTTATTTTTTAATATTTTATTTATTTATTTATGTGAGAGAGAGAGAGGAAGAGGCAGAGAGAAAGAGAGAATGGGCATGCCAGGTCCTCCAGCCACTGCAAATGAACTTCAGACTCATGCACCCCCTTGTGCATCTGGCTTATGTGGGTCCTGGGGAATTAAACCAGGGTTGAAGGTCGCAGGCAAATGCCTTAACGGCTAAGCCATTTCCCCAGCCCCTTTTTTAAAAGTCTTTGTAAAATTTTTTACTTATTTGCAGGTAGAGAGATACAGACAGAGAGAAAGAGAGAGAGAGAAGAGTGTATGGGAACTCCAGGAGCATGCAACACTTTGTACATCTGGATTTGCATGGGTAATGGGAATCAAAAATGGGCCAGCAAGCCTTACAACTGCCTTTAACCACTGAGCTGAGCAATCCAAGGGAGCTTTTTTTTTTTTTTTTTTTTTTTAATATTTTGGGTAGGGATAACAGGGAATGAAAAATTCAACAATTTCAGCCTTGGAGAATCTCTGCATGTTCAGTTCACATCCCCTTGCGCTGAATCTGCTTCCCTGTTCCATGTGCTCTCCCTAACTTGCACTCAGGATCTGTCCAGTGACTTTCAACCATGTCTCTCTCCCCTCGCCATGGAGGATGAAGCTGAAGATATGGGTGACATATGCCTCTACGTGTCCCCAGTACCTATCCCTCATCGTGTACTCCCAGGAGAGTGGTCTTTAGGAATGCCTAAGTCATCAGTTAACTTTGTGGGCTGAGGAAAGGACACCAAAGAATTGTCTTCCTTTCTGCTCATGTGTCCTTGAGAAAGCGAGCCTGGAAGGAGGTGGATGTTCCTGGACTCCCCAGTCACATTGCCAGATCCTTCACCCTTAGAGAAGCAACAGTTCTCCTTAGAAAATGCCTCACCTGGACTGGAGAGATGGCTTAGAGGTTAAGGTGCTTGCCTGAGAAGACTAAGGACCCAGATTCGATTCCCCAGTACCCACGTAAGCCAGATCCACAAGGTGACACATGCATCTCAAGTTCCTTTGCAGTGGCTAAAGGTCATGGAACACCCATTCTCTCTGTCTCTCTCTCTCTCTCTCAAATTAATTAATTATTAATTTTTTAAAAGCCTCACCTGATATTTATTTTTTATTTTTATTTATTTATTTTTTTGGAGAGAGACACAGAGAGAGACAGAGAGAGAGGGAGAGGAAGACAGATAGAGATGGGCGCGCCAGCAGCATCTCAGCTGCTGTGAACGAAATCCTGATGCGTGCACCCCCTTGTGGCCAAGTGTGGCATTGCGCCCTTGCATCACTTTGCATCTGGCTAAATGTGGGACCTGGAGATTGGAACCGCTGGAGATTGGAACCAGCATTCTTAGGCTTAGGAGGCAGGTGCCTTAACCGCTAAGCCATTTTTCCAGCCCTCACCTGATATTTAAAGGTGCAAACATCTGTTTGTCTACCTCTTAGTACTGTTAACCATAAAGGCAAAGGTTTTAACAGAACTAGTAGTTAGAGAAGCCTATACTTCAACTGGGTAGGTACTTGAGTGACACCAGATGCCTTTTGAGTATGTTTTTACTAGAAAAGCTCATACATTGAAAATGACTTTTTGTATCCCGGGGCAGTGTGCCTGCAATTCACATAGACAATCACTAGATGGTGGCAGTGTCTTTTCATAGATTTGCAGGTTGCTGTTCCTTGCAGATGTAGAAAGAAAAAGGAGAAACACAGCTGTGTCCTTATGAATTATGAGCATGTATATAATATGTGTGTATGGTAGGAGTTTTCACTTATGTCGTGTCCATTAATACAGTCAAAATGCTGATTGAATTTAATAAGAGAAGGAAAACATACAAACAGAAGTGCAAAGTCTGAAAAAAGAGGATATTTGGGCAGAGTTAGTGATTTAGCCTTTGATCCCGACTTAGAGCCAGTCTTCCCTGCAGAGTTTCCCATTTGTGCACTTTCTCTTTGAGGCCCTGCCTCCAGGCCAGAGCAGATCTAGCTGCTTTGACTCATTTAAATGGCCAGCTCTTCTCTTCTCTGAGGCCAGGCATCACCTCCAAGTCCAGCCTCAGGAGAGACACCGAATCCCACCACTGGTCGTGGCAAGCTTCCTCTGGATGGAGATGGCAAGAAGGCATCAGATGCCTGTCCAAAGCAGAGGCTGTCTCGCCATCCCTATAGCCACCACTGTTCACAATCCTGGGGCCTGCAGTACGCCACATGTCTGCACCTGTTTCCAGGCTGTCTTTGTCCCCTGAAGGTGTTTGCAGCTCTGTCCTGACATGGCCTGGACAAGCCTCCCCAAGTCTGCAAGCAACTTCTCACCTTGGATTTTCACAGCAGCCAAATTTTTATTCATTATGAGGATTTTTCATAAAAATTATGTTGAAAGCAACACTTTTATACCACTGTAAAAAGAAATGGCCATGTCCTCAAATGTTGTCTATTACCATTGAGGACCCAGCTTGTTTGAGGGTCTGCAGTGTCTTCCCTAGGGCAAAAGATAGACGACCATGGATTGTGACAACGTTAAGACCGCTTTCTTTTTTTTTTTTTTTTTAAGTTTTCGAAAAATATTTTTATTTATTTGAGAGAGAGAGAAAGAAAGAGAGAGAGAGAATGGGCAATTCAGGGCCTTTTGCCACTGTAAATGAACTCCATACGGATGCACCACCTTGTACATCTGGCTTATGTGGGTACTGGGGAATCAAACCTGGTCCTTAGGCTTTGCAGGCAAGTGCCTTGACTGCTAAGCTATCTCTCCAGCCCATGACCATTTTCCCTTTGGACTTTCTGGCCAGTGAAATTTCTCTCTATGTGGCAGGTACATGGTACATGGGAATCTTGAATTAACTTTTCACCTATGGGCCAAATTGATATCTGTGTGAGTCAAGACTATTGTAGGAGTCACAAGTCCAGTTTATGTTCATTTTGGATGAAAACATAAAACTTATAATGCAAAACAAAAGCCTGGATGGACTTGACTCTAGTGACAAAGGTATCCAGATGCTGGTACTTGCTCTCTCCTCTCCAGGTTATGCTATCGGGCAGTAGCCACGCCCAAGGGCTTGGCCCCATTCCTGCCTTGGTGGTATGGCCTGACTGCACAGGCCCAGCTCCGGAGTCTAAATGCATATTCATCTAAGCCCCACATGCATGATTAACTTGGGACGCTGACAGGAAGTAGTCAATCTGTTGAGCAAGTTTGTGTTTTATAAACCAGATGTTCAGTATTATTATTCACCCTTCCCTTTGATACCAGAACGGTCCCCATTATGTAGCATAGGAAATGAAGGATATGGGATAATGTATACATTAGATGACAGAACACCACAACCAAGCCATTCAGAGGTCTGTTCAAAGCCTGGGCGAGCCTAATTGAACAGCAGTTCATTTTAAGATTCCCACTTGGACTTCAGTTAATGGGATTTTGCCTCAGTGGACCATGGTGACCCCCTCATCTCCTACTACTCTTTGGAAAATTAATGTTGACTTTAATGTCTGTATTTTTCTTAGAAGCCACATGTATGAACCCTAAGCAGTGCCCTGGCCTCAGCTATAGCTACAAGTTGGGGACCACAGAAAAGAAAGGGACCCCAGCTAGTGGCAGGGATAGAGAGGGTTTCTGGCTGTGGTTGGCTGCATAACGTCTGCATGGTGGTCTGGGAACGCAGCTCTTGCCACTGACTGCTGTTTCCTAGAATAGGAGTAGAGAATGCCTTTGTACCATAAAGCCCTTATAATGCAAATGAACTTTCAAATATTTTTATATTCATTCATTCATTCATTCATTCATTCACTTGAGAGAGATAGAGAGAGAGAGAGAATGGGCTCACCAGGGCTTCTAGCCACTGCAAATGAACTCCAGATTCATGTCCCACTTTGTGCATCTAGCTTATGTAGGTTCTGGGGACTTGAACCTGGGTCCTTAGACTTTACAGGCAAGTGCCTTAACCACTGAGCAATCTCTTCAGCCAGCAAATGAACTTTCAAATTGACTTTCTTCCTCATGAAATGTTGAAGATGCAGAGTCCAGACTTGGGGATAGTGGGGATGATGGAGAATGTGGTACAGATGACAGTGAACAAGTGCTGTTTCTGGGCTCCTTCTATTCCTCATGGACTTGATGAGCTGGTATAGACCAGGAGCCTACAGCTTAGAGTTCTGGACAAGCCACTCCACCATTGGGCCAGAACTGCCCTTACCAGATGGGCACACAAGATTATAGTCTCACATGTGAAGTCTGGCCAGACTGGACTCTTCTCTATGTCTTTGTTTACCTGGGGCTAGTTACAAATGAGTGGTTTCAGTACAAATGCAATAGTAGAGGGATTTTTTTTTTTAAAGTAACGTTGTAGCAATTACATTTGGAATTAGCCCTTGAGTGAAGTTGATACTATATTCTGGCTTAACATTTGGAAGTTCGTTTCCCATGGTCTTGTGTTTGTGCCAGGATAATTACTAGTGATTTATAACTGATTCTTAACTGGTCGCAGGGTGGGGGGTGGGGGAGAAGCTTCATTTCTCATGACTGTCAATGGTGTGTTTTGATTTCATCCGTGATGCATGTTGGCATTACTGGAAATTATGATTTGGGCTACAACATGGAAGTGGGCCAGGGTTATGGATCAGCTCAAACCAGTTTTCTGTATAGCACTAAGAATTAATCAAGGAGTTGAAATGTGGGCAGACATCTCATTCTAACAGAGCTGTTTGCTATGGGTTGGTTCTGCCTTTGAAAATGGCCTTGTGTGCCTCCTATGCATGGCAGCCATAGATACTTTAAGTATTTTTAACAAGAGGCTGGAACGGTGTTTCCATAAACTGTTAGATACTGTTAGATACTTGATTCCTGGCAACAATGACTGTCAACGGTGCCTCAAGTTAATATCATTTGGTCATTAATATTAATAAAATAAAATTTTGTTGACTTATTCTAATACCTAGTAAATGAGTATCATTCATATTAATCAGAGTTCCTCAAAAGAACAGAACCAATAGGAGAGCATATATATATATATATATATATATATATATATATATATATATATGCTTATATGTCCATATGTACATATATGCTTATGTGTATGTAAGCATATAAGGAGAGCCTCTTTGTGTATATGAGTATAAAAAGAGATTGATATTAAAGAATGGGCTTATAAATGAGGAGTCTGATGAATTTGTAAAACAGTCTAGCAAGCTGAACATTCCAGAAAACGTTGATGTTGTGGTTGTACGTTCAAGGGCAAATTGGAGGCAGAATGCCTTATTTCTTTATTTATTTATGAGAGAGAGAGAGAGAGAGAGAGAGAGAATGGGCACACCACCTCTAGCCACTGCAAATGAGTTCCAGACTCATGCACCTCCATGTGCCTCTGGCTTTAGGTGGGTACTGGGGAATTTAACCAGGGTCCTTAGGCTTTCTAGTCAAGGACTTTAACTGCTGATCCATCTCTCTAGCCCCATAATTCCTTCTTTATTATGGGACCCATCCACAATATGAAAGGTCATCAGATTTACTCAAAGTCTGCTGAGATCTGAAAATGCCCTTCTCAGCCACCCTCTAGAGTGGTGGCTGATCAAACAACCAGACACTCTAAACTAGCCAGGAAGACACCACAAGCTTTCTGCTCTTTAGGAACCTTAAGATGCTTGCTTTCTTTTAGTCATTGTGGAAGACCATTCAGTGGCTCATCTGTATATAGATGAAAATAAAACTAAGCATGCCCTCCCCTATTTTTGTTGATTTTTCCATCACCTGCGAGCAATTCTTTAGCTGTTAGGACTGTTGACAGAGGTGAGTTGGGAGGAGGCCTCTATATCACTGCTTCTTGAATGTTAATATGCAAGTATACTGATGAAATAAGGATTCACATCTGAAGTCTAGAATGGGACCTGAAGCTGTGTAATTTTTTTTGGTGTGTGTGGTATATGTATGTGTAGGTGCACATACATACGTGTCAATGTGTAGGCCCTAGATCAACATTTTCCTCAGTCACTGCCCACCCTATTCTTTGAGACAGGGTCTGTCAGTGAACCTGGCTAGACTAGCCAGTGAACCCCAACAATTCACTGTCTCCACTTCCAAAGCACTTGGATTGATTGCAGACTTGTGCTACCTTGGCTGCCTGGCATTTTCCTCATGTTAGGTGCTGGGGATCCAATCTCAGGTCCTCTTCTTCCTCCCCTCCCTCCCTCCCTCCCTTCCTTTCTTCCTTTTTTCTTTCCATTTTGAGGAAGGATCTCACTCTAACCCAGGCTGACCTGACCTGGAACTAACAGCGATCCTCCTACCTCTGCCTCTTGAGTGCCGGGATTAAAGGTGTGTGCCACCACGCCCTGCTAAAATGTATTATTTATTTGCAAGCAGATGGGGGGTGGGGAGAGTACAAGCATACCCGGACCTTTTTGCCACTGCAAGCGAACTCGGGATACACATGCCACTTTGTGCATCTATCTTTATTGTGGGCACTGGGGATTTGAACTCGGGCCACCAGAAGTTTTCAAGAAAGCACCTTTAACCGCTGAGCCATCTCTCCAGCCCAAACTCAGGTCTTCGTGTTTGTGCAGTAAGCACTTTACCCAGTGATTCATCTCCCCAGGCTGGGGTTAAGCATTTCTAACATTTGCCACCCTGTGTATCACATTGCATGGAATGAGGTCCCATGTCTCCAGGCATGTTATTTGTAGAAAGCAAGGGAGCACTGGGCATGGTGGGTGCATGTCGGTAATCCCAGCACGTGGGAGGTGAAGGCAGGTGGATCTAGAGTTGGAGACCCAGGGCTGGAGAGAGTGCTCAGTGGTTATGACACTTGCCTGCAAAGCCTAACAACCCAGGTTCAACTCCTCAGAACCCACATAAGCCAGTTGCACAAGGTGGCACATACATCTGGAGTTCGTTTGCAGTGCCTGGAGGCCCTGGTGTGCCCATTTTTTTTTTTTTTTTTTTTTTTTTTGGTTTTTGGAGGTAGAGTCTCACTCTAGCTCAGGCTGACCTGAAATTCACTATGTAGTCTCAGGATGGCCTCGAACTCATAGCAATCCTCCTTCCTCTGCCTCCCGAGTGCTGGGATTAAAGGCATGCGCCACCACGCCTGGTTCTTCTTTCTCTCTCCTTAAATAAATAAACCATATATATATATATATGTATTTTAAAATAGAGTTGGAGACCCATATAGGCTACATGAGACTGTCTTGAAAGAAGGAAGGAAGGAAGGAAGGAAGGAAGGAAGGAAGGAAGGAAGGAAGGAAGGAAGGAAGAAGGAAGGAAGGAAGGAAAGAAAGAAGAAAGAAAAGGAAAAAGTGTGAAGTTTAATAACTGTTGCTTAAGAGGCCAGATAACAGTGGGTTCCACATCACAATTCTTCACTTTGAAGACTCTAGTGGGCTGTGAAACCAGAAAGTATTTCTCTCCCATTGGACATGCCAGGCCAACATTGGTGCCTGTCAGCAGTGTGCTTGAATTCTGCCATTTCCTAAGTGTGTGACCTTAATGGCAGGGGAAAGGCATGCATCCTTTGAGCACCTCCATATCTTGGGACCTGCTGAGCTGTTTCATGTTCTATCTTCACGGAAGTGGTGATGGGTAATGGTGGGCATGATTTTATCCAAAGCCACAAAGGCTTAGCTAAGTATGAAATCCTCAAAGCTGAGAATCAGAGCCAGGTTTGTCTGGGACTAAAGCCTACCATTGTGTTCTAGGACTCTTTTTGCGTTTGTTATTGGGGTAGAGCAGGTGTCCCCACCTGCTTTCTTCCCAACACAGTGCAATAAGCAAGTGTGACTGTGTATATCAGGGTGTGTGTAATTAAGAAGGTTGCAGATGTGTGTCACGTACCATATTCCCAGAGCTGTTCCTCAGTAGCAATGATAAGCTTGTTAGCCATGGATTTCCAGGGTCATATGCTAAGGCGATCTCTTTGTTTCTTTCTGTCACATCTGGGACTAACATTCAGAAATCTGAAAAGGTGGCAGGTCCGGACTCTGCTGCCCTGGGGAAACGAAGTGTTTCTAGGTTCTATCGTTTCCCTAGGGGTGTCTCTCTCATCAGACCCCTGAGACTTGAGCCTTCTGATCCTTCCTTGCTATAGGTACCATTAGTGTGCATACTGAACATAAATGTCTGGGGAGGAAAACAGTAAAATCAATCTTTGTAATAAGTCACTAATATCCAAACATGGTTCATTCAAGGCAAAATAGCTGAAAGGGGCAGATGAGCTGGAGTGACTGACAGGAAGCATATCCCAGCCAGGGGTTGGGACATGATCTGCAAATCAGGTGGATCCTGGCTGGCACATGACCTGAAAATCAGGTGGAAAGATTTGCACCCTGTCCCTGCTTGAGTGGGCTCTGGCCTCTTCTCAACTGCCTCTGGCCAGAAATAATGCAAAGGTCAAGACGATGCCTCTGTCCTGAGGGTCCACAGCCTCTGATGTAACCTCCTTTTCTCTCTCCGTCCAGCTTGCCGATGACCAGGGCCTCGTGCTGATGACCACGGTGGCCATGCCTGTGTTTAGTAAGCAGAATGAAACGGTGAGTGTGGGGCTGTGCACCCTGCTTGATGCTAGGAGGGTTTTCCATCAGGTCATGCCGCATCACATCCAAGCTCTGGTGACTTCATTTCCCCCTAAGGACACTGAAGATAATTTTCTCTCAGTGTTTCACCCTGCTACAAAGACCATCAACACACACACACACACACACACACACACACACACACACCATGAGTTCTAGTGAGTATCCTATTAGAGTTCTTAGCATCTGTAGCCCTTCTCCAGAATTTGGATGTTAAATGACCAGAGGAGAGGCACCCTGGAACACTTCTGGATTTTGGTGGCTCCTCATCCATGGAAATTGTCTTTGATTAATTTCCTGGGACTGAAGTAACAGATTTCCATCAACTGGGGTGACTTAGCACATTGTTGTGGAGACAAGGTATCTGGCAGGAAGATGTTGGCAGAGCCAAGGTCCCTCCGGAGGCTTGAGGGACAAGCTCTCATCTTCATCGCCTCCTCTGGGTTTTGGCATTCCAATGCCCCTCAACCTAGGCTGGTGTCAGTCACACAGCATTCTCCTCCCCATGTTCCAGTCTCTTCTCTTTTAAGGATATTTGGGTGTCTCCCCAAGTCCAAGACAAATCTCATTGAGACCTTTAGCTATTATATCTGCAGAGATCCTGTTCCCAAATAACATTGCATTTGAGGTCCCGAGTGTGGCCAGAAGCCACAGACAACAGTAATCTGTGTGTTCTTTCCAATGGCCTTTCTGACAATGGAAATTCCAGCAAGTCTCAGTGGCCACCTGTCTTGACAACTGGGATCCTGAAGGCTTCTACCTTCCCTCCTCCTCCTCCTCTTCCTCCTTTCCCCCTCCTCCTCCTTGGTCCTAGATCCCACCTTGCTGCTAAAACACTTGGGCTATTTCATGTCTCTCTGGCCACTCGGCATCTCTGTGCTGCTCAGCGGTCATAGTGTTTTTCCTTCCTAGGCTTCCTGAGAGAGGCAGGCCCGCCGGTGTAGATTGGCCTTAGCTGCCAGAACTGTTATGTTTCCTTTCACATCATGTTTTAATTTTCTCAAGGAAGAGGGAGGGTGTGAGAGTGTCTTGGCCTGTGTGTGTTGATGTTGGGTCTGAGACTCTTCCCCTCTTGTCTGGTTGTATTTTGGGTGGAGGGCAGACGACAGAAGAGCTCCTTGGAGACCTGAGTTAATGCTCCATTTTTATTGGTCTGGACAAGGCAACAGATCATGGTGTCTTGTGAATGGCTTCTCATAAGATCCTCCTTTGCCAAGGTAACTCTGTGCTGTGTCTCTTTCCCACAGAGATCAAAGGGCATTCTTCTGGGCGTGGTTGGCACAGATGTCCCAGTGAAAGAACTTCTGAAGACCATCCCCAAATACAAGGTAACACACTGGGCTCTCTGCAACCTGGCCCTAGAGCCTTGTTTCTGAAGAGGTCTGACCCTAGAGTGCACCTGCCATGAGAGCACACTTCTCCATCCTGTATCATGGCCTGTCTTTGGATCAGCAGTGCAGTTATTTTAAAGATAATTTTATTTAAGTTGCCTGTTTTTAAATTTCTTAAATATTTATTTATTTGAGAGAGAAAGAGGCAGAGAGAGAGTGGGTGTGCCAGGGCCTCTAGCCACTGCAAATGAACTCCAGATGCATGTGCCACTTTGTGTAGCTGGCTTATATGGGTCCTGGGGAATAGAACTTGGATCATTAGGCTTCACAGGCAAGCGCCCTAACTTCTAAGCCATCTCTCCAACCCAGGTTGCCTGTTTTTTTGATTGCCTCCTCTAACCTTATCTTAAAGAATGCGCATGAAGCCTTGAATCTTGATAGTGTGTTTTCTGTCAACATCAATGTAATAATTCATTTTGCTTTTACAAGATAGAGCAAGAGTCCTTGGATTCCCTTGCAGAAAACTCCATCTTATTTCCTAGCAGGGAGAGAAGGTCCCCTCAAGGTCCACCATAGAGCCACAGAAATATTCCAGGGGTGCCTGGATATGGGAATGTGAGAAGGGCCAGAGCACAGTTCCCAGTTCTGGTCCTGCTGGTCTGCTGAACAAAGAGCTCTACCAACTAACCATCCAGTGGTTGACTGCATCCATTCCCCCTTCCCCAGCACCCACCCAATGTTGAACCCAGTTATAGGTTGACAAGGCCTCCCTCTGCCTCCATGCAGAGAAAGGCCAGGCCAGGCCAGGCGTCAAAGGTTGCAGACTGCCTTTTCTCTTTCCCCAGCAACTTTCCTTGACTTACTGAGGCCTAACTCAGGGACCTCCTCAGCCTTTAGATAGAAAAAGAAATGGGTAGAGCTCTACTCTGGAGGGTCCCAGATAACACCTCCGATGACCTGCAGTAGATGGTCCCCTCCATCAGGAGACGGCAGTCAGCTTCTTCCACCAAGTCCTCAGCACTGGAGCAGTCTCCAGAGGACTGGTAGTTGATCTAGACCCGCACAATCGAGTGGTGGAAATAGTAGGGCTTCAGAAAATACTCGGCAAGGGTGGAAAGGAGGAGGACATGACCTCCAAAGAGAGAACTTTGCTTTGGTTAATGTCCCCAGAGCTCGATGTCCAGAACTGGCAGCCCGCGGTTCAAGGAAGGGCGTCCACTTACTGAGAATATTTCAGACGATTCTTAAGCGTCTTAATTCCATGAGGAGATAGAGAAACTCAAGCATCAACCTGTGACTTCGTGTGTCAACATATCAAGAAAGAATGGATATAAAATGGAATGGCAACATTTGCTCTGTGACTCAGTTTCTCAGTTTTTTCCCCCACTGGGCAATGTGTGAAGCTCTCTGTTGCAAGATGTGTTCATGACAGGCACCATTTAACCCCTGTTTTACAGCTGAAGAAACTGAGGCACAGAAAGCTTAAACATCTTGGTAAAGTCATGATTATAGCCTCCAGGAACATATACTACCATGAAGAGCAAAGAAAGAGACAACAGCAATAGATGATAATAACGTGAATTTAGTAACCCATTCATTGATTTCTTACCATGTGGTCAATGTCATTCAAAGCATTTTACTTCCATAGTCCCCATGGGGTCCTTTGTGCCCTCCCATGAAGTGGGTACCACTCACCCCACTTCTAGTCGTGGATACATGAAATAGCTTTCTCAACAGTGCAGAGCCAGGAAGAGATGAATGACACGCAGTGTAATGAGAGATGAGAGGAAGATCAGCTCTGGGAAATGACACAGCGGAGTCAGATGTGTGTGATAGGCTTTCCTAGTGGCCGGGGGGCTGGGGACTGGACATACAGGTATGGCAGCACATTGACCGAAGACGTCTGTCCCTCCTCCACTTCTCATAAGGAGCCGTGGCAAGGTGTGCATGTCAGCCAGGTACAGACTAGGCCAGGAGGACAGGAGAAGCCCCAGGAAACAGGGTCTGGTCACCTCCTCATTAACACCTTCTGACCATGAGTCAGCTCTTGGCTCTTGGGGTTTTCCCAGAAGACATTGTTCTTTCTTTCTTACCTCTTAGCTTCACAGATTTTTTTTCTTTTACCACAAGTGATCAGACTTCCTATAATTTTTATTAAGAATTCCAGACACTCCAGCAATAATTTCCAGACACCACGGCCTCTGTTACCGTTACGAGCCATTTTATAATTGGGTTCACTTCATTAGCCTGGAGGTTCTCAGCCTGGAAGGGACATGTTCCTCTCTAGGTCTCCAGGGGAGCAAGCTGTGGGTCCAGGGCCCATTTGGCAAGCCCAAGTGCTGGAAGGCCTTGTGTCCAATCTGTTCCCTGTTACTCCATGGGACTGCATATGCGAATATACAGGAAGACTGGCTTGATTGCGGATGAAACAAGAGTTAGGGATTTATTTCATCAGCATACTAATTTGTGGCCTATGCCCAAACATCGGTCATCAGCGTGTTAGAAAACTTTGGGTCTCTGAAATGCCTCTATAGGATGTGTTTGGAGGTTTCCGTAGCCTCTCTTCTCACAGCTATGTAAAGTGACAGCTAGGTGCCACCAGTGCCACCAACCAAAGCACACAGTGTTTTTGGTTGCTATTTTCTCAGTGTTCTCTGGGTAGAGTTTAACCCGTTGGTTTCTGAGTATCAAGAAGACTCAGGCCCAGGGCAGAGAAAGGCTAGCTGTGCGTCTCTCCCGGAGCAGATCAGCCTCTCGTTGACTCACTTTTCATGTTGACATTGCTTTGAACGTTCAAGACGAATTGCATAATATTTGAGCAAATTGGTGAGTGCACACGGACTTCAGTTGAGCACCAGTCACCTGACCTGTGTCTGACGTTGTGCCAGGGGTTGCTGAAGTCAAAGATGAGTGATGTAGCTCCTTCTCACAAACACTTCCTTCTCATGGGAGAGAAACAGCCTTGAGTATTTTCTAGAACAAGGCAGAGAAAGGAAGACCTGCTAGGTAGGGTGTGGTCAAAAAAGCAGAGGTGCCATGTTTCTGCCTTGTATGGAGACAGTGTTGACAATATGTTTGGGGTTTATGGAAATGAGAATGGGCTCAGGAGAAATTGACAGGGGATGATCCCGAGGCTTGGGGTATAATAGGGAGAACTGGCCTGAGCGGCTGCGAGGGACTAGTACACGGGGGAAGGTCTGTGTAGGAGAAAACTGTGGGGGCTTGATACTGCCAGGTGCCCTGAGAGGCAGTGGACAGAGGAGGAGATGTGGAGACTTAGATAAGAGCCATTCTCAGTAAGACCTGACCACATCATGGAGTCTGTCTCACACATGAAAGGAGCTCTTTTTAAAAAAATTATTTTATTTATTTTAAAGAAAGAGGCAGATAGAAAGAGAGAATGGGTACAGCAGGGCATCCAGCCACGTAAAGTGCACTCCAGACGCAAGCTCACCTTATGCATCTGGCTTTACGTGTGTACTGGGGAACAGACTCTTGGTCCTTAGGCTTTGTAAGCAAGTACCTTTACCACTGAGCAATTGCTGCAACACCTGAAAAGGGTTTTTTTTTTTTTTTTTTTGTGAGTCTTACATGGGCTGGCGGGGGCATATGGTCAGAGTTGCTTATGACTTTGGTCAGTCTTTGAGGCCCAATGAGTGGTTAGGATCATTGAGGAAATCTACTGAATCATTATGGTGGTGGCAGTGTGAGGAGACAGGGTTACAGCTAGGGGGTGCTTGTCAGAAAACTTAGCAGGGTTCCATGGTTAGTTGGATTTGGGGGTTGTAGGCAAGAAGAGCATGCACCATTTCCTAGCTAGGGAATCCAAGTGCCATCTATAGAGAGATGGAGTGGGAGAGAGGACCAACAGCCTGCTGGTTACATAGACAGCCAGCCAGGCAGGTGGCAGCCCTCCAGATAGAGATCACTGTAGTTCCTGGGGAGTTAAAAGGCAGACAGGAGCCACAGAGAGCAGTGGACATACCTTTAATCCCAGCACTCAGGTAGGAGGATCGCTGTGAGTTCGAGGCCAGCCTGAGACGACATAGTGAATTCAGGTCAGCCTGGGCTAGAGTGAGACCCTACCTTGAAAAAAACAAACAACAACAAAAAGGCAGACAGGGACTGCTAGAGATGGAGTCTGAGGGAGGATGAGGGCTTGAGGAATGGAGAAGGAAGAAGCATCCCAGAAAGGTGGGACCTGGAAGTTGAGGGCATAGTGTAGAGGAGGGAACAGTCAACCAATAAAACCAGAAGGGAAGATGGAGGGAGAGAGAGAATGAGAATGTGTAGTAAGGCAATTAGGAGGCCCCTGGCAACTAGAGGGGATATTATGGTGGAATCTTGATCTTTGCTAGGAAGTCAGAAGCAAAGCCTTGTGGGTTGAGGTATGAATGGGCAATAAGAAACAGAAACTAGAGGTGGAGAGATGGGTTAGTGGTTAAGGTGCTTTCCTGCAAAGTCTAAGGACCCAGGTTCTATTCCCCAGGACCCACATAAGCCAGAGGCCCAAGGTGGTACATGTGTCTGGAGTTCATTTTAGTGGCTGAAGGCCCTATCATGGTCATTCTCTCTTACCCTCTGTCTCTCAAATAAATAAATAAACAAATAAATAAAATATTTTTAAAATAAGCAGAAACTGGCAGGTGGACAGTGAATGGAGGACCGTGGTGTGGGATGCTAGGTCTCCTGCATTGCAGGCAAGAAGCAGAAAGGAGAAAGAGAGCTTAGCTGTGCAAAATCAGTGTTGAATTCAATTTACTGTTTTGTTTCTTCCTTTTCTCCTTTCTCAGCCTTCCTCTGCCCCATCCACACAGTGTTAACAAGATGCTTTGACCTTTACCCTCGAGGACCTGTACTTTGGTGGGGATTGAACAATCAAAGAGCTTGACTGAGGCTTTCCTTACCGATAAGAGTGTCAGAGATGATTACCACAGTGACGAGGGCCACATAAGAAGGTCACGGAGCTTTAACAAGGAGTCCTCCCTCCTTTGGCTATGCACAAGCCACAGAAGAAGCAAAGCCCCATGTATTAGAAGACATTGACTCACATTAGCTGACAATAAAACCTTATTTGCTTGGTCTGATGCTGAGTTTGAAATTCCAGGCAGACCTCACTTTGCCTTTAATGGAAGAAGTCAAACTCTCAGAGTCCTTTCTGACCCCCTCTGGCCCATATTAAACCAGGACTTAATAATGGTAATTAATGCAGTGTTGACTGTGTCTGACATTCTTCCAAGAGACAAGATGAAAGAGGCGATATGCATCTCAAAGGATAGGAAATCTCTGGTTTATCTTTCATGGTGTAATGAAATATACTTTTATCATGAGAGTCAAGTAGAATCTTATTAAGACTTGCTGTGCAAGGTAACTCAGGGAGAAACGTGTTACCCTTGACTACAACACGCATATTTGCTCTATGTAATGCAACGGAAACTTTTAATTGCTGGTGTTAAATTCTCTGAAGTTAATTTCACATCACCTTGACGTTAAGCTAACAAGCAGACAGGGTCACTTTTTGGTTTGAACTTTGTTGTCTAGAGTTTTTAATAGTATCATATTCAAGGATGTGAGTGGCAAAAAATTTAAAAGAAAATTATACAGTGAGGCCTCAGAACTGTGAAATAACTCCTCAGACAAAAATTAGAGAAAAATTTTCCCCTCTCTATTTTCACCGCTCTGGTGAAAGTGGGTTACAATTTCTTTCTTCAGAAAAGAGAGAATCAGTGTGGGTTTATGCCAGAGGCCATTTTAATACATGAATGATTTGTAGGTAAATTTATTGTAGCCAATGAGTGCAGTCAAGTGTGTAATAGAAATATTGTCCAAAAGCCGGGGATTATTATTTAAATAAGTGCAGTGTTAAATTTGATTACATACTTTTTAAAGCTAATAAAACATTTCATTGCTCACAAACTATTTCCCATAGTCCTAGGTAGTCAGAAAACATAAATTAAGTGAGGCTGTGCATAGAAAATTACCCAGGCTTTGTCTCAGTGGCAGTATGGTAAAAGACTGGCCACAGGAAAGACAATACGGTAGAAAGGGGCGGACAGACCCCTCTATGTGCTGGTGGGGACACTGTTACCCTTGGAAGATTACGGAGAATGGCCGAGCAGGAGAGAGCAGTTTGGAATGGCTCCTGTGGGGGTGACTGTAGGAAGCTGGAGACTGAAGCCCTCTCCTCCTCCTCCTCCTCCCTGTCTCAGTAAGAAAGAAGTCACCTCAGTTGAAAACCGTCCTATTTGCTTAGATGGATGCAAAGCCCCTTTCAGAATCATCGGCTACTTTATTGTTTTTTTTTTTTAAAGTAATTGTTTTTGTTTTAAATAAATCAAAAATAAAGCCTTTTGATGCCAATGTGCAGATGTGACATTTTAAATTGTGCTATTTGCTGAGCTTATCGGTGACAGGTCTGCATTTCTACCAAATGTCAAGGATCAGTGCCTCACATTCATTTTAATGAAATATTGTGCTGATAAGGGTTATGAATGCCAAGTTTAAGCCGTAAATTACTAAATGTCGGACGGCTTTATGCTTTGTGAATTGGCCTGGGGAACACGCTAATGAAGGTTTCTTTCTCGCTTCCTCCTACAGTTAGGGATTCACGGTTACGCCTTTGCAATCACAAATAATGGATATATCCTGACGCATCCAGAACTCAGGCCGCTGGTAAGAGCAGCAGTCCCTGTTGCTGCACTTCTCCTCTCATGACTTCACAGCATTTTCTCCTCTTCCTCAACACGCACTTTGCAGATGTTTTCACTTGAACAGTGCCCTATTCACAGTCTTTAAAAGGTTGTTTTTAAAACTTAAAGCTAGTATTTTGGTCCGTAAATATATCAATGGTGTAGGCAAAGTATATTTTCTATCATCTTTCATATGCAAATCCACAAATATATTAATGCCTTTATTTTGATAAAAATCTGCCAATAAATGGAAAAGTTCTGTTTACCTTGACAGCTTAAAAACCATTATAATAGATAGTTTTATGTGACAGACAAACTCATTTGCCAGCCCTAGACCCACTTATTGGAAGTCATTCTTGATATGATATAACAGATTAATCACAAAATCCCTGAAGGACTGTCCTATAGGATTGGCCTATAGACCCAGTTCAAGGTCAGCTTTGGCAAGGTAAGTGAGACCCTGTCTCTATTTTTTTTTTTAAACAAAAGGCTGAGTTTGTAGCTCAATACCCCAATCACAAAATAAAGTTAAAAAGAAAGACACACTACAGAGATGGATCAGTGGTTAAAGTGCTTGCCTGTAAAGCCTAAGGACCTGGGTTTGATTCCCCAGTACCCACAATGTGGCATATGCATCTGGCATTCACTTGCAGTGGCTAGAGGCCTGGATGCACCCATTTTCTCTCTTTCTCTCTGCCTCTTTCTCTCAAATAAATAAATAAAAATACTTTTAAAAACTTTAATAATAAGGCCGGAGAGATGGCTTAATGGTTAAGGAGCCTGCCTGCTAAGCCTAAGAACACCCGTTCAATTCTCCAGGTCCCACATTTAGCCAGATGCAGAAAGTGAAGCAAGGGTGCAATGCCACACTTGCCCACAAGGGGGCGCATGTGCATGGAGTTTGTTCACAGTGGCTGAGATGGCCCTGGCACACCCATTCTCTCTCTCTCTCTGCCTCTTCTCTCTCTCTCTTTCTGTTTCTCTCTATCCCTCTCAAAAAAATCTTTAATAATAATAATAATACCTTGACCCACTGGCAGTTTCTCCTCTGGACTCTGGAGAGGCAATGGCAGGAAAGGTTACACCTTCTTGCCATCTTGGGCTTATCTAGTGCTGTGCTCCAAGTAGGATATCCCTCTGGATTCATGTCCACTTAGCTCATTTTAAAGAAGATATGTGTTAGAGGGTGACATGGGTTAGTCAGCAAAGTACTTGCTACAAGCATTCACATGAGGACCTGCATTTGATCCTCAGCACCCTTGTAAAAAGCCGGCACCCTGGCTCACTCCTGCAACTGCAGAGCTGGGGAGGTGGAGATAGGAGGATCCCTGAGGTTTTCTGGCCAGCTAGTCTAGCTGGATTGGTGAGTTCCAGATCCAGTAAGAGAGCTTATCTCAAAGAATAAGATGAAGAGCTATTGAGGGGCTGGGGAGATGGCTTAGTGGTTAAGGCGCTTGTTTGCAAGCCTCTCAGCCCACGTTTGAATCCCTAGAACCCGTATAAAGCTAGTTGCTCAAAGAGGTATATGCATCTGGAGTTTCTGGCTAGCTCATATCTCTCTCTCTCTCTCTCTCTCTCTCTCTCTCTCTCTCTCTCTGTTTTTCTCTCCCTGCTTGCAAACAATAATAAAAATAAGCTGGGCGTGGTGGCGCATGCCTTTAATCCCAGCACTCGGGAAGCAGAGGTAGGAGGATCGCCAAGAGTTTGAGGCCACCCTGAGACTACATAGTGAATTCCAGGTCAGCCTGGACCAGAGTGAGACCCTACCTCAAAAAACCAATGATAAATAAATAAATATAATTTTTTTTAAAAAAAGAGCTATTGAGAAAGATGCCTGATATCCAACTCTGGCCTACACACATGCATACACGCATGCACACACGCACACATAACAGGAGTATTAAGAGTATTACAGTAAAGACAACCTTCTTTCTAATATGAGAACATATAGGTCATTTTCTTTCATAATCACACACACACACACACACACACACAGAAAGAGAGTGAGTGATGCACACACAGACAAATGCACAAATGCACACCTGCCATGTACAGCATGAGTCTGTGCGTTTTCATCAGAGACTTCCCTGTAGACATTTGTGAAGAAGTGCTGTGGGGACCGGCTTGCTTCTCGCCTGCATTGCTGCTTAGTCACTGCTCGTGTAGGAGCTCCATCCTCATCCAGCTGTGCTCTAATCACCCTGGTATTCGTGCAGTTGTGACCACGTCATGTGGACCCCATATGCACGCTTTCCGATGGAACTGATGGTAATATTTGATTGCAACAATACTTCTTTTTTTTTTGTAGCAAGAAAATTCTGAATTAACTGGTTAGCTAATTCCAAATGTAACTCAGAATTATTGAAAAGGTCTTATCAAGACAGTCAAGGTCTTCTTTTGGCTATTTTAAATATAACAGCATCTTTGAGTCGAAATGCTGAATGCATTTACCCACTGCAGGCTGGCTGCCCAGTGGGGCTGCTTACTGGGCAGAGTGGGAGTTACTGGGTTTGGTGTGGCTGAGTATCTATTCCTGGCATTTATTTATTGCAACCCAGAATGGAACAGAGGCAAGGAGATGGTCAGACATGATTCTTTTGCCATTGAGTGAATTCATTGCTTCCTATTTATCAATTTTAAAGAAGGAAGGGGGCTGGAGAGATGGCTTAGTGGTTGAAGCACCTGCCTGCTAAGCTTTAGAACATCAGTTCCAATCTCCAGGTCCCACATTTAGCCAGATGCAAAGTGACGCAAGGGCGCAATGCCGCACTTGCCCACAAGGAGGTGCATGCATCTGGAGTTCGTTCGCAGTGGCTGAGAGGCTGCTGGAGCGCCCATTCTCTATCTGTCTTCCTCTCCCTCTCTCTCTGTCTCTCTCTGTGTCTCTCTCCAAGAAGAAGGAGGAGGAGGAGGAAGGGAGTGGAACCAGATGTCATAGTCACCATGGTGGCTTCCCTCTCTGCAGTAATGAAATGGCCACCTGGTCATCACAAGTCTATTCATGGTGTCTCCCTAGGCTTTTACAAAAGCCTTTCACAATCACACAGCAAGCGATCTGTCTGCAGAGCTAGGGCCACTTGAAGGGCAGTTAAAGAACTCCCAGAAAAGCAGGTCACCCCAGCTGACACAGTTAAACTCTGATCGTATGAATGCTTGCACACCCAAGTCCTCTCTGTCCCTGTATAAACACTGGAGAGACTGAGCAGTTTTTACCAGAAGCAATGGCCAACGTTAGATTTCCACATGCACAGTGGCCTGGGAATGTTCTGCATCCCACTTGTGAGAAGGCAGATGAGGTACATCTACCGCAGGTGATGTATGACAAGAACATGAGGAATGGCCAGGCCAGTGGGCCATCTGTCCATTCATCTGTCCCTAATGCCATCAGATATTTAGGAGAAGTTTTAGGGGATATCACCATTGGAATTACACAAATTAGTCTGTTGTAGTCAGCTCCACACTGCTGGAGTGAACCTCCAGACCAGATAAAGTTTTTGGAACGAAGTAATTTATTTCAGGCTTATATTCAGGGGAAGTTCCATAATGGCAAAAGCGGCTGGCCCCCTTTCACAGATCTGAGTAGAGAGAGAAGAAACCACCACCACAAGCAAGCACCAAATCAACAGCAGGGAACCCCAGGCAGAGCTCCAGCACTCTGCTCACCTTAGGCTGGAATTCAGATCCATCCCCAGTAACACCTTAGGGCTGGGCCCCAGCATTCACCCACAATGACACCTCCTCCAGCCAGGTGGCCAGAAGTTCAACTTACAGCTTTAATAAAACATTTGACTCTATTGGAGACATACATTCAAACTAACACATAACTCGTCTGAGTATGGTCACTGAAGAGCATGCTGACTCTGCCTTGAGGTGGGAATTCTCTTTTGAGCAAAGACAGCTGGAAGAACTCACCTCGAATCACACAGGTTCTCCTAACTCCTAACCTGCTTCATGCCAGCTCCATAGCATGGAGCTGGGCACACAACCTTTCTGGGCATCAATTTCTCCAGGTAATTCTGTTATAACCATTGCGTGTGTGTATGTATGTATGTACATATGTATGTACATATATGTGTGTATATACATACATATATATTATGGTTATAAATATATGTCACTGCTTCATCCTCAAAGTTAATGGCATAAAGTAAGCCATAAATCTGGTATATTCAAGCAGGGTCCCAGGATACCATGGGGACCATGGGGGTTTTCTCAGCATCCAATTTGTCCTGTCCTGGTCCTATTGATCTGTGTTTAGCTACTATAAAAGTTGGGAGGACATGGTAGTAAAGAACACGTTTTGATTTTTCAGTTGATTTAACTTGTTATAATAACAGTGGAAAGGGACTGTGTGCATATACACTGGAGCTTTTCTTGTTCATTTTTCTTTATATTATTATTATTAACTACTATTATTTTAGTTCCGTAACAACTGGCTCATTCTGGTATTCTGGTTCAGAAGACAGACAGACAACCATTGCTCTGAGGGTACATGTAAGCCTTTTTATGGGTTTCTTTGTTTTCTGAGTAGCAACAAGTATAACCCTAAAAGCCAAAGAGAATCAAAAGTACTTAGTTAAGCATCCGTGGATGTTCAGCTGTGTCGTGGACAGTTTGCTTGTTCATCTCTGTTTTCTTTACTTACTCTGTTTTCCACCCTCCCTTCCTGCCAGTTCTATTTATTTCCAAGGAGAAAGAAAAAGAAAGAGAGAGAGAAAAAAATGGGCACACCAGGGCTTCTAGCCACTGCAAATGAATTCATAGCCACTTTGTGCATCCTGCTTTACATAGATACTGGGGAATTGAACTCTGGTCCTTAGCATTTGCAAGCAAGAGTGCCTTTAATTGCTGAGCCATCTCTCCAGCCCTCTTCCTGCCCATTCTATGTTCAGTTCTGCCACTCAGCACATAGTAGGTCCTCAGAAGTGAAATGAATGAAAGAGTCCTCAATTCCAGTTTTCATCATCACTTCTGGAGGCTGGAGTGCACCTATTCTCGTAATGTGGTGTCTGTCAGGCACACATTTCCCACCCCCACCCCCCCACACACACACCGGGCAGACTCCATCACACAGTGAGGAGCCAGCAGCTGCTAGCAGCTTCCCTGGCCAGTTCTGGGGAGGCCTCCTCTCAAACCTGGTCATAGAATGGAAGCCTTATTACAAGTGGACCTTCCCCTCTCCATTCTAGCCAAGCCAGCCAGATGAGCATGGTAGGTGTGAGCTTGGGGCTGCGGCCAGCTGGGGAAGGTGGAGCAAGCTCCCATAACAGCCCTCGTGTTCTCTTTCCATTTGTCACTGGGATTGTTCCTGTCCCTGCAGCCAGATGAAAGAAATGGCTTTCTCTGAAGCACAATACCAATATTTTTCTAATTTGTCCAATAAAAACTTTTTCCCCAAACTTCATGTTTGGCTTGATTTCATCCAGTATTTTCTTTCATCTTGTAGGATTTGGGTGTGAATCATGAAATGTCTCCAAAAACAGCTCGGTCCCAGGAGCCTCACTCAGCAGACGCGCTTGGGTTTACCCGGCCAAGCCACAGGCATCACGCTTGCCTTTGAGAACTGGGCCCTCCATTGCTGTCGGCTCAGGTGTTTCCCAGTCCCTCTCCCCCCCACGCCTGCTCATTCCCCAGCAGCCTCACTGATGTCAAAGTGACAAGCCCTCACTAGGCTCCTGGTGGCTGCTCTGGGACTGAAGTAGCTAGCCACCTTCCAGGGTGCTAGGAGACCTT
The DNA here is from genome assembly GCA_036365145.1 of Orientallactaga sibirica. Taxonomy (NCBI): domain Eukaryota; kingdom Metazoa; phylum Chordata; class Mammalia; order Rodentia; family Dipodidae; genus Orientallactaga; species Orientallactaga sibirica. Next base: position 3,181,608 of record JAEOAD010001317.1, read on the forward strand.
CCATGATGGGAGTCAGTACCCCTCCTCTTCTGCAACACAGAAAGTGGGACTAGGGCTGGAGAGATGGTTTAGCGGTTAAGGCTCTTGCCTGCAAAGCTTAAGGGCCCAGGTTCAACTCCCCAGGACCCACATAAGCCAGATGCACAAGGAGGCACATGCTTCTGGAGTTTGTTTGGAGTGGCTGGAGACGCTGGTTTGCCCATTCTCTCTCCCTATCTGCCTCTCTCTCTTAAATAAATAAATAAATAATATTTTTTAAATAGGGCCTATTAGACTCTGAAAAAAAGCTTTATTTAGTTATTACACACCCGTGTGTTTTTTCTTGAACTTCCACTCATTGATAGTCAGGCTAACAATATATCTGTGTGCTGTCTAGATTTCATTGTCCTACTTTTTCATTTTTCTTTGATCTTGGCGGATGTTTCTTAGAACATGGAGCCCTGAATATGACTTTTTCTTTTGTCTCTCAGTGGATGGAAGGAAACATGTGCAACAGGCCACCTTTAGCATAACCCATGTTTTCTTTTTTCTTTTCTTTTCTTTCTTTTTTTTTTGGTGATCCATCTGCTCTTCCCTTACAGAAGATAAAGCCATCTAAATTGATTTCCTTTTTGATTTTAGGAGGCCTGGAATGTAGACACGGTCAAATCAAACAGGTTCTTCCCAGCAGCCATTGCAATGGCAGGGTTCCATGGGAAGCCTTGGGTGGGCAGAATCTGGGACGCATTTCCATAAATCCTGGTTGAAATCAGTCAACTGTGGTCTATTCTGTGTCCACCAAGCCCAGGAGGTAGCAAAAGGTGCCAGAGAGGGTCTATTCTAGGTACAGACATGCCAATCAGTCACATAGACCACTGTGTGATGAGATGAAGATGTAAGGTGACAATTCTTTTATTAATTTCATTTATTTATTTGAAAGAGAGAAAGAGAGATTGAGAATGGGCACACCAGGACCTCCAGCCACTGCAAACAAACTCCAGATGTATGTGCCACCTTGTGCTTATGTGGGTACTGGGCAAGTGAAGCTGGTCCCTTGGCTTCTCAGTCAAGTGCCTTAACTGCTGAGTCATCTCTAGAGCCCAGGAGGTGAGAATTTACATTCCTTCCTGTCATCGGATGTGTCCGCCATGTTCCAGGACTGAACAAGTTTACTGAGATGTGCTCTGCTTCAAGGCCACGCTGACCTGAGCTTGGAGATTAGAGATGAGGATCAGGCCTGAGGTGCTGGGCGGATGCAGCTTGTCTGTGGGTTATCATTGCTGTTGCTCTTGGCATGCTTACCTAGTGTGCACTGGTTACTCCTAATGGGAATGACCCTGGTCTAGGTGTTGTCCATGTGTCACTGCTCCCGCACAGCCCTCCCCATCTACTATCCACTCTACTATCTGCTGTCTCACTCTATCCAGGCTGACATGGAACTCACTCTGTAGCCCAAGGCTGGCCTCGACCCCAAGGCAATCCTCCTACCTGAGTCTGCAGAGTGCTGGGATTAAAAGTGTGTACCTCCACACCCGGCTCTGCTTTTAATCAGTAATAATCAGTACAGCAAGGCCTAGCAGGTAGACTTCTTTGGGCTTAGGAAAGGATAGAAGGAGTGTGGAGGGCTAGGCATGATATCTCAAAGATATTCTTCTGTCAAGTACTCTACCCTTGAGCTGTATTCTCTATTCTCAGCAAGTGTGAAGACAGGGCTGAGAAAATGGGTACTCTGTCATAAAGATGAGTATGTCACCAATGGGAAGGTGAGGTTCCAAGTGATAAGGTAATTTGTCCCAATTCACATAGCTAGGAGGTGTTAGAAGCGGGAGCTTTGGGCCAGACATGCTTGGATGGACTGAGCTCCCACTGTTATGTTGACTCTGCAGGAAGTGGGAGGCAGAGAGGTTGCAGGGTGGGCGTGACTGACAGGCCTGGTCTCCGCTGCCTTGTGGAGGCCTGCCAGGGCAGTGGTGGGGCAGTTATAGTTAGAATCTGTCTAGACTTAGCACCGTCCAGCAAGAATACACTTAGCACTGTCCAGCAAGAATGTGAGCCACAGACATGAGCGCCTGTGTAATTTAAAATTTCCCAGTAGCCACATCTAATGAGGAAAGCAGGGCACAGGTAAAACCAAGCTGAAGAATATATTTGATTTAACCCCAAATATCTAAAAAATTGATATTGCAACTTATAGCACCAATATTAAAAATAATTAAATGGTATTTTACATTCTTTTCATGCCAACCTGGTATGTATTTTATACTTGGAGGTAGTCTTAGCTCAGACTGATATTTCAGAATGTGGCTGCTGTGAAGGGAAAGTACAGGTTGAGATGCAACTAGACATTTTGAATCTTTCTGAAAGAATTGGACGGTAGAGCCTCTTCTTTAAAGCGGACAAAGGCTGTCCTGGCTGCCACCCCTGGCTCCACCATCATGGCATCGGTCTGGAGGTCTGTGCTGACTAACAGTGGCCCATCAACCTCCCCGTCATAGCCACCCACCTCTCCCAGGCTGTGGCCTGTCTGGTTTCTGAAAGGGGAACTGGAAGAGCTAGAATTCACAGCAAGCTGGCTTGAGGCCAGAGCAGATGGACTCTCTCTTTTGGCTAGGAAGCTCTGATTTTTTTTTTCGGCCATGTGGCTTCAGTCCTAAACCATAGAGATTCCTAAATCAAGCTATGCTGTGGTGGCCAGGGGGCAGGAAGCACTCACTTGCCACACTGGGAGAATGGGGTCATCTAATCAAGATATACACATGTGAAGACCATTTCTGCTTTTCTGGAGACTCCGATTGATTTCAAACAAGGCCCAAATCCATGGATAACTTTGTCATCCTCTTTCACTTGGCATGGTCTTCTGCCCTTGTGGACTGCAGCACTGGAGTTCCAGCTCCCAGCTCGCTGCAGCCCGAGTTCTAAGATGTCAGTCTCTGTCACCCTTCCCTGTGTCGCTCCTTGAACCACTCTTGAACATTCTGAGTCTTTGTTCCTGTGCCCACCTGTACAGTTCATTTTCCTAGACCCTGTTTGCTGTTGCATATTGGATATAGATGGACACCCTATAGAGGTTAGAGAGATAGTTCAGTGGTAAGGTTCTGATTTAAAACAATATTTTATTTATTTGTTTGAACTCAGGTCATTAGGCTTTGTAGGCAAGCACCTGGGTCAACTCTCCAGCCCAGGTTCTTATCTTGAAAGCAGGAAGACCTGAGCTTGTTTCCCCATAAAAATGCTAAGTGTAATGACACTCCCTTGAGTCCCAGGGCTGTGGAAGCAGGTACAGGAGCATTCCTGAGCCTTGTTATTCAGCCAGTCTATCCTAATTGGTGAACTCTAAGACAATGAGAGATTCGGTCTCAAAACAGAGGTGGATAGCAACACCCGAGGTTGTCCTCTGGCCGGACATGTGCTCTTACATGTACCTGAACACATATACATTTAAATAAAAAAAAATAGGCCCATGTAGAAAATGATTGAGCACATGAAGTGATGGGTGTACATGTGAATAAGTGTAGATGTTCGCATTCTTTGGTCCTCTCGTAGAGCTGAGTGGACAGTCTTGAGGTATATGTAAGTAAAAGGTATTCTAATTAGAGAGTATGTACCTGACACCAGAAGTCAGTTTGGAAGATAGGGGCAGTCTTAGAGTTCTTGGCGAAGTCTACAACTTCTTCTAAACCTACGCAGTGGTGTGAGCCAACTCTATATCATTCCAAAACAAATTTTCCATGCAAGCTTTCAGTGAGATGGTTTTATAACTGTGTATGCCCTCAGCGGTGGCCTGTTTCTCGTTTCCTCAGAAACCCCAAGCTCCAAATGCGTATGCATGTCTCCCACGCCTTGGGCTGGAACAGTGGGTTGGATGCTGTGAGATACTGCTGACGACAAGAGTCTGGGTACCAAGTTCACATGATAGAAATCAAGTGCAAGGACTACACATTCTTCTAGAAAACATTCCGTCCTTGTATGTCAGGGCAGGTGTGGTGGTTCAGGCCTCTATTTTATCTATTTTATTTTGTCTATTTTATGCCAGTCCCTTGCTCTTGCCCCTCCCCCCATCTACATTCTGAAGATGTTCCTCACATTAGGCAGGGTGCTGACTCACAGAAAGCGAGCCAGTTAGAAATCTAAGTTTGCTTAGAGGAAGCTCACCACACCAAGCAAGCCCTGCACCCCCCAACACAGCACAAGAAGAACCAAAGGGCCCCCAGAGGAAGCACCCACCTTTCTTAAGGGAGATGTTCTGAAATGCAGGAGGAGTTCCAAGGAAGCCCACTCCACACCCTGCCCCGACCACTGACCTCGGAGCAGACCTGACTTCTTTATGATCTCGAGACCGTGTGTGGTGCTGACACACCCTCTCAGGGAGTGTGGGGTGGGACCTGGTGTCATTCACAAACCATTTGGTGGTCTGCAATGCATTCTCAACCTCCTCGGCCTCCGCAGTCAGGCAGCTGAGGAATTGTGGAGACAACCCAGTAGGTGGCGCACAGGCACCGTGGTGTGCTGGTCCCCAAGCCAGATGGCATCTGGCTCAATCCAATGCATAGCGTCAGACCAGGCGACAGTGCTTGGGCCTGGTCTGAATCCATTCCTTCAGTTTAAAAGAGAGAACTAACGGCTCTCAGTAGTGCATCTGTGCTGTCAATTGCCTTCTCTGAGATAAAAGTAGACAAGACTGCAACCACAGGGCGGGGAGGGGGAGGGAGTGGGGCGGTATGCAGATTCCAGAGTTTTCCATCCTTGCATGCTTTCTTGCTAAAATGCTTGTGGTCACTGCCTGGACTGGGCACTTGCGTGGGAGTATTCAGCTGTGTTGGGAAGAGGATCACACCTCTTGATCTTGGGGATTGAGGAGGTCAGTCAGGGGCTAGGATGTTGTCAGTTAGACTAGCTTTGGACACTGCAACCCATAACCTTTGGATCCTCTGACGATGTGTCTGCTCAGATATTCAGCATTAGACAGGCTGTGGGATTCAATATTATGGGCATTTTTTGAAAACATAGTGTCGTCATGGTTGCACTCTGGGTTTTGGATGTGGCAAAACCAGTAATGACTCTGCAGCCATTACACAGAGTTTCAGGGGACAGGTTATGTGCTGAGCACCATGCCTTTGTGGCCTGTTAAGTTCTTGTCGCACTCTGCATGCTAGCATGTTTTAGAGAGGTTGCCTGCACGTGAGGGTGTTCCATGTATGATCATATTTTATTTTCAAAATATTTTTATTCATTTATTTGCAAGCAGAAAGAGGTAGAAGAGAAACAGATAATGGGTGCATCAGGGCCTCCAGCCATTGCAGATGAATTCCAGATGTGCATCTGACTTTATGTGGGCACTGGGGAATTGAACCTTGGTTGTTAGGCTTTGCAGGCAAGTGCCTTAACTGCTGAGCCAACTCTCCAGCCCATGATCATATTTTAAAGTCAAATTAAATGAAATATTTGCAAGCGGGGGGGGATGGTCTCTGATACTTAGGCCAAGAAATGTATCTATCAGAAAGTGCATTTGGGGCAGTCTTCACACACACACACACACACACACACACAAAACACACACACACACATGACTATGGATAGTTTTTTTTTTTAAATATTTTATTTATTTGAGAGAGAGAGAGAGAGAGAGAGCAGACACACAGAGAGAATGGGCATGCCAGAACCTCTAGCCACTGCAAATGAAACCCAGATGCATATGCCACTTTGTGCATCTGGCTTACATGGGTACTGGGAAATTGAACCTGGGTCCTTAGGCTTTGCAGGCAAGTGCCTTAACCCCTAAGCCATCTCTCCAGCCCCATGGGCATATTTTTTAATGAGCTTATTTCAATTTAAAAAACAAGTTTCCTGGGCTGGAGAGATGGCTTAGGGGTTAAGGCACTTGCCTCCTAAGCTTAAGAACACCCATTCGATTCCCCAGGTCCCATGTTTAGCCTGACACAAAGTGATGCAAGGGCGCAATGCCACACTTGCCCACAAGGGGGTGCACGCATCTGGAGTATTCACAGCAGCTGAGAGGGCTGTGGGCTCGCTCATTCTCTCTCTCTCTCCAAAAAAAAAAAATTAAAAAAAGCTTCCTCAGTTAGTTCTGAAGCTGAGTTACTGTACTCCTTCACCCTTTCCTGATGGTGTCCCCTTGTCCCTGCATGCCAGCCTGCATGAAACACAGAGGTGGCTCCTTGCTCTAGGCTGTGGGTGAGAGTTGAGTGGTCCCCACAAGAAAATGGAGCGAAGAGAGGAGGTTGGGGCCTGTGTTTATCCATATTATCTTTGGACTGACTGGCTGTACTCATTCTAAAGCCACATAGTCTGTCTGTCCCTCTCTCTATTCTTCTTGCTCCAGCCCCTTCAGTTCTTCCATTCCTCCCTCTGTCCCTTCCTGCAGAGTGGAAGAAAAGAACCGCATCATTTCTAGTACCACACTACTGCTACAGTCCTCCGTCCTACGCACACCTTTTACAAGAGTCTCTTTATGAAACCCTCCCCCGGTCAGCTTCCTTCTGGGGCCCCAGCTGACATCGAGGTGGGATGGATGGGTGGTTACTTCTCTTAAGGCATTACTTTACAAGGTGAGAGAGAAAGAAGAAGGAGAGAGAGAAGAAGGGAGAGAGGAAGAAGGCAAGGGAGGGAGGAAAGAAGGAAGGAAGCTTTAAAGAAAATTATTGATTTGTTTCTTCATCTCCCATTGTAGCAGGAATGGAAATTTTATTTCCATATCCCCTTCCAATGAATTCTTCCCACCACCACCAAAGCAACATGATGGGTATAGCCATGAAATCCCAAGGTTTAGAACCATTGCCAGCCATTGCTCTGACCCTTGCTCTCAGAGAGCTCATGTCTGACCTTGACGCCACCCCAGCCCAAGATCAATGCTGCCTACCTCAACAGATTTCTCACATGGACCACAGGGCATGAGCTGCCTGATCTGGAAATATCCACCCGTAGCTGTGCTACAAGGAACCAGGAGACACTAGTCAGACTGTATTTTTCTCATTGATGTACAGCAGGGCCTGGGGAGGTATCTAGTGAAGGATTTGGAATGATAAACACAGAAAGAACATGGTGAGACAGCATGCTATCAAATACGGCAGTACTAGCAAGTAGACTTTATTTTTAAAAATTATTTATCTATTTAATAGCGTGAGAGAGAAAAGGGAGAGAGAGCTCCTCTAGAGGGGCCTCCTGCTAATGCAAACAAACTCCAGACACATATGACACTTCGTGCGTGTGGCTTTATGTAGGTACTGGGGAATCGAGCCCTGGCCAACTGAACCATCTCTCCAGCCCCACAAGTAGAATTTATAAAAGCACTCAGTTCTAGCTGTGGATTGCAGATGAAAAGGGCTGCCTGGAGTCACTTTGTGGCCTACAAGCTCAAGGTCACCGTTCATGACCCTGTCTTACAGTCAGGAACAGCAGAGTGCCTATGAACTACCCTGGAGAATGACTTGTTCAAAGACATGTGGTGCTAATGGAACCTTCCCTTCCCCACTCTTCTCCTCTCCCTTCTCTTCCTCTCCTTCCCTTGGGTGGCATGTTTATTGAATACCTGTCATGTGCCTGTTGCTCCCTTAGATGCCAGGGAACCAATGGCCTTGTTAGCTAGAACCCCCTCCCCCTTCATTTGGTATTTGCATTCTCATGGACAAGATTTGGTTTTCATTTTTAAAAAAATATTTTATTTCCTTTTTTGCAAGCAGAGAGAGGGAGAGGGAGAGAGAGAGAATGAATGGGCACACCAGGACATCTAGCCATTACAAACAAACTCCAGGTGCATGTGCCCCTTTGTGCATCTGGCTTTACTTGGGTCCTGAGGAATCAAACCAGGGTTGTTAGGCTTTGCAGGCAAGTGCCTTAACTGCTGGGCAATCTCTCCAGCCCCAAGATATATTTTTTTAAGTTCATAAATAAATGGACAAACAAGAACCATTACCCATTTGGAATAAGCTCTCCAAAAGAAACAGGGATAGGAAAGAATGAAAAGTAAAGAGGCAGGCTGGAAAGATGGCTGAGTGGTTCAACTCCCCAGTACTCAGGTAAGCCAGAGCCCATGATGGCACATGCACCCTGAGGCTCTAGTGTGCCCACGCTCTCCCCACCTTTTTGCTTGTTTTATTATTTTTTTTTTTTGTTGTTGTTGTTGTTTTAGTTTTTCAAGGTAAGGTTTCACTCTACCTCAGGCTAATCTGGAATTCATTATGTAGTCTCAGGATGGCCTCAAACTCATAGCGATCCTCTTACCTCTGCTTCCCAAGTGCTGGGATTAAAGGCATGTACCACCACGCCCAGCTTCTCTTTCTCCTGCTCTTAAATAAATAAAATAACAAAAAAAATTTTTTTAAGAGAGGAAATCTACCTTATCTAGGTCTTCAGGGAGAGCCTTCCTTAAGGGGAGGGGCTGAGAAAAGAATCTCCATGTGCGGACTGTGGAGATTGGGCCAGGCTAAGGAAACAGTGTGTACAAAGACTGAGTCACGGAGGAGGAGTCCCTGCTGTGCCTAACCCTACCCCTCTCCCATCCCCTCCCCTTACTGCTCTGAACCTGGGGGACAATATACTCCAATGCTGGAGTCCACTGTTCTAAGGCACACAGTAGGCCAGCTATGATGAGGGATAACCAGCTCTGTGACAGGTGGGCTGGCTCCCAGGTGCTCCCAGGTAGAATTCTGGCTTCCAGAGTTAGTTCAGTAAAGCTCCTATCCCCCATGGTGGCAAGGCTGGTGATGGCCCCTCTGTATCTCTCGGGAACTTCTCTCGAATGAAAGCAGTATACTGGGGAGCCTGTGTTGGGGTCTGTTTCTGAGGAGGCTGCACTGATCAACAAAACCAGATCTGCTGTCAAGCTTTCTGTGATTCTGAAGGCACCCACACCCACATCTACAATGTCAGCAGCATTCCAGCACTCAACACATGCATTTCCACCACCCAGATCTGCTCCGCTGCTCTGAGCACCCATGCTCAGGAGGTATGAATAATCCAGAGTAGGCAATGGAAGGAAATTCAGTTTAGAGATGGGAATCTCCTCAGCTTTATTGTCTGGCCAAAGGGTCTGATGAGGAAAAGTCTACTCTTTTTTTCAGTGGGCACACTTTGACCTTTGTCTTACTAAATTCATTTCATATCTAGACCGGCCCCATCTTGGATGATGAATTAACAATAAAAAGCTCATCAAAATGTAATCACAGGCAATGTGTTGAATAATGATCTCTTAAAAATTCCTATAGATTTGTCTGCACCTCATGAGGGCAATGAGCCTCAGTGGCTGGCTAGCTCCTAGCCCAGCCCAGGAATGCAGACCCCCTAGCCGCAGCTGTGAGCCTGACAGAGGTGAGCGCTGCTTTCTATCATGGCCAATGACATCTCGTGGATCAGTCGCATGGCTGCACATCTTTGCATGATTTAAAGGCCATCTTGACAAGGGTAGGAAGACACAGGAAGTGGAAGGTCAAGGCAGGATGACACTGCCCCTCGTGCATTTGTAGCAGCCCACCGAGGGGAGAGAGTTATTAATTAGAACATTAACTGTGCAGACAGTGGCAGATAGACTCAGACCAGGTGCAAAAGAGCCCAGGTTTTCACAATCATCCTACAAAGAGGAAAGGAAGCTGCCTGTCTCAGAGAGGAGAGTGAGATGCCTAAAGTAGGCGGGTTTTTCCCAGGGGCCTTTCCAGGTTCTCTCTCTCTCTCTCTCTCTCTCTCTCTCTCTCTCTCTGGATGTTAGTGGACTGGATCACCCAACCCCACCCTGGCATTGAAAGGCCCTGAAAACCTTACAGCTGGGCCTGACAGAAGAATATTCAAATGATCCCACTGCGTGAATACACGGCAGTCATTTGAATAAATGAAGAATTCAATCCTGTGAATGCCAGTGATTACTGCTCTGAGTTTACATTTTAGAAAAGACCTTGCATCTGAATCCCCACGAGAGCATTAAATTGCTATCTAATTAGTAGTTCCAAATTATATATATTTAAAAGATAATGACGGGTTTGAAGGCTGTGGGAATCACTGGTTATACATTTTAAATGAATCGCTGGAAATTTGTTAGTAATGTGTGGAGTTTTCTTTTATTTCTTCCTTCCCTCTTTGAAGTGCAGTAGACCCAGCCTCGCAGGGTTAAGTCTGGTAGCAGTAAGATAAAGGCAGATGTTTTCAATTATTGCAGCTCAAACCCCAAATAATTATAAGCAGCTGTCATTTTTACATAATCCTGAATGATAAGGCCTAAAGAATTCAAATAAAAACGTTGAGACCCTGGCCTTTGGGGCACAATAATTTAATCCCATCACTCCACTGAAATGATGGCGGTTCGGGAGCAGGCTCTCTGCTGGGCACTCACTCATCACGTGGTAAGCAAACACATTCCCAAGCACACCTCCCCGGCATCCCTGCCACATGGTCTGCAGGCAAAAGCCAGCACCCAACCATTTAGAAAGTCGGTCAAGCCAGGCAGAACTTGCACTGAGAGTTCTCAGCGTCACTTACCCCATTGTACCTGGGATGGGGTCTACACCTGTCTTTGCCCCATCCCTTGCCTCCCTCCATGTGGTGGTGTGGTGGAACTTCCCATGGTGCTAGATCTTTGGCTTGTAGCTGAAGTTTTCATGGGATTGGCTGTGCCTTCACATATCCATCCAAGAGCCAGCCCGTCAGCTCTAACCATGGAACACTGGGTTAAGGCCTCAGATTTGCTGTTTTCAGTTCTTGCCTCTCCCTGGAAGGGTGAGGAGCTCTTCAAGGGTCAAGCCCTTGTAGCCGCAGAGGCTTCTCCCATTGGACTAGTTGAGTTAGTTTTTCATCACTGTGACAAAAAATCCCTGGTAGGGAGCTGGGGAGATGGCTTAGCAGTTAAGATGCTTACTCGGGTTTAATTCTAAAGGACCCAGGTTCAATTCCCTAGGACCCACATAAGCCAGATGCACAAGGAGGTATATACATCTGGAGTCTGCAGTGGCTGAAGGCCCTGGTGCACCCATTTTCTTGCTCTATCTGCCTCTCTTTCTCTAATGAATATAAATTAAAAATAAAGTGGGCTGGAGAGATGGCTTAGCTGTTAAGGTGCTTGCTTATGAAGCCTAAAGACCCATGTTCTATTTCCCAAACCCCATGTAAGCCAGATGCTCAATGTGACATATGCACATGTGCACAAGATGATGCAAGTGTCTGGAATTCAATTACAGTGGGTGGAGACCCTGACACATCAATTCCCTTTCTCTCTCTCTTCTTTCTCTCATAAAAAAAAAAGGCCAGTCTGCTCATAAAATGAAGTGAATTACAAATTATTTGTAAAGAGCACTTCTGGCCAGGTGTGGTGGCACATGCCTTTAATCCCTGTACTTTGGGAGGCAGAGGTAGGAGGATCGCCATGAGTTCAAGGCCATCCTGAGACTACATAACAAATTTTGGGTCAGCCCAGGCTTGAACAAGACCATACCTCGAAAGACCTTACCTTGAAAACACACACACGCACACGCGCGCGCGCACACACACAAATAATGGGCTGGAGAGATGGCTTAGTGGTTAAGGCACTTGCCTACAAAAGCCTAAGAACTCCTGTTCAAATCTCCAGGTCCCACATAAGCCAGACACACAGTGACACTACCATACAATGTCGCGCATGCGCACAAGGGGGTGCACACATCTGGAGTTCATTCACAGTGGCTGAAGGCCCTGGCATGCCCATGCTCTCTCTCTCTCATTCTCTCTCCCTCTCTCTCATTCTCTCTCCAAACAAACAGACAAACAACAAACACCACCATCAACCAAAAAAATTCCTGTCAGGAACCTTAAGGTGCATGCATCATTTGCAGTGGTTAGAGAACTAGGTATTCTCTCTTTCTCTCTCTCTCCATACACACACACACACACACACACACACACACACATATATGTGAGAGATGCATTCAGCATCCACCGCTCTCCTCCGCATCATCACTGTTGGGCTGAATGTGACAGTCTGGCTCTCAGGGTATCTCGGGCGTCAGGCACTGTAATTTGGGACGCTAAGCTGAAGTAAACTCTTCCGCTCATAAACTGATTTTTGTTTTGTTTTGTTTTGTTTTTCTGTCAGGAATTTTGTCCCAGCAACTAGGAAGTAACTGATAGAGGACACACATCTCAGACAGACATTCAGCCACAGGTTCAGTCCCCAAAACAGGAAGCTTCCCTAGCATGTGACTCTCCATGGAGCACAGCCAGTTCTAAGGGGTTAATCTTAGCCCTGCCAATGTTGGCTGTATCACTTTGAACATGTTAGTGAACCCCCACCCCAGCCTCAGTTTCCTCTACTGAGAACTGAGGACAAAAGCAGTGTCCCTGAAGAGATTATGATGAGGAAGAGACGGGTAGATGTCATGGAATGCCCATAGCAGGCTGGGCACTTAGTGTTATAAAGTGAATACGTACCACTGTGACATCCCACAGAGCTCATTCTCCTGCCTCATCCATCTCCTGTTCTTGGAGAGAGCCATCTGCCAGGCACTTTCCTAGATGCTGCAAGCCAATGATGCACAAGGAAGATCTTCTTTCTCTAAGATGTTCAGGGGCTGGTCAGCGTATCCCACAGTGTGCGTGTGCAGCCACCACGGGAGGCTGAGGAGACCTCGGGAAGGACTTGACCGGAGCCTAGCTGGACCCACACTAGACCAGTCAGCACAGGCCTCCGAAAGCAGATGCTCTCAGCTGAACCCACAGGGGACAGAGGGATGCATGGGCCACTTGACTTCTAGTTGGGAGAGAGGTGTTAGAAGCAGAACGTGTTGGTGGCATATGCTGAGGCCAGAAGCTGACAACAGTGAGAACATTGTCAACAGACAACTCTGCAGCTGTAGGGTGCAGAGAAGCAGGAGGTAATGAGAGGGACACTGGGGGCCACAGCAAGGAGATGCCAAGTGATGGGCTTGGTACCAGATGCCAGGATGTTGGGCATCATGAAAAGTCACAAGGAATCCAGGCCCCAGAGCAGTGGCATGCTCTGACTTTGCTTGTAGAAGAACCGTCTCTCTGGACTCAGGGGTTGGGTGGGGTGGAATAGAGGTGGGAAGATTGCTTCGGGACCACCTCGCTCCACACGCAGGGGAGCCGCTCCATCATGATCAACACTAGTGTGGTGACAGGCCTGACAGATTCACCTTCAAATTACTCAGAAGATGGAAGCAGCCTGGGAGCTGGCATCACTGGCACTTCTCAATTACATTCTTCTGCCCATTCTTCAGCTTCTACCCACATTTCCATGGTCACAAGCAAATGTGAGACTCTGAGAACTCAGCCAACCTTGCAGGACACCTTAGGATTTCCTATGACTCATGAAGCCCATAGAAAGCTCAGGCTTATTTAGACCATGTTTTGAGTAACATTTTCTCGAGAAACGTCACTGTAATGGGCAAACACATACATGCACATGTGCGCATGCGCACGCGCACACACACACACACACACACACACACACACACACACACACACACACATGGGGGCGCATTTTACTGGGTCACCTGGCCAGCAGACTGGATGAAAGTAATAATGGATGAGACCCTCCTCAGTTTAGGGGCAGGACATGGACAGGGCAGGACAAGGTAGCCTCTTGTACATTGACCACCTACTTATAGAAAGAGAGAGACTTTAGATGGAAAGTTTGTCCAACTTCCAACTCTTTATGGAAAGAGGTGTCCATAAAGATATAACCCTTCCTGCTTCCTGCTTACTTTTCCTTCCCAAGCATCTTCACCAGTTTCAGCAGGAAATAGACTTGGAAATGAAGCTGTCAATGCTAAGGAGATAGCTTAGCAGGTAAGAGTGATTGCTTTGCAAGCAAGAGGGCCTGAGTTCAATCCTGGAACCCGTGTAAGAGGCCGGGCACAGCCTCACATGCTAAGAGTAGCCCAGACGGGAGGGTCACTAGGCCTTACTTGTCAGCCAGTCTAAGTGAAAAGAGGTATAAGCCAGCACCCTCCTCTGACCTCTCCGCTGGTGTGCATGGGTTGCACGCATCTGCACACATATACTCACACACTGTGCACACATGCAAAAGTAAAGCTGTCATCTCCCTAGATACAGTCCCTCATGTGCACACTCACACAGGCACACACTTACATAGGCACATTTGGGGAAGGTGGAACTTTCCTCCGTTGGCTGTTATTATGCAGCAGCAGTCAGGTGGTGACAGTTGGCTTGGAAGGAGGGATTTCTTTCCCTCCCTCTTTTCAGCATCCTTCTATCTCTCTATCTACAGATTCATCACCAATTTATTACCATTTGTTTATTTAGCAAACAACTCTGGACACTGAGAGTCCTCTGGCTTCTGGTTTCCATTTCCTCAAGAAGAGATGGTAAGAGTTGAGACCTCTTCCCAGTGACAGGCTAGGAAAAAGTATCAGGAATTAAAGCACTGAGAACTGGCCACAGGACAAACAAAATCCCAAAACTTGGGCTGGAGACATGGCTCAGCAGTTAATGCACTTGGCTGCAAAGTCTAAAGATTCAAGTCCGATTCCCCAGTACCCACGTAAAGCCAGATGCTCAAAGTGGCTCATGCATCTGGAGTTTGTTTGCAGCAGCTAGAGGCCGTGGCATGCTCATTCTCTCTCTCTCTCTCTCTGTCTCTCTTCTCTTGGCTGCTCTGTCTCTCTGTGCTTGCAAATAAATTAATTAAGTAAAAAAACAAAACCTTACTCTACAGCCACTGGCTAGCTGCTATCCCGTTTGAAGGTCAGCCCACTCAACCGCACCGCTGACTTCTACTATCTTTGGAGTTCACCTGAGTGAATGAGGAAGGAAATTCATTTTCTTGGCCATTGCAACCCTAGAATCAGTTGGCTGTGCCTGATTATGCCTGCTTTAAAATGATCCAATGGCCCCATATACCCTGGGGTCTTCTGATATGGTTAACTTTGCAGTGGAATAATGCCAAATAAAATTCTGTAAAGTGGGGGAAAAAAGTCACTTGCCTGATATGACAGATAAACTTCCAAATTACAGGGGCTCTCTTTTGCCCTAGATATTATCTCCAAATGATATGGTGGTGTCTGAAAACTTGTATGAAATCGGCTTTGGAATTAAGCATATTTCCACGCTCAGGCACACTCACTGCAAGGCTATTTGCAACTCTGAAAATTCCATTCTTAAGGATCTTGTAGATCTAACTTGAGACAGGGTTTGGTCTCAAAGTATGCTGACGTGTTGGAACTGATGTCCCCCAGGTGCCCACGCGGACCAACCCCCCCCCCCCCCCGCGCGCCTTGCCACCTCCTTGTGTGTCTTTCTTCTCTTTGAGCTGCAGTGTATCCTGAGGACCACCTCTTACTTGGACCAAAGGCCTGGCATTGCCACTCAACCCCCAGCCTTCCTTCTTACCTGGGCTAGCAGGCCTGGCATTGCCACTTAATTCCCAGCCTGCGTTTCTACTCTCCTCCCAGCCTTCAGAGTCCCTATTCTTTGCTCTTTTGCTATCCCAAAAGCTTCTTCCTGTCCAGTCACTCACCACAATTTTCATTTCTATGACTTGTTTGCTATGACAAAACAAAACTGTATCTTGAGAGTTGAATTTCACCCCAAGCCACATTTGACTTACAAAACAGACGGTAGTGAGGCTAGACCTCTACCCCCCCCCCCCACAGTGTGACTCAGAGGACTGAGGACACTGATTAAGATAAAGGTCATTTGGGATTTCAAAGCAGCCTCTTAATTGTTGTTTTGTTTTGTTTTTTTTTCTTTTTAAATACCCAAGCTGTTTTAGTTTTACAGCCATCAAAGGATTTTGTAATCACACTACAAGAGTGCACATAGAACTTTTCATCTATAAGGCACTTAAAAACATTAATTAACAAGAGCAGGGTACCTTTGAGAAAAAGGAAACGACTGTTTGTCTGAACATGCCCCCACTTTCCCACTGCTGCCGGGCACACACTCAAAGCCCTGCCTCCCTGGGCTGCCTCTGGGCTTCTCATCTTCCCATGACACACAGGATCTCGCTCCATCCCTCCAAGGCAGACTGATCAGTATTTCTGTTTTACTATGCTGTCTCTGTCACGCAGGCATGTGCAGGATATGGAGTCACAGAACCAAAGGGATAGCATGGTTTAGGGAGAGATCACAGCTCAGATGACATCCTAGGGTCCTATACACATTGCCTGAGGCCCTGAGAGGAATCCTGGTGACATTGGTAAGATTTTATAAGCTAGACATGAACACACTCCTTGGCTCCCTGAAGTCATCTTTGCAGTTGTTCATTTCTAAAAAAATATTGTGTTTATTTTTATTTGCTAGTAGAGAGAGATGCACTGGGCATACCAGGACCTCCTACCACTGCAAACCAACTCCAAACCCATGAGTGATTTTGTGAGTCCTCTGGATTTATGTGTGTACTGGGGAATCAAACCAAGGCCATCAGGCTTTGTAAGCAGGCACCTTTAACCACTGAACCATCTCTCCGGCCCAATATGAAGTTTTTAAAAAATTTAAAAAAATTTTTTATTTGTTTATTTGAGAGTGACAAACACTGAGAGAAAAAGGCAGGGAGAGAGAAAAGAAGAGAGAGAGAATGGACACACCAGGGCCTCCAGCCACTGCAAACCAACTCCAGATGCATGCACTATCTTGTGCATCTGGCTTACGTGGATACTGGGGAACCAAGCCTCGAACTGGGATCCTTAGGCTTCACAGGCAAGCGCTTAACCACTAAGCCATCTCTCCAGCCCCTGAAGTTGTTTTAAATCTGAAACAGATTGTGGTGTCGTTGGCCACCAGGGCCACTTTCAAAAGACAGTTCAAACATAACGGATGCTGGGGTTTTCCAATTTGTCCAGCAACCACCCACAGGTCCTCATGCTCCATCCTGGCCGCAATGGCTGTCTATACTAAGGGCCAAATTAGCTAGAGAGGGGCTCCTTCAGCGCTCACACACTAGCTTAGTTGGCCTATCTCTTAGTTCCACTGCCACATCATCAAAGGACACTGGATCTAATTTTCCATCATGTGAAGTTGGGATGATTCAGCATAGTTCCTGGCCTGAGATGCATTCACTGTCCATGGAGAATCGTAGGAAGTGAGGGCATGCTGGCTGGCAGCAGTCACTGTTCATGGAGAATGGCAGGTAGTGATAGGGCACTGGCTGGCAGTCCTTTGGCCAGAGCAGAATAGTTGCTGCATCTTTTGACTTCCTGGTTGGGATTGCAGTGATCTGTAGGAACTGAGAGCAGTCAGTGATTCAGAGTGCTATTGGGGGAACATACCAGTGTCTGTGCTGATCCCTTTGTTGAGGTTTGCGAGGGCAGCAGTTTCAATTTGTCAGTTGACAAATTTTCTAAAAGAGCACTTACTAAGCGGGTAATCAGGAAAAAATGTGAGAAAAATAAAAAAGCATTCAAGCCAGCTCGTTGGCGAGGTTGTGCTGCTGACCCTCCATTGAGTGGGGACTGACTCACCTCTGGATCTGTACTCACCTTGATTTCCCACTGCCAAGGTAATACACACTGTAGGATTCTTGGGAAAGAGCCATCACTTTGCCACAGGCCTGCTTGGCCTCTAGAAGAACAGCTTTCTAACACATATATAAAATAAGGAGCCTCTTAAAATAGTGATCTTGGGGCTGGAGAGATGGCTCAGTGGTTAAGGTGCTTGCCTGCCAAGCCTAAGGACCCAGATAGGATTCCCCAGGACCCACGTAAGCCAGGTGCACAAGGTGGCACATGTGTCTGGAGTTCATTTGCAGTGGCTGGAGTTCCTGGCACACCATTATCTCTCTCTCCCTCCCTCTCTCTCTTCTCTTTCCTTTCCTGCATAAATAAATAAAAATTTAAAGAATATTAAATAGTACTCTTTTGAGCAACCATTTCATTCTGTGAACACACTTCCTGGGGGTGAGCTGTGTGTGACTGGAGCCACCAGACCTTTCAAGCCACTCTATTAGTGGTCATTAGAAATGGCCAAACAGGGGGTACTGGAGAGATTGCTCAGGCATTAAGGTACTTGCTTACAAAGCCTAACAACCTGTGTTCAGTTTCCCAGTACCCATGTAAGCCAGATGCACAAAGTGGCTCATGCATCTGGAGTCATTTGCAGTGGCTAGAAGCCCTGGTGTACCCATAATTCTCTCTCTGGGTGTCTCTATCTGTATCTCTCTGCTCACATCTGGAGTTCGTTTGCAGTGGCTAGATGCCCTGACGCCCCCATTCTCCGCCTCTCTCTTTCTCTCTCTTCCTCTTTCTCTCTCTCATAAATAATAAATTAATAAAGAAAAGAAAAAGAAATGGCTAAGGGGACAGCTTCTCCAGCCATATTTGTCAGGACCCACAATCTGGGCTGTATGTCCAACCACATTTCTTTCTATTTGCTTCTTACTGTGGCCTTAGGGTTTAAGTGGGGCTACCTCTGTCTTGCTAAGGAAGGAAACAGGGCCATGCATGTGCATCTGGGTCTGGCTCTAGGGCCCTTGCTTTTAGCTTCCCTCCCTTGAGCTTCCCTTGACCTACTCTTAGTGACCAGGAACTTGAAGTTAGGTGCTGATCCTTCTCCGGCAGTTTTTTCCAGGCTGTAGCAAAACTCACTGTGTCTCCCACATGGTCTGAAAAGCATTAAGCACCCACTGACTGTATGTGAACAGGGCTGAATGGATGAGTGCGTGGGGAAATGAAGAGCCCAGTGGCCATGAGGCCTCATCTCCTGTATCTATAGGAGAGAAGGATGCTCATGTTTTTCTGACATTGTCTATTCAGCCTTAGGAGACCAGCACTTCAGCAGAGGTGACGGGCCTTTGCCAGGGGAAGCCCATGGCTGTCTGGGGGATGGAACATCTCCCCAGACCATGGCTGCTTCAGGATCTTGGGCACATACTCCTCCAGATGGCCTTGTCCTCAGAAAAGCACTGCCTCTCCAGCCACATCTCCTTCCTTCCTGTTGGCAGCCTAGAGTATCATGAATACTTGACCCGTTAATAGCCCATGTCATTGCTTTCCCATGGAGCCGTCCCTCATGTTGTCCCCAGAAGCTGTCGTTAGCTGTAAGTCAGCAGAGGAGGGTAGGAGTTTTCATTTTTGTAGCTTGTCAGTTTACAAGTTTACCCATCTTATTGTGTTCCTCAGTCAGGCTGCAGGTGGCACAGATGGGCACTCACACTCAGACTGTTGAATATGCTGAAAATGTTCTGGTACATTAAACAACCCCTTGGGTAGTTCTGGCTTGCTCTAAGATGGGTATCTTCATGTTCCATCCTCCTACACTACAGGCGTGTGTGTGTGTGTGTGTATGTATTTATATATATGTATATGTATACATACACACACTGTGTGTATGTGTGTTCACCACATCTGGCCTTTATTTGAAATTCCACCTCAAAGTATTTCATAGCACACAATATCTTTCCTTATTAAATTCTGCTGTACATATTTTTTTCATAAAACAGGCACCAAAAGTTACGAACCTACCTGTGGCTCTCAAAGGCTGTTTATAAACCTTTGGAAACCGTTTGCAATTCGTTAATCACATTTTCAAAGGAAGTTACAGATTATAGATACACTAACAATTGCCATACACAATGCGCCGGCCCTGTAATGAGCTCCTTACATACACAGCGAAGGAGCTGAGAAGCCAGGGAACCTGGGATTGGCCCCACACTGAGGCTATGTGGGAGAGTCCTACAGTCAGATATTCAGAGGCTTAAGTTTATCTCTCTTTTTTTTTTCACTTCCTGTCACTTGGTGGGGAGGGGTCAGGGGAAAAAAGTACATATAAACTGTGATCAAACACAATGGCACAGTAGTATATCTTGGTGAACAATGAAGAGTTTTGGAAATCACATGCAGCGTCTGTAAAGACTTCACATAAAATGCACTTTAAAAAATAGTTCACCTAAAAAGAAAACAAGAATGCCTTAAATGTACACTATTTGGAACTCTGTCAACTACCTGATGTTTGATTTATTTTTTTTTTTTTTTATTTATTTATTTATTTATTTATTTATTTATTTTTTATTGGTTTTGCCAGGTAGGGTCTCACTCTGGTCCAGGCTGACCTGGAATTAACTATGTAGTCTCAGGGTGGCCTCGAACTCTCAGCAATCCTCCTACCTCTGCCTCCCGAGTGCTGGGATTAAAGGCGTGCACCACCACGCCTGGCCTGAAAGATTTATTTTTATTATTTATTTATTTATTTATTTTTAGAGAGGGGCAGTGGGCACACCAGGGCCTCTTGCCACTGCAAACAAACTCCAGATGCATGTGCCACCATATGAATCTGCCTTACATGGGACCTGTGGAATCAAACTTGGGTCATTTGGCTTTGCAGGCAAGCACCTTAACTGCTAAGTCATCCCTCCAGCCCAAAGAAAGTGTTTTAATAAAAACAAGTGGATCACCAGGCCCACTCAGCATTCACACACGTGCTGGGGATTGAACTCTTGTTTTTCTGCTTGTTCAGCAAACAATCTTCCCAGCCCCTGAGGAGCTTTCTTAAGGAGGAGATCCTGGCAGAGTGGGGGTCCAGACACTACATAGTTTTCTCTAGTGATCTCTGCAGTAGTCCATCCAAGTCTCCTCTTCTCACCTACGGTTATCCCTCTGCTGTACTGCTGCTTGTGTCCCACAGAAGGGCGCCGTTAAGCCCCTGGTTAAAGTGTTTCCGACCCATTGTCGTACCTGGTTAAGTGACTTGGTGGAAAAGACTTCATCAAAGGAGGTTGCAGAGGGAGTACCCCTCCCCTGGTTTCTGCTGTGAACTTGACTTGCTTGGTTGTGCTGGCTCCCGGCATGCGAAGAGTTCTTACTCTTACTCTCAAGTTTGTCCGGGATTCTTTTGATCTTTTTGTTTGTTTGTTTTAATATTTTTGTTTGTTTGCAAGCAGAGACAGAGAGAGTGAGTTTAGGCACACAAGGGCCTCCTGCCACTGCAAACAGACTCCAGATACATGCACCACTTTGTGCATCTGGGTACTGGAGAATTGAACCCAGGCTGTCAGGCTTTGTAAGCAAGCACCTTTAACCACTGAGCAATCTCTTCAGCCTTGTTGTTTGTTTCGAGACAGAGTCTTGTTCTACAGCCCAGGCTTGCCTAAAATTCATGACAGTCCTCCTGCTACCCCAGTCCTGAGTGTTAGAATCACAGTGCACCATCAAGCGCACACAACTTTCTTCATGTCCAGAACAGCCTTTGATAGAATAGCCTGCATTTCTTAGTAGTAAAACAAACAGCAAAGAGTGAAGGCCTTCCAGAATGTCAGAGGTCAAGGATTCTCAATGGACTTTCCCTTTGCCTATTGTCAGCTCAGTGCTTTAGCACTGAGTCAGAATTGCTCTGTCAAGACTGTCAAATCCCTCAAGTCCCGGCTTTTTGTTGTTGTTGTTGTTTGTTTGGTTGGTTGGTTGGTTTTGGTTTTTCGAGGTAGGGTCTTAGAGTATCTCAGGCTGACTTGGAATTTACTATGTAGTCTCAGGGTGGCCTCGAACTCAGCAGGAAGTCCCAGCTTTTAATAGATCCCCCAGAAGGAGACAGGCAGCTGTGATGTTGACGCCAACACTTCCAACAGACTGTGAGCCACAGAATTTCTGCACGTTCCCCTTCCTTTCCTGGAAATGGGGTTTTAGGAAACTCTATTTGAGGAGCCTGGGCTTTCTGGCAAGAGCAGTCATGCCAGCCACGGGTTAGGAGTGGGTGCAGTTCCTGGGACGGCGTTGCCATGTTACGTCTGATGGGGAGTCTGCCTCTCAATCTGCCTCTGCGGTGCCTTCCTTCTACTGTGCCCAAATGCAGCTGAGTTTCACAGCTGGGAGCAGCTAGGATTTTTGCTTAGGGGGTCACAGGCACAGTGTTTTGAGACAGTGACACAGTCACTGTATTGTTTTTCTTTTCACAAAACTATATAAGCCAGCCATGGTAGCACAAGTGTTTAATACCCACACTCCTGAGACCTGAGGTAGGAGGATCGCTGTGAGTTCGAGGCCAGCCTGGGACTACGGAGTGAGTTCCAGGTCAGCCTGGGCTAGAGTGAGACCTTACCTCAAATAACAAAAACAAACAAAAACCGCATAGACACTTACTGTTAGGTTTAAATTTAATAGAGGTTGAAATAACAGTAAGCTTAGACAGGGCAGGCAAGGTGTCCTCCCTCACACTGGCTCTGTGATGGGATTGAATCAGTTGTTTAATCCATTACTCAGCTTGCTACAGCTCTTTTACTGATGGGCCATTGTGAAAACAAAGTCAAGGGTGGAAAGCAGTGAGGAGGTCTGTGGGAAGAGGGGAGTGATGCCTGATTTATGTCCAACCTAACACTTTACCGTTTTCTAATAAATTATGTAGTGAGTGAATGAATGAAAAAAATTGAAGGAGGATTTCTTGAAGTGACCAAAACCTTCCCACCACCCAAACAAGCAAAACAGAACAAGTTTAGAGCCGGAAGTAGGCTACTCAAGAATCTGTGAAAATCCTGCCTTTGGAGTTCAAATTCTGTAACATGAATTTCTCAGGCATGGTTCTTCCTGAAATGGGACTTGTGAGACACGGAGGTCCAAATGGCTGATTGTAGTTTCCTAAGGGGACAATTTGAGTTTTATGGCCAGTCCCCCTCCCGCTCCTGCCCATGCCCCAGGCCCACACGTTTCACATCCTTGCTGTTCTTCCTGCTCCCCCATGAACTTCCCAGAATGAGATCCGATCTAATCTGCTATCGTCCACAGCAGCTTCCCAGGGAGCCACTTCCCTCTCTCTTCATCTGGAGTAGACTTGATGTCACAAAAGCTGCTTCAATGGAAACCTCAGAGAATAGAGTGGAAGCTCCGGGGCAGGCAGGCAGGACAGACATCTTGGATGGCGGGCCCTCTCTAGAGATGACTTTCTGAAATACAGTTGACAGGAAGAAAGTGAACCCAGAGAAGACATTCAGCCCTGTTTGCTTCCACCATGACATGAGCTCGCCCTTCTGGCTGCCTCCCTGCATTGTACTGGGGACCACTTTCTACTTGCTTGCTCCCACCCGTAGGTAGTGGCTGCTTCTTTGTGCCTGGGCTGCCTTCAGCACCAGTGTCTGCAGGAACCAGCCCATGTCCACAATGGCAGTTTGTGGTCTTGGGTTTTAAAATGCTCAGCATGGCCCCGCATCTCACTTCGAGTCTTACCATACAATCAAGCACTGAGAGAGACAAAAGCAAACATGGGATGCATCCATACAGGTTTGTATCTACATATACCTATACGTATTTGTTTTCATTACGCTATTAATCCCAGCTTCTAAATTTATAAAAGTCTTACTTATCTTCAGCCTGCAGTAGAGGGCAGACTTTCCCACCATATAAACACCCTAACAACAACCCAGCAAAGTCCCGGAGACACACAAACATCCAGACACAAGAACGTCCGGTCCATAAAATGCTACACTTGCTTGGCGACTAACACCAGTCATGTAGGAGGAAAAAGTGAAACCACTTCCCCAGTTATTAACACACTCATCAGCTTGTCCAGAGAACTGCCCTCATGGCCGTTCACTTCCCGCTCCTCACATCTCACTCCAGGTGAAGGGGCCATGCTTAGCTGAGAGTGGTAGCAAAGGGAAGTGTGTGTGTGTGTGTGTGTGTGTGTGTGTGTGTGTGTGTCATCAGGAGCCCAAGCCCAATGATGAAGATGAAAACTTCGTTTCTCATCCAATGAGTACTGGGTGGTTTTGAAACAGGGTGATTATGAAGTGTAGGGGGGATAGGACAAGAATTTGGAAAATATATGTGAGGGATTCTTTCCTCTGTCACTTATCAGCTTTGGGTCTCTGCCATCCTGCACATAGTCCATCCAAGGACGGGGAAAACACTCCTTCTCACTTGATATTCCAGCACCAAGGTATACACCAAGTATATTCATATCAAATAAAGAGCTGGGTTTTATGTCCCCAGCTTGGAGGAAATGTTTACAGGCATCTAGTCTTGGTGTGCCTGTCTTTAAAACTATAG
Source organism: Orientallactaga sibirica (assembly GCA_036365145.1). Taxonomy (NCBI): domain Eukaryota; kingdom Metazoa; phylum Chordata; class Mammalia; order Rodentia; family Dipodidae; genus Orientallactaga; species Orientallactaga sibirica. The sequence continues at coordinate 3,205,505 of JAEOAD010001317.1, forward strand.
GATCAGAGCTGGAGAGATGGCTTAGTGGTCAAGGTGCTAGCCTGCAAAGCCTAAGGACCCAGGTTCAATTCCCTAGAACCCATGTAAAGCCAGATGCACATGGTGGCACATGTGTCTAGAGTTCATTTGCAGTGGCTTAGAGGCCCTGGTGCACCCATTCTCTGTCTCTATCTGCCTTGCTCTCTCAAATAAATAAAATATTTTAAAACTATAGGATCATGTAAGGCTTTTCAGTGATAACTGTTCATTAACAGTCCCTATCCATGAAACAAGGTAAAGGCTGTCCTGGCTGACTAATGGCTGCATGGCTGTTTCTCTTCTCTTCTTCCCTATGCTAGTACGAAGAAGGAAAGAAGCGAAGGAAACCCAACTACAGCAGCGTTGACCTCTCGGAAGTGGAGTGGGAAGACCGAGATGATGTGGTGAGTGACTGTTGTCAAGCCATGTGGGGAGAGAGCTGGTCCAAAGGCCACCACCATACCACACCGTGAAGACATGGGCTCTCTTACCACAGTCAGAGTTTTATAGCTCTCTGGTGGGTCAGAGCAGTTGCAGACAGACTGTTTACCCCACCTGCTTGAGCAGTCTTAAAAACATCGTAGGGGAGACTCTGGTACCCTCTGCAGCTGATTAATCCAGCCTCCTTAGAGTCCAGCTGACAGGACCTGTCATCCTCAGAGAAGCCTGGCTGAGCAACCAGAGGTCCCTCCCCCCATGGCAAGGTGTGGGCACCTGTGGGCCAAGCAGGCCAGTTCCTGGGCAGCCAAAAATTCACCTGCCAGGACCTCATGGGTACAGCCCTTGTTTGTGAAGAGCGTTGGAGGTGTTTGAAGGCCTGTTCTCTTCCTCTGTGGTCACCCTCTCTCATTTCCTGTGCCTCCAGCCTTCCCCTCTGCCCTGAGGCAGGAGCACATCATCCTTCGTGCAGATTCAGCCTTCACACTGTGTCAAAAGTGTTCCTGCTGCTCCTGACCTACGCCTGTCAAGTCCTCTTGTTACTTCCTTAATAAATCAGATTTGTTAGACATGGTGCCTCTGGGTAAACCCAGATGGACTCACTTTAATTAAATGGTAGCTCTCCAGGTGTTCTCATGGAACCTTTCTCTCTATGTTCATATGGTATGCCCAGTGCCCTGTTTCTCTACCTTCCCAGACTCGCCTGGGGTCCTTTTGTAAGTGTTATCATGGAGCAGTGTTTCCACATCTCTCTGTGCTGTGGGATGCTGTTTGAAGTCTCAGGCTGGATTCTTGTGACTTCTAGAACTGGGGCCAGAGTCGAAAGCCCCTTCCTTGCTACAGCATGTCCTCTGCTTCCTGAACTGCCTCCGCTCACATAAATTTCAGATTTTCCCCTTTGTTTGTTAAAATGTAGGAGCCGTATCTGTTTTAGAAATTTAACTAGTCTCTTTATTCATCTTCACAAGGTCCGATTAAACCCGGGCTCAGACAACGTAATTTTGTCAATTGATAAAAGCTACTTCTTTATCTATTCTTTTCCCCACATGCCACTGGGCTGACATCATGTGTGCGTTCAAAACCCTGTAGAAGTTAGTATCTAGGGTTCCTTGAATGTTGTGACAGGGTTGAGCAGGTGCTTTGGGATTCACAGCCCTGGCACAGCCCACCTCAGACCCATGTGAACAGTGGCACTGCTGGGCCTCGACGCTCACCTGCACTCTGGCTGCTTGACTGGTGAGAGACCACAACCATACTGCTCCACACACGTGTTCTGGTTCTGTGTGTGTGTGTGTGTGGGGGGGGGGTTCTTCCCAGAAAAATGAGATGAGAGTATTAATCCCCGCCTCGTAGCTGCTCAGAGGATTCAGTGTGCTGATATATGGAAAGAGTGTGAACACATGAGCATTGTAGGGATAATCGCCATGCCAGTGTTATTGTCATCATTGTTGTTAAACCCTAAGTCTTCCCTTCTCATGAAGAGATGTCCTGTGCACTTGAAGTCACTAACCCTACCATGCGTCTTTGAAGAGTAGCTTCCATTTTCTTTCTCTCCTAATCTCTATTTTCTCTATTGCCTGATTTTTGCTTTGTTTGTTTGTTTGTTTTGTTTGTTTGTTTTGTTTGTTTTTGTTTGTTTTTTCAAGGTAAGGTCTTACTCTAGCCCAGGCTAACCTGGAATTCACTATATAGTCCCAGAGTGGCCTCAAACAGCATTCCTTCTACCTCTGTCTCCTGAGTGCTGGGATTGAAGGTGTGCACCACCACACCTGGCTTTTTGGAAATGCTTTTTTTTCCTTTGTTTGGTTTTTCGAGGTAGGGTCTCAGTCTAGCCCAGGCTGACCTGGAATTCATTATGTAATCTCAGGGTGGCCTCGAACTCACTCACTGCGATCCTCCGACCTCTGCCTTCCAAGCACTGGGATTAAAGGTGTGTGCCACCACACCCGGTATGGAAATGCCTTTTGTTGCTCTCTCCATCTTCCTTTCTCATTGTTGCTGAGCATGACAGTCTTGTCATCCTCTTGTCCACGTCCTCCCCCTCACCTCACTGACTGGCTTCTGTTTGTCGACCCTCAGAGTTCCCACATATCAAGCCAGTCCAGTCCTCTCATTCTATACAACTTGGTCTCTAACTGTCTTTGTGTTTGGGTCTCTTGTGTTACCACAAGCATCCGGTACAGTAGATTATGTGAATTCCCTTCACATGGATGTTTCTGACTTGTTAAAACCCAGCCTCTACTTTTCTCCTGTGGATCTGCACCACTGTGATTAGGGAAATTATGCAAATTTATACAAAATCTCCTTGTGAAGTCTGGCCCAAAGGTCTGTGTGCCCGTGTGCTGCGGTGGAGATTCGCAAATATGTACCAGAGAGCAGAGTTTGGGTCAGATGCTGGGAAGAGCCATACAGGTTGAGCCCACTGAGGAAGAAACAGAAGTGTCTGCCCAGGGTGCAGAGAACTTGGAAGGAACATTCTACTAGCCTAGCATTCGTGGCTCTTAACTAATTTAATGACCACATTTATAGCGTAGACCCTGCATACTTCCAAAGATGATGTCAGATTGAATATACACTTAAAATCCTTGCAAAATAGACTGGCTAAAATTAAAAATGATTTAAAAAAAAAAAAAAAGAAGAAAACTAGACCATATAGAGCAGTGTGACAGTGACTTCTGTTCCAGTCTGTGGGATTGGTAAGTAGGACAGATCTTTCTGGAACCCATGTGTCAGTGGGAGACCTTGAAAGATACATGGTCCAGTTTGAGTCACCAGTAAGGATCATCTCTGGTAAAGAAAAAACATCTTTAAAAACAGTGTTTCTTCTTTGGTTATAAATTTCCAGAGGTGGCAGAAAGCATTAAGGATGATTTTTCATTTTGTTCCTATTATGTTTTAGTCATTCATTGCCAAAACTTTCCACAGTGAACATGATTATATCTATAAATAGAAAAAAGCTCATAGAAGCAACAATAGCTACCATATATGGCATTCCCCTTATGTGCCAGTAGTGTTCTTTTTAATATTTTATTTATTTATTTATTTGAGAGAGAGAGGCAGATGGAGAGAGAATGGGTGCACCAGGGCCTCCAGCCATTGCAAACGAATTCCAGACGCATGTGCCAACTTGTGCATGGGTACTGGGGACTCAAACATGGGTCCTTAGGCTTCGCAGGCAAGGGCCTTAACTTCTAAGCCATCTCTCCAGCACATTCCAGTAGTGTTCTAAGAGCTGTGCATGAACAAACTCTTCCATATCTCGCAGCAGTCCCATGACGAAGGAGGTGTTTGATCTCCATTTTATAGGGAAGGAAATGGAGCTGGAAATCTGCATGTCTAAGGGCCCATGACATGTTCTATACTTCAGGCAGTCTGTCCCCCAAAAGCCATACCCTTGACACTTTGGTGTGCTATAGAAAAGGTCTCGGGCTCCTTGAAGACTCTGTTTCAATACCTCCCAGCACACAGGGACACAGGGAAAGTGGCAATTGACATTCATCTCAGCTACAAAGTGAACGTTTAGATGGCGGTGTAAATACTGTCCTGTGGCCTGTATCATGAACTGAGCTGGAACCCTTCTGTGGCTCCATAATACTTGTTTGTTTTCCCCTAAAGCCTTCAGTCAGTCCCCACTTCTGACCATGATGACGCCATGGGGAATTTCTCCAGAGCGCCTTCTTCCAAAGGCCCATGAGCTTCTCATCCCGACATACGTTTTTCTCCTTTACACCTGCTTCATTTCTCTGCAGTTCATACTTAAGCCCTGGACCCCTGCATCACATCTAGCATAGCCCGCCCACACGAGAGCCCAGAGTGGTGCCCAAGGGTGAAGCATTTGTGGTTGTAGTGTACCTGCTCTGTTTTCATGTACTGGTTGAGTGCTTACCTGGGGAGCCAGAGCGGGTCATTCACCCCATGCTATGTTTTCATTCACAGGCTTATTCAGTCACTTACAAGAGCAGGCAGCCTGTGCCCAGGGTAGGTGAGGCACCTGGTGTAACACAGCAAGCTGTGATTCCGCAGTGACACACAACCCAAGGTGGTTACTTCTCCTCTGGGGAAAGCTCCCCCAGTGGGCCCTGCCTAGAAGAGAAGAGGAAGCAAGCCCACAGTGGAATTAGGACCCAGCCTTCTCTGGAACCTGGATGTAAAAAAGCGGACACTGGGGGCTAGAGAAATGGCTCAGTGGTTAAGGCACTTTGCCTGCAAAGCTTAACAACCTGAGTACGATTCCTGTCTCTCTCTCTCTCTCTCTCTCTCTCTCTCTCTGATGAGTTATCCAAGCTGCTGGTCCCAGGAACTTTCACAAAGTAGCGCAAGCTAACATAGGGTTGACCCCAGAGTTGGGCAAGGCTGATCAGCTCCTCCGCCGCTGCATCTTCCTGAGGAGGTTTTCCCTTTGATGCTCTGACCACACTGTGGTGAGAGCTGCCTTCACGTCCATCACATCTACAGATGGCTGGCATCTGAGAGGCAGAAGTGAAGGGACCATCCTCATTTGCCTTCCTTTGAGTACGTGTTAGGTTGGACATCTATGCGCGTACTTTTTAATGACAGTGACATCTGCTAACACATGGGCACACCAAAAAGACTTGCTTGGCGGTTTTCCTCTGCTGAGGCATTTCCATTTCTCTAGTTGTTCACTTATGTGAAGTCAGGCAGTGGCAAGTTCAAAGGAGATTCAGAGCAGAGTCATTGCTCACGTCTTTCCTGTACTTGGTGGAACGATGGCTCTGTTATCCTTCATCCCTCCTGTGCACCACCCTGCCATCTTGGGATGTACTGGTGCAGTAACTAGTTCTAAGTAAGGGATCCTTCTCAACCCTCAGTCCATGAAGATAGAAAACTCTAGAATGCTCTAGTCTTGCAACACCACATTCTCATGGTCAGTCTAGTGAGAAATCACCAAATTGTGCCCCCACCCCTGGCAGCAAGGGTAGAAAAATTATCTTCCAGTACTTAGATCCCAGGAGTGGGTGCTTATGGAAGGGGCTGCTGGGATGTCAAAACCACAGACTAGGGCAGAGCCGATGTTGAAAGTTTGTCTTTATATAAATGATAGAATATTTAATTTGGTTTAAGTATTAGCTCTTGTGTTCTGGGCAGCAGAGGTTGTTTGGATGTAGGAGTCCGAGTTGATATCGCCTTGGCCTTACTTCTCAGCCATAGCCCTTGTCTCTCCACCTGTCAAACCTGTCAGAAGACAGTTTTGAGAGTTTGACCCCTGGTCCCTGACCCCTAGCAAGGGCTCAGGTAGTGGTAGCTATTGACAAGGAGACCTTCCCAACAATCTGAGGGCCACAGTTTTTTTTAAACATATATATTTTATTTTTTTAATTTATTTGAAAGAAGAAGTGGGGGGAGGTAGAGAATGGGTGCACCAGGGTCTCTAACCACTGCACACGAACTCCAGACGCATGTGCCACCTTGTGCATCTGCTTACTGGGTCTTGGGAATTGAACCTGGGTCCTTTGACTTTTCAGGCAAGCACCTTAACCACTAAGCAATCTCTCAGTTTGACACTATCTGACAGGATCTCTGGGGATGTGAGTCATCACTCAAGGGTCACTTTGAACAGAATGAACACTAGAGGAATAAATTAGGTCCCAGAGAGGTTGAAGGACAGGTTGTGTATCAGGAACAAAACTTGAATCCTTTGTCATGGGTCTTCTGCTGCCTTGGGCTTCTTCCTTTTCTGACTGTGTCAACTGTCAGGTGATTAGGAATAGTCATTTTAAACCCTGGAGTCAGAGGAGATGTCACAACATCCATTCAGTGATTTCTGAGCAGCAAAGAAAACTGGAATCTGGGGCTGGAGAGAGGGCTTAGCAGTTAAGGAACTTGCCTATGAAGCCCAAGGACCCAGGTTCAATTGCCCAGTACTCATGTAAGCCAGATGCACATGGTGGTGCATGCATCTGGAGGTTGTTTGTAGTGACGAGAGGCCCTGGTGTGCTCATTCTCTCACTGTCTCTCTCTATATATCTGCCTCTTTCTCTCTATCTCAAATAAATAAATAAAAATTAAAAAATTGTTTGAAAAAAGAAAAGAAAAAAAAAACCTAGAATCTGTGGGGATAGGAGGTACAAAGGATGTCCTGGGCATCACTCTAGGACACAACTCTCCTATAACTCGTGGTTTTAAAAAAGAACTTGAGGGCTGGAGAGATGGCTCAGTTGTTGGGGTGTTTGCCTGCGAAGCCACAGGACCTGGGTTTGATTCCCCAGTATCCACATATAGCCAGATGCACATGATGGAGCATTCATTTGGAGTTCTTTTGCAGTGACAGGAGGCCCTGGCATACCCCTTTTCTCTCTCTCTCTCTCTTTCAAATAAATAAATGGATTTTTAAAAAAAGCTCAAAAGGTCTTTGAAGACAGATCAGTCTGTAAAGTGCTTGCCTTGCCAGAGGAGTTCCTGAGTTAAGACCCACAATTTACATGAAAACAGCCAGGCTCAGTGATGCACACTTATAATCCCAGTACTGGGGAGGTAGTGGAAACAGGTGGATCCTTGTGACTCATAGGCCACCCAATTTTACCTAATTGGCAAGTTCCATCCCACTGAGGGGACCGTGTTTCAGCAAAGGTGGACCATGCCTGAGGAACAACCCCTGAAATTAGCCTCTATCTCACTACCATCTTATGACATGGTTACTGTCCATTTTGCAACAAAAAAGGGAAACTGAGGCACTGAGAGATATAAAGGATTTGCCCAAGATCATGAAGTTCTTACTCCAGAGTCCAATTCTAAATGATGGCATGTTGCCTTTCCTCACAGTGAGGTGTTCAGTAAGAATAAGCTATTTCCATTATTAATTTTAAAGGGCAAGTCTAAATTACCAGTTTAAGCCTTTGCCTCCAGAAAGCCTCTCTGGCCCTGACCTTGGGCTCTGCCTAGTCCCATGCTGATGGCTCTATGCTACTGAGAGTGGGGGGGTGGGGTGCCCAGGATGCAAAGCAAAGCTGACCTGATCTCTTAACTTGCCTGGGGGATCATGAGAGGGGAAGGTCCCAAATGGCTTCAGGCAGGCACCAGAAAGAGGAGAAATGAAAACCATGTTAAAGATAAATTGAGCCATTCTTAAAAGTTAGAAAGTAGACTTAATTAGGACCAGCTCTCCCCATCCAAAACCACAAAAGTTAAAATGGGAAAATATTTCCAGAAATGCCCATTATGTGCTGTTAAAAAATATCTAGAGTAAAATATATGTTTTATTTTATACATGCCTCCAGCTAAAATTATGCTTTTACACTCTCTCTCTCTCACACACACACACACATACACACACACAATGAGAATGCAAAACCAAATCCAGACAGCCCTGAATCAGATTTAGTTTGCCTGCAAACATTGCAGTTTTCTATCGGCCCAATCTTGCTCACACTCCTCAAAGGAGGAAAGAGCAAAAGATTTAAAAAAAAAAAAAAAAAAACAATGAGTACAGGCGGGAAAAGAGCAGTTCCTCACCACTAATGGTCTTCCCTGTTCTGTCTCCTTGGTGCCCAGGAAGGCATATCTTTCATCACCATGTCTGCTGTCCTCTGAACTCATGCAAGGGCCACGCTTAATGAGATGAGGTCAGGCCCAGGGGTGGGATGGGAGGAGAGCTAAACTCTCTCCTCCTAGATGGGACCTTCAAACCTCAGGAGCAGAGTTGCTCCCGCCCACTGACTTGTCAGCAAGGCCATTAATTGGATGAGATCTCTTGGCACACATTTGAAAATGATGCATGCCTTGAAAAGCTAGTCCTTGTCTTAACCAATGGCTGGCCCTTTTGAATTTTCCCTTTTAAACTACTGTTTAGGAAAATTCCTTTAACTTGATTATCTATTTGAAAAATGATTTCTTCATGACACATCACTTTGCTTTGTGAAAACCCACTTGTCCCTGGAGACCTTCTTGCGTCTTGATAGTTTTAGCAGATTGAGGGGAGTTCATGCTCTGACCCCAGGAGTCATTGGCATCTTCTGTGGTTGTCGGGGTCCTGGGAGTGCAGAAGTTGAAAGTCCTTCCTCTTTGTTCCCTTCCCATGGTCCCGGAGTGTCTGTTATTTGGGGACCGTTGCCTGCAGATGCCCTCAGGGTTCCGTGGGCATCCCATCTCAGCTCACACAAGCCACTGCCATGCTCCTGCCAGAGGCTAAGACACGCAGAGCTAGGCAAAGGTTATTAACACCTTGGTTTTCCTTATCTCGTTCTAGTTACGAAATGCTATGGTGAATCGGAAGACGGGAAAGTTTTCTATGGAGGTGAAGAAGACTGTGGACAAAGGGGTACACATTTTTCTCAAACATTATTACTGCTTAATTTGAAGTAAACCACTGTGTTGGGGTTGGTGAGATGGCTTAGTGATTAAGGCATTAGCCTGCAAAGCCAAAGGACCCAGGTTCCATTCCCCAGGACCCACATAAGCCAGATGTACAAGGTGGCGCATGCGTCTGGAGTTCATTTGCAGCAGCTGTAAGCCCTGGAGTGCCCATTTCTCTCTCTCTCTCTCTCTTTCTCTCTCAAATAAATAATAATAATCAATTTAAATAGCACTGTGAAGAATTAGCTCTGAAAGATCTCTCTGGAATAAATATCTTTCACTGAGCACATTTTTTTCTGTCTTTACTTATCGCAAACAAGATTCATGTAGTCCTAGTCTTAACCTCATCACAATGTGTCCATTTATTTCGATTAATTTCTGAGAACATCACCTAGCTGACTAACCATGTTTTTTCTTTTCTCTACAACTTCTTTCTCCATCTAGAAACGGGTTTTGGTGATGACAAACGACTACTATTACACAGACATCAAGGGCACCCCCTTCAGGTAGAGCTGACCATAATCATGGACATTCCATCTGCCCCATCAGTGTGTTTGTACCAAACCTGCCAGCCTCTCAGAGCCCATCATCTGAGGATTACAAACACCCTGCCCAAAGGCCGGACAGAGTGAGGAAGGGGTTTTACCCCGGCTGCTTTTGTCTTGGTTGTGGAAGGGGGGAAGACGGTGCAGGTCCATCCATTTGCCATGGCTTTGCATTTCATTCCCAATATAAAAGCTTTTAGAGTTCCTACCAAGGGCGGAGACCAGCTCACAGGGTTACCAAAGTCTTTAACTACTTGACTTACTGCCTCCTAAGTTTGTGTTCAGGACCCAAGTCCATCCTGCACACTTGAGGTGGTTTCTCACCCCGTGTTGTTCCTCTGTTTTGACTTTTCTGAACTGTCCTAATCTGCTTGTCTCTCTTTGAGTCTTGTTGTCTCTCTCTGTTCTGGTCCTAACATAATGGCTTGCCCTCAATAGCTGCTTTCAGATGTATACATGGAACATTCTAAAGTTTCCCACTGCTGTTAACTCTGTGTGGTCCTGAATTTTATAAAAAGAAAAATAAAGTATTTCAGTAGAGTTCCTGAGCCACACAGAGCCAAGAAGAGAAAGAGTTTACTGATCGTAGATGAATCTGCAAAGTAAAATCTAGTATTATTACTGTCCCTGGCCAAGGAGCATAGCCGATTCCATTTGGAACCAGGAATCACCAGAAAACACATTGAGTGGTTTGCCAAATGAAGACTGTGTTTTAAAAACATAGGCTCTTGGGCTGGAGAGATGGCTTAGCAGTTAACGCACCTGCCTGCTAAACGTAAGAACCCGGTTCCAATCTCCAGGTCCCACGTTTAGCCAGATGCAAAGTGACGCAAGGGCGCAATGCCACACTTGACCACAAGGGGGCACACACATCTGGATTTCGTTCACAGCAGCTGAGAGACTGCTGGCGTGCCCATTCTCTATCTGTCTCCCTCTCCCTCTCTCTTTGTCTGTCTCTCTCTGTGTCTCTCCAAAAATTAAAAAAAAAAAAAAAAAACCACAGCCTCTTGCTTTAGGCCAACATAGAAGGGCATTTAATATCAATCCAGCAAAAGTGTGGTGGGAAACCTATTAGTCTCAGGAGTGGACTGGGCAAAGAAGCCAAGCACACAGTCACGTGGCTGTCCTCATGTGCAGTGGTGTGTGTGTGGGGGGGCGGTTCTTGCCCTTTAGAAAGGGCCATTTTCCCCTAGTTTCCAATTCTGGGTTCTAAAAGAACTCACCTATGTGGCCAAGTGTGGGTCAGAGGTGTGTAAGGTGGTAGCAAGGAACAGGGTGTGTGGCTGCGGGAGGGTATCCAGGGAAGGCATTGCTGGTGGGGTGAGCTGCTTGCCACAAGTCTTGAAAACACAGGGGCAGCCAACTGCTGCTGGCATTTCCAATCAGAAATTCCTTTGAAGCAGCTGCTCAAACCTAAGGAAAACCAACACCCACTGTAATCAGTGAGGTTTCTGAAAGTAAACTGTTGGAAAAATTGTTTACAGAACATGAAATGGAAATGTGAAAATGGAAAATAAAATAAAAATACTAGCCCACGAGTCAATCTCGCTTGATATGCCACGGACTTTAAGGTCGCCTTTGTTTCTCTGCACAGTTTAGGTGTAGCGCTCTCCAGAGGCCATGGGAAGTACTTCTTCCGAGGGAACGTGACCATTGAGGAAGGTAAGGGGTAACTTGGGCTCATGTTATCTTGTGGTGTGGGGAGGAAAGCCCAGAGCCAGGTCTGAGCCGATTAAAGGACTCGCACACTGCCCAAACCTCTGCCTAACACTTTGAGCATTTGATTCAAATCATTGTCCACTTAATGACACTTTTCCTGCCAGGTTCACATAGGTTTCAGAAAGATAGGCGTGTCCACCAGTGGTGGCCTTCACGATCCTGTATTTACAGTCTTTTATTCATAAAGTTGGGGAGTCAGCCCACACAAATCTTATGCCAGCTTCATTCCTCTTGTATACAAAATGCAGTGTCAGAGGAAGTATGAATTAATGCAAAATCTCAAATCCACAGAGGAAAACGGAAAAGAAAGTTATAGAAGTCTTCACTTTCTAAATACCTGAGCCACCTATCTCACTGGTTTGATGGCATCCCTGGCCCGAGGGAAATGTCACCACTGAAATGATTCATAGAAGTTGGTGTGAGGAAGTGGCACCTTCTGGCTCTTAGACCCTCCATCTTCATAAAGCACAGGTACCCATGACTCACAGTAAACCATAGTAATTGTCACAACTCCACAGTGGTTACAGCCATTCTGTCCTCTTAGTCCTCAACAACCTACTAGCCCTGAGAAGTGGCTTTTCCTATCAGCATGAACACGGGTGTCTGAAGGGCTCTTGTTCCTGCCCCTAGTGGCCTGGAGTGAGTTTCTTTCCCAACCTGGGCATTAGCTGTTACATCTTCATAGAGAAAGAGTTGGACCAGAGCAGATATCCCTCTGGGAGCATGGCCAGGAACAAAAGGATTAATTAGCAATGGATGCTTCTCCATGAACAAGATGAAATTCCTAATGCTGGACTCAGTACAGCTCTCCCAGATGACAGTGCACTGACGAACGAGTACCAGGGTCCCTGAGATGCTACTTCCCATAGAAGACCTGCCGGTTGTCCCTGGTATGTTTTACAAGCGTTGGGTTTTATCTGCCAAGGGATCTTGAGACCTGATAGATCAGAAGTGAGAAAAGGAGGTGAAGGGCAGTAGCCATATGTCATCCTCAATACACAGTCCTTGATACACACAGGAACACCAGCTACATCGTGACTTGGCCACAGGAAGTGTTCTCAGAGATCATGTTTCAACTTTAGCATTTTTCTGCTTCTGTGGGCTATATGTTGGCTTTGAGGGCATTGTTGCCCTCGAAGTAAGAAAATTCATGTGTAAGCCACCTCAGATCAATCTGAGGAAAGGACTCGTGGTCAGAAGCAAGTTAGGGAAGGTCCTCAATGGACCACGTGCCTCTCACCTGTCTGTTCCCTTAGCCTGTTCTCTGGTCACTATCTCCTTCCTGTGTGTTCCACAGCTGTTAGGCTGAGCCATCACATTGAGTGAATCTCAGAGCTCACTGTAACTGCCATACAAGAAATTAGTTTGGATCCTAAGCAAGGGAGCTTGTATCTGGTTATCCACACACATGAAGTCAGATCTTCCTCTCTCCATGGGTCCCCGCAGCAAGCCAAGGCTGCTGAGTAACGGATCCCAGGGAGCTCCTCCCTCCCCATCCCAGAGACTGACCAGGGGAAGGCTTGTCATCTCAGAGCCACAGCCTGATTACTGCTTTCTCCTGCTCTTGCTTGGCCAGGGAAGTTCTTTGGGAATGGTGTCTACACTTCTAGGGGTTCTATAGTAAGGAACGCTTCCCCAAAGTTTGCTGTGCCAATGCCAGCAACTACCAGGACAATTAACTAGATGATTTGGTTCAAAAGCAGAAGGAGGGGGCTGGAGAGATTGCTTAGCAGATAAGGTGCTTGCCTGCATACCTAAGGACCCAAGTTCAATTCCCCAGTACCCACATAAGCCACATACACAAGGTGATGTGTATATCTGGAGTTCATTTGTGGTAGCTAGAGGCCCTTTGCACTCTCTCTCTCTCTCTGCTTCTCTCTCTCTTTCTCAAATAAATAAGTAAATAAAATAAAGTTTAAAAAGATTTGTTTTAAGAAAATGAAAAAAATCAGAAGGAGGGATAGAGAGATGGCTTAGAGATTAAGGTGCTTGCCTGCAAAGCCTAAGGATCCAGGTTCGATTCCACAGTACCAATTTAAGGCCAGATGCACATGATGGCACATGCGTCTAGAGTTTGTTTGCAGGGGTTAGAGGCCCTGGCTTGCCCATTTTCTCTCTCTCTCTCTCTCTGTTACTCTGTAATAAAATAAGTAAATAAAAAAGTGGAAGGAGCGAGGTCTGGGGGTGTAGCTCAGTGGCACAGCATCTGCCTAGCAGATAAAGAGCCCTGGGCTCAATCCCGAGGACACACCTTCCCCCACCAGAAAAGTGTGCTCAAGGTGGAAGGCACGGGCTTCCGTTCTGTCCACCAATAGCATGTCTCTTTCCGATTTCCTTTGATACTTCAGACCTTTCGTATGTGTTATGTACAATAATTAACAAACTAGAGCTCATGTCATTACTATCAGCAGGATCTGTTATCCACAGGTAAAATTTTGTCAGAAGGACCAAAATCAGAAGGAAGAGACATAGAGAAAAATTAAAAATGTCTTTGTTGTCTAAGAGTCCAGAGAAGGACTAATAGAAAACCTCTCCACTGGGATCTTATCTGTAAGTCCCATGAAATGTAACCAGAGAGGACTTTATGGATTAAACTTGATCTTTAGTTGAAATGAGGAAAAATAAGTAGAGTTGGCATCTTCAACTGAGTATTCTAGAATCTTCCTCGGCCCATGTCAAGCAAGGCCTTTATTATTGTTCCTTCTTTAATGAGTACTCTACTTGCTATCTGCATCACTCTTCCTTGAATCTTCAGATCCTTGAGGAAAAGTCACTCACTTTCTCAGTGATTCAGCCTTAGCTGACCACCACAGGTAGTTGGACGCTATTCTGCAGCCTTCCCATCTCTTATTTCTCCCCATTCTTATCCCACATTCTCTTCCCCTTCCCAGTCTTCACTCAACACCCGATACGCTACATTGTTCAATTTTCAGGTTTACCTGCCACTTTCTATCATTAGAAGTTAAATATTATGAAAGCAAGGATTTTTGTTTGGTTTACTTCTAGAGTCTCAGGGCCCAGAATAGTAATTAACATATAGTAAAGGTTTTGCAAGAAATATTAAAGTGGGCAGGAGAGATGGCTTAGTGGTTAAGGCACTAGCTTATGAAACATGGATCCCAGAACCCACATAAGCCAGATGCACATGGTGGCGCATATGTCTGGAGTTCATTTGCAGTGGCTAGAGGCCCTGGTGTGCCCATTCTCTCTCTCCTTCTCTCTTTCTCAAATAAATAAATACAAATAAAGAATAAAATATTTTTTAAATATTAAAGGATTGGAGAGAAGCAAGAAAAGAAGGAATTGAGAGAGGGAGGAAGGATGGAAAGAAGGAAGAAAAGGAAGGAATGCAGAGAAGGGAAAAACAGATACATAAATGACAAGATTACCCTAGGGACTAACCACTATCTTATTTAACCATCTGGTAGAGTTTCTGAGTGATACAAGACTTACTACCTCACAAAATTGCTATAACTCAGAGTTAACAACATGTTCACAATATTGTTGAACCAAACTCAAGCCAATTTATGCCCCACTTCCTATAGAATCAAGCAAGATGGCATGGTGGGCTTAGCTTTTTGCCATTTTTTTAAATTGATTTTTTTATTGACACCTTCTATATTTACATACAAAACAAAAAAAACCATATATTTCCCTCCCCTCCCCTGCCCTCCCCCATTCCACTTTAGAACACCAATCTCCATCATATCCCCTCCCTCTCTCCATTAGTCTTTCTTTTAATTTGATGGCCTCATCTTTTTCTTCTATTTTGAGGGTCTTGCAATGGTATTGCTAGGCACTGGAAGGTCATGGATATCGAGGCTAATTTCTGTCTGGGCAGTTGCATTGTAAGAAGTCATACCCTTCCTTTGGCTCTTCCATTCTATCCGCCTCCTCTTCTGCAATGGTCCCTGAGCCTTGGAGGTTATGACAGAGGTGTTTCAGTGCTGGGCACTCCTCTATCCCTTCTTCTCAGCACTATGTTGCCTTTTGGAGGTCCCAGTGGTCATTGCCATCTGAAAAGAGAAGCTTCTCTAACCAGAAGTGAGAGTAGCATTAATATGTGAATATGAACATTAAGTGTAGTGCCCCCAGGGCATCTTGGTGGGAATAATATATACATTTAGTCAGACAAGAGCAGGCTTTATACCCCAAAGGTTCATGACCTCACCTGCCCTAGACTTTGCTTAGGTTTTTCAGTACCAGGCATGTATTCCCTCCCATAGAGAGGGCCTTCAGTCCAATTATGGAGCAGTTGGTTACCCCAAGAGTAGACATGCCACTATTGCACCCCTTCAGTCATTGAGCCTGTATGGCCAAACTTGAATATTCAGCGTCCACTGTTTTCTCTGCTGATGACTTCTGTCTCCCATATAGCTGCATGCAGTGCAGCTTTTTCCAGCTTTCAGTTGGCTGGTGTACAGGGAGAAAGTTTTCTGCTCAGCACCAGCTTGCTTTCTCAGTGACCATGCTTCTCAGGCAAGAGATGTCTTCAGCCATAGGGTCTTACTATCTGTTTCTCAAGGGAAACCAAGGGCTTTGGCAAAAGCCTTTAATGTTTTGGAGGCTACCGGGACCTCCTTGGCCAACAACTCACTGGAAGGTTTCCCATCCCAGGCACTGAAAAATTTCTAGTAACAGTCTACAGCTTCTAGATGTGCCATTATTCAAAATAGTAGGTTTACATAAGTCTTATTCACACTATCTTGAATTTAGATTGATTGGAGTGAAGTACTACTGGTCACATGAGAAACTGGCTCCATGCCACAGGTTCTGAACATCACAACGCGTCTGAGGCCATTGAGAGGTGCATACCTATTGACACCTATTGACAGCCCATTGGACTCGGGGCACAGGAAGGTGCTTCACGGAGTGTCTCATCTCACCTGATATTGCTGTAATGGAATACCTGAGGCTAGGTGTCTTATAAAGAAGTTTGTCCATGTCATAGTTTCAGAGGCCACAAATCCAAGATTGGATGGCCCCACCCAATTGACTGAGGGCCTGTTGGCTGCATCGTGATGTAGCAAAAAGGCAGAAAGGGATATTATTGCATGCAGTGGGGTCACCCGTGCAAACAAAGAAGCAGAGCCAGGCCCGCCCTTTTGTAATGACCCCCTCTTGTGGAAAGTAACCTCATACTATGACAGCGACGTTAACATCTTCAGAGGGTGGTGAACAGATGATCTAATCTCCTTCCATTAGCCATCACCCTGAAAAGGTCACTCCCCCTCAACAGTCTCTAATAATGGGCCTCTGGGAGACTAAATGTATCTCAAACATAACACAGCTGAGGAAGTCCCGAACAGTCTGTGGAAACTTCCAGATTCCCCAAAAGCTCCAGCTCCACTCACTACATTCCTAGACAAAGGAGTCAGTTTTGCTTCTGATTCTGTAACAACTGGCAATTTTTGCTAGTTAAAGACACTTGGGGGCTGGAGAGATGGCTTAGCAGTTAAGGTGCTTCCTTGAGAAGCCTAAGAACCCACGTTCAACTCCCCAGTACCCATTTAAAGCCAGATGCACAAGGTGGCACATGCATCTGGAGTTTGTTTGCAGTGGCTAGAGGCCCTGGTATGCCCATTCTCTCTCTCAAATAAATAATAAATAAAATATTAAAAAGCAGTTGAGCATTGACAGTCTCATATTGTTCAACCTATAATTTCACCTTTGCAACTCCCCATCAGTTAGGGACTACCATTCTTGTTTTACACATGAAGAAATCAGCATGTAGAGGAGAAATAACATGCTAATATCATGCAAGAATTGAATTTTCTGGCCCAGTTCTCAACTCAGATTACAAGAGGCTCCAGAATCAGGTTTTTTTCCTCTTCATCCTGGTAGAAATCCCATTCCCCTTCATGGGGTTAAGATTTCTCTAGGGAATGCAGCTATGGAATGTGGCAGAGTGAAGTAATTTTGACGAGAGAAGGATCTGGACAGAAGATTCGTTACATCTGTCCAGGATCCGGGTCCCCAAGCAGGTTCCACTGGGGGTGATTTCTCTTCTGAGATGGTAAGGGGGAGTGGTGCTTATGAACCCTTTTTGCTTCTCCTCCAGGCCTGCACGACTTAGAACACCCTGATGTATCTTTGGCAGATGAGTGGTAAGAATTCCACATTCCCTCTTTGCTGTTAGTCTGTGTTGTTCTTTTGGACATCTGGTTTGTTTACTGCCTTGCCCCATCTGTCGCGGTTCAAACGCAAAGGAAGAAGCTGGAAATATTTATGTGTCCTCTTCTGGGGTCCTGTCATGTCCTTCAGGTCCTATTGCAACACTGACCTGCACCCTGAGCACCGTCACCTGTCTCAACTAGAAGCTATTAAGCTCTACCTCAGAGGCAGAGAGCCTCTGCTGCAATGTAAGTGTCTCCCCAAAAGCAAGCCTTGGGTGCATGGAGTGGGGGTGAATTGCAAGCCACTTTTGGTCCTCAATGTGCCAAGCTTTACTTGGGCTGGAGAGATAACTCAGTGATTAAGATGCTTGCCTGCAAAGCCTAAGGTCCTGGGCTTGATTCCTCATTACCCACTTGCAGCCCAATGCACAAGGTGGAGCATGTGTTTAGAACTTATTTGTGATGGCTAGAGGCCCTGCACATCCATTGTCCCCATATATCTGCCTCTTTTGTCACTCTCAAAAAAACAAATAATTAAAAAAAGAAAGAAAAGTTTTTCTTTGGCACAGGCCATCAGTCCTACTACACCTAGCTAAATATATGCTTCCTGTAGGAAAATGGGAAAAAGAATGTGGGTGACATTTCCAGTAGCCCTAATAACATTAGATTTGTCCTCCTACAAACTGGGTGCTATAGAGATGCTACAGCTGGGCAGGGCCCGCACCTATCTGCTCATAGCTCAGTCTGCTGGTTCCCCAGGGCTGAGATACCACCAGCTCCTGTTGCTCTTCATCCCAACACATGTTCTGCTGCCTCTCAGCCTCCCTGATGTCCCTTAGAGAGAGATGTCCTCTGTGAGGTAGAAATGGCCAAAGGCTTTGCCAAACATGCCAGAGGGGAGGCTCCCCCAAGGCATGAGCAGCCACAAGACAGGGAGGAGAGTCACCAAAAGTAAGTGTGGCACCTGTTCCCTTTCTAACAGGCTTCACTATCCCTGAGGAAAATGTGTCTGACATGTGGTTTCTTACAGAGTAACCATGACAATCCCACGAGAGGGGTGTGGAGATTACCCAGCCTGAAGGGATGCTCCTGGGATAGATTTGCTTTAGGGATGTCCTCTGGTAGGGACAGGATCAGACATTGAAATTGTTAATTACATATTTTTAAGAAACATTATCTCAAGGGTATAGGCTGTATGAAAAAAAAACACTTTTTTTTCTTTTTTCTTTTTGACGTAGGGTCTTGCTCTAGCCTAGGCTGTCTTGGAATTCCCTATGTAGCCTCAGGCTGGCCTCAAACTCACAGTGATCTTCCTACCTCTGCCTCCCAATTGCTGGGATTAAAGGCGTGCGCTACCACGCCCAGCTGAAAAACACATTTTTAAGTTACCATTAATCTTTTTTCAATCACCATTGGCTTCTTTATATAATTTACTGTGTGTATGTTTGCACATGTTCATGTACACATGTATGCCAAAGTTTCTTGCCGCTGCAAACAAATGCCTCACTGGCTTTACATGGGTGTTGGGGGAAATTGAATCTAGGCCAGCAGGCTTTGCAAGCAAGTATCTTTAACTGCTGAGCCATCTTTCCAGGCCCCCATCTGGATTTTTTATATTTTGTTAAATTTGTTTATGATACTTCTTTGTGTGTGTCCCTGATTGTGTGCATGTGTGTTCATATGTATTCATGTATGTGTTCATGTACACAAGTGTGCACATGTGTGTGAAGTCCAGGGGACAACCTTAGATATCATTCTTCAGGTGTACTGTCCACTTCTTTTTGAGACAAGGTCTCTAATGAGCCTGAAGCCTAACAATCAGGCTAGACCCACTGGCCAGTGAGCTCCAGGGAGTTGTCAGTGTCCTCCTCCCCAGCACCGGGATTAAGGATGTGTGTGCCAACACACCAAGTATTGTATGTGGGTGCTGGGAACCAAACTCTGGTCCTCATGTTTGAATGGCAAGCACTGTACAGCCTGAGCCCTGCCCTCACCCCCGTTTCAGGTCCTGTTAAAGGAATGAAACCTGACAGATAATCTTAGAGGTCCCGCATGCTCTGCCCTGCCCCATCTCCCTTCAAGAGAGAATGACCATCCTGCATTTGTCCATCATTTTCACGTACTTTACATTATTTATGCGAGGTAGGTATCCATGAACAATATGTGGCATTAAACTTGTGTACTGATTCACCATCCCTAACCCCCAAACTCAACATCCAAAATGCTCAGAATCTGATATATTTTTGAGCACCAAATGTTATGCCACAAGTGGAAAATTCCATGTCATGAAATTTTGTTTCATGCACAAAATCATCTTAAAATGTTGCATGCAATCACACCCAGGCTATGTGTACAATGTGCATATGACATGGAAATGAATCTCATGTTTATACTTGGGTTATAT
Source organism: Orientallactaga sibirica (assembly GCA_036365145.1). NCBI lineage: Eukaryota > Metazoa > Chordata > Mammalia > Rodentia > Dipodidae > Orientallactaga > Orientallactaga sibirica. The sequence continues at coordinate 3,225,055 of JAEOAD010001317.1, forward strand.
CCACCAAATATGTCATTATGTACATGTAAACATTACAATTTCCCCAAAGTCTGAAATCTGAGAAACTTCTGGTTCCAAGCATTTCATGAAAGGTATCTTCAACCTGAATGTGTACTATATGATAAGTAAATTACTACATATGAAATTATGATACATAGATGTATGTGTGGTTTGTTCTTATCATATTTGTGAAGTTTACATGGGTCACTTCCCTCCATTACATTTGTTTGATTTATTGTATAGGATTCCTCTGTATAACTTTCTCAACTTACTTATTCACTGATATAAGTGAAGTTGTTTCTAGTGTTCACTTTTCAGGGAATAGGCTTGTCCTGCCCATCCTGCCTCTTCTACAGAGCTCTGGCTACCCAGCATCCCTTTGGATAGAAACAGATAGCTCCCTTGAAAGTGAGAAAAGCTGGGCTGGGGATGTAGCTCAGCTGGTGGAGTGCTTGCCTAGCATGCCTGGACTACATAGACTGAATATGGTGACACACACATGATCTCAGCACTCAGAAAGTGGAGACAGGAGGATCAGGAGTTCAAGGTCATCCTTGGTTAATAGAAAGTTTGAGGCCTGCCTGGGTGGTATGTGATACATGTAACCCTGTTTACAAAATAAAATAAAATGCGGGGGGTGGGGGATGGCAGACCCAGTTTGTGGCTTCCGTTCTCCAAAGCTGGGAGTCAGCATGCTGGTTCATGGCATGAATTACAAGATGCAGGGAAAGTACAGAGAGCAAAGTGTGAGACACTCAATCTACTGCCTAGTCACAATGCTTGGGGCCTGATGTCTCCAGTATATAAGATGTCAGACGTCCACATTTTCAGCTAGTGGGAGGCAAACTCTTAAAGCAGTATCTTGCATGAAAAAGTTGCCTCCACATACTGCAAATAGAGCCTCAGATGCACCCCTCCATCCTGTTTGAGGGGCCTAGCCCAAACCCTCTTGTCTTCTGTCCCTCCCCACAGGTGACAAAGAATTGATCCAAGAAGTTCTTTTTGACGCCGTGGTGAGTGCCCCCATTGAAGCCTACTGGACGAGCCTGGCTCTCAACAAGTCAGAGTAAGTGGCTACACGTGTCCTCTTGGTGGCCGCTTCCACCCCAGGTTCCAAAACATGGTTAGGGTTTCAAGAACTAACCCTCCTCAGGAGCGTGGTGTTAAAGTTCTTTAATTTTCACCCATGCTCCAAACCACAAGAGCTAGGGCAGATTAGCGGCACAGGCTTGGATGGCAGGCTCCTGGGCTTGACGTGTAATTTGTTTGGGTTTTCACATGACATGAAATTCGGTATGGGGAGGTAGGGTGACACTTCCGAGGGAGAGGGAGGGAGGCGGAAGGAGCTTGTGTTTCCTGCCTTACCACAGCTCCCTCTACATTAGCGTGTGAAGCAAACTTGGGATGGGGCCAGGCGAGGGTATGACCAGGCAAGGGAAGTGAGAATTCTGCTTCGGTGGGGGAGGGGTGTCAGATACAGCCCTGTGGTCGATTTAACTTCTCAAGTGGAGGATGGATGGGGACACCAGTGGGGGTTGTCACTGTAGCCGATGTCAAAGACTGAGCAAGAGCTCTGACAGCCGCTTACTCTTCTATTATTATTTTTTAACCATTATTTTGAGTAAACTACTAAAGTAAGAGGAAAAACCTTTCTTGCCTTATACCCTCAAGTGGTTCCATATTTAGTTCTCTCCCCCCACCATCTCTCTCTGTCCCTCAGTATTTTCTTCCTTTCTTGTAGCGTCTTTTCTATTCCATTTATTTTTTTCATTCTGTTCTCATTGTCTTTCATTTATTCTTCCATTCCTTCTTTCTGTCATTCTTTCCGCTGTCTGCTGTATGCCTGTTGTGTGCCCTGAGCCAGGCATTGGTGAAGTGGCGGTCACTCAGACAGATGGGCTCTGGCCATCGTGGTTCCTGTGGTATAGAGTGGACTGTTGTGGGACTTCAGATGTTGCTCAGTGGTAGACTCCCTGCCTAGCGTATTCATTCTCCAGTACGCACCTCTCACCCCAGAAAAAAGCAAGAATTGTGACAACTGCTTTGAAGACTAGAGGGAAGGCAGATATGCATCCAAGGGATGTGGGCACTCCAGGAAGAGAGCTGTGAGGTGATGAAACTACTTGAAGCGTTTGTAGAATTCAGAGACGGTCAACATGGCTGAAATGTGGAGGTGATTCATGACCTTAAAGGTCAGCTTGACAATTCTGCATTTTATTTTATTTTATTTTTAACTTTTTAAATCTATTTATTATTTATTTATTTGAGACAGAAGGAGGGGGAAGAGAGAGAGAGAATGGGTGCACCAGGGCCTCTAACCAGTGCAAACGAACTCCAGATGCATACGCCATCATGTGCATCTGGTTTACGTGGGACCTGGAGAATGGAACCGGGGTCCCTAGACTTCTCAGATAAGTGTCTTAACTGCTAAGCCATCTCTCCAGCCCTTATTTTATTTTTAAATTGGCACTGGGGATTGAACCCAGGGCCTGGCACATGCTGAGCAAGTGCTCTACCAGCTGACCCGTATTCCCCAGCCTTCACAAGGTGGTGCATGAATCTGGAGTTTGTTTACGGTGGCTAGAGGCCTCAGCATGCCCATTCCCTCTGTTTCTATCTGCTGCTCTCTCTAATAAATAATAAATAAATAAACAAATAAATAAAATATTTAAAAAGGATGGCAGCACCAGCTAACTCTGACTTCTCCTCAAAGTCCTTCTTGTCCTCACCATACTCACTACTCACTGAATCGAACACAGAGCCTTGAAATAAGATGTGTGTGTAGTTGGAAGCACCCCCCCCCAATCACATTTGTTGGCGGGATTTTCATCATGAGAGCTACGTCAGGGATAAGAGTCTGCAGTGTGGCCTTGGTAATGTGTGTGTGTGTGTGTGTGTGTGTGGCACACACTCATGCATGTGTGTAAGTGTATACTTGTGTGGGTTCCTTTAAAGCTCAGGTTTCAAAGTTGCTGTTTTGTTAAACATTCTGTGAGTCTTGAAATGTAAAAGCCATTATCTGCTTACTGTCTAGAAGCGTCCCCCTCCACCCCTGACATCTGCTGTTCTGTTTCAGGAATTCTGACAGGGGCGTAGAGGTTGCCTTCCTCGGCACTCGCACGGGCCTCTCAAGAACCAACCTGTTTGTGGGGGCCGAGCAACTCACCAATCAGTAAGTAGGGGGGCCTCTTTTCTAGGCTCAGGGAGCTCCTCAAAGGGGCTATATGCAAGGGAATGCTTATTTCTTTCCTGGAAATTCAGGCTACCTCCAGCCTGCTGAGGTTTTCTGTTCCTTCTCTCTTCTATTGTGGGGTCCTCCAACGTGTGATCACCTGCCACTTGGCCCTCCACAACCTTTTGTTCTTCTCCCTCTTGGCTTCTGTCCATTGTGCTGGAGTCCTGTCTCCCTCCCACCTGGTGAGTCATTGTAGAGCTTGGGAGATGATGCCTGGAGCCAGCCATAGAGAGGTTGCTCTGGCTCCTGACCTGCAGCTCAGGGCGCTCAGCTGTGCCGCAGCTGTGCACAGGAATTTCTGCCCACGCCTCGGTTTTGCTACTGATACATGAACCCCATGCCCCCATGCTTATCCCGAGAGGATGCTGAACGCCCCACCCCAAGGTGGGCTATCTGAAGTCACCACGGTTGGCAATGGTCTCCATGTGCTTCCAAGAAAACCTGGAGTGTCAGGAGCCAAGAATGGCCGAACCCAGCACCCAGCCACTCCTTAGTCCTGGTTCTTCAGAGAGCCACAGGCGCTTCCTTCATCAGATGAGTGATTCACAGCATGGGGTGACAGTCAGAACCTTCCTTGCAATTTCTCTTCACTGACACAAAATGCATGATTAGGTCAGGGAGACATGGGACTGAGATTCAGAAAGGGGTTTGCACATGTGAAGGTTCAGAGGTTCCTAGAAAAACCTCACGTACCCTGACCTTCAGGACACGGAGGTGAATCACCAATCCACAGGATGGCTGCCCATGGGAGAGGGGCTGGTGCTCGTGTCCCACAAGGAAAACATTCTCTGCCCCTCAAAGCCCTGATCAACAGAACTTCTTCTGCCTATTGGGTGGGGCCCTGACACCAGCCAGAGAAGCTTAGAAAAGCAACTCTGGCTAATAGCACATGGGTCAAATTGTAGATGTTTTTAAGGAGACTGGCTTTGAAGGACTTACACTTTCTCTTTTGTGATATCTCACACTTATGAAGTTTAGTAGCATCATGACATGATTAGTTAGACTTCATTAGCCTTTTCTTCTCAACAAGTGTGTTTTGAAGGGCAGGCTCCTCAGGAAGAATGAGAAGTATTAGGGTACACCTTGCCTTCTCTAGAAGTGGATTCTGTGTGTGTGTTGGGGGGGACCCCACATGCTCCCTTGCATCTTGGGGTAGGGCCTTCATCTACAGTGGTCAGAGCAGAACAGCATGGGTCCTTTCCAGGGCTCTTCTGCCTTATCTTGTTTTGAGCTGGAGTCTCTTCGCTAGTTCCAGAACTTGCTAGACTCTAAAGACTCTCAGGTCTCTGCCCTCAGCTCGGAGGGGCTGAGGCTACAGGCATGTGGGGCCATCCTCATGTGTTTTCCTGGAACGGGAGATCCACACTCTGCCCCATTCAGGCCCTCACACTTGCACAGGAAGTGCACTTAACTTCTGAGCCATCTCTCCAGCCCAGAAACAGGTTTTGTAATGCTCAAAGAAGATGGCTGTTGCTGGTGCTGAGACTAAAACAAGCAAGCAAGCAAAACACTGCCAGCAAGAAAATGTGACACTTTGAGAGTTCAATAGCTGCATGATTACAATAGCTTTAAAAGACAGCAGGACTACATTTGTGGATGCCAGGATGTATGTCTGGCTCATTCCACATATGTGCCTCCATTTAGATCATCCAGAAAAGGAGGGTTATAATTTACCTTGGTTATTTTGAGAATCAAACTCTATAGCTGGACAACTGCTCATGGAAGCTAGCAATGCCTACAACTGTGAGTTGGTTCTATGCCCCAGTGGGTGTTTACTGACTATCAGAGTGGAAGAACGGTGCTTCTAATTCAAGACACTCATTGATGAGGAAACTGTGCAGTTGCTAAGTGTTTCCTTTCAAGCATGAGGACCTGAGTTCAATCCCCAGAACCCATTTTGAAAATAACCACCCCCTCACCGGCAAAAAAAAAATCCAGGTTCTGGAGAGATGGCTCCATGGTTAAAGACCCTTTCTTGCAAGGCCTGATGGCCTGGGTTCAATACCCCAGTACCCACACGAGCCAGATGCAGTAGGTGATGCATGCATCTGGAGTTCTTTTGCAGTGGCAGGAGGCCCTTGTGTGCTAACACTCTGTCTGACACTTTCTCTGTCTCTGTCTCCCCCTTTCTGTCAAATAAATAATAAAAAAATACTAATAAAATAAAATAAAATCCAGGTGTAATGGTGCTGGGGAGGTGGAAACACATGGATCCTGGGACCTGCTGGCCAGCTACTCTAGCCTACTTGATGAGATCCAAGAGAATCAGAGCTCCTGTCTCTAGGAAGGCGGATGGCACCTTCAGCAATGACATTCTAGGTTGTCCTTTGGCCTCTGCACACTTGTGCACACACGTACATGCTCACGCACCATCGCTGTTTCGTATGGAGACATCCAGATAGCTTAGGACATTTACCAACTGTTTGGTTAAATTCTCTAGGCCAGGGCTAGGGAATTCTTCGAATTTCTGAATCTTCTTTTGACAATGGTATGAAACAAAGCACTCTACGTATTGGATGGAAAAGTGGATCATATGAAGTTCCCAGGCCAGATGAGTTTGTGACATTATTAGGCTCCTGACACCAGGATTCCATTTCCTATCCTAACCACTGGCATTGGAAAGAAATCTGTCATTTAAAAAATATTTTGTTATTCATTTATTTATTTGAGAGTGATAGAATGAGTGCATCAGGGCCTCTAGCCACTGCAAACCAACTCCAGATGTGTCACCTTGAGCATGTGGCTTACATGGGTACTAAGGAGTCAAACCTGGGTCCTTAGGCTTTGAAGGCAAGCACCTTAACCGCTAAGCCATCCCTCCAGCCTGAAATCTGTCATTTTAATGGCCTCTGTCAGTTGGTCAATATCCCAATATGAACACTATATTCAGGGCCTTCTGGTGACCTTTTGTATAACACTCATGTAGCACCAGGGACATTAGTCTTCTCAGTGTAGTGACATCTCCTCTGTAAGTTTCAAAGATGACCAACCACTTCACACTTTGTACATGAAGCACAGAGAACAAACACTGTTGAGTTATAAGAATCCCATAGATATGCTGACAGAGCCCTTTCAGGTCCTGCTAAGGACAGCCTTGTTATTCCTACTTTCAGATCAGGGCTCAGGGACTCAGTTACTTAAGGCCACTCAGCTCTGAACCTACACCACATGTCCTTCACACACACACACACACACACACACACACACAAAAAAAAAAAAAAATGCCAAGTCGGTAAAGGTGATGGATTTGCTAATTATGAACTGGCTTTCTCATTAATGGATTCATGGATCAACACATCACATGGTACCCCTGAGTTCTACATGATAGTTATTTACCCACTAAAATGGGTTAATTTAATTCAAGGACATGATTGTGCTTTTGAGAGGAAGCTGTAGGAAGAGCGTGCATGCGGAAAGGTGGTGGGAGGGCACAAAGGGGCTATCCTGTGTCTGTAGAGAAGGAAGGTAAGCACAGAAGGATCCAAAAGCCCAGACACATACCCACTTTGACGTCCTTTACACTTGTCTCAATTAGTTTACCACTACACTGGGGATTCATTTTGCCCCCTCAGAATCTGACCACCAGAGCAATGCAAGGTTTTGCCAGAGCAAAGTCGGGTGTGTTGTGTTGTCTGATCTCCTCTGGGCTCAACAGGGCAGGTGACGTTCTGAAAACTAGTCCTGACGCAAAAGTCTGTGGGAACTACTGTGTGGGCCTTGACAGCAGGTGGTTCAAGAATGCTCTCATGTCCATTCCAGGGACTTCCTGAAAGCAGGAGACAAAGAGAACATTTTCAATGCCGACCATTTCCCTCTCTGGTACCGAAGAGCCGCCGAGCAGATTCCAGGGAGCTTCGTCTACTCCATCCCCTTCAGCACAGGTGGGCCACTTAGTGTGGGATGGGGACAGAGCTCTGTATGTCTGTCTCATGCTGCTGGCCCTGTCGTTGTGAGGGGTTTGTCTGAATGCCAAGGAAAGCCAAGTTCAACCTTCAGAGTCAGTGCTGACTATCAGACCAAGCCTGAGCCAGTGACCCACTCCATAACAGAAAAAGTCCCAAACACACTGGAGGCTTAACTTAACCAAACTGCACACAGGGCATTTCAAGACGCATCACTGTTATTGTGTACCCTGTGCTATTATAGCCTCCATGCAAAGAGAAAGATCAGGCATCTTTTCTAGAAACTTCAGTGAGTCTTACCACTTCATAGATCCTCAAATTCTTACTTGTAATGAACCAGTGAAATTGAGAGAGTGGAGGCAGGCCCTGTGCAGTTATGTTCTTTTGAAATAGGAGCAGGGGAGACAGAATCTTGCTTAACTTGCCTGCTTCAGCTTCCTTAAGGCTAGGATTATGGGTGTGTACCACCACACCCAGCAGGACCAAGGCTTTGTATATATGCATGTATACCCTTCAATCCCCTCTAATGTCCATTGTGAGCCATGAAGCTGATGATACTTCTAATGTTAAGATACTATGCTGTGGTGGAAAAAATGAAGGTCATTCCACCTCCCTCCGAAAGTAAGTGGTGTCTTGTTGCCAACTCTGGAAACATGCCTCTGTTGTCCCTGGCTTTTTCTTATCTCCAGCAGAGGTATTTACAGTGCTTGCTCCATGGAAGGCTCTGTACAAGCCTTTCTAGAAGCAGTACAGGCAAGACCTGGCTGTATAAACTTGGACTGCTTTGTAGGCACATTCTATTTGAATGCTAATCTCTTACAAACACTCTTAGCTGAACTCCTCCGAAAGGAAACTTCTCATTGCTTGATGTACGAAAAGCCTTCTATAGGTCTTGATGCTTTCTTGTTTCCATGAACGAAAATGTTTTCAGAAAGAATGTCTTTGAAATTTGGAGAAGACGTATTGGCAGTAGTCCTGCTAGCTCATGGGATGGACATGTTAGTAAGACAGTCCTTCACTGATGGGAAGGAAAGGCTGAATATTACTGGTGAGATTCTCTCACGGGGCGGTGGTGGGGGGGAGACATTTTCAATTTGATCATCCAATAGCTTCCTCCTTTCTGGTCTGTTGCTGATAAACATCTGAGTTTTGATGCCTCACATCTGTGGAGTTTCTCAAATGCAAATTCCCAGGGTCTGAAGGTCTTGATTTATACCTAATCTGTATCACATTTTTATTGCTGGAACTATCACCTGTGGTAGTTTGAATGTGCGTCCCCGCCCCCAGGCTCAGTTCTTTTGTTAAGCTTGTGACTTGGATCTGGCTGGAGAGAGGTGTGAGCTCTGCCCGGCCCTGCTGCTCGCTGCCCTTCTGTGCTTGCTGCTTGGTGTTGTGGTCTGGTGATGGTCCCTCTGTACTTGGATGTATGGAAGCAGCTTATTCTGCCACTGATGGAATTGGGTCTGTAAGCTTGAAATAAATCTTTTCCTCCCGTAAACTGTGTCTGGCTTGGAGGTTCACCCCAGCAACATGAAAGCTGAGTATATCACCTGAGCCATAGCGAACTCTTTCATTCTGCTGTAAGTCTGTGAACAATAACATTGTTTCCTATCTCATGAGACTTCCTTTCTCATGGTAATATGAAGAAAAAAATAGACCTTTCCTTGATGTCTCTCTGATTCTACACTGGTGTTGTGAAGTCTGTGAGGTGTGGCCTTTTCCTATGAGAGATGGCAAGATCCCCTGACTGCTTTGCATATGGAAGCAGTATTTTACTGAACATTTAATGCAATCATATAATGAAAAGAAATTTTACCTTGTTCATAGTAAAGTTATGAATGATGTAACATCTTAGGACATTTCCTGACTACTTAATTTTCTCTTGGGTTCAAGAAAAATCTTTAAAATCGCCCAGCATAAATCATGTGGTAAGGCCCTCTCCTGTTGAATATCTGTACACACTAGGAAAGTAGCATTTTTCATTTTTCTTTGCTCCTTAGACTTGGTCGGGGAGAAACTTTCTAATTACTTTGGTTTGTTCAAATTCAAGCTTTTCTTGCTAGGTTCTCAGTTCAGTGGTGTCCAGTCAATTCACCTGCCCTGAGCTATTTTTTTTTTTTCTTTTCTGAGGCAGGAACTAGATTAAGTGGGCCTTCAGAGCTTGTGTCTAGCATGTTGCAATTCATGAGCATTGGGACCATTGCTAGTCTAGGAAGTCTCTTCATATGAATGCCGTTTTGTTACCACAGTAGCGAGAGTTTGTTTTCAGTGATGCTTTCATCGTGACTCTTTCTTTCTATTCAGGATGGTTTTGCCCAGGAAAACTGGGCTTGAAATTCAAATTCAAATTCTGTAAGTCAGTTAAGATTTATCCAACAAAACAGAGTGATGTCTACCAAATTATTGGAAAGTAATTTCAAAATTATTTTTATGCATTTAAAAAAATTTTATTTGGGCTGAAGAGACAGCTTAGCAGTTAAGGTACTTGTCTGCAAAGCCAAAGGACCTCAGTTCAATTCCCCAGGACCCATGTGAGCCAGATGCACAAAGGGGCACATGCATCTGGAGTTCATTTGCAGTGGCTGGAAGCCCTGGCGTGCCCATTCTCTCCCTCCCTCTCTGTGCCTCTTTCCCTCTCTCAAATAAATAAATAATATAAAATATAAAAATATTTTATTTTTTTGAGAGTAAAAAGCAGGTAGAGAGAGAGGCAGGTGCAGAGAATGGGTATGGACCTCCAGCCACTGTAAATGAACTCCAGGTACATGCACCACCTTGTGCATCTGGCTTTACATGGGTCCTGGGGAATTGAATGTGGGTCCTTTGGCTTTGCTGGTAAGCACCTTAACTGCTGAGCCATCTTTCCAACCCTCAAAATTCTTTTCTATGTAGCATTCCATGGCTGTGTTTATAGATGAAACAGGACCATGGACATAAGTAAACATTTCAATTAGTAACCATAGGTCGTATGGTTCCTCAGTGGTGGCCAGTTGTTTGGATACAAAGAGCTGGACACTTCTCTAAGCAGGTGGTAACTCAGCACAGTGATTCCCAAGCTGATGGCCAAGTGTCCACATCCCAGAGCACTCTGGGCTTCAGGAACACAGCCAAGGTGCAGTTTGCAGATGTGTGGCTTGGGGCCAATATGACTGTTCTCTGAACGTGCCCACTGGCTCTTCGTGTTTACTGTGACGGCTTCCTCTCTACAGGAGCAGTGAACAGAAGCAACGTGGTGACAGCAAGTACCTCCATCCAGCTCCTGGATGAGCGCAGATCTCCCGTAGTGGCAGGTAATAAATAGTTGTGGTCCATGTGTGTGACACGCATGGGGATTCTCTCTACCTGGCTGGTTAGCTATGTCTGGGTAGCATTGTTACTCTCCAAAAAGAGGTTTTAGAAGGAGAAACAAAAATCATCTGTCATCTCCTCCAGACTCAGTCTCAGATGGCTGTTTGGTGTGATGCAAACAGCAGGAATCTTTCCCAGGGTTTCGGGTTAACTCTGAGCCAACAGGCTATTGCTGGGACATGCAGTGGAGAATCTCTTAACAGTACGTATCATGCATGTTTCAAGTGAGGTCCAGATTGCCACTGATTCTTTTCATTAATTGGTTTTAAGGTTGGGTCTTCCTCTAGCCTAGGCTGACTTGGAGCTCACTCTCTCTGTGTAGCCCAGGCTGGCTTCCAGCTCACAGCAACCTCCTACCTCTGCCTCCCGAGTGCTGGGATTAAAGGTGTGCACAACCATGCAGCTGATTTCCACTTTTTATATCTATTGAGCATAAAAGAAATTAAGGGTTTATTTTTGGCAAACATACATTGCAATATGTCCTTCTCCCCACAGACCAAGATTTTCATTTTCACTTCATCCTCCTGAAAAATGAGAATTAGATGTGTCTGCAGGTGTTGGGTTTGGGACCAGGAGAAAGCCAAGACATTTCACAGTTAAGTCTTGGCCCATCCGTTTCTGATCCTCAGATCTCTCAGGAGTGCTAGTAGATGTCTAAGGCTGGCTGAGGGCTTTCATTAGTGGTATTTGGGCTAAAGGACTGGGAACCTACAACAGCCCTCTTGCATAGACAGTTGCTGGAGAGACTAGGGCCTGAGAGCATGCCTGGCACTCGGTCCATGCTGATGTATTCTGCATGCTTCAGGTGATGGATGGGAGATGCGCTCCAAGCACTCTCCTGATACTGACTAGGCTTACCAGAGGGAGTCATTTGCTTGGGAGGGGGGCGGCCTCCCTCACTGAGCTGGCTATAAAGTGACTTTGAACATCAGTTCCGGTTTCTCTGCCCACCATGGTGGTTTGTAGAAAGAGAGGCAGAGGAGCAGACCTATGTGAAGTGTTTGCTTTTTGGCTGGGAAATGCTGCTTTTTCTTCCATCTCACTTCTGACATGACCTGTGCATCATAATTATATTAGCAGAGACTGAAAGATTTGGGGATAGTCACCCTGGTTATCTTGGGGTTGTTGGATATGACAAGGAAGACAGTCCTATATATCTGACCTGTAGCTGATCTTGAACCAGGCAGACCTACAATTAATCAGCCAAGAGATATGGGCTCTGAGAATTCACCACTGCTGTCTTCAAATGTTGTCACTTAATGTCTCATGTTCCTTGAAGAAAGCAGGAGACAGGATCATTTAACTCAGCAAGATTTATTTTTGCTTAAAGGAGGTCAGACTTGCTTACCTCCAGGCTGTCCCTGCCAGCTAATTCTAGAGGAATGTTATCTCCTGGGGGTTGAAGCCATATGTAACAGCTGTCAAAGACACAGTCTGGCCCAAACAGTTTATCTGGTTCAAAATTTCTCTTATAAAATCCTTTTGATAGTCTCATTTTGTTATCATAAATGGTATTATTTAGGTATGTTTTAAAGTCACTGTGCTTACCCTAGCTTCCTCCATCCAAGTTGAAAAGTGACATTCAAATGTGGCCAAATGCTTACTATTTCATAAGTGTCCATTTGGCTGCGCATGAGTGAAATGGGAACTTGGCCAAAGGACTCATCCATGTTAGAGGGGAGCATGTATTTTACAAGTGGCTTTCTGGCCTGTTGTTGACTTCCATCATTGGCCAACGACCACAGCCACAAGAGACTCATTTTGACACACCTTGCTGGGTTAGAAAAAGCATCACCTATTTGTTGCTTTTTAAGTGTGTATCATGTGATCTTCAAGTGTGTATCATGTGATCTTCAAGTTCAGAATATAATTGTGAAACTAGGCTAAGAGGTAAGATCATCTGGAGAGCTGTGTTTTTAATTTAGACCTTTTCTTTAAAAATTTATTTACTTATTTATTTATGTTAGAGAGAGAGAGAGAGACAGAAAGAAAATAAGTATGGACCTCCTGCTACTGCAACTTAAGTCCAGGCACCTGGGACATGGGACACTTTGTGCATCTGGCTTTACATAGGTACTGGGGAGTTGAGCCCGGGCCATCAGGTTTGCAAGCAAGTGCCTTTATTCCTTGAGCCATCTCTCCAGCCTTTAGTTCAGACTTTTTAAAACCTGGGGACTACTAACCTTCCTTTTCCAATTGTGTTTGATAGGCATGAGATGAAACAGCTTTGCTTAGTTTTGATCTTGAGGAGTGCCATGGAAACAGCCCCACAGAGGCGTTGACCTCAGGGGGACCTCTCTGTCTTCCTCAAGGACAGCCCGGGCTTCCATGGCTCTGCCTGTACGCTCCTTGTCAGTCACTGTGTGTTGAGGTTCCATGACATTCCTCTGTGTTTTCCCCTAATTAATTAGACAATGTTTACCATTCCAGAAATTAAAGGAGCCTTTTTTTTTCAGTTGGGGAAGGAAACTTGTTTTGGCAGATGAAGATGAATCTGCGAACAGGCTCGTTCCCCATTGGCAGGCCTCTGACAGCAGATGGGACACAGCCGACCAGCAGGAATTTTGGGGGGCTCAATGAAATCCTTGTGTGCAATTGGAAACAAAAGGTGTGCAACTCAGCAAATAATTCTTACCAACCCCTTTGAAAAAGTTTCCCCATCGCCCAGCCTGCCCCTGGTCTTCTCATGTTCATTGGCTGTGTGTATGCTGGTTCTGAGGAAGAAAGAAATTTTCTTCTTTTTTTCTTGTTTTCTTTTTTAAACAAAAACATTTAGAAACCCATCTGTCAATGACACCTTTGAAGAAAGAGCAGTTGGACTGGGCAGGAGTCCATTTGTATATCAGCTCCGATGCATACATGGGCTCCATCCATCATCTGGGCCTGTGACATAGCTGACTGGCCTCCTCGTGGGGACTGCCAACTCCCCAGCTGCCACCAGTGTGCTTCATTTTCTTAATTGCTTTCCCAGGGCAGCCCCATATTGCCCTTTCCAGTCTTTCCAGGGCCCTGGAGCCTTCTGAGTATGTCAGGCCCCTAAACCTGTTTGTTTGATTTTTCTATTGTAATTGGAAATGCAAACCTTGGCCTGGGGAAATCCATGTGAATTTGCTGCTTACTCTGTACATAGCTTGTACACACATGTTCTCGGGTCAGTACCAGTGTGTCTAAGATAGAGGTGAGATCATTAGCTTTCTGGCTTTCCTCTGTGTCAGTCAGTTTGGGGATCTGATGAGAAAGTAGATATAAAGAAATGTTTAAAAAAAAACAGGATCTAAGAGTGACTTTTAAAATATTTTTTATTTATTTATAAGCAGAGAAAGATAGAAAGAAGAAAGACAGACAGAGATAAAATGGGTAAACCAGGACCTACAGCCACTGCAAATGAACTCCAGATGAATGTGCCACTTTGAGCATCTGGCTTTACATGGGTAACTGGGGAATTATACTCAGGTCGCTAGACTTTGCAAGCAAGTGCCTTAACCACTGCGCCATCTCTCCAGCCCCATGGGGTGACCTTTCACCTTCTACTTGTATTCATTCTACTTGTTCATTCATTCAGTAAACATGCCTTTTTCCTGTTTTAACCAGGTACTCTAGCTATTAGGGAATAGTAACAGGCTCTGTATTGACATCTCCTCCCTTCCCAAAGGTCTACAAAACAGCAGTTATTTAGACTACCGAGCACTCATGAATTCGAGAGCTGAGTGATTAGCTGGAAGGTCCTAGAGGTCAAGAATTTTGTGCTTCTTACCCTCTGTTCCTCAAAGTGTAGTTAGTGGAGTATCCTGACCCTGGTGGACAGACTACAGTGAGGAGTTTATCCATTGAATGGAGCTCCTAGAAACCGGCTTTATTTTAACTCACTGTCGCCACTTGGCTCTTGGTGGGGGAGTACGAAGGCCTTGTCCTGTAGACCAACTACTATAGGACCACCGCTGCCATGGTGGGGATGGAAATGAGCTAGAGAACTTAAGACATGCGAGAGGAGGAAACTGAGTCAAACGTTGATGGAAGGGTGGCTCTGCATGGGTCTTCTTCCCCTCCTGGGATGGTTTGCCCTTTATTCACCAGCCAGACTCTGATGAACACAAGACTCCCAAGCTCACCCTTACAAACTTGTCCTCTCTGATGAGGATGAATGCTAGAATATCAGCGTTTGCTTTGAAACGTGCGTTCCCACACATTGTTATCCAATATCGTTCCTAGCAATATTCCATGTTGTCATCTTCAATCCTCGTGAGTGTTCCATAAGCAGAGACTCCCCAGTCATCTTTGGATTCCCTGGTCCAAATACAAGGGCTAATGTATAGTAGGTACATGAACAATATTGCTGGAATAAATGATCCAAGGGAGATAGACACCAGTAGCTAGGTACTGAAGCTTGCCAAACCCAAACCATACAACCTTTAAAAAATATTTTATTTATTTGCAAGGATATCAAGGGAGAGAGCCAGAGAGAATGGGCACAGCAAGGCCTCTAGCTATTGCAAATAAATTCTAGACTCATGTGCCATCGTGTGCTTCTGGCTTTAAGAGGGTACTGGGGAAATGAACTGGATCCCTGGGCTTTGCAGGCAAGCATCTTAACTGCTGAGCCATCTCTCCAGCCCTCAAACAATACAACCTTTTGTCTTGACTACAATGCTAAGGGAGATTCTCAGCGGCAAAACTCTACCCATACTGTAGTAATACAACCCACCCCCATGAAAAAGGAAAATGGTTTGATATCCTATCCTAATGCCATCTGTATCAGACCAGTAGTTATCTCTTCATTGAGTCCTTGTGTTCAAGGTAAATTGGAGGCTAGTGTGGTTCTTAGAAAAAAAAAAAAAGTGCAGGGCTAGGGAGAGTGCGTGGTCTGTAAAGTCCATGTCATGTAAGCGCAGGGACCAAGTTCAGAGCCCCAGCACTCGTGTAAAAGCAGGGCGCTGAGTATGGCAGCTTGTGCCTGGGAGTTCAGTGTGGGGAGCAGAGACAGGGGGTTTGGTATGACTCACTGGTTATCTGAGATAGCCAAATTGGTGAGTTCCGGGTTCGGTGAGAGCATGTGTCTCCCCAAAAATAAGATGAAAGAGTGATTGAGGAAGACCCCTGTTGTCAATCTTTGGTCTCTACATATATGCACACCTGCACAAACCCATGTGCAACACACATACCTATCACAATCACACACACACATGCACAAAGAAGGTTTATAGATATGAGAGCATTGGTTTCATACAGGTATTTTTTCTAAACAGTTTTATTGAAGTATATTTGCATAACCAAAATCCATGTTTTCAATCGTTAAATTCAATGATTTTTAGTAATATGGGAGGGGAGTCCTGATCCTCCAGCTTGTCCCTGGCAAGGAACACAGATTATATTAGACCCACTCATGAGGAAAATTTGGAAAGATAGATCATGTGGTTTCATGTGCATAATTCAAGGCAGTGGTATGAAGAGGAAGATTCCATTTTAACTAGCTAATTAGGAAAGTGATTAACATCACTGGCCATTAACAGATAAGTGCTGTTTAAACTAACTCTAGTGTGTAACGTGGGCTCTCATTAGAATTGAGTGAATAATGTTAAGAAAAATGTTATAGGCAAACATCTAGCCTGACCTCATTGCTCTGGTGGAAACGTACAAGGAGTTAACTATTGGGTCAGAAATTACAGGTCAAATCTGCATGGATACACCTCTGACTTTTGACATCTGAGAAAAGGAAATATTTTATCATCACAACGTGCTTATTCACTAAACCACTAAAAATCAGGGGCAGTCAGTCTTGTCCCCTGGGGGCATTTCACAACATGTAGAACTGGTTAGAAAATGCTGCTGGTATGTTCTGGGTGGAGGTGAGTTGTGGCAGTCATTTAAGGGCATAGGGCAGTCCTGCCTCTCTAGAAAAGCTAAGCAGAAAAAACCAGCGTGGTCAGCAGTGGCCAAGGGGAGGGTGCCCGTGTCACATTCATACACATGTGCACGTCGGGGTTACACGTCCCAGGTGGGGCGTCCCTAATGAAAGACCTGAGCAGAAACCTGAATGAGGCGATGCAGCCAGTATGGAAAGGCCTGTGGGGACAGCAGAGGTAACTGCCTTCTAGAATCTGAAGGAATTTGGGGTGAGATGCCTCGTGCCTGTATTCATGTTTCAGGAGGGCATTCAAGACCTGAATGACTGCTTCCAGACTGGAGGCCCCTGCCAGGTGCTGATGGACAAATGGTGCAGGGAGGTGAGAGTCCATGTAGGAGGTGAAACTTCTTCTTTTCCCTAATTTTTTTTGGGGGGGTGGTGGTGGAAGACAGTGCTTTCTTTTTATTTATTTATATTTTATTTATTTATTTGAGAGAGAGGGAAAGAGAAAGAGGTACATAGAGACAATGGGCACGCCAGGGCCTCCAGCCACTGCAAATGAACTCCATATACCTGCACCAGCTTGCACATCTGGTTTATGTGGATCCAGGGAAATTGAACCTGGGTCCTTAGGCTTTGCAGGCAAGCGCCTTAACCACTAAAGAATCTCTCCAGCCCAAGGCAGTGCTTTTTAAGAAAACAGATATGTGGGGATGTCATGCAGGGACAAAGGGTTGTTGAAGTAGTAAACATCTTGGAAATGGACTCGCAATTCCGTTGGATTCCACTGTAGGTGCCATCAGAACAGCTGTTCTGCGAGGCCCAGAAGCCCACAACAAGAGCATGTTCAGGATTACCACTCCAGAAGGAAAAATAGCCCAGGGTCCAGAGAAACTGGATCCTCTAGGCTAACTCTAGGGCACTCACTCCCAAGGGCCACCATCTAACACATCATGCCACTATGCACTCAAAACACAGCAGCTGAACTGCGGGATAGCAGGCTCTCACAGCACTTGTGCTCCAAGTTAGCAAGTCGGGTCAACTGTTTTTGAAGCTAGGGTAAATTTCAGTAGGAATGTTAGTGTGACCTATGGATCTAGGAATGAACACAGGGCTTTCCCCAATGCCACACCAGTCAGGGCTTTCCTCCTCATATTTAAATAGCTTTAAAATGTACATGGGGTCTAGAGAAATGGCTTAGCAGTCAAGGCACTTGCCTATGAGCCAAATGACCCAGGTTCAATTCCCCAGTACCCACATAAATCAGGTACACAAGGTGTTACATGCATCTGGGTTTTGTTTACAGTGGCTAGAGGCCCTGGCGTGCCATTTTATCTCTCTCTCTCTCAAATAAATAAATAATTTTGGGGAAGTACATTGAGGTTTTTAGTACATAGGTGAGTTTTCTCATGCCCAGTGTCATGCTCTATGAAATATTGCATTATTGTGGTGGTATCTTGACATATTTCATACTTAAACCTTGAAACATGAATATTCATTAAAGGTGTCTTACACCAGAGATCAGGAAATTATAGCCCATAGGGCCAAATCTAGTTTGCTGTGGATTTTGTCTTTATAAGCTCTTCTTCTTTTTTTTTTTTAAAAAAGGCATTTTATTTACTTATTTATTTATTTGAGAGAGAGTGAGAGAGACAATGAGACAAACAGAAAGAGAATGGACATGCCAGGGCCTCCAGCCACTGCAAATGAACTCCAGATGCATGTACCACCTTGTGTAACTGGCTTACGTGGGTACTGGGGTTTGAACGGGGGTCCTTTGACTTTGCAGGCAAACACCTTAATCACTAAGTCATCTTTCCAGTCCTTTACAGGTTTGTGGTTTTTTTGGTGTGTGTATGTGTTTGTGAATATAGAGTATGTGTGTGGTGTGGTATGTGGTATATGCACATGTGTGTGAGAGGCATGTATGCATACATACATGTTTGTGCAGAGCGCAGAGGAGAACACTGGGCATTCTTCTCCTACACTTCATCCATATTTCTTTCCATGAGATGGGGAGGTGTCTCTTCTTCAACCCAGAGCTGCTGTCTGTAAGCAAGCCCCAGCTATTCTTTAGTTTTGACCCACCATGAACTGGGGTTACAAGTGCATTTGGCTGTGCCCCCAACTTTTTAGTGTGAGTTCTGAAGAGTTAAACAAGGCCAGCTTAAATGACAACTACTCTTAACTATTGAGGCTCTTCCCCAGCCCGATTTTTATAGTTTTATTAAGATATCTTTTATGTACTATAAAATTCATGTAAAATGTACCTGTTTTAAAGGTACAGCTCTCTAGCTTTTAAATATGCTGAGAGAGTTGGACATCTCTCACTACAATTTAACTTTAGAACCCTCAAAATCTTAAAAAGATCCCAGGAGAGCCGGGTATGGTGGCGCACGCCTTTAATCCCAGCACTTGGGAGGCAGAGGTAGGAGGATCGCTGTGAGTTTGAGGCCACCCTGAGACTACATAGTTAATTCCAGGTCAGCCTGGGCCAAAGTGAAACCCTACCTCGGAAAAAATAAACAAAACAAAAATCCCAGGAGAATCTCCTACATCCTTAGTAGCCCACCTTAGCCCTAGGACCACTAATCTACTTTTTCAATGGATTTACATATTTTGGGCTATTTCAAATAAATGGAATTATATATGACCTTTTGTGATTGGCTTCGTTCACTAACATATTTTTAAGGAACATCTATAGTATATCATAAACTAATACTTCATTTTTCTATGGCTAACAAATATTCCATTGTACAAGTATATAATTAATTTATCCATTCATAAATTGCAGGCAAGTACAGTGTTTCTACCTTTTAGCCATTATTAATATTGTTGATATGCACATTCATGCACAAGTTATGGTGTGACATATGTTTCTTTCTCCTGGATAGAAGTAGGAATAGAAATTTGTCATATGGCAACCTTACATTTGATATTTTGAAAACCTACAAGCCTGTTTTCCATTGTGACTGTTCTGTCTTAGGATCCTACAAGCAGCACATGAGAGTTCCAATTCCTCCACATCCTTGCCAGCATTTATTCTCACCTGTCTTATTAATTTTGGCCACCTCAGTGACTACTAATGACTTACACTGAATATCTTTTCATTTGCTTACCAGCCACTTGCAATATTTTCGTGAAAGATCTCTATTCAGGGCCTTTGACTTATTTAAGTTAGATTATTTATCTTTTTGTCAAGTTACAGTTCTTTCTGTGTTCTGGAAACAAGCACCTTGTTGCATATCTGCTGCTTGTCTTTTTAAATAAAGTTGCACTGGAACAGAGCCATGCCCCTGTGGACACCTTCCTGCTCAAATAGAGAGCTGGGTTGTTGGAAAGAAATCTTGTGGATTACAGTCCTAAAGTATTCATTTCCTGGCCCTTTACAGAAAAAAGCTTGCCAACCCATGTTTTATGTTAAAATGTGTCACATGGTCTATTTAAAACAAAAAAAACAAAAAAAAAAAAAAAAAAAAAAAACACCAACCCATCACTGATTGGTTCGCTCACCTCTTCTGTCACATTGTTAAGAAAATGAAGTGATATTGAAATCAGAGGTTGTGTAAAGGAATGTTGACAACAGGGCTTCATGCATCAGAAATCGTCTGTCAGTTGTGCCTAATGCTTTGGTGTATGTGGTTACACGGCAATCCCCATCAAAGACCCCGGGCTTTCTAAAAATACATGTTCTCTTTGTCAGTCAAGACAGCGATTTACTTAATCTTCACTGTGGTGGATAAAGCCCGGAACATTGTAATCAGCCGAGTACTTGGAGCAGCACTGGGCACACCCCCACGTGCTGTGGTGGGAACCAGTTTATGAGGGTCTTCCTCTCTCCCGCTCTCCCTTCCTTCTTTCTTTCCTTTTTGCAGGGAGCAGAAGAGATTTGGGGAATTACTTAACTGCTTGATCCAAACAAATCTCCCAGGGACCTCCTTGGGATTCAGATCTTGGTTAAGATGAGTGCAGATGTGAGGGAGTAAAGAGCTCATGGAGGATCAAGGAGCCAACATGAATCTCACCTCCCTGAGAAGAGAGGGACAGATGTGAGCAGTCCAGGGCAAGCTAAACCTCCTAGGCTTTGGACTCTGTTCCACGGGGGATGGGCTTGGCCCGGCTGTGATTTAAAAGAAGGGACAGTGCTGATCAAAGGCTTTTGTTCCCAGTGCCTCCCAAGGTCTATGTTCACCAAAAGCTCCTGGGGTCTCTGCTGAGTGAAGTCATTCTCCCTTGGCCAAGTCATAGGACACATGACCCAGCTCACACAAGATGAGAACTGTGCCTAAATTCAGAAGGGAACTGGGAACTGGCTCCGTGGATAAAGGGTCTGCTGCACCAGTGTGAGGATATGACTTCGGGTGCCCCAGAGCTCCCACAAAGTGTCAAGCATGGTAGTGCATACCCGGGAGGCAGACACGAGGGCGTCCTGGGGCTCCCTGTCTAGCTAGTGGAGCTGCATGAATGAGCTCTAGTTCAGCACGAGTTCCTGCATCAAAGAACAAAGTGGAGGGCAATTAAGATGCCCACGTCAACCTCTGGCCTCCACAGCTACACGCACGCACGCACGCACGCACGCACGCACGCACGCACACCAAAAGGCTTCACGTTGCACAGCTCTTCCTAGCGTCTTGACAGCTAGTTAATGAGGAGGAGGCTTCCAGCTCAGCTCCAGCTTGATTCCTCAGTGTCCTACAGTCCAAACATGTGATATCTTCAGCCATAGGGTCTTACCCTCTCCTTCTGGTGGGCAACAAAGAGCCTTGGCAATGGCCTGTAATGTTTTGATAGCATCAGGGGCCTGCCTGGCCAACAACTCACTGGCAGATATCCCCCCTCTGGCATGGGAAATTTTCTAGTAACAATGTAAACACGTGGTATAACACTGATCATATGTGTCCTGTGCTGTGTGTGAGAAGCAAGTCTCTGGATCCAGCATCGAGGGAAGTGTCTAATTAGAGCATGGGTACCAGGAGGTTGGAAACCCTGACAGCCGGCCACCTGCTGTAACCCATAAGGTTCTAGATGATCTGACCCTTAGACACCCTCTAACTTCGCTCCCTCAACAGTGGTCACACTGTCTCCTGGGGGCTCTTCAGACACACAAAACATGCTAACACCTCCCTCAGTGCCTCTGTACCAGCTATACCTTTTTCCTGGGACATCTTCCCATTAAACCTCTTCACCAGTGGTTCCTTCGTGTTTCTTTTCAAATATTTTCTCAGAGAAGGCTTTCCTGTCACCAAATATTGGTAAATTGCATGGTGCCACGAAAGGACACTAACTTTGACATCTTCAGACCCGTTCCATCTTGCAAAGCACCTAGGTTTGGGCTTTGGGAAGACTTGTATCTAAATGTCAGCTCCATCATTTACTGGTGGAATTACCTTGGGCACATTTGTGCTTTGGACCCGTTTGTAAAATGGCATTAAACTTCCCATGTTTTGTTCAATATAAGACTGATGGAAAATTATTGTGTTTAGAAGCCACCTGCAAAAGTGGTTGCTCAATAACCATTGGTGGTGTAATTGTCTTTATTCAAGTGATTAGTGCAATGATGTCATAGTCTAGGTATTGTGGTGGGCTGTAGAATGAACAGAGTGTGTGTGTGGGGGGGGTAAGCCTGCTTTATTCATGCTAAAAAAAAAAAAAAGGCTTCTGCAACTGGATTTACCGGGCATGCAATTAATTCTGTGTGTGACTTTTGGAAAGTTTCTTTCCTTTTCCATGCTTCTCTTTCCTATCTGTAAAACAAGGGCACTGAACTATATCAGGGCAGCAAAGAGCTTTAATCTCCTGTGTCAACTCCATTTGATCCATTGTAGGCACCTGGAAAACAGATTGCAAAAGGATTCTGAGAGCTTGTCTGGGCTCAGCTGATATGTCCTGGTCGGTAAGTCACGCCCGCAATGGCCAGGATGGCTGCTGTGCTGAAATTTCCCAGGCCCAGATTTTAACACTGGTGGAGTCCTTGCTTGGCTCCTCAGCCCCTTGATTCTCTTTCTAGGTTTTCCTGATGGACCTGTGAGAAACCAGGTGACATCCTATCCATCGGGACAGACATGAGGGGAGAAGTAGGCATGGATAGTTGAGTCAGGAATCTAAAAGGAGGGCTATAAAGTAGGAAGCCATGTCTCTGGATGGGACAAAGGTTTTTTTGAGGCCTCTTTGCAATTTGAGCAGTAAAGAATAAAGAATTTTCATCAAGAAGGAACACAGGATAGTCCCCTGAGGTTTTGCATATAAACCACACTCTAGTGATGCTTTGTGGGGTTCGAATACCTGGTAGGTTCCTGTCAGTAGCATTTAGCAGATGTACTCACAGGGATTTACCACCCTAGAAACAGTAATTGCCTGGTCTGCCGAAAGTTCCAGGTTTCAAACAGCTGCTGTATAACTCTGAATGTGTGGTGTAGATAGGTTCTTTTATGCATTGATATGGCCACTCCTTTTGTTAGGCTCTAAGATTCCTTTCTTTTCTTTTTTTTTTTTTTAAGCTATAGTTGGTTAACCTAAACAGTGAGAGTTGATGCCCATGAAACTTCTAGAGGGAACCCAAGTGTGAATTGCTTCTCTGTCTTCTGTGTTTTTTTTTTTATTATTATTTTTTATTTTGGGGGAGAGACACAGAGAGAGAGACAGAGAGAGAAGGAGAGGGAGACAGATAGAGATGGGCGCGCCAGCAGTCTCTCAGCGGCTGTGAACGAAATCCAGATGTGTGCGCCCCCTTGTGGTCAAGTGCGGCATTGCGCCCTTGCGTCACTTTGCACCTGGCTAAACGTGGGACCTGGAGATTGGAACCGGGTTCTTAGGCTTAGCAGGCAGGCGCCTTAACCGCTAAGCCATCTCTCCAGCCCTGTCTTCAGTTTTTATGAGGAAATTCTGAGAGAAATAAGCTACTCAGTTATCCACTGTCATTTTATCATCTTAGGCACAATATTCTTTCAGCAGAGTCCCAGCTATTTGCCTTGACTGAACGCTTTTCAGGTCCTCACTTGACAGGACAGTCTCTTCCTCCATGGGAGAGTGAGATCTGCCTTTCCCTTCCTGCACGCCTCACTGCAGGGCGCTATGGCACCTGCCTACTTATTTGTGACCTCTGGCCAAGCAGAAATCACCTGAATGCTATCATAATTTTTTTAAAAAATATTTGATTTATTTATAAGCAGAGAGAGACAGAGGGAGGAGAACATGGGTGTACCAGGGTATCTAGCCACTGCAAACAAACTCCAGGTGCATGTTGTGTGCATCTGGTTCATGTGGGTACTGGGGAATCAAACTTGGGTCGTTGGGTTTTGTAGGCAAGTGCCTTAACCACTTGAGAAATCTCTCCAGCCCATGACTTTTTAAATTAAAACAATGGAAATTATGTATTAGATGAGCTCAGATATAATAAGCACTAAACATGACTGTTGCCCTAATTTTCCCTCATCCAGGCTCTACGATGAAGGGCATTTTTACAGGGGAACTCTCCGAGTGGGATGGCAGTAATAAAGAGCTGAAAATAAGAGATGAGACATTTGTAAATTACCCCTCATGAGCTGCAGCAATTGTAAACAATAATCTGTGGCTCTTGCAGAGGTACCCTGCAAATTGGAACTTTCATCTGCAGTACATTTAACAGTTAAAAGTTTTCATTTTTCATATTAACAAATGATAACTCCACAGTTGTTCTTCTAAACAGTCTGATTTATATTTTTTTCTGTGCAGAGAAGCTATTGACATTTCAGACTAAGTCATGATTTTCATTGCCAACTTCTGTTTGTGGTCACTTTTAGGCATCCATTTGAGTGTACGTATGCATCATTTTAATCATTTTCCTTGAAGATTAGGTATTAAGCCCGAGTTATCATCTGTATTTAGACATTTAATAAGACATGGTGTTGACAAGTGAGGATTCTTGCCACATTCAGGGTTTTGTGCAAAGTACTACAAGCTCTCTCATGTAATCTCTGTGGGGTGAGGACAAGGCTGACCTGCATGTCACCCAATCTTGTCAGGGCACGGTGCACTGCACTTAGAAGAAGCATGTTCTGTTGGCCTCACAGTTCCTAGCTTACATGAGAGAGAAGCCGTCATGGTGGTCTGGATTGGAGTCCACGCAGCCACAGGCCTTCCCATGAGTCTCTATTGTCTTGTCCTATTCTTTTTGAAATTATAATTTTAATGCATATTAATTATATAAATGAGTTCACTGTGATATTCCATAAATGCATATGTTGTACTATTTATTTACTACATAGTATATCCAGGTTTATTTTAGTATTCAGAAAAAAATGCTATGATCCACATTTAAACTCCTCCCCCCCAGAAAGATAATCTGACAAACATCATTGTTTCAAAAAGACAGTCCGTCTTTAGCCCATGGATGTACAGAACTCATACTTATGAGTTATTAGACATCTGTCTACCCCATGCACATGCAAACCCTCCATTCACATTCCAGTCAGGGAGTGGACTACTGACTTAGGATTCAAACCAATTTTTCCATGGCCTTAAGGGGTGAATGTTGAGCCAGTCCCTTGAATGGCAAATGTGCTTTATCCTTTGAACCAACTCCAATTGATTAGTTCTGGTTGCCTATAGTGCTGTCTTAAGAAACCATCTGTGGTGTATTTGGGGCTCAGCTGGGAAGAGTGCTGGGATTGATTAGCAATGTCTGTCATGGCCTCTGGAGGGACAGCTTGCCCTATATTTGTCATTTTCTGCTTTTAACATTTCTTTAACTCCTCTGTGCTCCCAATGACAGTCTGAAACAGCGCCTGCAAGCAGGAGCTGAGAGAGAACAGGTATATTCCACTTTAAGAAAACCTAGCATGAAAAAATGCAAATTTGCAAAATGCATAAATCTGGAGCCAATTATTTCCATTACCAAAAAGATTCCATGAAAGGTTCTTTTAAATAGCGAGAGCTCCCCTACTGCCTTAAAATGATGATTCAATTTACAAAAATTCACTTTGCATGCAATGAAGCACTCTTCAGGCCCATGTCTGTGGACTCAGCGAGCCACACCTGATGGTTTGGGTTTTTTACTTTTTTTTAAGCCACGCCTCAGTACTATTCAGGATGGCTGCCACCACGTATATTCAGCCCCCTGGTAGTTCCCACTCTCCAAAGACCTCCTTCTTCCTGCCCGTCCCAGAGTGTTGAGCAGACAATCTGGGTGGTGATTAACAGCTGCTGGCTCCCATCCGGAGACGGCTGCATTTCATTAGTGGATAAACTGATTGCTTGGAGGGTGTTTATGCGTGGGTGTGGTTGTACAAGTCCATGCCCTCTGTGTGCTGTGTATGCACAGATGAAGACACACAAAAGCCATTACCCCGCTTTCAGCCTAACCTAAATCCATCCCTGCTGGGAGAGTAACAGGGAAAGGTCCCGATCGTTTGGTGGATATGGTCTTCTGGTCATAGCTGCCCCCAAGTCTGGCTTCTCAAACCTCTTTGTGTTCTTTTACTTTTGAATCAAAAACTTGCCCAGGCTCCAGGCCTGGGTCCCATTCTCCAGACACGGAAACTTCATCTTCCTGTGCAGCTTAGAAAGCCCCAAAATGGTTTCCTGATTGAGAAAATTAAATATAATATGACTCTTGTGGCAAGCTATGAAATTCCCAACCAACAAACACTCCCATTAAATATATCACATTCACAGCATCTAAAAGTACCACAAGGCTAGCATAAACTGAACTATAAAGGCATCTACTACCCCTCATGTAAGATGAACGGTCTCTTCCCAGGTACTCAAACGTGGCCATTTTCCAGGCCCCCAAATGTCTAAGAATAAGAATGTGTACTAGATTATTTGATGGGATTCTTGTTGCTCTGTGAAAGCAAGTTAACCCAGGGAAGGGTACCTGAAAGAGGTGCAGATATCCTCTTGACATAGATCCATTCTCATGACTTGTCAGGCATAGGACAAGTATCACATCTATTTCATCTCTGATATTTAAGAAACTGAAACATAAGCTTCTTCCCACAATTTTTTTACAGACACATCTGTTTGCTTTTTTTTTTTTTTTTTTTTTTTTTTTCTTTTGGGAGAAGCAAGATGAGACAGGAATAATGAAGACATCAGCCTCACTCAGACACGTTTTATGGCCTACAGTGATCCATCCTCTTTGACAAGAAGGCTCTCAGGCTAGTGTCCTGTCCAACAGATCTTTCCCTCCTGTCTTCCCAGGCTCGGTGGCGGGCTCCAGGGATCCCCTGTGGCACTGGGCTGTGATCGCTGCATAGGTGCAGCCGTAGATGGCAGCAGCCAGCATCATGAGACACACGATCCCACACACCACCCCCGTAATGACCACGGTGGCCACTGCATGGCGCAGGTTGACCGGCCGCGGCTTGGGTTTGTTCTCACAGTCCAAGGGCTCTCGCTGTCCCGAATGACCCTCAGGAGACTCCACCACCTCCCTGTGGGCAGAACCAGGCCACTGACCATGCACGGAGGCCAGGCTCGGGGAAGGCAGAGGGCAGGGCTGGTAGAGCTCATAAGGGATGGCGAGGAGATCCTTCCCCTTCCAGAGGTCAGGTGACCCACAGACGATGCCATCCGTCACTCCCCCTTCAAAAAAACAAAAGCCATGGTTGATAAACAATGCTTTGCTATAACCTGGTCCCCCCAAACCCCTGGCCTGCAAAAACTTAGGCAGATGCGATTTCTTAAGTATCTCTTTTCTGGAGCCTAAGAATTGAACAATCAAATTTTTGATTTCAGGATTTCTAAATTGGCTAACTGCTAAAATTGCCACAACAATAAAGAGGCAATTACTTATGAGCAAGGATTTATTAGGAACTAAGTTACCATGGGCTAGAGATATGGCTTAGCAGTTAAGGTGCTTGCCTGTGAAGCTTAAGGACCTAGGTTCGATTCCTCAGTCCCCACATAAAGCCAGATGCACAAGGTGGCACATGCATTTGGAATTTGTTTGCAGTGGTTAGAGGCCCTGGTGTGCCCATTCTCTCCCCCCCACCTTTTTCTCTCTTTCTTAAATAAAATAAAGAAATAAATTTAAAAAGAAACTAAGTGACCTAGACCTTAAATAAAGGCTGAAGGGACAAGGAAGAGTGGGGAGGTGCAACACGGAGGGCCTTCCTCTGGCTGTCTCCTCTAGTGTGCGTTATCACACAAGAAATCTTTTGTACCTATTCCCATTGGGAAAAAATCTAAGAACACTTCAGACAAATGTCCACTGTCATAATGTGTGTGGTAATTATAAGGACCCTATATTTCTGCCAGCACTTTTCAGTATGGCCAAAGGGAGCAATGGAATAGTATTTTTAGGTATTTTTAGGACTTGATAATACTGCTTAATCATGGGATTAAGTATAATTATCAGATTTGCTCAGGCCTCCAAACCTTTACTGTCTCCTACTTGGACTACCAAGCTTTCAAAGGGGTCATTACGTGAAGCTTCCGTCCACTGTAAGGTGGTCCATTTCCTGGGTGTTACACTTCTGTTGTTTCTGCTGTGCTGTTCCATCATCCTCTCCTAGACAGAACACAGGACCATGCCCTTCCTCCAGCTCCCTTTGACCACTGAAATACCCTTTGGATTCAGGAAAATGAAGCTCTCTGGCTCCGTTTTGTGTTGCAATAGCACCCTCCTACTTGTATCCAACTTTGGATACTGTTAGGTAAGGCTTAACTCTCCACCCCAAAGGGAAGTTCTGTTTTTTTAATATTTATTTATTTAAGAGAGAGAGAGACAGTGGGTGTGCTAGAGTTTCTAGCCTCTGCTAGCCAACTCTAGACGCATGTGCATCTGGCTTACATGGGTTCTGGGGTATTGAACCTGGGTCCTTAGGCTTTGCAGGCAAGTGCCTTAACCACTAAGCCATCTCTCCTGCTCCCTTTGGAAACTCAGGTTATGATGGATACAACAGCTGCTAACCCTCCCTTCCACCACACTTCCCAACCCCGTTGCTTTCTGTTGTCTTCTGTCCAGAGGGTGCCTGAGTCTAGGGCAGTGGCAGTTAGCCCTCTACTGGGCAGTAACCTTAGGACTTGTGTTCTCCTAGGCTGCCTTAAACATGGCCAGCTGGGAAGAGTGAGCACGCCCCTTAGCAAAGTCAGATTGTAGATTCTCTATCACATGCTGGGAAAATTGTGAAATTATGCTAGAGAGATAGATGCACATGGTGATCAGGATTCTGATGTTCCATCACCTTCCATTACAGAGAACTGCAGAGTTTGGGGGATGTGTTCTCGCCCTTATAGCTAATCCTCTTCAGACAAGCACCAGGTGGCCTATAAGTAGATAGGACCACTCCACAGTGCAAGGAGTGCTGAGATACAGGAGATCAAACCATGTTCCTTTATGTTGCCACTGCTTAAAAATTCAGTCAACCAGGATTGGCGAGGTGGCTCAGCAGTTAAGGCACTTGCCTGTGAAGCCCAAGGACCCAGGTTTGATTCCCCAATACTCACATAAACCAGCTACACGTGGTGGCACATGTGTCTAGAGTTTGTTTGCAGTGGCTAGAGGCCCTGGCATGCCCATTTTCTCTATCTGCCTCTCTCTCAAATAAATAAATTAAATTAAATGTTTTTTTTTTTTTTTTTAAATTAAGTCACCCATCACCCAAGTCTCTTGCTCCTTCTCTGGATTCCTCAGCCAGCCCTGAAGCATGAACCTCAACCCTAAACCAAAAAAACCAAAGAGGAATTTCCTGAGCGATGGGTGTTCTTAAAGCTAGAGGGAAAAGTGGCCATTCTAGCTGGGCCCAGAGTCCACTTCCCTCACCCCGTCTCCAGTTTTGCTTGCTCTGCCTCTGGCTATGTTGGCCTTTGGTTGTGTTGCAAGGCAGAAGGCCAGAGACATAAATGAAGGGGAAGGAGGGACATTTAGCTCTGCCAAAATGTAATGAGACTTCTACCAGAAAAAAAAAAAAAAAGCCACCTGTAGGACCAGACAGTTCCATCATTTGGCATTCTCCTAGACTCGTGCAAACAGTGCATTCACTTCAGGGTTCAGATGTGTCTTCATCCAAATCCTGCATGTCCCAGAATTGGGCTGAGATCAACCCACAGCCTTGGACCCACAGCAAAGGACAGTCCCAGACTAATAAGTGGGACATGGCAGAAAGGTAGGAGCCATGGGGACAGGGCTTCTGTGGCTTCCTTATAGCTGTGTCTTCAGGTAGGATCCAGCTCCACCTTCCATTACCATCTATCTCATGAACCCAGAGGCAGATCCACCCAAGACAACAAAGGGGCTGGCTTCTTTGCAGTTTGGATAAGCTTGCAAGAAGCTCGCCCCATACCTGCCCCCTACCAGACACTAGGTAGCTGTGAAGCTCTGGAAAGTTCCTTGACCACACTGAACCTCTGTCAGTCCCTCTGGACATTGGGAGGAGGGTAATTCTGAAATTCACTTCTCGAGAGAGCTCTGAGGGATCAGGTGGGTGAAACGCACCAGTCTGGACACACTTCTTCGTGGAGTGAGCCAAGAGCATGAAGGTGATGTATTCCCACGTGAACAGGACAGTGGTGGTCATTTCCCAAACCGTGTGCATTTGTCTGTCCAGGAGATACTATTTTTTCATTCCCCAAAGCATATCTCTTTGCCCTTAGGAAAGACCACTTATAGGAAGACTCCATTTATTCACTCTTTGAGGTCAGTTTGGGCCAAATGACTGATCCATGCCAGTGAAATCAGCAAGAATGTCACTTCTGGGGCTGGGGATATGGCTCAGTGGTTGGAGGCACATGCTTGCAAAGCCTGATGCCCCAGGTTCAGTTTTCCAGTGCCCACATAAAGCCATATGCACAAGGTGGTCCACGAGTCAGGAGTTCCTTTGCAGTGTCAGGAGGCCCTAGTATGTCCATGCGCACTCTGTCTCTTCCTCTCTCTGAGCCTCTCTCTCTCTCTCTCTCAAATAAATATATAAAAATATTTTTTAGTGTCACTTCTAGGGCTGGCGAGATGGCTTAGTGGTTAAGGTGCTTGCCTGAGAAGCCTAAGGACCCAGGTTTGATTCTCCAATACCCACGTCGTAAAGCCAGATGTGCAAAGTGGCACATGCATCTGGAGTTCCTTTGTAGTGATTATTGGTCCTGGTGCACCTATTTTCTCTCTCTCTCTCTATATATATATATATATATCTGCCCCCTTTCAAATATATACAATATTTTTAAAGTCACTTCTAGGGCACAAAATCCCCAGCATTGTCCTTTACATAGGTGGTCCCTACATAATAAAGCTAGTGGCATCACAACCCAGCAGAGGCCTATGTCCCAGAATGGCTGTGTGAAATGCAGCCTCCGTCTCTCCACAGTTCCCCCTTGGGCTGTGACAGGAGGGACCAATAGACTTCTATACACAGCACTGAGGTCAGGGCTCTCTGTGACCCACATGACGTTTCTCTGGTCGGTCCCTTCGGAACTCGTGTGGACTAACATTTGTTCCTTGAATCTTGTAGGCAGTCTATCCATAATTAGACTGCTTTCCATGTAGAACGTCTATTTAGGTTTTCCCTCTGGTTACTTCGGGACTCATGTCACCCTGAGTTGATTTTACTGACTTGTAAAACAAGCTGTTATCTGCGCTCCAGGAGCCCCAACATAAAGGAAGGGTAACTGCATCTCTGCACCCAGCGGCCAGAAGGAGCCATAGCACCAACAGTGGTGAAAGGTGTTCATTTGCCCAAGTTTGTGGCTGGGTGAGGGAACTTCATTCTTCTACAGTGCTCCCAATGTCCCAGGTCTAAGAACTACTTTTTAAAAAATTATTTATTTATTTAGTTAGTTAGTTATTTGAGAGGAAGAGATAATGGGCATGCCAGGACCTTGAGTCACTACAAAGGAATCCCAGACGCGTGTACCATCTTGCACATCTGGCTTATGTGGGTACTAGGTAATCAAACCCTGGTCATTAGGCTTTGCAGGCAAGTGCCTTAATCCCTGAACCATCTTTCCAGCCTTGCTTTGATTTTTACATTAAAAAAAAAAAAACTCTTCATAGGGCTGAGGAAATGGCTTAGTAGTTAAGGCATTTGCCTGCGAATCCTAAGGACCCCGGTCTTAGTCTTCAGACACCAGTTTGATTCCCCAGGACCCACGTAAGCCAGATGCACAAAGGGGCCATGTGTCTGGAGTTCATTTGCAGTGGCTGGAGGCCCTGGTGTGCCCATTCTCTCTTTCTCCTTCCCCTCTTTCTCTCAAATAATATATATATATATATATATATATATATATATACTCTTCTTTGATGGCATGTGCCACCTTGTGCATTTGCTTACTTGGATAATAGGGAATCAAAGCTGGGTTCTTAGGCTTCCCAGGCAAGCACCTTAACCACTAAGCCATCTCTCCAGCCCAACACAGTGACCTTTCATACTGTGATCAGGTCATAGTGTTCCCTGGACATGAACCCCTTCAGAGCTCACTTAGAATAAAACCCAAAAGCTGAGGAGATGGCTCAGGGGGTTAGAGTGCTCGCTGCACAGTCACAAGGACCTGGGGTTGAATCTCATCGTTGATGTAAAACCACCTGGCAGGACTGCACATGCTCATAACCCCAGTGTTGAAGCCACCAGAGACAAGGAGGAGGACTTCGGCTCTGGTCAGCTAGTCTAACTGTGAAAAAAACAGGCTGCAGGCTCAGTGAGACTCTGTTGCAGGGAAATGGGGTGGAAGAATGTTGGCCTCAGTATGTGTGCACACAGGACATATGCATCTGTGTATACATATTCATACACCACACATACATACACACTGTACATACCACATGCTATTTCACATGCATGCCACCACACTACATTATACATTATACATTATACACATACTACACTACAAACACACACCCAACTCAAACATGGCACATTCACTGAGGTGGCCCAATTTTTTTTTAAAGACAAGTAATAATAAATGCTGGCAGGGATGTGGAGAAATTTGAACTCTCATGCATTGCTCATAGGGATTCAAAGATAGAACAGTCACAATGGAAAACAGATTTGCAGGTTTTCAAACTACCCAGTGTAGAACGCACACCTTTATTTATTATCTTGTGCAGTATCTATGTCTACCCTTCAAATGTCACGTTCATGAGATAAGGATCTGCTCACTCATTGCCCTTTCCTCAATGCCTGGATTAAGTGCCCCGCCTCTCAAAGACACTCAAGTTCAGGAATGGATGAATGATGTCCAGAGAAGCACTGTGGAGTAAAGAACGGTAGATGAGGTCAAGGCTCAACAGCATTCTGTCTATTCCTACCTCGTCTTCTACTGTATGACCTTGGGCAAGTCATTTCCTCTCTGAGCCTCCATTGAAAATTGAGGTTGTCAGGCTTTTCTCTTAAGAGCCAGGTAGTAAACATTATAAGGTTTACAACACAGCCTCTGTAACAACTACTCAACCTTAACCTTACAGTGTAAAGCAGTCTCAGTGAGTAATGAACGGACATGGCTATGTTCTAATAAAACTTTATTCATAAACATGAAAGCACAAGGTAGGTTTGACCCTTCATCTATCAAGCTTTCTTAAGCACTGGGTGACTCCTAGAGCCCCTTATCATTAATATTCTGGGCTCTCTTCATTGATTTAGGCATCTGGTTAAAAATAGTAATTTCAGGGCTGGAGCAATGGCTCAGCAGTTAAAGTATTTGCCTGCAGAGCCCAGTGCCCCAAGTTCAATTCCCTAGTACCCACATAAAGCCAGATGCACAAAGTGGCACATGCATCTGGAGTCCATTTGCAGTGGCTGGAGGCCCTGGTGTGGGTGCACTCTCTCTCTCTCTCGCTCTCTCTCTCTGTGTCTCCTTGCAAATAATTTTTTTAAATGTAAAAAGAAAGTAATTTCAGAGAGAATCCTTATCATACTCAATTTTAATAACACTAATAGTATTTGCTAAGGAGAAGGGACAACATAGACAAGATTTATAGCTGGTAAGTGGGTAGAAGTGAACAAATAGAGAAACTGTCCCAAGAGAGCCATGCCCCCAGCCAGATCATACTTGAGAGTTAGAAGTGGATGCTGCTTTGTGGTTGAGCCGCTACTCAGACATTTCCCAGATAGGACTCCATGTGATTGATATTCAGTTGTCAAGTCGAATGTCTCTGTGGTTTGTGGCGAACATAAATGCCACAATGGAGACTCCCTCCAGTGGCCAACATGCCTCTTTGGCCAGAAGTGACATTAATATGACAATGTGAAAAGCCTAGAACTGCCCCTCATACCCTCTACCACTCTCCTGCTGATATGAAGGCCCCAGAGGTCCATCCTTGGCTTGCCACACACCCAAGGGGGCATCCACAGACACACTACTAACCTTCAAAGATAAATCTCTCCAGCCACAGTTTCAGACTGAGCAAGTGGCAGTCGCATCTCCAAAGGTTGTCCCGGAGCAGCACCAGTCTCACGCTGGGCATGGATTCCAGGAGCGTGCGCTCCAGGTGCAGGAGCTGGTTCCTCTGCACGGCGAACACCGTCAGGTTCTCCCAAGGCTGGCCAAGGGATGTGGGCAGGTGGCGTAGGTTGTTATAGGACAAGTACAACTCCCTAAGCTGGGGCAGGGTGTGGACAAGGCTGCTTTCCAAGGAAGGCAGGGAGTTCTGGGTTAGGTTTAAGACCTGCAAGTGCCAAAGTCCATAGAAAGTTTCAGGGGCTAGACTTGAAAGGGAGTTGTTTGACAGGTTTAAGGTGGTGAGCAATGGCGTGGTCCGAAACGCAAGAGCAGGAAGCCAGCGGATTTGGTTATCTTGCAGGAACAGCGTCAGCGTCTGCTGGGGCAGGTCAAGAGGAATCTCAGCCAGCCCCTGGCCACTGCAGTCCACCCACTTGGATGATGGGTGACACAAGCACTTTTGGGGGCAGCCACCCACACCATGGAGGAGGAGGAGGGGGACAGTGCTGTATAGCAGCACAACACCTAGAGGGAAAGGAAAAAAAAAACAGAAGAAAGTGGGGTGAAGTCAATGTGTGAAAAGGGTTCAGAATGAGCCCCAGCATTCACAGGCACTGTGGGACACCTCCCATGCACCTGAAAGAGAGGTCCTATGGCTCACCTTTTTAGCAGAGTTGGATGGACCTATACATGCATGTGTGCCCATAACTACTGCAAGCTCTGAGCTAGCCTTTGTCAGCAACCTGGGAAAAGAGACTTCCACAGTACCTCTGTTATCAGACATTGCATAGAAAAGTAGACAGCCTTCTGAGCATGTCCCTGAGTACAGCAGTCGTATTAGGCGGAGTCTGATGTATAAAGAGTGACACAGGACCTCAGATGTTCACATTTCTCTAAAAAGTATGCCCAACAGGAGGGCTTCCCACGAGAGCTTTTTATACTACCCAACATGGGAGTCACTGGCTCCTGTAGTTACAGAGCCCCTAAAATGCCACTGCTGAGGCCAGAGAACTATGTTCTTGGATTCTATGTTGGATTTAGTTTTAATTTAATTAAATTGTCACCTGTGGCTGGTGTTTACTGGACTAGAGCAAGCCCTACAGCTTTATGTCTGTCTTTGCAGATGAAATCTCATTAATGGCGATGCTCACTACTCCTTTTTTATCGTGGAGATTTAAAAAAATGTAGAAAAGCATCCCGAATAACATAACAAACACCCATGTTCCTACAACAGCTATGCCAGGCATTTACAAAGAAAGTTATCAGAATGAGCCCCTTCCCCACCATCACTGATCTATTTCACCAGATTAGAACAATAGCAGATAATCTGGTGGGCCAGGCATCAATCGCTTTCATCACTTTATAGATATGAACCTTCCTTGTAAATACAGTTATATTATCGTCATCTTTTTAAAGTGAGGGGAGGAAGGCAGGGAGAACCAAAGTCACCTTCCAAGGTCTTAAGTTGTAGATCCATGATTTGAACTCAGACTGTATCTCCCAAATCTGAGAGTGCTTATCTGCTATGTTCTACCAAATACTTAACACACAAACAAATACACACACACAGAGAGAGAGAGAGAGAGAACAAGAGAGAGAATGAGAGAGGTGGGGAAAAGAAAGAGGAATACATAGTTATATTGCACAGCAGGATGCTGGCTTCCAAAATAAACATAAATGTATACCAGAAGGTCCTATCATTTGTAGTGGCTAGAGGCCCTGGTGCACCCATTTTATCTTTCTCTATTTGTCTCTTCCCCCTCACTCTCAAATAAATATTCTTCAGTCTGTTAAGTCAGAACTCAGGTGTACACATGGTTTCACAGAAAATGTATTCATTCTTTTAACATGTTGTACAGTATTGTGCGATGAGATCATCGCCCCTTCCTCAGGAGGGTTTGAGCTGCTCGCTGTTGGTCACCCTCCTCTATCAGAAATGATTCTGAGGGCTGGAGAGATGGCTTAGCAGTTAAGAAGCTTGCCCACAAAGCCTCAGGACCCATGTTCAACTCTCTAGATCCCATATAAGCTAGTCACACAAGGTGACACATCACAAGGTCACACATGTGCACAAGGTGGAACATGTGTCTGGGGTTCGATTCTAGTGACTGGAGGCCCTGGCATGCCAATTCTCTCTCATACACATCAGTTTTTTTTTTCTCTCTCCCTCTCTCTCACTCACTGTCTCTCATAAAAAAGATCCTCTTTGTCCCAAGCAGGAATGTGGGAGAGGGTCCCCCAAATGAAGAGGGGGTCTCCTCATAAGACTCTGGCAGTTTACATTTTCTCAGATATGAATCAATCGTTCCCCAAGTTGTTATATCACCCTCTTGTTCTCTGCTGAGATTTGAATCTCATAATGTGGTGAACATCTGTCAAGGGCATTTTGTGAAACTGTTAGAGGAATTCACACGGCAATGCAGTGCTATTCACAACCCAAAATAGTTATCTGCTCATCCTGAAAGCTCTTGAGGGAGGTTGTTCTGTCGGTTGGTTTGAGGCCTCAGCTAGGGGAGAATAGGGTGTGGCTGTCAAATGCACTGTAGCCTAGACCCACAATTCCTAAGCTCTCTGCTGCAACCCTGTTGGGCAGACAAGTGGGGAACCTTCCAAAGGGAATGTTCAAGAGGTGAGGAACATCACAGTCCTTGTAGAAGACCACAGCCTCTGCTTTCCTCTCTCTAGTTTGGCCAGTGCCTAAATGACTCTGTTCAAAGCCAAAATGTCTTCCCATTAGACATGACCCAACACCCTCACTGTAGCCTTGGGACTCTAGTAGTTGTTACTTGCAGAAAATCAATTCTTAAACCACAGAATGTGTTTCCCACAGAATCTGCTAATCTATTAATGAGAGCAACGTGTCTTCCTGACATTGAAGCTGTCAGTTTGTCCTTTCTTTGCCCCTACTTCCCAAAGGGAGTAATATCTGAACTTCAACTCTGGGCACCACATTTTCTATGAAATGGTCCGTGACATGCCAAGTGCATGTCCACACCATGCATGCACACATTTGTCTCTGGGCCCTACCCGACCCCACTCGGTGAAAGCATCAGTCTTTTCATTCAGAGTTATACATCTGTCTGATCTTTTAAGAAAGACAGTTTGGGGCTGGAGAGATGGTTTAGCAATTAAGGCTGCTTGCAGACAAAGCCAAAGAACCCTGGTTCCATTCTCCAGCACCCACATAAAGCCAGATGTGCAAGGTAGTGCATGTATCTGGATTTCTTTTGCAGTGGCTAGGGGCTCTGTCATGCTCATTTTCTCTCCCTCTCTCTCTCAAATCAGTCAATAAGTAAAATTTAAAGAAATAATAAAAAGACAGTTTGAAAATTGACTTCTTGCAGACACACACCTCTGTGGGTGCATTCCCCTCCCTCTCTCTGTGGGTGACATGGAATTCACTGCCCCTCACCTCTCATGACTCAGTCTTCAGGGGCCAGCGTCCTGGCCCAACACGTAGCCCACCAAGTGAATTCACGGTTCAGCAATCCGAAGCCTTGGCAAACTCAGAGGCTTGTTTCCCTGAATCCAGCTTGGCCTTTTCTCTGAGGAAGGAACAGTGGAGGCTTTCACTGGAGCGCTTTTTTAAGCAGCCTTGCCCTCTTCTTGTCTCCATCTGCTGGGATCCATTTCTATGAGAGGATCTTTTGACTGTGGCTGTCTTCTTTCTTCAAGCGTTAGCCTCCCCAACATCTTCTCTGGACTCTCCCATTCAGACAACAGAGCCACAGAAAGAATGTTTGTCAGACCTCGGTGAACAGCTGTAGCATTCAAACATGACCCCGGTGGCCCGGCCCTTTTTGATTATTTAATCTGCTTGAAGTCCAGGCCACCAAAATAAAACGACCTTCTTAATCCGGCCGTGCCTTCTGCATTCTGTTGACTTATTAACCCTGCTGTGTCAGCCCTCACTCACAGGGTGTGTGTGTGTGTGTGTGTGTGTGTGTGTGTGTGTGTGTGTAGGAGAAGGAGGCGGGTGGGATGCCCAACATTGATCCCCAATCTGGAGCTCTGGCAACGGAGTCAGCAGAGTGTGTAATACGAGGACAAATTGGCCTGCTGGAAGCTGACACGGTTTCCAGGGTGAACTTCTGTGGAGATGGAGGGCGTATTCAGCCAACATCCATAGGGATTAGTTGTGTTGACAGACAGGGTCTCCATGCCCTGAAATCTAGTCATGGTTCCTTTGGTGACCACTGCAACCCCTTCCTCCCCAGTGCCACAAATACCTCTCAGCTTCTCTCCTTGCTACATTGTCCCCACTCTCAGTTGAATTGCTCTTTTGGCCAACATGGCATTGGAAATACTTCTCCCTCTATTTTTAAGCATTTCCTAATGATGTGTTTCAGACCTCACCCTCATTTTTCACAAATAAAACAATAAAGCCACCCCTGTGAGCAGCGGGCGTCAATGAGCTGTGACTCTGTGACTGGGAATGTCCCCCGAGAAGACTGAAACCATCACCACTTTGAATGTGTGAATCGTCGGCTGTTTACAGAGGTGGAGGCTCGGGGCCTAAAAATGGTTCTTTTCAGCACTCTAGCATGTTCCACAGGCCTTCTGTGACGAGTCAGGTGAAAGCCTTGCTCTGATTGATGCAACATAAAATGTTGCCTCATAGAACTCCACTTACTGGTCCTGCCCCTCTGGAAAGTCCATTTTAGCCAGCCTGCCATCTCTTGTCCTTCTCTTTAGCACTTTTTTTACATTGCAGATACAGTGGGGAAAATTCAGGTGTGGATAACAAACTAGGCGAAGTCATGAAGGCCCATTTAAATGTTCATTATTCTTTATTTGCAAGTATAGAGGGGGAAAATGAGAATGGATGTGCCAGAACCTGTTACCAATGCAAACCAGCTCCAGATGTATGCATCATTTTATGCATCTGGCTTTACGTAGGTACTGGGGAATCAAACCCAGGGCTTCAGGCTTTGAAAGCAAGTGCCTTTAACTGCTGAGCCATCATCTCTCCAGCTTGGAAATTCTTTTTTTGATGAAGCATGACCATTCATGGCCCACCTAAAACATTCAGCCAGCATAACATACCAGACACTTGTGCGTGTCACATGCCCTATAAGAACTAGGATGTTACTTGTGCATCTGCTGTGCACCTTTCTCTTTACCAGAGTTCAGAAGACATGTTTATGACAGGACATACAGTACATGCTTTAAATATGGAAAACCATGCAGTCTCTACTGCAAGTGTCCAGCTCTCTGATATACTGCAAAAACAGCCAGAGACAGTCAGACACTGCAGTATACTCATGTGTACAAGTTCATTTCCAAATTAGATGGAGGACTGGCTTGCCCAGGAGCCGTAATTCATAAATCCTGCTGTAGCACACTTGTGAACCCTTCCTGCAACTTCCTCCAGGTCATCAGTCCACCCACCCCCACCCTCCTATCACCCTGTCAAACATATCCACTTTCCTGCCTCCTCACATTTAAAATGAAAACAGTGGCCATTATGGCCTGCATATATTTGAAACCTTGTCGTTCTGGTCAGAAAGCATAAGTGAGCTTAGGAGACTATGATTATCAATGTACGGTCAGGTAGACAGCATTCCAATGACTTGTATCCTTGAGTTACTGAGGGACTATTTAGCCCTGTTATATAGTACCTAACTTGGGTCTGGCTCCTGGATGCAAAGTCTTGAAAAAGAACTGCTTTTTAAAATGTTTTATTTATATTTATTTATTTATATATGAGAGAGAGAAAGAGAGAGAATGGGTATGTCAACGCTTCCAGCCACTGCAAACAACTCCAGAAACATGCGCCCCCATGTGCATCTGGCTTATGTGGGTACTGGGGAGTTGAACCTGGGTCCTTAGGCTTCACAAGCAAGCATCTTCCTGCTAAGCCATCTTCCAGTCCCAAGAATTACATTTTTAATACATTAATTTTGTTTTGCAGTGCTGGGGATTGAACCCAGGGCCTGTGCATGCTAGGCAAGTGCTCTACCACTGAATTATCTCCAAATATGAAAAAGATAAAATACATTGACAGCACAATTGGGCACAGAATAGGCCAGAACTCCTACAGAGGACTGCAGGGGTTCAAGGACATGCATGTTTTCAGCCAGGCTGTGTAGCTAATGGAAGAAGCCCCCCACCCCCATGCTGTGTTTACCTCAATGCTGGGTTGTCTTGGGCTCTCAGAGCCTAGCATCCTGGTTGTGGAATTCTGGGAGGACAAAGTGCTACGCATTAAGCGTATCAAGTGCTGTGTATTAAGTGTATAGCACAAGTACACTCTCCTATTTAGGAGCCCTCTCAGAGCTCCGAGCGCCTGAGCTGGCTGCTCCTCACAGGGAACTCCCACCCCACACAGAGGATGGGTTCCTG
Source organism: Orientallactaga sibirica (assembly GCA_036365145.1). NCBI lineage: Eukaryota > Metazoa > Chordata > Mammalia > Rodentia > Dipodidae > Orientallactaga > Orientallactaga sibirica. The sequence goes on from JAEOAD010001317.1 coordinate 3,265,073, forward strand.
GGAGCAGCTGCTTGCTGCCCCCGGGAGCTCTTCAGTTCTGTTTGTTCCTGTTGACTCTCACGGGCGACTCGGAGCTCGGCCGAGCACACATGGCCTGGAAGGCTCCAGGACACATTGAAGGACTTTGGATGAAGGAGTTGATTGATTTATTCCATCTGACCTCAGCCAAGAGAACAAAAGGAGTGTGTGTCACATGCACGCGAAGGCCCGCGGTACCCTCCCGGGCTTCCTGAGCCACATCCAAGAGGTGGCAAGAGAACCAGGAGAGCAGAGGGTAACGTAGGAGAGCTGCCTAATGTCAGCGCAGTGCAGATCCACTCCCTTGAACGGAAGCCTGCACCGCGAGGGGCTCCTGGCACTGAGGCCTGGCAGCACCCTGGCTCCTCTAGTTGGAACTAACTTGAGGTTCATCTCAGGAGTAGTGATGTACTTCTTGTCACTGAACTTTGAAAAGTGTCCTACCATCCAAGATGTGTTCTTTTCCTCATTTGAAGTCAGCATGCTCTCAATTGGTATTGTTAACATTTCATAAATCAACAACTGATATAAACTTTCAAAATGGATGATGGTTAGAAATCTGGCATGTGGCAGCCTTTCTTCTAGGCGATATTAGACACCTATTTAAAGAGACTAATTTAGAACTAATCATACCCATCTGGAAGGAGAGATGGCCAAGTGGTTAAGGCAAAGCCTAAGGAACTGGGTTTGATTCCCCAGTACAAAGTAGCACATGCACCTGGAGTTTGTTTGCACTGGCAGGAGGTCCTGGCATGCTCGTTCTTTCTACGTATAGCTATTTTCTCTCTCTTGCTTTCTCTCATGCAGATTATCAGGTTAGAGCACTTGGCATGCAAGCTTAGGATCCTAGTTTGGTCCCTAACAGTAATATAAAAAGCCATGCATGGTTGTGCATGCCTGTAGCCCCAGTGCTGAAAGGGTTGCCTCAGAGACAGGAATGCTGCTGGGTTTGCTGGTCAGCCAGTCTAACTTAAAAACAAAGAGGGAGTTCAAGTTCAGAGAGAGACCTTGTCTCAAGGAAATAAAAGGAAGAGGAACAGAGGAGGACACTTGACATGCATGTATGTGCACATGTGCACACACAAGTCTATACACCACACACAACGCCAAAAAAGTGAAAAATATTGAGGTAGTTTAGGATGACAGGGTCTCAAAAGTAAAAAGCAGCAAAGTCTTTGGGCCTATCCTTGCAGGCTCCACTTCGCCAGAGATCAGGGAAGAATCTGGCTTCTCCTTATTCCTTGCCTAAAGTAGTTTCCAAGATCTGTTTTGCATAAATAATCTGAGCCCATCTCTGGGAAGGAGTTTCCCTTTCCTAAAATTAAGGTTTAAATCTGATCCTGACATTGTGGTTGGTTAAACTCAGGCCCAAATACTCAGGTAGGCTGACCTGTTCCTGAGCCATACCCTGAGCACAGACCAATCAACTCTCTCTCTCTCTCTCTCTCTCTCTCTTTCTCTGGGGATAAGGCCCACCACAATAAGGTTATAAATAAATGCTTACCAGGTGGGTAAGGCCTCTCCTTTGACTGTTCACCTTGAACCTCCAGGTCCCAGCTCTGGAAAGCCCCTCTCATCCTCTACTCTCTACACGGGCTCTCTACCCAAATTCTGCCCTCCACGTGGCAGGAGCTCTCCATACCTCTTTTCTCTTTCATTTTCTTAATCTAATAAAGTCTAAGGCTTACCCTCTGGTCCATGGATTTTAGTTCTTTAAATTCATAAGGCTAGGATCTGAGGCTACTCTAACTTTATTGGTGCATTGGCGAATTGGGGTATTGGCAAGGTACCTCCAAATTCCCATTATAATATATTCTTAGTTCCCTTGCTCTATGTTTTATAGACTAAGTCCAAAGAATTGCAGAGAATGTTCCAGACAGAGTGAGTTCCAGAGAGAGAGAGAGAGAAATGGAGAAAGAAAAGAGGGAGGGGAAGAAATGAAGGAAGAAAGAAAAAGAAAGAAGGAAGGAATTGCCATTGAACTCTTACATAACAGGTTTAAACTTGATCTCTGGGTGCCTTCGGTCACATGGAATTTCTAGGGTAATGTTCTCACTGTGATGAAGGCACATGCCTCCACAGATTAATGACACTGCAGTCTGTCTCTGTAAAGCCCAGGGCCTACTCCTTGCTCTAGATTAGATTTATTCTAATCTAGATTAGATTTATTCTAATTTATTAGATAAAATAAAGCACTTTGAATGGGAATATGTACTATAATCCCACTTGCATTGCAAAACAATTACAGGTGGAAATTAATCTTACCCATGAGTGTAGGTTTGTTAAAGACAGGATAAATAGGAAAGGGTTGTCACCAAATTGGCAATACTGATAATTGGGTTTGGGTACCAAGAAGTCAAGTCCCTTGTAACCATGTCTCTGGAATATTTGTGGTTATGACATCGATTGAGAGGACCCGCATTTGTTAGAATACTTAGGGAACCTATAGTTTATATAACCTTTTCTGTTCATTTTTTGTACTTATTTATTTACTTACGAGAGAGGCAAATAGAGGAGAATGGATATACCAGGACTTCTAGCCACTGCAAATGAATTCCAGATGCATGTGTTGCCTTGTGCATCTGGCTTTAAGTGGGTACTGGGGTATTGAACCTGGTCCTTTGACTTTGCAGGCAAGCACCTTAACCACCACGCCATCTCTCCAGCCCTGTTTTATTTTGTTTTAAGACAGGCTCTCACTTTTTGCCCAGGCTAGCCTCACTTCATGGAGATCCACCTTCCCCATCTACTCACTCTTTGACAGTAAGTTGCAGGGTTACTTATCTATAAAGTCTGCACCAGGAGAGGAGAACCAGTCTCATTGTGGACAGTCAGTTGAGTGTAGAATTGAGGCTAACATCCAGTATGGAAGATGGCATTTGGCCCTTGTTTTCTTTCCTGTTTGAATAAGGTAAACTTCGGATTCAAGAGGTACCAAGAGCCATTCAATCTAAACTCCCTTTAGCAAGTCTCGTTTGCCTGATTTAGGAGGTGGAAGTCAAGTGAGAGGAGCAGTGACTGAAAAGCCCAAGTCTCCCTGAAGCTAGGGAAGGCAGTGCCCACCATGTTTGCAGATGCTTTTCACCACCCTCGGTTCTCAGAACTGAGCTGGGTGCTGCTGGGTCTCGGTTTTCAGGGTGTCATCTTGTGATCTCTAATCATTACATCAGAGCTGATACACTCTGACTCTGTTGCCCATGGGAAGTAAGTGTGAATTCCAAAGGGCTTCCCTGACGCAGCCCTACCTCCAGGCAGGGAACTGACCCTCTGACAGCAGAGGTTGGACTAGATGCATCATTTGGGGTGCGTGTCCTGTGTACTACCAGGGTTAGAGAAAACACTGACTTCCTAGTCCAGTGTCTAGACTCCCAGCACTTCTGTATGCAAGCCGTCTCCGAAGGTAAAGCTGCAACTCTGGTAACTATGATTAAAGGTAATTAGTGAGTTCATGCAGCTCTCGCAATAAACACAGGCAGATGCTGGACAGACAGCTAACAAAAGAATGGAAAAGATCAAGACATCTGGCCGTTGAGGAAGCCTGGCCAAGGCCTCACACTGACACGTTGTTTTACTTAGCTCTTTAGATTGGCTACTTTTGACCCTGCCCCAAGAATATAAGTTGGAATCAATGCTGTGTTCACGTTTGATTGCTTACTCGTGTTTCACATAAAATGAGCGATTCGTGTAGTTCTTCCTGGTGCATTTTATTGGCTTTCATACTTTTATGACAACACGATAGTTGGGTTTCTGTAATAGATTAGATGTTTCATATTTTAAGCTATAGCACATGGTGATGCAACAAGAAGCCATGTCTTGATTTTCTCTTTAAAAATTGAGTCTATGGGGCTGAGAGATGGTTTAGCAGTTAAGGTACTTGACTGTGAAGATGACTCAGTCTTCAGGGGCCAGCGTCCTTGGCCCAACACGTAGCCCACCAAGTGAATTCACGGTTCAGCAATCGAAGCCTTGGCAAACTCAGAGGCTTGTTTTCTGAATCCAGCTTGGCCTTTTCTCTGAGGAAGGAACAGTGGAGGCTTTCACTGGAGCGCTTTTTAAGCAGCCTTGCCTCTTCTTGTCTCCATCTGCTGGGATCCATTTCTATGAGAGGATCTTTTGACTGTGGCTGTCTTCTTTCTTCAAGCGTTAGCCTCCCCAACATCTTCTCTGGACTCTCCCATTCAGACAACAGAGCCACAGAAAGAATGTTTGTCAGACCTCGGTGAACAGCTGTAGCATTCAAACATGACCCGGTGGCCTGGCCCTTTTTGATTATTTAATCTGCTTGAAGTCCAGGCCACCAAAATAAAACGACCTTCTTAATCCGGCGTGCCTTCTGCATTCTGTTGACTTATTAACCCTGCTGTGTCAGCCCTCACTCACAGGGTGTGTGTGTGTGTGTGTGTGTGTGTGTGTGTGTGTGTGTGTGTGTGTAGGAGAAGGAGGCGGGTGGGATGCCCAACATTGATCCCCAATCTGGAGCTCTGGCAACGGAGTCAGCAGAGTGTGTAATACGAGGACAAATTGGCCTGCTGGAAGCTGACACGGTTTCAGGGTGAACTTCTGTGGAGATGGAGGGCGTATTCAGCCAACATCCATAGGGATTAGTTGTGTTGACAGACAGGGTCTCCATGCCCTGAAATCTAGTCATGGTTCCTTTGGTGACCACTGCAACCCCCTTCCTCCCCAGTGCCACAAATACCTCTCAGCTTCTCTCCTGCTACATTGTCCCCCACTCTCAGTTGAATTGCTCTTTTGGCCAACATGGCATTGGAAATACTTCTCCCTCTATTTTTAAGCATTTCCTAATGATGTGTTTCAGACCTCACCCTCATTTTTCACAAATAAAACAATAAAGCCACCCCTGTGAGCAGCGGGCGTCAATGAGCTGTGACTCTGTGACTGGGAATGTCCCCCGAGAAGACTGAAACCATCACCACTTTGAATGTGTGAATCGTCGGCTGTTTACAGAGGTGGAGGCTCGGGGCCTAAAAATGGTTCTTTTCAGCACTCTAGCATGTTCCACAGGCCTTCTGTGACGAAGTCAGGTGAAAGCCTTGTTCTGATTGATGCAACATAAAAATGTTGCCTCATAGAACTCCACTTACTGGTCCTGCCCCTCTGGAAAGTCCATTTTAGCCAGCCTGCCATCTCTTGTCCTTCTCTTTAGCATTTTTTTTTACATTGCAGATACAGTGGGGAAAATTCAGGTGTAGATAACAAACTAGGCGAAGTCATGAAGGCCCATTTAAATGTTCATTATTCTTTATTTGCAAGTATAGAGGGGGAAAATGAGAATGGATGTGCCAGAACCTGTTACCAATGCAAACCAGCTCCAGATGTATGCATCATTTTATGCATCTGGCTTTACGTAGGTACTGGGGAATCAAACCCAGGGCTTCAGGCTTTGAAAGCAAGTGCCTTTAACTGCTGAGCCATCATCTCTCCAGCTTGGAAATTCTTTTTTTGATGAAGCATGACCATTCATGGCCCACCTATAACATTCAGCCAGCATAACATACCAGACACTTGTGCGTGTCACATGCCCTATAAGAACTGGGATGTTACTTGTGCATCTGCTGTGCACCTTTCTCTTTACCAGAGTTCAGAAGACATGTTTATGACAGGACATACAGTACATGCTTTAAATATGGAAAACCATGCAGTCTCTACTGCAAGTGTCCACTCTCTGATATACTGCAAAAACAGCCAGAGACAGTCAGACACTGCAGTATACTCATGTGTACAAGTTCATTTCCAAATTAGATGGAGGACTGGCTTGCCCAGGAGCCGTAATTCATAAATCCTGCTGTAGCACACTTGTGAACCCTTCCTGCAACTTCCTCCAGGTCATCAGTCCACCCACCCCCACCCTCCTATCACCCTGTCAAACATATCCACTTTCCTGCCGCTCACATTTAAAATGAAAACAGTGGCCATTATGGCCTGCATATATTTGAAACCTTGTCGTTCTGGTCAGAAAGCATAAGTGAGCTTAGGAGACTATGATTATCAATGTACGGTCAGGTAGACAGCATTCCAATGACTTGTATCCTTGAGTTACTGAGGGACTATTTAGCCCTGTTATATAGTACCTAACTTGGGTCTGGCTCCTGGATGCAAAGTCTTGAAAAAGAACTGCTTTTAAAATGTTTTATTTATATTTATTTATTTATATATGAGAGAGAGAAAGAGAGAATGGGGTGTCAACGCGCTCCAGCCACTGCAAACAACTCCAGAAACATGCGCCCCCATGTGCATCTGGCTTATGTGGGTACTGGGGAGTTGAACCTGGGTCCTTAGGCTTCACAAGCAAGCATCTTCCTGCTAAGCCATCTTCCAGTCCCAAGAATTACATTTTTAATACATTAATTTGGTTTTGCAGTGCTGGGGATTGAACCCAGGGCCTGTGCATGCTAGGCAAGTGCTCTACCACTGAATTATCTCCAAATATGAAAAGATAAAATACATTGACAGCACAATTGGGCACAGAATAGGCCAGAACTCCTACAGAGGACTGCAGGGGTTCAAGGACATGCATGTTTTCAGCCAGGCTGTGTAGCTAATGGAAGAAGCCCCCACCCCATGCTGTGTTTACCTCAATGCTGGGTTGTCTTGGGCTCTCAGAGCCTAGCATCCTGGTTGTGGGAATTCTGGGAGGACAAAGTGCTACGCATGACAAGCGTATCAAGTGCTGTGTATTAAGTGTATAGCACAAGTACACTCTCCCTATTTAGGAGCCCTCTCAGAGCTCCGGCGCCTGAGCTGGCTGCTCCTCACAGGGAACTCCCACCCCACACAGAGGATGGGTTCCTGGGAGCAGCTGCTTGCTGCCCCAGGAGCTCTTCAGTTCTGTTTGTTCCTGTTGACTCTCACGGGCGACTCGGAGCTCGGCCGAGCACACATGGCCTGGAAGGCTCAGGACACATTGAAGGACTTTGGATGAAGGAGTTGATTGATTTATTCCATCTGACCTCAGCCAAGAGAACAAAGGAGTGTGTGTCACATGCACGCGAAGGCCGTGGTACCCTCCCGGGCTTCCTGAGGCCACATCCAAGAGGTGGCAAGAGAACCAGGAGAGCAGAGGGTAACGTGGGAGAGCTGCCTAATGTCAGCGCAGTGCAGATCCACTCCCTTGAACGGAAGCCTGCACCGCGAGGGCTCCTGGCACTGAGGCCTGGCAGCACCCTGGCTCCTCTAGTTGGAACTAACTTGAGGTTCATCTCAGGAGTAGTGATGTACTTCTTGTCACTGAACTTTGAAAAGTGTCCTACCATCCAAGACGTGTTCTTTTCCTCATTTGAAGTCAGCATGCTCTCAATTGGTATTGTTAACATTTCATAAATCAACAACTGATATAAACTTTCAAAATGGATGATGGTTAGAAATCTGGCATGTGGCAGCCTTTCTTCTAGGCGATATTAGACACCTATTTAAAGAGACTAATTTAGAACTAATCATACCCATCTGGAAGGAGAGATGGCCAAGTGGTTAAGGCAAAGCCTAAGGAACTGGGTTTGATTCCCCAATACAAAGTAGCACATGCACCTGGAGTTTGTTTGCACTGGCAGGAGGTCCTGGCATGCTCGTTCTTTCTACGTATAGCTATTTTCTCTCTCTTGCTTTCTCTCATGCAGGTTATCAGGTTAGAGCACTTGGCATGCAAGCTTAGGATCCTAGTTTGGTCCCTAACAGTAATATAAAAAGCCATGCATGGTTGTGCATGCCTGTAGCCCCAGTGCTGAAAGGGTTGCCTCAGAGACAGGAATACTGCTGGGTTTGCTGGTCAGCCAGTCTAACTTAAAAACAAAGAGGGAGTTCAAGTTCAGAGAGAGATCTTGTCTCAAGGAAATAAAAAGGAAGAGGAACAGAGGAGGACACTTGACATGCATGTATGTGTGTGTGCACATGTGCACACACATGTCTATACACCACACACAACGCCAAAAAAGTGAAAAATATTGAGGTAGTTTAGGATGACAGGGTCTCAAAAGTAAAAAGCATCAATGTCTTTGGGCCTATCCTTGCAGGCTCCACTTCGCCAGAGATCAGGGAAGAATCTGGCTTCTCCTTATTCCTTGCCTAAAGTAGTTTCCAAGATCTGTTTTGCATAAATAATCTGAGCCCATCTCTGGGAAGGAGTTTCCCTTTCCTAAAATTAAGGTTTAAATCTGATCCTGACATTGTGGTTGGTTAAACTCAGGCCCAAATACTCAGGTAGGCTGACCTGTTCCTGAGCCATACCCTGAGCACAGACCAATCAACTCTCTCTCTCTCTCTCTCTTTCTCTGGGGATAAGGCCCACCACAATAAGGTTATAAATAAATGCTTACCAGGTGGGTAAGGCCTCTCCTTTGACTGTTCACCTTGAACCTCCAGGTCCCAGCTCTGGAAAGCCCCTCTCATCCTCTACTCTCTACACGGGCTCTCTACCCAAATTCTGCCCTCCACGTGGCAGGAGCTCTCCATACCTCTTTTCTCTTTCATTTTCTTAATCTAATAAAGTCTAAGTCTTACCCTCTGGTCCATGGATTTTAGTTCTTTAAATTCATAAGGCTAGGATCTGAGGCTACTCTAACTTTATTGGTGCATTGGCGGAGTGGGGTATTGGCAAGGTACCTCCAAATTCCCATTATAATATATTCTTAGTTCCCTTGCTCTATGTTTTATAGACTAAGTCCAAAGAATTGCAGAGAATGTTCCAGACAGAGTGAGTTCAGAGAGAGAGAGAGAAATGGAGAAAGAAAAGAGGGAGGAAGAAATGAAGGAAGAAAGAAAAAGAAAGAAGGAAGGAATTGCCATTGAACTCTTACATAACAGGTTTAAACTTGATCTCTGGGTGCCTTCGGTCACATTGATTTCTAGGTAATTTTTAGATAAAATAAACAGGCAATACTGATAATTGGGTTTGGGTACCAAGAAGTCAAGTCCTTTGTAACCATGTCTCTGGAATATTTGTGGTTATGACATCGATTGAGAGGACCCGCATTTGTTAGAATACTTAGGGAACCCATAGTTTATATAACCTTTTCTGTTCATTTTTTGTGCTTATTTATTTATTTACTTACGAGAGAGGCAAATAGAGGAGAATGGATATAACAGGACTTCTAGCCACTGCAAATGAATTCCAGATGCATGTGTTGCCTTGTGCATCTGGCTTTATGTGGGTACTGGGGTATTGAACCTGGTCCTTTGACTTTGCAGGCAAGCACCTTAACCACCACGCCATCTCTCCAGCCCTGTTTTATTTTGTTTTAAGACAGGCTCTCACTTTTTGCCCAGGCTAGCCTCACTTCATGGAGATCCACCTTCCCCATCTACTCACTCTTTGACAGTAAGTTGCAGGGTTACTTATCTATAAAGTCTGCACCAGGAGAGGAGAACCAGTCTCATTGTGGACAGTCAGTTGAGTGTAGAATTGAGGCTAACATCCAGTATGGAAGATGGCATTTGGCCCCTTGTTTTCTTTCCCTGTTTGAATAAGGTAAACTTCGGATTCAAGAGGTACCAAGAGCCATTCAATCTAAACTCCCTTTAGCAAGTCTCGTTTGCCTGATTTAGGAGGTGGAAGTCAAGTGAGAGGAGCAGTGACTGAAAAGCCCAAGTCTCCCTGAAGCTAGGGAAGGCAGTGCCCACCATGTTTGCAGATGCTTTTCACCACCCTCGGTTCTCAGAACTGAGCTGGGTGCTGCTGGGTCTCGGTTTTCAGGGTGTCATCTTGTGATCTCTAATCATTACATCAGAGCTGATACACTCTGACTCTGTTGCCCATGGGAAGTAAGTGTGAATTCCAAAGGGCTTCCCTGACGCAGCCCTACCTCCAGGCAGGGAACTGACCCTCTGACAGCAGAGGTTGGACTAGATGCATCATTTGGGGTGCATGTCCTGTGTACTACCAGGGTTAGAGAAAACACTGACTTTCTAGTCCAGTGTCTCGACTCCCAGCACTTCTGTATGCAAGCCGTCTCCGAAGGTAAAGCTGCAACTCTGGTAACTATGATTAAAGGTAATTAGTGAGTTCATGCAGCTCTCGCAATAAACACAGGCAGATGCTGGACAGACAGCTAACAAAAGAATGGAAAAGATCAAGACATCTGGCCGTTGAGGAAGCCTGGCCAAGGCCTCACACTGACACGTTGTTTTACTTAGCTCTTTAGATTGGCTACTTTTGACCCTGCCCCAAGAATATAAGTTGGAATCAATGCTGTGTTCACGTTTGATTGCTTACTCGTGTTTCACATAAAATGAGCGATTCGTGTAGTTCTTCCTGGTGCATTTTATTGGCTTTCATACTTTTATGACAACACGATAGTTGGGTTTCTGTAATAGATTAGATGTTTCATATTTTAAGCTATAGCACATGGTGATGCAACAAGAAGCCATGTCTTGGATTTTTCTCTTTAAAAATTGAGTCTATGGGGCTGAAGAGATGGCTTAGCAGTTAAGGTACTTGACTGTGAAGCCTACGGACCCAGGTTCAATTCCCCATTACCTATGTAAGCCAGATGCACAAGGTGGTGCATGTATCTGGAGTTCATTTACAGTGGCTGGAGGCCCTGACACACTCATTCTCTCCACCTCCTTCCCTCTGTCTCCTAAGTAAATAACTAAATGGAATATTTTTTAAAGATTGAGTCTATATTAGTTCTTTGAGGAAACTTAGTTTCCTCAATAATGTTTACATTATTTTATATTATTTTACAATATTATTATTAATGTTGTGATTAATTAATAATAATATTAATATTGTAATTAATAATATTAATGTTATTATTTTATAATATTTTACATTATTATAACCCACCAGTTACACACATCCTGAACTTTAGGGATCCGTTTTTGTTATTCCAGCTTTGCCTGCCTTCCCATTTAATTTCTTCAGTGTCCCTAGCCAGGCAGGGTGGCACTCACCTGTAACCCGAGTACTGGGGAGGCTGAGGCAGGTGGATCAAGAACTCAAGTCCATGGGTTGTAAGAACTTGTCTGAAAATATAAGCAACAATAAACAACAGCTGGTGTCCCCACTAAAACCACTGACCGTGGGCTCTGGTAAGATGGTTCAGTGTGCCTGTGCATGCCGGTAACCCCAGTTACAGAAGTGGAGAGGTGAGTGGAGATAGGGGATCACCGGGACTCCAGGTCAGCCAGTTTGATGAACAAAACATGGAGCTCCAGATTCTTTGAGAGAGAGCTTCCATGTCAGGCGAAGGGGAAGAGCGATAGAGAAGGACACCCAGCGGTGTCATTGTTGCGCATGTGTTGAATGCGTCTGCACACACATATACACATGTCAATGCAAAGGACACAGCACTTGCCTCAAAGGGGATAAGAGAAACTTTATTCTGGAGCCAAACAGGAGTGACCATGGCCCAGGAACACAGATTTAGGTTGCCCCAATTCCATGTTCCAATGTGTTAACAATTTCATGAAGGTTTTATAGTTACAGAACAAAGGAAAGTCATAATCAAGGCACTTTTCAAAGACACTGGCTGACCATCAGGTAGGCGGGTTACAGCAAAGCGGGGAAATGGCCACCACGGGCCTCAGGTGCTCTCTGATGACATTCTTAGCCCTTGGGCTGCTGGAAACTGGGGTCTGTAAGTATGTTCCAGAAAGTTTGCACCTGATCAACTGATAGTCACCTGGATGTGAGATCAGACACAGAGGTGGGCAACAATGACTATTGGGGGCCTAAAGGTAGCCCAAGGTAATTTGGCTCTGAACTTGCAACATTCCATATCTCTGTGGTCACAGGAGTGTCATCAGTCCATTCTGCCTTGCTAGAGGGAGGTGTGGCACATGCAGCGTTTTCCTGAGAAGTTGAGTTCTCGCCACACACACACCTGTGTCTCTGGGGTAAAACCATCTAGAGGTCCCTAAATGAACACTTCTTCATCACATGAATCCAACTCGCAGATCTGTGGGGAGAGTTAAGTTCTCTCTTACATAGACAAGCCTTAGGAATCAAATATGTCTGTATGTCTCAACATCATTAGCTCACGTCTTCTCTTTTGTTCTGTGAGAGCCACGGCATCCGTGCATGTTGACTCTATCTACTTGCGAGAGTATGCTTGGATCCAAAGCAAGTTCCGCTCCAAGGACATTCTTTTTTTTTTTTTTTTTTTTTTTTGGTTTTTCGAGGTAGGGTCTCACTCTGGTCCATGACCTGGAATTAATTCCCCAGTCTCAGGGTGGCCTCGAACTCTATCCTCCTACCTCTGCCTCCCGAGTGCTGGGATCGCGCAAACCAAGTTCGGCTCCAAGGACATTCTTTCTACCTTCTGGTAGAGGGGTAGAGTTCACTGCCCTTTGGGATTAAGTGGGTATGGAAGTATGTTTGCCTATAGAGACCTTTGCAATCTCTGCTGGTGTTGGTGTCATGCAAGTTCAACCTCCAGTAGGGTGTTCATTAGCAAAATAAAAGTCCTGCCTCCATGGGGATGGGAAAACTTCCACTCTGCCACACTGGCAATTCGTTCAATTCAAGGATCCCTTAGTAGGCTACCTCCTGGGTACTTGAACTGCTATTTGTTAAGTCTGTGCCCCATTTGTCCTCCATCCTGCTCAGAGCATAAGAGGCCCTTTACCCCATCCCAGCATAATTAGAGAAAGCAATGTAGTCATCTCCCCGGGCTGTTTAGCTTTCATCATACAGCAGGGCGACTATCAGAGGATGGAGGCTGATAGAAGTGGAAACATTTGTGTTCAACAAGCTGGCTCCTTCATGTGTTGTCAACATTTCATTGGTGATTCTAATGAAGGCCAAGGAGAACACACTCCTCTTGTTTGGCTCTCCCCCTACAGCTAATGTTCAGCCGCTTCCATCCATGGCCTCCAGTCACTCCTACCATGCAGGCATCTGAAATGCAGCTTATGTACTTGATGTGTGTGTGTAAGAGAGAGAGGAGAAGGTAAGATCTACTGAGATATGCCATGTAGGTGATTCACTTCTGAGAGATTCACATAGTTCTTCTACTTAGTGGTGCTTGAAGTTTCTCCTGAGGGGCTGGGGAGGTGACTCAGCAGTTATAGGTGCTTGCTTTGTAAAGCCTGCTGGTCCAGGTTCAATTCCTGAGCCACCCACGCAAAGCTGGATGGGTATTCGTTTGCAGCATCAAGAAACCGTGGTATGTACACATGCATGCATGTGCTGCACACACACACACACACACACACACAAATAAATAAAAAAATTTTTCCTGAAGGTGAAAAATCCTTACATGAAAATCAAAGGGACTCTGGCTTTGACCCCTTTGTTGTGTATGGTTTCTTTGTTAGAGAATCATCTCTTGTCCTGTTAAGCTTTGTGTCCACAGATCTATTGGCCTAAAAACATACACATCTGAATAAATGGACCATAGTCAGTCTGTTTGGGTACTGCAGTCATATACGTGATGAGAACTATAGCCATGGAATATACTAGGAAGAGGTACGTCACTGAAAGACTACAGCCATGAGATTTAACTCAGGAGGCTTGGGTAGCTGTATAACATCCCTGTGGGTGTTCTAAGCAGGCTGAACTCTGCAGAGAGGACTAGGGGCCAGGGTCAGTGCAGATAAGGACATGGTGTTTTGGGTTAAGAGGCCAAAGAGAGGACCTAGTGTCCCAGGGGCTGCAGGAAGGCCAGTGTGTTCACAGCCCAGGATGAGGGAAGAAGGGCTCAGGTAGACAGACACTGGAAACAGGGAAGGAAGCCCCCAAACTCATATACTTCCTTGTCGGTGTTGACGTTTTCTTTCTCCCTCATGCACACTTTTGCTCAAATGCTGCTGTCTGGTGTTGGGTCAGGATTGGAGCCCTGAGGTGGGGCCCTTAGGCAGGTACTGACACTTAGTGGCAACTACTGGCGACTCTGTAACTAAGAGGATGCAGCTTGCTCGTCTCTGGACACTGTGAAGATGGTGACTATGTGGGCACTACAGAATCTCAGCCTGTCATGTTGTGTGGTTGGTTAGCTGTGGGCGGGACCACAGAGGAGATGTCTTCCTTGCAGTGCCAGGGTCCAGTGTGTGGAAGACAAACCTGTCCTGCTGGGCCCTAAGACTGGAGCAGAATGTCCCTTCCCATGAGCCCTGCACATATTACTATGGATGTGAAGCCCAACAGAGCCGGATGGCATGCGCATTAATGTCTCACAGCTACCTGCCTTGTGGGCCCATTGGGACCTTAGGAGCCCCAGAGGCCAGTCATAGCTCAGAGAATCCTGATACTGGAGGCTGCAGTGTCACCCAGTAATGGGCACCATGCTGACTCTCTCATTGGTGGCTCCTCCAAATTTGCTAAGCCGCTTAACGTAGATGTCATTAAAGTCTGCAATACACACAGTTAAGGCCACTACCATCTGCTGCATCCTGATGTCCTAAAGTAAACCTGGGATCTCTGAATTTGCACAGGAAATCCAAGGGACTCCATACAGCCCCACCACCTGCCTGTGTCTTTGGATGTGGGAAAATGAACCACCTCTGTGACAGTGAGGGCTGTGTTACAGGTGACATATCGGCCTCCTAGGTGCCATCTTTCTGAAGCTAGCCATGTCCACCAGCCAAGGAAGTGACCTGGCCACAGCAGAGGAAAGGGATCTGAAAGGGTAGCACATGTCAGATAGACAAAGACAGCTCCCTTCTTGTGAAGATGGGGCACTGTGGGTAGCTTATTCCATGTTTATTTCTTCCTCTAGAGCTTTCTTTGCCCTGACCCACCACATTCAAATACGTAACTCCCCAGGGTCGTGTCACAGTATCTGTCTCATAGGACACACAGAAGGTCTCAGACATGGGCAAGCCACCATGATACTCTACAGTGATGCCAACTACTATCTGCTACATGCCATTGAGGAGAAAAAAAGAACAACAAAAAAAGTAAAAAATGTAAGTTGTCCAACATCATAGACTCATAGGACTTGGGCCCACCCCTGCCTGACTTCAAAGTCTTTGAACTGCTAAGCTCTTTTATCTCATCTTATTCTCCTCAGCCCTTCCTTCCCCCTGCATGTAGGAAAAAGCAAGAGGAAGGCCCTCAAAGAAACTCAATCCAAACGAAGCCGACTCGGTGGGGATACTCTAGCCACGCATTAAGACGACATCCTAGGTGACCTCCACTGCCCTTTGCTTGGGTGGCCACAGCCACAGGGAGAAGGGGTGGGTGGCTGACTGTCACCAGTGGGCATGGAGGGAAGGAGGGCACTGGCACAGAGCATTAGCACCAATGTGATGCCTCTCCCATGAGATGCTATCAGTCAGATCTCGGACACATTGGTTCTGGCGGCCCCCTGTTCAGAAGCCATCGTGCAGGCCCGTCCTCTCCATCACTGGGCAGGAAAGGGAGAATTTCCTTTGATCTGCAGACAGTAGCAGGAGAAGCAAGGCATTCTGTGGGCCTCCTACCCTTCTGCAATCCCTAGGTACAAAGCCCTTGTGACCACCTTTGCTTTAGACTACCCAAGCCCTTCTACATAGCATGCCCCAGAAGAGAGAAGTAGAGAGTCTGCATCCTCCACATGGAGGGATTTGAGGCCTTTCTGCACAGGAGTAGATGCCAGGACTGAGCTGAAATGCATCTCACGAATGGGTACAGATGATGGTCAGGACAGAGCTGGCCCTACAGCCATCCCACTGCATGGTAGACGTATGTGGACAGGAAATAGCCACATATTCACCATGTGAAGTTTCTACTCTCCTTTCATCAGCCCACGTCCTTAGAAAAAGGTGTTTGTCTGAAAGCAGATGACATGGGCACAGTTTAAGAAGTGAGGCAGGGAGCTCTGGGAGACTGTTTTCTGTTTAGTCCTCAAAAAAAGAAGGGTTTTCACTCACGGAGTCTTGAGTAGGGAACTTACGTCTTTAGTTTAGTATAGTATAGTAGTATATAGTATACTTTGATGTATTAAAACACAGCTCACCTCACTCAGATTATTGCCTCGGTGCCTAATGTAAAATTAAACCACTCCTCATTGATGTTATTAAGCCCCAGTAGCATTTTAGACACATCGCATGGAGCTTGGGCCATATGTTTTATATGTTGTCAGGGT
This sequence comes from Orientallactaga sibirica, assembly GCA_036365145.1. Taxonomy (NCBI): domain Eukaryota; kingdom Metazoa; phylum Chordata; class Mammalia; order Rodentia; family Dipodidae; genus Orientallactaga; species Orientallactaga sibirica. Next base: position 3,281,116 of record JAEOAD010001317.1, read on the forward strand.
GAACTTTGACATCAGTCTATGAGTCTCCTCCTCTGTGTCTCTGTATAATGCAGGATTTATTAATTTTTTTCTTCATGCTGCTCCTGAACTGTCCATCCAGTGTTGGAAATAACATATCTGGCTATGTGAGGTTACATTCTTTAAAAGGCTTCAAACAAACAAGCAAATAGAAATATTTTTATGAAAAGTCCTTGCTTTTGCATCTATTCTTATGCATGAGTTTATTAAAGATATTTGTAGACATCGTTATTAAAAGATATTAGTAGGGGAGAGTGATTATTTTGCTGGATTTTTTTCCTGAATTCCATATGCAAAAAAAAAAAAAACTGGCATGTGCTTACACACAATGAGTTCACCTCTCTAACAGGAGCTAAAGGTATGTGTGTGTTCACATCCTGAAGAATAAATGGATCCAGCCATAAATGTCAATCCCCTTAACAAGACTAACTTTGTCATTTAATAAGGGACATTATTCCATAGATTTAAAACCAGTTAACACATCTCAAACCTGATAAGACAAGGCTATCCTCGTGTGTTTCCTGTTCTCCAGTGATTAAAGCAAATCGAAGACTGTGCAAGGGGAGGTTTTCCATGGTACGAGTAATGCCCTAAAATGTTTCTCCTGGTAATGCAATTAGGAGATATTGGCCTTAGTTAATGTAACTTAAACAAAACATGTTGTCCTCGTCAAACTTGTTCAAGTTGTTAAACAGGCAAAGCCTTGTCCAAAAAAAACTTAAAAAACAGGGGCATATAGTGTTTCCATGGAAACTCTGTTAAAATACCGATTTGTGGGTATGATCGTAATCAGCCCCATAATCTAATATGACTGAATTAAATGAAAAGGAATGTCAGTTATGAAGCCAGCCCCTGTGCAGGAGCACTCTGACACAGGCAGAAACATATGGATGCTAACGGATACTCCCTGCAGACTATGCATTGGTGCAGGACAGAGCTGAGACCCCCAGTTCGGTCCGTTGTCCTCCCCCACACCCACACTCCTGCATTCATTGTTCCTCATTTTTATACTTCTGGGATTATGTGGGTGAGCAGTACAAGGTCTCCATGACATTTGGGTTTTTCAGTATCTAACATTGTTCCCCACACAATACCTCGTATTGTCTCCATTGTCTTGTGACAACAGAAAGAGGACCCATAATATTTAACAAGGATGTTACAAGGTGAAGTCTTATGAAAGTACTATTGTTTTTCGTGCTAATAGGATCTTAGTAGGTTTTAGATGATTGTCTTTGACCTCAAGAGGAAATGATGGTAAGACTAGGGAAGCTGTAGCTAGGATTTGACCAGCGGTTTCCAGGACAGGCACTTGGTCTCGGCACTTGTCAAGGCACTTGTCTGGGCTGCAGCGAAAACAGGAATAGTTCACCATGGACAAAACTTCAGCCTGATGAAATGGCAAAGATAACTGTCTCTCATCAAAACCACTTGATTTATTTGGAAGTCAATATGCCCAGCCATCATTATGAGTGGTATTGGTAGGGTCAGGGCTGTTTTGTTTGTTTTTGGCAAAAATGTCTTCAATCAGGTACAAACTTTAATGTTTTTATTTTTGTTTATTTATTTGAGAGGGAGACAATGGGTGCACCAGGGCCTCCAGCCATTGCAAACGGACTCCAGATGCATGTGCCACCTTGTGCAACTGGCTTACATGGGTCCTGGGGCATTGAACCTGGGCCTTTGGCTTTGCAGGCAAATGCCTTAACCACTTAACCATCTCTCCAGCCTAGGTACAAACTTCAGAGCATATCAAATGACTGTACCTCAGGGCAAAGCAATCCCATGTCCCTTAGTCCTAGCATCCCCGAGCATCTGTTAGACGATTTCACATCTACGGGGGCTCTTGTCTACCTGGAATTTTCATGCCACACTGCGGGCTCCTAACTGTCACAGCATGGTTGCTGAGAATGACCTTTTGCACAGGGAGAGTCAGAAAGAACTCCAAGATTTAATTCTGACCCAAGGACCCCCTCCCTTAGGTCTTTCATCAACCTTTTACAGTAGCTGTGTGCCCAAGTGTGCAGACCTGGTATTTTGGGCACAAACAGTAATCCGCAAAGAGAGAAACAGGTTTGGGCCCGAATCTTGGTGCCAGAAACTTGAATCTGATTATTTTCACCTGTTTTAATGTCTCTGTTCTGACTTGACTCTGTCTCATAACAAAGCACCTGAACATGGTTTTGAAAAATTAACTAGTGCTTGCAAAGAAACACACAGGCCCTGGCCCACCACTTCCACCTGGTGGTCTCCCTTCCTACTCATCTAGCCCTCTCAGCAGCTCTGCTTCCTGTGGAGAGTTGCAATTATTTCTGCCTTTTAGTTAATTGTAGACACTGGCTATTACTTCCTTTAATACATGATGGTTTGGAGTGCTACCTCAGCTCTCCCAGCGCTCCCTAGTGAACGACTTGGCAGCTTGCTTATTTCATAGTTGAGATTAGACAGTGCTTGCATTATTAGAATGGTCTATGTATATTCATTTCTGTCTTAAAGTGCTATTGTGTAAATTTTTTATGAGTTTTTTTTTCTCCTGCCATGACAAAGCTTGCCTTTGCTTTAGTTTTTCTTGTACCTATGAATAACTGCTTCTACCCTATCTTGGAAACCTATTAATTTCAGATTTTTTTTTTTTTTTTTTTGAGAGAGACAGAGAGAGAGGGAGAGGAAGACAGATAAAGATGGGCGTGCCAGCAGCCTCTCAGCTGCTGCGAATGAAATCCAGATGCTTGCCCCCTTGTGGTCAAGTGCGGCATTGTGCCCTTGTGTCACTTTGCATCTGGCTAAATGTGGGACCTGGAGATTGGAACCTCTGCAGATTGGAAACAGCGTTCTTAGGCTTAGGAGGCAGGCACCTTAACCGCTAAGCCATCTCTCCAGCCCAATTTCAGATTTTTTTATTTATTTGAAAGAAAGAGAGAGAAAGAAATTACATATATATGGAGAGAGAGAGAGAGAGAGAGAATGGGCACACCAGGGCCTCTAGCTGCTGCAAATAGACTCCAGATGCATGCACCTCCTTGTGCACTTGGCTTTATGTGGGTCCTGGAGAATTGAACCTGAGTCCTTTGGCAACCACTAAGCCATCTCTCCAGCCCTAATTTCAGAATTTTTAAATTTTTTAAAATTATTTGTTTAAGAGAGAGAAAGAGGCAGATATGCAGAGAGAATTGGCATGCCAGGGCCTCCAGCCAGACACATGCACCATCTTGTGCATTTGGCTTACATGGGTTCTGGGGAATCAACCCTGTATCCTTTGGCTTTGCAGGCAAGTGTCTGAACAACTAAGCTATCTCTCCAGCCCTAGTTTCAGATTTTTTTTTTTTTAGGTATGTTCTCATTATGTACCCCTAATTGTCCTGGAACTTACTGTGTAGCCCAGGCTGGCCCTGAACTCACAGCACTACTGTTGCATGGGCCTCACCAAATGCTAGGACTGTAGGTGTGTGCCACCATGCCTGGCCCTATTAGTACTTTCCATGTTTGATATTTCTACCTACTTCACCATGCTGTGAGGTTTCCCTTTACTGTATCCATGGTGGTTTCTGTGACATCTGAACTAGTCACTCTGTAAGACCTGCAGGCAGCTGAGCTCTTGATACTTCCCGTCACCATTTTTCTCAGTCATATCCCCTTCCTCTTAAACCCAAGCCATTCTTTCTCCCAGTTTAATTTCTCATTTTGCTGACAAACACACCCAGTAATTTTCTGAGAAAGGGAGGTAGAATCTCCTCAGTACTTGTAGCTTTGACAACGTCTTGGTGAAGGAGGAGAATTGTGGGCTAGAAATTTTCCCTTACAACGCTTTAGGCATCACTCCGTCTTACTTCCAGCAGTGGTGGTTGTCAAAGTTCTCACACCAGTCTGTTTTCAGAGCCTTTGACCCAGTTGGCACACAATCTACCCTAAAAAAGCCAGAGTGTACCCATTACCTGTCATGCTTAGAGATCCCAAGAAACTGTAGGTCCTCCTTATTTATAATGCTGAATGTTCTGCGTGCTCATGTGAGTTAGAAATGTACAACCTTCAGTCCTAGGACCTTTTCTTCCGGCCTTATTTCTTCAGATCTTTTTGTTCAATTTTATGGGAGCTTTTCCTTCTTCGTCATGATTCTTTCAATTCTTAAATTAATTTGTGTTTTGACACTTTTTGAAACCGAATTTAAGTGTTGGAGAGCTGGCTTAGTAGTTAAGGCACGTGCCTGAGAAAAATAAGGACCCGGGTTCAATGCCCCAGAACCCATGTAAGCCACATACACAAGGTGGTGCATGTGTCTGGAGTTTGCAATGGCTGATGGTCCTGGCTTGCTCTTGCTCTCTCTCTCTCTCTGTCTCTCTCCTTCTCACTCTCAAGTAACTAAATAAATAAAATTTAAGAAATCTAAGCGTATTCTTTCTACTTGAAGCCTATTCTCGTTACAAGGACATAAGACCTCTCTGAGTATATAGACTAAGGTGGAAGTTTTGTTGCTTGCTTTCCATCTGCACCATTGATTCCAGCGCATGTGTTTTGTGGTGGGTGTTTATCTTTTCCATGTTGAAGCCTCCCAACATACATGTGCAGCCTCATTCTTTTTAAGACTAAATCAGTGGGTTGGAGAGATGGCTCAGCAGTTAAGGCACTTGCTTTCAAGGCCTAATGGCCTGGGTTCGATTCCCCAGTACCTACATAAAGCCAGATGCACATGTGCATGCATCTGGAGTTTGGTTGCAGTGGCAGGAGGCCCTGGTGCAATCATTTCTCTCTCTGTGTCTATCTTTGAAAATGAATAATAAATGAAATAAAAATATTTTTAAAAGAACAAATCACTAAAATGCCAGTGGAAAGTTTACCCATGAAAGGGCTTTATTGTTGGGTATGTTTGGGGGGTTAGCTACCTCGTCAGTATCTGCAACTCTAGGTCTTACTTGAGAGATGAAAACTGAGGGCCTGCAGGGGAGGGAGGGTAGGAATTCTCATCAGTCCCCCGGGAGTGGTTGTTTTCCTAGTTCACCGAGTTTCCTAGTGAATACCTCCACTAGTGTTTGTGCCAATACAGCATGAGCTGTGATGTTGGTGGCTGCTTATGCTATCCCCTGCTGTCTCTCTATGCCACTGATTAGAATCATTCATAATTATATTTATTATTATATTTCTAACTTAGAATTAAAAGCATGGTTGTGCACACCTTTAATCGCAGACTCAGGAGGCAGAGATAGGAGGATCACTATGAGGCCAGTATGAAACTACATAGTGAATTTCCAGGTCAGCCTGGGCTAGATTGAGACCTTACCTCAGAAAAGCAAAAAAGAATAATAATAGTAATAACATTGGGCCTTATTCTGGAAACATCCATCTAATGAGTATTGGCCTTAAATGTGGTCAAGCGGGCCCGCTTGTCTCTGTCCACTGTCCCTGAGCACAGCTCAAGCACGTATCTCTCTTTCTCCTGGCTGCGTAGGAATGTTTCTGGAGCACGAACAGGGTAATCTGAGTGTCTAGTGATGGCGCACAGCGTCTCGGAGGAGACTTGGGGCCCAGCTAGTCTCTCACTTTGCTCGGTATCCTAGGGCAAGTTAGTTCCGTCTCCAAACTTTAGGCCCAACTGAAGCTCTTCCAGAGCCTCACTACCAAGTGCAGGTGTGATGGGCTCCTGTGCTGCTCCTCCTCTGTTCTCACGGTGGACAGGGGTCTTGAGAGTATGAGGGGCTGGGAGGTCAGACAGGAACCTGGAAAGCTTTACAGCATGTGAACAAGTTACTTTACTGGGCAGCCAGTAGACAACTCTGCAGAGCTAGGAAGACCCGTGGTGCTCGGAGGGTGGGTGATGGCCCTCACTGAAGGGAGGAGAGACCTGGCTCTTGTTCCAGCACCTGCTCTACACAGGATCCTTCACCACACTTCCATAACAGGCTCTTTGCAAACATCAGGAAATCTTGTCCCTGTGCCATTCCTTTCACTCAAAGACAAATGGAGATAGAGTCCCTAAAGAAAGAGAAGGCATCACATGTTGAAGTGTCTCCACTGAAAGCCACCTGCTCTGTCACTGCCCTCCTTAGGGTCACCACCCGAATAACCTTTCCATTCACCTCCCTGTGCCTGCTAAGGCTCACCTTGACTCCTGGCTGAAGTTGAAAAGTCTCTGTTCCACCGACTCCCACTCACACCCTTTCACACTCACATCCCTCACACGCCTTTCTGACCACTCATGGATTGTTGATTGGCTGATACTTAGAAACCCTAAGAGAGTCTAAGCCATAGGAGTGTGTGTCATCACTCGGCATCCGCAGCTCAGCACGTCCTTCTCTGTGAGACAGCATGAGAGTGAAGATGTCGGAGCCATGGATGATAAAGGTGAGAGGCTTCTAGGAAATAACTTGTGTTGCCTAGAAGAAATGAAAGACGTAATATGACATGCATGTGAGGAAGGCTCATTTGCAGCTACCAGATCATGATAGAATGGTGGTGACTGTCATGGGAAATGCTATAGACTTGGGAGAGAGAGGGTTTCACCTACCTTGGTAAGCTCACGATGCTCTGCTGTCTTTTCCACTACGTAAAAAGAACCCCATCCTTTCGTGAACACTTGAGACACAGGAAGAAATAAATATGTAGGAGAAATGCAGTGTTGGGTCTACTGCCATCCCACTCTGAATGCACCTGATCTGGGAAGCTAAGCAGGGTCAGGCCTGGTTAGTGCTTGGATGGGAGAAAGTAGTATTTGAAGTAGTTATTTACTGAAAATTTCCCAGGGACCACTTAGTCCCATGCTGTGTCGACTCTTAGGGCATGGAGCGCCAGTGTTAGAGACCTTTATCTGCAATTGGCACACTGTGTAGACAAAATTGACTAAGCATTGCAAAAACATGATCTGCCTGTGGCCCTAGTGCATTGAAGATGACAAGCATTCCCAGGAGCCTTAGGCGGGGAATTCACTGTCGACTACTGCAGGCAGGAACAACTTGAGCCTGTTACAGGAGCCGCTTGTAGAAGACAGTGAGGTGAGCCAATGAGACAGCATTCTAAGAGGTCTTTGAGGATCTGAGAACATGGCTGTGGGGTAGAAAAGGAGATTACTGATTCTGGCAGGCCAAAGGGTCCTCATCCTTTCTGGAACCTTCTAAAGAAAGCAGTCTTCAATTCTAGGAAAACGCTATGATATGAAAGATAACAGCTTTTATTGTGTGCCAGGTATTCTGCTTTATCTAACATTACTACCACATCTTCAACACTGAGCAGAGGGAGATTAAATAACTTGCCCAAATTCCTTCCTTGGCTAGTGCATGGAAATGTTGGGCTCTAACCCGAGCCCACCATCGTTCTAGGTTGCCTCTTGGTTTTCTTTTTTTAATTTTTATGTATTTATTTGAGAGAGAGAGAGACAGAGACAGAGACAGAGACAGATAAAGAAAGAAGGAAAGAATGGGCATACCCAGACCTCTGGCCACGGCAAATTAACTCCAGACTCATGCACCATCTTGTGCATCTGACTTACGTGGGTCCTAAGGAATCAAACCTGGGTTGTTAGGCTTTGCAGGCAAGCGCCTTAACTGCTGAGCCATCTCTCCAGTCCCCCTCTTGATTTCTTTTCAGTAGACTACAGATGGGAAAGGATAGGGTCATGTTCCACGTCATTCTGATGCAAACCTAAAAGCAAGCAGGAAGCCTGAGAAGCTAGAGCTTAGCGGATGGGGAAAAAGGAACTGCAGGATGTGGCTGGGCTCTCGCGGTCAGGGGAGACATCTACTATTGTCTCCATGGGACAGCAGCACAGATCTGTCACATCCCAGGGGGTCCCCAGAGTGGCCTGGTACTTCAAGAAGCTGAATTATTGCAGTGTGGAGATAGCTAAGTATCTTGGCAGGATGTGATTGAGTCTTTGCTGTCGTGTTACCCCATACAAGTAAGTGGGCTGTCTCCACCATTCAGGCTGTAGTCCTGAAGCTGCATCCTGTGTTACAAGTATGAAAATCCTAAACATGGAAACAAGGAGCTTGTACAATCAAGGAAAGGTTCAGAGTGTTGGGTTGGGAAGCATCCATGCAAATGATTCTCAAAAATCTACCTGGGGCTGGAGAGATGGCTTAGTGGCTAGGGCACTTACCTGTGAAGCCTAAGGACCCAAGTTCAATTCCCCAGTACCTACGTAGGCCAGATGCACAAGGTGGCACATGCATCTGGAGTTTTGCAGTGGCTGGAGGCCTTGGCATGTCCATTCTCTCTCTCCCTTCCTCAAATAAATAAATAAATAAATAAATAAATAATTAATTAAATAATATAAAAGATGATATTTAAAGAAAAGCTTATAAAACCCTAATAAGTAAATAAATAATATAAAAGATAATATTTAAAGAAAAGCTTATAAAACCTTAATAAATAAATAATATAAAAGATGATATTTAAAGAAAAGCTTATAAAACCCTAATAAATAAATAAATGAATAAATAATATAAAAGATGATATTTAAAGAAAAACTTATTAAACCCTAATAAATAAATAAATAAATAAATAATATAAAAGATTATATTTTTAAAAAGCTTATAAACCCTAATAAATAAATAATATAAAAGATGATATTTAAAGAAAAGCTTATAAAACCTAATAAATAAATAAATAATATAAAAGGTGATATTTAAGGAAAAGCTGATAAAACCCTAATAAATAAATAATTAAAAGTTGATATTTAAGGAAAAGCTTATAAAACCCTAATAAATAAATAAATAATATAAAAGATATTTAGGGAAAAGCTTATAAACCCTAATAAATAAATAAATAATATAAAAGATGATATTTAAGGAAAAGCTTATAAACCCTAATAAATAAATAAATAATATAAAAGATGATATTTAAAGAAACACTTATAAACCTAATAAATAAATAAATAATATAAAAGATGATATTTAAGGAAAAGCTTATAAACCCTGCTCTGGAGTTGGTTCAAACCTCGCAGTCATGCACCTGCAAGTGCATCCAGCTGAACTGTCTCCAGAACAGCGTGATCCCCATGTCTTTGAGGTCTTCTAAATTTAACATTAGCCTCTCCTTGGCAAGCTCTAATCCAGAGCCACACATAAAGATGGTTTCCGGATCGCAGGGCTGGCCTCTGTGCAAGGCAGAGGTGGTATGCCCCACTGGAATACCAACTGCTGAATACCACAGAGCTCCTTGTGACCTTGAATCACCATGGCATGTATCTCTCCACTCCTCCCACACTTAGTTCCCTTGCTCGTGGCTTTCTTGCATAGGGAATGAATGAGATCACTTTGCCTGGGAAAGCTCGGTTACGGTAGGAGCCTAGAGTCCAAGCAAAGTAGTCCCATAGCATACCATCTCACTTGACCTCCGTGAAGATTCCTGATCACTGTCACTGCAAAGAAAGAAAGATTAGCCCTTTTGGGGAAAGTACACATTGGCCTTCTTTGTTGTCTAGAACTGAATTACTTAGAGTGGTCAAAGAGCCTGTTACATTAATGTACCCGAAGGCATCCTGTTCCCTCAGAGTTAGCCATTCCCACCACTGTGTGGTCCACGGCTGGTGGTCATGCGTTCCTGGTCCTCAGCATTGGGAGGATGCTGAGACTGCCTAGAAGAGAGTGCCACAATTCACAAGTGACGCCTGCCATGAAGCTGGGAAGGCAGCAGGCATATCACAGATCTGCCTTCACTCCAGAGTTGTCACGAGCCAGTCTTGTGTGATTGAATGGAGTTGCTTCTGGCATAGGTGTCCACACACATGAAGATACATGGTCTGTCTCCTAACTGGAGAAGCCATCATCCACCTAAACCACAGCTGCATCTCCCAGAATGCCATCCATCGCAGGTTGGAGAGATGGCTCAGTGGTTAAGGCATTTGCCTGCAAAGCCTGATGACCTGGGTTTGATTCCCCAGAACCCATGTATAGCCAGATGCACAAAGTGGTGCATGTATCTGGAATTTGTTTGTAGTGACAGGAGGCCCTAGTGCACCTAGTCTCATTCTCACCCTTCCTCTCTTTCTCTCAAATATGTAAATAAAAGTTTTTAAAAAAACCCACAAACTAAAATTGGCTTAAGCAAAAATCAGTAAATTGTGGGGAGCTAATTCTCTGGGTTTTTTTTAGGTATGTACAAACTGTCTTATAGTACTAAGAAGTCCAAAGCTACACCTGGTTAACTGGATGTCACCAAAGCGCTCAGCTTCTTGTTTACTTTTGTGTCAAACCTGTTCTCAACAGAACCACTTTGAAAAATGTATTATTCATTGGAGAGAGAGAGAGAGAGTGAGGCAGACAGAAAGAGTGAGGATGGGCACACATGTACAGGGCCTAAGGCCACTGCAAATGATCTCCAAGTACATATGCCACTTTGTGCATCTGGCTTTACATGAGTATTGGGGAAATGAACCTGGCCATCAAGTTTTCAGGTTTTGCAAGCAAGTGCCTTTAACTGCTGAGCCATCACCTCAGCCTGAGCAGACTCTCTTCATCCAGTGCCTCCAACACTCCTAGGGCCAGCTTGGTCACATCAGAGTGGAAGGAAGCCCTCTCTTTCCTGAATGTTTTGCCTCAATGTTTTGCATCTGGGTCTCATTGGCCATAGTGTTGGGGTCCCTCCTAGGGCCAGCCCAAGAGGGATGGCAGGGCCTCTGCCGAATTGGGGGTGAGAGGCGTGGAGTCACAACACAGACTCCGGGAGCTGGGTGGAAGCAGCACAGGGCGAGCTGCCAAAAACTCTTTTATTCAAGGAAATATAGGGGGTTTTAAGGGTTTTGGTTGGCCAATCATTGTATGGGGTGGTCCCCTTCTTGTGACAAATGATAGCCGGTCTCCAGGCAGATCATCTCGTAGCAGATTTCTCACAAACATGGGACTATAGCTGTTGTCATGCCAGGCCTGCGCAGGACACCATGTCCACAGAAGCCATTTCCTGGTTTCTTCTGGCATGCGGTCTGGCTAGGGCCAGACCTGCATTGTGCCATACATATCCTCCTTTTTGTTTTTATTATTGGCAACCCTGGGAGGCATGGTTCTTTGCCAAGCCATTGTTGAACCCAGGCCCCAAGGGATCATCACATGCCTGTCTTAGATTGCCCCATCTCATGGGGTCTTACCCGTCATTGACTACCCACCATCCTGGTGAGAAAACCCAAGGGGTGTGGCCTGGTTTCTTTTAGCATGTGGTCTGGCTAGGGCCAGACCTGCATTGTGCCATACACCATAGCTCAGGTCCAAGGCAGAAAGGATGCACCCCTATAGCCAGGGCAGAGAACCTACACTCACCATGTGGACTGAAACTGTAGGCAGGTCAGCACCCTAAAGGGAATGATGCAATGTGAGACAGAGAGAAGGGGCTCTGGTAAACCCCCACCCCAAATGGGATATTCCCCACTGGCAGAAGCAATAGCTGTATGCTCTTCCCTCCCTGTTCTCTGAGCCCTCTCATACAGGTTACTGACCTCTCTACACCTCTAGCTATGGTCTATGGAGTCAGCAGTCCCCCACCCTTGTAGCTCTCTCCTTTGCGCATCTACCCATCTATGCCACAGCCAGACTCTGGAGACAGACTCACTGTTAGCATTTGTCACAAGCAGACTGCTTATTTGTTTCAGATGTAATTCTACTACAAAGAAACCAACAGCAGCCTGGCAAACCTCCTACCATGGTGAAGCAAGGTCTCAGAAAGTTCCAGAACTGGTTTTGAAGGGTTACACTCCACAGTAGTGACCCTTGAGGGTGACTCTTGGCACAGACAGTTCCATCCTGTTGGGTCCTAGATGGAAGATTCCAGTTGCCTGCGGTTCTGGAAATGGGCCCCACCTAGTTCCTCCGTGCGTTTGCCCTGAGTAGAAGTAATTACTTTTATGAGGCATTATTCATGTCTAGTCTATCCCAGGGCCATCCCAAACCAGGCTTCTCAAGCTATTAAAGGCTTTATCGGGCACACAGAGTCTCTAGCAGTTTCCTTGAGGGGAAAAGGGAAAGATTCCTCTTGATGTGTACACCTCCAAGGGTGGTTGGCTGCCCACTTCAGGGCCACACTAAGTGGTTGGCACCTCAAAAAAGGGCAAATCTTTCTCTTTCAAGTGCAGCCGGAAAATGGGCCACAGGAGAGAAAGTGGAAAACCAGAGAAATGTTTTCATGCAGCCGGGGTTGCTGTCTTGTTTTGTTGTGAGCTGGCAAACTTCAACATGCTCAAGTCATGTGTTTGTCAAAATTTTTCAATGCTGAACATGGCATTGGCCCAAATAAATGTAGTTGTTATTTTAGCGCTTATTTATTTTAACGTACAAATACAGCCACTACAAAGGCCCCTTTTAACCTACTCAGGGCTCCCTCCGTTTCTTGCCTTTTTCCTCTCTGCTACCCTCCTCCTCATTTCAGAAGTGTTCCCTCCTTCCCACCTCATCGCCCAAGGCGATGACCTAAGTGCTGAGTGTAATTATAATTAAGAGGCTTTGTGTAAGAAAGGCTCTGTACCCTTCCCCAACCTGGCCACAATTCAGAGCCGACTCTGGCTTATAGGGGAAAAATGTACCCACGTGGGGCTGTAACCCTAGAGAAGGACTCCTGTATCTAAACCAGAGTTCTCTAAGAACAAAAAGATGCTTTCCTGCTTTGAGTTGGGAAATTCATCAGTTGAGTCTCAGATAGCAATATCTCTTACTTTAATCCGGGCCAAGACAACTGGCAAAGGAGGCACAGGATAATCCACGGCAACATGTGACATTTGCCTGAGCCAGATCTTCGTTTTCAAGCCAGGGCCAGTGGAGGGAAACTACAGCCAGAGGAGAACCAGAATAGACATGGAAGAATGGTCCCTGGTCCCAGTAGCAGAGAAGACACTGGAGCCAGGACATTTCTGAGGCCCATCTGATTTACCCCTTCGGTAAGAGGAAGAGAATGGTGTGCAAGGGCCTCCAGCCACTACAAACGAACTCCAGATGCATGTGCCACTGCATCTGCCTTTATGTGGATACTGGGGAATCAAACCCAGGTTGTTACGCTTTTCAGGCCAGTGCCTTAATAACTGCTGAGCCATCTCTCCAACCGAAGGTGACAGTTTTGAGAGGAAGTTTCATCATGGTGGAGAAAGCACAGCAACCGGCTTACATCTTCATGCATTAGCAGCAAGGAGGATGTAGTGAGTAAGAGCCCTGAACACCCAATAGGCTGGACTAAGAAGCCCCAAAGCCCCGCCCCTGCCCCATGACACACCTCCTCCAGCAAGGCTCCACCTCCCAAAGGCTCTGCCAGCTGGAGGCCATGTAGGAAGCTTAATTATAAACATGTGAGGCCATGGGGGACATTTTACATTCAAACCACCACAGTGACCAAGGTGCTGTCACTGTCCTCTGAGTGTCACATGGACACAGTTCCCCCAGGGCCTGGGTGCCCTTTGAGCACTATCTGGGTTTCTAGAAGCCTTCTCTGTTTCTTCTGTCCTTAGGGTAATGAGGCAAACATTAGGAGCCCAGGGGGTTTGAAAACTCTGCAGCCTATAGAAACAGATGAGTTCAAACATGTTGTGTGGTGGAGAGGAGAACAAAACATTAAAGCAAAAGGTTGTGTAAAAACTCACCAATCTCTTCAGCACTTGAGTGCAAAAGTCTTTTAAAAGACTTGTTAACTTTTCCTTTTAAGTAATTCTAACTGAGTCCCTTTGGATGGTTGCTTTCTGCTTCTCCTTTGATGGTGTCCTCACCATCCCTCCAGGCTTGCAGGTGGGGAGCATCAGTCATCCATTCTCCAGCCCAACTCTGCAGATTCCTACCTCTATGGTCTTAGATCAACACATGCTCCCACAATGACATTCCATCTACCAGAGGCCCAAAAGCAATGGAACCCCAGCGATGGATAGAAACTTTTGAAATTGTCAGCCAAGATAAACCTCTTCTTATTTATTTATTTATTTATTTATTCATTTATTTTATTATTTATTTATTTATTCATTTATGAGACAGGCACAATGGGCACACCAGGGCCTCTAGTCAGTGCACATGAGCTCCAGAGGCATGTTCCACCTTGTGCATCTAGCTTTATGTGGGTATTGGGGAGTGGAACCTGGGTCCTTAGGCTTTTCAGTCAAGCACCTTAACTCTCTCCAGTCCAAACTTCTTATTGGTTGATTTTCTCCGGTATTTGTCACAGCAGCAGAAAGCAAACAGGGGCTGTGTTGGAGTGTTTTCTCAGCTCTTTGGAAGTTTGGGCTTGGTGATCCATGACAACTTCCAACCTTGGAAAACCTGTGTAGACATTCAAATATAGGGAGGAAAACAGGGTTTGGATGGAGATAAAACCATGGGCTACAGCTGAGGGCCCAACACCGACTGGTCAGATGGTCCACGCTATGGGTAGAGAACAAGCACTATTTATCACAGTAGGGCTCTGAGAAGACTATCAAAGCCATCTCTTGGAATACTCAGATATCCATGATCCTTTCTGTTTCCCCATTAAAACATCCAGTTGCAGAGAAGTGATGATGGCTCAGTGGTTAAAGGCATTTGCAAAGCCTGCTGGGCCTGGGTTCAGTTTCCAGTACCCACATAAAGCTGGATGCACAAAGTGGCACATGCATCTGGAGTTCACATGCAGTGGTGAGAGGTCCTGCAGCACCCATATACATTCCCTCTCTCTTTTTCTTTCTTTCTCTCGCCCCAGATAAATAAATTAATAATGTCCTGTTTGGGGCTGGGGAGATGGCTCAGTTGCTATAATGATTGTCATGCCATCATGAGGACCCAAGTTCAGCTCTCTGGAACCCACATAGAACTCTGGGTATGATGGTGTGTGCCTGCAGTCCCAAAGCTGGGAGATGTAGATAGGGGTCCTCAGGTGGTCTAGCTGGCTCTGGCTCAGTGAGCTCTAATAGGTCAGGGAGAGAGCCTGCCCCGAAGGATAAGAATGACTGAGAAAGACCCTCTCAGTGCTGACCTCTGCACATACACACGCACCCACCCTCACATGTACACACACACACGCCAGTCCAATTTCCATGGAAATAGCTGTTGGAACAGGCAAGGTTTAAGCTGCTTCATCAACTGTTGGCCTTGCCTGGGGATACCGGAGCCGTCATATCCATCGTCTGCAGCCCATTGGAATCAGGGTGTGGTAGGAGCAGAACGCAGACCTGAGTCCCAAGATCTCCTTCTGGCATCAGTCCTGAGTGATGTGAGGAAAGGCCGAGGACCCTGGCGTCATCCGTATGAGTTAGCTCCATCACATAGGTTCTTAGTCACGAACAAGTAGTGAGCACACATTGCATAGTTCACATCTCAGGGGTGCAGTCAATGCAGCTTTACCTGTTCTCTGTCTAATGTCTGTCCAAGCCTCAGTTGTCCTAATGGGTGTGAACTCTCAGTGAATTTAGTCTCTCTCATCTAGTGCTGTCCTCCAAGGCTTACCCTAAGCCGAAGGGACAAGGGGGTGTTTAATGTATTCAGCCCACAGACATTTCCTGAGTTACCCACACCCATCTGGTCTTCTGTCATCAGTCTGAGCACACACAGGTCAGTGCCGTACCCTCCTCATTCCAAGGAAGGTGTTTTTGGAGTCACTGGGCAGCTCTCTTGCCTCACTAGAACAAGTCTGCTGGACAAGGAACCTCCTCCTGCTGTGTTCTGTCTGTGACCTCTGGGAAACTGTCTCCAGCAACAGGAAGGTTGAGTGAGGGGGTGCCCAGGGACCTGCCTTCTAGCACTGAAGTCAGGCGTGCTCGCCTCTGTTCTGAGAGCTCCAGTGGGAAGAGGGGGTGCCTGTCTTTCCGTTGAGTTTACCAGCACCTCAGCTTACCACAGAGTCTCTTCCCTCTCTATTCCAGGCCATCTTTCTTTCCCCAGTAGTCTGACTAGGGGCCGGGAGTAGGGTACAGAAAACAGCCCAAGCTGTCCCTCTATTTTCTCTCCTGTCCTGAAATTCTCTAGGAGGGCCTCAGCTTTACAGCTCAGAACTCCAGATTTTTCTCCTTTGTTCTCTCAGTTCTTCTGTGGCCTCCCTTCCCGGAGGCCAGAGCCTGGAATGTTTTAGCCAAGGAAATGGAGCAGAGCCAGGAGGTGCCAGGAAATTCTGGGAGAGAGAGAATAAATGCTCCTTCAACGTTTCCAACTCTTAGCCCCCAAACAAAGGGTGAAGGGCAGCCGTTCAACTGCCTGGTGGCTGGAAAGCCCTGTTTATGCCCGTTGCTTCCTTCATTTAGGTTTTTAAAATAATTTTTATAAATAGATTTATTTTCTTTAATTTATTGAGAGAGAGAATGGGTGCATCAGGGCCTCTAGCCACTGCAAACCAACTCCAGATTTATGTACCAACTTGTGCATCGGGTTTACATGGGTACTGGGGAATTGAATCTGCATCCTTAGACTTTGCAGGCAAACACCTTAACCACTAAGCCATCTCTCTAGCCCTCATTCAGATTTTTATTGAATGTATCCTGGGCCCCAGCTGCACTAGGGGATCCCTGTGGGATGGAGGAAGGTCAGAGTTAGGGACATGGAGATGAAATAGCCTTCTCCCCACTGAGGGCTCTGTTGACTGAGCAGGACCTCAGACATGGGACTTTGTCACAAGGTTCAGACACGCCTGTGCATCATAAAGAAAGGTCGTGCCTTGCCCCACAGCCCACCTGCAGGAGACCTTCCCAGTACAAGCTGTGGGGGAAGCCAGATGCACATCCCCACAGGCTGCCAAGCATGTGTGTTAGGAGCAATCACTTAATGACAGGAGATGGCTTTCCCAGCCGCCACATCTGTCTGATTAAACCATGGGACAAAACTGGTACCTTTCACTCCAGGGCTGACTCCCAAATATCCCAGCGTCTGAGATTCCAGGAAGTTTGAGAGAACAACGAGCTTGTGCTTGATTACTCCAGAGCGCTGTCTGCCCGTCTTGGTCCCTCGCCCCCCTTCTCACAACCGCCTTGTGTGCAGCTGTTCTGAGAGGGTCTCCTGCAGCTGGACACATCTGCCACCCAGGTGTTTGATTCTGGAGAATCGGGATGGCCAGAGGGAAACAGCCTGCCACATCCATGCATGCTCTAGCCGTGGCTGTTCCTGGTGGAGACATTCTTTCCATGGCCAGTGGGGTGGAGACTGTGGATAAAGACAGAAAGTGATGGTCTTGTTGACCAACTACCAAGAAAACAATCTTGTTATAACAAGCTGTCTGCAGAATGATCAGGTTTTTAAAATTTATTTTATTTATTTATCTGAGGGGGGGCAGATGAGAGAGATAGAGAGAAGGGGTGCTCCAGGGCCTCCAGCTACTATAAATGAACTCCAGATGCATGCTTCTCTTTGTGCATCTGGCTTTACATGGGTACAAGGGAATTGAACCCAGGTCCCTAGGCTTCGCAGGCAAGGGCCTTAACTGCTGCGCCATCTCTGCAGCCCACAGTTTTGTTTAAAAAATACAGTTTTTAAAAATTTATTTGCAAGCAGAGAGACATAGAAGAGAGATAGAAAGAATGAGTGCACCAGGATCTCCAGCCACTGAAAACAGACTACAGATGAATGTGCCACCTTGTGCATCTGGCTCCATGTGTGTACCAGGGAATCGAACTCTGGATGGTTAGGCTTGGCAGGCAAGCACCCTAACCACTGAGCAATCTCTCCAGCCTCAATCATCAGTTTTGTTTGCAATTTTTTTTCTTTTCTTTCTTTCTTTCTTTCTTTCTTTCTTTCTTTCTTTTTTTTTTTTTTTTTTTTTTAGTTTTTCAGATAGGGTCTCATTCTACCTCAGGCTGACCTGTAATTCACTACTTAGTCTCAGGATGGCCTCCAACTCACGGAGATCCTCCTACCTCTGCCTCCTGAGTGCTGGGATTAAAGGCACGTGCTACCACGCCTGGCTGCAATTTCTTATTAAATCCTTATCTTTGCTTGTAAAGGCTCCTCAGGACATTCACCTTCCTTCCTTGTGTCAGCCACACAGTGGACTTGAGTTCTCTCTGTCTCTTCATCTGAGCACATTGCAATTCTGTATACGGCCTAAAACCATATATACCATATACACCTTCCGTCTTCCTGCCTACTGGGTCCTTGTCAATTCCCACTCATGCTACAGGGCCTAACTCTTCAACAGAGACTTTTCTCACTCAACATCTAAGTTGGATCAGGACTTCTTAGAGTCAGCTTGTGGTCATGGCTAAGTCACCTGAGCCAGCTGTCCTGACCTGATCAAGACATTCAGATAATTTCTACAGATATTTTTTATTGGTTTGAAAGAAAATAGCAAGTGAGTTATCACAGTACCTCTGGTCTGCCTGTTATATGACAGAAATCAAAACAGACAGCATGTTAAAACTCATGGTCATTATTTCTTGACTTTGCTATGAAAGTTTTAATTTAGTCCAAGTCATTCCAACTATGACTGACTTCTCTGACCTGTGCTCTCCTCAGAAGTCATGTGTGACTAGAAATAATATTCACTTTGTAGGTGTGAAGTGCATTAGCAGTGAAGTGTCTAAAGCTCTGGCTGATAACTCATATATCGCTTACTTAATAAATGGTATTATTTACTATTATTAGATATGGCACGATGACACCTGCTGTAATCCCATCATCACTCAGGAGACTGAGGCAGAGGGATGACAAGTTTGTGGCCAACCTGTGTGCTATAGAAAGACCTAATACAATTAATATTATATTAGTAATATAATACTATAATACTATAATATACTTATGTAATAAGTGCTCTTATGATTGTGTGTCATATTTATGATCTATTGTAAACGAATTTTCATTATGGAATATGTCTTATTGAACATGGAGACAGGTATGATGAGCAGGGAAAGAGGTTATATAAATTTTGGAAGCAAAAGTCTATTGAATTTGTTTTACTATATTAAAATGAGAGAATCTTCAGGTTTGGCATGAGAGGGAGAGAACTGAGAAGGGCAGGGAATGCCATCATGTCTAGTCCAGTGTCTATGAACCCGATATCCTATGGGAAAATCCAGTGGCTGCCAGTTACGAAGGTTTAAAAACAAGCTCATATCCTGGCCTCCTCTTTTGCCTGCCTGAACAAATGCTCTGGACTCCTACCTGGTACCCCTACAGACATTTCCAAGGCACACATCTGTTCATACCTCATACCCTTCCCTGTCCTTTGGAGAATATTTTTGTAGTTCTGTGTTGTCTTCAAGGCAAAGCCTAAATCATCTGGAGTTGTTCGCAGTGCCAAGAGGCCCTGGTATGCCCAATTCTCTCTCTGTCTCCATATATATAATTTATTTTAAAAGAGAGGTTAGGCTTTTCCCCTCTATGGTGGGAACATACCTCAACACTCTTGGTGTCTCTGAAAGAGGAAGGCAACCAGATACTTTGGGATCTGGTGGGCATACCTTTTAGTGTGGGGATCTGCTGGGATCCCTGCCATTGGGCTACTTTAAAGCCATGAGGAAGGGGGTAGGACTCTCTTGAGTCTTGGAAAATCATTTGCTAAGTGAATGATTTTCCTAACTGAGCCATGCTATCCTAATAAAGGAGGGAATGATTGGATCAGTCTGACGTTCAGAAACAATTCTGGATCAATTTCTCAAGAAATATTTTCACTTACCTTTATATTTATTGATAGGGATTTTCTGGAAGACATAATAAAGTCAGAGTCATGCTGATGGAGGTGCCTTTGGTTCCCTGAGTTGAGTTGCACATGCAAACTGTCTCAGTGGCCCACCTCCCCACCACTGCCCTCCCCAGGGCTGAGAGGACACACCAAGCCTAGGTGTGTGTCATGTGACCTTCAGACTAGGGTTGCCAGATTTAGCAAGTCAAAATGCTTTATCTGGAAATTCTATCCAGTTTGCCACTTTTATAGTCAATTTTTAAAAACATATTTATTTGAGAGAGAAGTGGCAGGAGAGGGAGGGAGAGAGAATGGACATACCAGGGCCTCTAGCAACTGCAAAGGAACTCCAAACACATGAGCCACCTTGTGCATTGGGCATTATGAGGATACAGGAGAACCAAACCTGGGTCCTTTGGTTTTGCCAGCAAGTGCCTTAACCACTGAGCAACCTCTCCAGCCCCGTAGTCAATATTTTTAATATTAAGTCTAGATTTTCAGCTTCTGCTATAGCATCAGATAACTGGCTGGGCTGAGCCTAGGGCACATCGCACCTCCTGGGCATGGGGTGGAACTCAGGTCACATCCAGGCCTGGAGGGAATTTGAGTTTCACAATGGACTAAGAGTCCCTCCCAGAGGCTGGGTGTATTTGGACAAGTCTTTTCCCTTTCGGAGTCCTGGGACATGACCTTGAGAACCAGAGGACTTTCAGACGTCCCTCCGGCTTGCTGGGCTGCTCATGGGAATATGTTGCTTTGATTAAATACACCCACAAGGCTCCGGCTCAGAGGTGTTCGCAAGTATACATGGCCATTCTATTATAGGTTTTGAAATGTTTGGAAATTTGATTGTTATTAGGTGGTGACCTCCTAAGAATTATTGACTAGGGAGCTATAATTTGGAAGCTTATAATTTTCTTAGTGGACCTTGATTTGCACAGCCCTGATTAAAATACAATGAATTCCGAGGTTTAAATGTTTCATTCTGAAAGGCTCAAAGGGTGGGAATTAAACTGTACAATGCATTTGCTTGGAAACTTTATTGAAATAATATTATTGGAAGACTTTTGTGAGCATAAAATGATCTGACAGAAACGATTCGATGCCAATTCCAGCAGCCCGGGACTGCTGAGGGAATATAGGTTTCTTCAGATGACGTCTGGACAAGTGCTCCTAGATTACCTCAGGGGTAAAAAGAAAATTATTATTCCGTTCTACAGCCCTGCTAATTCTTTTCAACAGTGATCCAGTCAGGTCATTAGAACCCAAGTGGAGGAAACATGTCTAATTGTCATTTATGGTAACTTTACCAAAGGTGAGTTACCTTACCCAGGAAAGTCTGACAGGACCAAAACAAAGTGCTCATGAAAGAAATGTGGGTGCAGTGGGGGGTCGGGGGCAATGGATAAAGCCTTCCTGTGCGGGCTCCCAGAAGCTAGGTACAGACAGGAGGGTAGGTTAGGGTGAGTGGTCCTCAAAGAGCACCCTCTTATCACCTTGTCCATGGAGGGATAATGTGAGCCCTGTTTCTCCTCCCTCCCTCTCACCACAGACAAACACCATGTACCTCTTTGCTATTTCACAGCATGTGCCTATACAAAACTTTAGCCGTACCCATACCCTACAGTGAATTCAATAGTACTACACAAATAGTTACGGGGTTATATAGAAAACACCTATCCCACTTTTATCATATTTCTCCCTAACAGCTGAAATATGAAGTGTGTCTTGTCCACCTAATTTCTGAAGTACTATCATACCTTAGAGTGAAGATCCAGGTTTTACCAAGATTATGATGGATGCACATTGCTCTGATCCAAGGATTTCTTTGAAAGGTTGCTCCTAGTCTTTCTTCCTCCTTAAATCCTTGGAGAAAGCTTTTGGGTTTGTCAGCCTCACACCCAGGGGGACAGGAGAGCAGCTGCCTCTTCTGCCCCCCAACTTCGCGAGTGTTCCCTGTTCTCAGTTTTGTCCAAATTAGTCCCAGAATTTTAGTTGTCTTTTTTTTTTTTTTTTTTTTTTTGGTCCAACATTCCATCATGCAATTCATTAAAATCCTCAGATGGAATGCCTTACAGATGAGTTATGTCCTAATTCACATTACAATTTGCAGTCGCTCCCCACCCCCCGCCCGGCGGTAAGTCGTTTTCCCTGGACATTAGCAGATCCCTTGCATTTGATGTAAGGAAGGTCAGATTTCTTTCCTTCAACACTCCAGTGTAGTGGCCTTATTCCAAACCGTGGGTTCATCATGACATAGTCCCAAGACTTGACATTCCAATTCCTTGTTAGTTCTCCTTGCAATTAACTATTTTGAAAACAAACAGAAGAAAACATTTAAACAAATGTGGCTTGGCTAACAACTATTACGGTTGACTTTAATTAAGGCAAGTTGGAATCCAAATGTGCCAGACTTTGTTAGTATCACTGCTGACATTTTTTTTTTATCATTGGTGCACAAGACAATAAGAATCCAGAGACATTGTCAACGGGGAGGAGGCTGAGACTAGATAGGAGATGTTTAACCTGGTCATGTCAAACTAGCCACTGTCCTGCTTGAGAAATCTGACCAATAGAGGGGCTTGTTTTCTGGAGGAGAAAATCTGGGTGGGTATTTCTCTACTCTGAGAAAAGTGCAGGGGAAACCCTCAGCAGGTATTGTATTTACTCTTAACATTTTATATTTCTGCTTTCCCCAATAAAAGAGACGTTTTTCATCAAACATCTCTACCTAGGAGTTGGATTCCATCAGAAATAACAACAACAACTTAAAAGACAAAACAAAGCTCTGTGTTTATGGCCAGGACAGCTCAGGGCAGCTGTGGGATATAACTGCCTGTGCACCAGGAAAATAAAATGATCCTGGACCCTGAGCTGTCCAGCCTTGCCCTGAGTATGCCCATTTCTAGAAGGGGTAGGTGACCAGGTTTGAACATACCTTTCATTAATCGTGAAAAGCAAAGATCCTTTTTTTGTTTGTTTGTTTTTCAAGGTAGGGTCTCGCTCTAGCCCAGGCTGACCTGGAATTCACTATGTAGTCTCAGGCTGTCCTCAAACTCACAGCAATCCTCTTACCTCTACCTTCTGAGTGCTGGGATTAAGGGCATGTGCCACCACACCCTGCAAGCAAAAACACTTTTTAAGAGCTTGCTTGGCTACCATGATTATGTAAAGCATTTATGAACTGATATTCCATCCT
The DNA here is from genome assembly GCA_036365145.1 of Orientallactaga sibirica. Taxonomy (NCBI): domain Eukaryota; kingdom Metazoa; phylum Chordata; class Mammalia; order Rodentia; family Dipodidae; genus Orientallactaga; species Orientallactaga sibirica. Next base: position 3,303,845 of record JAEOAD010001317.1, read on the forward strand.
AAAGAACATTTCTGTCTGCAGATAGTTTGGATTTTTAAAAAAATATTTTTAGGGCTGGAGAAATGGCTTAGTGGTTAAGGCGTTTGCCTTCGAAGTCAAAGGATCCCGGTTCGATTCTCAGGACTCACATAAGCTAGGTGCACAAGGGGCACATGCATCTGGAGTTCGTTTGCAGTGGCTAGAGGTCCTGGTGTGCCCATTCTCTCTGTCTGCTGCTCTTCTATCTTTCTCTCTGCTTGCAAATAAATAAATAAAAATTTAAAAAAAAAAATATATATATATATATATTATTCAATGGAAGGAAGGAAGGAAGGAAGGAAGGAAGGAAGGAAGGAAGGAAGGAAGGAAAATGGGCACATCAGGGCCTCTGCAAACAAACTCCAGATGCATGTGCCACCTTGTGCATCTGGCTTTACGTGTTCCCTGGGGAATCAAACCTGGGTCCTTTGGCTTTGCAGGCAAGTGCCTTAACCACTGAGCCAACTCTCCAGGCCCCATTTGGATTTATCACAGGTGAATCTGATGCTCGGTCTCAACATATTGGTAACAAGGGTGCATCGGTCCTGAAATAAAAGGGAGAAACATGGACACTTTAGGATCATGACAGGAAATCTCACATCGTACAAATGTTATAACACCCTTCATACTGTGGTGTTTTATCTTTGCCCTACAAAAGTGTTGCTCAGCAACTAGAGCCAATATGGCGCCCTTCACATGACAAAGAGGTAAAAGATGTCCCGGGGTGCACAGCAGTAGTCTCTGAGACAGGGCTCATAACCAATTCTCCTAGCAAAACATTTCTGGTTATAATTCACTGGTGGTGACAGGATCGCTTTTCTGTCTCCTGGATGAGTCCTCCACGTATATGCAGCCATCCTATGGCTGAGACTGAGTCTGTTTGGAAACTTGGGGTGTTTGTATGAGAGTGTGTGCCAGGCACGGCACGCACTATTTTATAAACTGGATTTGTACTTTTAGGGGTATGTTGCAAGTTGAGGCCAAGCCCACAGAATATTATTTCTAAATGAATACAATATGAAAAAGTTACTTTATTTCTAATTTCACATGTAACATTGTTACTTGGTGAGTTTCAGATTACACTTGAATGCATGTCTATTAACGTGATATGAGACGCATGCATGATTTCATCTTGAATGCATTTGAATATAATAGCACTGGAAATGTAATTTGTATTCTCAAATTTTATAAAGCAAAATAAATAAATCTTGGGGGGTGGTAGCCACATTGAGCATGTTGCATTAATTTCTTGAGGGTTCTCTCAAGCTAATTACCAACTTCCCTTCGCGGATCCAAGTTATGAGGTGATAAGAGTCCTATCTCATCTAACTCCCCCAAACCTAAGCTAGCCTCATGTCTTCTACCTCTAGGACGTGGAACTATGGGTAGGTATGCAGAGAACCTCACCTTCACGCTCGAGAAGGACTCTGTCATACATCCTGTGATGGCTCACCTCTCTCTAGTAGATCTCCCTGCAAAGGTAGAAACGTTCTAGACACATGCCCGTTGAGCTCTTAAAATGTCACTTGTTCAGTTAAGGACCTACATTGGGAATTTTATTAATTTAAACTTAAGTGGCCACATGCAGCCAATAGTCATTGATTTGGACAGCTCCCATCATAGTGTTCGTGGGTGATCAGCTGTCCGCCCCGAGATCAGAGGCATCCTGAAAATCAAATGGTCTATATGTCATGATGCTCAGGTGGTACCTTGTGATGACCACAGGCATGTTACAGCTATCCCAGGCACAAACCACAACCTGAAGGTTCTAGTATCTAAATCACTATATGCTTCGGAAACACATGGGAGGAAGGACAGCAGGAACAGAGTGCAACAATATGTAGAAACAAGAAAGTGGGAATAGGGAACGTCTTAAAAATAAGAAATCCGTGGAAGTCCTGAGCTCCGTGTTGCTAAGCCTGATGAATCCATGGCCAGGTCTTCTTAGCACATTAAGATGACTTCTAAAAACTGTGGCCTATATAATGTAAGCCTGAAGAGATGTCTGAAATGCCTGACCATTGCACATGAAAAGATTCAGAGCTCACTAGGATGGCAAGCTTCTTAATGAATTGGCCTTTTGCTGATTTCCAAAAACCGCCTGAGTATTTTTAGGCCACTGTTCCTCAAGGCTCACTGCATATTGGCACTTTGGGAAGTATTCCGTGGATACTTGTAGGAGGTAAGGTGCCACCAAGAGCTATGCCAAGTCAATGATCTGTCCCTGTGTGGTGGAGATTACAAGCTGGGAGCCCTGGGGCATTCTAATCACATGGAAGTGAGGAGTACCACAAACTCCAGGAAAATGTGTTCATGATGTTTTGGACTGTCTACAAAATTTCAAACTCCACGAATGGTATTTTTATTTTATACACTCTCCTTAGGACTTGAGTTTCACTAAAGCATTTCTGTCCTTGTTTTCCTTATTAAATTAGCAAGGCTTACTTGAAGCAGAATATACCATTAGGTTCCGGAATGTTGTTGAAAGAACACAACAGACGAGTATGAGAAATACTTAAGGTTCCACTTAGGTTGTGAGGGACGGGGTTGGGCGTGGGACTTACTGCTATAAAAATGTTTTCTCTGATAAAAGTTGAACAGGAAAAGTCTGTTGAACAGAACAAGGAAGCCAAAGCGTGATGTTGAATTTTTACCTTTTATTGTTTTTTTGTACTTTAATTTTCATGTTAAGGAAGAATGAGGCGGGAGCATTAGTGGCTAGCACTGCGCATTCCCCAGCTTACACTGTTGAGGCCTGTGCCTGCCATTTCTTCTGCAGGCTGCAGTCTTTCAGGGACGGCGTTCTAACATAGAAACCTGGGGGCTGGAGACATGGCTCGGTAGTTAAAATGTGAGCTTGCTTGCAAATCCTGATGACCCAGGTTCAATTCCTAAGTACCCACCCACATAAAGCCAGATGCACAAAGTGGCGCATGCATCTGGAGTTTATTTGCAGTATCAGGAGGCCTTGATATGCCCATACTCTTTCTCTTTTCTCTCTCTCTCTCTAATAGACAAATTAAAATATTTATTTATTTATTTATTTATTTATTTATTTATTTATTTGAGAGCAACAGACAGAGAGAGAAAGAGACAGAGAGAGAGAGAGAGAATGGGTGACCAGAGCCCCCAGCCACTGCAAACAAATTCCACAGGCATGCGCCACCTTGTGCATCTGGCTTACATGGGAACTGGGAATTGAGCCTCGGACCAGGGTCCTTAGGCTTCTCAGGCAAGCACTTAACCACTAACCACTAAGCCATCTCTCCAGCCCTAAAATATTTTAAAATATGGGTCTGCTTCTGCCCCTTTTGTAAATATCTTTAATGGCATTTACAGCAAATGTCAGCAGTGTTTTTCTCTGCATGGGTGGATATTGAATGCTTTAGACCTTATGCGCCATTCTGTATCTCTTGCAGCTTCTCTGCCCTGGCTTTGCAGCCACAGTAGATGAACAAATGACTATGGTAGTAAAACTATTTACAAAAAGAAGCTGTATTTGGCCCTTAGACTGAAATTTAAGACATTTTGTCATATGACCTTGGCCAGCACACTGAGGCCTCCATGCATATTCTTCTCAAGTCTCTAGACCAGGTAGTTGTGTAAAGGCTCCTGGCTTTTGCTAATGTTGTTTCTTCCACTTAGATCCCTGTCTGCTCTTAGTTCGTCCTTTGCAATCAGTAGGATCTCCATGTCTTCCCGTCCACAAAGCTCTGACCCAGAGTTCTTGTCTTCTACCTCTAGGGGTAGCTTCTGCCATGTTCCTTAAGAGGAGCCTGGCAGGGTGTGTGATCCCATTTCTATTAGGACCCAACTCAGAGCTTAGCATTAGAAGGGCACAGAGCACATCGTCATGAAGGTGACCCACCTTGGGTTTGTGACTTTGCATCATGGAGAAGAACATGAACATGGAAATCCTTCAACAGAATAGTGCATTACCTGCTTATTGATGTGAACAGACACATGACTAGAAACAAATTAAGCAAGGAAGGAGTTTCTTGTGGCATATAGTCCTGGGAGGACATGTCCCACTGTGGAGAGGAAGGCACCATGGCAGAAGAAGGACGTTCAGCAGGTCACAGTATAGCCAGTGGCAAGATGCAGGCTATAATCCCCAAGAAAGTAAGCCATCGGGGTATACCTTCAGCCATCTCTCCAGCCCAAATTACATGAAATACATATTTTTTAAATGAACTGGAGAGATGGTTTAGCAGTTAGGGCACATGCCTGCAAAGCCAAAGGACCCAGGTTGGATTCCCCAGGACCCATGTAAGCCAGATGCACAAGGTAGTGCATGTGTCTGGAATTCTTCTACAGTGACTGGAGACCCTGGAGTTCCCATATATTGCCTGTCTGTCTCTCTCTGTATATATAATCAAAATAAAAGAAAATAAAATAATCCAATAAATTCCCTTTTTAATACAAGTTTTATTCCTCTAGAAAACCCTAATACACTCCTCCTCACAAATTCATGGGCTGTCTCATGCAAAATGCATGCAGTTCAACTTCAAAGGTACCCATAGTCTTAATAGTCCTCACACTGTTCAAAACAAAGGGGAGGCAGGACCACTGTCAGGAAAAGAATGGGGGTCAGCCATCATGACCACAGCCAGGCGGAACTGAGCAGAATTGCAGTCAGGACTTGAACAGCAAGACCCAGCAGGGAGGAATGAGGCGTGAGGGAAGCAGTGTCTCGATTTGGGCATCTGGACCCCGGGAGAGGATGCAGCCTGTTGGAGAGAGATCAGTCAAGGCCTGCATGATTAATGCACAGTGGGACTGACTCACAGAGAGGAAAGATGAAAGTGTCTGAGGAGGAGCGAGGGTTCAGGACCAACAGCGACAGATGATAGAAGGCTCCAAATATGTGAGATGGATAAACACCCCAGAGGGAGCAGCAAGCTTCATTAGGGAGAAGACTGGGCTTGCCAGAGAATGGGAGGGTACTTAGAAAAAGCACTGGAAGCTGACGTCAGGGGGGAGGGGGGAGACTCAAGAAGTGACAAGTGGAAGCCTGGCTGGCATGGTGGCGCATGCCTTTAATCCCAGCACTCGGGAGGCAGAGATAGGAGGATCGCCATGAGTTCGAGGCCACCCTGAGACTACAGAGTGAATTCCAGGTCAACCTGGGCTAGAGTGAGACCCTACCTCGAAAAAGCAAAAAAAAAAAAAAAAGAGAGAAGTGACAAGTGGATAGGGCACCTCAAGACTGGTGGAACCAAAAACCCCTGTGGAAAGACCACTTTGGAGGGATTCTTTCAAAGAACCCACATATTTTCATCTTGTGTGGCCTTAAAGCTTGAGGTGTTCTTGACCTAGGCCCAGATTGCCTGGGAAGGGCAGCCAGGGACAGAACCTCATTTCAATCACTCCTAGATATCAGTTACAGGCCATAATAGCAATTTTGAGGCTGTCTTTGAAGCCAGTCTCCTCTCAGTCCTTGCCCGGTGTGTGCCCTGTTCAAGCCTACTGGGCATTTTGAAAGAAGAGATTTATTTGAAATGCTGCATATTTAATCCCACTCCCAGATCAGCTTTCAGCTGTTCTCTGGCATTTGCCACAAGACTGGGATATGCAGCTCAACTCATAATCTGACCAGATGGCCCAGATCTTTCCAAGTAATATCACGTGATTCCTGATAGCCAGTCCATCAAAGACTACAGAACAGCCATCCTCACCCATGACTGTTCAATGGTATCACCTTGGGCTCTTAATCCTAGCACTAAGGAAGCAGAGGCAGGAGAATAGCCATGAATTCAAGGCCGCCCTGAGATTACATAGTGAATTCCAGGTCAGCCTGGCTAGAGCAAAATCCTACCTCAAAAAAACCATTAAAAAGCGACCGGGGCGGGGGTGTTGGGGAGCAGGCTGGAGAAATGGCTTAGCAGTTAAGGCACTTGCCTGTAAAACCTAAGGATCCATGTTCAACTCTCCAGATCCCACGTTAGCCAGATGCACAAAGATGAAGTAAGCACAAGGTCATATATGCCCACTAGGTGGCACAAACTTCTGGAGTTTGATTGCAGTGGCTAAGGTGCTGTCACACCAATTCTCTCTCACTCACTGTCTCAAAAAGTAAAATAAAAAAGAAACAAACAGGGCTGGAGAGATGGCTTAGCGGTTAAGGCACCTGCCTCCTAAGCCTAAGAACCCGGTTGCAATATCCAGGTCCCATGTTTAGCCAGATGCAAAGTGACGCAAGGGCGCAATGCCGCACTTGCCCACAAGGGGGCGCGCACGCATTTGGATTTCGTTCACAGCAGCTGAGAGACTGCTGGCGCGCCCATCTCTGTCTGCCTCCCTCTCCCTCTCTGTCTGTCTCTCTCTGTGTCTCTCTCCAAAAATAAATAAAATAATAAAAAAATCATGTCTGTATTCTCACCTCCAGAATATATACGTGAAATGGACTTGACATTGGCATCCTAATTTTTTAAAATAATTTTATTTATTTATTTATTTATTTAAGAGAGAGAAAGAGGCAGCTAGAGAGAAATAGAATGGGTGCACCAAGGTCTCCAGCCACTGCAAACAAACTCCAGATGCATGTGCCCCCTTGTGCACCTGACTAACATGGGTCCTGGGGAATCGAAACAGAGTCCTTAGGCTTCGCAGGCAAATGCCTTAACCACTAAGCCATTTCCCCAGCCCCTTGATATCCATCTTTTTTTTTCTTGGAGTCTCCCAGGAAGTTCTACTGGTGTGCTCATTCCCTCTCTATCTGCCTCCCTCTCTCTCTTTCTCTCTCAAATAAATAAAAAAATATATTAAAAAGCAAAAATTTACTGATAGATCTTCCATGTACTTGGACCTTGCTGGGGTTAGCGGGCCCACAGAGAGCAAGGAAAGGTTTTATCCCTTCGTTTAGGGTTAGGTTTAGGGTACAGAAGAAACATATGGTGGTGAGTGTGACACAGGACACGCTAGACATAATTCCCACTCTATAGTTGCAACCCTGCTTGACTTTGGCCTCACCCTAAAGTCTGACAGCCCAAAGGCTTATGTTAAGTCTCTCCAAATCAACACAACCCAGTTAACCAGCCCTTCTATCACTCTCTGCAATAGTTTAATTGGGGTAGCCTTAAGGTAACAGCCCAGAACCTTCCTAAATGTCCATGTTCCCAAAGTCAGAAAGCCACTGAAATCCAAGCAGGGCCTCACCTGGCAACATGTATGCAAAATTCTAAGAGTATTCTATAAAAGAATTTTTTTCTGGTTTTTCGAGGTAGGGTCTCACTCTAGCCCAGGATGTCCTGGAATTCACTATGTAGTGTCAGGGTGGCCTTGACCTCACAACGATCCTTCTACCTCTGCCTCCTGAGTGCTGGAATTAAAGGCGTGCACCACCACAACTGGCCTCAAAAGAACTTTTTTTTTTTTAGGTGTGCATTTTCTTTTTGCTGCATATGATCATGTGTATATGGTATGCGTGTGTGTTTACAGGTGCACATGCAAGTGTGTGTAAATGCCTGGGGAGGCTACAAAGCTGACACCATGTGTCTTCCTCTCTCTCTACCTTATTTATTGAGCCAGGGATTCTCAGGGAACCCAGAGCCCGATGATTTTGCTTGTCTGGCAAGCCAGCTTGCCTTGGGCATCTACCTGTTTTGGCCTCCTGAATGTTGGGATTATAAGCAGGCACTATAATGTCTGGCATTTACAGAGGTGCACTTTATTAACTGAGCCATGGTCCTAGACATCTGATGGTATTATTCTTTAGGTTGAAGTCACTATAGTGCTTAAGTAAAAACAATACAGAAAGGTAAATGGAGGGACTGGTGGCGAGTCCAACTGAGCCTGATTCTTTGAATTTCTATAAATTGTCATCACCATCTGTTGAGATTTGGCCCTGAGCATTTCCTTTCTTTACTTATTCTGTCTGCGCTTCCTGAGGAGAAATACAGCAAGCTTGTTCATGTGCTCATTCTAGTGGTCCACCCAATTCCACTTCTTAAAGTTGCTTCCTTTCTGGAACTTTCCTATCTCTTGAGGCAGCTTTTATTCCATTGCTTTAGGAAGTACCAGAGGTACTGGGGGGGGAGAGCGTTGGGATATGGACACTACAGGGCCAGAGAAACCCTTTAGGTCACAACATAGTGGAGCAACTCCCTTCCAAACAGCAGCCTCAAGACTACTGCTTTTCCAGTGCTGGCAGACTCCCGAAGGCTTGTGCAGACCCATGTTTCAGACATTCAAGTTCACATAGTAACAGCTGATACAAGATCTGAAGACATACTGATCTCTGGGATTTTTTTATTCCTAATGTCAACTTGCTTGGGGTGGGGTACTACTACAAGTGTATATAAAGTTTGGAAATACTAAAGAACCTTTCTACAGAGAGACTCCTGCTCTGAAATCGGTGTTTCGCACAGGGTTCTGAGTTCAGGGACCCTTGAGAATTGCTCACTTACAAAACTGAAATGTTTTAGTGGTATAGTTTTCTGTCAGTTTGTTTTGTTTCTGGTGGCGTCTATCAGCGGTGGCCCCATGATGGACAGTCATCAATGGTAATCTGGAAGAATCACACCTAGGGATGGATGGATGCCTGATGTTTTGTTTTATTTATGATCTGTTTCAGCCGTAGGCATTCAGATGAAACTTGAATTTTTCCAAAGGAAGTTCTGGACTGCCAGCAGACAGGTGAGGCGACCTCCGCATCCTGGAGCATTCCTCATGCTGGTATCTATAATAAAGGTAACCCATAGGGGTACCAGGGGCCAACAATGCCAGATTGCTGACTAATGCTTGTAAACTGACCCAGCCCGGGGCTGCTAGGATTACCATTCATTGCACTGAAAAATGCGAGGCCATCAGCATGTTCCACTCCATGCAGGGGAGCCTTTTGAATTGTGAGATGGAGGGAGTGACTTTCCCAGAGGAGTTTTCCTTTTAATATGGGGGTGGGGGTAGTGGTAGGGGGAGTGGTTGCGATATTCACAGTGACTTTCTCATCATCTTATTGCGATGCCCAGTTGTGTGTTTGTGAGTCTTTATTGCAGTGGAGAGAGATTTCACTTGACTGGGTTTGTCAAAGCATGTGTCTGTCCCAAGGCCTCCCTGGGCTATTGCACCCTGGGGCTTCCTTCCACATGCTGTGCTCTGTGCTGGAGCACATCACAGACATCTGCCCCAGAATCCTGCAGATGGAGGCAACTTATCAGTTGCCACTTCTGAACATTAGTAGAAGTGTATCCCTAAAGGAAATGAGGTCAGCGCCCCCAAGTGTAATGGACACTATTCATAACAGTTACGATATGCTGTCAACCAAGATGCCCATCCAAGTGACAAGTAGATAAGTAGATGGGGTGACTTCTTATCGTTTCTTAAATTACAATACTTCAGAAAAACTCTTAAGAACACAAACAGAAGTTTTCTCTCAAAGTCATTGAGAAATCATTTTAAATTAAATAATGACATAATGATATCTTCTGTTACCAAAAGATTTGCAATCTTAAAAAGATATCATCAGTATTGAATGACCACATAAATTAAGAGAGATGGAAAAGAGCCAGCCCTCCCTCCGTTGTGTCTTTTCTATTACAATTTGGAGTGTGTGCTGATTCCAGACAGTGCAGCCAAATCTCATCTTGAAACATTCCCTTTGGATGAAACCTGGTATTTGCATCTCAGGCCATGACCTCAATAGCTGAGTAGGCAGCCGCCACGGTAAATGCCAGGCTGGCCAAGTAACAGGGCTCTCCTTCTCCCCGCAGTGTGCCTCCCTGGATGGCAAATGCTCCGTCAGCTGTGATGATGAGGTAAGATGGCCTCCTGGTCTTGTTTGTGGCCAAGGGGAGGTGACAGACTGTACTGTTTGACAGAAGGAATGCTGCTCTGAACAAAGCCAGGTCTAACACATCACTCTGGGCCAGTATCCAAAAAAAAAAAAAAAAAAGATATTTGCTTTGCTTTGTTTCTTTCTCTTTTTTTGTTCTTTAAAAATGGTCTTCCAGTTGCATAGTTTGGTTCTGAGAACTCAAAGAAATAATTTTGACTCTCTGACCGTATGTACTCTTCAAAGTTTGCCATTTTATTTACAGGCAATAATAGATATCACTACTACTATTGAAGCTCCCATTACAGTTCCTAGTGATCTCCTCCAGACCTTTCTCCTTCTCACCTATACTACACTCAGTGAAACAGCTAGGAAAATAGAAGTTGAAGCCAGGCTGGTGGTGCCTGCCTGAAATCTCAGCACTCAGGAGGTGGGAGGATCACTCCAAGTTCGAGGCCCAGCAGGGCTACATAGCCAGAATTGAGAGAAGAAAGGAAGGGAGAGATGAAGACAGGGAGGGAGGGAGGGGAGAAAGAAGGAGGAGGAGGGGATAGGAGAGGAGGAATGGTAGAGGGAGGGAGGAATGGGTGGAGGGAGCAAAGGAAGGAGGGAGGAAAATAAAAAAAAAAACAAAGATGAAAGAAATGAGAATGAAGTGCCTTGGTTAATTTCATGTAATTAGAAAGCTGAAAATCTGGAGTTGATAGTCTGAAACTCACAATTTTTCACTCTAGCATAGTGATTTTCTCTTAAAACTCCTGTCCTCCTTAGACATCTGAATCCCTCACATCAGCAATAGAAAATAAAAGGTTGTACTGCCTTTGGTATGTCCATCAGACTTCTGTTTTTCTAACAGCCAATGCAGTACCCTCTGCCCCATGTTTCAGAACAAGCAGCAATGCAGTAGCCTTGCTCTCTTCGTGTTAGCTAAAGATTAGCCAATACATAAAATGAGCTTTATAAATAATCATGCCTTTACAGTCCTTCTGGTTACCACAAGGATTTAAGAAATCCTTACCAAACATAATTTCAACCCAAAAAACATAGGTTAAAAGTAGTTTTTTAAAAAAAAGTAGGCAAAAGAAAAACAAGGTCATAAATATAAAAGAGAGTCCAGGATGAAGTTAAAACAGAAAATGCCTGGTCCCCAATGGTCTAGCTGCCAGTTTAAAAGAAAAATTGTAACCATAACAGGATCACTCTCTGAGTCACCATATCCACAGAGTAAAAGCCACTCAATCAGGTTTTCAGCAGAAACCCAATGTTTTCTGATCATCAGATCAAAAATAATTTCCCCATAGGAAAGAGAATCCTGTGCAGTTCTGAACAGCACCCTTTCAGTAAGTACAGGAATAACTTTGCTAGGATAGCCACAGGGTCTGAGACGCTCCTTCTGGCTTTGCAACATGTCTACACATGTTATGTAGGAGCTGAACCACTGAGCTCCATCTCCATTCCACACCGGAATGCTCAACCGATTAGGATTGACAAATGTGTACAGACCCTGTGCTCAATTCCTCATGTCCGCAGTGGGTACCACCACAGATCCCAGGTCACTTCACGAGGATGCTCAGAGGAGTAGATGGCTGGTTGGCTGCATAGATAAATACTTGGTTAGCTTGATGAATGTTTCAGAGTCACACTGACCATGCACACTTGTCAGGGAGGGCGTCTCTGCGGAGGCAATACTGAAGTCCACAGAAGACATAGTGGGGCAGGGGGGGACATTGGCAACAATGCCCAGGGCATGAAAAGAGTTTGCTAGGCAGAAACTTTTCTGCAGGAGCATTGAGGAGGCAAAACAAAAACAAAAACAAAAACAAACAAACAAACAAAAAAAGCCCACCATGGCTGGCATTCAGAACACGTGGGAAGGAGGAAGGCCCCACCCAACTCCCATTTCCACACCACCCAGCAAGTATTTCTACATTTCAGCCACTGTTTTTGCCCACTCACTTGTCCATTGACCCTCCCTCTGTGCAAAGGCAGGGGAAAGTTGTCCCCTGTTAAGATACTTGGGGGTCACAGTGACAGCAACAGTCAGGGCTGCTGATTCCAGAACTCTTGAGTTATTCCACCTCTGGCTAGCACTGGACTTGGCCCTGTGCTGGCTCACCCTAAGGCCCTCTCATTTCAGTCCATGACTTCTGAGCTCACCCGCCAGGATTGGGATTAACCTCAATGAGCCCATACCCAACTTCCCTGAGCAATGCTCAATCAACAAATCACTCACAGACAGAGGTTTTTGAAACTCATTTCTTTTTGCCTCCTCAAAAACTCATTTCTTTTTGCCCCTACTTCCACATTTTCAGAACAGCCTCATCTTGAGAACTTCAGGTAGAGCTAGAACAGATATATTTATCCTCTGTTTCCTTTTCCTAGAGGGGCGATTGCATAGCATGTAGTACCAAGCCATTGATAAGACGCTGACTAATCCCATCCCCTGATCCCCACAGCTAGCACTCTGCCCCCTTATTCCAGCCGGGACTCCACACCACTGCACTTCACTGCTGGAATTTAATCCAGCTAGTTGACAGAATGGTCTCTTCAGGAATTTATCCGGTCACTAAAGTTGCCTATCAGTGTTTACAGGCTGACAATACAATCCTGTCTGTGAAAATGAAGCTTGCATGGGCTGATGTCCTCCTGAGACTGCCGTTCTTCTTCCTCTTTATTTTTTTAAATAAATGTTTTATTTATTTATTTGAGAGAACGAGGCAGATAGAGAGATGAGAGAGACAGAAAGAGAGAATGGTCTCACCAGGGCCTCTAGCCACTGCAAACAAACTCCAGATGCATGTGCTGCCTTGTACATCTGGCTTATGTGGGTAGTGGGGAATCAAACCTGGGTCCTTAGGCTTCACAGGCAAGCATAGCTAAGCCATCTCTCCAGCCCCTTCTTCCTCTTCTTTATAATAGCTCATGAAAACTTTGTCCTAGGCTAGTGAGATGGCTCCACAGATAAAATGTTTGTTGTGGAAGTATGAAGACCTGAGTGTGGATCTCCAAAGACTCAAGTAAAAGCCAGGCATGGCGGTGCGCACACTTCATCACAGAGCTGGGGAGGCAGAGACGGCAGCTTAGGGCTCACCGGCTGGCTAGTGTTGCTGAATTGGTGAGCTGTAGGGTCAGCAATAGATCTTGTCTCAAAAAATAAGATGGACAGTGATTGAGGAAGATGTCTGATATGGACTTCTGGCCTTCATATGCATGTGCACACCCTTACACATAGAAATATGCATAAATATCCCCCACACAAACATTTTTTTAAAGTTTCTGGAGAAAAGCAAGCAAGAAAGAAAACTTCTTCATGTGATAGCTATCATCTGATGTTCTCCCCGGTTAGCCATACTGCACCTTACAGCTTGGTTTCGCAAGTTCTTCTTAGGAACAGCCTGTGTTTCAGCTTTGTTCCTCCCACCCCAGAATAGAATGGGGTGCTGAGTGCATGCCTGAGACAGGAGTCACCAGGTGGCCTGCTCCACCTCCCTTCCAGCCAGGGCTGACCACTCCGAAGATCACCTACAGTGAGGTGGAAACAACCAGATGTCTAGAGCTAATTGTGACAAGTTTCATGGGGGCTTTGTTTTAAAGAGAAAGTGCATATATATTTATATGTATTTAATATATGTATATTAAATTGTGATTAAGCAACTATATGTATTTAATAAATCTGAATATAGTTATAATTCTACACAGACACTAAGTGTTGTGAGCCTGGGGTCTAGCAGTGGTCATAAGTGTCCAGTATCAAAATGAGTTGGACCAATTTCCCTAAGGCCTCCTGAAGTCCCTTTCTTTAGAAAGTATTTTATTTGACAGCAATTTTATTTTATGTCTCTCACCTGTGGTGATACTTTCCCCCCTTCCTGTCTCTACTTCTGACCTATCCTAACAGGCCAGTGGCATCCTGGGCGCTTGCTTCTCTTCTCTCACGGACTCCATGACACCTCGTCTCTTTCTCAAATGGCCTTGGTTTTTGTAACTGATTTATCTTGAACCTGTTTTGTGTTGCCCCTCTATTTACGACAACAAATGATCAGAGAGATATTGGCCAAAGACAGTTCTAATTGCAAGGGTACTGATGGATTGGGGATGTTTGGGTAGGAATGGAGAGGGGGCCTATAACTTCAGTCTGCTTTGCAAGCATGGAGTTTGATAATTATTATCTGAATGCGAATGCTCTTGTATTCAGAGAGTATTTGTGATGCAATGGGGTAGGTCAGTGCTTTGTAAGTGCCTGTGTCTGCAGCATGAACAACATGATAGGTGAGTTAGCAAGGACACAGATCTACCTCACATGATCCAGTGTTGACCACAGTGACACCCATTGGGGTCCCAGTGTGGTCTAGTCACTGCTATCAAAATAACTTTCTACTACACAGATGGACATGCTCCACAGTGCAGCCACCAGCTAGGGTAGACACAGAATAAGCAGATGTGATTTACATAGCCTAGGAACTGAATTTCTACTTGTCCTTCATTTTAAGCAAGTTAAAGTTACAATCTCACCTGATATAAAGCTCATCACTACCGAATAGAAGACAGCTCTGTGAAATTACTTCAGTAACACTGTCTCCTGAGCAGACAAATATTTTTCAAAAAAATATTTAATTAATTTATTTATTTGAAAGGGAGAATAGGCACACCAGGACCTCTAGCCACTGCAAACAGACTCCAGATGCATGTACCATCTTGTGTATCTGACTTACATGGGTCCTGGGGCATCAAGCCTGGGTCCTTAGTCTTCGAAGGCAACTGCCTTAACTGCTAAGCCATCTCTCTAGCCCCCCAGATTGTTTTAAATTTTATTTTTATTTATTTGGGGAGGCAAAGAGAAAGAGAGAGAGAGTGGGCACGCCAGGGCCTCCAGTCACTGCAGATGAACTGCAGACGCATGTGCCACCTTGTGCATCTGGCTTACATGCGTCCTGGAGAATAGAACCAGGGTCCTTTGGCTTTACAGGCAAATACCTTAACCACTAAGCAATCTCTCCAGCCCCCCAAACTGTTTTGTAAGACTGTTTATGAGACCAAAGAAGAATCCCTAAGGCCATGAGTATGAACAGGAACTTGAGCCATTCATCTGACCCCTTGAATAACTAGGCCACACTCTCCCGTCCCCTGCCAGCCAGGATTCTCACTGTGCTTTTAACATTCTGCCCAGTCCACAAGTCGGTCCCTGGCTAGAAATCAAAGTCAGATCTTTCTGACCTACTCACTGCTGTCTCTACTGTCCTTTTTGTGGCCCACAAAACCCAGCCATGTGCCTACGAGGCCAATGTCCCATGGTGGCCTGGAGCTAAGCGGAATTTAGCTCAGGGTAAAGATATGTTACAAATTAAACATTGCAGTCGGTATGTAAAGCTGAAATAAATAGAAACTGAGTTACATCAAGGACGGAATTAAGCCTTAAGTTTAAAGTCCACAGCACTGTAATTAAAACTTCGCCTGTAGCCAGCCATTCACGGGAGATTAAAGGAGCGCGGGAAGCCGAGGTCTGCGCTCACCTTGCTTTCCACAATTTATAAGTCTGAGCTACCAAGAGCCAGCAGCCCTGCCCCCACGCCCGCTCCCAATTAAAAACACAGTTTGCAAACCTTTAGGAGGCCTGAGGGGCTCCTTTTACAGAAGGCCGCCCCCTCCCCCACGCCTCCGTCTATGAACAAATTAAAAAATATTACCTGGTCCCCTGATGGTCCTCTGAGCTGACACGGTGTTTGGTGTTTTCATTAATACATCATTAGAGCAATGACATTGCACTGGTGTTTGGCTCCCAAAACTGCCTGCACTCCAGCCACCAAAACATTCAGACTCCAGGGCCTCTGAACACATTGTTTCTAAGGAGTGGGTCCCGTGAAGCAAAGACACACTGTTCATTCACCATTTCCCATCCCTACCCATTTTATTGTTTGGTGTTTGTTTCATTGTCTCAGCTGCTGCATTTCATTTGCAGTCAACCTGGGCTTAGCTTAACCATGACCTTAATTCCCCAAGCCAGCAGTATTTTCAATTCCCTAAATTCAAAGAGGAAAAAAAGAAAGATTTTTCTCTGTGACTGGAAGTATGTCACTGCATGTAAAAGCAGTCCAAAGCCTCCGAAGTTGAAAGCGTGTTTTTTCCCTGATTTTCTAGACTGTGAACTGTTACCTCATAGATAACAATGGATTCATTCTGGTATCCGAAGACTACACACAGGTGAGTTGCAAGATCTCTTCCCAGCTCCCAGGAGATGCAAAGGCGCTTGGGCTCAGGCTGTGGGGCAGACTGGTGCTAAAGCGCAGAGACCGTGATTATACATGAGAGGCAACAGCAGATTATAAAACCTTGTTTCCATGTCTCTAAGAAAGTCACAACCTGCGTCTCAGGAGGCCCCAAAGAGTTCTTACCTCCCAGTGGGTGTTAGAGGAGGCAGGGCCCAGGGTCTGCTCTCTTCCTCATAAAATGTTCAGTTTACAGAACTCTTTGCTTTGGAATTGTCTGAGCCACATAAAGCGTTTTTGCCTGAAGGGTGGAAGGGCCTTAAAAAAGGTTTGGCGACTTTAAAGAGAGTTTCTCTTCATAGTTTACACACTCACAGGCGCACTCCTTCACGGTTACCATCTTCCTGGTTTTTGCTATTTAAGAAAAAAATTCAGTCAAGGATTAACTTGGACTTTCAACACTGGAACAAGCTTCCAGGGATAGATGAGGCATATTTATCATATACAGTGTGAGGAGAGGGTGGGGGTGGGGTGGGGTGGGGGTGAGTCTTAGCACAGATAACTCCACGAACTGTATAACAGACTGAGTCAGCATTTTGGCAAAAACAAAACAGATTTTGCTATTCAAACTTACTGCATGCACACTTTTCCTGCAATTAGAAATGTAAATTACCATACTAGATGTAAGGGTAAATTTTGCAGTTCAGCACCATCAGGTAATGTTAGAAGACGCACTTGGTTCTGATGATCATTTGCTTCTTTAACAGGTCGCTTAACTTGCCCTGATGCCAGATAGACTCTGGAAAATGAGGATGGTTGACCATGTGATGTCCTATTCCTCTAGTATTTGGGGCATTAAGATTTTCCAATGAAGTCCCTTCAAGTCATTTAAAACGCTTCAGGATTCAACAGTCAGCTTGGGCCCATGAGGGCTCAATCCGCTCCTTGTCTACAGCTGACTAAGATCTATACTTAGAGCTTGCTAATTTAGATACAATAGCTTCAGGGCACTCAAAGCATTTTGTTTCCATTTCTCCTATTCTCTACATGACTTCTGATGCCCACACAGTCTCCTCCCACTGTGAACATCACTGGGCAGTTATATTAGGTTAGAATAAATGAGCCCATGAAACAAGGTTAGACTCCGAGGCAGGTGGAAAGTCCATCAGCCAATGATGGCACGCCCATCTGACCTGGAAGAAAGCTAAGGCAATTATGAATCTAGGAGGCCAGAACCCAAATAGTTGCTTGAGAGAAGTTGCCTAATCCTTCTGCATAACCTCTATGGCCAAGATCGGCCCTGGTTCTGGGCACAGGTAGGAGATAGAGTGCATGCCTGGCCCACAAATGGCCAAACTGGGAAACAGTGGCTACAGGTACCCTGCCTTCTCTTTGCCCTGGACTGGGCCTGCCATCCTGCCCCGCCCACACTTGTTTGATGTTGTCTGGCTTCCTGCACCCCAATTAGGATAATTCTTCTTCAGCTAACAACCAGTTCCGCTGACACAAATAAAATATAAGTGTCCTTTTTGCTCAGAGCAGAAGCAGACACCCACAGAGCTTGCGAACATTCCCCTCTAGTGAAAAAGGAAATGCTTGCTAGAGAGAGAGAGGTTCTGTTCTCCCCTTCTCTCTTTCCTGACTTAATTCTGAAGTCTCTTTCTTTCTCTTTGTGTGTATGTGGGGTCAAGGTCATTCAGTTAATATGATGCCTATGTATGATCTGGACTTATTGTGACACCGCATGCCCCACCCAAGATATGCACCCCAAATGGAGATGGGGGTTGTCAGCTACTCTCCATGGGCACATTCCAGGGTGCTGGCAGGAGGCTGGTGCTGCAAGCCTTGCTCCTCTTACAGCTCATGGGCACTGCCCTGTGGGACACTGCCATCACAGTGGTTCCCAGAGTCTGGAGAGCTTGTATCCCCCATTCCACCATGCAAAGCTTACACATCCCTTAATAGCAAGAATTAGGCTTGGGGCTGGAGAGATGGCTTGGCAGTTAATGCACTTGCCTGCAAAGCTAAAAGACCCAGGTTTGATTCCCCACTACCCACGTAAGCCAGATGCACAAGGTAGCACATGCATCTGGAGTTTGTTTGCAGTGGCTGAAGGCCCTGGTGCACCCATCTCTCTCTCTCTCTCTCTCTCTCTCTCTCTCAAATAAATAGAAATAGAAATAAAATATGAAGACAAGTATTGGGCTTGCCAAAGCTTTGACAAGAACACAGCCCCAGATGCAGGGGTAGGCTGATAGAAGTCTGGGTAGTTATGCCATCTCCCCAACGAGGTCCCATTATTAAAGTTTTGGACAAGATGAGACTGCTTCTCAGAAAGTGATTTTGTTGAAGGACGGCTCTCCAATGCAGGAAATTTATAGAGCTTATGGAGTGGACTGTTCTATTTCCCTAAACAGGTCATCCAGGAATTATAAACAATTCTTTTTATGACTGCTCAGGAAGCCCATTCAGTCTCATTGTTTCTGTATGAAGTAGCATTTTAATCCCAAGGGATTAGGTGCAGATTAATGCCTGCTTGGTTCAAGGGTAGTGGTGTGTGTGTGTGTGTGTGTGTGTGTGTGTGTATACACTTGTATGCATGCATGTTTTCATCTGCACATTCAAAACACATTGTGCAATGTTCCCCATGTATTGTGGCATATCCCCCTCTGCTTGCTGGTCTGCACAGCTGTTTGTTGCAGCCGTTTCCCCTTTTCTATAGCAGTAGTCCTGCAACCGGCCTCTGGCTCCAGTCAGTTCCAGGACAAACACTGTATCTGTTGTCTTCCTCTGCTGTTGGGGTGTGTTCTTCATCTACTTTCCCTCACTCATCTTCTTATCTTCCCCACAGACTGGAGACTTCTTGGGTGAGGTGGAAGGAGCTGTGATGAACAAATTGTTAACAATGGGCTCCTTTAAAAGGTAAGGATTTTATAGCTTCCTTCATACCCCAAAAGTTTACCTAAATAATAATAATAATAAACAAAGTCAAATAAAACAAGCTCAGGTTTGACCCCTAGCTGGTTCCACAATGAGCCACGACAGCTTGCTGATATTCCAGGCCTCTTACAGCAATAGTCCATCTTAGAAACTCCATTCACTGTGGGTTCACGTTCAGCCAGTTTGAAGTGGGACTTTACATAGTGAAGAGATTCTCACGTCTCAGGAAGGAAGAGGAAAGTGTCCACCTGAGCCAAAAGGAGTAGTATTTTGTCTCATAAACCAAGGGCGCTCCCTAGGATCTTACAAATGGAAGGTGACACTATGAGACTTAGATTTTAACAAATCAAGGGAAAAAACCCCAAACTTCCTTCTGATGTTGTTTTATTGTCCACTACTAAAAAATCACATAGGTGATTCCAAATTTCACAGGTAGCAGGTACTGCTCATCGGATTGTCACCCTGAGCAGAGCCTGGGAAGGACAGCTTCGTTCTGGTCTCATGTCACTCGGGGCCAGACCAGACTTGCTCTTGGGAACACCACAGCTTATGGGGGAAGCCATTACATGTGGGATTGGGGGCTAGGAGTTCCATGCTGTCTTCCAACCTTTGCATCCCAGGGAAAGAAAAGGCCAAGGTAGAGCCAAATATATAATAGCAGGAAAGGCAAGGATGTCTCTGTGAGTCCCCTGTGAAATCCACTGCACCTCTGTGCCAGCAGAAAAGCCTAGCCTCCTTAGAACTCCCCACAGCTGAATGACAGGCAAGTGTTCGCTCAGAGATATATATATATATATATATATATATATATATATATATATATATATATATATAATTTATTTGAAAGAAAAAGAGAGGGGTAGATAGAGGGAGAGAGAATGGACACGCCAAGGTCTCTAGCCACTGCAAATGAATTCCAGACCCATGTGCCATCTTGTGCATCTGGGTTATGGGGAATCGAACCTGGGTCCTTTGGCTTTGCAGGCAAGCACCTTAAATGCTAAGCAATCTCTCCAGGAAACTGGGCTTTTAAGTTAGTCCACTGGACCAATTGAGAACTGCGCTAAGAGCAAAGAATTAAAAAATGGTGATGTACCTTTTAAAGTTCCATAGCTTGTTCGTCCCAGAAAGCTTGGGGGTAGGGCAGGGATGATACAATAAAAAAGCTAGCAGGATTCCTGTGACAGGTCCTGGGTGGAGGGCCATCAGAGCACAGCCTTGGTGGAAGTGTACATTTGTGTCATGTTAGGTTGCTTTCAACCTGGGGTGGGGAGGAGAGGCAAAATAACCACACACATGTTTCTCATTTGAAAGGCGATTCTTCAACTCTTTTAACAAATCTATCCTCTCCCTCCATCTTGAATATTTGTTTCAGAGTGGTGATGAAGGAGGGAGAGAGGCTGTAATGGAATTTTAAATTTATTTATTTATTTATTTATTTATTTATTATTTTGGGGGGGGGTTCGAGGTAAGGTCTCACTTCTCAGGCTCAAATTCACTCAGATCCTCCTACCTCTGCCTCTTAAGTGCTGGGAGTAAAGGTGTGCACCACCACGCCCAACTTGGAATTTTAAATTTCTAATCCTCCGCATAATGTGGGAGAAGTATGGCTTCCATGGACCTTGAACTTGCTCGTAAGACTAGCCGTCATATTTGAGAAAATGGAAGAGCTGAGGGCTTCATTTAGGACAGAAACTGCTGTTGTCCAGGGGCTCTTTGACAAATTCAGAGTGCCTCTGCAGGTCCTCTCCCTGGACCAGGGTGGGGTTTGTGAGTCAGACAAAGGTCAAACCCAACATCTGCCTTTTACTAAGTGTATGACTTATAATAAATCAAGTTGCCTGTCCACGCTTGGGTTCTTACGTGGAGCATGAAAATAATGATCACTTCCATTGGGTAATGAGATAGCACTAAGCATCAAGCACTGAGCACAGTACTGGGCGTAAATTAAGAGCTTGACAATTGGCAGCTGCTGCTAAGAATGCTCTTGTCGTGGACCTTGGCCCGATGCTGGCTTTGCTCTGTGTGGAACCAGGTAATGGTTCTTCTGTGAGCATATATGACACCTGTCCCAGGTCTCTGGGATGACAGGGCTTCAGTCCTTGTACTCAGAACAGATGTAGCAGTTGCTTAGAGAATAAGACTTACAGGCCTTCTTCCATTCAGAAACATGGAAAGGAGGTAGCTGGAAGCCATTGCTAGCCCTCTGGGACAAAAGTCTTACATCATGTTAAGCCAAATTGTTCTCATATCACCGGGTATGGGAGTTCAGGTTGCTTTGGTGATGTGGTTTGCCCAGGTAGAAGAATATGAGGTCTCAGCAGCTTGGATGGTACTGCTGTTACCAGGTTCTTATAACAGGTTTCTTACATGAGAGCCATACAGTCAGTCTCCAGACAGATCAGAGGAGGACACCATCTCCCCTCTGCTAACCTCACCTTTGGCTGTCTCCCTGGTCTGTCCTCACTGCCCCTCGCTCTGGAGGTCAGATGGTTCAGATCTTCAACCTGACGGAAGTGAGGCCAGTCTAAGAGACTGCTGCAGCCTACGTCTCATCTCTCTCTCTAGACACTGTTAGATCCGGGGGCTCTGCCTTGCCAGTGTGCACATCCCGTGATGGATTCACGATAGGGTGGCAGTATGAGGAAGTAGTGAAAGGTAGGAGGGCAGAGCCTTGATGGAGGAAGTAGGTCACTAGGGGCGTGTCCCTGGGGGCTATATCTCTGCCCTGGACCCTTGCTGGATTGCTTTACTCTGCTTCTTGGCTGTCATGATGTGAAGTAGTCTGGCCCACCATGACAGATCAAACCTCCAGAACCATGAGCAAAAGTAAATCTTTTCTCCATTAAGTTTTTGTTCTTAGTATTTGGTCACAGTGATGCAAAAACCTGACCAATCCTCTCATTTAGGTGCCAGTGGCCCTGTCCCTGAATTGTGCCCACTCACCAAGCAGCTCAATGGCCATTCTACCTGACCATACAATCACAGAGAAATCACTGTGGGTCTTTGGTGCCATGAGGAAGAAAGGCTGCAGATTTCTGTGAATGAATGAAGTGCTTAAGAGGGTCCTAAGACTGTCCTGCGGGAACATGTGAAACTCTCCACTGGTCACTTCTGCTGAGTCCCCTATGACCTAGGATCTAGGGGCTAAAAACCAGAGCAGTGTAATAACCTGATACCTTTGTCTCTTTTGAGCACCTGCTGGGTCAGAGCACCATCTTTCCTCCTCCTCTTCCTCCTTTCATCCCTTCCTCTCTTCTTCTTCCTCCTCCCTCTTCGCCTTTCTCTCTCTCCTTTCTTTACAAAGTCTCACTGATTAGCCCAGGCTGGCCTTGAACTGTAAGCCTCTTGCTTCAAACTCCCAAGAGCTGGGATCACAGGTATATGTACCACCAGGCTTGACCCAAATCTTCCCTCTAACGGCCATCTGGGAACTCCATGAAACTCCATGGCAACCAGCAGGGCCAGTACAAACTAGAAATGCAGGTCCTTGCTCAGCAGTCTTGGGATTTTCTAGACACTGTTGCAGGACATTAAATCAAGCACTGAGCCCTGTAAACAAGCTCAGGACTGTGCAGTGATGCAGGTCACAGACCTGTGAGGCCCGCCTCTGGGATCAGTGCCTCACTTGCCCATTTTATAGATAGAAATAATAAGACCTGGAAAGGTTGAGAACTTGTCCTCAAGTCTCTGCATGACAGAGATGGATTCCAACACCCTCTTCTGACCTCTTTCTCTGACCTGGTCCTCTGTGCTGAGTTCTGTGCTATTGAAATGTGAAGCGCAGCCCAGTAAGGTGTTGGCTCAGCAGGATCTTATCTGGGCAGCAGAATTTCCAAGGTGGAGGCTGGCTGAGTGATGTGATCACCAGATGTCTCTCTGTTGACCAACATGTCCACACACTGTACCTGTTTTCTCACATGTGCCTTTTTTGGGTTCCAAACAGAGACATTTAAATACTTCCTTGTGCTTGCCATTGAAAGTAAGTGGCCTGTGTATGTCCCAACCATTGATGGATTCTTATTCAGGCTGTGTCCTTTGTCATTCACATTCCTGATTACTGAGAGCCTTAAGTTGTATTTCTCAGAACATACCTGCCCCCACCCACACACACACTTACTCTGCAGTTCTCTGTCATTGGCCATGACTTTGTTCCTTTTACAGTTACTAAGGGGAAAAAAAAAGCTAAGGTCATAAGCCTTTTGTTAGAATTTGTGTATCCTGCCAGTCTCACTGCCAGGGGTGAGAATTTAATGTTGCCAAATCTCCAAGGAAAATTGCAAAATGCAGTCAGTTTAATGCCCCCTTAGTGGGCTGGAGAGATGGCTTAGTGGTTGACACTTGCCTGCAAAGCCTAAGGACTCGGGTTGGATTCCCCAGAACCCACGTAAGCCAGATGCACATGGTGGTGTATGTGTCTAGAATGTCTGGACCCTGGCATGTCCTTTCTCTCTCTATCTGCCTCTTTCTCTCTCTCAAATAAAATAAAAATAATTTTCTTTAACCACCCCCCCCACCTTAGAGCTGAGGTTATAGGCATAAACTATCATATCTGGCAGGCACAAAGATTTTATAGAACCCCTGTGTTGAAGAATTATTTCAGATCTTTGT
Source organism: Orientallactaga sibirica (assembly GCA_036365145.1). NCBI lineage: Eukaryota > Metazoa > Chordata > Mammalia > Rodentia > Dipodidae > Orientallactaga > Orientallactaga sibirica. The sequence goes on from JAEOAD010001317.1 coordinate 3,327,389, forward strand.
AGGTTCAGACAGATTTCTCAGCATCTCTGAGCCTAAGTTACTTGATCAAAATGGAGACCTTGGTGCTTTTTGCCCCCTAAGAATTAACTATAATAAGATACATGAAAATGCTTTCTGAATTGTAAAGGTGGGATGGACACATGGCTTAGTGGTTAAGGCACTTGCCAGCAAAGCCAAAGAACCCATGTTCAAGTCCCCAGTACCCACATAAAGCCAGATGCACAAAGTGGCACACGCATCTGGAGTTCCTTTGCAGTAGCTAGAGGCCTTGGCACACCCATTCTCTTCCTCTCTTTCTCAAATAAATAAAATAAAATATTTCAAATTGTAAAGGTAGTGCCAACAGAAGTTCAGATTAGCCCTTGAGTGAGTGTTTAAAACACCTGAGTGGGACTGGAGAGATGGCTTAGTGGTTAAGGTACTTGCCTGCAAAGCCTAAGGTCCCATGTTCAACTCTCCAGATCCCACATAAGCTAGATGCACAAAGGTGAGGCAAATGCAAGGTTGCAAATGCTCAATAGGTGGCGCAAGCAGTTGGAGTTTGATTGCAGTGGCTGAGCTTCTGGCATGCAAATTCTCTTTCTCCCTCTCTGTCTCTCTCTTGTGCTCTCTCTAAAATAAAATGCTAATAAAAAACTTAGATATTTTTGTTCACTTTTCTCCAGTTTTGTCACATTACTAATAACCCCTCAGAAGTGGCCCACTGCACAGCAATGACCTCCACTGCCCAACATGAGTGTGGACATAGAGGCCTGAACTCTGTCGCACATTCCATCTCCCGCAAGGCACTTATCTCAAACATCCCTATGCTGAGGCTGTAACCCGTGTGATAGCATCTTGAGTCAGGGCCCCCAGCACCAGTGTGGGAAATGTTTCCACGTGGTTCTTGTGGGCAGTCAGGGGCAAGAAATTCTAAGTGAAGAGCACATGAGCACCAGTCTTGCAACTGATGCCCAAATTTTCCTAACTTTCACTCACTACTTAAAATAGGACTAAATGGAGGAGTCCTATACCTGTAAACGAGGGTTGAATGGAAGAAAGTGGGGTGTCCCCAGCATGAGGGTTCATCCATGTCATAGCCTGGGCATCCGGGCTTGGGCTCCTGCATGCATGTGTCTGATGGTGATCTCGAGAGAGAGCTCTTGCAGGGTACACATGACCACACATTATCAACCAGCGGGCATGGTGGCTCATGTCACAAAACAAGGCCTGGGGATGGCAACTTTCTGATCAAGACCATGCCCTCCTTCCATTTCCTGCATTCCTCTCCTCCAACAAATAAAAATATCTGAATCAGCTGGGCGTGGTGGCGCACGCCTTTAATCCCAGCACTCGGGAGGCAGAGGTAGGAGGATAAACATGAGTCTGAGGCCACTCTGAGACTATATAGTGAATTCCAGGTCAGCCTGGAATAGAGTGAGACCCTACCTCAGAAAACACGACATGAAAAAAAAAAAAAAAAAAAAAAAACAGAAAAAAAGAGGTGTATTTGGGCTCACTGTTTCAGTCCATCACAGGGAGAAGGCATGACAGCTACGGTGGCTTGGTCAATGGAGCATATGTCCAGGAGCTGGACTCTGTGTCCCAGTTGTCCTGGGCTTCCAAAACAGTGTCATCAGCTGAGGACAAAATGTTCAAACACAGGAGCCTGTGGGAGACATTGTGTATTCAAGACATAAGAGGAATGATAGGGGTGGATCTACCCATTCCTATTGGCTGGTTTACCCACCCCCCCCCAGCCATGCCAGAGGGGCTCTCTGAGGCTGTCCATGTTAGAGCAAACAAGTGTAAAGGCAGTATGAAGGAAACGTTTCAGGAAGGGCACGCCTACGCCGCTATGGCAAAATCCAACAGAGTACTGGAGAAATGGTGGGTCTCCCTTTTTACCTGTAAGAGAGAAACACAGCTCTCTTGAGGGGCTTGAGTTGGGCTGTAGCTTTGTACCCACAAAGTGTTACTTGTTCAATAAGAGGAGCAAGAATGGCTTTTAGGATGCATGAGCCATGGAGGTGGAAGGGTATGTTACAATAAATTCAATATGGAGCCTGAGGAAATACCACAGCTGTCAAAAGCCTGGCATGGAAGTAAATCTTTATGGAGAGATGAAAGTTGCTATTGCTTTTATCACATACCAAGAACCTAAAGGTTTGCCCTAGCTTTTTTGTTTATTTGTAAGAGGGGTGGTGAGAAAGAGAAAGGAGAGAGATAAAGACAGAACGGGTGCACCAGGGCCTCTAACCACTGCAAACAAACTCCAGGCACATGTATCACTTAGTGCATTTGGCTTTACATGGGAAGTAGGGAATCAAACCCTGGTCATTAGGCTTTGCAGGCAAGCACCTATCTCTCTCTCTCTCTCTCTCTCTCTCTTTCTTTCTTTCTTTCTTTCTTTCTTTCTCTCTCTCTCTCTCTCTTTCTTTCTTTCTTTCTTTCTTTCTTTGAGAGAGAGAGAGAGAGAATGGGCATGCCAGGGTCTCTAGCCACTGCAAATGAATTCCTAACACATGTACCACCATGTGCATCTGGCTTACGTGGGTTCTGAGGAGTCAAACCTGGGTCCTTAGGCTTCACTGGCAATTACCTTAAGAGCTAAACCTCTCCTGCCCCAAGCACTGAGCCATCTTTCTAGTCCCCTGCTCTAGCCTTTTTTTTTTTTTTTTTTTTTTTTTTTTGTGCTTACCACTTCTTGTGGTTTCTGAAATGACCAAGGGAGTTTCCTTCGTTCTGTGATTATAACTTCAAGCCATGCTGTTCTCCTGAAGTTCAAACCTGACTTCCAGTGATATCCACTTCCTGAATCCTCAAGATGAGGCGAATCCAAACCTAAGTCCACTGATGGATTCAAAATGTAAAGGGGGCTGGAGAGGCTTAGCAGTTAAGGCGTTTGCCTGTAAAGCCCAAGGACTCAGGTACAATTCCCCAGATCCCACGGAATCCAGATGCACAAGGTAGCATATGAATCTGGAGTTCATTTGTAGTGGCTAGAGGCCCTGATGTGCCCATTTTTCTCTCTCTCTCTCTCTCTCCCTCTCTCTCTCTCATAAATACAAATAAAATTCACAAAAACTTGAAGACAGGAGGTGAGGACTAGCTAGAGGAAGTGGGTCACCAGGGCCATGCCTTCCAAGGGTATCTCTTGGTTCCTCCCCTTCCTCTTACTCCTCTCTGCCTCCTGGCTCTCCTGCTCTGCCATACCCTTCTGTCTTGCCATGGGTCTAACAGCTCATCTAGCAGAGCATGTGAGCCAAAGTAACTTCCTCCTTTCAGTCATTTCTCTTAGGTATTTACTCAGCAAGGAAAAGCCTGGCACACGTGGGAATAACTTGGAGCCTGACTTCGCCTTTCTGAGCCCCAGCTTCCTAGTCTAGCTACCCCTCCTAGAGGACTGAAAGGCACATGGGCATACCTGGCCTGTGGCTTGCGGAAAAAGAGTGCTCACAGGTCTCAAAGCTACGGATGAAACCGTACCCTCTCTGCCGTTCTTTCCTTCCCCCACCTCAGTGGTGTATGTGTGTGTGCGTGTATGTATGTATTTTGTTGTTTCTTTGCTTGGTGTGGTATATCTGGGGACAAGCCTTTCAAGGTCATTCATTTTCTCCCAATGGATCTTGGCAAGTGTGTTTGTCTAATGTGCACCAATTTTTGGCCATGATCGGCCGATGCAAACATTTATCTGGCAGAGGTATTTCTTTAACACTCTTGCTTTACTCCATGACAAGAGAGAATGAAACTTTCAAGTAATGGTTTGGGGACCTTATGTCAGTCTGCGTGAGTCTCGAGCCACAGTTTTGTTTCCTACTTCCCCCCACGATGGCTTATAAACTCAAAGTGACTAAATAGTCTAAGGTATCTGCTAATCTCTGTCCTTCATGTCTGCAATCTAGGCTGGCTGGTAGAAAGAGGAGTCATGAAAAGTTCAACTACCAAATTATTTATTTATTTGCAAGGAGAGAGAGAGAGACAGAGACAGAGATAGAGAGAGAATGGGCACACCAGGGCCTCCAGCCACTGAAAACCACGCACCCCTTTGTGTATCTGGCTTTACATGGGTTCTAGGGAATTGAACCTGGGGCCTTAGGCTTTGCAGATAAGGACCTTAACCATGGAGCAATGTGCAGCAGACCAAATTTTATATGTCTTTACTAAATTTTAGTTTAGTAACTGTATTAAGTAGCCTCTGATGCTTAAGGAGCTGACTCCTCTCACTACAAAGGTACCTGGGACATGAACACCATGGAAGAGTCAGAACCCTGCTCCTCCAAAGAGAAACAAGCTATGTAGGGGGTGACGGCTCACAGGCTCTACCACATCTTCCCTGGCCCAGGGTGCTTCAGGCCGTGCTCTTCTGAAGGTCAGGCCTGACTTCCTGTAACATCCACTCAGGAGAGAAGCTAATCAAAACCTTCGTCCACTGATCGATTCAACATTTGAAGAGACACATGGGAGGTGAGGACTAGCTAGAGGAAGTGGGTCACCAGGGCCATACCTTGCAAGGGTATATCTTGGTTCCTCCCCTTCCTCTTACTCCTCTCTGCCTCCTGGCTCTCCTGCTCTGCTGTACCCTTCTGTCTTGCTGTGGGGCTAAAAACCATGGATCCAGCTGAGCACGTGAGCCCAAATGACTTTTTACATCTTTCAGTCATTTGTCTCAGGTATTTAATCACAGCAGTGAAAAGCCCGGCACATGTGGAATAGCTTGGAACCTGACTTTACCTTTCTGAGCCTCAGTTTCCTAGTCAAGTAAATATTCCATGCCAGTAACATTAGACAGAATGCCAGCATTCTTGGCAGAAGATAAGAAGTCTTCCTACGATTGCCCTGACCACCTGGGTGCAGCGCTGATGTGAGCATTGCACAGCTTAGCTTCATGGAACGCTCTCAGCACCCGGCAATGAAAAGTGTTGATGCTCAAGGACCTCCACTTAACCTGGTGTGTTCAGTGAGGGTGATTTGCTTGCACACCCGTGTGTGCTGGCTCCTGGTCAACACAGCTTCTCCTCTGCTAATAAAGGACGCTACTCATCAACAGTGATGTGGGCTCAGAAGACTCAAAGGAAATGAAGTGATTTAAATCCACAGGCTCTGTGTGTGCCACCTCTGGGAGAAGCTGCTGTGGTGAGCGGTTGACAAGGCAGCAGGAGAGACCACAGTTGAGTGTGCTCCCTGTCTGGCCTTCCCTGGGAATCACAACATCCCTTGGCAATCCCTTTGTTAAGAATTTCCTGCATTCCTGCTTCATGCTCCTGCCCTTTAAAGCTGCCCCTGGAGACGGTATTTCATACCTCAAGGAGGAGAGCATTTTTACACGCTACTTTAGTGCCTCACTTTGCTTCTCAAAACTTTCGATTCAGAATTGCTTAATGTTATCCCATGATGGGTCTTTATGGTAAAGGTCTCCCAAGTCTGCTTTTGTTTTGCAAACATGAAGTTTTTCAAGATTTGTTTTAGGCTAATAATATTTTTTTTTTTTTTTAGGTAGTAGAGTCTTGCTGTAGCCCAGGAAGACCTGGAAGTCACTCTGTAGTCCCAGGCTAGTTTTGAACTCACAACAATCTCTTACTTCAGCATCCCAAATGCTGGGGTTAAAGGCATGGGCCACCATGCCCAGCACTAGGCTAATAATTTATCTGAAGTGATTGCAGGTAAATGACCTGGACTTTTGACACTTAGTAGATGCTTAATAAATGTGGTTTCCCATAATTTCTAAGCACCCTACATGAGCCAAACTTATACCTTTAAAACTCAGCCTGCTAATTTTTAGGGGAAAGAATCTCTTGGTTGTGACTTTTGTCTAGTGCAAGAGAGAGAGTGGTGTCAGCAAAACGATCAAAGAGGTCCTGGTGTCATAGTCCACAGACTGTCCCGTGTCATAGTCCACAGACTGTCCCGGCGTCATAGTCCACAGACTGTCCCGGTGTCATAGTCCACAGACTGTCCCGTGTCATAGTCCACAGACTGTCCCGGTGTCATAGTCCACAGACTGTCCCGGTGTCATAGTCCACAGACTGTCCCGTGTCATAGTCCACAGACTGTCCCGGTGTCATAGTCCACAGACTGTCCCGGTGTCATAGTCCACAGACTGTCCTGGTGTCATAGTTCACAGACTGTCCCAGTGTCATAGTCCACAGACTGTCCTTGTGTCATAGTTCACAGACTGTCCCAGTGTCATAGTTCACAGACTGTCCCGGTGTCATAGTTCACAGACTGTCCCAGTGTCATAGTCCACAGACTGTCCCAGTGTCATAGTCCACAAACTGTCCCGGTGTCGTAGTCCACAGACTGTCCCGGTGTCATAGTCCACAGACTGTCCCGGTGTCATAGTCCACAGACTGTCCCAGTGTCATAGTCCACAGACTGTCCCGGTGTCATAGTCCACAGACTGTCCCAGTGTCATAGTTCACAGACTGTCCCGGTGTCGTAGTCCACAGACTGTCCTGGTGCTAGTCAGTACGGCACGTTCAGGCTTCCTCTGCATAGCTCTGAGCGGCTGCTTGGAAGACCAGGCCTGCTCTGTCAGGATTTCAAAGAATTCCATCTGGGTAATGACAAGGTCGCTGTGGGCCGTGGGCTGACCACGGTTGAAGTGGCCTGGTGGTGAAGTCATGGGGATGAAGGCATGTTATCTGTCATGAGAATCAATTCCCAGGGTTGAGTGCTTGGGCACGATTCTCGGGGCTTATTTTAGAGCTGAACGCAAGCAGGCAATTATCATGTTCTTGAGCTGTAATCAGCAGAGTAGGAGACAGGTAGCCGCAGAGTGGAGTTCTTTTAAACAGTACCAACAATCACTCCGAGAAGGGCTCTGATCTGGAAGTCTCTTTCTGCACCATGTAGTTAAGGCTGTCGACGTGTGGAGGAGACAGGAAAGGCTGAGTCTGTGACCTCCTCTGTGACATCTGAATGGGAAAGCCCCCCTTCGGCAACGACAGGCAGGTGCTCTGGTCTGGAAGCTGCCTCAAGGGTGGAGATTCAGTTTGGCCTCAGTATGTCAGCTGGAGTCTTTGGAAGTGATCCAGAGAGAATCTGGAGTTTCCTGCCATATGTCTATCAGGGGAGTTACCATGGTTACTACCAAACCAGCTGGTCTCTGAGCCAGCTGGTCCAGCTTGGCCGGGGACTCTTCAGTAGCCCTCAGCTGGAGGTGTAAGTTGATTGTGGACTTGGATTCTGAGACTTCACCTTGGGCAGCATGCCCTGTGACATTCCAAGTGAGAACCCGAGGTGGAATATGGGTGTGAATTCTAGGGGCTTATGAAAACCTGTCAGCCTACTTCTGAGAACAGGGCAGGCTGAGGTAGATCTGGGTTGGCCCCTAACTCATTCTAGCCCTGCCGCTGGTTACCTGTGTGAACATGGACATGTTGTTTCCTTCTGGAAAATGGGGGTGATGGGCTTTGAAGAGTGAATGGCTTTTGGACGCCACCTAATAGAATTCACCTGATAGCTGCTGTCATTGTCACGGCCCTTGAATCAGAGCAGCGAGAGGAGTTACTAGAACATCTCCTCCTCACCCTTCTCTGCTTCAGAAGGTGCCCTGGACTGAGCAATAAGTGTGACGTCTGCTCTGTGTCACATGTGCCTGTAAGCTTGTCTGTCCTACAGCCAGCTTCATGTGGCCTGGGTCTGTTCCCATTGCATTTGACATCTTCCTATCAGTTAATGATGCAACAAGAAACACTGGAATGATGGCAGGAGCTACAACCTGCTTCCTGGAACATGATTCCTTTGGGCTTGGCACTGTGCTAGTGCAACATGCAAAACCCCCTCTAGCCCTCGGGATGCCCTGGAAGGTAGCCATTCTCACCATCTCTCGAGTAGGAAGCTGGGGCACCAAGAACTAAAAACAAAAAAACAAAACAAAACAAAAAACAGTGTTATAAGTGGACAAGTTAGGGTTTGTGTTCAAGATGGCATTTAAATAAATAAATTATGTATATATATTTGAGAGAGAGGCGGAATGAGTGAGTATGGGTATGCCAGGGCCTCCTGTCACTGAAAATGATCTCTAGATGCATGATCCACTTTGTGCATCTGACTTTATGTGGGAATCAAACCTGGGTCGTTAGGCTTTGCAGGCAAGTGCCTTAACTACTAAGCCATTTCTCCAGCCCCAAGTTGGCATTTTACCAGTTTCATCATAGTCATACTGCCATCCCTTGAATTTTGGGAACAGCATAGTTTTCAAAGAACAAACACAAATTATGAAGTCAGGCTTCCTGGTGTAAGGATATTGAGGTCAGAAAACTCTGTGTTTCAGAGTACTTACAAGTACCTGACTATTGGGGCTGGAGAGATGGAGAGACTCTTTATTGCAAGGCTAATGGTCTGGGTTTGATTCCTCAGTGCCCACATGAAGCCAGATGCACAAAGTGATGCATGCATCTGGAGTTTGGGCACATCAGGGCCTCCTGCCACTGCAAACATTCTCTCACAAATAAAAACATTTTTAAAATACCTGGTTAAGGTACTTGCCTACAAAGCCTAAGGATCCAGGTTCAATTCCCCAGTGCTGATGTAAGGCTAGACACACAGTGGCACATGCGTCTAGAGTTCATTGGCAGTGGCTGGAGGTCCTGGTGTACCCATTCTCTCTTCTCTCTCTCTCTCTATGTTGGGTGTAGTGCACACTGGAGGCAGAGGTAGGAGGATCACCGTGAGTTCCTGGCAAGCCAGAGACTACATAGTAAATTCCAGGTAATCCTGAACTGGAGTGCTACCCTACTTCAAAAAAATCGAACAAGGGCTGGAGAGATGGCTTAATGGTTAAGGCACCTGCCTGCTAAGCCTAAGAATGCCCATTGGATTCTCTAGGTCCCATGTTTAGCCAGACACAAAAGTGATGCAAGGATGTAATGCTACATTTGCCCACAAGGGGGCGGACATGTCTGGAGTGCAGTCATAGCAGCTGAGAGGCTGCTGGCACATCCATTCTCTCTCTCTGGCTCTCTCCAAAATAATAATAATAATAATAATAATAATAATAATAATAATAATAATAATAGTGGATTCGTTATAGGCAGGTATCTCATCTTTCTCTACGTATCCCAATGCTTCCATTCCATTGATGCACTCACTTTGGGATACAGAATCTCTTCATTGGGTACTGCATTGGTTGCTAGGGTAGTGAGGTAGGTGAGAGAGACACCATTCTAGACCCAACAGGTGTGCATACTCTCCTGTTCCTCCCATGCATGTAGTAAGTGCTAAGCAGTGCGCTATTCCAGAAAGGAAGTCCTGAGGGGAGAATTCCATAGAGACCCTTAGAATTGACTTCATTAAACTACTCAACATCATACTTGGCAACTGTTACATGTCAGGCTGGACAATGAGTGCCTGTCCTTTGGGCTGCAAGGAATTGGGCTGAAGGGCAGTGGCTACAGTTTCTATGTATGGTTCAAGGCACTTGCTGCAGTCAGTGTTGTACCCTGCTACCAGAAAGTTCCATTTGCCTTTATTTTGGAAAACTGTCCATGGAGAATCAAGAGGATCTCAAACATTTCAAAATATTTTTGAAACAATATGTCGACTTCCTTTGTTTCATATGCTACCCTGTTTTCAAGAGTTAAGAATGCACTCGCCACCTTGTTAGTACTCAGGGGTGGGTTGCAGTCAGTGAGCCAGCTGGTTCCCATGCACTATCACTGCAGGCCTCTTTCCCAAGTATCTAAGAAATGGTTACTGGTCCAACCATTCTGTAACCCAAGGTGGTCCTTCCTGGTCTCATTTACCAGGTTTCTTCATTCATGCTCCCAAGTTCAGCTCAGAGTGGCATAATGCCTTTCAGTGTGATGTCTGTCGAAATGATGGGGTCAGGGCTGGAGAGTTGGCTCAGCAGTTAAGGTGTTTGCCTGTAAAGCCTAACAACCCGGGTTCAATTCCCCAGTACCCACACGGAGCCAGATGCACAAAGTGTGCTTTCTTCTGGTGTTTGTTTGCAGCGGATAGAGGTTTGGCATACCCATTCTCCCTCTCCTTTCCTTTCCTTTCCTCTCCCTCCCTCCCTCCCTTTCTCTCTTTCCCCAACATGATGGTGCACACTTTTAATCTCAGCGCTCAAGAGGCAGAGGTAGGAGGATCACTGTGTGTGTGAGGCCAGCCTGAGGCAACCAGGTCAACCTGGGCTAGAATGAGACCCTACCTCGAAAATCAGAAAAAAAAAAAAAGATGGATTCATTAAATTGGAAGGTTTATCATTCTCCCCCTACCCATGCCAATGCTTCCATTCATATGTTTCTTAAGTTCTGAGTGGGGCTTGGACTGTTTTGCTGCCACACTCTGATTATTCCTGCTCGTTAGACTGTCACACTTGATGCTTGTGACTGATCACCTTGCCGGCCCCTGGCATCTTGTGGCCTCCATGTCTTCTTCTTTCCTGATGCCACTTTCCATTTTTCCTACAGAATCACCCTGTACGACTACCAAGCTATGTGCAGAGCCAACAAGGAGAGTAGCGACAGCGCCCACAGGCTCCTGGATGTAAGTGCGAAGCCACCACCCAGCAAAACATTCTGAGCCGCGCTGTGTATCTCTCTGTGGGAGCGTGGCTCTCTCGTTAGAGTAATCATGTTTATCTTTTCTCAAGATTTAAAGGTATTTCCTGACTTGACTCGTTAAGAACTACTGCTGTTCAAACCCAAATCCAGGGATTAGATGAGAGAAAACAGGTCATGGTCTTAAATGGTTTCATAGAGCAGTCCCTTTTGTGATTGAAAAGGGAAGGAGCTTTGCAGAATCTCTGAGTTTTATATAAGAGAATTAGACTTTTTTTTTAGCTGGAAACTTTCTTTTGTCTACTTATAGGACTCACAGGCCATGAGTGAACCCACTTATTTGTTTGTTTGTTTGTTTATTTATTTATTTATTTATTTATAGAGAGAATAGGCATGCCAAGGCCTTTAGCTATTGCAAACAAACTCCAGATGCATGTGCCACCTTGTACATCTGGCTTTACATGGGTACTAAGGAGTTGAACCTGGGTCCTTAGGCTTTATAGGCAAGCACTTTATCCACTAAGCCATTTCTCCAGCCTGGACCCACATTTTAATGGTAGATACCCTGATCATGCTGCCCCTGACTTTCAGTACTTTTTGCCTTGTAGCTGGTTCCACTGATAATGTCACAACTGAGAATCAAGCCACACAGTACCATATCATCAGAACCTAGCTTCAGATGGCCAAAAATTAACTGTTATAATTTACTCCTGGTTAAAAAATATAATTCAGGGCTGGAGAGATGGCTTAGGGGTTAAGGCGCCTGCCTCCTAAGCCTAAGAACACTGGTTCCAATCTCCAGCGGTTCCAATCTCCAGGTCCCACGTTTAGCCAGATGCAAAGTGACGCAAGGGCGCAATGCCGCACTTGACCACAAGGGGGCGCACACATCTGGATTTCGTTCGCAGCAGCTGAGACACTGCTGGCGCGCCCATCTCTGTCTTCCTCTCCCTCTCTTTCTCTCTCTCTCTCTGTGTCTCTCTCCAAAATAATAATAATAATTTATATATATATATATATATATATATATATATATATATATGTAATTCGCAACATATAGACAATATCAGTTTGGCCACCATTTACCTAAGAACACAAAGTATAGAAAGGTATACCTCTATACAGCCTACATAGGGATATAGATATAACTTTTGCATTGTTTTGATTTTATGATTAATAAAAATGTATCATAAAGTTTCATTTGAAATGGATTTAAAGCCATTTTTATTTTCAAATATATACTCCTTATATCTTCTGAAAGACATAAGATCTTAAAAGGAAATTATTTTAAAACCAAATATTTAATATAATTCTCCTGCACTAGGTGAGTGAGAAAGAATTCAGAGCTTAACAATTTCTGAAAGATGACCAAGAGTTGGATATTTTGGAAGATGCCATCTTTAAAACAGCTTTATTTTGGCTGGAGAGATGGCTTAGTGGTTAAGACGCTTGCCTGCAAAGCCAAAGGATCCTGGTTCAACTCTCCAGGACCCACATAAGCCAGATGCACAAGGTGCCACATGCATTTGGAGTTTGTTTGCAGTGGCTGGAGGCCCTGACACACCTGTTCTCTCTCTCTCTCTCTGCCTCTTTCTCCCTCTCAAATAAATACATAAAAGATATTCAAAATAAAAATTTTTAAAGCTTTATTTATGTATTTGCAAGCAGAGAAAGATAGAAGAGAGACAGACACACATAGAGAGACTGGCATGCCAGGCCTCCAGTCACTGCAAACAAATTCCAGATGTATGGCCACTTCGTGCATCTGGTTTTACGTGGATACTGGGGAATCAAACTCAGGTTGTTAGGCTTTGTAGGCAAGCACCTTAACAACTGAGCCATCTCTCCAGCCCAGAAGATACCACTTTTGATGGAGAATGTGTCCTTCTAAAACTGACTTCTCTAAATTTAGTTCGAGGCTTTCTAGATTTGAAATGCCCCTCCCCCACACCGCGGGTAGATTTTTATAGGTTTAAGGATCTATAGAAATGATTCCTTTTAACCCTATTAGGGTTAATAGCTCAGTGGTTTTATCCTTGGCAGAGATCATCTGCATATAAAGTTTGAATCCCTCACTTGCCCTTGGTTTATTCACTTATCCATCTGAAGTCTGGCTGGCAGAGCTTAAGCCGCTGTCCCTGTCCCCAGGCCTTAAGGTGAGCCATCCCTTGTGGGAGCTTCCAACGCCTCCGGACTCCTGACTCTCTTAGCTCTGCCACACAGCTCCATGTAAGCAAGGACAAGGATACAAAACTGACCCCCAAACCTCATGGCAGCGGCACAGACATTGGGGTTTAGAAAATCAGGGAAAGCTCAGCTGACTGATACTGGAGCTCAGGGAGGCCTGATTCAGGAAGAATACAGAAGGGCTCAGTCAAACCCCTGCAGAGACACAACAGGAGGCGGAGAGCTGCATGGGTGGGGAATAGCCCCTGTTGATCTGTTTGTTTGTTTTTTTCTGGTTCTACTCATTTGCGTTCTGGCCAAGATAGGGTGGTTAGAGGAATAGAAATTTCTTTGTGTTTTATTTAAAACTGGGTAAGCCCCCTATTCTCACTTCTAGTTCAAATGCTCAGAGTAGAATTCACAGTAGTAGTTGCCTCAGAAACCCAGAGGTGGCCACAAAAGGTTCAGAAAGTTTTCTAACCCTGACATCTGGAGCCTGGCTCTGCCAGTGCCTCAGTCTGCACGCCACTTACATATCTGGCATACCTGGGTACAAAGAGCCAACTGAAGGGGGACATGGTATATTCTCCAGAATTCAGGAAATTGAATTATCCACATAAGGAAGTCTCACAGAGTAAACAAGCCAACTGCTTTTTCTAATTAAAAGATTCTGAAATAAAGATTAGGCTGTCAATGCCTTCTTTTATAGAGCGCAGGGGATTTTCTGTGGGGGTGAAATCACATGTTTATGTGGTTATAGTTTTTTTTCAAGTTCAAATATGTAAGTGCTAGGAAAGGCAGCCTGGTCTTACATAATTCACGGAGGCATTAAAATCAAGCGTATTCACCATGTGCTTCGCCAGTGAATGACCTACAGTGGTGAGGAGCAGCATGCCACCTCTCCAAAATGGAGCTAGGTGAATTACCATTGGAAATGAGTTATCTGATCGAGCCTCTCAGCATTCAGCTGCGAATATTAGCCCCTAGAGGGTGAAGGTTTTGTTGAACTTCCTCTCCCCTCCCGGTGATAACCCTTGTATTGGATCATGTTTATTTTACTTGTAAATCACATCTCACTACAGGGAAATTCAAAGTTTTGAAGTGTTAGTTTTGGGATACAGTATCCAACTACCTTCTTTTTAGCTTGAGAATTGTCAATTGTTGGATACCCATTTATCTAGAAGGATAATATTGTCTTTCCATAAAAGCCTTAAGTCAGAATACAAACTTGGGATGGGGGCTGGAGAGATGCTCAGCTGTTAAAGGTGCTTGCTTGCACAGCCTGATGGCCCAGGTTTGAATCCCTAGGATCCACATAAAGCCAGATGCACAAAGTACATCTGGAGATCATTAGCAGTGGCAAGATGCCCTGGTGCTTCTATTCCCTCTCTGTCTCTCTTTTTTTGTCTCTCTCTCTCTGCTTGCAAATAAATAAATAAAATCATTAAAAAATACAAACTTGGTATGTGATCCGTTTGTTAATAGATTGATTTTTTTTTCCTCCAGCCCTATAATGCCTTCCTGTCAGCAACCAAGTGGATCATGACAGAACTTGTCTTGTAAGTACTATCAGCTGCATATTTTTAGGAACCATATTGTTTATTTTTTTAATATTAGAAACCAAATCAGGAGCTATTCTTTTCAATATTGATCATGTTTTCAATCACCTTAGATTCCATGATAACTCTGAATTTGCCTCATTGAACGCTGCATATATTGGACATGGAAACCCCAAATTTACTGTTGAAGTTATTCATGTTCTCACCTTATGCCTGCATGATGTGTCTTCGTTGTTTAACCAGCTCACAGCTTACCATACATGAGCCAAATGTATTTATTGTAGTTACTGTTAAATTTAACGTGGGTGTCTGGCTGTTTTTTCCCCACACAGCCTGGGTTGGCTGTGGTCAGGAGAACACACTCCCATATTGTCCACTGCTTCTTGGGGTATTTCGGGCTTATGCAAGAGGTTAAGAATTTACTTTCACAGGCCATACAGAGTATGGATGTGGGGTGGGGGACCCTCGCAGGTGTAATTTGATCTGTTACCTCCTCAAACCAGTGAACTCTTTGGAGGACACTAGATGCTTCTGTGACTTGGGTCAGGTGTGAAATGTCACATAGCTGAAAGGCTTGTAGACCAGATACTGGACACATTGCAGTCACCTTGAACCAGGAGAGGAAAGAATTCCATGGACATGCGTGTTAACCAGAACCAACAAACTGTCCCTCACCCTTCTCCTGCCCAAGCTCCAGTGCTACTTTGAAGGTAGAATCCTCACTAGTTGATAAACAGATGCTGTCTTCAGTTTTTTTGGTTTAGTGTATGCACAGATAAATTTAATATTTATAATTTTTAAATTCAATATATATAAATTCAGAATTAAATCCAGTTCTCCATACACAGAAGAGACAGAAAACGCATTTATGTCTAGTGGTAGAATTTTGATGGAACGGGAGCTATTACAGATATGAGCACAGAGCCTAAGAACAAAAGACTGCCTCTTGATTCATCTGGAATATGATTTATATTATGTTTGCATCCTATAATAACAATGGAAAAAATTGATCTTTGTGAAGTTACACTGTGGCATAATTTCATATAAACACTCCCCCCCCACACACATACATAAGACATAAAAACTAACTTGCACTGCGATATGAACTAGGAAAGCATCCTTCAATGCTGCAGACCATAGTCTGATAGAGGAGAGTATTTGACTTATGTTTCTGAACCAAGGCAGTGGAGACCCGCTAGCCAGTGGTTATTTAGTGTGCAATCATCGTAGACGGTGTTAATAGTGAATAACAACAACTCGAAAAGACTTGAGGCTAGAAGACCATGATTTCAAAGTTGGGCTGGTAATGGATGGTAACATAGCTTTATTTTGATTTTTTCAAGGTAGGATTTTGCTCTTGCCCAGGCTGACTTGGAATTCACTATGTAGTCTCAGGGTGGCCTTGACTTCATGGCAATCCTCCTATTTTTGCCTCCCGAGTGCTGAGATTAAAGGTGTGTACTACCATGCTGGCTGTAATATAGCTTTTTAAATAAGTAAGTTAAGTTCAGGTGGAAACTCTGTGGGAACTCAGACAGCCATGTTGATGTCCCGAAAGTTCAGTGCTAAATAGGGGTGGGAACAGTGCCAAATGACACCAGAATATCACTGATCTAGCCAGAGAGTTGATGACCAAGTCATGTTTGGCTTTTCCGTCACCTGTTTAGGTTCCTCGTGGAATTTAACCTCTGCAGTTGGTGGCACTCCGACATGACAGCTAAAGGTAGGTAGTAGCTTCCTACTCTAGGAGATGACCCACTGCTCTCTCTGTGCGTGACCACCTGGTGGCATTCATAAAAACCACATAGAACAGCTTTATTAGCAACAACTCTTTGGACAGAAGGCCATCCATACAGCCCAACACAAAAGACCTCAATTCTTACCATCCATATTCACTTTCAGCTGTAAAGGCTATGCAGTCATACATTGCACAGGAAAAGTCTGCAGAAAGCTGGTGCCCATGTAGTAAGGAGCTTGCTTCTTTTATACTGTACTGGAATTGCTTAGTGATATGAACTATCTCATAGTCTTTGTCGTCTCTTAGCATCCAACCATGGCTGAGCGCATAGTGGTTGCTAAGTCATTCCTGTGCCAGGCCTGATTCCTAATAGTCCCCTGCCCCTTCTTCTCGGGTGAGTCCTAGTTTTATAAAACATATTTTCATTTATTTATTTGTAAGCAGAGACAGAGGGAGAGAGAATGGGTTTAAGGGCCTCTAGCTGCTGCAAATGAACTCTAGATGCATGTAGTACTTAGTGCATCTGGCTTTACATAGGCACTGGGGAATTGAACCTGGGTCATAGGCTTTGCAGGCAAGTGCCTTAGCCACTGAGCAATCTCTCCAGCTCAATTCCTGGTTTTGAAGAGTAGTAAGTACACCTATAATGCCCTGCTCTATAAATCCAGTCTAAGGAAGCAACTGAGATTGGAAGAAAGGGGTCCATACAGGTGATTGCCATTGGCATTTATGATCACAAGTAATGATGGCTCTTTAAATGTCTTACAGTGAGAGTATTTTTAAAGATATTTGCAACCCACAGAAAGGATTTCTGTGCTCTTATTGCAATCTTTTAAATTGCATTTAAAAATTCTCGGGCCTGGAGAGATGGCTTAACGGTTAAGCACTTACCTGTGAAGCTTAAGGACCCTGGTTCAAGGCTCAATTCTCCAGGACCCACGTAAGCCAGATGCACAAGGTAGTACATGCATCTGGAGTTCATTTGCATGGCTGGAGGCCCTGGCGCACCCATTATCTCTCTCTCTCTCTCTCTCTCTCTCTCTATCTATCTGCCTCTTTCTCTCTCTGTAGCTCTCAAATAAATAAAAAATGAACAAAAAATTTAAAAAAATTCTCACAGCCAGGCATGGTGGTGCACGCCTTTAATCCCAGCACTCGGGAGACAGAGGTAGGAGGATCGCCATGAGTTCGAGGCCACCCTGAGACTACATAGTGAATTCCAGGTCAGCTTGGACCAGAGTGAGATCCTACCTCGAAAAAAACAAAACAAACAAACAAACAAAATTCTCACAAAACTACATGCAACAGGTCGTGTCTACTCAAGAAACTGAGGCAGGAATATAGCCTCCAGGAGGTGGAGGCTAGCCTGAGCCACAGAGCAAGATTGTATCCCCATCAGGAAAAAAAAAAAAGACGTAACAGGACTGGAGAGATTGCTCAGTGGTTAAGGTGCTTGCCTTCAAAGCCAAAGGGCCCAGGCTTGATTCCCCAGTACCCATGTAAGCCAGATGCATAAGGTGGCACATGTATCTGAAGTTCATTTTCAGTGGCTGGAGACCCTTGTGTGCCTATTCTCTCTCTCTCTCTCTCTCTGCCTTTCTCTCTCAAATGAATAAAAATAAAAATAAATACTTTTTAAAAACATAATAAACAGAGCCAGAGATATAAAACTCCCTGTCCAATGATGGGAGAAAAGGACGTGGAGTTAAATGTGTCAATCAGCAGTTTGATGAACGGGAAGTCACAAGACGGAGACCAAACTATGAATTGGAAGAAAAAGAAAGTCAATCACATGCTGTAAAGAGATGTTACACGATATGAGTTGGCTTTATTTTGAAGTTGTACATAGATTGTAATAGAAAGATGGGGCTGCGACGGAACTTAGTCGTACTGCACTTGCCTTGCATGAGAAGGCTCTGTATTCAATCCGGACCACTGCCAAAGGGAAAAAAAAGACTAGAGGGTATCTATAATGGATGCTCATTTGTCTTGTTCATTTCTATTATTTATTTATATTTATTTATTTATGAGAAAAGTGAGAGAAGAGGAAAGGATGGGAAGGAGGGAGGAAAGCAGGGAGAATAGGTATGCCAGGGCCACTAGCCACTGCAAAGGAACTCCATATGCATGTGTCACTTTATGCATCTGGCTTTACATGGACACTGGGGAATCGAACTCCATCCATCAGGCCTTGCAAGCAAGTACCTTAACCACTGAGCAATCTCTCCAGTCCCCCCTTTTCTCTTTCACTTGAGATAGGGTTTTACTTTGTAGGCCTGGCTGGCCTTGAACTCATGCCAGTCCTCCTGCCTCAATTTTTCTTTACCCACAGTTTCATTTATAGAAGAAAAAAGGATTAAGATTAAACAGAAATTAGCAGAAGTCAAAGGACTGAGTTGTATCTTGGTTCAGGCAGCTCTGTGTAGCACCAATGACCCAGGATGAGTACCTACCCCATCCAAACCAGACTATCATGCAGGGAGGTCAGCGGGAGTGAGATGTGGCCTGGCTGGGCAGGAAGGAAGACTGTGTGCTTCTGCCTCTTGCTAGGTGAGTCTCCAGGAGGCCACTTCATCTGTCAGAGCTCTGGATTCCCCATCTGCCAGCAGAAGGAGCGGGTATGAGGGGAGACTGGGGACACACATGAAGGCCATACACAAGTGCCCTTGAGGAAACCTGAGCTCATGTTTGTTTTTTTTTCCTGTGTATGTGTGTGTGGGGGGGAATCTTTGTCTAAAGTACTAGCTATTTCTGATGAGCGAGCTTCATACAGAGGGCAGCAGGCTGAGCAGTTTCTGCAGCTCACCTCTCATCATTTCCCTTCACATCCAAGGAAGGCTCCTCTCCCTCCTGCCAGCCTTGATGCTCACATCCCCCATTCTCACCTTGACCTACATCTCTCCCTATGGTGCGACAGTGTTTTGAAGTTTGTAAAAAATATTTTATTTATGTATTTGCAAGCAGAGAGAGATAGAGAGAAGTGAGACAGAGAGAATAGATGCACCAGGGCCTCTAGCCACTGCAAGTGAACTCCAGACACATGCACCACCTTGTGCACCTGGCTTTACGTAGATACTGGGAAATCAAACCTGGGTCCTTAGTCTTTTCAGGCAAGTACTTTAACCACTGAGCAATCTCTCTAGCCCTGTGTTGAAGTCCCTGTCACTAAGGTCTTTTGCCTAGTTCAGTGGTGCTTTTTGTTGTTGTTGTTTGTTTTGTTTTGTTTTGTTTTGTTTTTCAACTGGGGTTAGAGGAGTACAGTTCTGTCTCCAAGGAGCCCATTTTTGGTTGTCACAACTTGATACTGGTGTGTAGTGGGTGGAGGGCCAGGGATGCCTCTTAGCACCCTATAATACACGAAACAGCCCAACAGCAACACAGTCACTGAATCAGGATGCCTATCAACATGCCACTGTTGAGAAACCCTGACTGAAATTGATGTGTATAGGGCTGGGGGCAATAAATAAGAAAGATAGCTTTGGGCTAAAGGAGATGGTGCTTGCCTGCAAAGCCAAAGGACCCAGGCTCAATTCCCCAGGACCCACATAAGCCAGATGCAGAAGGTGGCACATGCGTCTGGAGTTCATTTGCAGTAGCTGAAGGCCCTGGCGCACCCATCTTCTATCTGCCCCCGCTCACATAAATAAATAATAATGATAAAGAAAGATAGCTTTGCAGTGAGCTCTTCCAAAGATACTTTGGAAGGTTCCCACTCTGTTTTACATATCCAATACCCTCCACAGCTGGACCCAAACAGTTCAAAATGTTCATGGGATGCTATAATTCTTTGTTTTATGTGAAGGATCCTGTTTGAAATCTTCCTAAAAGATAATATCAAAAAGTCATTTCAGGGCAGGAGGGATGCCTCAGCCAATTAAGCTCTTCTTGCACAATCATGAGGGCCTGAAGGGTCCTGAGACTTCCTGATTTCAAATCCCATGTAGAAATAGGCAGGCATGACCCACGTGCCTGTAACCCCATTTCCCACAGGGGAGCAGAGACCCCAGAACATTTGAAGTCCCACAAGCTCCATAATTAGTGAAGCAGGTACCAAAACAAGGACAGATGGAATAATGGTGGAATTGTTTACCAGATGTTCCACTTGGACCTCCACAGCGTATGGGGCATCACAAGGGCACATATGTGGGTAAACACCACACACACACACACACACACACACACACACACACACACAAGCAAAAATTTTAAAAAATATATTTAGGGTTGGAAAGATGGCTTATCAGTTAAGGTGCTTGCCTGTGAAGCCTAAGAACCTAGGTTCCCCAGTACCCATGTAAGCCAGTTGTACAAGATGGCACACATGTCTGAAGTTTGCAGTGGCTAAAGGCCCTGGCATGCCCATTCTCCCTATCTGCCTCTTTTCTTTCCCTCTCTCTGTCACTCAAATAAATAAGTAAATATTTAAAAGAATAATTTAAGGGCTGGAGAGCTGGCTTACCAGTTAAGATGCTTGCCTGCAAAGCCAAAGGACCCAGGTTCAATTTCCCAGTACTCAGGTAAAGCCAGATGCACCGGGTGGTGCATGTGTCTGGAGTTCATTTGCAGTGGTTAGAAGCCCTGGAGCACCCATTTTTTCTCTCTCTCTGTCATTTGCCTCTTAAAAATAAATAATAATTTAAAAAAATTAAAAATTCATCTCACTTCACTGCCAGACTGCGTCTTCATTCCACTTGTTGTAAAGTGAGCTTGTCCAATAGTGACATTGCTGACCAGCGGTATGCCAACACAGAGCACTTTGGCATTTCCAGGGAGCTGGGAACCCTTTCACGTTATCTTCAAACCCTTCCTCCTGAGTGATGGACATTGATAGAATCTGTCACCAGATCTCTCTGAAACACCTGAGCCATAGGTGGGGAACTTGAATGTATACCTGAGGGAGGGAGGGAGGGAAGGGAGAGAGGATGAGATGGCAAGAACACACAGACCTAAGAGAAGACCTGCCACCACTGCTCCAGTGTGCTGCGAAGCCCTGCTGTCCTCGTGACCCCAGGGTAGAGCTATACACTATGTCACCGAGCTCACAGCCATCCTCTGGGCATGACTCTGAATTGTTCTAGATTATATATGAAGATACTAAAACAAATGGAGGTTCAGGAATACACCCACAAGATTGCTGTCATTGGAATGTCTTATTACAAGTCTCTATCAATTCCACCCACAAGATTCTTCATCCTAAATTTAGTATTGCCTCACTAGATAAAGACCCTAAGCTGAGACATACATCTTTGTTTTAGCTAAAAATGGGATCCATGATCACACTGTTTATCTGCCTCATTTCCTTAATGAAGGGATTGTGGCAGCCTGACTCTGCTCCATTATCACAGAGGTCTCATTTGGGCGATGTTGCACAGAAAGAATGGTGCTTGCTGGCACCCTGTTAGGTTGTGGATGTGTCCACATTCATAAAGACAAAAGGAGGGGAAGTCTTTTCAGATGGCAACTGTCTTCATTCCTGATTGCCCGCATGTAATTACTGTGGACCCAAGTCACTTATTCTCATCAGCGACATTTGTTACCAAGGTGATTAAAGCAATCCGATTGTGTGGACGAGTCACCGGATGCTTCACAGGGAGTGAGTGATGGGTCATGGTGACTTCAGCTTTGGAGAGCTGGGGAGGAGGAGGAGGAGCGGAGTGATGGCTGTGTGGTGATGGTGTTTCCCTTCCGCGTGTAGTAAGTGCTTCTTGAATGTTTTCTCAGAAGGTTTTGGCTGCTTCCTATTTAAGTCAATGGTGACGAGGGATGGGCTGTAGCTCAGTATAGGTGAGGATCTAGGTTCCAGTATACGCTGCAGTACGTACATACATATATGCACACCATTACATGTCACTCTCTGTAGGACTCAAGGCAGGTTGTATCTTATCTCTGAGCCTTGGCTGTTTCTTCTGGGAAAAGAAAAAAACTTGGCTAAACAACACCTTGTTCGTTGGGTGCCTACACCTCATGCCTTTGAAAGCCCAGAGTTAAAACAGTCCTCGATGAATAGTTGGCAGTGTTGGTTATTAGTTTGAAATTCCCTAGACGCACAGTATTGACTGGTGTTTTCCATAGCACACTATACAAAGAAAGGTCCATGTTAGATTAAATGTGGCCATGGGTTTCCCCCATGGGAATTTGTCCCCCCCCCCAAACACATCAAATGACTCCCAGCTAGTCTATAGTTGTGCTGAAAATAGTCACTATTATTGTCACATCAGCATGGGTAACCTACAATTGTAAAGCTAAAAAAAACAAAAAGAATTTCATTTCCAGAACTGATCAGAGCCAAATGAGTCTCTCCATGGAGCATGCTGGATTTATTCCATGGGCCCAGACAATTAGAATTAGAGATGTTGGAAGGACAGGGCTTATTTGAATCATATGTGTTGCTGAGTCTCTTGCCCTACCCCAAAGACCTCTCCAGCTTTCTCTCACTGGCCCAACTTCACAAGCAGTGAGGCTTAGATGTATGGGAGCTAAAGAGCACACATTCAAATTTTGGCTCTGCCACATATTCCTGGTGAGTCTGACAATTTATTCTAGTCCTTTCACCTCTACTCACTCTCTTCAAACAGAGATAATTTTTTCATACCTCATAGACTATCTTTAATCTCATCATATTTTGCCATTAAGTAAGTTAATGTGCATCATGCACACAATTCCTTAATGAACTCAGTTGTTCATTTGTGTGTGTCATATCCACTTATAATCTATGCTATTGTGTATTTCTCTTTAACTGGCTCATTCTTCGAAATCCAAGTACTTTAAAAATGAAATCAGAAAAACTTACCATGCATATAGAGAAATTGATGGTGAAAATAAGAACTGTGAAAACAGAATGTATCACCAAATTGTAACCAGAAATGACAAGCTTGTGTTTTGCTTCTTCACAATTTGAGTAAAATAGATAAAAAAATGAAAATGAAAAAAATAATGTGGTCAACAATGACAAAACCAACCAATAAACAAACAAAATCTCCCTAGCACCAAAGATGTCTTCAAAGACAAAGGCATTGAAGGCCTGGGAGGAGAATGAGGCTCCTGCCAAGTACCCTTGTGTGTTGTGACATGGGTTTGGAACACAGAAAAATTTCCTTAGCAGCCGGGCATGGTGGCACATGTCTTTAATCCCAGCACTTGGGAGGCAGAGGTTGGAGGATCACCGTGAATTCAAGGCCACCCTGAGACTACATAGTGAATTCCAGGTCAAACTGGGCTAGACTGAAAAAAACCTACCTCAAAAAAAAAAAAAAAAAAAAAAAAAAAATCTCCTTAGCTTCCACGTAAAAGACAGGAGGCAACATATTACCAGGAACTGAAGCTATCATATTTGCATTGTCTACTTTATTTGCTAAAAAAATAAAAAATAAATAAATAAATAAATAAATAAATAAATACCAGGATGGGCTGGAGAGATGGCTTAGCAGTTAGGTAAAAGGAACCAGGTTCAATTCCCCAGTACCCATGTAAGCCAGATGCACAAGGTGGCACATGCATGTGGAGTTTGTAGTAGCTGGAGGCCCTGGCTTCACCCATTCTCTATCTCTCTTTCTCTCTGTAATAAATAAAATTTAAAAATAAAAATAGTTTAAAAACACCCGTAGAACCATTACACTAGTGTGTTCATCATGCATTTTAATGACCCTTCCAAAGAGCTAGCTCTGTGAGACACCGTATCTGAGACTAGGCCCTTCAGGACAGTGGCAGCCGCAAACCCCAGCACTATGCTGTCGGGTAGTCATCTGCTTGGTTCAAAAAAGGTTGTAGGTATGAGCACTTGAGGAAGTTAGACACACGGTCATGGCAGTTGTAACAAAGCACACTTGTACAGATGCCATGTCTTCTGTTGTATCTTTATTCATCTGGTTCTTGAATGGTACAGTGACTTGAGTTTTGAGATTCCCAGTTTGCAGATGAGGATACTAAAGTGTGGAAAGTGATAGGTCACCCAGTAGTGACAGGATCCATAGTCCCCAGAATGCGTGCTCTTAGTTAACACAATTAGTTATACAATGGTTTCGTTACACAATTAGCTCAGTTTCTGAAGAGATGGTGATTCATATCCATGACTTGCGTCAGATGAAGGCTGTATGTTTGTGTGTGTGTGTGTGTGTGTGTGTGTGCGTGCGCGCACGCATGTGGTAGGAGCTTTTCTCTCGTAAGAACTGTATATACCTTAATCCCTCTATTCCTCAGTACCACCCTATGAGGTGACTATTGGTGAGATATCTCCCCTTAATGTTATAAATTAATAAAGATGTTCTTTTTTTATTTTTTAAATTTTTTGAGGCAAGCCCAACAGACTGGTCTTTTATGTGAGAGAGCGAAAGAGAGAGGATTGGAATGCCAGGGCCTGCCAGCTACTGCAGTCAAACTCCAGACACATGTGCCTTAGTGCCCTTGCATCACTTTGTGCATTGGGCTTTTATGTGGGACCTGGAGAGTCAAACATGAGTTCATAGTCTTTGCAGGAAAGCACCTTAACCATTAAGCAATCTTCTCTCCATCCCAGGATGTTCTTTTTTTAAAAATTAAAAGTAAAAAAATTATTTATTTGAGAAATAAAGAGGCAGAGAGAAAGAGGGAGAGGGAGGGAGAGACAAAGGAGAGAGGGAGGGAGAGAGAATTGGCATGTCAGGGCCTCTGCAAATGAACTCCAAATACATGTGTTACTTTGTGCATCTGGCTTATGTGGGTACTGAGGAATTGAACCTGGATCCTTAGGCTTCATAGGCAAGCACCTTAACCACTAAACAATCTCTCCAGCCCAATAAAGATGTTATGAATAAAAAGAAAACCAAACAAGTGTCTACTTCCTTTCATGTTAAATAAGAAAAAAATATTAAGTGCACTCCAATCCATCCATTTCCTCAAAATGAATAAAGCTCAGAGGAAAGTCCTTAGGTTAGAAGCCATCATTTTAGGATGCAAATGTATAGAACATGGTTTCCTTACTGCCTAACAGTCACTTATGTGTTAGCAAGGAGGTATTTTGCATGCAGTCACACTGATGGCTGCCTTAGAACCCATAGCATCACAATTGAACAATGTGCTATGATACCAACATCATAACTGGGGTATCTGGAATGTAAATTGAAGTGTTATGTTCTACACATTATGTTTGGAATTCTAAATGTAAACTTAATACACACACACATATATATGCTTATATATGCATACATATATTCCATACACATATCAGTAAAAAAAAAAAAAAAAAAAAAAAAAGAAAGCCTTGCACGTAATTTGGGTGATGGAAACTTGCAAGCATTCCACTGGGAAAATGGTAACAAGTAGGTCTCCTGAGAAGAGATCTGTCCTTAACCATGAAGTCAAAGTACCCATCATTCCTGCCATCATTTAATTGCATTTAAAATATATTCATTTATTTATTTGGGAGACAGTGTATTGGTGCCCCAAGACCTCCTGCCACTGCAAATGCATGTGCCACTTTGTGCATCTGGCCTTACATGGGCACTGGGGAATTGAACCCAGACTGTCAGGCTTTGCAAGTCTTTAACTGCCAAGCCATATTTCTAGCCCCACTGTGATCATTTGAATGCCACAATGGCATCATTAGCATGCACTGAGAATTCAGCAATATTGTTTCATTTCCTTCTCTTACCAGCCTTAGAGAACTTTAGTGTCTTCAGTTTACATGACAGGAGATGCCAAGTGGGTAAAGTACTAGCCATGCAGAACCTGAGTTGGGATCTCCAGCACCCATGTAAAAGCTGGGTATGGTGCCATGTGTCCCTAATGCCAAAGTTAGGGGGTGGAGGCAGGGGGTTTCTGGGCCAAACTGGCTAGCTATGGTAGCAGAATGGGTGTGCTGCAAGTTCATTGAGAGGGCATGTTTCAGTAAATAAGGTGGAAAATAAGAGAGAGCTGCATGCAAGGCCTTGACCTCTGGCCTCCGTGTGCACACTTGAGACAGTGATATTTTGAGTCCTGTCACACTAAGCATAATTTGTCTAAATTATTTAATCACCCAGCTTTTATAGCATATCCACTATGCACTGAGCCATGTGACTGGGTTATTTAGAGCCTTAAAACTGGCATGAGGTCTTACTGGGCAAGGAGCTGCATATGATTTGGTTCAAGGCTATGTCTCAAAGTCATTATGTATTTTAATGTTTCATATTTGATTTTTATTTCTATAATAAAAAGTGCAATTGTATCATGACCCTTGTCTCATTTCATACATGTATTCAAATGTACATATGTCTTGCCATACACAGTTTCTGGTGGGTCTGAGGTCAGGAGGCCCCGTGACTGGTGTTATCCCAGAAAGCAGGATTCTTGTAATGCATAAATGATAGCTGATCAAGCCAACAGAATGGCTTCAGGAATTATGGCTTATAGAGTTGCCTGGCAGATGAAATCGTTGAGCTAATTAGAAAATAATGCACTGTGCTGTGCCTAGAAAAATCACAGCGCAGCAGACGTGGAAACTCATTTGGAGCTGCTGTGGGCTTGCGGGGCGTGGTGTTGAGCCCGTATGCTTCATTCTTCATCGTTTTGTTGTTGTTCCCCCAATTTGCCTACAGCCCAGAAGTTGAAACAGACCCTGGAGCCTTGTGACACTGAGTACCCTGCCTTTGTTTCCGAGCGCACTATCAAGGAGACCACAGGGAACATTGCTTGTGAAGACTGCTCCAAGTAAGCCCTACCCAGCTCTGCTTTCCCTCCCCCTGCACACGTGCACATGCACACATACACACACATGTACACACACATGTACACACCTCTTTCTACTTAATGTGGACCATTCCAGATAGGCCAGTGAGACCCACATACACATAGCTACACGGAGAGCCAGAAAACATGGCTTCCCTGTGGTGTGAGGACTTAATTTCTTTCAGCCAGGCAAAGCTTTTTTTTTTATTATTTTATTATTTTTTTAACATCATTTTAAGGTTCAAAAGCATTCAAAATGGGTGACAGAACATCCTGGGATATGGGAAATTTTACTCAGTCCGTTGATGGTTTGGTGTTTGAGCAGGACCGTCTTCTCAGTGCTGACAGGGAAGGTGCTGAGCCCTCAGGTATAGCCGGATCTCTCGTGTTGTTGGAGTGGTTTCTCTGTGGTCTAAGGATGAACATCTTTTAACACTTTCACTGGTCATTTAGGGGTTATGTCCTATTGGGTCATTTGGCCTCATTGATTAATGGAGTCTATGTTTTCAATTCTCTACATTGTATGTATGTCATGCTATCCTTCGGATATTCTCTTCATTGTTTATGGATGTCTTTTGATGAATGGAAGTTTTCTTCTGTTTAATTTGTTTCTTAAATTTCTTAGTTATGAGTGAGAAAAGGAGGTACACAGAGAACAGGCATGCCAGGGTCTCTAGCCACTGCAAATGAACTCCAGACACATGTGCCACCTTGTGCATCTGGCTTACATGGGTACTGGGGAATTGAACCTGAGTCTTTTGGCTTTGCAGGCCAGCACCTTAACTGCTAAACCATCATTAACAATTTTTAAGTGTACAACACAGGAGTGTTTGTGTGATCATCTTAATTGTTCCTTTCCAGAATTACTATGAGTTTCTGGTAGTCAATCACTTGATTAAGTGATTAAACAAAACTGTTTCTGTTGTCATGGTTGTTGTTTGATGATTGGATAAATGTTGAATTTTATTGAAAATGTTCAAATATATTTAAATAATTTCTTTTAATTATTTTGAGTTTCATTGATATAATTTAAATCTTACCATGACTGGTATACATTTCATGATTAAAATATACATTGTATGTACACACATATGTATCTACATACTCCCATATGTACATCTGTGTGTTGCTTGACATTCTGGTCAACTGAAATTCATAGACATTTTAGTTTACGTGTTGTTCACACAATAATCAAATGATACATTTATCAGAATATATTCTTGCCCTTAAATGCATGGCTGTGTGTGTGTGTGTTAAATACATTTAATAGTACATAAGTTAGTTAATGTGATAGGAAATATGGGTGCTTTTCTAGGAAGAAACCATCATTGTTTTAGTTTTCCAAAAAAGAAAAAAAAAACATATTAGTGAATTGATTTTGCTTGTGCATGAAGTTTTGTGTCTATGATAAAAGAAAAAATGGATAGATTCTCCTGTCTTGTGTTATCATTGGGCCTTGTTAATGAAGGACATTTTATTGTTGCCAAGTTATAAGGAGAGTTTCTCCTATTCTCTAGTGCCTGTGACATTTCTTAGGAGAAAGATTATCTTTTTTATACACATTTGGTCAAACTCCATAAAGCTACCAGTGGCTGATGGGATGTGTGGAGAGCTAAGAATTTACAACTACTGAAGTCACTTCTTTTGTGGTTAGATGTCTCTGGTTTTTTTTTTTAATTTTGCCTCTTATTTTAATTTATTATTTTTAAGCTAGCATGAAAAGTAATGGGTTTCATTTTGGCCTTTTAAGGCACATACACACATTTTAATTTGTTCTTATTCTATTTAGTTTTGAAATGACTTTGTGATTATAGTTCCCAGAATATTGTCTATTTCATCTCACTTTTCAAGTTTATTGAATTCATTTATAAACAATGTCTTGCTTTGATTTAAAATGCCACCATATTTGTTCCTTTACCCTTTTTCTTTAAGAAAGATTAACTGGTACATAAAAACTGTATTTATTAGGTACCATGTTTCATTACATATTTATGTTGTATAGTCTTCAAATCAGGGTAAACATTTCCCCTCAAGTTTTTATTGTTTCTTCATTTAAAAACATTTAAAATCCTTTTTCTCGCTCTCTTGAAAATATGTATTTGCAGTTTGTAATCTCTCTCCTTCTTCCCATCCTCCCATTTTCTTCCCTTCTCCTCCCTTCCATCTTCCCTCTCTTCCTCTTTCTCTCTCCTTCTCTCTCTCTTAGAGAGAGAGAAGGAGAGAGACAGAGAGAAAGCATGGATGTTCCAGGTCCTCCATCCACTGCAAATGAACTCCGGAGACATGCGCCACCCAATGCATCTGGCTTGACATGGGTACTGGAGATTGAACTTGGGCCATTTGGCTTTGCAGGCAAGCACCTTAACTGCTAAGCCATCTCTCCAGCCCTAGTTCTCTCATTTCATTTCCAATATGTTGACATTGCTCTTGCTGTTGAACACAGTGGATGACGGTTTACCTTGGCTACTCATGTGCTCACCACAGTTTAGAACAGTTATCTTAATCTTCAGAACTTCAGACATTTACTCAGGAATGACCTGGGGATGCCCAGTCTCTCATGGCTTGTCTAATGTGCCTTATGTAACTGACCACATGCTCTTCTGTGATAACCTCCATCCAGACTCTAGGTCAGAGTCCTCTGCTGAATTTCAGTTCTGTGCCTTTGTAAGTCTTCTGCCTCTCATTGTGCTCCCCTCTGCCTCTCACGGTGCTCCCCTGTGCCTTTGACGGTGCTCCTTGATGCCTCTCATGGTGCTTCCCTATGCCCCTCATGGGGCTCCCCTGTGCTCCCCTCTGCCTCTCACGGTGTTCCCCTCTGCCTCTCATGATGCTCCCCTCTGCCTCTCATGATGCTCCTCGATGTCTCTCACGGTGCTCCTCCTCTGCCTTTGATGGTGCTCCCCTCTGCTGTCTCATGCTGTCATTTTATATTAATGATTATTTTGTGGGAAAAGCATAGTTTCTCCTCCCAGTACATTAGTCTTTGATTTCCTGTCATGAATCTATTCACACTGATTGCCTGGAAATAATTGTTGTGTAAGTTTTTGTATTTAGGGATCTTGGCACCATATAATTATAGTAAATATCTCCCCAAACATGACATTTGGGCTGGATGTCTGATTTCTCATCCTGCCCAGAGCCTCAGGGAGTTTGCTGTAAGTGTGCAAGCGGGCTGTCCGATTTCTTTTTAATTTTAATTTTTTCTTGGAAGCTTTCTTGTAGTAAATCATACTGTTTCGTTTTACCACTTCATCCAGAATGCCCATGTGATTATGGCAGGATGGCTTTCAGAACTTCCCAGTCCACTGTGTCATAGCTGACTCTTCTGAATGGGGACATTCTAGCACCGCCATGGGCAAGCCCTGAAGTCTAGTGGTTTTGCACGGAGGCCTTGGAGGTGTAGTGTTCAGAGAGAACACTGTAAAAGTAAGCATGCCTTACATTTTTATTTTTGTTTATTTTTTGTTTTTTTCAGGTAGGGTCTCACTCCAGCCCAGGTAGACCTGGAATTTACTATGTAGTCTCAGGCTGGCCTCAAACTCACAAGGCTCCGTCTACCTCTGCCTTCCGAGTGCTGGAATTAAAGCTGTGTGCAACCACACCCAGCAATATATGGCTTATGAATTGCTGTGTGACTGGGGCAAGGGAACTTTAACTGACTGAAGCTCACCTCCTTTCTAGGTCACTTATGAGGTAATAATAATAGTCATGTCATGGGCTTATTTTATTTTATTTTATTTTATTTAGTTATTTACTTAGAGAATGAGAATGGGCACACCAGGGCCTCCAGTCACTGCAAATGAACTCCAGATGCAGTGCCACCTTGTGCATCTGGTGTAAGTGGGTTATGGGGAATCGAACCTGGATCCTTAGGTTTCTCAGGCAAGCACATTAACTGCTGAGTCATCTCCCCAGCCCTTATTTTAATAATTAAATGAGAAAATTTGTGCTATGGATTTAGCATGCCCAGAACAAAATAAATTTTCAATAAACAGATCATCTCATATATGCATAACTCCATACACATGTGCCAACTTGTGCATCTGGCTTATGTGGGTTCTAGGGAATCTAACCTGGGTCCTTAGGCTAACCTGGGTCCTTAGGTTTTGCAGGCAAGTGCCTTAACCATCAAGTCATCTCTCCAGCCCATTTGATCTTGTTAAAAAGAGTTATTCTTTGCAGGACATTAGAGGCCTCGTGGGCACTCTTAATGGAACAGCAGAAAAGTTTGAAGGAAAGGAGGGGAAAAATAGTCAGATTCCCAACAATGGGAGAGAAGACAGCAATCACAGGGACAGTGGTAGGCTCTGGAACCATTAATCTCCAGACAGACCACTCTCTGTTCCCCAGAGCCCAGTGATACACTCATCCCAATAGAACACAAACTGATCTGCTCCTCTTTCTCCTGCTCCTCCACTACTTCTTCGTCTTCCTTCTTCTCCATCACTAATTCCTTCTCCATCTCCTCCTCTTCATTGTCCTCTTCCGCCTCCTTCTTTTCCTCCTCCACTTCCACCACCTCCCCCTCTTCCTCCTCCACTTCCTTTTCCTTTTCCTCTTTTTCATCCACCACCCCTCCTCTCCCTCCTCCACCTCCTCCTCCACCACTTCTTCCTCCTCCTCTTCATTCACCTTGTCCTCCTCCATCTCCTTCTCTTCCTCCTCTACCTCCTTTTCCTCTTCCTCTACTACCACCACTTCTTCCACGTCCTTCTTCTCTTTCTCCTGTACCTTCTCCTCCTGCTTCTTCTTCCTCCTCTTCCTCCTTTACCACCTCCTCTCCTTCCTCCACCATCTTTTCCTCTTCCTCCTCTCCTTCTCTTCCATCTCCACCTCTTCTCTCTCCTCTTCCTCCTCCTCCTCCATTTTTTCATGGACTAGAGATTTACTAATCAACTCGTTACTGTTTTTATTTCTAACTCCAAATCATGGAGCTTTGTTTTAGGATGATGGCATAATTCTTTACAACCAATGTGGATTCTCATTAGTGCTCTTGAGGAAGTGAGTTCTTGCGTTCCTCTCTCTCTCTCTACATCCCTTTCTGTCCTTTCTTTTTTTGTTATGTAAAATACAGTTTGTGAGAACAGATATCCAAGTCTTTATAAAAATATTTATGAAGGTATCATTTCACACTCTGTGTGAGCCTTGCATTTTTGGAATGAACTATATTAAAAAAGAAAATTGAATTCCTTGCTTTGTGTCCTTTCCCTCTGTAGATGGCCCGTGAATAGTTTAGTCCAATGGGAAACCCGGTGAGTGGCCCTCAGAAGAGCCGGTTTGCACATGCCTTGGTATCTCATTCACGTAGACATTTGCCAGCCTTTGCCAGGAAAGAATGAGACTTGTTTCTTCCTCCAATCAAATTCTCTCAATTACTAAATTTTGACCCACTTTGTAGGTAATTTCAGGTCAAGAGTAATGCCATTCAAAAATAATACAGCTACAGCATTTGGCCAGAAGTGAGCTGGACACTGGTTTTGGTGAAAATTATAGTATTTCAGAAATTATGCACTAAGATCTTTTTCATAGAAAAACATCTCGCCTTCCGCAATGGAACATACAGAACTGTGTCCCTGACAAACGGGACTCAAGGCAGCGATTATATCCCTCCACAAGCTATGCTGAGCCATGGAGCAATAGACCCCAAGACCTGTGTGTTGCCCATGGGTGCAGGCAGGAGCCACCTCTTGCTCTGGTCTGTCCTTAATGGAAGCAATCAGAAGACCCTGCACGTCTGACATTTGCCAAAACTCAGGAGTCCAGGTCAGGTGGTCATAGCCATATTGTAGAAAGGTTTTTGGTGTTTTGTTTTTGTTTGTTTTTTCTTTGATCTTCAAAGACTGACAAAGACTGCTCAGCTGCTCCTGACAGCATGACTATATCCTGATTCCAGACTATCACTAGATGGTCTTACATGAAAATCCATCCAGAGGTGACTCAGTTGCTCTAAATAGAAACCTTCAAATTGGCAACTCTGAAAGTGGACATTCATCTGTCCATAGCACAGACAGATATATTATATATTACAGCACAGAGGTACAGTGTGTGATGTTTAAAAAGAGGATTTTCAAAAATATAGGGTTGATTAAGAATGCAGGAGCCTAAGAGAAAATAAGAATTTACATAAGAATGTCATTAGGGGTGGTGGTTTGGCTACTGTAACCAATAATTTTCATCATTCAATATCCCACTGATTATTAAATTAATCTGTTATTCAAACAGTAATCGAAAACAACTCAGCCCATATTTCCTTGGCACTTGTGACTGTCAACAAGTTTACAAAAAGGGATGTCTAAAAAATTGTAAGGCTTTATGATAACCCTACCCTTTTTTTCTGAGAAAGCGATACAGTCCACAAACATTTCCTCGGAAAAAGAATTCCATAGTAAAATGAAATATGAGTAGTCAGGTAAAAAGCAATTATAAACCGGGCATGGTGGCCCACACCTTTAATCCCAGCACTCAGGAGGCGGAGGTAGGAGGATCGCCTTGAGTGCAAAGTCACACTGAGTCTACATAGTGAATTCCAGGTCAGCCTGGGCCAGAGTGAGACCCTACCTCGAAAAACAAAAAGCAATTACAAATAAAATTCCAAGCACATGTAACATTTTCAAGATGAGAGCTTTTGAAAAATATTTAATTTATTTGAGAGAGAGAGAGCACACCAGGTACTCCAGCCACTTCAAATGAACTCCAGACCATCTTGTGCATCTGGCTTATGTGGGTACTGGGGAATAGAACCGGGGTCCTAAAAGGTTCTCAGGCAAGCTCCTTAACCACTAGGCCATCTGTCCAGACCAAGATGAGAGCTTTTCAAATGGCTTTTCACATTTCAACACTGGTAAGCTATTAATTTGTAAGGAAAATTAGATTTTTTCTTCTTTTTTTAGTGTATTTTTTTTTCTTTTTTGGTGGTATTACTCATCACTTTTTGTCCAAAAAAAAGAGCCGGGCAGGGTGGCGCATGCCTTTAATCCCAGCACTTGGGAGGCAGGGGTAGGAGGATCATTGTGAGTTCAAGGCCCACCCTGAGACTACAGAGTGAATTCCAGGTCAGCCTGAGCTAGAGTAAGACCCTACCTTGAAAAACCAAAAACAACAACAACAACAACAAAAAATCCATAACCATCCATTTCACTTCAGCATCAGTACACAGAATTGCTCATCTTCCTACGAACCCGAAAGCTGTGGCCAGGCGTTCCGTCTCCCAGCACTCCTCCCCCTCGCACCTCTCATTTATCCTCTCCACCGAAAGAAAGTCAGTGCTCTGAAGCTGTGTTGAAATGTTCCATAGGCTCCAGTTCAGAGTACCATACTTGAGGGATTCCATTTTCTTACAGAGGATTCCAATTTCCTGTTGCGGTCTCACCCTCCTGGGTGGGCGATTTACCCGACATGTTCGGACTTCTCTGGGAGAGCCTGCAGGTGTTCCTCCCAAGCACTCCTTCTGGAAAAGACCTGTAAAATGGATCCTTTGTCCAACAGGGATCAGGCATTTTCCTTGAATAAAGACAGAGAGGAGGAAATCTGGAATCAGACCATAGGCTGGGCCACCCCACTTAATAGTAAAGAGACCCTAGCCAGTTATTTAAAAACTCTTGGCCTCCGTCAACTTATCTCTATGAGGGGAATAATAATAGTAGTAATAGTTTTTAAAAGGACATACCTGGTACATTGATAAAGTGCTGACCTTGCCAGCATGAGGACCTAAGTTTTATCTCCAGAACCCACATTTAAAAAGGGGGTGGGGGAGGCTGGAGAGATGACTTAGTGGTTAAGGCATTTGCTTGCAAAGCCAAAGGACCCAGGTTCAATTCCCCATTACCCACTTAAAGCCAGCTCCATGAGGTGGCACATGCATCTGGAGTTCATTTGAAGTAGCTTAGAGGCCCTGACATGCGCATTCTCTCTCTCTCTCTCTCTCTCTCTCTCTCAAATAAATAAATAAAATATATTTTTTAAAAAGCCAGGCACAGCAGCACATGCTTGTAATTCCAGCACTGGGGAGGCAGAGATAGGTGGATCCCTGGAGCCTTCTAGCCAGGGAGTTTAGACTACTTGGAAGTTCCAGGCCATTGAAAAACCCAAACCCTATTTCAGAAAAGGTATATGATGCCTGAGAAGTGACACTTGAGGTTGTCCTCTGGGCTCCATGACATATGCACACATGTGAATCCACACACACAGATGCTTCGATATCTACGCACACACAGGAAATAACATTAAACTTAAAAGACAGGTAATCCCTCTATTTAGCACTACATTTAATTTCATACGTGGGAGACTTTATTTATTTATTTATTTATTTATGTATTTGAGAGAGAGATAAAGAGGCAGAGAGTAAGAGAGAGAGAGAGAGAAAATGGGTGCACCAGGGCCTCTAGCCACTACAAAAAATCTCCAGATATATGTGCCACCTTGTGCATCTGGCTTATGTGGATATTGGGGAATTGAACCTAGGTCCTTAGGTTATGCAGGCAAATGCCTTAACCACTAATCTATCCCTCTGGCCCCATGGGAGATATTTTTGTAGTGCACAGCCTGCCACCCACTTGTGTAGACAGGGACAGGAAACCCAGAAAACACCAGAGAAGCTTCTCTTCCAAACTTCTTAGCCCAGAAGTAAAACTCAGTTTGGATTAGTAAAAGTACAGGGTGTTGCTTTCGCTCCAATGAGACTTCCCTAGATAACGTAAAGTAGCTGTTGGATTCTTACCCCCTCCTGGGTCCACGTGTGAACTCTTAGTTCCAAAACAAACTGGAATTCTGAGTTTGAAATTGCACACATCCAGTAGTGATCAGAGTCATCACTGCCCAAATTAGATGCAGACTTGGCCACTAGGAAAATAATGGTGTCATGAATAATTTTTAGGTGTTAAAATGTAGTGGTTTCAACCACTTAATTTGCAAGCCTACACTAATTTGCTGAAATATTTTTCTATCTTCTGCTGTAAAGATCCTTGCCAAATGACTGTCTTCGATCTTGTTTAAAATGCGTTTAAAAAAGAGGGGCTGGGAAGATGGCTCAGTGGTCAAGGGCACTTGCTTGCAAAAGCCTGCCAGCCCAGGGTAGGGCCAGGTTCAAAGCCCCAGTACCCATTAAAGTCAATTGCACAAAGCGGTACATGCATCTGGAATTTGTGTGCAGTGGCGAGAGGCCCTGATGCACCCATACTTATTCTCTCTCTCTTTCTCTTTGCCCCTCCCTCTCTCAAATAAATAAAAGTAAAACAAAATGAGTAAAGAAAATGCAACTTCATTTCTTCATTTCCCATGAAATAATCAGTGGCCTTTTCAAATGAACTAGCTTTAATTTTGTAGCACGTCAACTTTCTCCACCACAGGAAGAGAGACACCAGTGGCCCAATCCTTCCCCATCGGGACAAAAGTCTGGTGTCTTTCTTTCCTCCATGTCGTCCCTTGGTGTCCTTCATTTTGCTTAACTTTCTCCTAGACCAGACACATGTGGAGCCCTGGAGCTGTAGGGGGCTCATGTCAAAGTTGTTCCTAGCCCTGAACTCTCCATTGTCACATCCAAGTGGCATTGGAAGACCAGCCTCTTCCTCCCTCTGACCCCTTGCCCTTTCCTGTTCTGCATCCAGAAACTTGGCCGAAGTAACTTCTTGGTCTTAAAATGGTGTTTCTCCATCACAAAGGATTGAAAATATGACTATCCAATCCAAAGGCTTTTCAGTCATTTGTCATAGAATATATTAAGCCTCTGATGTGCAGTCATTAAGAAAGGGCTAACCTTCCTTTTGTATGGAAATGGGGCCAAGCTTGAGTATGTTGTGAGCTCTGACAATGAACAACCCAGTTAGAGGGTAGCATGCCTGAGGATACTATAAATGTCTTGGCTTTAACCCCTCAAAAACAGAACCCTAAACCAAGCATGGTAGCACACACCTTTAATCCCAGCACTTGGGAGGCAGAGGTAGGAGAATCACCATGAGTTTGAGGCCACTCTGAGACTACATAGTGAATTCCAGGTCAGCCTGGGTTAGAGTGAGACTCTACCTCGAAAAAAAAAAAAAAAAAAAGGAACCCTATAGAAGTATGTTTATTACCTCTCCAGCAAACAGAAGATGAGGCAAAATGCTTATCTGGGGAATTTGAATTGTTGATATATTACCGTACACTGGAGATGTGGTCCAAAGGTGTGGTCAAATTAAAACCTCTAGTTGAGGCTGAGCAAGGTGCTTCATGTCTGTAATTCTTGCACTTGGAAAGCTAAGACAGGAAAATGGCTGTGAGTTCCAAGTCAGCCTGGACTCCATGGGGAGACCCTATCTCAAAAAAAAAAAAAAATTAATTAATTAAAATTTAAACTCTAATCAACTCTTCTCCCAATTCCTCAGAACATCAGCTTAGCAAAGCTCTTTACTGGGGTCAGAGCTTCACTAATTCCCTCTCAAATGCCCAAAGGGGGAAGAAATAAAACAGTTCCCTAATTTCACAGATGATTACAGCTCTGAGGAGCCAGATAGTGTGCGATTTGTTATGGAGGTGTTACTATCTTGACTTGCTCTTTGATAAGCTGTGTTTGGAGAGGTTTTATTTTTTCCCCCTACAGGAAATGTTGTAAATTACTATTTTCCCTCCCAGGTCCACGATGTGAAATAAGAGGGGCACATGTCTATAATGACTGGGCAGGTCTCTGCCTGACACAAATTAGTCTCGCAAACAGTTTCCCATTTGTACATTTCTTAATGTGTGGGGAGGCAGGGTATGGAAGTCTGGCTGGGCACACCACCCAGGGAGGCTTTCCTCTTTCACGCCGGAGCAGAGGAGACCAGCAGGGTCAGGGAATACTTTTAGAATGTTTGCTTGCATGTGGAATGGCGGTTAGCAGGGCTGTGTCCACACTATTGACGTCCGCAGGCTGCATTTCTGCAGCGTATTGTCTCCCTCTGGGGGTGATGTGTACAATGACCCCCACCATCCCTCCCTCACAGAGCACTCTGTGTTCCCTCCCCCTCTCTGGCCACTACTGCACCTGAAGTGGCTTAGCAAGTCGCCAGAACCCTATAGAAGTGTGTTTATTACCTCTCCAGCTTGCCCTCCGTGTGTTTAACTTGGAAAGAGTTGATATATTCCTGTGGGTATTAAAAACCCATTTGATGTATTAAAAGAACTCAAAGGATCAAGGCAGAAATGCTGCTTGAAATGCAGAATATTAGATGTAGATGCAATTTCTAGACTCAAACTACTTCTTCCAGGGACATTCTGCATACTCAAGAAGGAAAGTCACATTGTGTTTTATATTTTATTTATTTATTTGAGAGTGGGAGAGAGAAAGAAGAGAGAGCGATAAAGAGGCAGATAGAGAATGGGTGTGCAGGGCCTCTAGCCACTACAAATGAACTCCAGATGCATGTGCCACCTTATGCATCTGGCTTTATGTGGGTCCTGTAGAACCAAACCTGGGTCCTTAGACTTTGCAGGCAAGTGCCTTAACTGGTAAGCCATCTCTCCAGCCCTTTATTTTATTTATTGAAATGAGCCAAACTCACTCTCCTCCTGCCTCAGCCTCCCAAGTGCTGGGACTGCAGGTGTGCACCACCGTGACTGGCCATGTTTCATTTATAATTAGGACTTGGATTGTCTCATTCTTCCAGTGACCCCCACTCTCAACTTTGTGAACATCTCTGCTTGTTTTGATGAGAAGACCCCTTGACAACCAAGCATGGATGAAGACATGGATTTCTAAACTTGTTGTATGCTTAGAAAGATGTAATCCAGGCACCTTTCCAAGCCCACAGGCTGCTTGGGAGTGATGGAGTGAGTGCATGCAGAAGTAAAGTGAATGGAGATGGTGCCTGATGAAGAGCAGACTGGCCCACGGTCCAGGGTATCAGAGTGGTGGGTAACCACAGGCAGAAGGAGGTGGAGCGTAATCAGGCCAGGTGCTTCTCAAGGCCCTGCCACACCGACTTCTTGAAAAGGAACTGTATATTTTCAAGATGGTTCCACTGGAGTTGAAGTAGAATGGCCCTGCGGTCCAACATCAGTGCATAGCTCTAGACATCTGAATATGACCGGATGCTGACTCTTTCCAAATGCCTGTTTTCTGCCAAGAAGTTGATTGTCTATCTCTGCATTTTCTTTCCTTCCCATGGGGTATAGATGGCTCCAAGATGCTGGGATGAACATCTAAACCGGCACAGTTTATGGGAGGAAAGGATTTATTTCAATTTACAGATCCAGGGAAAGTTCCATAATTGTGGAAGAAGCTGGCTCCCATTCATAAATCCAAGCAGAGAGACATAGCCTGCACCACACACAAGCACAAAACCTGACAGCGAAACAGCAGGGATCCAGGCAAAGTTCAGACTACTCTGCATACCTTTGTGCTGGAATTAGATCTGCCCCAAACACATGCAACATGATGCCCCACAGTGATGCCTCTTCCAGCCAGGTGGCTAGCGCTCCAAGACAGAAGCTTTGCTAAAACACCTGAGTCAGTGGAGGACATACATTCAAACTACCACACCATTCTTCCATTTTATCCACATTTTGCCAAGGAGTAAAACAAGGCTCACAGGAGCAAAGATATACACCCTCCATAGGCTCATGTGTTTGAACATTTTTCAAAATTTTATTTATTTGAGAGTTAAAAAGAGAGTGAGAAAGAGACAGAGAGAACGGGCATGCCAGGGCCTTCAACCACTGCAAATGAACTCCAGATGCATGTGCCACTTTATGTATCAGGCTTACATGGATCCTGGGAAATCAAACCTGTGTTCTTTGGCTTTGTAGGCAAGCACCTTAACCAGCCTGTGTTTGAACATTTGATTCATAGCTGGTCGTATTGGGAAGGTTGCATCTTTGCCAAAGGAACTGGTTCACTGGGGGAGGGCCTTGAGGGTTTTATAGCCCAGCCTCACTTCCTGTTCTCTAGCTGAAATGTGACAAGCCATCCAGTTATGCCATCCACACCATAATAGACTAGCCAAAATAAACCCTTCCATTCCTGAATTTGCTTGTCCAGATTTGCCTGGATTTGTTTGCAGCAATGAGAAAGTAATACAGATGGGCCCTGAGCTTAATGCAGGAGGTGACATAGGCCCACTTGCTCTTCTGACCTTGAAGGCTGGCAGAACACTCCCACTGGTATCCAGTTGGAGGCTTATCAGTTAGGGTACATGTTATCTATGAAACCGTCTCAATGTCAAGGGTCACTCTAGACTGGAAAGTGGTACGACTCACTTTATGTGAAGAATTTCACAAACTTCCCGTGAGTAAGAATTAAACATTTACTAAATGCAAGTTCTCTGGAAATCCCTCTGATTCATCCCTGAAGACTCTCACAGAATGTCTGCCTAGTCACTTCTTTATTTTTTTCTTTCTTGTACACCGCAGCAGATGAGGTCACATGCTAAAAAGCATCACGAGAGCCAGGGTCAGTCAGTGCCAACATGTCCTCACCAGTGACCTTTGTCAGTGAGTGGTTTTCCCCCTTTGATGTCTTTTACTCATCTGTACAATGAAAATGTGCAAGGGTTTGCAAGTTTAATGTGCCTGTGACAAGATATAATTATAGAAAAGGCTTCCTCTAGCCTGGCATTTATTTGGTGTTTAATAGTTAGGAGGTCTTATTCTGGATACATTCTAGATGAGGGAATGTCATGTTAATGTGTATATCTTTACCACTGAAAAGTATTGATTAAAGCCGGTGCGGTGGTGCATGCCTTTAATCCCAGCAATCAGGAGGAAGGCCGAGGTAGGAGGATTGCTGTGAGTTTGAGGTCAGCCTGAGACTATATAGTGAGTTCCAGGTTAGCCTGGGATGGAGTGAGACTCTACCTTAAAAAAAAGTGTTAAGATTTCCCAAAAGGATAACCTTGGGAAGTGTGAGCCACGAGGATGGAGGGGGTTTGTGCACCATTCTAGCAGCTGAGACACACATTATTTTGTGTTATATTTAAAAACAGTAGGAGCTTCAATTCCCAATAGCCAAAAGGAGTGAAAAGATAGATGTGGGCTGGAGAGATGGCTTAGCGGTTAAGGCATTTGCCTGCAAAGCCAAAGGACCTCAGTTCGAGTCCCCAGTACCCACGTAAGCCAGATGCACAGGTGGTGCATGCATCTGGAGTTCGTTTGTAGTGGCTAGAGGCCCTGGCGTGCACATTCTCTCTCTCTCTTTCTCTCTTTCTCTCACCCTACCTCTTTCCCTCTCTCAAATAAATAAATAAAAATAAAATATATTTAAAAAAAGATATAGGCAGTTGCTTTAAGAGTATACCCCTCTCGCTGCCCAAGACCAAGCTAGCAGGGCAAGCCCAGCTTCCCTGCCACCCCAGCTATGGCAACCCTGAGTTCTAGTTTCACTATCTTATCTATGTGCCTTCCTGTCTCACCCCAAGCTTCACCTTGAGCAAGAGCAGAACTGACCCTCCTCCTCAAAGACCTTAAAGGACAGGAAGTCCTCCACTGTTCGTTACCTCCTTGGCTCTTAGCACATCTAGACCAAGTCAAGTGGAATAGAACTTTTTCCCTCCCCTCAAGCTGCCCTTCTTCTTGCCATTTCTGGACACATTACCTCTCTCTAGCTTCAGACCCCACCATACCCAGCCTGGGCATGGTGCTATGCTTTTCTCAATAAAGCTTTAACTTTAAAAGGACAATTTGGGGCTGGAGAGATGGCTTAGTGGTTAAGATGCCTGCCTGCCTGTCTGCCTGCAAAGCCTAAGGACCCAGGTTTGATTCCCCAGGACCCACATAAGCCAGATGCACCAGGTAGTGCATATATCTGGGGTTTGTTTGCAGAGGCTAGAGACCCTGGTGTGCGCATTCTCTTCCTCCCCTCTCCCCTCTTTCCCTCAAATAAATAAGTAAATAATACACTGCAGATTTGTTAGATTGCTTTGCACTTTTACTGACCTGTGAAAATACTAGTTGTACCATTACTAACGTGTATTATCAAAATATTTTGTTCTTTGCCAATCTGATAGGTGAAAGATGGAGTGTTGTGTTAACTTTGTTCTTTTACAACCAAAGTTGAATGTACGTCATCGCTTTTAAAATTATTTGTGTTTCCTTTCCTGTGTCTAGTAGATTTATAACCTCACCTTTCTTTTCCTCTAAGTTGTTGGTCCTGCACCATTAATATTGTCTTTTAAGGTGTCAAATGCAAGCAATAAGAAGGTTAACCATTTTCCTCCGTGTTGTCTTAAAACACAGTTCATCACAATGATTTTCTCATTATATAAGTCAACAGAATGATAAAATAGTATCTGAGGTTACATTCATAAAACGTTTCCACGTAGTGTTTTGGTATACTGACTTCTGTTCACATTTCCTGATTTTTTTTTTAACCAGAAATGGAATTATACTAAAGAAATCTTTTACTAGCATGCTTAAACAATTTTTTTATAAATGTATATTTTTGTTTTTTTAATATTTTTATTTATTTATTTGACAGAGAAAGAGGGAGAGAGAGAGGAGAGAATGGGTGCACCAGAGCCCCAGCCACTGCAAACAAACTCCAGACTCATGCGCCCCCTTGTGCAGTTGGCTAATGTGGGTTGTGGGGAATCAAACCTGAGTCCTTTGGCTTTGCAGGCAAATGCCTTAACTGCAAAACCATCCCTCCAGCCCATTTTTTTTTAATTTTTATTTTTTAGAGAGAGCAAGAGAGACAGTGAGTGAGAGAGAGAGCGAGCGAGAGAGAGAGAATTGGCACACCAGGGCCTCAGCTACTGAAATCGAACTCCAGACACTTGTGTCACCTAGTGGGCATGTCCGACTTGTACTTGCCTCACCTTTTGTGCATCTGGCTTATGTGGGATCTAGAGAGAGATCAAACATGGGTCCTTAGGCTTCACAGGCAAGTGCCTTAACCATTAAGCCATCTCTCCAGACCTAGTATGCCTTTTTAAAGAAACCTTAACTCATCGCTTATTTCTTTATCTTCAACTTAACTTTTAAAAATGTCCATACAGTGTGTAGGTTTACCGATTTCTTTAATCAACATGATAATATTTTGCTTTATAAACAGGACCATTACATATGATGTCTTCTGCATACATATGTAATGATAGCTTCTAGTATTTACTTGTAGAAACAAAACTTCTTAGAAACATTCTTTATTACTATAAATCTCAATAAAAGATACCCATGGTCATTAATCCCTATGGTCATTAATATTTTTAAACTTTATTTTTATTAGCTATGGTCATACTTAATATATAAACAACACATGTTGGTACCATCCTTTCCCTCATCCCTGCCCTTTTCCGAAGAGGCCCTCCTTGTTGGGGATGCAGGTCAACCCCATGGGGATTGTGGGTTGTGCATTGTGGGGGTAGCAGTTAGTTATGGGGGAGAGGCATAATGTCCCAACTTGTGGCTCTACCCATCTTTCCTCTCCATCTTCTGCAAAATTCCCTGAGCAATGGTGGGTTCATTTTAAGTCTACTTCAGTAATGGGCTCTTAGGAGCCTCTGGATCTCTGCTTTGGTAGGTAGTGAGTGT
This sequence comes from Orientallactaga sibirica, assembly GCA_036365145.1. Taxonomy (NCBI): domain Eukaryota; kingdom Metazoa; phylum Chordata; class Mammalia; order Rodentia; family Dipodidae; genus Orientallactaga; species Orientallactaga sibirica. Next base: position 3,370,498 of record JAEOAD010001317.1, read on the forward strand.
CCTTAGTGTCTATTTCCTTCACCCTTGTGCTGATATCAGGTTCACTGAGAAAGCAGCACTCTTGCTCATTTCCCCAGTTCCTCTGTGGTTTCAGCTCGGTCATTTCTTTCTTCAGGTCCCAGTCCCATGTGAAAAAGAGAAGCAGAATCTTCAATGGAGAGTGAAGTCAGCAGCGGTTAAATGGGATAACCATTATTAATTTAGAGAGAATTAAAAGGGTATAGACCCTCTTATAGCCCAAGATTAGTGGGAGCTTGACACTGGAAAGCAAAATTGTTATCTGGAATTGATTCAGACTTGTTCCCAGTTCCAGATATGGTTTCTTTGCCATTGAGTGGATCCGTTAGCCAATCCAAGAGCCGTTGGTTACCCACCATGGCCATGTGCCACTATTGCACTTGTGTGGGCATCATGTCAGGTTGTTTGCTTCTGAGCAGCTTAGACTTCGAGTTACTCAGAGAGATGTTGGCCACTTTCCCCTGGGAACTCATGTAGCACCTTCCAGCACTAGGTGGGCTGTCTGAGGACTGGCTCTCCTCCAGATTCCAACCAGGTCTCTCCATGGTCCGTGCTGACAGCATGTGGTGTCTTCAGCAGTAGGGTCTTACCATTAACCTCTAGTGGGTAATCAAGTGCTCTGACAGAAGTCTGTCTTGTTTGTTTGGGGGGATCTTGTAGGTTTGTCTGAACAGCTTGTTGTGGATGTTAACCACATCTCTATACAGCCACCCCGCCTGCACACCCTCCAGTGCAGGGAATCCATCATTAATATTTTTTAATTCCTTTCTCTGTTGCCTATTTTGTGTGATAAGTTTGAAAACTTTTTTTTTTCTTTCTTTTTTAGTACTGGACATTGGTTTCACATATACTAGGCCAGGGATTTACTACTGAACTACAACTCCAGTCCTATTCTGTTTGTTCTTTTTAAATTTTGAATTGTTTTTGAAATAGGGTTGACTTTGAACTTACTGTTTAGTCCAGCCAGGCCTCAAACTTGTGATCCTCTTGCCTCAACCTCCTGAGTAGCTGGGATATAGATGACACCTTCAGGACCAGCTAAGATGTAACTTTTATAATGAATAGGTATTAAGTCCAAATTATTTTCCAAACCTGAGTAGCAGCTGATAGTGGAATCAAAGTTTTACTTTGTATGTCAGGTGACATAGAAATAGCCAGTTTGTAATTTCATTGAAGGATTAAGCAAAACAGAAGATACAGTAGTCACAGGCAGGCTGATACATTTAATGACTTGTTAATGATTATTTAAAACTTCTTTACATTATTCTTTGAATCTGATGTTAACAAAAGTCTTGACTTATAGCAGGGTGACAAGTTAATGATTTGAACTTAATATTAAGCATCACTGAAATGACATGACATGGGGTCCTCAGGGTGGGGGGACAGTCTTTCAAAAGGAACATACTCGGAATGTGTGAACAGGGCTGTAAATATAGCTAATCAGGATAATTAAAGCAATGTAAAATATTGTTGAGATCAATGGACCCTGATTAAAACTGGATAAAGTGCCAAGGGTGTACAACGTCACATAGTTCTGCACAAGCCTGAGTGTTCCAGAAAACTTATGTCAGTTAGCAGTAAATCTCTCAAAATATGCTAACTTCTTCACCAGCCATTCCCTAACTGGCCTGTTCATCTATTCTTCGATCATTTATTGTGAGGGGCACGGTTTCAGAGGAATGCAAACAGAACTGCTTTTTAAGAAAAGAGGCAAGCAATAGACAACTTTATTTTCTGGGGTTAGAAACTGATCAGTCTAGGAAACGGAGAGGAATGGTGGTGCACTTAGGAGAATTCTATAGATAAGTTCAGGCGGCTTCTATGTGTTATACAAAGCGGTGACTTGGAATATTTATCTAACAGTTCTGGATGAGGGAGAAGCGGAAGGACATTAGTCCTAGATAACTCACCATGGAGTGAACACATGCCAGCTTGATTTCTGCACTTGGCCTTGCTGTGCAGGTAACATCAGAGCTGTCAGGTATCTACTGCACAATGCTCTGAGGTTACTTTAATAAGGAAAATTAAGTGCTGGAGAGATGACTTAGTGGTTATGGCGCTTGCCTGCAAAGCCTAAGGACTCATGTCTGACTCTCAAGATCCCACATAAGCACAAAGTGATGCAAGTGCACAAAATTGCACATGTGCACAAGATGGTGCATGCATTTAATGTTTGATTGCAGTGGCTAGAGGCCCTGGTGTGCCAATTCTCTCTCTCTCATAAAAAAATACAAAAAAAAGAAAAAGTAATAGCTGGGAAGTTGCTCAGTGGTTAAAGGTGCTTGCTTGCAAAGCCTAGCTCAGCTAGTCAGATGCAAAGTGGTGCACGCATCCACAATCCCATCATGCCTGCAATCGTGGAAGCAGAGTCAGGAGACTCCAAAGCTCTCGTATTCCTTTGCAGCGGCAAGAGACCCTGTCCAAAAGAAGCTGGAATAAGAGCACAGACTCATGATCTCCATACATGTGCCATGACATTCATGCACCCATACGCACCTGAAAATAAATAATTTTTTTAGAGAGAGACACAGAGAGAGAAGAGAGAGAGGGAGAGGAAGACAGAGATGGGTGTGGCTGCGAACGAAATCCAGATGCGTGCGCCCCCTTTCGGTCAAGTGTGGCATTGCGCCCTTGTGTCACTTTGCATCTGGCTAAATGTGGGACCTGGAGATTGGAACCGCTGGAGATTGAAACCAGCGTTCTTAGGCTCAGGAGGCAGGCGCCTTAACCACTAAGCCATCTCTCCAGCCCTGAAAATAACTTTTTGCAAAACAAAAGGCTTAAAATGAAAGTTTAGGGTCTTTGGAATGGAGGGGGCCCTGCCCATGCCTGCAGGTGGTTTCATTAAACCACTTGTCATGACAATTACTTATAAAACTAGCCATATATTATGATTCTCTCACATCTCAGGCTGTGAGAACACTTTTGTTTCATCTTGAAGACATTCAGTATAAGCAAAAGAATTTTGTTTTCCACTCTTAAAACTGTCATTTTTCTAATTCTTCCACCCAGAGCTCAGTAGTTCTCAACTGTATCAGGGTAGCACTGGGCTCACTGTATTTCTTGGGAGATGTGGGCTCCCAGGCCTCTCTTGGACTAGCTGACCTCTATCTCCAGGAGGTGTGTTTATCCTTGTTCTAGGTCCCCAGATAACTGATTGATGCTGAGGCCATGCAATGTGACATCAACGTGATCCCCTGGGACACACGACTTGGCACAACTTTCCTAGGCTTCAGTACCAAAAGCTATCTTTATTGTCTTACAGACATGGACCAAGAGGCCACAGATAATTAATCAAAATAATTCAGGTGTAGGGGAATAGCCCTGTTACCCCAGCACTCAAGAAGCTGAGGAAAGTAGAGTTTGAGTTTAAGGCTAACTTTGGCTACTAGTATCTGGAGGTCCAGTTTCAAAATGCCAAGAGGAAGGAAGGCAGAAGCAAGGAGGGAAGGAAGGGAAGGGAGGGGAGGAGGGACAGAAAGGAAAGTAGTAGAAAAGAAGGGAGGGAGGGTGGAAAGAAGGAAGAAAAATGATGAAGGGAGGAAAGGAAAGAAAGAGAAAGGAGAAAGGAACAAAGTTATGCAGGGTTTTGGCCCTGGGAGTGTTTGGGTCTCTCAATGCAGGAGATCCCAGGTCAGTGAACCCCACTTTCAGGTCCCTGTCCAAATTGTCACAGCATTGAAAACACGGAATCAGAGAAAGGTAAATTAGGCACTATGAGATTTGTTTTAGGGAAAGTTAGGGAGGGACCTGATTGGCTGGTGGCCTCCAGAGGCTGACTCAGTAGTGTTAAGCCTAGATAGACTGGGAAAGAAGCAGAAAGCCATTGCTGGATTGATCTTGTAGCCATCTTAGATGAGACGGGATCAGAGGCGGCCTCCACTCCTGCCAGGGCAGGCGCGTAGCATCAGTGTTTCCTGGGCCAGAAGGAAGAAAGGAAGGAGAAGGGGAAGAGTTTCATTTCTACCTTGTCCTCCCAGGATTCAGAAGTGGCTTCTACTGATGTCTCCTTTTTGTTTGCTGGGCCAGAGTAAGAGGTGTTCATACAGTACCACCAGGCTCAGAGAAATGGCAAAAGGCTGGACCTGGTATTGAAAGTTGAGCTCATAGAAAATGTCAACCCCTCCCCCAAAGTGCTGAGTCATGACAGCTGAGCTGAGAGTGTCCGCCCAGATGTTACCTGTACTGTTAGGAGAGATTTTAGAACTTACATCTCCTGGGCTTGGAGAAAGCAGGAAATGGTACCCGGATGTGCCTGGTGCCACTCACCACCATTGAGTCAGATGGGGAAGAAAGTGATGTGTGGGTCTCTCCAGGTTACCACTGCTGTGATCTGTTAAAGGAGGAGAAGAATCAAATTTGGAGTCTCATAGCATACATCTTCCTTCTTGGTTTAGTGTCTCATTGTTTTCTTCAGAGCTGGGGATTGAACCCAGGGCTAGTACATGTTATGTAAATGCTCTACCACTGAGCCACATCTCTAGCCCTAGGTTTTGAGACTTTATTTTGTATGTGTGTATGCATGCATGTTCAAATGTGCGTGTGCATATATGGGGGGGTTACATGCATGTCTGTGCCTTTGGAGGGCAAAAGTTGGGTGTCTTCCTTAATCCCTCTTTACTTTATTTCCTGAGGCAGGGTCTCTCAGTTGAACCCAGAGCTGGTCTATTTGGCATCTAACTAGTATCCCCTGTGTCTGCCCCTGGGTGCTGGAATAAGGGCAAGCTGCCATGTCTACTTGACATTTATGTGGGTGCTTGGGATTCAGACTCTGTCCTCAAGCTTGCATGGAAAGAACTTTATCCACTGAGCCATTTCCCCAGCTCCTAGACCCCAGGTTTTTTGAGACACTGTCTTAGTATGTAATCCAGACTGGTCTCAAATCTGTGATCCTCCTGCCTCAGCTTTCTGCGTTCTGAGGTTACAGTTATGAGCTGGCACATTCAACATTAATTTTTTAAAAATATTTTTTAATAAATTGTCTTTTGTGAGATCATGTCTTCCATCGGAAGCAATAAGCCTTTCCCCACTTTCAGGCTTAACCATATTTTAAAAAATATTTTATTTATTTATTTGAGAGAGCGAGAAAGAGGCAGATAGAGAGAGAGAGAGAATGGACATGCCAGGACCTCCAGCCATTGCAAACAAACTCCAGACAGATGTGCCACCTTGTACATCTGGCTTATGTGGGTACTGGGGAATTGAACCTGAGGTGTTAGGCTTTGCAGGCAAGTGTCTTAACTGCTAAGCCATCTCTCCAGCCCCCTTAACCATATTTTTTAAAATTTATTTATTTATTATTTTATTTATTTTTGGAGAGAGACACAGAGAGAAACAGATAGAGAGGAGAGAGGAAAACAGAGCTGGGCGTGCCAGCAGTCTCTCAGCTGCTGTGAACGAAATCCAGATGCATGCGCCCCCTTGTGGTCAAGTGTGGCATTGCGCCCTTGCATCACTTTGCATCTGGCTAAACGTGGGACCTGGAGATTGGAACCGCTGGAGATTGGAAACAGCGTTCTTAGGCTTAGCAGGCAGGCGCCTTACCTGCTAAGCCATCTCTCCAGCCCTTAACCATATTTTTAATGCAATAACGCTATGGTTCATCCCTGCGTTTTTAGTTGAAAGGAAATATATTTTATGAAATGTTCTTATTTATATAATTACTGGTTCCTGTGACAGACCCTGTCATAAGTACCAGGGGTTACAAATCAGACAACTGGCTTCTTGCTCTTGGGTTTGTAAGCTAATCTAAGAGCTTTCTTTCTGGGAAGTCACTGTCGTCCCCTAACAACATATTTTCTCTAAACTCTAGCTCCCCCCCCCCCACCCCACAACTCACTAGCCTCCATGATAAAGCGCTTGCTTCTAGAAATCAGACCATTTAGTGGCCTAAAGCTTGGCTTTCCATTCCCTTGAGAGTATCTTTCACAGAGAAAAAGTTTAGTTAAAATCCCATTGATTAAGCTGGGCATGGTGGCACATGCCTTTAATCCCAGCATTTGGGAGGCAGAGGTAGGAGGACCACTGTGAGTTCAAGGCCACCCTGAGACAACATAGTGAATTCTAGGTCAGCCTGGGCTAGAGCAAGACCCTACCTCGAAAAACCAAAAAAAAAAAAAAAAAAAAAAAAAAAAATCCCATTGATTGACCTTTTGAATGGAATCTATTTTTGTTTCATAGCTAAATTTTTTTGCCAAATTCAAGATCAACAAATTTGTCTTACACTTTCTTTAAGAAATTTTATACTCTTTCACATTACATTTAGATCTGTGGTTCATTTTTAAATGTGACTTGTGTTATAGGCTGAGGTTATCGACTCCTTTCACATATATCCACATGTATCATATATCCAGTCACCCCATTGTCATTTATTGAAAAGAATATCCATTCTAGAACTGGAGAGATGGCTTAGTGGTTAAGGTACTTGCCTGCAAAGCTGAAGTACAGGGTATAATTCCTCAGTACCCATGTGAGCCCAGATCCAAGGTAGTGCATGTGTCTGGAGTTCATTTGCAGTGGCTAGCGGCCCTGGCTTGCCCCTCTCTCTCTCTGCTTGCTTCTGTCTCTCAAATAAATTATATTTTACAAAAGGATATCAGTTTTACACTGAGTTACCTTTGTACCTTTATTGAAATTCAAATAATCATGTGAAAATGTGTCTGTCTAGACTCCAAATAAATTGTTGTTTTTTTTACAAAAGGATATCAGGCTGACCTGGAATTTTTACAGGTCTTGAACTACAGCAATCCTTGTCAGCCTCCTGAGTGCTGGGATTCTTGTAGAATTCAAATCAATCATGTGAAAAACCATTTGTGTCTGCTTTCCATTCCCTAGTACTCCAGAGAAAAAGTTTAGTTTCCCATTGTTGCTTTGCCTTTAATCCCAGCATTTGGGAGGCAGAGTCTCCCTCTGAGTTCAGGCCACCCTGAGACAACTGGAATTCACTGGGCTGCCAGAGCAAGACCCTACCTCTCGAAAAAAAAAAAAAAAAAAAAAAAATCCCAGGTGTTGTTCATAGCAGGCTCACTCTTCTTTGTTGTTTTGGTTTTAGTTTTCAGTCTTGCTGTAGCCCAGGCTGATCTGGAACTCACTCTCACTCTGTAGTCTGAGGCTGGCCTCGAACTCACAGCAGTCCTCCCACCTCTGCCTCCCCGTGCTGGGATTAATGGCGTAAACCACTTTCTTGCTGCTTCCTTCAGCTGATGTCACAGGTGATGTTTCCCTTTTGGCTCCTGCCATTCTTTCCCCACCATGATGAATCTTCTGGAAACTGTTCCCCAAAGTAAATCCTTTCCTTCCATAAGCTGCTTCCAGTCAGTGTTTTGACCCAGCAAGGAGGAAGTGTTTATACCAGATAAAAATACTTTCTCCATCAAAATGCCTTTGGCTATTCTAGTACACTTTTCTTTCTTTTCCATGTACATTCTGTCATAAGCTTGCCAATTTCTCACTTGAGCTGACTGACTATTCAGCTCAGTTTGGAGAGCTCTGGCCTGTTAACACCACTGAAGTGTTTAGTCTATCCACAGTGACATGTTTCCATTTATTTAGGTCTTCTTTGATTTTTTTTTTCATTAGTGTTGTAGTGTATAGATTTTTCAAATATTTTATCAGAGTTACATATATACAAATTTTATTTATTTGCAAAGGGAGAGAGAGACAGAATAGGTGCATGAGGACCTCCAACCACTGCAAATGAACTCCCGCTACATGCACCTGACTACATGGGTACTCGGGAATCAAACCTGGGTCCTTAGGCTTCCCAGGCAAGAGCCTTAACTGCTGAGCCATCTCTCCAGCCCTGGAGTTACCTATATATTTTTGTTCATGCAAATAATACATTTTCATTTTAATGGTCAGGTTTCATTACCAGTACATAGACCTATGATTGATTTTCCACATTGATCATATCTGCTCATAGTTGACTAGCCTGGGCTATTAGTTCTGCTTACCTACTTGTGGTTTCTTGGTATTTTTCTGTATAGACAAATCATGTGCATTGAGATGGCGTACTGCACTTCCAAGCTGGACAACTGTTGCTTTACACTGTTCACTGCAATGAGTAGGACTGGTGTGATGGTGAACCGAGGAGCTCACACAGACACCCTGGTCAGGCCCCCAATGATAGGAGTAAACTTTCAGACTTCAGAATTATGTAAATATTTTTAGATACCCTATATCAAGTTAAGAACATTCTTCTTTATTCCCAATTTCTGGAGATTTATTTTCATATTTTCATAAAAAGGAACCAAAATCAATGAATTTTTTCTTTGATGTTTTATGTGGTCTTCCTATTAACAGTCTTTTAAAAAAAATTTATTTATTTATTTATTTATTTATTTATTCATTTATTTGAGAGACAGAGAGAAAGAGGCAGATAGAGAGAGAAAATGGGCACACCAGGGCCTCTAGCCATTGCAAACGAACTCCAGACATAAATGCCACCTTGTACATCTGGCTGTATGTAAGTCCTGGGGAATTGAACCTGGGTCCTTAGGCTTCGCAGGCAAGTTAACTACTAAGCCCTCTCTCCAGCCCTCTTCCTGTTAGTCTTTTGATTGACTGGTTGATTTGTAGTGCTAGGAATCGAACCCTGGGCTTGGGCATACAAGTGCTCTACCACTGAGCTATGTTCCCAGCCCAAGAGCCCAGTTTAATACACGTAAATCACTACCCTTCATCCAGTGTCATCTCCAGTAGACCTTCTGTGTGTTTAGTGTCCCCATGGCTGTTTCTCTTTGCCTCAGTGCTTATACAAGCTGCTGTGGATAATCCTGTTCTGTTGTGATAAGGGACTGTTAACCTATTTGTAGTATTCGTTTCAGAGTTTTCTGATCCCAAAAATAGAACCACTACATGATTTGTCTGTCTGTTTCCCTGGGATATGTATTCATAGCCACACAGTGTATCATTCAAAGAGCTTAGATAGAGCCAAAATAGGAAGTCATATATTCAGCCTCATTTCAACCAGCAAAATATATCAAGCTCCCACTGCAGACCAGGTGTTGTTAAAGCTGATGTTCTGCGAAGGTACTGTGAGGATCCCTCAAAGGGACTTCTTCAGAGGACCTACATTCAAACCACACATGGAGTAGGACAGCAGGACACGAGGGAAGCACTTGCTTGGAACAGTTTCACCCTGATTGTGGTTTTTCTCCTGGCTAGCATCTGAGATCGTAGAGTAAAATTAGCCTTCCAATTTCATTCTCATAGTGTTAAAAAATGGAACGCTATTGTATGGTTCTTATTAAAATGTAATTCCTACTTATTGTAGACAACTGAAATGGTCAAAAAATAAAGTAGAAATCACATACCTTCTTACCGCTCAGAAAGAAGAGGCAGAAAGTTCTGTGCTGGGGCTCAGTAGCCAGACGGCCTGGATTTGAAGTCCAGCTCCATTTATGAATACCCTAACTTTGGACACGTACCTCATTTCCTATCTGTAAAATGGGTCAGTAGAAGCATCTACATACTGCTATATTTCCAGCCTTTTTCTATTTGTTTGTATGTAAAACTGCCCTCACTCTCATCCCATCTGCTTCCCTACCCTTTCGTACGGTATAGTGGACAAAAGTGCTTTCTTCTGCTAAGTGTTGATGCATGGATAGCTGTGAGTTCAAGGCCAGCCTGAGACTGCACAGTGAATCCAGGATATCCTGGGATAGAGTGAGACCCTACCCCAAAAAACAAACAAACAAAAACTGCTTTCTGGGCTGGCGAGATGGCTTAGCAGTTAAGGCACTTGCCTACAAAGTCTAAGGATCTCAGTTCGATTCTCCAGGTTCCGTGTAAGCCAGATGCACAAGGTGGCACATGTGTGTGGAGTTCGTTTGCAGTGGCTAGAGGCCCTGGCATACCAATTCTCTCTCTCTCTCTCTAATATATATATATATATATACTCTCTCTCTCCAATATATATATATATATATATATATATATATATATATTGGAGAGACACACAGAAAGAGACAGACAGAGAAGGAGAGAGAGACAGAATGGGCGCGCCAGCAGTCTCTCAGCTGCTGTGAACAAAATCCAAATGTGTGCGCCCTCTTGTGGGCAAGTCTGGCATTGCGCCCTTGCCACACTTTGCATCTGGCTAAATGTGGGACCTGAAGATTGGAATCGGGTTCTTAGGTTTAGGAGGCAGGCATCTTAACTGCTAAGCCATCTCTCTAGCCCTTTAAAATATATTTTTTAAAAAAACTGCTTTCTTCATGTAATGAAAGATGCCCAGCCTTTTAGATAGTAATTATTCACTGCTAGAATTTGACTTGCCTTGTTTGCTGGGTTGTTGTTTTTTTTGTTTTGTTTTGTTTTGTTTATGGTTTTCAAGGTAGAGTCTTGCTCTAGCCCAGGCTGACCTGGAATTCACTATGTAGTCTCAGGGTGGCCTTGAAGTCACAGCGATCCTCCTACCTCTGCCTCCTGAGTGCTGGGATTAAAGGTGTGCGCCACCATGCCCGGCTGCTGTTTTTTTTTTTTTTTATGTATATGGTATATGTATGTATGTACACATGGTTGTATGAATATGGGTACACGTGTGTGGGGTGTACTTGAATGTGTGCATGTGGAGGCCACAAACTGACATTAGGAGTCTTCCCCATCACTCTCCACCTTACTGAGACAGGCTCGCTCACTGAAACTCAAAGCTTGCTGATTCAGCTCATCTAGCTAACCAGTACCCATGGATCCCCTATTTCTGCCCCCCACCTGCTGGGGTTACAGGTAGGCCGCCACGCCCACACAGCATTTCTGTATATAGCAAGTGCTTCATGCACTAAGCCATCTCCCTACCCTGTTCTTTATTTTAATTCTTTTTGAGGGAGGGGTTCGAGGTAGGGTCTTGCTTTAGGCCAGGCTGACCTGGAATTCACTCTGTCGTCCCAGGCTGGCCTTGAACTCACAGCAATCCTCCTGCCTCTGCCTCCCATGTGCTGGGATTAAAGGCGTGCGCCACCACATGCAGCAGTTTTTAATTTTTGAGACACAATCTCATGTAGTCTAAGCTCTAACTCACTCCTGTCATGCCCAACTTACCTGGTGGTGGAGATTGAACCCAGGACTTCATGCATACCGAGCAAGTGTCCTACCACTGAGCTACCTCTCCAGTCCTCTAGACTACTTAGAGGCAGACATCTTAACTCCCCAGTGAATTGTTTACACTTTGAGTATGTTCAGACTTCCTGGTGGTCCATTCTGGTGCTGTTGTATTTTATTAAAAATCTTAACAAAGGCAATATAGAAATGTGAGTTCAAGGTAATGGAGGCTTGTTCTCTGATCGGGGTACAGATTTTCCTGTCCGTTTATCACAGAATGGTTGGCATTCCAAAGCTGTCAAGCTCTTAAGTCAGACAGCTTGAATCCATAGCTTGGCTGTATTGCCTGTTACCTATGATGTCTTAAACCAAGATGAACCAGATTTCTTAAGCTCGCTGAGCCCCAGGAATCTCTCTGTAATTTGGGAATAACATTTCCTCTCTCAGAGTTGTGAAATAATTGCCAATCTTGCTGACTTTTAGTGTGACCCTCTCTGCCTTGGATTATTTGACAGAATTCGAGGTAGAAGGCAGCAAAACTTTGTGAAAGAAACTGTGTGCAGGCTTGTTAACACACAAGAGAGGTAGGGTAAGGGTCCCCGGTGTGGATCACCTAAGAGCTTCAGGAGCGAACAAAGAGTGACAATGAGGAGGTTCCAGTGGCCCGCAAGGCACGCTGCTTCACAGAGTCCCAAGGCATCTGCACACATGTTGTGGTCAAGATTCAACCCTGACTCATCAACTTGCACAAACATGTTGGGGTGAGAGGAGAGGTGTGCTCACTCTGGTCACACCCAGGGTGAACATATATATGGGTCAGGTTAGGCCTGTGGTACATTTGGGGTTGTAGGAGAAGTTATGGGGGAGGGAATCCAGAAACTCTACAATCTTGGTTTGTCTCATAATGCGTCAACTTCAGGCAAAAGGTCCTGTGCCACCTTGTGCATCGGGCTCTACGTGGGTACCGCATGATCAAACCTGGGTCCTCAGGCTTTGCAGGCAAGCACCTTTAACCACTGAGCCATATTTCCAGCCCCAGCTTTGTAGTTTTGATGATTGACACTTCATGGTTTAAAGGGTTCCTAAAAGTCATTTAGCTTTCCTCCTATAAACGAGTGTTCTCATCCTTCAGTCATACGACCATGACAGTCTTCTGAGTTGGTGAGAAGGTTAAAAGAGAAGTGCTCATAAAAAATGCTTGGCACTAGGTATGCACTCCATAAACGTTAGCTATTATTGTCATTATTTATAAGAAAAGACGCTAATAGTTCCAGTGAAAGTATTTAACAAATTCCTGACTCTTCTTAAGGGATTAAAAGGAAACAATTCATGTCATAATTAACAGGATTTACTGACAGCTCTAATACAAAAAGGAAAAAGGAAAAAAAAAATGAGAACTTTGAAAAGCCAAGTTTTGAAAGTGTCTTTTCTTCTCAGCTCTTTTGATATTCCCTTTCTCTGAAATTAGAGAAAAACAAAAGGAAAACTGAAATCATCTTACTTTTTGTTTATGGACTGCAACTCTCCCCTTACCCCATTTCAAATGTAGGACTCTGTCCTTGCCACTTGCCTTGAGTTGACAAGGCAGGAAAACTTCCTGCCTAAGTGCACTCAAGCTCTGGGCCAGCAAGATATATGTCAGGGATGCTTGGAGGACGAGAGGAAGTCTTCATGGTGCTCTTCCTGGTGCTTCTGCCTACAGTACGGTAACTATCCCCATGGGACGCCAGGCCCTGCCGAGAATACAACATTCTGGCTTTTTGTGTGTTCCTCAGCAGAGTCACACAAAAGTGACACCATAATGAGCCCATCGTACACATTCTTTTTAAATATTTTTATTTTATATATTTATTTTTTTTAGAGGGAGAGAGAGAGAGTGGGTGCACCAGGGCCTCCAGCCATTGCAAACGAACTCCAGATGCATGTGCCACCTTGTGCATCTGGCTTACGTGGGAACTGGGGAATCAAACTAAGGTCCTTTGGCTTTGCAGGCAAATGCCTTAACCACTATGCAATCTCTCCAGTCCCGCATACTTTTAAAAGACATTTTTATTTATTTATTTGCAAGCAGAGAGAGGTAGAAGAGAGACAGAGAATGAGAATGGGTGTGCCAGGGCCTCCAGCTACTGTAAATGAACTCCAGATGCATGCTTCTCCTTGTACATCTGGCTTTAAATGGGTACTGGGGAATCAAACCCACATTGTTAAGCTTTGAAGGCAAGTGCCTTAACTGCTAAGCCATCTTTCCAGCCCCCTATTGTACACATTCTTCAATGAATAACTATAACAAAGAGAATATGTGGGTGCTGTTTAATCTTGGCGCTTGGCTGTGAAAAGAGGGTACATTTCCCACACTAATGAAACTAAGCAGAGGCTTGTGTCCACTTTGGTATTGGCAGGCTGTCTTGGGTACACCTGGCCGGAGCTATGCTTATGGTTTCTAGGGCTCCACTCCCTAATATCCAAGGTTTTCAAACTGCAAGGCCACAGCCATCACTTAGAATTTAGCAGCAGATTGCTTAATGTCCTTTCATTTGCACCGAGAGGGTCCAACTCAAATAAGTGCAAACAATAAAGGGCACCGACCAGGCTTCCGATATGAGCTTGAGGTTAAAACCAAGACAGCCCAGTTCTCCCTTGGCATTTTCCAGTTGTAGCATGGCTTCTGGAATCCCTCTGCAATCTGGACAGGCAGCTCAGACTTCAGCATTTCAGTCAGACTGAAATCATGTAGGTGCAGTATCTCTCTTGGAACCATTTGCTTTCCTCAAGAGGAGCGACTCTAGCAATCTGTTCATGCCAGGTGACAGGTCTGGACAGGCCAGTCTCCTCTACAGCACCACGGGTGCCTGGAGGAAGGGTGGATTCCTGTACAAAGAGAAGAATGTTGGTATCCGCAGAAAGGAGAGGGGAGATCAAAGGGGAGCTTCTATAGATGCTCTGTTTTTGCTAAAGACAACTAAAAGGAAGGAGGTTTGGAACCTGGAAAAAGCTGGAAGAATCACAAAAATCTTGGACTCATTTGCTGGGGAGTCCCTCACCTTTGCACTTCCTCTCTCCTTCATTTCCCATTGTTCTGTAGGCATCAGCACTGAGCAAAAGTGCAGAAAAAGAAACAGTCTAGGCCTGGGGGATGTAGCTCAGTTGATAGAGTGCTTGCCTGGCATGCACAAAGCCCTGGCTCCAGTCCCAGAACTGCATGAATCACGCATGGTGGCCCAGAATCCCAGCACTTGGGAAGTTGAGGTAGGAGGACCAAGAGTCCAAGGTCATCCTGGGCTACAAGAGACCCTGTCTCAAAAAGAACATCAACAAAAAGTCTGTAGTGCTTTTGGACCTTGCTCTCAGAAGACTAGCAAACAAAGCATTCCCTAAATGAAACATCATAGCTATTGGCCAGCTTATCCACTCAAGGAGGAAGGGAGAGAACAATGGAAGGGGGAAGGCAGTAAGAGAAGGAGAAGAGTGAGGGAGGGAAGAGAGCATAGATTTCCCACCATGTTAGCTATTGAATCAATTCCTACTGCCCCCTAGCGGTAGAAGCACCCATGTGCAGAGCGCCTCCCCCACCCCACCCCAGCAGCATACTGAGCAGTGCACCCTTGGAATTTGAAATCTGCCCTTAATACTGTGGATCTGAGTTCCCATTGCTTATTTCCTTCTTTGTTTTGTTGAGGATCTCTCTCTCTCTCTTTCTCTATGTGTTTTCGCCCTTCCCATCTGACACCACACAAGTTCCAGTTGCATCACACTCTTAGCGCAGTTTTCAGAGCACCCTTACCATTAAAAAAGACTGTAGTCCATTCCTGCAGCCATCCAGCGCAGTGGAACAGGGGGGTGAAGTTGCGGGGGCACTGATCTCCCCACACGTGGAGGAGTGTGGGTTTGATATGGTGATGTATCTACACCACAACATGGAAGAGTGAGGAGGACAGACTTCCGCGATGAAGGAGAACTGCCAGAGATGAGGACATGGAGTGTCTTAGAACTGACCGGGCTTCTCCAAAGAGATGGGAGGAGGGGCAGCTTCAGGACCACGATGGAATAGGGGTGGAGGAGGTTAATCAGACAGGAATACAACCAAATTACAGTATGTTCATGTCTTAAAATTATCAATAAAAATATAGAAAAGGGTTGGAGAGATGGCTTAGCAGTTAAGGCACTTGCCTACAAAACCAAAGGACCAAGGTTCAATTCCCCAGGACCCACGTAAGCCAGATGCACAAGGTGGCACATGCATCTTGAGTTCATTGGTAGTGTCCATTCCCTATCTATCTATCATCCATCTATCTATCTATCTATCTATCTATCTATCTATCTATCTATCTATCATTTGTCTATCACCTATCTATCTGCCTCTTTCTCTCTCAAAGTAAATAAATAAAAAGAATATAGAAAATACAAACCAACTCTGAGCCAGTAGCAGCAGCATTACATGAGAACAGGACAGACAGGCAAAATCAGCACCCTTTGGGGACCTCCTGGACAGAGTCGCATGTCAACAAGATCCTGAGGTCAGCTGTAAGCAGGTTAAGTTTGAGGAACATAATTCTAGAAACATAGGCCTAGGCAGCATGTTGGAAACATTCAGTGTGCTTAAACAATTCCACACCTAGATCTTTCCCCAGATTTATGTGTAATTTGTTTTAGGTGTGGCTCAGACATTAGTTGGTGGGACGTGGAAGATATAAAACAAAACCAAACCTCCTCTTCTGAGCCATTGCACTGAGCAGTAATCGGTCAGAAACAGAGCCGCGGGAGCGCAGCATTGTGGGAGAAGCAGTGAAGAGCGTTCCCAGGCTGGCTTGGGGGCTGACACATTTGTGGACACCCAGCTGGAGAGAACCCAGTAGAGCCTTGCTCTCTTTACTCAAGGGCAGAATGCTGAGATGTCAAGGATGTGTGAGGGGTATGGCAGGAAGGATGGAGTGACCAGCTTTGTACTTGGGAAGGTCTATCTATGTCTCAAGAATGGGGCACTCAGGGAAGACTAAGCAGAGGGTATTCCAAAAGGGATGGCGGTTTGCAGGGCTGGCTATATGGCTATGATGTTCTATGCTGGACCCCAGCACAAAGTAAAAATGTGAACTGCATGTTCCAAAAATCAAGTGCCAGGAGAGATACAGAAAGGTAAAACCCTTTATTTTCCATAGTCATCATTTTCTTTTTAAAAATATATTTTATTTATTTATTTGAGAGAGAGAGAGAGAGGGAGAGAGAGAGAACACACCAGCCACTGTAAACAAACTCCAGACACATGCACCACCTTGTGCATCTGGTTTACATAGGTACTGGGGAATTGAACCTGGGGCCTTAGGCTTCACAGGCAAGCACCTAACCATGAAGCCATCTCTCCAGCCCTCATAGTCATCATTTTCTAATGTTCTGTTTAACACTGGGTTCCCTTGGACCTAAGGAATCTCACTGGGCAAGTGTTGGCTCTCACTGGCTTCCCAGGGTCCTGCCTGTGTTACAGTGTGTCCTCCCTCCTGCACCCCATGTCTCCACAGGGTGGGCAACTACTCCCTAGCCAATGGGTTCTCCCTCCCACTGGTGCTCTGTGCTGGCTGGTGTCTTGTCTCCCCTTCCCAGGGTCCACTGGTCCTACTTGGGATGGATAGCTGGCCCCCGGAAGGTTTAAGCCATTGTACCATGAAATATTTGCTATCTGCTATGCCATTAAAGCTATGACTGCTGAGGTCCAGTCAAGAGAGAAAAACTCCTGTCAGAACAGAAGTCTCATTTATGCCATAGACACAAGTTCTCCAATCAGTCAAAATGAAGAATGCTCTTGGAAAGAATGGGGTTCCAAGATTCCTGAGTTGGACTGCTAGCTTTTCCAGGCGAAAATGATTCTTCTGTGAACTTACGAGTGGTGAGCGGGTAACCTGGTGACAAGGCTGCTCATTTTCTCTGCTTGGGCTGAGCATGAGAAGGGCTGGCCCATCTCTTCCCCCCGCCCCCGTGTCTTCAGCAGTGTGTCTATACTCATGTATCAGAGTGTCCCCTCAGCATTTAAGTTTTTAAAATATTTATCTATGTATTTATTTATTTATTTATTTGAGAGAGAGAGGGGGAGAGAATGAATGTGCCAAGACCTCCAGCCACTGCAAACAAACTCCTGATGCCTGCACCACCTTGTACATCTGCTTACGTTGGCACTGGGGAATCAAACCCGGGTTCTTAGACTTCACAGGCAAGTGCTTAACCGCTAAGCCATTTCTCCAGCTCTCATCATTTAATTTTTACTTTGTATTTCACTCATCACCCAATGCTTGCTCTCCACAACTTAGTGCTCCCAGTCAGCAGAAGGCCTCTTAGTGCCTGAGTGGGTCAGGTAGGGAGCAGGTCTCTCCCATCTTCAGGAAGATGTTGCAGGTCCACAGGATGGAGATAAGGGCTTGGTGGACCAGGTGGTCAGTGTCACATGTATATTAGTCACTTTGCTATGGCTAGGATAAGGTACCAAACAAGCTAATCGGAGGAAGGGAGTTGGTTATCCTGGCTTATAGCTTCAGGAGATACATTCCGTCATAGCTGGGAAGGCATGGGGCCAAGAACAGGAGGCCAGCTCGTTACACTGCATTCAGTCAGGAAGCAGAGGAAGGACAGGAAGTGGATTGGGCCCATTCGCTCTCCTTCTCCTTGAAAATAAATAAAATATTTTTTAAAAACCTCAAAGCCCACCCTCAGTGACCCACCCCTACAGCAAAGCTCCACCTCCTAAAGGCTCCACAACCTTCCCAAACAGGACGACCCCCAAGCCAAGGACCAAAGGGTCCAAACACAGGAGCCAGTGGGGGATGTTTCACGTTCTAACCACACCACAGCCCAAGGAAAAGCAAGCTGCCGCGTCCTCCAGACGTGCTCCCCAGGCATCTCATCCCTGGGTTCCTTCCCCTGGCTGGAGCTGAGCATTAGGGAAACAGCACATTCAGTCACTTTTAAATTTTTTGTGTATTTGGGGGGGAAGAAGAGAATGGGTGTGCCAGGGCCTCTATCCACTGCAAACAAACTCCTGATACATGCACCACCTTGTGCATCTGGCTTACGTGGATCCTGGGGAATTGAACCTGGGTCCTCAGGCATTGCAGGCAAGCACCTTAACTGCTGAGCCATCTCTCCAGTCCAGTCACTTTTGATGTGTGGGCAGCAAATCCCTTCAGAAGATAGCATGCATCCTTCCACCTAACCAGGGGAGGCTGCCTGCAAATCACATCCCCCTTTCCCTGGCAGCTCCTGCTGCGTGCGCAGGCGATGGAGAAGGAGGACTGGGTTATTTCACATCCAGCCATGGACACATCAGCCTTGCCTCTCTCTTCCTCACTCCCTTTCCCCTGAGGCTCTAATTTATTTCTCGTATTTTGACCTATCTCTGGTCCTCAGCTACCACTGTGCTTCTCTATGGGATCATTTCCCTCCTTGGGCTGTTTTTTGGCCCCAGTCAAACCTACCAGCTTCTCCACACCATGACGTCAGCCTGGCTGTGGGGCCCAGTGGGATGGAGGTGTGCTTTATGAAGTTCAACCCTGCACCCTGGGCCATAAATACACGCTGTACATATAAATGTACGACTAACACTGCCCAGGCCCCTCCAAGGCACCATGTTAATAAGCAGACAGTAAGTCTCTAAAATATGGAAAAGCAGTTAATCTTTCCGCTGGCAAATCCCTTGTAGGGGATGTTTTTCCTCTGCTTCAAGGCAAGCTCCACACAGGACTTTTCATCTCCTAGGAGTTGGGAATGAAATAAGACATGTGCTATGGGGCTACAGGGTAATTGTGTTAAAAACAATCCTATCCTGCCTCTGTTGTCTTTAAGCATCGATGCATGGGATTTACCCTCAACTTGCTTACTAATCGTGCAAGGCAGGAAGTTTGCTAACTTCAGTAGCAGAAACACCACTGGGACCTAGGCAGGTTTGACGCCCTGGGGTTGACTAAGCCTCAGTTTACTCAGGACCCTGTCTGTGAAATGGGGATTATTGCCATTTCCTACAGCTTCCATGAGAGTTCCCTTGTTCTGAGTTCTGGTTTTCTCTTTCATGAAATGGGACTATCTCTAATCCTAGCAGAACACTTCATTTTATAAATACTTGAAGAATACACGAGTTGCCAGGTGTAGTGGCACACACCGTTAATCCCAGCACTTGGGAGGCAGTGGTAGGAGGATCACTGTGAATTTGAAGCCAGCCTGAGACTACATAGTGAACTCCAGGTCAACCTGGGCTACAAAAAGACTCTACCTTCAAAAACCAAAAAAATAAAATGGAAAAGAACACATGAGTACTGTCTCTGTAAAGACCTTCCATGTTACAGATCAAGTTAGTCAGGTAACTGACAATTATGATTTCTTGGCTATGACTCATATCCTTTTCCAGAGAAGGAGAACTGCTGGTTTGGTGCGTATCCTTGTAGACCTTTTAGTCTACACCACTCCCTGTGTTTTCTATAGAAGAGGCCATGGGAACACATCTTGTTCAGGACCCACTTTGTGCATAAATATACATATTTAAGGAGAACATCATCCCACGAGTCACAGAACGTTAGGACTCAGCAAAGATGGCTAGACGGAGTCCTTATTGAGTACATGTAAAGCACACAGCTAGAGGCCAGCAGAAAGAGGAGGGCGGAAGGACCTCACTCGCCCTTTCATCCTTCTCCCATCTTCCTTTCTCTTGTCCTCTGTCCCCCTCGGGGATATGGTTAGGAGAACTGCAGAGTGGGAAAGGAGGAGCTTAGGAGGCAGAAGGTTTCTGGAACAAGGTAATCCACAATTCCTGTACGGGACATGCATGCCAGGACAAGATGGCCAAGTCTGTAACCTGCTGAGCAGGCATGACACTTACCTTACATGGTGTGTCCTACAGACAATGAGTGTTGTCAAAAGCTGACTAATGGGCTGGGGAGATGACTCAGCGGTTAAGGCGCTTGCCTATATAGCCTAATGACCCAAGTTTGATTCCCCAGTACCCACATGAAGCCAGGTGCACAGATTGACTCATGCATCTGGAGTTCATTGACAGTGGCTAGAGGCCTGGTGCACCATTCTCTCTGTATCTCTCTCTTCTAGCTCTCTGCTTGAAAAGGAATACTTTTTTTTTTTAAAGAAGGCTAACCGAAGGGTGCCTTCGGTGAGATTTAGCAAGTCAAGGGTGATGGAGTCCGTGCCTGTGACCATTGAGCCTCCCTTGTCCTTCCCATCTTTTTCACCAGTCTCAGCCCACGCGTGCTCTGTGTGTTAGGAGTCATGGTCTCTAACTGACTTGATGGCCGTACCTGATGCAGGTGGTCCATTTTCCATCCCATTAGTTCTTGTTGTTCTCTAGAGAAGAATTAAATGTCTTTATTCCGAAACATGCCCAACTTGTGCACAGTTAGACACCGTTAGCTTCCCACTCTCATTGTTTCTGAGATACATTTTCAAGACGGTAAGACATGTGCCATGGAGACCATAGACACACAAGTGTCCACTGAATCATGCCCTATTGGTAGACATTCAAGTAGGTTCCAGAATCTTCCTTTCAGTAAATAGTGTTTCCAAAACACCTATACACAGGAGGGTTTTTTTTTTCAGGGGGGGTGGTGGTCTGGAGCAGGAGTTTCTCTTAGTAAGAAGTGACTCCCCCAAAAGCAGTGCTCGAGATGATCTGACTGTAATAAATGTCCTCACGTGTTCCACTTTCCCACCACTAGCATAGAATAGTATATGTTCATCAGACTTTATCATCGGTGCTTACGTCAACTTCAATGGGTGTTGGCAAGCTAGTGAGACATGCATGCCGTTCTCTTTGTCTTCTTGCATCTTTTGAATGTTTCGTGAGAGTGAAACTTTCCTCACATGTCAGTTGCTTTCCTATGTTCTCTTGGGACAGTCTCATGGGTTTTGACGTTGGGTAGGGTGAGCATCTTCCTTTCTCGTTTTATAAAACCTAAACTAATCTTTATTCTGAGAGTGTCTCGGAATCATCACCTTGAATCTTGTGTCAAATACCGGGATTTTGGTTGAGATGACTTTGGATAGCAAGGTTAATAAAGAGAGAAGAGAGAAAAGTGACCTGTTTAGAGTTTGAGTGTTCCTTTCCACAACAGTGGAAAACAGTTTTAGGTTATCGTTTTATATGCGCGTCAATACGTTTTCATCACTTTCCTCACAAAGACAAGTTTTATTGGATTCATTTGTGGGCATTTTCAAGTGATTACGGACACCATCAATGCTCCTTTATTTCGTATATGTTTTTCATTGGTCACTGCCAGTGTCAGGCTATAGTTTTATATGTTGGTTATGTAACTAGTCAGCTTTCTGAGTTCTTTTATTAGCTCCAATAGTTGGTCAGTGGGTTCGTGTGGGTTTTCTATGAACACAGCTGTATCTGTTCTTTGGGGGATGTGGTAGTATCCACCTGGGGGTAGATTCTCAATGAGTATTTCAGTTTTGTTCATGGCAACTGGTCTGCTCATGTTTTTTATAGCTTGGCCAAATGTAGATAATTTATGCTTTGCCCTCCAAAGTGTGTTTTCTCTGAGTTTACAAATTGTTTGTAGGAGTATTATAATGGCTGTTAAAAATACCTATGTATCTTTCTAGTCTTGTGTTACCTAGTTAGTTATGAGAGAGGCAGATAGAGAATGGGTGTACCAGGGCCTCCAGCCACTGCAAACAAACTCCAGATACATGTGCCACCTTGTGCATCTGACTTAGGTGGGTTGTGAGGGATCAAACACGGGTCCTTAGGCTTTCCATGCAAGTGCCTTAACCACGGAGCCATCTCTTCAGCCCTCATGTTACCTTTTTTTCAATTTTATTTTTTTACTTTTGTTTGAAATTAATTAACTTATTTTTATTTGAGACAGACAGAGAAAAAAATGAACATGCCAGGGCCTCTAACCACTGCAAACGAACTCCAGATGCATGCACCACCATGTGCATCTGGCTTACATGGGGCATGGGGAATTGAACCTGGGTCCTTAGGCTTCACAGGCAAGCACCTTAACCACTAAGCCATCTCTTCAGCCTACTCATGTTACCTTTTGACTTGTTTTGTGATTAGGAGTTCCAAACGTTGATTTATGTTAAGACTCCTTTAAGGGAAACTTTGCTTCTGTGACCCACCTTTCCAGTTCCTTTTGGACTTTAATTTTCTGCTTTCACTATTTTAAATATTTTATTTATTTATTTGAGAGAGAAAAAGAGAGGCAGATAGAGAGATTGGATACACCGGGTCCTCTAGCCACTGCAAAGAACTCTAGATGCATGCGTCACCTTGTGTATCTGGCTTTACATGGGTACAGCAGAATCAAACCTTAGGCTTGCCGGCAAGTGTCTTAACGGCGATAAGCCTTCTCTCCAGCTCTATTTTCACTGTTTTAAATATTGTCATAAATTCAACAAATTCTTACTGAGAATCTGCTTGATCCCAGGCTCAGTTCTTGATCCTGGAGCTGAGATAAGGGAGGAGTAGGTAGTCTGATACAGCCTGGTTTCCATGGAAACAGGAAGAGGCAGAGTCAAAGGTAAGTGCTAAAGGTCCTGTGAGTTCTTGACAGCCCTGATCTCTCTATGGTGAGGACCGAAGTCTGCTCAGTGTGAATTTGTGAAGAAAGAAAAGGTATGAGGAAGGGGAGGTAGGCAGGACTAATAGGTAAGGAGAAATTCTAAATTCTTTTTTTTTAAATAAATATATATTTTTTATTTATATTATTCTGTTTTTACATTCATAGTATTGGTTCCATTGTTCTCCTCCCCGTCCTCCCACTTTCAAAGGGACCCTCACAATGGGGACTATGGGTCATGCATTTTGAGTTTACTCAAAAGTTCTGGTGGGTAGGCCCCAGTCTCTGTGCATAATGCCCCAACTTGTGACTCTGACAATCTTTTCGCCCCCTCTTCCGCGAGTTTCCCTGAGCCACATTGGGGTCATTTTAGTTCTGCTTCCTTGATGAGGTTTTGGGAGCCTCTGTGTCTCTGGATATCTGGCTTAGTTGGAGTTGGATGTTCTCTGTGTTTATCTCCTTCAGCCTTTTTCTGGTGTTGTGATCGCCTTGAGCGCTGTATTCTTGCCCTTCCCCTGCGTTGTTCTATGGTTTCAGCTGGTGAGGTGTGGTTAGCTGATCCTCCCTTCAGGTTCGTTGTCCACCTGAAAAAAGATAAGCAAATTCTCCAACAGAGAAAGAAGTTAGTACTAGATAGAAGGGATAACCATATGTGTTTTGGAGGGAATTTTATACGCATTGGCTCTCTTCTAGCCCACATTTGGTGGCCTCTAGATCTTGGAGACTGAGCTCATTTTTTGTACATGACTTTGACTTATTTCCCAGTTCCAGCAATGAGTTCCATTCCACTGAGTGGATTTATTAGCCAAATCAAGAGCAGTTGGTTACCCACCATGGCTGTTTGCCACTACTGCACTTGTATGAGCATTACGTCAGATTGTTTCCTGCTGGGTATCTTAGAACTGCAGGTTGTTTGGACCAATGTCAGACATTTTCCCCCAGTTGCTCGTGTAGCACCCTCTGGTACTAGACTAGCTAACTGTCTGGGGACTGACCTTCTTCCAGATTCTGGCCAGGTCTCTCTGTGTTTGGTCTCACACACGTGTGCTGTCTTCGACAGTAGGGTCTTACCATTAACCTTTGGTGGGTCACCAAGTACTCTGACCAAAGTCTGTCTTTTTAGGGAAACCGGGGAAGTGGGGTGGATCTAGCTCGCTCTGTGGGTCCACAGACCTGGGGACCTGGCTGCAAAGGTGCTCCATTTCTGGCTGGCCAGGGGCCTCAGGCAGGTCCGGCGGGACCTTTCAGGCAGTGGCGCCTGCCAAGAGCTTGGGAATCAGTGGTTTCCTTATTTTGCAAATCTACCCCCTCCCTCTGGAAGCATGCAGGAGCCAGCAAACCCTTTAAAAAGGTCCCTTTAACCTTAAGTATTCTTCTCTTTTCTTCCCTGTGAAGTAAGGCGAGGTTAGGTAACTGCCATCTTGACGGGAAGTCCCTAAATTCTTTTTTTTTTTTTTTTTTTTTTTTTTTTTTTTTTGGTTTTGCGAGGTAGGGTCTCACTCTGGTCCAGGCTGACCTGGAATTAACTATGTAGTCTCAGGGTGGCCTCGAACTCTCGGCGATCCTCCTACCTCTGCCTCCCGAGTGCTGGGATTAAAGGCGTGAGCCACCACGCCCGGCTCCTAAATTCTTTTTTAAGGAGTTTACTTAAAGACAAGAATGAAACCAACAGTAGCTAAAAGTACAGTCCAAGCACAGTTTTGTTTTTCCTGATGTGGGGATAGGACAGCGTTTGTGTCAAATGTAGCATTGTGAAATGTGTGAGTCTGTCTCTATTCTTCTCTTCTCTTTTTTCTCTCTTCTCTTCTCTTCTCTCCTCTCCTCTCCTCTCCTCTCCTCTCCTCTCCTCTCCTCTCCTCTCCTCTCCTCTCCTCCTCCTCCCCCCTCCCCCTCTCCTCTCCCTCTCTCCCTCTCCTCCCTCCTCCCCTCCCTCTCCTCCTCTCTCCTCTCCTCTCCTCTCCTCTCCTCTCCTCTCCTCTCCTCTCCTCTCCTCTCTTCTATCACTGCCCTACAGTCGCCTAAGCCATCAGCTTAGTGGAGGGCATCACTGGTTAGCCCAGCATAGGGGAGGGAAGACCATGAGAGGGGCAGGGATATGAACTTGTGCTTGCATCTTCCCAGCTATTTCCTTTGAAAATGTAGTTCAATTATTTGCATTTTTTTTTTTTTTTTTTTTTTTTTTTGAGGTAGGGTCTCACTCTAGCTTAGGCTGACCTTGAATTCACTATGTAGTCTCAGGGTGGCCTCGAACTCACAGTGATCCTCCTACCTCTGCTTCCCGAGTGCTGGGATTAAAGGCGTTCACCACCATGCCCCACCACATCCTTTTTTCCCTTATTATTTAAGGACTTATTACACAAAAGCAAGCTTGGGCTGGTGACGAATTCTCAAGAGTAGATAATGTATGGGCTAACTTTGGGGCTTTCCTTTTCATATTTTCTTGCAATTAATTCAGTTACACTTGGCAACTAAAAAGTGCAGCTGATGGGGCTGGAGAGATGGCTCAGCAATTAAGGCTCTTGACTGCAAAGCATAACAACCAGGGTCTGATTCTCCAGTACCCACATAAAGCCAAATGCACAAAGTGGCACATGCAACTGGAGTCGGTTTAAAGTGGCTGGAGACCCTGGTGGGCCCATATCCTCTCTCTTCCCCCCTCTTTTCCCCTCTTTCTCATTTCTCTCTCTTTCTTTCTGTCTCTCTTTCTACTTACAAATAAATATATAACATATTTTAAAAGTGCAACTGATGCTTTCTGCTCTCAGGAATGTGTTACAGTTGCCCATGATTGAAAGTGCTTTGTATTCAATATTGTTTCACTCTGAAAGGTTTTCACTTTGTACTCCCAATAACTCATGCTCTCCTAAGTCTCTTTTGCTGTTTCTGTCATTTGTGAATTGTGATTACTGTGGACCTAAAGTCTCACATCTCACCTTGTGAGTGGATTATACTATTTTGTTCATATTAGCATTTTTTCCTAATATATCTTTTCTTTCCCCTAAGCCATTGTGGTTTAGGAGTTTCTGTAGCAAGCACTGTGTACTGCTCATACTTTTGTAAAACACGTCAAAATTACTGCTTGTAAGGTATGCAACCTCACCCTTGATTTAATCATAATGATTTTAAGCTTAACAATAGTGTGTGTTTATGTAATTTATCGTGTTTTCTTGGATTGATTGGGTTTTTATTTCTCCTATTTGGTCAGTTAATTCTTATCATTTAATGACTTTTGATACAAACAGCATCTAAAATTTGATTCTGAATGTCTTCCTCAATATTTCTTTGTTTTATTTACCAAGTTAGGGTCTCTTCCTTAAACCCAGAGCTCCCAGATTTGGCTCTTCCAGGGAGCCAGCTTGATCCAAGAGTCCCATCTCCACCCCTCCCTCTCTGGGATTAAAGGGAGGCTGCTTCCCTCCTCAGCTGGCATTTATGTTCTGAGCATCCTACCTGTGGTCCTCATGTTTTCTAAACTCTTCATATACTGGGCCATCTTTCAAGCCAGCTCATTATAATTCTAAGGGGGCTGGAGAGATGGCTTAGAGGTTAAGGCACTTGCCTGCAAACCCAGGTTCAACTCTTCAGGACTCACGTAATCTAGATGCACAAGGTGATGCATGTGTAGAATTCATTTGCAGTGGCTGGAGGCCCTGGCCTGCCCATTTTCTCTTGCTCTCTTAAATAAATAAATACATAATATTTTTTAAAAGAACAGTGAAAACGGAGAGTTGATCCAGGGAGTAGGCAGCAGGCACTCAACAGTACCTATGAGGATCCTTGTCACCCACCAAGGTTGTGGGAATCTTTGGTGCATCTCTCCCGGTAGAAAAAATCACCTGATTTTACCTCCTGTCGATTCAACCTCATGGTGTAGAGAGCCTGCAGTCCACTAAGTCCAGTTTGTCTATACTGTTAGGAAACAGGGGCCATCTCATGGAGCTGTTGCTAGGGCTGATACCTCTGCGGGTTTTTCACGGGCAACTCAGACTAAGTTTTACAAGAGGAAAAAATAACAAGAACAAAATATACAGTTTTACAATAGTTTTGAACCAAGATATATAATTTTTGTATAGAAATACCATTTTTTAATCCAGCCAACTTATTTGTCAAAGGAGTTTAGCTTTATCAGAAAAGAAAGAAGAAATGGAGTGGCAGAATAATTGTAGAATAGCTTTGTTTAAAGACCTAGTGATCATTCAGAATTGACAAAGGAATTTGGTTTTATACTATATTTAAAAGTAGAATTATGACAGCTTATATCAAGATGTCAGATTTCTGGGACTCATATAATGTATCTAATAGGTGTTTTTTGGACTTCAGGGTCCTCTGGAAATCTAAAAGTTAGCTTTATACTAAAACAAAATTTTTGAGCATATAAAAAGTCTAAAATATTTACCTAAATAGAATAATTATAAAATAGAAACCATGTAAAAATGCTGGAGAAGTAGTTAGTAAAGTGCTTATATCAGAAGTGTGAGGACCCAATTTGATCCCCAGTATCCATGTAAAATGCCAGGCATGGCCTTCCATGTCTGTAATTCCAGTGCCTGGAAGGCAGAGGAGGGTCTCTGGAGTTCATTGGCCAGCTAGTCTAGAGTAATTGTTGAGCTTAAGGCCAGTAAGAGACCCTGTCCCAAAAGAGTTGGGTAGTGTTCCCACACACATACCCCAAACCACAAAAATTCTTTTTAAAAAGACATATTGTGGTATAATTGATATGCAATGAATCATAAGTGTTTAAAGTATACTGTTTAATCATTTTGACATATTTACACATGCAGTAAACCATGGTCACAATATAGAGGCAGCAATCATATCCATCACTCTTAGATGTTGGAATACCACCTTCATTTCCTTCCCAGATCCAGCCTCCATCATGGAAATCCACTGCACTATGCCTTGTCACTATAGAAAAAAAATTGCATTTTCGAGAATTTTATATAAACAGAAAAACACATTATATAGTTAATGTACTCACTTTGTCCAACTTCTCACTTCTACAGAATTATTTTGAGATTTATCTATGTTGCAGTTTCCTGCTGAGTATCATCCCATTGTGTAAATATTTCTCAGTTTATTTTTTTATAGCCTCCCATCGTTTGTTTTTATTGAGACATAACATTTGTACATCTTTATGGGCTTATATTATGGTAATTAAATACACTCATACAATGTTTAATAAGCAAAGGCCATATGCACGGTGGCCTCTTGAGCCATTAATCATACTGCTTGCTGTAAATTTCATATTCTTCTGTCATTTGAAATGTGTCATAGATTGTTTTAGCATATTGATGCACACAATGAACTTCTCCCATCCCCATACACTCCCCAGCCTCGACTGACATCTATTCTATTCATCCTTCTATGAGGTTGACTGATTGATTATAAATGATTAATAAAATGTCCACCAATGAATGAGAACATGGGGTATTGGCCTGTGTCTGACTGGTTTTACTTAACATGATAACCTGTTCCATCCCATGTTGCGCAAATAAAGGTTCATTATTTATAAAAAATATTTTAATTGTTTATTTATTGAGAGAGAGAATGGGTGCACAAGGGCCTCTAGCCACTTCAAATGAACTCCATGTGCATGCACCACCTTGTGCATCTGGCTCTATGTAAGTACTGGGGAAGTAACCCTGGGTCTTTGGACTTCTTAGGCAAGCACCTTAATCACAAAGCCATTTCTCCAGCCCAAAGTATATTCTTTATGTGGCTGAACAATGCTCTATTTTGAATGTATAAATCATGCTTTCTTTACTCACGCTTCCACTAATAGAAGCTATGTTGGTGACTCCCACATTGATTATTGTGAACAGAGCTAGAGAAAGTGTGTTGGGTATAGTGAGTTCATCATTTGGATAGATACTGAGAAATGGGATCGCTGAGTCATATGACAGTGCTATTTTGAGTTTTCTGAGGCATTTTCATATTCTTTTCCATAATGCCACAATAAGAATTCCACCAATCATAGATAAGAGTCTCCCTTCCTCACAGCCTTACTGACATTCATTTTTCTTTTGTTATTAGTTATATATATAGTATGAATACAGCCATGATGGTACCATCATTAGCCTTCTCCCTGTCCTCCCCCCATGGGTAATGTGGGTCTTGCATTCTGGAGGTAGCCATCAGTTCTGTGGGAGAGGCAATGACTCTGGGCATAATGACCCAACTCATAGCTCTAACAATATTTCCTCCCCCCTCTTCTGCGAATTTCCCTGAGCCATGTTGGGTTCATTTTAGGTCTATTTCAGTGATGAGGTGTTGGGAGCCTCTGTGTCTCTGGATCTCTAATTTTGTAGGAGTTGAGAGTTCTTTGTGTCTATCTCCTTCACCCTTGTGCTGGTACTAAGTTCACCAAGAAAGCAGCACTCTTGCTCATTTCCCCTATAACTCTATGGCTTCAGCTGGTGCCCTGGTGAGGTGCAATGGGTTGATTCTCTCCTCAGGTTCTGCATCCCTCTGAAAAAGAGAAGCAAATTCTCCAATGGAGAGTAAGGTCAGTACAAGATACATGGATAACCATTATTATTTTAGAGAGATTGTAATAGGTGTAGGCCCTCTTGTATCCCACTTTTGGTGGGAGCTTGATATTGGAGAGCAGGCTTGTTTTTGGGTATGGATGTGACTTGTTTCCCTGTTTCAGGTATGGTTTCCATTCCACTGAGCGGATCTGTTAGCCAAAGCTCGAGCAGTGGGTTACCCACCATGGCTGTGTGCCACCACTAAACTTGCATCACAGCAGGTTGATTGTGCTGAGCAGCTTAGACCACAAGGTGCTTAGACAGATGTTGGTCATTTTGTTGTTGGTGTGGGGGGTCTGATCTGTCCATTGTTGAAAGTAGGGTAATGAAGCTCCAATTACTGATACATTGGGAACTATCTTTCCCTTTATATCTATTTGATCCACTGGGCATTGGGCATAGTTATATTTATTTATACTTTTGGTTTTCTTTCAGAATTAATACTTTATATTAAAAAATGAAAAGAAACAAAGCCTGCTTTATGAGTATAGCTATTATTGCTCATTTAAAAATATTTTATTTTATTTATTTATTAGAAAGAGAGAAAGAGGCAGCTAGAGAGAGAATGGGCACACCAGCACTTTCAGCCACACGCACCACCTTGTGCATCTGGTTTATGTGGGTACTGGGGAATTGAACTTGGGTCCTCAGGCTTCTCAGGCAAGTGCCTTAATCAAAAGTATCTCTTCTGCCCTAGTGCTTACTTTTGATTGACATTGTGTGATACATCTTTTTCCTATCCTTCTCTTTAATCTATTTATCTTTACCACTGAGGTAAATCCCATGCAGGCAGTATGAGTAAATCATTTTTTGGTATATGTACACAGATGAGCCCATGCATGCAGAGTCCAGAGGTGGATGTTGGGATGTCTTCCTCTCTTGTTCTGTTTCCTGGAGACAATGTTTCTTTCTGACCCTTGAGTGGCTGACCAGCAGCCCCTAGTGATTCTCCAATATCTGTCTTCCTCTATATAACAGAGGGGGCCACTCCCAGCTTTTTATGTGGGTGCTGGGAATCAAGTCAGGCCCTCATGCTAGCACAACAAGCACTCACTGAGCCAGCGTCAGGCCTTTTATTTTTAAAATACATTTGGCCAGTCTATGTTCTTTTTTATTGATTTGCAAGCAGAGAGTGCTAGAGAGACAGAGAGAATGGGCTTGTCAGAGTCTCCACCACTGCAAAAGAACGCTAGATGTCTATGCTACTTTGTGCATCTGGCTTTATATGGGTACTAGGGAATCAAAGCTGGGTTGTTAGGCTTTGAAGACAAGCACCTTAACTACTGAGCAGTCTCTCTAGCCCATCAGTCTATGTTTTTTAATTGATGGAACTATTGAAAATGAGAGTAAAAACACAGACTATCCTCTTCAGTGCGGAGCAGGCTCCAGCAACTGTGTGGCTCAGGAGCCAAGGCTATTATTATAGATAGACAAGGTTATCTGCCATTCTATTCACTGGATTCTGCTTGTCATATGCTTATGGTTAGTCATTTTCTATCCTGCTAAGGCTTCTCTTTCCTGCATCTTCTGGTTGAGTTCATCCTTTCCTTTCTAGGGCAAGGGAAGTCTGGCGAATCCCCTGCATTTTTGAATCTCTATGATAAGCTCCTTCCGTTTGGATGATTCATTTTGCTTGGTAGTATTCTTGGTTAGCTCTCTGTTGATTATGTCATCCCATTCTGTTCTGGCTGGTGTGGTTTGTGCTGTAATTCTAACGGGACTTGACACCTTTATTTTGGTCTCTTTGTCCTGTACTTCTTCTATAATAATAGGCTTTGGTTGAATCTAGTTGGAATCCTTTAACCTTTTATATCTGGATAGCCATATCTTTTTGAAGATTCATGATTTTTTTAGGCTACTATTTTATACAAAGTGGTTCTAATGCCTCTCTTTGCTTTCTGGAATTGTTATAATGCAAATGTTTTGTTCCAGGGAGCTGGGGTTCAGGAACAATGCTCAAACCCCAAGCACTAACTTCATGTCTGCTTTTAACCAAAGAATTGGATAAACCAGACTGAGAAAAAAATGATTTTTAAACCATCACATTTTAATTCACAAATATCACAGATAAGAGGGGGAGAGAAAGGGAAGTGGCCAGGAAGAGGGAGAATTCACCACGTGGTTGTGGAAGAACAAACGTGGCCCTGGAAACAAAAATGGGAACAGGAATTTTTCTTTAAAAAGTATGTGCTTCTAAACGAATTAAAAGGCCATAAAAACAGTAACAAAGAAATATCCCTTCCCACCCTGGCAGCCCTGGGGGAGAGACAGTCTTATTGGGTGCAGGAGAGCCAGGGGTGGAGTTGTGCGCAGCCCACGAGCCAGAGTACAAAATTTTGAGTGAGGGCTCCAGAGGAGACGGGCACACCTGCATCAGGTATGTCAGCGGATCAGATCGGCCTAGGCTCAGAAAAGGGGTCCACCCACACCTGGGTAGGGTGTGTGCTCCAGAGAGATTTGATTGGATGTGATGAGTTCTGCAACTGAGGAAGTGGGGCCCGGGGGATGACTGAAGTAAGGTTCCTCCTTGTGAGCCTGTTCCCTGTCTAATGGTCTGAACCAAGGCTGTCAGGTTATCTCCTCTCAGTTTGTTGGCTTATTTATGTCACATATGGCTTGTAAAGTTTCTTAAAAAGATGTGACTCAGTTACTACAAAAGTCCTGTCCTCAAGTTCAGACGTATTCCTTTCCACTTGTTCTTATCACTTGTAAAAGCTTTCATCTCACTCATTTGAAATTTTTCTCATTTCTTTGGGCTCTTCACATGCATTTTCTTTAAGCCCTTTCCAAGGTCTCCTACTGCTGGAGAAGGACTTTGGAGTTGCCCCGTTGTGTAGATGTCTGACCCTCTGTTATGACATACATTTCCTCCAAATTTATGAAGTTTTGATGTAAACGTGTATGTCATTTGGGTGGGTGGTTTGGTTGTAGAAGAGAAAGATGACAAGCATAGTCTTTCATTGTTTGGCTGATGTTAGCAGTTCAGGGAGGGAGTTGCATGGTTTGGCACTGTACATGGGTCTTCTCAAGGCACATGCTTCTAAGCTACCCTGGGACTTACGGCAGTTAATGCCACATCTCAGAAGTATGTGATATGGAGACAAACGTCCTATGGTCCCGCAAAGAAAGGGAAGCCTGGTGGTACAGTGCTAGCTGCCACAGTCTCTGGCCACTGGATGTGAGAGAGTACTGATCCAGGGTTCTGAGGAGAAATGTGGGAAATGCCTTGATCTGTGGGATGAGTGCAGGCACTGATAATTAAGTCTATAAGGTTTTGGACCATAAAGGGACTTTCCCAAGGCTCCATGGGAGATTGCAGATGATATGTGGTACAGACAAGCACAACTGGAGGTCTTCCCCAGTACTTGATGTGGGTGTCATTTAGACTGGTGACTCTCTTCTACTCAATGAGGTTCACACTAACCCCCAAGACTTTGAACTCCATCAAGGGTCTGGCTACTGGTCCCTAAGTTAAGATGCTATCTATCGCAATCGTTTCATTTATAGGCGTTTGGGCAGGTCCAAAGCGAGGACCTTCTTTGTGGCAAACCAGTTGCTTTTAGACCAACCAGCACATCAGGTTTAAGGCCTATATATACAGTGGAAGTCTCCCACAGTTAGGACCCGGGGTGTGTTGTTACTGCTTTCCCATTAACTGACAAGGTTGGGGTCCAGGGCTGAAGTTCTGAATGGCTTTGTTCTTTACAACTGTCCATGTTCTAGCATTCAAGGTACCTCTACACAGCCATCTTGATTCCTCCTTCACAAGACATGATGGGACAATGGTCTTTATAACAGAAATAACCTGTCATCATTTTCTATTAAGAGAAGATGAAGGAGCTGGAGAGATGGCTTAGCTCTTAAGGCGCTTGCCTGCGAAACCTAAGGACCCTGGTTTGATTCCCCAGGACCCACGTAAGCCAGATACACAAGGTGGTGCATGTGTCTGGAGTTTCTTTGCAGTGGCTAGAGACCCTGGTGTGCCCATTCTCTCTAGTAAATAAATAAATACAATATTTGTTTCTTTTCTATTGACAGCTTCCATAATTATAGACAAAAAAACCATGGTAATTCCCTTCCCCCCACTTTCCCCTTTGTAATTTTTTTATTTTTGTTGTTTTTTATAGAGCAGATTAAGCTGCCATTTAAACACAGGTCAAGCTTTAGATTTGTACCATGGCACCTTTGATATCTTCTCAGTGTCTAGAAAACCCTATAAGTGATTTGTCAGCTTGACCTCACAGAAAGTCCCATCACTCAGCGGCTTTGAGAACTCTTGTCTATGTACTATGGCTAATTCTCCTCTTTTGGAACCAGACCATTTTTATGTTAGAAATATCCATCAACTCTTTTAGTAAAGTACATCTCAGTTAATGACTTCTTTATTCTTATATCTGACCTTTTTACAGCTTATAAAACTAAAATGCCAGAGTGTATAGTTACTGATGCTTACTTAGAATTGACCTAGACCTGTCATAACTATTATGTAGTTTAGTCTAACATTTTACTGAAAAAGATTATTCTTTCTCCACATTTATTTATCAGTATTTATCCTATTGATATATCCCTAACAGTTACCAAAATTGCTCATGGAAATCACTGGGCATTAAACTAAGCGAGAGCTCTATGAAATTAAAAACACAGACTTTGTTCATCAGAATACCCAGTTGCTCAATCAAGTCTTGTCTATTTAATATTTTCCCAAGTTATATAAACCTTGAAGACTATGTAGAGAAATGCTATGTAATTAGAGTGTTCATGTATTTTAAGCCAGGCTGACCACATGCAAACAACTAAAAGTTTTTGTTTTTTTTTAAATGTTTGGCTTCACCATCTTCCTTTAGACGACAGATCTGATGGCTCCAAGCAATCTTAGCCCTAACTCTGTAATTCCCGAGGTGTGAGTCACAATTAAAATGAGGCTGAACATTTTCACACTTCAAAGCAGGGCTAAGTAAAGGAAAAAAAGGTCAGTGTTAGGCTTCTTGTGCAGGTTTAAGTTAAAAATCTTTCACAACTTCATACCTAGTTCAATAGGGAGCCACTTTTCAGGTGGAAATTTCATTTACAAATACATTTAACACAGCCAAGAGAATGTCCCAAACAGCCATACTTTGGAGATTTATCTAACGAATCAGTCCTTGTAGCATATCCCAATGGATGTAGATGTTTATATAGTGCAAAGTGCACCCTTCATGCCCATTCAACCTCAGGGCATTCCTGAGAAATCGCCCCCACACCGACTTCCAAAGCTCACTCTTCTTGCTTCAAACACTGCCACCTTCTAAGAGAAGGAAAAGTGTGCATTACTCTTACCTAAGGCAAGTGGAAGAGGTGTGAATGATCATAGGACCATCATTAGCCTCATTGCCAGAGGAAGAAGACAGTCTGCATTAATGGGGTTGAGAACAGAAGGAATGGCTCCTGCCAGTCTGTTTCTTCTCCATTCATAAGCATCTTAATTTCTCTGGAGGAGAAGGCTCCATGAGTCCTCGGAGCACCCTGGGAAAGGTTAAAGGGAGAGCTGCAGTTTTCCATTCCATCACAAAAAATCTGTCCCTGACCCAAGCCAGGATTCCAAGAACACCCTGTCCTGGCTGCTTCGGCTCAGCTCTAGCAAGCATTGGTTGTGCTGGTGATAGGGGAATGCTGACAAGCTCGCAGAGATCTCCATCTAACCAGTGTCTGAAGTCAAACTGTATTCATGGCAAGATGGAACGCATTAAGCCTACGGAGGCTATGGAACAAAGCTTATAGATGTAACAGATCCAATCTAGTTGCTTTCATTTCATGCATGCATTCAAGCATCTTTTGCATTTCTTTCCTTTTACCTAGGCCTGGCTGAGGCAACCTATAATGACAAAATTACCTTAATATTAGCAAAAGGTCAGAAGAGAAAAAACATGAGGCAGAGAGCTGAGAAGCACTGGCATGCTAACTATGTAATTGTAGTTTAAGAACTGCCCTAAATATTCACAAGAACCCTGTCAGTTAGACATGCTGATCAAATGACATGACTCAACAGAAGGCCATATGAGGGTATCCTGAGCTCAGTTCCATTAAAGAGCTCGAGGAACTCATGCCAAGGAAAAGTGGGCAGTCCTGGAATCCCCCACCCTACCAGAACTACTTGGTTCAGACGGATTCAAGAATACAAGGCCAGGCAGTGGGGACACACGAGAACAGGACTCCAAGACCTGTGCAAAGCCTTATATGAGAAAAAAAGTTGGCAAAGAGAAAGACTGAAGAACCCCTGGCAGAGAAGTAAAACAGACTGGTACTCTTCTGAGTATCCAAAGGGACTGAGGCTTATTGTACTTCTAACACATTCCTTCCTGAGTGGAGGTTGCTACCGTAGTAGTAAAATGCCCTTTGAACCTAGTATTCACCACGTAGGGAAGAGGTTTTCCAATAGCACTTCAGTTCAGGGATGGTCAAAGACCTCTCACCCTTGTCCCCACAGGTCCTTTGTCATCCAGCAGATCCCAAGCAGCAATCTGTTCATGGTGGTGGTGGACAGCAGCTGCCTGTGTGAGTCCGTGGCTCCCATCACCATGGCACCCATTGAAATCAGGTATATCCTTTTTGTATGCAGATCCAAGCACAACTGCTGAGCCCCGGTAAGGGTTGGAAGTGACAGTAAGGACACCAGAGGGAGAAATAGCAAAGAGGGGAGGGTGACTGACATCCTTTCCACTGGGTAGAGGGAGAAGTTGTTAAGGTACTTTATGGCCGGCCGAGTGGTGACCTCTGAAATTCAGACTGGGGAAAAAGTCATCCTTGGAGATGTGCCTTAACTACAGTCAACATAATGAATCCCTCAAGTGTGAGCGTCTGAAGGCTCAGAAGATCAGAAGGCGTCCAGAATCCTGCCATGGCTTCCATCCTGAGGTGAGTGGGAGAAGTGTTCTTATTCTCGTTTGGTCCAACAGATTGACAAGGGGAATCTAAAAATAACCACGGACCTACAGCTAAGAAGTTTATTCCCTTTCAGGAGGGCAGAAAAGAACTACGTAAAAGCTCAGCATGGTTCTCGGCGTCTAGCCTCTCAGTGCTTTCTTCCTCTCTTCCTGTTACATCATATATGTTACTTACGATCCTTCCTCAGATGATGTACTATAATTTTATTGAATACAATGGGGCTCTCTCCTTAACAAACCTGCTCTAAATTAATGCTAAGATTAATTCCCCGTGCTTATGTCTGATATCCTTTTGTGTACAAGAAACCCACTGAAAACATCATTATTGGTATTGAAGTCATCGGTGATGACAGTTAATTAGCCTCATGCAGGCATGCCATTAGAAATGGAACCCTAAGGTGATGTCAAGGGAGCACTGAACTTCATCCTGATGCACGTGAATTTACAGAAAACACCTCCTGCAATGGCATCATAGGTAAAACATTTTAGACCTAAAAATATAAGTTTACAAATCAAATCTGCTTCCATCACCAAGGTAAAAAGTCAACCGGAGCCATGACTACAGGGAGGTTGGAACCCATTCTTAAATACCACCACATCCATCTGAGTGGTGATATTTTCACATAACTTTAATGTCGCATAGGTTGTCTACATTATAAGATAGTAAATGCAGTATAATTCCCATAAGGTGAAGTTTCATAGAAACATTTGTTCTGTAGTCAAAGAATAACTGAGTAGCAATGAATTATATGAATATTGCTGAAAAGACCTTTACAAAACTTGAATGGGCTGGAGAGATGGCTTAGCAGTTAAGGCACCCATGTAAGCCAGATGCACAAGGTGATGCATGCATATGGAGTTTGTTTGCAGTGGCTGGAGTCCCTGGTATGCCCACTCTCTCTCTCTTTCAAATAAATAAATAAAATAAAAATGAAAATGATCATCTCTAGTAAAAGCCACAATATAAAACCCTTTCAGATGAAGCTGGGTGTGATAGCTCACACCTATAATCCCAGCACTTGCATACTTAGACAAGCATTTCATTAGAGTAAAAGCTACCAGTTAGCAAGGTAATTTATTTTGGGGGCTGGATATCAGATAAACCTACAAAAAGGTTTTTCTTTGACTTTCTGGAATACTGAGGAAAAAAACTTTTTTATACCTTAGAGATTTAAGTAGTCTTACATGGCAAAATAGTAACTTCATGGGGAATTCCAGGGACGAGGGATGCCTTACTGAGTAAGGCCATAAAACCAATAAAGAGACCGTTCAAAGTGATGTGTGGACTCAGGACATAAGGGATCCAGGCAGGGAGACCCCTAGCTCTAGCCATCATAGGAAAAGCACTATTTAGCTTGCAACTGCCCTGTTGGTACCTTTACCATGAACACAGGTAAATTCCACTGGCTAGTAGAGACATATTTAGTAGCCTTCCATGCAGTAAAGAAGAGATGAGAAAATGAATGCCAATAGAGAGACTAGCATCATAAAATGGAGCATAAAAGAAGTTGGCAAAATTACCACAGTTAGCAGATGAGATAGCACATGCAAAACCTTCCGTGGTAGAGTCCCTTCACTGTGATCTTTTACTCACAGCTCAGTGGTAAAACTATTTTGCTTTGATAATATGATCACGGCAGACACCTGTTACAATAGCCTCTTGAATATTCTACTTACTAATTTTCAAAAGCAACAGGATAGTTTGTACACTGACAACTGAAATCCGAGGTTCTGGTTATAACTTGAGACGTAGACAAACCAATATTCTTGCATCGTTGGGGTCGCAGACACTTTATACAGACTTCTCGAATCTGAGAACTAATCAATGTGGAATTTGTAAAGTTTAATATAAACTCAAACAAAGGTGGACAGAGAGGTCAGTCAGAGAGGGCACTACTGCATGAAGACCTGAACGTCATCCCCCAAACGCACCTGAAAAAAGCCAGATGTGGAGCGTGCACTTGTAAGAGTAGTGCTGGGGAGGTGGAGAGACATCTCTGGGGCTCACTGGCCAGCTAGGCTAGCTTACTTGGCAAGTTCCAGGCCAATGAGAATATATAGACAACATCTGAACAATGACTCCCAGAGGGGTCCTCAGGCCTCCATACAACCCCCCAAAAGTATACCATGGAATCCATTTGCTCTAACCCACTCTTGCTTTTCCCATAGGAGAACGCAAGGGAGTGTGGGGGTGCCTCGAGTCTCCACTCCCAGAGGGCCCTGCTTCTGCTCCCTCTGCTCCTGACACTCCTCTCCAGGTGACACGGGCTGAGGTGTTCTCTTGGCATGCTATAAATCATGGATAAACTGTGAACCAAAATATGGTGCGACATAGAAGACATAAAATATAGTCTAACCATCAGCATCTCATGGTTTTAAACTGTGTGTGATATAAACTCTTAAAAGACATGTTGACAAAAAAGTTATCTTTTTACTTTGCCAGTCATGCAAATGTGAGTTTGCCACATGATCACTCACTCCATCAGAAATGGGGCAGCCAGGGGTAGGTGGTGTCCCTTCTGCTTGAAACCCATGGAACTAATTTAAAACTGTGTACTTTTTAAATAAAGTATATTAAAATCATAATCTCCTTGTTTGGAATTTATCATCATTTTATGGGCTGGAAAAGCAATCTGAAAAAAAAAATACATGAGTGGAAAAAGTCACCCATCCCAGGAACCAGTCAAGATGGTGTTGGCAGTGAGTATTCCCTAAAACAGATTTTAGATAAATAGTTAGCAGTTGTTTAGATGTTCCCCTCAATTATAAAAATATTTGTAGAAGTAAATTAAACCATCTACTACATGAGGAGATTTTATTAACAGAATCCCAAGTCTGTTGAATTTGACATCAAGCGTAATCATAATTTGGAGAACACACATTCCCAGGCTATCCAAGTGTTAACTGTTTAAAGATAGAAAGAAGTCATAAATCTGAAGAACTTCTTTTGAAAAGACTTGGAGGAAACCAAGAATGACCACGAGAGACTCTCAAGCTTGTTCTTCAAGCCTTAGGGCCTTTCCCCATAAATAAGAACTGAAACCACACCTCGAATTTTACAAAGGGACCCACAGTCATTCCTAAAACATGGGATCCTCAACCAAAGAAAACAGATTCCATTGGTCCTCCGTAGTCAAATGCAGAGAGGGACTGGGTGAAGAAAAGCCTCGCCCTTTAGACTGGATATCTGAGAGTCATGTGTAGCAGGTCCCTTCAAATTCAAGAAAGGGACATGCCATCCTGTTGCTATTTCAGAAGAACGGACACTGTCATACAGTCCTCCTTCTAATATGGTCCATGTCCTTATGGGAACAACACGGACACACATAACTTACTGACTTGAATAGTTTTCAATATAGCAGCACTACTTTCACAGGCAAGAGGGTAGCCACGATGGGGTTATACAATTGTGACTATACATGTTGTTCTCTAAGTTAATGAATACATCCATTTATTGGCCATAAAAATACAATTTTTATACTTACATGAAGTAAGTAAAGTGTAGCTTTTAACAGACACAGTATCACATGATCTACTGCCCTCCACTATGATTCTCAGGAGTCGGCAGAGAGAGAGGTCAAGCATATTACATCACAGTGCATCCAATTTTCTGTTAATAATGCAAATACTATGTTACAATTTTGCTCCCTATACCATTCTACATAGCCATCTTGGGGCTGGAGAGATGGCTCAGTGGTTAAGGCACTTGCCTCCAAAACCTAATGACCTGTGTTTGATTCTCCAGTACCCACATAAGCCAGATGCACAAAGTGGTACATGCATTTGGAGTTCATTTGCAATAGCTAGAAGCCCTGGTGTGCCCATTCTCTCTCCCCCATTTATCTCTCTGCTTGCAAATAAATAAATAAAATAGTAAAGAAATAGCCATCTGACGTCATTGTTATGACATTGTTTATGACATAAAGGTAGCATAGTAGAGTTCCACCATCCTTTATGACATTGTCAATCACATCCCTATGGTGTCCTATTCCAATGACATCCCCAAATAACTGGACATTCCATATGTCTAGCTGGCTTGCAAATTATTTTCTCCAACTTACTATGTGCCTGGTACGACTCTGCACCCTCTCTTCCCAAACATTTCCTTTCCACTGAGTCAGCGTCTCCAGCCACCCCCATGATGTCCTTTAGCCCATGGTTCTGTGTGTCTTAGGGCCTTTTCTGTTCACTATTCTCATGTCCTCTTAGCTCCCATTTTCATTCAGGTCCTTGCCATTGAGTCTGGCTAACAGGACATACTCACTGGTCTCCAGCCTTCCACTTATAGCAACTACTCATACTGTGGTCACCCACTGTAGGCAAAGCAATTTTTCTAAAACAAATATCTGATCATAAGCTTGCCCCATGTGATTACAGCAATAACACACAGAGATACCCTATCAAGTCCCCTCGCTTCTCCAAGTGCTCTCTGTGTGTGTGTGAACATCATTTGGGAAGCTTTAAAGAATCTCAGCTTTGAAGCCAGGCATGGTGGTGCATGCCTTTAATCCCAGCACTTGGGAGACAGAGGTAGGAGGATCACTGTGAGTTTGAGGCCACCCTGAGACTACAGAGTGAATTGCAGGTCAGCCTGAGCTAGAGCGAGACCCTACGTCAAAAAACTGAAAACAAACAAACAAACAAACAAAAATAAACCCCACAAACCTCAGCTTCTTAGAAACAGGAGTCAGGCATTATACTTAAAAAAAAAAAAAAAAAGAAGAAGAAGAAACTCTTCAGGGGTTGGAGAGATGGCTTAGCGATTAAGGCACTTGCCTATGAAGCCTAAGGACCCAGGTTCGACTCCCCAGAACTCACATAAGCCAGATACACATAGTGGCATATGCATCTGGAGTTTGTTTTCAGTGGCTAGAGGCCCTGGCACGCCCCCCCCTTTTCTCTCTTTCCCTCTAATAAATTTAAAACATTTAAAATTTTTTTAAAGAAAACGAGGACTCAATCACTAAAGTGCTTGCTGCTGATCTGACTTCAGAATCTCAACAACCATGTAAATGCCAGGAGGACATGGTGGCCTGCCTATAATTCTAGTGCTCAGCAAGTGGAGACTGGGTTATCCGCAGAGCAAGTTCAGTGGCTAGACTAGCTGAATCAGTGATCTCTGGGTTCAAGCAAGACTCCTTATCTCAATATATAAGATGCAAACCAACTTGAACCTCCAGCCTCCACTCACACTTATATATGCGCCCCAAACAACACACACACACAACACACACACACACACACACACACACACACACACACACCTTGATTCCTTAGGACTAGAAACCATGCCTTTGCATTTTTTTCATGCTTTCTAGGTGTCAGTCATGTCCAACCTTTTGACATTGTTAACAGGATATTCTCATAGAGAATGGGCACAACAAGGCCTTTAGCC
Source organism: Orientallactaga sibirica (assembly GCA_036365145.1). NCBI lineage: Eukaryota > Metazoa > Chordata > Mammalia > Rodentia > Dipodidae > Orientallactaga > Orientallactaga sibirica. The sequence continues at coordinate 3,411,953 of JAEOAD010001317.1, forward strand.
ACTGCAAATGAACTCCAGATGCATGTGCCACCTTGTGCATCTGGCTTCACATGGGTACTGAGCAATTGAACCCAGATTGTTAGGCGTTACAGGCGAGCACCTTAACCACTCAGCAATCTTTCCAGCCCCTACAATTTTCTATCATTCTACATTTTTGGCTATCCTTAGCCACATAAGGCCAGTGAGTAATGGGTAGGACATGTCTTCTGGATGATAACACTTGAAACCAAGTTTGAGAGTCATTCAATCTATGGGTCCAACAGAGTCCTGGCTCTGGGCTCTGCTAACCTCACTACCACCACCATGTGCTGCACGGGCTCATGCTCATTACATTACTGGTTTACACTCCTTCCGCCCCTTGACTCAGGCCCATTATGACCCTGTGCTGCCTGGACTAGAAGGCTCAATCTTGGTCTTGATAGGAATGCCCCTTCTCTGTTCCAGCTCCTCTCAGACATCCATCCCTCAGAGGTACCCAGGGAACTCAGCTCTTCCCATGCAGCCCTAACTCTCTGGCTTGGCTTTTTCTTATACACCAGTATCTACTCTAGAAGGATTTTTAGGATTTTATCACTGTACTGTAGCTCTAAGACAGCAGGGACTTTCCTGACACCATTAATAGCTTATCTCCAGCTCAGAGAACAGAGACTATATAGTAACAATAAAATTTGGGCTGAAGAATTGCTTAGTGGTCAAGGTGCTTGCTTGTAAAGCCAAAGGACTCAGATTCGATTCCCCAGTACCCATGTAGGCCAAATGCACAAGATATCACATATTTCTGGAGTTCGTTTGTAGTGGCTAGAGGCCCTAATATGCTCATTCTTTCTCTTTCTCTCTCTGCCTCTTTCTCTTTCAAATAAATAAATGAATAAAATACTTTTTAAAATAAAAGTCGTGAACTATATGACACACCTAGTTGCAGATATTTCCTGAGAACTGACTCTACCCGGTGCTATTTAAAGTACTTTAACTCATGGGGTCCCCATCATAATGTAATTTAGTAAGTAAGTCCATGTAGTAGACAGAGAAATGGTGGCACAAGAGGGAAAGCAATGTTCCTCACCGCATGGCTGGAAATGACAGAGCTGGGGTTTGAAGACAGCATCTGGGCACCATTGAAAATAACTCTGTACAGGTCCCCAGAATTGGGAAAATTGACTAAGAAGCTAGATAACAGAGCAAAATCTGTAGTGCTGCTATTTTTAAATGCATTTGGGCAAATGTCATATGAAAAGCAAAAGTATTGACTTAACCATGGTCCACAAGGTCCTATGCAATCCATCCTCACGCCTTCCATTTCTGATTTCCTCCTTGCATTCAAGCCACACGGTCTCTCTGCTGCTCAAATATCCCAGTGGGAGCCCACATTTGCACTTGCCATTCCCAACTTGGGGTGCTCTTTATCCTCCTGGTACGGGGGGGGGGCACTTCCAGTCTGTCCTCGGAAGACAGCTGTCCCTGCCCTCCTGTTCACAGAGGCTCTATCTAGCTTGCTCTTCCTCCATTCCAGCTCTTCGGGAAGCTCTCTCTCAGAGTTGTCTGTTCCTCGCCAAGAGAAGACAAGCATAGAGAAGGCAGAGCTAGTGTTGATTCTTCCACCACAGTGCTCCTAGCTCTGGGAAGACAGGCAGAAGCAGAGCAGAGCCTCGATGAGCTTTCAGCAAACGAGAAGGCAAAAGCAGTCAGGAAGAGGAATCCCGCAGGCACGCAGCAAATGCGCCCCGCGGTGGGCAGGTGGGCAGGTGGGTAGGTGTGGTGCTGGCATGGCAGTTTCCACACAACAGAAGAGGGTGAGGGGCAAGCAGTCCAGGTGTGGCTGTCATTTAAAGATTTAAAGTAGATTTCAATTTTTGTGTGGGGGCTACAGAGATGACTTCCTGTGCAAACATGAGGGCCTGAGAACACCAGAGTTGGAATCTGCTGATCCCACATAGACAGCTGAACATGGCCACCGCACCCCGAAAACCAAGTTGTGGTGGTTTGAATGTAAATGCACGTCCCCCATAGCCTGAGGTATTTTTTAAATTAATTAATTTAATTAATTAATTTATTTATTTGTTTATTTGAAAGAGCGGGGGAGAGAGAGAGAGAGAGAGAGAGAGAGAGAGAGGGAGAGAATGGGTGCTCCAGGGCCTGTGGCCACTGCAACACATGCGCCACCTTGTGCATCTGGCTTACATGGGTACTGGGGAATCAAACCTGGGTCCTTAGGCATCCCGGGCTAGCACCTTAACCACTAAGCCATCTCTCCATCCCTCCTGAGGTATAATGGATTTAAGCTGGCAACCTAAGTCTCCGTCAGGAAAAACACTACTGGAGGGTGTCACTGGGGCATATCTTGAATCCAGGCCCACTAAGGATATATGTCAGGTTGAGCTCTGGCTGTTCATGTCTGCTGGCTGTTGGTTTTTTCTCTTTCTGCTATGGATCTATGCCACAATGGAACTTCCCCAGGACCGTGTGAGCCTGACATAAACCCTTTCCTCCCATCAGCTGCTTCTGGGCCTGTGTTTGTCCCATCAGCGAGAAGGTGACTGCAACACTAGCTCTGCAGGGGAGCAGAGACCCAAAATCACCCGAGCCCTGAAACTACCCAGGTAACACACCTATTGGTCACTCCCTTTTCACAGGTGAGGAAAGAAAGTCCCAACAAGTCAGTTATCCAAAGGTGCCTACCCCACGTGCCTCCCCTAACCATGAACACAGGCCGCAGACACCATCTTCTCTGCTGGGTAGCAGATGAGGAAAACAAGTTTCTGGTTTAGGATGGAATTCAGCAGCTTGTGACAGTAATAATAATAGATTAGAAAGTTACTTTGGGGCTGGAAATATGACCGAGAAACAGATTAAGGCACTTGTCTGCAAAGCATAATGACTCAGAGTTTGATTCCTCAGTACCCACATAAAGCCAGATGTACAAGGTTGCACATATATCTGGAGTTTGTCTGCAGCAGCTGGAGTCCCTGGTGAGTCCATTCTCTCTCTGCTTCTCTCTGTGTTTCTGTCTCTCTGTCTCGCTCTGCTTGCAAATAAATAAATTAAGTATTTCTTTTAAACAGAAAGATACTTTTGTTACCTATGATTGCACACAGCATCATGTGATATGACAAAGTGATGACCGGCTCCCTACACTCAAAAGACACTATTATATGCACTAATGAGAACTAACTCAGAGAGGTTAAACTAGGGGCCTATAAAAGCCCACAGCACATAGTTTCGACCTCTTGGGCCTTACAGTTTCTACTGTACCTATTGAACCCTCCCATTTCAGCACACTGGCAACTGTGTTCCAATAAAACTTTATTAGGATCTTGAAATTTGAATTCCACCTATTTTCACATGTCAACAAATACATACTTCTTTATATTCTTTTCTAAAACATTTAAACGCCACCCTTAGCCTGCAAACTGTACAAACAGGAAATGAGCAAGATTTGGCATGTCTATAAAATTGCTTACGTAGGTGGCTGTTGCCAGTTTTGGAAACTCTTACAATAGAAGGACTATCCTTGCAACATGCATACCAGAATAGTGTCGGTGCCATGGATACTGGAGCTTCCAAAGCAGACATGTGACTGTCATACAAACATGCATTATTTCAAACATTGCATGGAGTATGATCTGATGTCTGCTTTCTCAGGTGTTACAATACATATATCATAATTTACTGCCATGTGCATTCCACTCCTTGGATAGTGAAGAGTACAGGCTGATATAACACAGTTCAGCATAGTATATTACATGTTTCTTTCCACAATTATGTATCATGAAGCGAGGCATAAAATCACATCACTTCTTCTTCCAGAGCTGGCTGCCTCACAGCTTTTAGTTCTTGCAGCCTATTCTGCATCATGTGACCCCTAAACCATAATCAAATGTCATATCACTGCTCTGTATTACTGTGTTAAGCTGCCAAGATTCTTGCTAACAAAAAATCCTACCACAAGATCATATACCAGACAACACTTTAAGGGAATTATCCTAGCTTCAAATGGTTAACAACAAACCAGTGGAGAGACACACATGAGTGACATCTTTGTATTAAGCTATTGTCAGCATGCATGAAAGTGAAAGGAGACTAGGATAGCAAGGTCACATGAGGAGAGATGGGAAAAGAGGGTGATAGAAAAAAAATTGTTTGAGGCTAGAGAGATTGCTCAGTGGTTAAAGTGCTTTCCCAACAACCTGAGTTTGATTCCCCAGTGCCCGCATAAAGTCAGATGCACAAAGTGGTACATGCATCTGGAGTCCGTTTACAGTGGCTAGAGGTCCTGGCATGCCCATTCTCTCTCTGTCTGTCTGTCTTCTCTCTGTCTCTCTCTGCTTGCAAATAAATAAATAAATAAATATTTTTAAAGTTTGAAAAAATACCATAATGAAATGTAATTTTATATGAAAAATAATACATCAGAAAATTCAAGTATAAAAAACATACAACTGAATTTGAATTTGAAAAAATATATAAAAATAAAGAGATATTTTTGAGGCTGGAGAAATTTCTCAGTGGTTAAGGTGCTTGCCTGCAAAGCCTAATGACCTGAGTTCGATTCCCCAGTGCCCATGTAAAGCCTGAGGCACAAAGTAGCACATGTATCTGAAGTCCGTTTACAGTGGCTAGAGGACTTGGTGTCCCCATTCTCTCTCTGTCTTTCTCTCTTCTCTCTGCCTCTCTCTGCTTGCAAACAATAAATAAATAAATAAAATTTAGAAAGGATATTGTTACCACACATGAGATGCCTACAGGGAAATCTAAATTAGAGTCTGAGTGAATGACTTGCTGTTGTCTCTGATGTGCTATTGAACTATGAAGGAGGGCAGACTGCGGCAAGCCCTGGAGGCAGTGTATTCTTGCGGGCAGGCTTATTATAGCCAGTTTCCCCATGCCAGTATTTGGCACACTCTCCTATTGCTGTTGTCCATCTGATGTTGGTGAGGAGGTGATGCCCACCTTCTGCTCATGCCATTGTTCTCCCCTCCAATCATGGAGCTTCCCCTCAAGTATGTAAGCCAAAATAAACCTTTTTTTTCACACAAGCTGCTCTTGGTTGGGTGTTTTCTGCCCATAATGTGAACCTGACTGCAACACTTGAAAAACTGTAAGAGCTCTTGCTTTAGAAAGAGGTTCTCTCTCCAGGAAATAAAGCGAAAGAACGATACAAAAAGATGCTTGGTATTCTCGTCTGTCTTCAGCAAATAAGCACCCGGGTTTATGTGATACACACACACACACACACACACACACACACACACACACACACAGAGGGGGCAAGGGGAGAGAGCATACAGCATACAGAGTGCAGAAAGACATTAGCAGCATACTGTGCTGAGATAGACACTGTTTTTACATTATAGCAGAAACGTTATACTACTCCTCCACAACACACTCCCTCAAGTACCGTGGAATATGGGAACATGTATTTTGTATTCTGTTTTCTTTCTATAATTTTTAACATCAGCAATAATATGATACCTAAGAAATGACTCTTTCCCAAATGGACAAGTACATAGGAAATATTAACATTTATAGCACCCATCTGCAATGCAATGCATATAATATAAACACTCAATACACATTGTTCCTTGAATTGAAGTAATAACAGCTCATGTAGTCATACTACTAGAATTATGGTCATTCTTGGGCTAGAGAGATGTCTTAGTGGCTAAGACGCTTGCCTGTGAAGCCTAAGAGCCCAGGTTTGATTCACCAGTACCCATATAAGCCAGATGCACAAGATGGCATATGCAACTAGAGTTTGTTTGCAGTGGCTGGAAGCCCTGACATGCCAATATTCTCTCTCTCTGTGTGTCTGTCTGTCTCATAAAAAGTATTATATATGTTCTCATTAGCATTTTTAGTTTAGTGTTGCTAGGCTACATCACAGCATGTTCAACATATTACTCTCATTTTACCCAAAGGACTACGACGGATCATGTACAATGCCAGCCCTTAGATGGCATGGATTTGAGTCACAGCTCCACCACTTATTCCTTGTGCCTTTTGGTTTTTGTCAAAATACCTGATGGTGTTCCACGTTGGTATTCTCCTCTGACTGTGATAAGCCCATCTCAAAGTGTTGCTCTGGTTTAAACGAGAACTCTCCATCCACCACGTAATGATCAAATTGCTCAGGATGTGTTGGTGAGTTCAAAACACCCTGTGATGCACTGGCCCCCTCTGCTCCCTTCTGTCTGGGTGCCACACACAACCTTTGCCATAGAGCTAGAGAACAAGTGGCTTAGCAGTGTTCTTAACTCTTTGGGGAATCAAGTACTCCTTAGTCTACAGACTACAGGTCTCCAGAAACATGAGCCAGTACTTCGCACAATTTCAGGGGCTTCAAGAACATGGGAACCATTTTTAACAAATACATATCTTGGGCTGGAGAGATGGCTTAGTGGTTAAGGTGCTTGCCTGCAAAGCCAAAGGACCTCGGTTCAATTCCCCAGGACCCACATAAGCCAGATGCACAAGGTGGCACAAGCGTCTGGAGTTTGTTTGCAGTGGCTGGAGGCCCTGGCACATCCATTCTCTTCCTCTCTCTCTCTCTCCTTCTTTATCTCTCGCTCTCTCAAACAAATAAAAAGAAAATTAAAAAAAAATACACATCTTAAAGCCTCAGCCCTGATTGACCAACTCAAACTGGTCCCAGGGTTTATTCATTCTCTGAGGTCTTAGAATTTAGTAAGTAAGAGGTGAAGGAACATGGCGGGGTGGGGAGGAAAGATATGTTGGGGAAGGTGAGGAAGGCATAAATTTACAAATTTTTATAAGTGGTTGAGCTATTTTTTTAAAATTTTCTTTATTTATTTGCAAGTAGAGAGGTGTAGAAAGTGAATGAGGATGGATACGCCAGGGCCTAGTGTCACTGTAAACCAACTCCAGAAACAGGCGCTGCTTTGTGCATCTGGCTTTATGTGGGTACTGGGGAATCAAACCCAGGCCTTCAGGGTTTGGAAGTAAGTACACATGTAAAGCCAGATGTACAAAGTGGTGCATGGGTCTAGAGTTTGTTTGCAGTGGCAGGAGACCCTGACATGCCCATACAAACACTCTCTCTTATACACACTTGCTCACTCTTGCTCTCATGAGATCCTTGCCAATAGATAATAAAAATATTATTTAAAAAGAGAGGATCTCTTTGCTTCCCGCACAGGTGGGCATTTTTGAAGGCCACACAGAACCACTCACTTAGCTGACCAACAGACCTATGCTCTATGTCCATAGTCAATTCTCCCAGGGGGTTCATCCACTTATCCAGACAAGAAGACCAAGGCTTGAGGGCTCAGTTATGTAAGAAGATGGCACAGCTGGGAGAGCCCAAAGCCAGGACAGCAGCCTCTCAGACCATCTACACTCTGTGATATCAAGGAACTGCTTGAAAATTATGTCATGTACATATCCAAGTACAAAAAGCTATGAAAGAAAACGTGTATTTCAACAACCAAATAGCATGGCCAGGGAAATGCAAAAGAGGTGGTAAGGAGGAAGACCAAAAGAAAAGAAGGACTGGAACATAATGTTAAATTTCTGTAAGCATAGGGCTGAGGAGACAGCTCAGCCAGTGAAGCATGAGAGCCCCAAGTTCAGTCCCCAGAACCCATGTGAAAATGCCAGGCATGGTGGCACAAGCTTATAATCCCAATGCTAGGGAGGGAAAAACGGGAAGATGCGCAGGGTTCAGGGTCCAGTCAATCTAGCTCCAGACCAGTGAGAGACCCTGTCTCAAAAAGAAAATGAGCCGGGCGTGGTGGAGCACACCTTTAATCCCAGCACTCGGGAGGCAGAGGTAGGAGGATCGCTGAGAGTTCGAGGCCACTCTGAGACTACATAGTTAATTCCAGGTCAGCCTGGACCCAAAGTGTCTCAAAAAATAAAAATAAAAAAAATAAAAATGTGTATAGCAACACACCCCAGGTTGTCCTCTGGCCTCCACACGCACATGCCCATACACACACATGCAGATGTGCACATCCATACAAACATACCCTCACACATGTGAACATGCACACATACAAGAAAATGTAGCACTGTACTTGTTTACAGTTGAGGACGCTAAGAGCGCCCCTCCCCCATGAAGGCACAGCAGTGTGGTCTCCTTCCTGGTGCCCGCTGTACCTCAGGTGCACAAGAGAACAGAGCTCAGGATTTATTACTCTTTCATTAGGACACAGGTTCTATTAGCTCAGAGCTCCAACCTTAAGGTCCATTTAACCAAGGTTCCTGTCTCCAACACAACCCCGGGAGAGTTTAGGTATCTAATGTGTGAATGCTAAGGAAGAGAGAAATGCACACCCAGCAAGAACAATTCCTACCTGAGCATACTCTTTTTCTCTCGGCACGCTCACATCTTTCCAGACCTGTTCAGGAACATCAGTCCCCTCAGTCAATATGTCTCCATGATCATGCGTGTGCATCTAGTGATTGCACTTAACTCAAAGTTACTTTGACATCAGTGGACTGATAATCTAATGATGATAAAAAATCATGGTGCTGGGTGTGGTGATGCACACCTGTAATCACAGCACTTGAGAGGCAGAGGTAGGAGGGTCGCTATGAATTTGAGGCCAGCCTCGGATTACAGAATGAGTTCCAGGTCAGCTTAGGCTGGAGTGAAAGCCTAACCCCTCAACAAAACAAAACAAAACAAAACAAAACACAAAGAAATAAAATAAAACAAAAATAATGGTAATGGTAATGGGGCTGATGAGACGGTTCAGTGATCAAAGGGGCTTGTTTGTAAGCCTGCTGGCTCAAGTTCAATCCCCCAGTACCCACACAAAGCCAGATGCAAAGTGGCACTTGTCTCTGTGATACCAACATGCCTATGTCAATGGGAGGCACATCCAGGAAAATCTGGAGGCTCATGGGCCAGCTAGACTGGCACATACGTGGGAGCCAAACAAGACAGACCCTGTCACAGAAAAAGAGGGTGGTTCAGATAAGAAGTTCACACTTGTGCAACAGTGGTACACAGCCTCTGCAGGTAACCAATTGTTCAGAAGCCTGTTCAGTGGGAGAGAACTCATACCTGGTACCAAGTCAGAATCCCATGGGAAGGAAACTCATAGACTTCACAGACACGTCCCCACTGCTCTCTGCAGAAGTAGAGTGGACTTGCGCATCAAAAATCCCTCAAAACCTTGGCAAACCCCCTTTAATCAAAACTGTTCTTACTCTCAGTTGGAGAATCTGTTTTATTTTACAGATGGCAAAGAAAATGGAGGAGAGTTGGGATCCATTGATAAGACAAGAAGACAGCTGTCTGACCCCATGAGATGTGCCATCTCCATCATGTCCTGATTGAAGAGAAGTCAACAGTGAAACTCTGCGCTTAACAAGAAGTTCAAACTTATTGGTTTGGCATGATTGAGGACCGAAGGGGAATTGATGTGTGATTTTTTAATATTTATTTTTAAAATTTTATTAATTTACTTGAGAGAGAGAGAGAGAGAGAGAGAGAGAGAGCATGGGCGTGCCAGGGCTTCCAGCCACTGCAAATGAACTCCAGACCCATGCGCCACCTTGTGCACTGGCTTGCAGGAATAGCTGGAGCAAAACAGAGTTCAATAGTGATGCATTGAATTCATGATAGCATCTCTTACGTGGACACTGCGCACAATCTCACCACATCTCACCACATTCCTATGAGCCAGGCTTTCCTGATCTCCAAACCACACCCCCTAACCCCTACTCCCCTCCTGGTTTCCAGCTCAGAAGCTTACTTCTCCAGGACAAACAACACAAGAGTCAAGAGTGGAATAAAAATGCTGCCACCCTCCCACAAAATCTACGAACCTGTGTCGTCTCCATTCTGAAGCGTCCCTGTCCTGGCAGAGGCATCGCTTCTGCTGAGTCATCTCCACACGCCGTCACCCGCCTGCTTCTCCCTGCTCACCTACTCGCTCGGCCCCGCCTCGCCCCTCCCTCTCATGGCCCTGGCCCCGCCCTCTCTATAGGAGTGTCCTCTGTAGGGAGAGCCCTTAATGCTTCCTTTGTAAGAGTCCTTCCCTTGCATTTGCTTATAAAGTATCAGAATGCCACCAAACATGTTGGCAGCTTTAATGACAGGTCAGGACAGGACATGAAGCGTTGGCCTTCTTTAAAAACCCACGTTCGGGGCTGGAACTTAGCAGTTAAGGAGCTTACCTGTGAAGCCTAAGGACCCAGGTTTGATTACCCAGTACCCACGTAAAGCCAGATGCACAAGGTGGTACATATGGCTGGAGGCCCCGTTGTGCCCATTCTCCCTCTAGCTATCTCTCCCTCTCTCTTTCTCTCTCTCAAATAAATAAATAAATAAAATATTTTTTTTTAAATGTTCTTGCCGGGCATGGTGGTGCAAGCCTTTAATCCCAGCATTTAGGAGGCAGAAGTAGGAGGACTGCCATGAGTTCAAGGCCACCCTGAGAGTACATAGTGAATTCCAGGTCAGCCTGGCCTAAAGTGAGACCCTACCTTGAAAAACCAAAAAACCAAAAAAAAAAAAAAAAAAAGATTTTTGCCCACCTACTACACCAGCTTCCCAGGACAAACTCTTCTGCCCTTCCTGTTTGTGTCATTTTCCCAGCCTGAGGACACTAGAGAGGGAAGTGCTAAGGGGAGGGAAGATGGCTCACATTGGGTAGAATATGCCTTCTGTCAATGACCCAGTACCTCCCCTCTCTCAATGGCCTAGCGCCCACATCTGGCCCATCCCTTCCACAAATACCTCCATCTGTGACACCCCCTCCATGGCCAGCCTCTACATTGGGTCACCACCCTGTCTTTTGTGGTGGACAGGATACGCAGCTGATCTTTGTGGCAGACAGGTAGGAATTTGGCCCTGGTTTTGTGGTTTATTAATGGAGTTAAGTTTCTGAAACTTACTTCAAATTGACTGTATTCGTTTTGCATAACTATGACTAAAATATCTGATAAAAGCAACATTTTTTTTTTTTTTTGAGGTAGGGGCTCACTCTAGCTCAGGCTGACCTGGAATTCACTCAATATTCTCAGGGTGGCCTCAAACTCACGGATCCGCCTACCTCTGTCTCCTGAGTGCTGGGATTAAAGGCGTGCGCCACCACGCCCAGCCTAAAATCAACATTTTTGTGTTTTATTTTTATTGATGTAGGAGAGGGGGAGGGGAAGCGGATGCCCATGCCAGGGCCTCTAGCCACTGTAAAGAACTCCAGATGATGAACCATCGTGTGTATCTGGCTTACATAGGTCAGGGTAATCAAGCCATGATCCTTAGGCTTTGCAGGCAAGCACCTTAGCCACTAAGCCATCTCTCCAACCCCTGATAAAAGCAACTTGAGAATAAGGATTTAGTTTGGCTTTTAGATTCAAATGTTTTAGTCTGGAGTTCATTCTCACTGATTCTCTACACTGGTTCAGTAGAACATTGTGGCCATGGAGAAGGCGGCTGGTCACCTTAAGATGAACAGGAAGCAGAGAGACAGAGAGAGAGCCCTGAGGACCAGGCAGTCCCCAGTTACCTACATCCATCAGCCAGAGCTCACATCTCAAAGTTTCTCCAGTCTCCCAATACAGTGCCACCACCATGTGGCGTCCAAGCATTCAATACATGAGTCTGTGGAGGACATTCTGTAGTCAAACCCTAGCGATAGTTTTCTCTCTCATAATGAAAGGCTTCCTTAAAGCCGGTTGTAGGGAGGGAGATCACAGTGGTAAAGGGTCAAGATGCTGCCTGCTACATAGGAAGCACTCACAGGTATGACCCATTATTTGAAGTGATGATGTAAATCCTACGCAATAGAAGTAAGTGTTGGGGCTGGAGAGATGGCTCAGTGGTTAAGGTGCTTGCCTGCAAAGCCTAACAACCCAGATTCAATTCCCCAGCACCCAAATAAAGCCAGATGCACAAAGTGGCACATACGTCTGGAGTTTGGTTGCAGGGGCTGGAGGCCCTGGTGCACCCATTCTTTCTCTCTCTCTCTCTCCTCTTTATCTTTCTCTCCTTGCAAATAAATTTAAAATAATTTTTTTAAAGAAAAAGTGTTGCCAGCAGACATCTTGGCTTATTCCACTCCTCTCTTCCAAATCTCCATGGCTCCCCATGTCCAAGAAAGGGAGCTCCAAAAACCTCAGCTGTCCTCTCTTCTGGCCCAGGGCTCCCAGGGCTCTTGTGTCGCCAGTTCAATGCTTCCCAATCCCCACCGCCTACACGGTCGAGTGTGAGCAGAGAGGTCCTCTGGGGAGCCTCATACTGCTCCTTCCAAATCTCAAATAAAAGTTCCCAACCACATGGTTGGCACTTCAGTGAAGGCTGCTGGCCCTGGGGCTGTGTCAGAAAGCCATTTGGTGAAAGCATGTGGCAAGGGGCCTGACCAGCACCATACAACTTGCCCTAATGAATTGCAGTTGAGGCTGCCTCGTGGTTACAGAAGGAATGAAATTATGCTGAGATCGGTTGAGAAGTCCGCTGGCATGGGGGCAGGTGACAGGTACTATTATTCTTGAAAATAAAAAGGCCTTTGGAAGAAAACTCAACCCAACCAAATTAAAGTGCAAACCTTTATTTGTAAGCTCCTAAGATTATGGGGTTAGAATTAATTTGAGTTGAGCCCTTTCCAGTCACCAGTAACCTAACACTTGGGAGCATTTTGCAATCATGACTCAGTAACTCCTTCAGAACACAGCTCCCAAGCACGATGGGAATTAAAAAGCAGATTTGGTAAATAGTTGAAATTGCTAGTTTAAAATTAACTTGGCTAATTTGCTTGCTGGTTGCCATAACTTTATAGGAGTTAGAGCTTTTTCTGGAATCATATAGGTCACTCAGTGTGTCCCTTAAAGACAACAATAATAGAAAGAAGGGACAGAATAGATGATGGGCAATTGGCCGTTGATACTTGAAAAGTCCACGCCGAAACTCCAAAATTTCATTTAGGATATAGATGTATTTAGTTCTATTGTACCCAGTTGAGTGTAAACAGCTCCAAGAAGATGTAATTCACACTTTGTACAATTCACTTCTTTAAAGTGTATAATTTGAAAGCCACAATCTAATTTCAGAACATTTTCATCACTCCAACAAGATACCCTATACGCAGGAGCAGTCGCTGCCTTTCCCCCATCCTCCCATCTCAGATCCCAGCCTTTGGCCACCACTAATCTATTTTCTGTCTCTATTGATGGAACTATTGTGAATATTTCAAAAAGATGGAGTCGTGTGCTATCTGATGTCTTATGTTTATCTTTCACTTAGCACAGTGTCTCCAAGTTCCATCCATATCATAGCCTTTATCAATATTTCTTCCTTTTAAAAAATATTTTTTTATTTATTTGATAGAGAGAACGAGGCAGATAAAGAGAGAATGGGCATGCCAGGGCCTCTAGCTACTGCAAAGGAACTTCAGACGTATGTGCCACTGTGGTAGTTTGAATATATGTCCCCAAATATATTCAGTGTTTTATTAGTTATAGTTTGCATCTGCAATCACCTTGCTAGAGGCAATGTCACTGGGAGCCGGTCTTAAGGTGTGGTGGTAGGTTTGAGATTCCATTGTAAAGATATGCAAATGTGCCTAGCTGGAGTTCCTGAAGTGTGCTGTGTGACTCTTTTGGCTGTAGTTTTTGCTCTGTGTGCGGTGTGGCGGGGGGCTTTGCTCTCTTGCCTGATCTTGTGAGAGCAGGCCGCTTCTCCTGCCATTATGGAACTTCCCCTGGATCTGTAAGCTTCAATCAAATATTCCTTCCTCTATAACTGTGCCTGCTGGAAGTTCATCTCAGTGAACCTGAAGCTGTCTGTTACAGCCACCTTGTGTATCTGGTTGCACATGGGTACTAGGAAATTGAACCTGGGTCCTTGACCACTAAGCCATGCTGAATAATATTGCATTGTATGACAACCACACACATCCATGTATTGGTTCATGGACATATGTGTGCCATTGTCACTTTTCAGCTGTTATAAAATCTCACAGCACAGACACATGCTTTTACTAGATGTAAAAGTGCCAAGTCATATCCCAGCATCATATTTCATGTTTTGAGAAACTACCTCTATACTTGATGGTGAATCTTGGCTGTCAATTTAATAGGAATTAGAATCACCAAGGAAACAAATCCCTGGGCATGTCTATAAGGGAGTTTCTAGATTAGGTTAATTGAGGTTTTATGACCCACCCTAGATGTGAACAACACCCATTCTAAATGTGGGCACCACCACCCCATGGGCTGGGGTCTTGGTCTGCAGAAAAGGGCAAAAGCAAGCTGTGGACCCGCATTCCTCGTTCTGTTCCTGACTACAGAGGCAAGGTCGCCAGCCACCTCATTTTGTTGTTGTTTTGTTTTGGTTTTTTGGTTTGGTTTGGTTTGGTTTGGTTTTCCAAGCAGTTTCAGGCTGGCCTCATACTCATGGTGATGCTCCTACCTTGGCATCCTGAGTGCTGGGATTAAAGGTGTGTGCCACCACACCCACTTTACTGACCATCTCTTGCTCCTCCTTCCATGTCTTTTCCCCCATGATGGACTGTGGTCCCCTCACACCATAAATCAAAATAATCCCTATCTCCCTTAAATCACTCTTGTCAGGAATTTTTTTTTATTTTTATTTTTTTGCAACAACAAGAAAAATCAATGCAGCCAGAGTGACTGGGCCATGTCACATGGATGAGTTCTGTCTGGCTCCACATCCTTTCCTACTTCTGACCTGTCCTTTATTATAACCAACCCAGGAGCTATAAAGTAGCATTGCACTGTGCTTTTGATTGGCAGGTCCCTCGTGGCTACTGACAGGGAACACTTTTTATGTTTATTGGCCATTTGTATTTTTTTCTGAGAATGAGATCTGTTCAGATTCTTTGTCCATTTAAAGAAAAACTCAGTCATTTTTCTTTTTAGTGTTGAACTGTAGCCATTTTCTGCCTATCCCAGATATAACATCCTACTCAGATTTATAAACACACTCTCTCATATTTTAGGTTTTTTGCATTTTTCAAAATAGTGAACTCAGTTTGCTTCCCTTATAGAATTCCTGACAGCTATCTGTGATAGAGATGTCTCACTTAGTGCTGAACACTTAAAAATTTTTTTAGTATTTTCTAAAAAGTACTTTCTTATTCTCTTGGCTGTTTCCAGGACTTTCAGACCTTATGTGTTTGCAACTGACCTGCCTGTCTTCCTTCCGTTTCCTCAGGTTGGCCTATTTGTACAACTTTCTATACAAACAACCGACATGTGAAGGCAGACACCAACTCAATGCCTTCCTGCCCAGGTTCTGCTAAGCACCACAAAAATATTCATTTGCCCTCTAGAGTTTGTCTTTGAACTTGTGCCACCCTGGTCCATGGACCATGCCGACCTTCCTCATATCATTTTCCCACTTACAAATTCTTTCAGCAGCCTCGTTGATACCTTGCCTTTATTTGGGTCCCACCAAATGCGAGCTCACTGACCACTCTTCTGCAACTGCTGGGCACTGGACTGCTGGGTACAAAGTCAGTTTTGAAGCCACACTTCCTGAGCTTGCCTTGATTATGTCGTTCAACCTCCCAATTTCTCTTGTAAAAATATTTCATTATGGGCTGGAGAGATGGCTTAGCGGTTAAGGCACCTGCCTGCTAAGCCTAAGAACCCGGTTCCAAACTCCAGGTCCCACGTTTAGCCAGATGTAAAAGTGACGCAAGGGCGCAATGCCACACTTGCCCACAAGGGGGTGCACACATCTGGATTTCGTTCACAGCAGCTGAGAGACTACTGGCGCGCCCATTCTCTATCTGTCTCCCTCCTCCTCTCTGTCTGTCTCTCTCTATGTCTCTCTCCAAAAATAAATTAAAAATTTTTAAAATTTTAAAAAAATTTCATTATTTATTTATTTATTTATTTGAGAGAGAGAGAGAGAAAGAAGGAGAGAGAGAGAGAGAGAGAGATTATGGGGGCACCAGGGGACCCAGCCACTGCAGACAAACTCCATTCTTTGTGCATCTGGCTTATGTGGGTTCTGGGGAACTGAACCCAGGCCACCAGGCTTTGCAACAGCCTCCCTATTTTTCCATATTTTACTATAAAATGTGGAATGACAATGGTTCTTTCCTGATAGGGACTATATGGAGTTTAGATGAGTTATATGAAGTAATCATCCAGTAAATGTTAATTAATATAATAATCATTAATGGCTTACCATTCATTCAAACTTTTCCAAGGCTTGAAAAAAAAAACCTATGTGGGCTGGAGAGATGGCTTAGTGGTTAAGGCACTTGAGAAACTTAAGGACCCAGGTATAAGTCCCCAGGACCCACGTAAGCCAGATGCACAAGGTGGCATATGCATCTGGAGTTCCTTTGCAGTGGCTGGAGGCTCTGGTACATTCTCTCTCTCTCTCTCTCTGTTTCTGCCCTTTCTTCTTTCTCCCTCCCTCCCTTCCTCTCTGTCTCTCAAATAAGTAAATAAAAAATATTTTTTTAATTATAGAAAAAATTTATGGTATAAAGTTGATATACACTGCATAATACGCTCCATGATCTCAGTCATGGGCTAAGAAGAAGCTGCTCAGACCCCTTGTCACAATCTTAGTTTAGCTCTTTGGGTTTCACACTGTGATTCTAACTTTAGAATTATAATATGCAGTTTCTTAAAAAAACTTTTCATTGACAACCTTTATTCATGTACACAATTTATCCTGATTATAATCCATTCCTTCTTTATCCTCCCTCCACTGAATCCCTTCTTTCCAACTAGTCTCTTTTCTATTTTGATGTCATCATTTTCCCTCCTATGATGCAGATCTTGTGTACGTAGAGTCAGCCACTGTGAGCTCATGAATATCAGAAAGACAGTATAATAAGCACTCCTCCCCTTTCTTTGCCTCTTGCTTTCTTTCTGCCACCTTTTTTTGCAATGGCTCTCTGAGCCTTGAAGATATGATAGAGACGTCTCAGTGCTGAACACTTTACATTTTTTAAAATTATTTATTTATTTGCAAGCAGAGACAGACACAGAGAAAGAGAGAGAGAAGGGGGGAGTAGCCTCTAGCTACTACAAACAAACTCTAGATACATGCTCCACTGCTTTTATGTGGGTACTGGAGAATCGAACTTCAGTCGTCAGGCGCTGAGCCATCTCTCCAGCCCCACTGTCACTTCTCAGCACTGTGATGAGTGTTGCATCTCCCCAGGGGTCACTGCATGAGATGTACTTTCTCTCTAGGTACTCTTGCTCTTTTTCCCCTGCTGGACAGAGTCTAAGCACTTTGTACGTTCTGCCCACCTTTGTTCTCGCAAAACACCTTGGGAAGGGAGTCATAAGCTCTATCCAACTTCATAGCTGAGATAAACGAGAGCCTTGGTCGCTGTCTAAGATCACACAGATAGGCAGTGAAGAAAACTGGCCATAGGCCCAAGACCTTTAGACACCAAGTCATAAGCTCTTGGCTCTGTTTCTGGAAGTTTCTGAAGAGGTGTCCCACAGACAGACATTCTCAGAGTCAGTCTGGGAAGGAATTTCAAGTGCTCATTTTATGTTTATAATTCCTGAACTGGATACGGCTTCCATCTGCAAAGTCTTCATATTGTTAACCAAACATCTAAAACTTCCTGCGATGAGGAAATCTTAAATGTAGTTCCTTAAGGTTCCTGCTCAGCAGAAATGTCTCTCTTTGGGGGTGTCTTCCTTTGTTTAGTGGGATTCAGGCTGATGAATTCACTTAGTTGAAGCCACGGGGTCTCAGACTCAACTTTCTTCTTTTCATACCCCTTGAGGGACCAGCCCATGGAGGAGTGGTGAGGGAACACAAGAAGAGTCCCTTACCCATCAGAAATAAGTAGGGGTGTGGGCATCAGTGAGTGATTCAGAGCCACCATCTTAACCTGCCAAGGCCGCACATTCCTCACTGTGAGCACAGGAAGTCTTCTTTATCTGAAGATAATTGGTACTGGGAAAAAAGCTACTTATGTGAACCCATCAAAAATAAGGACCACATTTTAAAATAAACTACAAAAATATCCCAGTTATTTGGGGTTTTAGCTTGAAAACAAAGCTGGCAATTATATAAGCAGGCTTATTTTATTTAATATTTAAAAGTACAAGCACTAAAAGTTTTCTCTCTTATAAAATATACATGAGTTGAGTGTGTTTTCAGTTGTGACAAAAAAAATACATAATGGCAAAATTCAATTTGCCTTGAAATTCTGCCACATTGTTACAAGTTTGTCTCTAACTTCCTCTTTCTCCCTCAAAATTATTCAAGAATTTTACAAATTTTCCTGAGGGCCTCTATTTTTTTTTTTTTCACTTCAAACAATCCTCCTTCAAAGCCTCGCCCCAGTGTGGTTGAGCAATCTTGGGTCTAACCCTGCCCCACTGAGCCTCGTCCTTCTACCATAACTGACCTGCTTCTTCTTCAGTTTGAAAGTTTAACAAAGTTTAGCAGAGTAAGATGTGTGTCTGTGTTTCTTTATTATACAAACATAATTTTGATCTTCTCAGGTTGTGACTCTCCCATCCCTACTGTCTGCTTTTCCAAATCCCAGGCACAGAGACCCATTCTAGCCTTGGGGAGCATGGAAGGCCTTTGTACATAATGGTGGCCTAGAGGCTGGAGAGATGGCTCAGCGGTTAAGGCACCTGCTTGCAAAGCTGAAGGACAAGAGTTCCATTCCCCAGTACCAATGGAAAGTCAGACACACAAGGTTTGCACATGTGTCTGAAGTTTGTTTGCAGTGGCTAGAGGTTGTGATGCCTCTCTCTCTCTCTCTCTCTCCTCTGTCACTCTTTATCTCTCTCAAATAAATAAATAACTAAAAATTTAAAAATGAACCTAATGATAGCTGAAATATGAATTTGGGTCCATAAATGAGAAAACCCAGATGAACTCTGGCCAGCGTCACCGCTCACCATCTTCCTTTCATCTGTCCTGTTTTGTCCCTCCCTCACTTTGTCCCAGCCTCACCACTCTGCTTTATTCCTCACCAAACCTGATATCTGCCCATCTGTCCTTTATTTTTCATTCCTTCCTGAACATTGTTCCCATAGATGCTTCTCACCCATGTGTTTCAGGTCAGTATCAGCTCCATGACCAGATTCCCTGCCAGCCAGTGTACCTGGAGTACAAACTTCCTCTCAATCACTCCTTGACATGCCTTTCCGTCCATCTCTGAAACAACAGCCAATAAAATAAATGGGCTGGAGAGATGGCTTAGCAGTTAAGGCACTTGCCTGCAGAGCCAAAGGACTCAGGTTCAGTTCTCCAATACTCACGTAAAGCCAGATCACAAGGTGGTGTATGCAGCCTGAGTTCATCTGCAGTGGCTAGAGGCCTTGGTACGCCCAATCTCTCTTTCTCTCTCCCTCTGTCAAAGAAATAAATAAAAAATAAAATAATAAAGTAAGTGAGGATTGCTTTGTATTTCTGTCTGGGCATCCAGGAAGTGTTTTTGAACAAGAACCCTGTTGCCTTCTTTTTAAACCTGCCAAGCCTTTTCTTCAGTTATTGTTACTGGCGGGAAACTACAGTTCGCAATTTGTAAAGAAAATGGACTCCTCCCGATGTAAGGGATTTCATCAGAGTTCACTCTTGGGGTCACTACAGGGCAATCTTTGTTTCGTCCTAACAACCAGGAACCAACTGAGGCATCTTATACTGTTGGGAAGACTTCACAGGAAACTCCAAGATCAGGGGTCAAATGCAAAGGAAGTTATTGAATTTGGGTACCTTCCTCCCATCTAAGAAGTTCTGTCTCACTTGAAGTGAACTACTTCAGTTTTCCTACTGAAGAGCAAGACAAGAGAAGTGAGATGGAGACTTATTTAGCCATTTTTGTCAACTTTTGCTTCATGACCTCAAAGACTGCTGAAAGAGCACATTTCCTCTACTTCCAGAAAAGCTTAGAAAACTTAGGGATGTCATGAAGGTTTTTGTTTTTTTTCCACTGTAATTCCTGGTCTACACTATATGGTCCAAGATAGATTACTTTTGGTACCAAAAAGAAGATCGTCTCTATGTCCTTAGAACAAAAGAATGGCAAAACTAAACAAGATACAGAAAGATCAGGGATCCGTGTTTTCCATTGCTAAGATCTCAGAAACCCATAAAAAGCGGTTGTTTTATGGGAACACTTAGCAAGACATTGCCCAAGCCTATTTTAAAGGCTTGAAGTGCTTTGACATATGGCAATCATTATATGTTCCCTGCCTGTCCATCTTGCACAATCCTTTCTTCTTCCCTCCCCCAAGGAAAGCATTTCGGAGACCCTGACTTTACTATATTTTACAGGAAACACTTAGCAGCGAGGAAGACTCAGAAGCTCGTTCAAGGAGAGCTGGGTCCAGTGCTCCGGGATGGCCAGATCACAGTGTCTCAAGATGGAAGCCTTGGGGCGAAGCTGTTTTCCATTACAAGGGGTTGTGGGGGCATACATTTCCTCAGTGAGGTTTTTCCTTAGGAAAAGGTTTCCTGACTTGAATGTTCTAGGCAGAAAAGTAGGACATACTGTGCTGTTTGGCCTTATTCAAGAAACAGGAGGCTACGTGGGCACCATGGCCCTGCTGGGCTGTAGTGAGGTTTCCTAAAATTTAAAATGATGGAAATAAGCAAAAACAAAAACAAGTCAAGGTAAACTGTTTTGTCCCTGTGTCATGTTCAAAGACACATCATGTTCCTCAGAACCAGCGTGTTTCACATCAGAGGCCCCTGAGCTCTGGAGAGACAGGTGGACAAACCCCCCACATCCCTCCCCACCCTAACAGCCAAACACATGCTGAAACACATCCACACCGTATTCTTGGAAAAACCATCCCCAAGGCTGCTTTGATGTGGTTCCTCTCAGGAAAATCATCCAAAATGTCCCAAGGAAATAAAAATAGTTGAGTCCAAGTGTATAAGGTGGTGTAGCCCAGGCTCACCATACCATATTCTTAACATTCCTTCTTGATCGTGGCCTGGGCCGGATTGAATTGAGACCCACAAGAAACATATGATACCCACTTTCCATTTGCCATCTGTCGATAAAACCCATGCTCTGAACAAAACCTCTGGACAGAAATTCATGTGGACGTTTGTTTTCCCAAAATGTGAAGAGTTTCTATTAAAAGAACATGCTTAACATCTTTCATTTTCTGCTGGTAGGAGTGTAAAATTCTGTACTTTCTGGATGTCACAATAGCTTTTGGAAAAAAGAATGCATCTTTTGGACTCAATAATTCTCTTTCTTGCAGAATTTCCTAAGCATGTCTAACTGGAGAGAGGGTCTCATTTCCTGTCAAATTTGGGCTTCCAAAAGTAAAATAAATTCAACTCCAACAACATCAAATTATAACATACTGCTCATTTGAAATCTTGTAGGGAGATGGCACCCAGCACACAGAAAGGTTTGCAATGAACTCTTCTGTAGGGCTAGGGTTTACACTCCACCACAGTGGCTCACGTATAAAACTCTCTTTCAAATAAAAACTCCTATGTCTCCGTTCTTCAGCCTGTTTCTCTGTGTTTTCTCTCTGGATCAACTTTTTTTTTTTATTTTTAAAGATTTTATTTTTATTTATTTATTAGAGAGAGGTAAAGAGGCAGAGAGAGAAAGAGAGAGAATGGGCACACCAGGGCTTCCAGCCACTGCAAACGAACTCCAGATGCATGCGCCACCTTGTGCATCTGGCTTACATGGGTCCTGGGGAATCGAACCGAGGTCCTTTGGCTTTGCAGGCAAGCACCTTAACCACTAAGCCATCTCTCCAGCCCAACTTTTCTTTTTTTTAAGGAGTTAATATAGCTTCTCCTCCTCGTCTTCCTCTTCTTCTTCCTCCTCCTCCTTCTTCTCATTCTTCATTCTACCTATTTCCCTCTTAGTCATAATCAAACAGCAAAAATCTTAGAATGCAAGGTAGAATAAAAGGATATGAATGTTCACAATAATGTATCCACAAGGATTTAAGATGTATGCAGCATTATGTATAGTACTGAAGACTTAGAAAGAAACTAACCATCTTTTAAGCAAGAATTATTTGAATAAATTACACTGAATTCTTATGACTGAAATGTTTTTCCGTTTCCAAAAAATTATGTTTTCAAGTGATTTTCATTACTTGGAAATGTAATGGTATATTAAGTGGAAAAATAAAAGCTAGATTAAATCCAAATAAACATTGTATTTTCCAATTATGAATAACTGTATGCATCTGCATAGGAGGAAATAAAGGAACTCTACCAGCAATTTAAGAGTGACTATTTTTGGACTATGGGATTATGAACACATTTAGTTATATTAAAATGTTTTTTAAAGTATTTTTTAATTTTATTTGCATGCACGTGTGTGTGTGTGTGTGTGTGTGTGTGTGTGTGTGTGTGTGTGTGTGTGTATGAACATGCCAAAGTCTGTTGTTGCTGGAAATGAATGCCTGTCTGGTTTTACATGGCTGGCAGGGGAATTGAACTTGTGCTGGCAAGCTTTTTAAGCCCTGCTGAGCTATATCCCCAGTCCTTAAAATGTTTTCATACTTTATGTTAGTTTCTAACTTTTTACATTACTTTATTATTATTATTATTATTATTATTATTATTATTATTATTATTTGCAGTAGGTTGAGCTGGAATTTACTATGTGGTCTCAAGCTGGCCTCAAACTCAAAGCAATCCTCCTACCTCTGCCTCCCAAGTGCTGGGACTAACGGTGTATGCCACCACACCTGGCTCATTTTTCTTTCTTTAAAATATATTTATTCATTTGTAAGCAGAGCGAGAGAGACACCATGGCCTCTAGCCACTGTAAGCAAACTCCAAATACATGCATCACTTTGTGCCTCTGGCTTTAGGTGTGTACTGGGGAATCAAACCCTGATCATTAGGCTTTGTAGGTAAGTGCCTTAACCACTGAGCCATCTTCTAGCCCCGTCATCATTTTTCTATATGCTGGTACCATCCTAGACATTGGAGGGATAGCCATAATCTAAACAAGCTAACTGGATATGGTCTAAACATTTTTGAGTAAAAATATTGTGTGTGTGTGTGTGTGTGTGTGTGTGTGTGTGTGTGTGTGTGTGTCAGAGAAGGGAGAGAGAGAGATTGAGGATATGAACATTTATGTGCCACATCACACATGTGGAGGTCAGAGGACAACCTAAGGGCATCAGTCATCATCCTCCCATGTTTAGAGAAAGGGTCTCGCTTGTTATTTTGCCACCCATGAGCACCAATCCAGCTGGCCCGTGAGCTCCCATTGCCATACACACGTTGAGATGAGAGGTGCATGAGCTGATGTGTGGCTTTTTGTGCTTATGGATGACAGGATCGAGCAGCAAGTACCTTTAACCGCAAAGCCATATCTTTAGCCCAGTAAAAGCATTTTTAATACATTAAAGTATTTGGGAAGAATAACATGTATCTGCTTATCTTTTACTTATCATCCATTCATTGTTACTTTAAAAATACCTATCTATCTATCTATCTATCTATCTATCTATCTATCTATCTATTCATTTGAGAGAGGCAGAGAAAGGCAGAATAGGTGTATCAGGGCCTCTGGCCACTGCAGAGGAACTCCAGACACATGCACCACCTTGAGCATTTGGCTTTATGTGGGTACTGGGTGGGGAATCAAACCCAGGTCCTTTGGCTGCACTTTAAGCACTAAGCCATCTCACCAGCCCCCATTCACTGTTCTAATGAACATTTTTAATTGTGTTTTCAGTGTCAGCTGAGTAATTTGGTGAGGGATGACCCAATTCCAAGCTTCCAGAGTGCGTTATGATTGGAATGCCTGTGTCCCCCCAAAATTCTGAAGCTGAAATTTAAAATTGATAATGATGACCTTTAGTGGTGAGGCCTTTGGAGAGGAATTATAACATAAAGGGACCCCTTTCTCTACATGAGGACATTGAGGGAAGACGCAGTTCATACCACCGTGATAGCAACTTCACCACTGGTTTGCAATAACCTTGAACTTAAGACTTCCCAATTCCCTTTAGAATTGTACAGAATAACTTTTTCAATTTAGAAGATTCTTATTATTTATTTATTTATTTATTTATTTATTTATGAGATAGAGAGAGAGAGAAAGAGAGAAAGAGAGAAAGAGAGAGCAGATAGAGAGGGAGAGAATGGGGCACCAGGGCGTCCAGCCACTGCAAACGAATTCCCGATGCATACGCCACCTTGTCCATCTGGCTTACATGGGTACTAGGGCATCAAACCTTGGTCCTTAGGCTATGCAGGCCTTAACTGCTAAGCCATCTCTCCAGCTATGTTTAAAAGCTTCTTAACCTGCTGTGTTTAATCTTCTCAGCATGCAAAGGCCACAAACCTTAGTTGACTCAAGCCATCAATCTCCCATATTCACAGTAGCAGCAATGACTGGTTTAGGGAGAAGTATGTGATTGTGTCTGACAATCCAGGGGAATGATTTCCAAGATGTGCTAAGCTGTGCTAACAGACAAGGTCTGTCTGTTCCTCTGGACTTGGTGGTTAAGGACAAGAGGTCAGGAATTTTTGTAGCCACACCAGGACTCTGTAGAATGGCCAGGAGGGCCACTGGGGCTAATAAAAACATGAAGGAAGTGAGATCTTAGGTAATGACATTCTTTGGCACCTGGATTAAGCCTTGCCTGAAGCTATACTTTGGACTTTTCCATTACCTGTGCCAATAAATTCCCTTCATTGTTTAATCCAATTTAAGTTAGCTCTCTGTTGATTGCAGCCTCAGGAAATCTAACGGGTAGGGATAGGTCTATGCAAAGCCAAATGAAAGCTGCAGTGACAAGCATGCTGCGTTAAGACTCAGGTTTTGGTTTTCAGTGACAGCATGAGTTTAGGCAAGCCCCTTCCCCACTCCAACATCAGCATCTATCAACAAAGAGCCCAGAGTAAAAAGGGTTTTCCAGTCTGGTCAGGCAAACTAGTGCTGGTCAGTGAAAATGCGTCTACTAGATACATAAGGAAACTGCTGCAGGTTTTTATAAAGTTAAGTTGATTTAATTTAAATAACTACCCTTTTTTGAAAAAAATATTTTTTATTCTATTTATAAGTAGAGAGAGAAAGAGAGGGAGATGTGTGTGTGTGTGTGTGTGAGAGAGAGAGAGAGAGAGAGAGAGAGAGGATGGACATGCCAGGACCTGTAGTCACTCTGCTTTGTGCGTCTGGTTTTATGTGGGTACTGGGAAACTGAGCTCAAGTAGGTAAGCGCCTTAACCACTGAACCATCTCTCCAGCCCAAGGACTGCCCTTTCTTAGGAGATTATGAAGGCACAGGAATGCTAGTTGACTGGTATTCATGCTCTTCGTGTGCAAAATGAGAAGCTGTAAACTTTGTGTGGTGCCTTTGAAATTAAACTGTTGAATTCTTCTCATCCATGATATCTCAAGATCTGAGCTCTGTACACCAACTTATCTTTTATGCAATGCTAAACAGACACATTCAATACCTTTGCTATTTAATTGGGGGCATACATTCAACACATGTAGATAATTTAACATGATTCAATGCAACCTTTTTATTTAGAAAATGCTTAAAGCCAGTGATTACTTACCAAGATGGTGAGGATGAAGACGTCAGTGAAATAGCCACTTCTGAATGATCCCCCCCCCAAAAAAAAACTGAGGAATGAAAATAGTTAATTGCCCTTATTTTCTTTTCCAATTAGGCATAGCCAACTCATAAATATTGTCAAAAAATCTCTTTGTAACTTTTTAAAATCCACAATTATCAAATGTCTGAGCATCTAATTCCCCTTTTCTACAGTTGTCCCGAGACAGTAATTATTTTCCTTCACAGAAGAAATCCTCCACATGTCCACAAATTCAGAATTGCTGTCTCCAGGGGTTTCCGTCCACATTCTTGGGTTGAATTATGATTGGTTTAGAGAGCTGTAAATCTGTTTTGTTTTTTTTTAATGCATGTGTGTCTTCATGAGATAATTGTCTGGATGTTAATAACATGTTTCCTCAGGTTGTTGTGTGGCATGCAATTCTCATTCTGACTTTACGTGGAATTTCTTTGTAGGATTTATAGTCCTTTGGAGGAACAGTGAGCTTCATTCCATGCAATAAGGAAAAATCATAGAAAGATGGCCAGTGAGTAGTCTTGAAGTGACAATTCCTCCATAAAAACTCACATCCAGTCAGGCATGGCAGTGCACGTCTGGAATCTCAGCATTTGGGAGGCTGAGTCAGGAGGATTACTATGAGTCTGATGCCAGCCTGGGCAGCTGGGTGTAATGAGTAAGACCTTGACTCAACAGGGAACATTGCAGAAGAGGGGGCAGAAAGACTGTAAGAGTCACAGAGTGGGTAGGAATACCTGAGGCATGGCATCCCATTACCCCATAGGACTAACTGAGGTCTTCAGGACCCCACAATGACTCCCATTACCCCACTGAGGAGGGCCCCAGGGAAATGGTACCAGGGGCAAGGGGATAAGAGTATAACGTGTGTGTGTGTGTGTGTGTGTGTGTGTGTGTGTGTGTGTGTGTAGAAAAAGAGAGGGAGAGCCAGATGCACAGGGGTGCATGCATCTGAAGTTTGTTTGCAGCAGCTGGAGGCCCTGGTGTGCCCATTCTCCCCTGCTTCTCTCTTTCTGCTTGCTAAGAAAAAAAAAAATTAAAAACAAGTGAATTACACACACACACACACACACCAACCACAGCAGCCTACAACAGAGTGCAGAGGCCACTAAAATTCCATCCATCAGAGGTGCAGATTGAGTCATACCGAATTGGAGAAATGAAGTTACTTTATAAATTTTCTTTTTGTTTTCTGTTTTTGTAATTTGAAAGAAATACAGTGGAAAAACCTGTAAGAAGCGTACAAAGAATTTTTGCACCCTGAACCCCTCAAGAGAAAGTTGCTACGTGGCTGTCCTGCTACTTACTCTGTAGGGTCTTCCCTGTGGCTGAGACATTTCTCCGATGCTATCACAAAGACCCACAAGAGCTTAAACAGATTTCCTGGACTTTCAGTTTTTCTTTTTATCTTATCAGTATGAGATCAGTTTCTTGTTTAATATGAGGGTTTAGGTTATTTATTTTGATATTCAGTTGGCCAGTTCAAGTCACCTCCAGTGTCCATTTGAACTTCTCTGTCATTCTTTGAACACGTTGTTACCTTTTAATTTAACATGTCCCAGTTTCATCTCCTTGGACCTATTGCATGAATTGGCCATTTATTTTTTATTTATTTACAAGAGAGAGATAGAGAGTATGGGCATAGCAGGGCCTCTATCCACTGCAAACAATCTCCAAATGCATGTACTACTTTGTGCATCTGGCTTTATGTGGATACTAGGGAATTGAATCCAGGTTGTCAAGCTTTTCAAGCAAGTGCCTTGACCACTGAACCATCTCTTCAGACTCAAATCGACCACTTCTCCAAAGGAGGCCTATTCTTTCGAAGTGAGGGTGGATAGAAGCCAAGATCTTAGTGCTAGGTGCCCTGGAGGCCTTCTCAGTGGACAATGATAAATAAACAGACATCTAAATGTATGTGTATGTATTTATGTACAGACACATGAATGTACATATTCACACTACCATATGTTCACAAACACAAATGCATAGGCAGAACATGCATGGGTTTGTTATTCCTGTTTTTTCTTTATGTTTAAATTTATAAATTCACACGATCTCAACCTGCCATCTCAGAATTCATGGAGGCTCAGCCCTGCTCGAGTTGTAGCTCCCTTTGACAGAGAGACCCCATTGACAGACAACCCTTATTTCATTTATTCAAATAGTCCATGGCCTGCATGTGACACCATATGTTAGGGCCAAGAGAGATGCCTGTGCTGGAGGCTTAGGGTCTTATCAACCCAGCTGGAGCAGAAATCCTAGTGTAAGATCCAAAAAAAAAAAAAAAAAGAGGAAAGTGAGGGAAATCCCCAAGCTGGTCCATCACTCCAGGAAGAAAGACCTTTTGTTTGTCTTCTGATACCCCGCCCGTGACAAGATCCCTGGTTAGCTGGCTGTCAGGGCTGCAGACATGGAGGGTAATGACATCACTGGAAAACACAGCAGTGAACAGCCCTCCCTTGACTTCGGGAATACGTGTCTTAGCCACACGATCAGGATTCAGCTCCGCCAACTCACTGATAATATAAGCCCAATCAATTGCCCATTTTTCATGGACATCAATGTAGATGTAGCCAGGAAGGAGGGAGGGAAATGAGGGTGGCTGCTGACCAAGACGCCTCCAAAAAAATCCCACCAGCCAAAAAGACTATCTCTGCAAAGACCCTCCCGTTTCAATTTTTGTGAACTAGAACAAGGGTTACCAAAAAAAGAAAAAGAAAGAAAAAAGAGGGAAAAGAAAAAGAAAAGAGAGAAGAGACATAAGTGACAAAACAAGGCACTTCCCTGGGAGTTGGATTCTTCAGAGAAGGATGGATGCTCCAAAGAGGAGGACTTATGTGTACAAGTCACTCAAAACACGGCTTTTCCTTAGTCAGCCATTGACCCGATCACTTACTTGTTTAGTTATAAGTTGTTGAAACTTGCTACACAGGCCTGGCTAGCTTGACTCTGACTCACTCAACTTCACTGCAATCCTGTCTCGGCTTCCTACAAGCTGGGATTGCAGGAGTGAGCCACCATGGCCCTAGAGACCATTTTTAAAGACTCCTGGCTCCGATTTGAACACCACCTACGGCTCATGCATGGCTATATTCCCACTCTGACATGTGACACTCGACTGCCTAAGGATCTATCAAAGCAACACGACTTGGTGTTCTTGTCATGACACAGATTATTTTGCAGCTCACAAAACAGGCTCACATTCGGTGAGGTGGGTTCAGTACATAGTGACATCTCTCTTCTCTCAGACATCGAGGCTCAGAGAGCGGCCAGAGGAGCTTCCCTGTGCATTAATGATTTCTCTGCAGTGACCATCACAGTGCTGGACAGAAATGGCTTAGGGAGGAAACATCTATTTTGGTTCACTTTTTTTTTTTTTAATTTTTGGTTTTTCGAGGTAGCGTCTCACTCTAGCCCAGGTTGACCTGGAATTCACTATGTAGTCTCAGGATGGCCTTGAACTCATGGCAATCCTCCTGCCTCTGCCTCCTGAGTGCTAGGATTAAAGGTATGTGCCACCATGCCCGGCTTTGGCTCACATTTTGAGAGTATGCACTCCATCTGCTAGGAAAGGCATGACGGAACAATTCAGTTCATGGCAGGAACATATGAAAACGCTATTCACACCAGATCATTTGAAGGCTTTAACCTTTAGTGACTTACTTCCTCCAGCTAGGCCCCAAATCATCTGAGTTGTTTCCAGAAAGTCTCAAAATAGCATCACTAACTGATGACCAAGTGTTTAAAATGTGAGCCAGCGCAGAAGCACTCATGCTAAGAACCGGGAAACCTGGAATTCGAACGCAGAGCCCTGCCCTGCCCACTCAACTCTACCACAGTAGCCTCCATGTTGGCAAAGTCTGCACCAGCAAGTTTTTCTTTTCAAGGATCAGATTGTTGACACCAACTGAAAACTCAGATACGCTTGAAATCACTATTATGACCGTCATTCCTGATTAGATCTGTAGAACAAGCCAGTGTGGAATTTGGGGATATGAGGTGCTATATATAATCTTGGCTTACCCAAAACAGGCAAAGAATGATTTCTGATTATAAACTTACAAAGAGGAAGAGGAGACTCTGGAGTGCAATGGAAATCTACTGGGAGACATCAGCCAGGTAATGCTTTGTTGCTAGAATTAGCAAATCCTTTGAGGTAAAATCTCCAGTATGTAGGCAAGACCCCCACCCATGGCAGCACATCCCACACATTCATTATCATATGGGAAAGATGTTTTTTTTTAATGTCAGGTCCTTTAACGCCTATGACTCTTACAACTTCCTGAAGACCCCCAGGCTCTTTCGCTGAGCTGAAAACCAAATTAGGCTTAATATGATCTAATGTACAGGTCTGAATTATGCCTTGAGTATACTTTCTGGGAGATGAAAGGACCAATATGCTTATAAAGTTCTATTACTCTTTTAAAAAAAGACTTTTAAAATGTTGGAAGTTCCTCCTGGCTAAGGAAAGGATTAGATAGATGGTCTGCTTTCAGTTTGTTACCCCTAATATAAACACCCGGTTCTCCCCATGTTCAGCATCAGCGGACTGTCTCTACACAAAGCCAACAGATGCAAAGCCTTGGGCCTTTGTCTCTGAAGTCAGTTTAATGACTAAGGCAAAGTGAGATGTTTAGTCTGATTAAAGGCTCTGCTCTTCAAAGCCATACCTTCTTCCATGTGGGAAATGACAGTGTTTATAGTGCCTGGGCCCAGTTGGTGGATAGATGGAGTGTGGGCAGTAAGCAAAGCTTTCTCTGGCCCTGAAAATGCCAGCCCTGTTTTTTTTTTTTTTTTTTAAGAGAAGACCCAAATGGTCCATATGCTGGGCAAATCACTTCTGGTTCTTCCATGTGGTATGAACCCAATGATAAATCCTTACTGAATACTGTCTACGAGAGACAGGCCTCAGATCCATGCTGTGAGGGCATGGCGTAAACTGGACAATATTTATCATTTCAGAAAGTAACCAGTTTTTTTTTTTTTTTTTTTTTTTTTGGTGGTGGTGGTGGGGGGAGTGGAGTTTCGTGGTAGAGTTTCACTCTAGCCCAGGCTGACCTCACAGCGATCCTCCTATTTCTGCTTCCCAAGTGCTGAGGTTAAAGGCATGTACCACCACACCGGGAAAAAAGTAGTATTTTTATTATAGTCATTTGGAAGTTGGAGAAGAAATTAGAGAAAACCTAAACAAATGATAACTCATGAGCTTACAATCTAGAAATCAAAATATTTTCACTTTGAAAATGTTTTCGTGATTATGCAAGCATTGAATACAAGTGGTGTGTGTGTATGTATATACACGTGTGTTCATGCATGGTAAGTGTGTGGAGGACAGAGGACAACCTCAAAGTGTCATTCATCACCTTCCACCTTGTTTGAAACAGGGTCTCTCTTGTTCCATACCACAAGTACCAGCCTATCTGTTCCTTAAGCTTTTGGATTCTTCTAACACGCCCATGCCATAGGTTGGCATTACAGACACATGCATGCTACTTGAGTCTGTCTGTGCACAGGTTCTGGGCACCTGGACTCTCATCATTAGGCTTACACTGAGCCTTCTCCCCACATCCTGAGCACTTTTTGCACAGCTTCAATCATGTTGATCTATAACTTCCTTTTCTCTTCTGTCATAGTACATTGTGAGCCTCTTTCTAAGTCAGTGAACATTATTTTTGATGTTTGTCACCTATGTTGTACATATGCCATTTAAGATACCTTCATGGACAGTTACTGAACACTTAAGCTACTTTCTAGTCCTCAGAATTGTGAAGGGTTTTGATAGAAAAAACAATTCCCACAGTTAGGAATCTTTTCTGAGTATTTTCTCAGGAAAAGTTCAGGTGGGAGGAGAGGGTCAAGAGGTGCACTTCCTTCTCTCTCTCTCTCTCTCTCTTTTTTTTTTTTTTTTTTTGGTTTTTCATTTTTCGGTTTTTCAAGGTAGGGTCTCACTCTAGCCCAGGCTGACCTGGAATTCACTATGTAATCTCAGGGTGGCCTCGAACTCATGGTGATCCTCCTCCTCTGCCTCCTGAGTGCTGGGATTAAAGGTTTGTGCCACCATGCCCAGCAAGGTGCACTTATTTCTGATCTTGGATCCAGGCAGAAAGAAAGGGAATGAGAGAGGATAGGAAGAAAGGGGAAGGGAAAGGAGGGAAATGCATAACAAAAGAAGGGAAAGGAGGGAGGGAGAAGAGCTTGGCAGTGATTAAGTCCATGACTACATTTAACATTTCATGAAGTATTTAGGTTGACACTGGTATTCTTTTCTGAACTCAGTTTTCCCATCTGTAAAGTGGGCTGCCATATCATAAAAAGAATTTTCTTTAAAAAGAGGGCTGGAGAGATGGCTTAGTGGTTAAGGTGTTTGCCTGTGAAGCCTAAGGACCCACGTTCTACTCTCCAGATCCCACATTAACCAGATGCACAAAAGGGAGACAAGCACAAGGTCACACATGCCCACTAGGTGGCACAAGAGTCTGGGGTTCAAATACAGTTGCTGAGGCCCTTGGCAATTCTCTATTTCTCCTCTCTGTCTTTCTTTCTCTTGCTCTCTCTGAAATAATTTAAAAAAAAAAAAAAAGAAAAAGAGGGCTGAGATGGCTTAGCAATTAAGGTGCTTGCCTGTGAAGCCTAAGGACCTGGGTTCGATTCCCCAGTACCCACATAAGCCAGATGCACAAGGTGGCGCATGTGTCTGGAATTCGTTTGCAGTGGCTGGAGGCCCTGGTGCACCCATTCTCTTTCTCTTTTTCTGCCTCTCTCTCTCTCTCAAATAAATAAATTAAAATAAAATATTTTAAAAAGATAAGCTGGTACTACTTATTTGAAAAAGAGAATTTAGGGCTGAGGAGATAGCTCAATGGTTAAAGGCACTTGTTTGCAAAACCTTATAGTCTGGGTTCAATTTCTAAGTAGTGGTTAAGGTGTTTGCCTGATGCACAAAATGGCACATGTGTCTGGAGTTCATCTGCAGTAGCAGGAGGCTTTGGCATACCCATTCTCTCTCTCACTCCCCCCTTTCTCTTTATCTCCACATAAATAAATAAATACAAATACTTTTTTAAAAAGAAAAGATAGAAAGAATTCAGTGGTTTAATAAGAATGGTCCAGATATAGTCTTAACACTGATACAATGTAGGAACTGAAATGATGTCACCTGGACCTGTGCTATCTGTCTCAGAGGTCTCTGTCATGTCTGCCAGCTCCACATCAAGCCCTGTGCAATGGCTCACAACAGCCCCCCACCTAGATCCTTTTGGGCTCAACTCTAGGTTCAACTCCAAGTGTATATGGCCCATACCTGTCTGTGAGCCAATCACCATGTGTGTCAGGTTGACAAAGTACCCTGGTTAGTCAGGCCTGGATCCCATGAAATCACAGACTGAGGGTCAAAGAGTTTTTGTCCAAAAGAATTGTGAGGTGCTGTTCCCTAGGGAAGATGCAAATCAATGCTTTCTGAGTGAACATGGCACTGCATTGAACCCAGACCTTTTATCTTTATGTTTCTGTAAACTAACCTTCCCCAGAGGATGGTGTCAGTATCAACCCTCCCCTCTTGACAGACGACAGAATGAAGGCTTGGAAAGATAGCCAACTTTCTCCCAAGGTCTCTGAGCTCATAAGAAACATGGACACATGGGCCCCGTTGGTTCTTTTTAAAAATATTTATTTATTTACTACAGACAGAGAAAGAGAGAGGGAGGGAGAGAGAGAGTGAGAATGGACACACAGGGCCTCTAGCCACTGCAAACAAACTGTAGACACATGTGCCACCATGTGCATCTGGCTTACGTGGGACCTGGAGAATCAAACTGGGGTCCTTAGGTTTTGTAGGCAAGTGCCTTAATCTCTAAACCATCTCTCCAGCCCCCCATTGGTTCTTTTAATGCTAAGGTCGGACTTGATTGAAAAACTATTTTGATCAAGGTTACCGTCCTTTATAGGCTACTGAGTCATCTTCTGGCTGGCTCATGGAGCCACTCAGTGGCAACTTCACTTTCCTCCCTTCTGACTTTGTCCTGAAGACAGATTCAGTGAGTGGCCAGCTATGTCTGTTTTGGGGGATATGGGGTCTGTAAAGATTAACAACCCTCAGGAATTGGCCTGACAGGTGTGAAAGGGAAATTTCTAACTATAAACCACTTCTGCCATATGTAATCATCGCAAGCGAGGAACAAGAAAAAGATAAATTGGCCAGTTTCCGTCCCTGTGCCACCATGGTCATAAATCTGATGTATCTCCTAGCAAATGCAAACATTTAAATGGTTTGTGTTGTCAAGTCACAAGTGGTTCAAATATCTATGTCCCATAAAGATCCAATTCACAAAATGAATCCAATATGAAAATGCTGTACTGGGATGCCAGGGCCTTAGTGGTATCAAAATTCACACAACAGTGTCATGTCAGCAGTGCAGTGGACAAGAGCGCTGAGTTCACAAGCGGACAACTTCACAGCAATGGCATGTCATCTCCTGGATCTCAATTTCATCATTAGTAAAATGTGAATCTACAGTAGAACTTTCTGTACATCACTCTCTGACTCCACTGACATTCATTATCCTGTGTGCTGATCTTGGAGACAGTTACGGAGTAGGAAACAATCCAGTCTTGATGAATGCTTCACCCATACAAGAGTGAGAAGCACCTCAAAGAAGGGTGAGTGGCAACGTGGGACCAGGTGGCACCAAATGTGACCTTTTCACAAGCTGAGTGGGAAAGAGGCAGGGGACTGTCATTTCCAGAATCTTCATTTACTTTGTTTTTTTGGTTTGTTTTTGTTTATTTATTTATTTATTTATTTTTTATTTGAGAGCAACAGACAGAGAGAAAGAGGCAGATAGAGAAAGAAAGAATGGGTGTGCCAGGGCCTCCAGCCAATGCAAATGAACTCCAGATGCGAACTCTAACCCTTGTGCATCTGGCTCATGTGGGTCCTGGGGAACTGAGCTTTGAGCTGGGGTCTTTAGGCTTCACAGGCAAGCGTTTAATCACTAAGCCATCTCTCTGGTCCCAGAATCTTCATTTTCTATTGTCTGGCTATAGCTCCTCCTGTCAAGCAGGAGGTATGGTCCTCTGTGTCCTGATTCTCCTCTGCCCTTTGAGTTGTTCTAACTGTACTTCACTAGAAGAGATAAGATGGTGGCTCCAAACCCCAGCAGAAACCATGGGAAACAAAACAGACCCATAGGGCGATAGATAAGGGGTTCTCAGACATGTGCTCCTGTTCAAAAAGATGAGACTGAAAATTTCAGCAGACAACAAGAAATTATAAAATAAGAGTAAAATGGTGCTCTCAAAACGAGCCATCTGGGGACTGAAATGAACAAGAGGTCAGCCGCATGTTAGTACTGAAGAGTGACGTGAAGCTTTATGAGATAAGCAGGGCGAAGCCTGGAGGAAAAACAACAAAACAAAACAAAAAAAACAGAATGCAAGTTCTACCAGAAAAAGCACAAACAGAATGCTTCCCTCACTTGTTCTATGAGACCAGAATAACCTTACTATGAAATGTAACAAGAACATTACCGAAATTACGGGATGTGTCAGTTACTCTATTATTTCTAGGACAAAATATCCAACCAGGAGCAGCTTGTGGAAGGATAAGGGTTTAATTCAGCATATAGTTTCTAGATGAAATTTCTCTATTATGGCAGGTTCAGGTGGGAAGCCCACTGTGTCACATAGTCAGGAATCAGAGAAGGAGAGAGAGGGAGAGAGGAGAGATAGCAAGAGGGACTGGGCTATAATATGTCAAGTCAAGGTCTACCCCCAGGGACAGACTGCCTCTAGCAATGCCTTACCTCCTAGAGGTTCCACAACTTTCCCAGGCTGGAGATAAAGTATTCAAACACATGCAGAGCATTTTACATTGAAATCATCACACAAGCTAATGAACAAAAATCCTAAGCAAACTACTAGTAAATCAGAAACATTGAGTTAGAAAGGTTAACACATACAGACCACAGAGGCATATGCCAGGAATTCATGGTTGTCTCAATATTTAAAATTCAGTCATCAACCAGCACATATTTTTCAAAAATATTTTATTTGAGAGAAGGGTTGGAGGGGGGAGAGAAAATGGCCTTAGCCACTGCAAACAATTACCAGATACATGTGCCAACTTGTGCATCTGGCGTTACATGGGTACTGCGGAATCAAACCTGGGTCGTTAGGCTTTGCAGACAAGCATCTTATCTGTTGAGCCATCTTTCCAGCCCCTCAACCAGTATTTATAATCCCAGCACTTTGGGAACAGAGGCAGGAGGATTGTCAAATTTGAGGCCAGCCAGAGTTACACAGCAAGCTCAAGGCCAGTCTGAACTACGTAATGACATCTTGTCTCAAAGAGCTGGGGGTGTAACTCAGTAGCAGAGAACTTGCTTAGCATGTGTAAGCCTTGGGTTTGATCCCCATCAAAACAAAAATATAATCAATTTCAGTCATTGTATTAATAGAATGAAGGCAAAAAATGAGAATCTCAGCATATGCAGGAAAAATGCTTAATAAAATTCAACACTCATTCTTATTTAACACTCTCGGTAACCCAAGAATATGATTTATGCCATCCTGTGAAAGTGTCCATGAAGACCATGTCAGATGTGTTACCATCAATGACTGGGAGAGATGGAAATGGCCTTTAGTATCATGATTTTCTTTGTTGCCCATTGGGTTATGTTCAACCCAAAGGAGAGATGACTTAGCAGTTAATGCACTTGTCTATGAAGCCTAAGGACCCAGTTCAGTTCGCCAGGACCCATGTAATCCAGATGCACAAGGTGGCACATGCATTTAGAGTTTGTTGCAGTGGCTAGAGGCCCTGGCATGCCCATTCTCTTTTTTTCTCTCTCTCTCTCTCTGTCTATCTATCTGCCTTTTTCTCTCTCTCAGATAATAAATAAATAAAATATTTTAAAAACATTTTAAAAAGTAAATAAATGTTTTGATTTATTAGTAAAGTGAGTATGCATGTACAGAATCTATGGCACATGTGACACTGGAGACCAAACAGGAAGTATAATTTCATAATTCAAATTTGTCTGTACTGGCAGCAAGAACATTTAACACTTACAAATATATATGTACTCAACACCAGACCACCCCAATGAGTAAAGCAAATATTAGATCTAAAGGGACAGATAGATTCCAATACAATCATGGTTGGTGACTCCCTCTGACATCCTGCTTTTGTCAATGGACAGATCATCTAGTCAGAAAAATCAACAAAGAAACATGCGAGTTGATCTGCACAGGGACCCACCAGACATTTACAGAACATGTCCCCTAGGCAGTGTGATGAGAATTCTTCCATCACCATAAGAAACAGTGTCCAGAATAGATCATGCATTAGCCACAGATCATCTTTAAAAACAAAAATCATATTGTCTCACACTGAGATGGAATAAAAGCACAAGCCAACAGCAAGAAGAATGGAAGTTACACAAATACATGGAAACTGGATTACATAGTCCTGAAGGATATATTTAAAATATATATTATATATGTGTGCATATATACATGCTATATATGAAAATACATACATACTGTAAAAATGTACCTAGAAACAGG
This sequence comes from Orientallactaga sibirica, assembly GCA_036365145.1. NCBI lineage: Eukaryota > Metazoa > Chordata > Mammalia > Rodentia > Dipodidae > Orientallactaga > Orientallactaga sibirica. The sequence goes on from JAEOAD010001317.1 coordinate 3,449,013, forward strand.
AATTAACAGCAAAATATGACATAATCTATTGGGAACAGCAAGTTCAGTAGTGACTGCACAGGGAAAAAACCAGATCTCCAATAAGCAACTTAACAATGAACTCAAGAACTTAGAGCTCAAGTTTACTACAGAAACCTGGATGGAAAAAGAGTAGATTACATACAATGTCCTTTTTATAAAGCCAATATTACCCTGTTACCAAAACTCAGACAAAGACACAACCAAAAGGAGAAAATTCAGACCAATTTCCCTCATGAACATAGATGCAAAACTTCTCACCAAAATACTGGCAAACAGAATATAGGAATACATCAGAAAGATCATTGACTCTGACTGAATGGCCTTTATTCAAGAATACAGGGGTGGGTAAACATACTCAAATCAATAAAAGCAATACACCATATAAATGGAATCACATGATCCTCTCAATATATACATAAAAGACATTTGACAACATTAACATCCCTTCATAATGAAAGTCCTGAAGACTGAGAATAGAAGAAACATATCTCAACACAATCAACACAATATATGACAAACCTATAGCCAACATTATACTAAATAGAAAAAACTCAAAGCATTTCCACTAAAATCAGAAATAAGACAAGGGTTCCACTTTTTCCACTCTTATTCTATGTGATACTGGAAGTCTTAGAGCAATTAGACAAGAGACACAAATCAAAGTGATGCAAATAGAAAAAGAAGTCAAATTATTATTATTTTCATATGATATAATTCTATACACAAGAGGCCCTAAAGATTCCCCCAGAAAACTGCCAGAGCTCATAAATGCTGTCAGTAAAGTAGCAAGATACAAAATTAACACACAGAAATCAGTGGCCTTCCATATATATAATAAATGTGGTGATGAAGAAATAAGGGAAAAAAATGGGCTGGAGAAATGGCTTAGTGGTTGAGGTGTTTGCCTAAGAAGCCAAAGGACCCAGGTTCAATTCCTCAGGACCCATATAAGCCAGATGCACATGCATCTAGAGTTCGTTTGCAGTGGCTACAGGCCTTGGAATGCCCATTCTCTCTCTGTCTGCCTCTCTTCTCTCTCTATCTCTCTCTCTCTGCTTGCAAATAAATAAATAAATAAAAATTTAAAAAAGAAATAAGGGAAAAAATCAAATTCACAAAAAAATAAAAGGAAATATGTTGGGAAAAACCTAACCTAGGAAGTGAAAGGCATCTACAATGCAAACTTTAAACCACTCAAGTGAAAAACTGAGGGAAACAGTAGAAAAGAAAAAGACATCTTGTGTTCATCAATTATAAGAATCAATGTTGTACAAAATGGCTGCTTCCAAAAGAAATGTAAAGATTCAGTGAAACCCCCCATCAAAATTCCAATTCCATTCTACATTGAAATAGCAAAATACAATCCCAATATTTATTTGAAAGCACAGAAATACATTGCATATCCATAGCAATCCTGAGCAACAAAAAATAAATCTAGAGAGATCACAATAGCTGACTTTAAAGTATATTACAGAGTCATACTAAGAAAAACAGTATGGTATTGTAAAAAAACAGACATGTAGATAAAATGGAACAAAATAGAGGATCCCATTATAAACCCAGGCAGCTATGCCATTAGATTTTTGACAAAAATAATTACTAAAGAAAAGATAGCCTCTTTACAAGTAGTTCTGGGGAAACTGGGTATCTATATGAAGAAGAGAAATAGGTCCTTACCTCTCCCCATGCTCAAGAACTGACTCCAAATGCATCAACGACTTTAACAACAGATCTGAAATTTAGAAGCTGTTACAGGCAAACAGAGAGGAAACACTCCAAACTATAGGCAAAGGCAAGGACTTTCTGAAAAAAAACTCTGGTCACTCAGGATATAAGGCCACAAATCAATCAGAGATAATAGAAGAATATAAATAACTGCAAACAGTAGTATGTCAAAAACTGAAAAACTTAGAAGAAACTGATAAACTTCTGAACACAGCTGCTGAAATTGAATCAAAACTAGTAAACCAAAACAAACCCATAATAATGAGTATGTATCAGTTGTGAAAAGGCTCCTATCTTTTTTATTAGTATATCTTATGTACTTAACAAAACAGATTGCTTTATAACTTAATTTATTTGCTTTGCACTATGTAGAAAAATGTTCAGGAGATGATAGATGAATTCTGAGCTATAAAAAATATTTAAAAACTGAATTTCAAGGCTGAGGAGATGGCTTAGTGGTTAAGGCACTTACCTGGGTTTGATTTCCCGGTACCCATGTAAAGCCAAACACAGTGGTGCATGCATTTGGAGTTCATTTACAGTGGCTGGAGGTCCTGGTATGTTCTCTCTCTCTCTCTCTCTTTTCTTCTCTCTCTCTCTCCTTCTCTGCTTGCAAATAAATAAAAATATTTTAATCACATGAACTGATTAAATCTTTCCACACTTTTCTTTAGAACCTAAACCCACAGCTACAACCATTCTTGCAATAGTTTTCCTTGAAATTTTTTTGAAGTATAATGCCACCTTGGGTTATGGTTTCAGCCCTGCTCTTTCAGCCAACACTCTGTTAGAAAGCCAGAGAAACTTTTGAGATACTTGTTCAGCCATGGCTCTTGCCACTATAGCTCTGACTCCTCAGCAGACCTTGCCATAATTTATTTTTGTGAAAAGAACATGAGTTTAACGCACTTATTTTGAAAGCACGGGTAACAGGAGTACAGGTGACTTCAAAATAGCCACATGACCAGGAAGTCTCACCCCAGCATGGACAACAACCTCCCCTGCAGTTAACTCTCCCCAGACCCAAGACCACATGCAGGGGGATAGAATGGCATGCAGCTGGTAGGAGTGGCCAAGGTCTCAGGTGAGGGTCTGACCAGCCTTCCCACCCCTCTTCTATGAGGGAGCATCAACACATCCAATCTTTAGGGCCCCTTTCTATTAGCCACAGTTGCTCCCAAGTTCAGTGGCAATGGCTGTTATGCTAGGAGGACAGCTACTCTTCAATAGTGCTCCACCCTCTTTTTGCAAGCAAGCACCTGTATCCACCGAGCCATCACCTCTCCAGCCCACCACCTCAATTTTGAAACAGGGTTTTCACTGCTCCTAGAGCAAACCTCATTTGAGCCCCAATTATTTTAATGTGATTGCATGGCTCCATCCATCCTTCTGTCAAGTACATGTACATGATAAATATCTGTTAAATTCATTTGACCTATTTGGCTAGGCATTGAGTGTGATAATATTCAATTCTCAAAATTATCAATTTCCACAACTCAGCCTTGAGAGGTAATAAATCCATAAGAGAATAATAAGAACAATGCTAATTTATCTAATTCAAAAAACAAGGTTTACTTTTACAGCTATGCCCCCCCCCCCAAAAAAAAGACCTTTCAGCTTAAACAGGACAAAATTAAACTGCCCAAAACAAAGAAATTGGAGTTTTAATTATTTCATAGAAGTTGAAATAAAAATAACACTGGTGATATTAGGAGTTCTCATACTAAACACTGATATATGAATTAAATCTGCAATATGCCATTTTTAGTGCTGTAATAGATTACCTTTGACTGGTTCCCCAGCTAGTGACAGGAGATGCTCCAACTGCTCCTCAGATTCTTAAGGATGAAAGACATTTCTGGGCCAAGGATTCCCATTCTGACCTGCAACTGCTGCCTTACCATTTAATGTGTGTCTGTTCATGCCCAGACCCATCACTGGGCCAGAGTTTCTCCATGGAGCCGGGGTGGAGCTGTCATATGCGAAAGTAACATGGGCGACTTGAATTAAGTGTTCCTAGGATACAAGGTCTCTGGGAGGTGGGAGGGAATGAACCCCACTAGGTTGTCTTTCTTTTCCTGGGTTCCTACAGCCTCTGCATACGGTTTGAAGTTAAATTAAAATGCAGAAACTGAATTAATCTATGTGTGCTTCCAACACTCTGTTTAATATAGAAACTGTTTCTTTAAATTATTGGGTGGTTTTTAAAGACCAGCCACAAAGAATATTTTTGTCTGGTGCAATTAGAACTGTTTATTGCCAGTTTTACACTGAAAAAATGGAAGAAAAATTCAATATTAAAGTAATCAAAGATAAAACCAATTAAATTGAATGGACTATTTTTTCTTTTGGTGTGTGTAGTGTATGTGATGTATGCACATGTGTGTGCAAAGCACACATATGCAGAGGCCAAAGGCAGGCATTATCCCCCTCTATCACTCTTCCACATTATTTCCTTGAGACAGAGTTCTTCACCGAACCTAGAATAACCTTGTTATTCTGTTACACTGGCTGACCAGGGAACCTGGGTGATCCTCCTGTCTCTGCACTCCCTCAGTGCTGAGGTTCCAGGCAGGCAAAGCCATGTCTGACAGTGTAGTGAGCTCAGGAGATGGAACGCAGGTCCTCCCGCTTACCCACTGAGCTGTCTCCGCAGCCCATGCAGTGGACAACATTTTAAGAGCAGGTAGCCTATGGTTTTCTAGCTTTAGCTGAGAAGGGTGATACCCATTAAAACTAATGGGAAGAATAAGAAACTATTTGTATGAGGCTTCAGAAGGAAGAAGGGCAGAGAAGGCAGGGAGCATGAGGCGGACACGACTGAATGCCAACAGTTAATCTTCGCAAGGTCCGGGTTCTCCCATGAACTCCTTGTGGACTATATTGTTTCAACACTTCCACTTACAGCACTGCTACTTCTGTGATCTGAACCACATCACTTCGTGTGTGCGTGGGTGGGGGGATTTGTGTGTAGTATGTGTGGTATGATGTGATATGTGTAGTGTACTACAGATGTGTGCATCCATGTGTGTACATATGCATAGGTCAGAGGAGAGCACTGAGTGCCTCTCTAGATCTCTCGTCGCTGTGTTTCCTTGACTTAAGGACTCTCACTGAACCACGGTCTGCTGTTTTTGGTCAAAATGGATGACCAGCGAGCAACAGTGATTGCCCCGGTCTCTGCTCCCCATAGGACTGGCGGTCATAAGGCCTGTGTGGCCACACTCAGCTATTTAGGTGGGTGCTAGGGAGTCAGGCCCAATGCTTACACAGCAAGCTTTCTAATTTGCTGATTTACCTTGCCAGGCCTGACGCCAGTCACTTTAGCATTCCAGCTGCCTCACATGAAAAACAAACAGAATGATAAGACCCCACAGCACTGCTGCGAAACACACATGCAGCATGCATGCTGAAGGAAAGCACAGCTCACAAGCACTCCTTCAACACAAGCTCATTTTACTCTTCTCATTAGAAAACAACTAGTCTGGTGTTGAAGAGATGGCTTAGTGGTTATGGCACTTGCTTGCAAAGTCTAAGGAACCGGGTTCAATTCTCAAGTACTCATGGTGGTGCATTTGACTGGAGTTCATTTGCAGTGGCTGGAGGCCCTGGTATACACATTTTTTTCTCTCTCTCTGTATCTCTCTTTCTCTCTGTCTCCATCTATTCCCCCTCTCTTTCAAATAAATTTAAAAAAATTAATAAGAAAAGAAAAGAACTTATCTTCAAGTTCATTTGATGTAAATCCTCTGTATGGATGTCACACACACTACTTCAGGTACAGATTGGATTATATACATTGTATCGTTAATTCATTCTTAAAGCATGTGATTTCCATATCACATAACAGGCAAAGATTTCTATGAAAAACAAAACCATTGTTCAGACTGGACTGAGAACAGATGGCTGAGTGCACCACGTTGTTAGGGAAGTGTGCTCCCACCAATGCCTGCTGATTGATCTGTCCTGTGGAAATAGGCTAGCTGGGTCCAGCGATGCCTCACAATGCAGAAGCTGTTGATTAATGATCCACCAAGAACCATGAAGCGCCTAATGATTAATATTTATTGTTTTCATTGACGATAAGAACATTGCCCATTCAGTTCGAAAAGACTACTGCAAAGCAGTGTGAGGCCCTGAAACAGAGACAAATGGGGCATACCCAGGAGCCAGCCCTTACTAGCTAAAGGAAGATATTCATCATAGGGTTACCGTCACCCCAAGAGAAAGCTTCCCAAGAAAAGGTTAAGAGAAAACTAGCTTTCTCACAAGCTTATAAAGCCAGACCCACGGGGACCTTGGCAGCAACACTGCTGGTGAAAAGGAGAAGGGCCCAGAATAAATGAGAGATGCTGCCAGAAGCAAAGGGTTGAAAATGGCACAGGGGACCCTGGGTGTTAATTGATGGGAACAATGCCCAGAGAAACAGCCCTGGAATGATCATGCAACATCAAGAGGGGACCTGTCACAGAAAGTGCAGCCCCAGTGCAGATGTAGGGATAGCATGAAAACTGGGTAGCTGAGAAAAAAGTCCTACTTAAGTATTCTAAGTGTTCAGATCTCAAATCAGGAAAAACAATATTATAAGACAGGGTTGAGTCAGCTATCTATAAGAAAAGACCCCATTTGGGAATGCCATTCCTTCTCAGATGAAGGAGGTCAGAGCCTTCTTGTCACTTGTTTAAGATCAACTAGAAAAGGGTAGACATCTAGTTGTTTGGCCAGTATTATTATAGGGACCAGCTCTGGAGAAAGGTAATTTATTTGTTTTGTTTTGTTTTGTTTTTTTGAGATAGTATCTCACTCCAGCCCAGGCTGACCTGGAATTCACTATGTAGTCTCAGGCTGGCCTCAAACTCACAGCAATCCTCCTACCTCAGACCTCCTGAGTGCTGGGATTAAATGCGTGTACCACAAGACCCAGCCAGCATAATGTATATATATATATATTCATCTGTGAAACAAGCAATTCCAGGGCCATTTCTTGTATGTATGTAAAATTTTATATGAAGGGGACTGAAGAGATGGCTTAGCAGTTAAGATGCTTATCTATGAAGCCTAAGGACCTATGTTTGACTCTCCAGACCCGAGGTAAGCCAGATGCACAAGGTGACACAAGCACAAGGTCACACATGTGCACTAGGTGGCGCATGTGTCTGGAGTTTGACTGCAGTAGCTAGAGGCCCTGGCATGTCAATTTTTTATTTCTCTCACTCTCTCTCTCATTAAAAAAAATTATATGAAGGAAAAGGAATAGAAATGCATAGAAATAAAGGGCCAAGGCCTTGAAATCCTTTGTATTTGAGGCTAACATCACCCCCAAACAATTACTCTCATTGTATTTTTCCAGTGGACAGAATTGAAACAATACTCTGTGACAAAAGTATTTGCATGATCAAACCTTCACTTATCATCTTTTTGCCAGAGATTTGAAGAATTCTCGCCTGGTTTGGATGTCTGCTCATTTGATTGGAAATATACATTCTCAATGATTTCAGAATCTGTTAGGTCTTCTCAAAGACCTTCATGTAACACCACCCCAAATCCCAACTTAAACAAGGGCAGGAAATATGAATAAACACTGCTCAAAAGAATCAATGGGGCTGGAGAGATGGCTTGGTGGTTAAGCACTTGCTTGTAAAGCCTAAGGACCCTAGTGCGAGGCTCCATTCCCCAGTACCCACGTAAGCCAAATGCACAAGGTGGCACATGCACCTGGAGTTCTTTGCAGTGGCTGGAAGCCCTGGTGCGCCCGTTCTCTCTCTCTCTCTCTCTCTCTGTCTCTTTCTCTGTCTGTCACTCTCAAATAAATAAATAAATAAAATAAGCAAAAATTTTTAAAAAGAATAAATGTAAATCGCCAACAAATGCATAGAAAAATGCTCAATACTGTTAGCTATCAAGGAAATACAAATCAAAACTAAAATGACATACCATCTTACCTCAGCAGGAATAACAGCTATAAAGATCATAATAATGGTGTAGACAAAAAGGAACTTTCAAACATTGATGGTATAATTATGGAGAACTATATGGAGGGCCCTCAAAACCTAAATATAAGCAGGGCGTGGTGGCACATGCCTTTAATCCTAGCACTCAGGAGGTAGAGGTAGGAGGATCTCTGTGAGTTTAAGGCCACCCTGAGACTACACAGTGAATTTCAGGTCAGCCTTGGCTAGAGTGAAACCCTACTTCAAAAAACCAAAAAAAAAAAAAAAAACCTAAATATAGATTTACCATATGATGTATGGAAATTTCTAGGCATATATCCCAAGCACTGCTCACAACAAGGTAAAGAGAGGGAGTCAACCTACATGCCCATCAAGAGGTAAATGGAAAAAGAAAGTGTGGTACTTGCCTAATGGAATACTATTCAGCTATAGGAACAATGAAATCCTGTTGTTTACAGCAACATGGATAGAACTCGCAGTCTTTATGTTAAATGAAATAAGCCAGACTCAGAAAGATAAGCTCCATGCTGCACTCTTGTAGGTGGAAGCCAACATAACCAAACTGAATGTAGGATAGTGTTAAGCAGAGGCGATTATAGTGGATGAAAGGAGGCTATATTTCATCAGGTGCACTGTATCCACATGTTGAAATATATATAGTATCAAGGGCTGGAAAGATTGCTCTGTGGTTAAGGTGCTTGCTTGCAAAGCCTAAGGACCAAAGTTTAATTCTCCAGTACCCACATAAAGCCAGATGCTCAAAGTGGTGCATGCATCTGGAGTTGGTTTGCAGTGGCTAAAGGCCCTGGTACATCCATTTGCTCTCTCTTTCTCTCTTCCCCTCTCTCTCTCTCTTCTCCCTCTCTCTCTCCTTCCCTCCCTCCTTTCTTGCAAATAAATAAAATACAATATTAAAATAGAAATATAGTATCAAAGCCTTTAGCTTTGCTGAAGAAAAGGGTACAGAAAGCATGCAGACAGTCATAGTCAGGCAGGTCAGGTGGCCCCAAAAGACACTTCAGTGCTGTTCCCATAGCATTAGCTGACAACGATCACATTGCCTATTACTTAAGAACTTTAGATGACATTTCACCCAAATCAATCATCTAATCAAAGCCAGTCAACCAACCGACTAATCAAACAATCAAAACATTTGCAATACACAAAGAAAAGTGTGTGGACCCCCCTCCTGCCTAATGTAGCCATAGAGTCTAAGGAAAATTCTTGCTCCTACTGAAATATTCAGGAAAACCTGTGACTACACAGACACTGGAGGGTGAGGGCAAAATTTTCATCAGGACTACAGAGATAAAAATTCTTTTCTTAAGGGGCTGGAGAGATGGCTTAGCAGTTAAGGTGCCTGCCTCCTAAGCCTAAGAACACTGGTTCCAATCTCCAGCTGTTCCAATCTCCAGGTCCCACATTTAGCCAGATGCAAAGTGATGCAAGGGTGCAATGCCACACTTGACCACAAGGGGGCGCACGCATCTGGATTTCGTTCGCAGCAGCTGAGAGGCTGCTGGCATGCCCATCTCTATCTGTCTTCCTCTCCCTCTTTCTCTTTCAAAAAAAAAAAATTCTTTTCTTTTATGCTTAACTTAGGTAAGTGAGATTCACACTAAAAATCCCAATTTGGGGAAACGACATATGTATGATTAAAAATTTTTTTATTTAGCTTTAGGATCAAACAAAATTGCCATACATATCAGATGATGGAAACAGCATCTACTGTCAAATGTAATATGTACATAAGGGAAAACTTACCAATATTTATGTTTAAAATTTCATCTGGGGAGCTTAAAAATAATATCCATCATTTCCTCATTAATTCATATCGTGATATGTTTAAGATTAATTGTAAAGAACAAACATGGCTGGATTAAATTTAAAGTATATGTAATGGGCAGAAGGACAAAGATTTTATGTCCCAATGGTCAGGGTGGTTTCCATGAAGAAAGGGCTTGATTGCATGGATTTTCCAGTCTTGTGCATATCACCACCAGTTCACTCCTGTTCAGGTCAGTTTCCACCAGAGTGGCATTTCTCTTTTTTCATTTCTAATTTATTTTATTTTTTTTTTGAGAGAGAGAGAGAGAGAGAGAGAGAGAGAGGCAGCTAGAGAGAGAACAAGTGCACCAGGACCTTTGGCTACTGCAAACTAACTCCAGACACATGCCCCACCTTACATGGGTCCTGGGGAATCAAACCTGGTTTCTTTGGCTTTGTAGGCATGTGCTTAACTGCTAAGCCATCTCTCCAGCCCCCTTTTAAAATTTAATTTTATTTTATTTGTTTTTTGAGGTAGGGCCTATCTCTAGCCCAAGCTGACCTGGAATCCACAATTTAGTCTCAGGCTGGCCTAGAAGTCACAGCAATCCTCCTACCTCTGCTTCCCAAGTGCTGGTATTAAAGGTGTGCTCTACCACACTCAGCTCAGAGTGGCATTTTTAATGTGATTCCCAGGACATTTTCTTAGAAACACGAAAAGTAAAGTACTTTTCTCTTAAAGGGAAAGAAAAGGCTTGTTTTTAATTCTCAGATATGGGCACTGAACAGTGTATGAGCAAAAGTGGCTTTGAGGAATTATTGAAAAAGAGTAAGTTATTTCTCTTTTTCATCACCTTACTTTATTACAAATGTTGGTTATTTCTAAACATTCTTATGTTAGCTACTATGTCACTGGGATTTTAAAGGAACTAGATCAAGGAGCCAGTTCAGATATTTTATGTTTTTCATAGAGAAGGCAAGCATCAATGGTTAGTGGCTTAACACAGTCTCCAGCCAGGCCAGAGGCATCAAAAACGAAGAACAAGGAACTAGAGCAATGGCTTTGTGGTTAAGGCACTTACCTGTGAAGCCTAAGGACCCATGTTCGACTCTCCAGGTCCCATGTAAGCCAGACGCACAAGGTGATGCACATGTGCACAAGGAGGTACACACGCATCTAGACTTTGATTACAGTGGTTGGAGGCCCTCACATGCTAATTTTCTCTCGTCTGCTCTCTTGCATAAAAAAATATGCTAGTCTGTGGAGTTGGGCTTGCCCCCAATAAATAAATAAATAAAAATGAAGAACAAGCAATGGCATGGTGGTGCACACCTTTAATCCCAGCACTCGGGAGGTAAAGGTAAGAGGATCACTGTGAGTTCAAGGCCAGCCTGGAACTACATAATGAATTCCAGGTCAACATGGACTAGAGTGAAACTCTACCTCTAGAAACCAAAAAAATTTAAAAATTTAAAAAAACACAAAGAATGAAGAACAGAATCGGGCCTTCCAGTTGGTGGTGGTTTATGGTATGCCCCAGCAATGTCAAGACTCCCAGACCACAGGGATAACCTGAACTTTCTCAGTCTCCTGTGATGTAGGGAACTTGGATGCCATGTTACATATCAGATGATGGAAACAGCTTGGGTCTATGAACTTCATCATGAACTTAGTCATGAGATGTTGTGCAAGAGTTTGCAAACAGTTCATGATCTGATAGATATCACTCTAAACAAACTTTTAAAATGAGTTTAAATCTTTATAACCAGTTGTTTTCAAATAACATCTTTGAAAATTCAGATTCACATGGGAATTTCTGTAAAGATTTTAATATCATTGTTGTTTCCTTTATTTCGTGAGCAGAGGGATTTTATTTTGGCTTGGGGAGGGTGGAAGGCATAAAATGTATATTATACCCTGTGCTTACAACTGGTTTGTAAGGATTGATGTGCAAGCACTATAATGAAACCTTATTATCTCTATGTCTGTATGCTAGAAAATTACATAAAATTAAATAATGTAAACAAGGTAAGCTCTAAAAGTCACTGAGCCCATAGATTTTGCCTTACTGACCAGTACTCAGTTATAAAAAGACACTGCAGGCTATGAATGCAAGCCCTATATGTAATTTTAGTTAAAAATCAATGTTGGGCTGGGGAGATGGCTCAGCAGTTAAGGTACTTGCCTGCAAAGCCTAACGACCTGTATTTGACTCCCCACATAAAGACATAAATACCCACATAAAGACAGATGCACACAGTAGCTCATGCTTCTGGAGTTTGTAGCACGTGGAGGCCTGATGCACTCATTCTCTCTCTCCTTACAAATCAATATTTTAAAACTCAATGGTAAAAATATATTTCAATGACTTCCAAATATTTAAATTATGATCTCAGTATGCAATTAATATGAGAATTTTCACATGATGTATGGCAGTATTTGAGTATTAAGATCTAGCATGCATGACAGCACAGTTTATTTTGGAACTACTATTTCCATCCCAAGCCACAAGTAATTGGCAGCCACATTGGCTTTAAAAAAAGTATTTATTTGCAAGCAGGGAGAGAATGGGTGCACAAGGACCTCCTGGCGCTGCAAACCAAGTCCAGACAACTGCACTACTTTTTGCTTCTGGATTTATGTGAGTACTGGAGAATCTAACCCAGGCCATTAGGCTTTGCAAGCCAGCACCTTTACTGCTGAGCCATCTTCCCAGCCCCACATTGATTTTTTAAATGATGTCTTAAAGAAGGTAAGACATATGATGTGGGAATGCTATTTGCTAGCCACTGTGTCCAATACCCTTTACTCTGATGCAGTGGGACAAAAAACAGCAGGGCACATACATCCTTTGTTCCCTGTTAGATTCCAGGCTAGAATACAAAGTTGCTAACAGTAGGCAGTCTCCCTGAGAATTCAGGGGTACAGCTATGCTGCCTTTCAGTAGTAAGTGAAAGCTTCCTTCAAACAAAACCAAGCAGCATGTGCCTGTGTTGTGGAAACCTGCTTGGACAAAGCAGCTGGTGGGAGGAAAGATTTTATTTCAGGCTTACAATCTCCAGGGGAAGCTGCATCATCATGACAGAGCAGGGCTGGGCACCACATCTGACCACAGCAGCTGGCAGGAAGCAGCAACAGAGTGGGCTGAGATATCCAAATTGGATGAATAAACCTCAAGGTCCACCCCAACTCAGTGACACACCTCTTCCAGCAAGACTCCACATCCCAAATTGCCACCAGTTGAGGATCAAGTACAAGGCTCAATCGCAAACACACGAGGCACTCTGTATTTAAACTACCACAGTCCGATTGGAGACATTTCATTTTTGTGTTAGATTAGTCCTTTATTTTTGCTATCATCATATTCCCTCTGGGAGGACTGCTTATGATGAAATATAAATGCTCAGAAACACCACTGGGAGATGATTCGATTCATGGGGTTTTCTAAGGATAAAAGCAGCAAAAATACATAGTTTTACTAATCTTTGTCTATTTCTCACATTCAACTTGCTGAGGTATTAACACAATGACACTGGAATTTCCCAAAACTTCAAGATGATAGCATCTGACTAATATTCTAATTCTAATTGGAGTTTTCCTCCAATTCAGCCTTCTGGGAACATAGTGTACTACTCTTCAGTAGCACATGTCAATAAATGAGTCCCCATCTCAACTGTGCTATTTCTCTTCCTGCTAGATCTGTCCTCACACTTTAAGCTCCACCTCTGCATTCTAGGTTATCTTACAAAGCTCCACAGCCTTTCACCCAGATGTTGGGCATCTGGCTAGCACATAGCAATATCTTCTCTCTGTCACACAAAGTCCTGATTAGTGAGGGCAGAGCAGAGAGCCAGGCAAACTCAGACCCTGGCCCTGCAGCATCCACACTCTCAGGAGGAGACATCATGCCGGGCTGCAGAGATAGTTCAGTGGTTAAGGTGCTTGCCTGCGAAGCATAAGGACCCAGGTTTGATTCCCCAGAACTTGTAATTCTCTGATGAATCATTAAAAATCACTTGCTTCTTGAACATCAGAAAAAACTTGTTTAAATTAACCAAAGTAAAGAGCCAGTCTTTGCTAATGTCAGAAGTAGGCAACATTAATTATGTCAACTTATGTAATGCTAGGGGCGTGACATCCAGAGTTTCTCTGAAACTCCTCTTTTACCACTCATAAATCCACCCTGGGAGCTCTGGAATGTGTAACTGAGAAATGCCTTGCTTACAATGCTTTATCCAAGCCTGGCCCCTCACAGGTGTGTAATATTTGACAATGGATTGAATGGTTAAATACCTTAGATCTTGGGGCCTTCCAGAGATTTAGCATAATCTGGACTAATTTTATTTTTTCATATTTGTTGCTTAGATTGAAAAAATGTGGTAAAGGGGATGGACAGATGGTTCAATGGTTAAGATGCTTGTCTGCAAAGCCTAATGACCCAAGTTTGATTCCCCAATACCCATGTAAGCCAGATGCACAAGGTGGTGTATGCATCTGGAGTTTGTTTGCAGTAGCATGGGGCCCTAGTGTGCCCACTCTCTCTTTCTCTCTATTAAATAAATAAATAGTTTTTATAAAATGTGTCAAAATCCTAAGGATTTTTCACCAAATATCTTGCACCCTATTACTCCTCTCCCAAGTGACATTTGGACATGGTGACAAAGCTCTGGATACATTCATATTTGTGAATTCAAAGCTCTTGACACATTCATATTTGTGGCCATCAGGTCTGAGCTTTGTAAGCCCTGCTTCTTCCCCTCTGTTCACTTCCTGCACCTCACCTGACAGGTGCCATGGACCATGACATGAACTGGGGACTATGAGACATGAGAATCTATACAGCAGTCTCCCACAGGACCTTCTGATGTGACATGGAGCACTGTCCCGCTTGAGCCAGAAAGATGTGGTCTGTGTTTAACTTAAAACCTGAGTGAGCTTATGGACTGGCATGTCTACAATCTGCAGGGTGAAGTAGGAACCAGCTTGTGAATATGGAGATGGTCCTAAGGGGAGCCCTTTGGAAAGTACAAGGGGACAGCAGCGGTTGCCATCTGAGAAGGCCCTATGGCAGATTTTATTTCTTTTTATTTCCCTTTAATCTGTCTGGTTGTGCCTTCTGGAACACTGAATGTTGCATTTCAGAGCACTGAACATCAAAAAGCCCCTGAGGGGCTGGAGAGATGGTCTAGACATTAAGGCACTTGCTTGCAAACCCTAGGGACCCAGGTTCGATTCCTTGGTACCCACATAAGCTAAATGCACCAGGTGGCTGCATGTTATGGGAGATTTACAGTTGCTGGAGGCCCTGGTGTGCCTGTTCTCTCCTCCCCCTCCTCTTTCTTATTTAGTGAATGTCATGAGCCTTCTTCCCAGGAAAACCACACAGAAAGCAGATCGACAAAATGATGCTTAGGTTGTCAGAGGGCTTGCACCACCTGACCCCATCTCCGGCCACTGTGAACCTTGATGTTTCTGTACTGAGTTTCAAAACAAGTCTTTGACACCCTCCTTTGGCATTCCGTTTCCCTTCCCTTTGCAAAGCCACAATGTTACCTTTGCAGACAGACGATTAGACCAACATGCTGAGCCAAGGGATGCCAAGCTAGTGGTTTCCCAGAGAAATAAGCCACTTGAAAGGCTCCCAAACTGCACCCTCCGTGTTTGTGCCTGCTTAGTGGTCGGTACACTGGAGAAAATAACAGCCAGTAGGCTGTCCAATCTAAATTTACAGAAGGGATGAAAGCTGCAGGCATGATAAAATGTCTCCCCTCTTGGAAGTGTACAAATCCTTGACCGAACTGAGGGAGCCAATTATTTTTAAGTTTAGTTTTATTAAAGGATTGTATCATTCCCAA
Organism: Orientallactaga sibirica; assembly: GCA_036365145.1. NCBI lineage: Eukaryota > Metazoa > Chordata > Mammalia > Rodentia > Dipodidae > Orientallactaga > Orientallactaga sibirica. The sequence goes on from JAEOAD010001317.1 coordinate 3,464,333, forward strand.
GCATCTGAAGGAGGTTAAAGAAACAGCAGAAACAAAAACACACTTGCAGGAGGTCTTCTAAGAAGGAGGGGAACATTTCCCATCGAGCTGAACTGGGATCAATAATTGCCCATTAAACATCTCCCAGGAGTGATATCTAATTAACAGAGCCTCCATTCACAGGAACAATCTGGGTAGCCAGCCCACCAACTTTCCTTGTGGAGGGGGCAGCCTCATTGCCTAGTACTAGTTAAGAACTCTCAGTTCAATGTCCTCAACAAAATATTTTATGTGTTTATTTGAGATAGAGCAAGAAGGCACACCAGGACCTCCACCCACTGCAAAAAAACTCCAGACACATGTACCACCTTGTGCATCTGGTTTATGTGGGTACCCAGGGAATTGAATCTGGGTCCTTGGTTTTCACAGGCAAACACCTTAACCACTGAGCAATCTCTCTAGCCCCCATTATTTTTCCTTCACTAGAAATAGTTTCAATTGCAGTGAGGAATCTTCAGGGTATCAAGTTGGAACTTTCTGATTTGCTCACAAATTTAGGGCTATATCAGTCTCTAACCCACCATTTCTTGGCTGGGTAATCCTTATAAACAGGAGGTGGGTAATTGACTACCTCGTGACAGGGCCATACATGTGAGAGGAGGTCCCGTGGGGCCCCATGCTTCCTGCCACCTTGGATACCTCCTGGTCTTGGAAACTGTCTGCCCGGCTAAAACTCTGTCAATCATTAAAGGATAAACTGGGTTGTTGGAGGTGTGTGTGTGTGAGTACGCATGGGCTACAGGGAAAGACACAAAGCCTGACAACCTTGACCATGAGCCAGCCCCAGTCAGTAACCACAGAAGACTGGAAGAAATGAAAACGCAAGGGGAAGTCAGTGCTAGAAAATTTCCTCATCAGTTTGTTCTCCAAGAAAAGAATTTGATCACTTTCAGAGATCAAAAAACATATGACCACTTTTCTCCCATTATAAAATAACTCTTGCTAAAGAAGAACTAAAACTGGATATAAAAATCTTTGAGCTAACTAGGACACACGTGGTGACACTGTATTAGCACACAGAGAACTGTAGCTCATATGACAAAAATTGGTCACCGTTTTTGTCTTACGTAGACTGACTTTCACAGATGTTGTGGTAGGGCCACCAGCCATGACATGGTCCCTGACAGGATGTGGTGGAAAGTAGCTAGCATCACTTACAAAATATTCAGACTGTGGTGTTTAGAATCAGGCGTCCCTCACAAACTCATATGTTCTGAATGTTTGATCCCAGCTATGGCAATTTGGAGATGGAGCCTTTCTGGAGGAGGTGTGTCACTGAGGGGAGGCAGGACATTGAGGTTGGTTAGCCCCAGTTTTCCAGTGCTAGTTGGCTCACACTTTGCTGCTGTTGTCCACCAGCTATGACAGAGGTGATGTCCAGCCTCTGCTCATGCCATCCTTTTCCCTACAATCATGGGGCTTCCCCTCGAGTCTATAGGCCAAAAGAAAAGACTTTTCTCCCATCAGCTGCTTTTGGTCAGGTGCTTTATCCAAGCAACTATGTAGACCAACACACTTAAGGGATTCTAAGAAAACCTATGATCCCTGTGGTTATTTGAAAGTAATATCCTCCATAAACTCACATGTTCGAATGCTGAATACTTAATCATGGCACTGTTTAGAAAGATTGTTGAACTTTTAGGAAGTGTGCCCTTGCTGGAGAAAGTATGTCACTAGGCACAAATGCTGAGATGGTACAGCCCAGCCTCTGCTTGCCCTGCTCATCTTGGCTCCTTCCTCCCTGCTGATGTAATGATAGGCACACCACTTCTGTCTCTGCCTTACTTTCCCCAGCATGATGTGCATTTGCCCTCATTTTCTTCCTTAACCTGATTCTGGGCATGTATTTTTAAAAATATTTTTTTATTTATTTATTTATTTATTTATTTATTTATTTACTTATTTAAGAGAGAGAGAGAAAGGGGGTGAGAGAGCAAAAGAGAGAGATAGTGAATGGGCACATCAGGAACTCCAGCCACTGCAAATGACTCTAGACATTGTTCATCTGGCTTTACATAGGTTCTGGGGAAATCAAACCTGGATCCTTAGGCTTTGTAGGCAAGCATCTTAACTGCTAAACCATAAACCATCTCTCCAGCTGCCTCCTCCTTCTCCTTCCTTCCCTCCTTTGTTTCTCCCTCCCTCCCTTCCTTCCTTCCTTCCTTCCTTCCTTCCTTCCTTCCTTCCTTCCTTCCTTTTTCTCCTTCTTCTTCTCCTCCTCCTCCTCCTCCTTCTTCTTCTTTCTTCGTTTGTTTTATTTTAGAGGTAGGGTCTCACTTTAGCTCAGGCTGACCTGGAATTCACTATATAGTCTCAGGCTGACCTGGAATTCACTATATAGTCTCAGGGTGGCCTTGAACTCAAGGCAATCCTTCTACCTCTGCCTCCCAAGTGCTGGGATTAAAGGCATGCACCACCATGTTCTTCTTTTGAACCCCAACAATGTGAAACCAACTGATACAATCCTGCTTTCAAGAAGCAAGGGAGAGGACACAGAGAAATGTTGATGGACACCATGAGGAACCAGTGAGAACTATTTAGAAGATGTGACCATCAACAGGACAACTGTTCTGCTCTTCTGAACACGTTTAAAAGTAAGGCTCATAGTGAGAGCCTGTGTTATTATATTAAAAGAAACTCGAGAGAAACAACAGTCTAATAAAGTGCATGACTTTGAACTTAAAATCGAACCAAGCACTTACAGGTCCAGGGGAAGTTCGATAATGGCAGAAGAAGCTGGCCTCCTTTCACAGATCCACAGAGGGAAATACAACTGCCAGTATAACAGACAAACACACAGCAGAAACCCCAGCAGAGATCAAGCATTCCGCATACCTCTGGCTGGAATTCAGATCCAAACACACCTTAAGGCTGGACCCTAGGATCTGCCCACAATGAGATCAAGTTACAAGCTTGAATAAAACTCCTGAATCTATTGGAGGACATACATTCAAACCACTGGTCATTCCTACTAAACTATTTACAGACAAAACATTGTCATGCCTATAATTTACAGCAACTTCCTTCAGGAGAGAAAATAGTGACTCAAAAATTGAGCAAGTGGGCTGGAAAGATGGCTTAGCGGTTAAGGCACCTGCCTCCTAAGCCTAAGAACCCGGTTCCAATCTCCAGGTCCCACGTTTAGCCAGATGCAAAGTGACACAAGGGCTCAATGCCGCACTTGACCACAAGGGGGCACACACATCTGGATTTTGTTCACAGCAGCTGAGAGACTGCTGGCGTTCCCATCTCTATCTGTCTTCCTCTCCCTCTCTCTCTCTCTATCTCTCTCTGTGTCTCTCTCTCTCAAAAAAAATTGAGCAAGTATCAAATATGGGGAATGACATGTTCTCCTTTTTGTTTGTTTAAATAAAGAGAAGTATAGGTGTGCATCCCCAAAGAGTATCACAGTGTAAAGGGGTAGGGTTAGAATGAAGAAGTCATGCCAGTGAGGGCACATTCTAAAACACCCCCAAAACCTTTCCTAGCCCTCATGCTGCCCTTAGGGTAAAGCACACTTCTGCCTGATTCCCAGGAACCCTTCTATCCTCTGGGGTCCACCACTGCTGCAGACACTGACTGTGGAGTCTTCTTGGATTCACCCCCGAGCTTGGCCTCCCTGTCCCTTCCTAACAGATGTAACTGAACCATCCGTGTACCTCAGCCAGCTGTGCTCAACCCTTTGTCCTTCCATAGGAAGCAAAGGCAAGATGGGCATCTGACCCCTTCCCATGCCCCCCAAGAACAGGATTGAAAATCATATCACTGTCTCAGACCTGTGATATAACAAAAAATGAAGAAACAGGCTGGGGAGATGGCTTAGCAGTTAAAGAGTGTTGTTTGCAAAGCCTGTAACCCAGGTTCGATTCCCTAGTATGCATGTAAAGCCAGATGCTTTACAAAGTGAAATATGTGTCTGGAGTTTGTTTGAAGCATCAAGAGGAACTGGTGTGCCCATATTCTCTCTCTTACACATGCAGATAAATAAATAAGTAAATAAATAAATAAAGTAATTTTTTTAAAAAATGAAGAACTGCTTCAAAGGAACCACAAAACTGATTAAATATTTACATTTGGATTGGAGAGATGGCTTAGCCTTTAAAATACTAGCTTGTGAAGCCTAAAGACCCAGGTTTGATTCCCCAGTACCCACATAAGCCAGTCACACACGATAGCTCATGTATCTGGAGTTCATTTGTACTGACTAGAGGACCTGGTGTGTCCATTCTCATTCTCAATCTCTCTCTCCCCTTCTTTCTCTCTCTCTCAAATAAATAAGTCAATAAAATATTTTAAATACTTACATTTAACAACGCAGATACACGAGTTACTTTGAAAATGATTCAAGTCTTAATAAAAATTGAACAAAACTTAGAATAGCCATGTAATGCAGTATCATTTAACTTCTAAAAAGTAAAATAAAAATATGTATGCAGTCCTCCAATATATGTCTATAAGTAAACTGAGAGTGATAAAAATCCATGTATAATCTATGTTAAATTTATCTATAGGAATATATAGAGAGCTGCATCCAATTAAAGAGATGTACAGAAAATTTTAACTGTCTGCCCTGAATCACTGGAAAAAAACTTTTTTCAGCTTATATCATTTTTAAAATTTTTTATTTATTCACAAGGAGAGAGAGGGGGAGAGAGAGTGTGTGTACATGGGAGCACCAGGGCCTCTGCCCCCTGCAAACAAACTCCAGATACATGTGCCACTTTGTACATTTGGCTTTCTGTGGGTACCAAGAGATCAAACCTGGGTCCTTAGACTTTGTAGGCAAGTTTCTTTAACAGCTAAGCCATCTTTCCATTCCTATATATTTTTTCTTGTTTTAAAAAAAGTTTACAAGTTTTATATATTCTATCATATCATTTACTTATTTCTCTGTGTTAAAAAAATAAGTCTTTCTTTTTTTGAGAGAGAGACAGAGAGAGAAAGAGAGAATGGGCACGCCAGTGGCCTCTCATCCTCTGTGAATGAACTCCAGACGTATGTGCCCCCTTGTGCGCATGTACGCTATTGCGCGCTTGTGTCCCTTTTTGCATCTGGCTAAAAGTGGGACCTGGAGATTCGAATGGGGGTTCTTAGGCATTTCAGGCAGCTGCTTAACCGCTAAGTCATCTCTCCAGCCCAAGTATTTCTTTTTAAGAAGTCATGTAATACATACATACATACATATATATATACATATATATATATGTATATATATATGTATATATATATATATATATATGTATGTATGTATATATATATATATAAAATAGAACAATGAAATAAACAGAAGTATAATAGAATAAACTAATTCTTCAAATTTTAAAAACATATTTTTATTTATTTATTTGCAGTCAGAGAGAGAGAGAAAGAGAGAGAGAGAGAGAGAGGAGAGAAAGAGGAGAGAGAGAGAGAATGGGCATGTCAGAGCCTCCAGCCACTGCAAACTTCAGACACATGTACCACCTTAATTACTAAGCCATCTCTCTAGCTCAGGATAAACTAATTCTAAAATACTTCCCTGGGAAAATTAATACAACTGATAAATCCCTACCAAGAATTATGTAAAAACAAAGAAAAACAAAATTAAGAATAAAGTGGGGATATAAATAGTACAGATAAAAAGCAAATGATGTTACATTATGTGAAACATACTTAGATCAACCAATTGTGAATCCAGATTACATGGGTGCATACCCACTGACCTATAAGCTATGGAAGTGGACACAAGAAGAAACATGATTTGCTACTGATTAAGGAAAATGGATTCATTATTTAAAACTTACCCAGAAACAAATTCTAGGCCCAGAATATTTGACTGGTGATTTTTTTTTTTTTTTTGCAGTTTCAGGAAAAGATAAATCATGCTTATACAGATACTTCTTAAGAACAGAAAAATAAAGAGCCCTGCTCCATTTGTTTTATGCGGCTAGATAAACTGGTTTCAAAATCTGTGGGTTTGTATGAAAGAAAAGTTATAGAACAAATGCTCTCATGTACATGATGCTAAAATGCTATAAAACATTAACAAATGGAATTCAGTAGACTATGAAAAGAATAATGCATCATGACCAAGTGGGGGTTAATTCCATGCACTCAGGAGTGTTTCAACATTTGAAAATAAATCAATGTAATTCAGTATATAAACAAAAAGTAAAGAGTTCATTTAATCATCTCAAGAGATGCATGAAAAAATATTTGAAAAATTTCAATGTCTATTCAGGGTAAAAACTTACTGCAAACTAAAAATGGAACTGAATTTCATTAATGGGATTTTTAAAGAAACCTAAAATTTCTATGGGTGGCATCATACTAACCAATGATATATTGGAAACACTTCCTAATATTGGAAAAGACACAAATACCCAATTTAAATAAGAGAGAAAAATTTATATACATTAGCATGGAAAAAGCCCAAAGAAAGTAATTTTTAAATCTAATGTAATCTATATAAACTAAAACTATATAAAACATAAAAACAAAACCATGCTTATTTAGTTTAACTGTAAACATTCTGGAAGGATAGGTTATTTTTATGAGAAGAAAGAGATTCTATGTTTGCATATGGAGAATAGCGATTCATGTGTATATGTGTGTGCATGTTCATGTGTGTGCAGGTTCATCTGTGTACACATATGTGTAGAGGCCAGAGGGCAACCAAGAATGGCATTCCCCAGGCACCATCTACCTCCTTTGAAACAGGGTCTCTCATTGTCCCAGAACTCACCAATTAGGACTGGCCAGCAAGCCCCGGCGGTCTCCCTGTCCCTGCCTCTCTGCAGCAGCTTGCACAAAACCTTTCTCTACAAATAAATTCCTCTCCATTCTCCTCTAACAACTTCTAAATACAACTCCAAGTTTTTTTTTAAAGTTTTTATTTATTTCTTTGCAAGTAGAGAGAGAGAGAGAGAGAGAGAGAGAGAGAATGGGCTTACCAGACATCCTGCCACTGCTCACAAACTCCAGACACATGTGTCACTTTGGGCATCTGGCTTTACATGGGTACTAGATATTTGAACCTGGGCCAGCGGGTGTTGCAAGCAAGTGCCTTTAACCTCTGAGCCATCTCTCCAGCCCAGCTCCACATTTCATTGGATGCCTGTCCATAAATCAAGTATAGAGGAGGCAAGGAAGAAATGCCTTCCAACTATCAAGTGTATTTAACCATTTCATGTTGTTTACCTGTGCTTCCAGATTTTTCTCTGGATGGTGAGACCCTGGGAGAGATTTTCTGGAATCCTAAATCCAGAAGGTACCTTGGAAAAACAGCTTGTCCCTTCAAATGGATTTTGCCAAGAGGACAAAACTGGATTTAAAAAACCTTCAACTGTTTAAATTGTATGTTTTCCTGATAGACATCAAACTAAGTCATACAAACAATAATCCAGATAATATGAAGTTATTTTGACTCCTCTTGGCTTGTATAGATGTGGTTGTCAGTGTAACCCTTTCTATTCTAACCTAAATCATCTAATTCCCTCACTTCATTTGAAGCTATTCTGTTGACATTCAGCAGGGTTAAAAAAAATCTCATTTCCTGCCTCAAATCTACCTTCCATAGCCAGAATGCATCTCTTCCTAGATTTAAGATCTCGATGTATTCTTTTGTTTTGTGCAAGATGAGAATAAAGCCACCACACCGTGGGATGAGGTTTTAACCAAAGTTTTGGGGGTGAATTGCTACATCTAAGAACATCCCAAGGTTAAGAGCTTAAGCAACAGGAAGAATTGAGGAAATCAAACTTGATCTTCCCCTGGTGCAAACTGGCTTTGTGGCTTTGAGGGTCTGACAAAACTCATCTAGACAGCCTTTTCCCACTGGCAACAGCACAAAACCTAGATGACATAATTCACAGGATAGGAAATTAGGAACAGATAGGACACACACACAGGGCTACTGTATTTCTTCCAAAGGGAATGCACACATTGAATAGATTACCAGAGAGGATTCTCGAAGTTGGCAAAATCAATTCATTCAAGAGATAGCAGCAGAGTATGAGGGAAGATGAAGGCCAGAGCAGAAGAGCCAGCCACTTCAAAAGTGGACTATAACATGAGTTGGCCTGGTTCATCTTATTCCTCAAACTTCCATTGCTCCTGTGAGTTCAACTTCAGCAATACTGTAATTCAATGCTGGCATGTAGGCTAATAACACTTTGCTGTCTGAACGTCCAACACTGGGCTAATGCCTTAATTATTTTCCATTGCCTAGGACAGACATATTTTTCCATAAATGTAAATGAAAGAAATTAAGTAGAGGCAAATTACTTGGGACGGCTCAGAAATTCAGGGCTCCTGGAAACGTTTCAGAGCAAAGCAGCCAGGGCAGGGTTTTGTCCTTTCCTGTGACGTCCAAACTACTCTAGTGAATGCAATACCAGGACCGTCCCCTTCCCCGGAATAAGAAGATGTAGCATTCCTAAGTGCATGCTGTATCAAATGCACCCAGCAGTGTTCACAATATATCTTCTCGTTTGAGGAAATGTTGCAAGGCTACAGACACCCTTTTCATAGAGACTTTAAAAAAAAAAAGTATCCTATTTTTATTATTAATTACAGACATACTTAGTATGACATACCATCGTTTCCCTCGTCCCATTCTGCAGGGGGCCATCCTCAGTGGGGTTGCAGGTTTTCCCCGTGGGGTTGTGGGTTATGCATTGTGGGAGCAGCAGTCAGTTATTGGGGAGAGGCAGTGCCTCTGGACATGATTAAAGTAAGAATGACAAATGTATCATTTCCTCTGCTACCCTACACCACGGGGGAAGATACAAACAAGCATGACATCCATTGCACAGTGGGAACTGTGCACAGCAACTCCAGGCATGCATGCCTGGAAGCCCCAATTGCGCCTTTGAGACTAGCTCAAGAGCTCATGCAATGGTGCTGTGTCCTCCTATGTGGGAGCTGTTTAAGGGCACTCATCCCGGAAGACAGGAACAGGAGCAGCTCCCTGTGCCAGTGTTCCCAAGCGTATTAGTCAGGGTTCTCTAGAGGAACGGATAGAATGAATTGTACTAAAAGGGAATTTTTTTGGATTAGTTTATGGCAGTTCAATAGCAGTTTGCAGGGCCAATAGTTAAGGAACCCGGTAGCTGCTCATCCACATGGCGGGATACCCCAGCAGTCCCAATCCGGCACTGAAGGCCTGGATGTTCCTTGAAAGCTGCTGGTCTTCAGTCCACGCTGCTCTTCAGTCCACGCTGGAAGGCAGCGGGCAGCACTGCAGTGCAGGTGGGAGGAAGGGATTCTTTTCTCCCAGAGCTTCCTTAGATAAAGCCCCCACCAAGAGGAAGTGCCCACTCTGGGGGAAGGGCTCACCCTGGGGAAAAGACTTCCTCCTTCAGTTAATCCTTCCTGGAAGCAACCTCAGAGACCCTCTCAAGAGATTCCTAAACAGATCCAGTTGACAACAAAATTTAACCATCACACCAAGGTACATATAACTATGGAAGGAATGGGGACATGCCTGCTGAGATACCAGGACCTCTGGTTGGTTCTGTACACAATGCTGGGTTTAGTGTCTGCCTCTATGGAATTTGTTCTTGCTTCCAACATATGGCATGGTCTGTGAACTGTGGCTCAGGCCTGGGGTGGCAAAATATCAAGATGTCAGGAATCAGAGGAATTGGTGATTCTTTGTGACACAGAATCAGGGATGCCTGCTCTCACTAGAGCCAGGAAGGGCTTCCGAGGAGACAAGAGCGTGGCTGGAGAGAGATACCTCCCTCACACTCCTTTCTGTCCTGGCTTGCCATTGCTTTGCAGTTAAAATTGTGCTAGTCAAACCAACCAGGATTCTTGTGTGGTTGGGAAAAGTAGAACCCAGAACATTCTAAGATCATTTCCCTATTAATAAAAGGGGTATATTAATCACTTTGTAAGATTGTTCTGAACATTAAAAGAGGTATTTTTTCCCACATTTTAAAAATCTTAATTGGCATACAGATGATATGTAAGTATCATTCATTCTGGCATGTTTAAATACACTCTGATTTGTTGGTTCCAGTTCCCACTCCTACCCACTTCCCCTCTTCCAGCAAGTCCCCTCCCCCATATCTTCCCTCCTTCTCTTTATATGACAGGAATCCTTTTGCCCTTCTCTTCCCTCCCTTCCAGCTCATCTCTTTTTTAAAAATATTTTTTATTAATTTATTTATTAGAAAGTGAGAGATAGAAGGGTAGGGAGAGAATGGGCACACCAGGGCCTGTAGCCACTGCAAACCAACTCCAGATGCATGCACCACCTTGTGCAATTGGCTTATGTGGGTTCTGGAGAATCGAATCTGGATCCTTAGGCTTTGCAGGCAAGTGCTTAACTGCTAAGCCATATCTCCAGACCCCAGATCATTTTTTATATACACTTTTGGTTATGGTCTGATCCTACCTTTATAGGAGTTATGTATCTCCTATACATACATACATATATATCTCCTATATATGCATGCATATATATCTCACTTATTACAAGCTATTATCCACATATCAGAGAGAACATGCCATTTTTGTCTTTCTGACTTTGAGTTGCTCAATATGATTCTTTAAAGTCCATCCATTTTCCTTCAAATTTCATAATTTCATTTTTCCATATTGCTGAAAAGAATTCCATTGAGTATGCCACATTTTCATTATTAATTCATCTGTCTATGGGCATCTAAGCCATTTAAAATTCTTAGCTATTATAAATAAAGCTGCAATAAATATGGATTGCTTGGGTCTCTGAAGTAGAATGGTGTAGCTGGGTCTTTTGGTAGATCTATTTGTAACCTTTTGAGATATCTTCATACTGATTTCCATAATGGCTGTGCTAGTTTGCACTCCCACAAAGGCTGCTTTTTTCCCTGTATCCTTGCCAGTGCTTGTTGTCTGTTTTCTTTCTTTCTTTTTAATATTTTATCTATCTATCTATCTTCTATCTATCTATCTATCTATCTATCTATCTATCTATCAATCATCTATCTATCATCTATTTGAGAGAGAGCGAATGGGTGTGCCAGGGCCTCCAGCTACTGCAAACACTCCAGGCGCATGTGCCACCTTGCGCATCTGGCTTATGTGGGTCCTGGGGAATTGGACCTGAGTCCTTAGGCTTCACAGGCAAGTACCTTAACCACTAAACCATCTCTCCAGCCCCTGTTGTCTGTGTTCATGATTTTAGCCATTCTGTCTGGGGTAAGATGGAGTCTCGGAGTGGTTTCAATTTGCATTTCCCTGATGGCTAGGGATGTTGAACATTTTTCAAAGTACTTATTGGCCATTTATGTTTCTTTTTTTGTAAGCTGTCTATTCATTTCCTGAGCCCTTTTGGTGATTGGCAGATTTATTCTTTGGTGTTTAATTTTTGCACTTCTTTATAAACTTTGGTTATTAGCACCTGTCTGAAGTATAGCTAGCAAAGATTTTCTCCCATTTTGCAGGCTGTTCACTTTGCTGATGGCTTCTCGTGCTATTAAGCAATGTTTTTATTTCATGTAGTCTCACTTACTGATTCTTGGGCTATTTCCTGCACTATTGGAGTCCTGTTCAGAAAGTTCTTGCCTAGACCTATATTCTGGAGCATGTTCCCTACTTTTTGTTCCTCCAGAACTTTCTGTGTTTCAGGTTTTAGATGAAGATGCTTGATTCACCTTGAACTGATATTTGCACAGGATGGATTTTCATTCTTCTGCAGGTGAATATCCCATTTTGCCAGATTGATATGCTGAAAACACTGTCTTTTTTCCACTGGATATTTTTGGCTCATTTGTCAAAGATTAGGTGGCCAAAGCACCGTGTTTCTATTTCTCTGTTCCCAATGCTGTTCCACTCATCTATGTGTATTTTGGTGCCAGCCTCATGCTGTCTTCATCACCACGTGAGATCCAGTATTGTGATGTCTTCTTTCTCCTTAACGCTGGCTTTGGCTGTTCATGGTCATTTGTGCTTCCACCGGAATGGATGATTTTCTTTCTAGCTCAGTGAGAACATCATTGGGATTTTGATGAAAATTGCATCGACTCTGTCTGTAGTCATATAGCCCAGGCTGGCCTTAAGCCTGCAATCTTGAAATGCTGAGATTACAAGTGTGTATCACCACCCCTGGCTAAAAAAATAATTATTAAATGTCCAGTTCACTGCTTGGGTCTTAGCTCCCTCTCAAAGATTCTCTTCCTCATGGCTTGGAGAAGCAATTGAGCTTTCAAGGGAGCAAATCTTCTCATTGCTCACACTTAAAGGAAGAAAATATTTTGAGAGACTTCCCATCAAGATGGTGGATTCATAACCACACTAGAACACTGGGGGTGAAATCAGAAAGTGGCGAGAACTGAGGACAGCCATAATCTATCAATAAGACAAGACTAGGCAGCTGACTCCCTAGAAGGAGATGAGCCTCCCTCATCAGCCAGGGCCCAGGAGAAACCACAGAGGAACTGGCGAGATGAGCAAGAGTGCTGCTTCCACAGCGAGCCTGACAACCTGGGCCAGGGCGATGGAGACAGACACTGAGGACATTCAAAATGCACCAAAGCAGAAATCCAGAAGCTCCTGGTAACTCAACACAAAAGTAGAATTAAAGCACAGCCACCACGGCTCAGAGAAGTTTGTGGAAGAGGGGATGGGAAGAATGCAACAGCCATGGGGTGGGAAGGAATGTCCAGAAACACAGCCCTCCCCACAATGACAGACTGCTGCTCTCACACCTCCATGGTGAATACTGGCAATCCCACTAAGGAGGGCCTTCAGTAGTAGGGGACAGGGAAGAAGGGAATGATGGCACCAACACTAACACATGATGTGTCATACAAATTTATACTTAATAAAAAAAAAGAACTTCGGAGAAAAAAAGAAAAAGAAAACATTTTGAGCCCAAGTAAGAGGTATCAGCATACTGGGAAGGTATCTGAAGGTTTTCTGACATCAGGATGAGCAGTCCCCATGGGTCCCCTGGACAGATTCTAACCACTGGAAGCAGGATGTGCACTGTCACTGGTCATATTTCTTAAAGGAAACAGCTGTGTACTCAGGGTGTGATTTGTAGCCTGTCAGCTATAGGAAGCTATGCGGCCTCCTGAGTGGAACTTTTGATAAGAGAGAGTAGTTACAGGCTCGTGAGCATGATTTAGCACCTCCCACTCACACTCAGGAGAGACTTAATCAACTACAATGTACATTTCCTCCCCAGGCATCACCAAAGCTGTGAAGTTTCTCAATCTTATTGCTGGAATTATCATCAAAGATAAATGAATCTAGGAATAATGTCAGGAATTTTGATTATCCCAATGAAAAGGAAACAATTATTATGTGGACAATATTAGTCTTTCTCCCTTTTGCCAAAATTGGAGTTAGAAGCTGGCTATTAATAACTAAACTTCAACTGCTTAAAAAGTTCTATAGGGAGTTGGAGAGATGGCTCAGCAGTTAAGGCACTTGCCTGCAAAGCCTAATGACCCGGGTTTGATTCCCCAGTACCCACATATATCCAGATGCACAAATTGTTGCATGCATTTGGAGTTCATTTGCAGTGGCTAGCAACCCTGGCGTACCCATTCCCATTTTCTTTTCTTTCTTTTCTTTTTTTTAGGGATTACACTTTTTTTTATTGACAACTTCTATACATACATACAAAAAATGCATTGTATTTCCCTCTCCTGCCCCCCTTTCCCCTTCAGAACTCCAATCTCCATCATATCCCCTCCCTCTCTCCATTAGTCTCTCCTTTAAATTGATGTCATAATCTTTTTCTCCTATTTTGAGGGTCTTGTGAAGGTATTGCTAGGCACTGTGAGGTCATGGATATCAAGGCCAATTTCTGTCTGGACAGTTGCATTGTAAGGAGTTGTACCCTTCCTTTGGCTCTTCATTCTATCCACCCCCTCTTCCACAATGGGCCCTGACCCTTGGAGGGTGTGACAGAGATGTTTCAGTGTTGGCACTCCTCCATCTCTTGTTCTCAGTACTATCCATTCCCATTTTCTTTCTGTCTCTCTTCTCTCTCTCTCTCTTTGCATGCAAATAAATAAATAATTTTTTCTATAGGGCTGGAGGGACCACCTGAATTAGAATCTCCAGAACCCATTTAAACTGCTGGACATGGACACACACACCTACAAACCCCAGTAGAGCAAAGGTGAGCAGAAGTAAGGGGATTGCCTGCGCTCCTGAAAAGCAGCCAGCTTCACTGTCAGTAGGAAACTCCAACTCAAACAAGAATGGGTGGAAAAGCTGTGGAGGGGGACACTTGGCTCTCTACTCTAGGCCACTACAGGGATGTACCTCCCATTGCAGACAATGCACAGGAAACAAGGGCACCTACATGTGCATCCACCACACATGGCCACATTGCATCCACATGCCCACATGAGCAAAAAACGAAAATAAAAAAATAGTTCTTTACTAATATTATAGCCTATTCTACACGATTTCAGAAGCATCATGAGACCAGAGAAATGGTGGGTGTCAGTCACTTCCCTCTTTATTTCAAATGTTCTATTGTGAATAGCTTTCAGACATATTTGTTGGGAGAAGAATCTGTGGATAAAAAATATAAAAAATAACTTTTTGTTGCTTAATCTTTTAAAAATATTTTGTTTATTTGAGAGAGTGTGAGAAAGAAAGAAGGAGAGAGAGAGGAAGAGAGGAAGAGAGAGAGAGAAAATGGGCACGTCAGAGCCTCTAACCATTGTAATGAACACATGTGCCATCTTGTGCATCTGGCTTATATGGGTACTGAGGAATCAAACCTCTTAGTAGTTAAGGTGCTTGCCTACAAAGCCAGACCCATGAGGCTTTGTAGGCAAGCACCTTAACTACTAAGCCACCTTTCCAGTCCTTGCTTAATCTTTACATCTCAGTTTTTACATATATACATATGTATATATGGCATGCCCACCTCGTGGGTCTACAGGAGCTGGTAAGGCTTTGGCACACTATTCCTATGGCATGGGCAGGTCAGGCTGCCAGTAAATGTTAGTCATTACTGTGTTTGGTTGATTATCATGTGTTACTTGAAGAAATAGATCTGAATGAAGTCACATACAAACACAGACACACTTTAAAATGTCAGGAAAAGAATGAGTTAGGGTAAAAAAAAAAATGGGAAAACATTTTATTCCCTGAAAAGTAAATGAGACCCATTTTATTTAATTTGAGAGTTCATTTCTACATAACAATAGGGCAATTGACTCAGGCCTTCTTAGGAGAAACTATCCAAGCTCCCCATGGGAGTAGGTCTGCTGAGTGGGCATTGATTTCGCACTTTGCAGGGGAGAACCTGAGCTCATATTGGTGAGGTTTAATTTCAAAATTAGAATGGAGACTACTGTCCAGTCCCCTGACCCCTGACCCGCAAGCATTCGATGCAGAATGCTGCTGGGCTGGTGAGGCCAGTTAGGAAATTTACCCTCAATTAGATGACAAGGTAGGAGAGTGCAGCCCAGCTGTATTTCCTGGCAGGTAAAGGTATCTTTTCCAGCATCCTCTTCAGATAAGAAGTCGCGCTTGCGCACAAGCATGTTTTGTGTGTGTGTGTGTGTGTGTGTGTGTGTGTGTTGCATCAACCCAAAGAGGGCGCCTTTTGCTCATTCAAACCAAAGAGCTCTCTTGGCTAGCTGGGCCCTCAGCCATGAGTCAGTACCCCACAATTCGTTTCCATGGCTCTTCTTGTGGATGAGGGGTGGAATTTACTTTGATTTTTATTAGCAATATCACTTTCTTTCCCCTTCGTCTGTCTTCCTGTCTTCTTTCCCTTTAGGGTACAGAGTGATAGTGGTATACATTTTGTCAAAATATATATTTGTGTATATATATATATATATATATATATATATATATATATATATACACACACACACACACACACACACACACACAGACAGATAGATTTTTTTACATCCTGTCTTGAAGTCCTTTTATTGGGGTTTTATCTAATATGAAATGCTTTTCTTACCAACTAGGCAGGGTATTTAAAGGATTTTTTTTCTTTTCATCCACAAGGCCCTTTGTTATTTATAATGCTCCATGAATCAGATTTATTTGGAATCTTGTATATCTCACTTCTCAGACCAACATCCAAGTTGTTGCTATAAATAAGAAGCCTGGAGCCATTTAACTTAATTTCAAAGACTCCTCTCCATGAAGCTAAATGGAATAGTCTAGAGTTTTCTGGTATTAATCTATATGATTTTATTTTCAATAGCAATATTATGTTGCCATCTTGTTTTATTGTTAAGTTTTCAAATGTCCTGGGATTACTTTGGAAATAAACAAGGTTATAATAATAAATTATGCCTCCTAGAATACTAATACTTCTCTCATTTCTGTTTGCATTTTGGTTTTTCTTTGTTTGTTTTTTGGTTTTCCGAGGTAGGGTCTCACTCTACCTCCGGCTGACCTGGAATTCACTATGTAGTCTCAGGGTGATCTCGAACTCAAAGTGATTTTCCAACTTCTGCCTCCCGAGTGCTGGGATGAAAGGCTCTGTTTATTTTTATGATTACACAGGACAATGTTGTTTCATTTTCTAACATTGTTCTTTTGGACCAGCTGAAGCCACAATGGCTAGCTGTGATCCTGAGTGATGCCATCATTTTTTTCTGGAGCTCTGGGGATCTTGACTTGATCAGGACTTGCATGATGAAATAAATACATGGGGCTTTGATCCCGATAAAGTGCTAATGTGAGTTCTGTCAGCCTGTACCCCCACTCTGTAAAGGTACCTCATCTTTCAAAGATGTCTGAGTGTAGAGGGAGAGCTTAAGCATTCTAAGTTCCTTTCACACAAAGGGTTCACGAACGCTGAAAGGGTCTGGGCTTCCTCATTCTCATGTCCCCACCATGTTCACAACACAGTGTTTTCAGAGTTGAGTTGAAATAGCAACTCTACCTCCAGAAGAATAGAAAAACAGTACCAAGTGCTAGGAAGAGTGAAGGGGTGGAGCATGGCTGTCAGGGAATCTTATCATCTGTCCATCTCTTCATTCATTTCTCTACTTATTGCCTGTGGTTGGAAGATTTCAAGACAGTGGTGAATGGAGGCTTGAAGGAGGCAGTCCATAGGCTAGGATCTACCAAGAAGTAAGATGAGGGTACAGAGCCAAGGAAGGAAAGTCAGGTAGAGCAGCCCTTGGAAAGACTCCATGAAGGTGGCATTTGGAAGATGGGGCTTGGCTTGTGAGAAATGAAAGATGTTCTATGGCTGGAGCTTAAAGATTAGGGAAGAAAGCAATTGGACAGAAGCTGAAAAAGAGGACTGAAACTCAGTCACAATGTCTGTTCTTTATGGTCTTACCCCAAGGGACAAGAAACAGATGATTTCCAGCGAGAGCCAGACCCTGTAGGCAGCCAGCCACAGGCCCACGCAGCCCGTGGACATGTACCCCATAATACATTTCAGATCATGTTAGACTGGATGTGCATGAGGATTTCTATAACAGCCATCTTTGTTTGTGTAAGTATATTCAAACAATCAAGTTGCCTAAGTATGCATTTCTCAAAATAGAGGACTAGTTTTAAAAATATTTTATTTATTTATTTGCAAGGGGGGAGAGAGAAAGAGAGAGTATGGGTGCTCCAGGGCCTCTAGCCATTGCAAATGAGCTCCAGGCACACGCACCAACCACTGTTCATCTGGTTTACATGGGTACCAGGGGAACTGAGCTCAGGTTGTTAAGGCTTGGCAGGCAAGCACCTTAACCCCTGAACTCCTCTTTAGCCCAGAGCAGGACTATTAAGTGAATCATCATGACTGTATTCTAACCACACACTGTCATGTGCTGCCCAAGGGACACACACACATATCTGACTCCAGGTTTAGATACGTTTTTCTCTCCACTTTCAATGTTTCTCTCCCTTTTTCAAATGTGTATGCACGCACTAAGACCAAGATCAATGTTAACTTGTCTGGGAGGTGTTCCTGGTCTTTGGATGGTTACTCAGCATTCGGCAAAATCCTTATGCGGGCCCTGAGAGAATATTTTTTTCCCTCCTTCATTCGCTTGTGTGAGGATGGAGCAAGATGGTACCACCCATGAACCAGAGCAGGGTCCTCACCAGGCTTGGCACCCAATTATCCATGCCTTGACCTTGGGCCTCCCAGCCTTCAAAAGCATAATAAATTCCTCTTGTTTTAAAGCCTCCCAGTTTATGTTATTTTGTTATAACAGCCTGAAATGACTAAGAAAATAAGTGACTATGAAGAAATACAACTTAAGGATGTCTGGGTCTGTTTGTATGGGAAAGAATCTCAACCTTAGGAACTCCTTGACTGACTCATTTTGTCAATTGCTTGATAAATGATTTAGAATTTCTGACAAGCATACTCTCCATAAATTAAATGTTATTTTCACTTATGAATATTTAACAAGGTCTAAGCAAGTCTCTTTTGTCAAAGCCCAGGAAAGATCTTGGCATGGAAACATCCAGTGCTCCGATAAGGTGAAAGGAGGAAGAGAAAGGTGGAGAGGAAGAGGCACCTTGAAAGTTTTCACCTACACCTGGCATTTCATCTTGAAATTTGGGTGCTAATGTCTGCTGATGCTAATGGGACATGTACTGTATCTAAAAACTTTGAGCTAAGTTCTCACTAACCGAGATTTCTATAAGAGACCGCAGTCAATGAATGGAGCTGAAGTTGCTAGAACAGGTGAAAGTGCCTCTCCTGATAGATGAAAACCACTCCTGTTTCCTCCAAGCTAAGCCACTGCTTTCCTTGCAGGCTTGATTGTCCATGCCCAGAATCCTTCTTAGTGAGTACCAAGGGCATGGGAGAGGAATCCCTACATGGAAGTTGTAGCAGGCTGCAATTCTCTCTTATAGGAACCCCTGTTCCAGGGGGACTGAAAGAGTGATTAGCTTTCCTCCCACCAAGCAGCCTTCTATGACGCACAAAACTCCCATCCTTAATTGAGTTTGTTTCAGACAAACACAATGATTCCTTCCTTCATTTCTCAAGGTAGACTAAGGCTATACAGGTGGTTTTTATAGGCTGGACTGTGGGCTTTAGAATCTGAGAAGGACCATGGGGGACTGTGGGAATGTCTGACAATTGGGGAGTTAAGGCCACAGGGTGTGTGAGACAGGGACTTTGAGTATTTTGATTTCAGAGATGTTTTAGTTTTTTACTCACTCAAGACAGCTTACGGGTGTCTATAATGGGAGTTGAGTCAGAAACTCTGCCAAAAAAAAGAGAGAAAAAGTGTGGGGGCTGGAAAGATGGCTTGGCCGTTAAGGCACTTCCCTGCAAAGCCTAAAGACCCAGGTTCGATTCTCCAGTACCCACTTAAAGCCAGATGCACAAAATGGCGCATGCATCTGGAGTTCGTTTGCAGTGGCTGGAGGCCCTCATGTGTCTATTCGCTCTGTCTTTCTTCTCTCTGTCACTCTGCTTGCAAATAAATAAATAAATGAAAGGGTTTTTTTTTTTTTTCTTTTAAGAGGAAAGAGTGTGCCCTCATGTAGTTTGTATCATGCAAGGAAAAGAAAGATAATGAAACAGCATGATATACAAGGAACTTTATACGATATGTTAGATGGTGAAAAGAACTATGGGGAAGAGTAGAGGGGAAGAGGGAGTGTTGGGAGTGGACACATGATGGCATTAAGATGGGTGGACAAACCTCATTAAGTCATGAAAGGGACAAAGAATCAGCCAAGTAGTATTTATAGGAAGAGAAATCAGGTAGAAGGAACTACAGACTGGAAGTGGGGACCCTGCCTGGTGTATGCTCACAATAGCAGGGAGAGCCGTGTGGTAACTGCCAAGAAAGCAGTGGCAGAGGTATGACAACACGAGGCCAGAGAGCAAGTGAGCCCCTGTCAAGTCAGGCCATCAGGAGACTTTCAGTTTAAGTGGGCACTGTCGGAGGATTGAGGTGAGCATTTTTGGTGCCTGGAGGGAAACATGGCATAGGGAAGAAGAGAAACGTGGAGACGTATAGGAAGATCCAGCTCTAGCCCAGGAAAGAAGTGATCGTGGGTCGGGTTGAAATTGAGGAAAGGGGAATGGTAGAAAATGCTTATCACAGGGGAAGTTAGAAGACTGAATTTAGGAAAGCAGTGACTGGAAAATGTAGCTTCGGGAGGAAACTCAGGAGTGACTTACAGACAAGTTGAACGCGTGACGTCTACTAGACAGCCAGGCGCAGGATGAGTTCAGAGCCCAGAAGTCTGGTACGATGGATCTGGAAATTGATGGCTTGCTTATAGCTGACATATATGATCACTGGAAGGATCCTAAGTGGAGGCGACATGAGAATCAAGGACTGAGCCCAGTACTTGTGAACATTAGGAGGAAGCTTAAAATGACCTGGAATCATAAGAATCGCTTGTTCAATTTTTCAGGTGTGGTGGGCTCCAAGTCTCAGGAAAGGAACAGCGATGAATAGGAAGACACTGTTTCTGTCCTCAGGGAGTGTGTCAAAGGGACAGGACGACACAGAATTATAAGTATATAAGTGTCATAGGGGACACAAACAAGAGCTTTTGGAATAAAGGAAAAGCAGAGGGCTAGAGGGATGAAGCGTGAGCCCTTGCTAAGTGTGGGCAGACACGGGCATTTATTAATGCTGAGTTTAGTTCATTCTTCAGACTATAGTTTAATTCCCATGCATATTGATGTGCTTTACAACACTCAGGGACCTAAAGAACTCAGCCATCAGGTGACGGAATGGATGTGCCATTAAACAGGTGTTACGAAGACGTGATGGGAGCAAGGCACAAGTTCAGTGAGGAATCATTCTGACAATGTTTGGAAACAATGGAAAAGAGTTTTGGACAATGGACTTAGCTCCCCCCCCCCATTGTGATTTGATGTTCTACCATACTTTTTCTGCCTAACCTGACCTGCGGAGTTCCCTCCATGAAGAAAATCCTCTGATCTGCTTAAAAAGGGGTCTTAGCAGGCATGGTGGCACATGCCTTTAATCCCAGCATTTGGGAGGCTGAAGTAGGAGGATCGCCTTGAGTTCAAGGCCAGCCTGAGACCACAGAGTGAATTGCAGGTCAGCCTGAGCTTAGAGCAAGACCCTACCTCAAAAAAACAACACAAAAAATGAGATCTTACAAAAGTGATGCAGTTCCATCAGGGTTCCTGGCAGACAGGATTTGTACTCTGGCAAACTCAAAGGCAATTTGGGGTCTTGCCACTATCTGCTTCAGGAATGGTACTTCAGAAAGCTCTGGAGGGATGGGCGCATGACTCTAATATCCAGTATCCGAGGAAAACTCGGGTCCTAGGATAGAAGGACAAGTTCTTCTTAGAAACTCTCATGTCACAATCAAGAGTGCTAATGTACACACTTGGCTTCCTCTTTGGACAGCTCGAGCTTGAAAACCATATCCTCTTTGTAATCAGAAAAAGCTAAGAATGTGTTGGGCTGGGTTTCAGGAAATGCCCCTATGACAAAATCTGGGAAATGACAAATGTGAATAATGAGGGAAGTGGTAGGAATGCTCACCACTGAGTCATTCAAAACCTCACTGTCTGCTTAAGACCCAAGTAAGGCACAGGTTTTTCCCTTCTGCTCATACCCCAGGCATCATTCTCCCTTGAAGCCACCATGATTTCTGACCCTGTAATGAGCTATGGTCCTGGGTGGTGCATTAATTAAAATAGCCATGAGATTCCTTGGAGATGGTGATATAGTGTGGACAGATCTGACTCAAAGAAACTTCCCTTTGATCACATTACTCCAAAGCAATCCCCTTAGATTCCCTTTGCCAATTTGTGGATCCTTTTTTAAGAAGAATAATCTGTAAATAATTTTGAGTGCAACTTACTCAACATGAATAATTTATGTATATATTTATTCATAAAATATATTTAGTAATGGGAAAATTTGAAAGGTAAAATAAATTGTTGCATTAAAGATTATAAATTACGGGCTGGAGAGATGGCTTAGCAGTTAAGGCGCCTGCCTCCTAAGCCTAAGAATGCTGGTTCCAATCTCCAGTGGTTCCAATCTCCAGGTCCCACGTTTAGCCAGATGCAAAGTGACGCAAAGGCGCAATGCCGCACTTGACCACAAGGGGATGCACGCATCTGGATTTTGTTCGCAGCAGCTGAGAGGCTGCTGGCACGCCTATCTCTATCTGTCTTCCTCTCCCTCTCTCTCTGTCTTTCTGTGTCTCTCTCCAAAAAAAAAAAAAATTATAAATTACAAATGATACACTTTCTGCTTAGGACCCATTACTTGGCACAGGTTTTTCTCTTCTGCTTATATCCCAGGCATCATTCTTCCTTGAAGCCACCATGATTCCAAAAATTAGCCTCAGGAACAAGATATGACAAATATGGCCAATTAAAGAAAGTCTGGCAGGCGTGGGGGCACAATTCCAGCACTCAGGAGGCAGAGGTAGGAGGAGGACTGCTGTGAGTTCAAGGCCAGCCTGGAACTACAGTGTGAACGCCAGGTGAACTTGAGCTAGAGTGAGACCCTACTTCAAAAAAAAAAAAGAAAGAGAGAGAGAGAGAGAGATGGAAGTAGGGAGGGAGGGAGGAAGAAGGTAAGTCTGGCACTGAGGAGATGGTTCAGTGGTGAATAGTACTTGCTGATTAAGCCTGATGACCAGAGTTCAGATCCCCAGAGCCCACATAAAGCTAGATGCAAATTACACACGTGCCTGTAATCCTGTAGCCATGAGAAACAGAGTCAGAAGAATTCTGAAGCTCATGGGCCAGCTAGTTGGACATTCACAGCAGAAAAATGAAAACAACAATAAGAGAGACCCAAATGAGGTGGAAATGAAGACCAATACCACAAGGCTGTTGTCTTTTGGCCTCCACATATGTACCATGGCACATGGGTACACACACACACACACACACACGCACGCACACACACACACATACACATACACACACACACACACACATACACACACACACACACACACATACATACATACACACACACACATACACACACACACACACACTCACATACACACACACACACACACATACACACACACACACACACACACATGCACACTGTGGTAGTTTGAATATATGTCCCCCAATATATTCAGTGTTTTATTAGTTATAGTTTGCATCTGCAATCACCTTGCTAGAGGCAATGTCACTGGGGGCTGGTCTTAAGGTGTGGTGATGGTTTGAGATTCCATTGTAAAGATATGCAAATGTGCCTAGCAGGAGTTCCTGAAAAGTGTGCTGTGTGACCTTTTGGCTGTAAGTTTTGCTCTGTGTGCTGTGGTGGCTGGTTGGCTTTTTCTCTCTCTGTTTGGCCCTGCGAAAGCAGGCTGCTTTTCCTGCCCTTATGGAACTTCCCCTGGATCTGTAAGCTTCAATAAATAATATCCCTTCCTCCATAACTGTGCCTGGTCTGGAAGTTCATCTCAGAGAACCTGAAGTTGTCTGCTACACACACACATACACCCACATACATACACACACATACACACACACATACACACACATACACAGATACATACACACACACACACACACACACACACACACACACACACACACGGGGAGAGAGAGAGAAGCCTCTAACTGCAGACAAATCAAGGTTATAAAGCCCCACACTTGAACCATTTCATCTGAGCACTGCTGGGTCCTCAGGCTGGACTTCACCCTTCAGCAGCAGTTTGATGTGGGTGTGATCAGTCTGGGATGTTCATTCTCAGTCTCATCTTGTGTGGACCACTCAGAGTCTCAAGATTATTAGAAAAACAAAGTTCTACCCCATACGCTAAAAAAGAAGGTCCTCATATATTAACTGAGCTGGATAGATGGCTCAGTGCTTAAGCACTTAAGGCACTTGCCAGCAAAGCCTAACGACCTGAGTTCAATTCCCCAGTACCCACATAAAAGCCAGGTGCTACATGCATCTGGAGTTCATTTGCAGTGGCTAGAGGCCCAGGCATGCCCATTCTCTCTCTGTCTGTCTCTCTTCTCTCTACTAGCAAATAAATAAATAAAGTATTAACTTTCTAAAGTCAATTCTATTTAAGTAGAAAATAAAGGTATACTAAGTGAATGCCAGCTACTACCTAAATGGTTTTGTATTTAAACAAAGGTTTTCTTCTTTCTCTGACATCCACTTAAGACGTGGTCCTTGAAGCTGGGGAGATGGCACAGTTGGTTAAGCACTTGTTGTGGCAGCGTGAGGACAAGAGTTGAATCCTCATCACATAGGTAAATGCCAGGTGGGTGTGGTGGCCACCTGCAATCCCAGAGGGCAGGAGGCAGACGCAGCAAATCCCTAGGGGAAGTTGGCTTGAGAGTTGAATCAGAAAGCTTTCGGCTCACATGACAGACCCTGCCTCAGTAACATAAAGGGGAAAGAGAATGGGCTGGTGTAGCAGACAGCTTCAGGTTCACTGAGATGAACTTCCAGACCAGGCACAGTTATGGAGGAAGGGATATTATTTATTGAAGCTTACAGATCCAGGGGAAGTTCCATAATGGCAAGAGAAGTGGCCTGCTCTCCACAGGGCCAAGCAGGGAGAGAGAGAAACCAACCAGCCACCACAGCACACAGAGCAAAACTACAGCCAAAAGGTCACACAGCACACTTCAGGAACTCCTGCTAGGCACATTTGCATATCTTTACAATGGAATCTCAAACCCACACCATTACCACCTTAAGACTGGCCCCCAGTGACATTGCCTCTAGCAAGGTGATTTCAGATGCAAACTATAACTAGTAAAACACTGAATATATTGGGGGACATATATTCAAACTACCACAGCTGGAGAGATGGCTCTGCAGTTAAAGCATTTGTCTGCAAAGCCTAAGGACTCAGTTTCAGCTCTGCAGTACCCATGTAAAGCTAGGTGCACAAGGTGGCACATGTATCTAGAGTTCATTTGCAGTGGCTAGATGCCATAATGTGCCCATTCTCTTTCTCTCTCTCTTTCTTTCTCTCCCTTCCTTCCTCTCTCCTTCTTCTTCTCTCTCAAATAAATAAATAAAAATTAAAAGAGGAAAGAGATCAAGGAAAATACATATGTCATCCTGTTAACCTTTGGCCTCAATATACACAAACATGTGTCCCTGAACACATGAACTCACACATGTATGCACAACACACACACACTTGTTTGCTTCTAAACTAACATCACTCTGAGCCCATATTTCACGCACTTTCCTCTTTCCTGATCTCTGGACTAGCAGTCTAGCAATAATATCCTTCTTCTTGGGTATCTTTAATTTTTCTGCACTGGTTATTTCTCTACCACACAAACCTGTTCACTTTCTCCCCAAATTCACCACAGCTTCGTGCCAGATTTGTTTTCTCCTCCTTTTCTCTTTCACATTCTTTTGATTTCTGAACTCCTGGACAAACCCAGTGCACACCGTGAGCCCTGGCTATCTCTCCTTCGTGCCTGTCATGCTCATTTCACCTCTATATTCTGTTGAGATACTTTTGGAAAGGCATCTTCGAGCTACAGTCTCATGTAAGTCTGCTGAGCCAACCACCACAGCCCGTTTGAAACATTGCCCTTTGGGCTCTGTAACACAAGAACTACTTGACTCCTCAGGGCTTTTATTTGTGTTGGTGGGGTGGTCCTTGGGGCCAAACCCAGGGATATGTACATGTCAGACAAAGGCTCAATCACTGAGTAATATCCACAGCCCTTTCTTAAGATTTTTGATTTTGAGGGGCTAGGGGATGTAAAGTGTGCAAATGTTGTGGACTCGAGTTTGGCCTCCTAGGACCCATGGAGATTCTGAGTGGGCATGGAGGCCACCTGCAATCCCAGCACTGAGGAGCTGGTGACAGACTCCCTGGGCCAAGCTGGCTCTCTAGACGAGCTGAATCTGTGAACTCTGAGCTCAAGGGAGAGCGAGGATCAAGATTCCTGATGTCGGCCTCAGACCTCCACACACACACCCCTGCACACATGTATACCTGTCCATATACACAGGCATACATTACCTACACATACACAAACAATATTTTGGGGATGAGTCTTGCTATTTTGTCCAGGCTGACCTCAAACTTGCAATCCCCCAAGTACCTGGGTATTATCAGCTTTTGTTGCCAGGTCTGGCTTTGTTATTTCCCTTAAAAAGCATTCCATGACCATCTCGTAGTTCCAAATGCTTGACTTTTCACACACCCACACATACATCCCACACATATACATATACACACACACACATATGTATATAGTATCCTCTAAGCTAAGTCTCTTAGCCTAAAAATTCTATACATATATACACATATATACATGTACACACACACACACACACACACACACACACACACATATACACTATCCTCCAATCTAAGTCTCTTATCCTAAAAATTCTGCAGAAATGTGGGGAAATTCCCATGGAAAAGATTAACCTGAGGGCTTTGCCTTTGATCCAGGAATACCAAGAATTGAGGTCATTTCCTGAATCTGTCTTGAATTCCTGGGTTCAAGTGCTCAGGCCATCCCTGGTATCTCCTTTCTCCCTTTGCTCACCTGTCCCACCTGTGGCTGCTGCCTTCTGAGTAAGCCTGTAGAAGGCACACACATCCCCCTTCTGCTTGTCACTGTCCTGCACCAAATGACTCTCATCTCCTCCCCAGATGCACCAGCAGGTCCTCAGCTGCTGACAATGACAACCATACATAGCGCATTTTTATATTTGTGGGTGAGAGCTGGGTGTGGTGGCTCACACCTTTAATCCCAGCATTCAAGAGGCAGAGGTAGGAGGATCGCTGTGAATTTGAGGCCAGCCTGGAACTATGGAATAAGTCCCAGGTTAGCCCGGGCTAGATTGAGACCCTAACTTGAGAGGTCCTTGCTTTTTCCACTTTGTTTGAAACAGGGTCTCTCTTGATGATATTTTATACAAAATTTATTCCTGACAACTTTCATACATGTATATAATGAATTTTGATAATAATCCCCTCCAATGCTTTCTTTGTCCCCCACCCTCCTCCACTGACTTTCTTCCTTCCAATGAGTCTTTTTCTCTGTTGTCAGCTCTTTTTTGTCCTCCTCCACCATCTACAACGACATGTTGATTAGCCCAATATTGCACAGTCTGAAACTGCTCATCACTTCTTCCATAGTGAAAGGTGATTTCTCATTAACGATTGATACGAATATGCCTTGGGCTCATTCATTCACGGTTCATCCATAAAACATGAAGAAAACAACTGCTATGTGGACAGGACCTGTGAAGGGGCTGGGAATGCAAAACGTAAATAAATGAATAAAGAAAGAGTAAATAAATTTTAAAAAATACAAATTTGTATCTTTAAGAGAGAATGACTAATGCAGTGGGATAAGTGCAGGGCTGACACTTGGACTTTGGTCACATGTGGACTCTAACATAAATGCTTTACCCAGGCAGAAAATTCAAGGGCAACATTGCGTAGGACACAATGCCTGGACTGACGCTTAAAGGGTGGCAGAGGGTGCTATGGTGGGAAGACCAATGTGCTTAGCATTCTGTGGTCTAGTTGGGGTCAATATTTTTATACTGAGTAATGAAAGGGTGTCATGTTGTTCTCATTCATGTGTTAATTGAAGAAATTGTCTTTTATCTACCATGTCTTCTTGGTACATTTGTCAAAGGACAGTGACAGGTAACATGTGGGTTTACATGTAGACTCAATGTTCAGTTCAGATTGGTCCATGTGTCAGTCAGTTGCATGTGTGTGGTGTGGTGGGCATGTGTGCGTGGAGGCCACAGGTTATCATTGGGTGTCTTCCTCAGTTGCTCTCCACCATACGTTTTGAGACAGGCTCTTTAGCCCAGAGCTTACTGATTTGGCTACACAGGTTAAGCAGTAAGCCTCAGGACTCCCACTTATTTCCATATCCCCAGGACCAAGGATCAGAGGCACATGCTACCATGCTCATCATTTTTATGAGGGTTCTGGGGCTCCAAACTCCCATCTTCATTCTTAGACAAACAAACACTTTACCCACTGAGCCATCTCCCCAGCTTATCTGTCACTGCTTGCGCCAGGATCGTTGTGCTCTGATTACTACATGTGGAAATACGTCAGGACCATGTCTCCAGCTGTGCTCCACCACTCAGCACTGATGTGGACTTTTTGGGTCTTGTGGTTCCATGCGAATTTCAGGATTACGTTTTTATTTTTTTTCCATGAAGAATGTCATTCTACTTTTAGCAATTGTGTCGAAACTATTCCCCAGATACAGAGTGAGTAAAAGGGATATTTTGACAATATTAATACTCAACATTGTAAATATTGAAAACATAGTTTCCTGAATGCATAGTGTGTGCATAAGAGGCATTGATTTAAGTCTTTATTCTTCTTGTTAAAGATTTTTATTTTTATTTACTTATTTATTACAGACAGAGAGAAGGAAAGAGAAAGAGGGAGAGTGAGAATGGGCACACCAGGGCCTCTAGCCACTGCAAATGAACTCCAGATTCATGTGCCCCCTTGTGCACCTGGCTTACATGGAACCTGGAGAATCAAACCAGGGTCCTTAGGCTTCGCAGGCATGTGCTTCAACCACTAAGCCATCTCTCCAGCCCAAGTCTTTATTCTTATAAGACAAAGTCAGTGGCAGAGGGAAAATCATTCTTCCCTTGATTCACTCATCCTAGAAATGCCTGATATACCCTAAATTCATTCCTTCAAGAATTTCTCCCTTTTCTTTCCTTCAATTTCTTTGGCTTTTCCCTCATTCCCACACTTTCTCCTGATTCTACAGCTATTTCTTTTCTTTTCTTTTTAAAAAAATATATTTTATTTATTTATTAGAGAGAGAAAGAGGGAGGGGGAGAGGGAGAGAATGGGCGCACCAGGACCTCCAGCCACTATAAATGAACTCCAGATGCATACACCCCCTTGTGTGCCTGGCTTACGTGGGTCCTGGAGAGTCAAACAGGGATCCTGTGGCTTTGCAGGCACATGCCTTAACCACTAAGCCATCTTTTGCCTTTTTTATGGGTGGGGGGGAGGGAGAGAGAATTGACATGCCAAGGCTTGCAGTCATTTCAATGGAACTCCAGATGCATGTGTCACATTGCACACATGTGCATCTTTGTGTGCTTGTATCACCTTGTGTGTCTGGCTTACATTGGATCTGGAGAGTCAAACATGGCTCCTTAGGCTTCACAGGAAAGCGCCTTAACCACTAAGCCATCTCTCCAGCCTTGTCTCCTGATTCTAACCTTGCCTTCTCACAGAGATCTTTCATAATCAGCCTGGCAATAGTTCTCTTGATTTGATGCTTACAGCATTAGTAAATGGCTCAAGTTGTTTCCTTTTATCCATATCTACATTTCTTATAAACAAAACAAATGCAAGTTTACTTTTAGAGAATGGTGTCTTTATACTCGCTCAATTATTTTTATTCTAACCATCTAGAGTAAGGTCTAACATTTAAAGCTTAATGTCTGAGAAATGGATCTGGTTCATTACAAATCACCTTAGTTTCAGCAATATGTAAAGACAATTATAGTTTGTTTGTCATATGTGAAATATATTTAAAATGTCTTCAGACCATGCTATTTTAAAATCCACATTTATTGTTTCACAGTCATTCAATTTTCTGTCTCATCTTTCGTGCCTTTCAGTCGTTTTTAGCAAATCTCATCTGTGGTAGGTGGTTGAGTAGTTATAAATAAATACTTCAGGCCATGTGACCATGATCACAGCAAGCTTTCAAATATTCTTTATTCCCCGAAATGCTATCTTAGGCCCACATGCAGATAACATTTCCACTTCTAGCCCTAGGAAACCACCAGTATGATTCATGTCTTACAGATTTGCTTTTATTGTATATTTCCTGTAAGTTCATTGTACAATTTCCAATTTTACAATATTTCAACATTCACCTGTGAAGCAGTATGGGTTGGTATTTTTGTTGCTATAAAGCAACATAGCAGTATAAACTGCTAAATTGGGTTCCAATACTTCTAAAGCATTTTTTAATGCCTTCTCCAGTAACTGAATTTGTTTTCATTGCTCCTGCAAACACCAGACTGGCTGCCACACTGCCCTGTGGGATTCTCTTGACTCCACATCCCATTGCTTTGATTACTTTGGGATTATGGACATGCGTGTTCCCTGTGGGTCTTAGGGACCCAAACTCAGGTTCTCAGGCTTGCACAGCAAGTGCTTTTAACCACTGAACTGTCTAACCAGCTCCAATAGTTAATTTTTAATACATCCACTGTTTGGGGTACAGTATTGTACAGATTTAATGCATCCCTTGTTCTGTGAGGTAACCACCCTGTGAACCCATTTTATACCAAAGAAAAGAAGGGTTGTGTCAACGTCATGCTATGGATACCAAATTAGAGCTATTACTCAACTATACTTCAGTATTTATGCTTGAGCCAGTCCTCTCACGGCATAAACAAAAAAAATATCTACATCTTTCAGCCTGAATGTCAGAGCTGTCAAAGGTGACCTTCTCCTACGTTCATAACTTTATTTTCCAGTTTATTTCTTCCTTCTACCCCAGACGACTGCTTTCACAAAAGATGATCCCTTGGTCTGCCCTGTTCACGTCTTTTCACATCAGCCTCTTGTTTTTGTAGGTGTATGTGTGTGCAAGCTTATGTGCATGTATGTGTACATGCATGTGGAGGTCAATATCAATGTCTTCCTTAGTCACTCTACCTTATTTCTTTTTTGATATTTTATTTATTTATTAGAGGGAGAGAGAGAATGAGCGTGCCAAGGCCTCTAGCCACGTCCAACTCCAGATGCATGTGCCACCCTGTGCATCTTGCTTATTTGGGTTCTGGGAAATCGAACCTTGGTTCTTAGGCTTCCAAGCCAAGTGCTTTAACCACTATGCCATCTCTCCAGACCTCTCTACCTTATTTCTTGAGAGGTCTCTCACTGAACTTAGAGCTCACCAACTCAGGAGAACTAGCTAGCTAGTAAGACCCAGGGATTCCTCCGCCCCCCTCACCAGCCCTGGAATTATTGGCACGTGCTGCTACGCCCAGCATTTTATGTGGGTGCTGGAAATCTAAACAGAGGTCCTTGGGTTTATATAGCAAGCCATCTTCCCATCCCCCCCTTTGCAAAATGCATGCAACCCCAAAGAACTCTTTAGATATCCCCTGGTTTCAGAGGGCTAAGTCACTTTCCAAGGTCACTCAGCTCTTGAAGGACTGATCAGATGTAACCTGATTCCTATGCTCTGATACATCATCAAGCCATACAAGTCCCCGAGAGACTGAAGTTAATACTTGTGAGTTAGACACAGAAGCTGGGGCTTCTGGCATCTGATAATTATTGACCCTCTGCTTCGTCCTTCACCCAGCCTGCCTGCAGCTGCTAACACATCCACTCACATCCTGGGCATTATTGGTCCTCTCATTAAAGCTCCTCAGAAGGAGGTATTTCCTTCTGAAGCAATGTTGGCGGTTGTGCACAGGTTGGGCTCCATTACAGATGGGACATGAAATCTTGGCATGTCATTGGCCATGAGTCATTAGAAGCCCAAGCTGTGTACCAGAGGACAGAAGGAAACCACAGGACCTGGTTTCACTCTTGTGGTGACAGTCTTTTGGGAGGCTGGACTGGATGACTGTGGTGGTTTAGCTGTTCCCTGGCTGCTGCTTACCTCCCCCCACCGTCAGAACCAGACTGTTTGTCTTGGCTAGTCAGGATGTGGAACCCTCCCTGGCGAAGGCAGTGCTACTCAGGGAGACACATCCACTTCCTGTCTTTCCACCCTCTACTCTGGCTACTACGCCATTTTGCACAGCTCCTTCCTGCTGTGGGGAGACATGTTTATGGGCATTTGGGACACAGGGACTCATTACCTTGGCAACAGTTTCTCACTACACCAACAATGGTTTTGAAGTGGTCTTGGCTCCTGCGTGAATGGGACGTCTATTCTCCACCAACAAATACCCTTTGTTTGGCTCCTGGATTCTATTTTTATTCTTTTTATTTATTTATTTGAGAGCGACAGACAGAGAAAGAGACAGAGAGAGAAAGAGAGAGAATGGGCGCACCAGGGCCTCCAGCCACTGCA
Source organism: Orientallactaga sibirica (assembly GCA_036365145.1). NCBI lineage: Eukaryota > Metazoa > Chordata > Mammalia > Rodentia > Dipodidae > Orientallactaga > Orientallactaga sibirica. Next base: position 3,496,302 of record JAEOAD010001317.1, read on the forward strand.
AAAACTCCAGATGCACGCACCACCTTGTGCATCTGGCTTACGTGGGTCTTGGAGAATAGAGCCTCGAACCAGGGTCCTTAGGCTTCACAAGCAAGTGTTTAACCATTAAGCCATCTCTTCAGCCCCATGGCTCCTGGATTCTTGAACATGTCTTTGATAGAAGACGATGGCTTTAGCCTTAAGCCCAACTAGAAGCCATTTCTTATCTTGACATTCTTCTCTCGATTCATTTCTGTTTGCCAAGGTGCATCCATTACACTTACCTTCTGGAAAATTAAATATCTACCTTTTTCATTAAAAAACAAAATTTCAAGCTGGATAAGATGGCCCAGTCATTAAGGTGCTTGCCTACAAAGCCTAAGGACCCAAGTTCGATTCCCCAATATCCACATAAAGCCAGATGCAAATGTGCACACATCTGGAGCTCACTGCAGCAGCTGGAGGCCCTGACATGCCCATTCTCTCTATCTCTCTGTCTCTTTGCTTGCAAATAAATTTTTAAAATTTTAAATAAAACAAAATTTCTGGCAGAGTAGATGGTTCAGTGGATAAAGGCCCTTACTCTTCAAGCCTGCCAGCCCAACATCAGAGCCCCAGCACCCAAATAACGCTGCGTGACCTTGGAAGATGGACTAAGAAGCATCCTGGATCTTGTGGGCCAGCTGGTCCGGCCTTCTTAGAGGCAAAACAATAAGAGAGAGCCTGCCTCAAACAAAGTGAAGGAGAGGAGCAACACCCAAGGTAGTCCTCCGATCTCCCGAAGCGCACTGTGGCACACACACATGTGCACACACTCACACCCACACCCACGCCCCACTTTCATCATCTTAGCTGTTAGTATGCTCATTGGGCTGTATGACACCACAGGAGGGTGAGACAACCCTGGCTCTCAAGCACCACCAAAGAACTGGAACATGTATGTGAAAAGTCGGGAGGCTTGCGCTGGAGGAAGATTGAGCGTAGGGTTTAGAAGGAAGGCTTGGGCTGGAGAGATGGCTTAGCGGTTAAGGCGCCTGCCTGCTAAGCCTAAGAACGCTGGATCCAACCTCCAGCAGTTCCAATCTCCAGATCCCACGTTTAGCCAGATGCAAAGTGACACAAGGGCGCAATGCTGCACTTGCCCACAAGGGGGTGCACACATCTGGATTTTGTTCACAGCAGCTGAGAGACTGCTGGCGTGTCCAGCTCTATCTGTCTTCCTCTCTCCTCTCTATCTGTTTCTCTCTGTGTCTCTCTCCAAAAATAAATAAAATAATAATTAAAAAAAGAAGGAAGGCTTGTGCGTGACTCATGCTCTGTGTCGGACAACTTGCTGAGTATCTTTACCTCATCCACAAAACAGATGAACAAGTGTCTCTGCTCAGGTTGTTTGTAAGGATTAAATGAGACAAGGATATATCAAGCACTTGGCATAAATTCTCAAATAATTAAGCCTACACTGGGCCACAGTGATCATTTCTCACATTAGGATACAGAAAAATAAACAAGACTAGAGTCTCTTCTTCCAATAAAACCATATAATATCAAGGTTTTAAAAAAAAAAAAAAACTTCAGGCATCTACCCAAAGTAACAGTATATGTATACAACTAAAAATTAAATCTTTGTTGATATATCTATAGCAATTACTAAATTGAGAGTGTAGATTTTTATTTATTTTTATTTATATTTATTTGCAAGGAGAGAGATTAATAGAGAGAAAAGAGACAGATAGCAGAGGGAGGGCCTCCAGCTGCTGTAAGCAAACTCTAGATGTATGGACCACTTTGTGCATCTGGCTTTACATGGGTACTGGGGAATCAAACCCAGGTTGTTAGACTGTCCACTGAGCAATCTCTCCAGCCCTGAGATCATAGATTCCTTTTTTTAAGAAAAAACTTGGTCTGAATTTGTCTCCATTAGAGTCAAAGTCAGATGGCAGAAAGCTTATACACATAATCCAGCCTCCAAACTTCCTGGCTGCATTCCACAAGATGAGGGTCAGCGTGTCCACAGTAACTGCACACCAAGACAGAGCTCTGAGTCACCCTCCGGTCACACATACACCAGGAATTTCTTCTTAGATGGACAGGACCTGCAGCATTTCCAAACACGAGCTATCTCAAAGCATTTGAACACTGTGGCACATGAGGTGACATTTTGAAATGTCACTCATACTTGTGATTCTTCCATTGCCTAGTCCTGTCTGGAACTCACACACTTGCTCCTCAAGTTACATCTTACATACTTGGAAAACCCTGAATGGCAAACCCCTGGTTCTCGTGTTCTGAGAGGAGGCTGGTACCCCTGCCAGGAACGTGAATTCTAAGCTGTATGCACTGTGTCTATCCTGATGCCTTACGTAGGCCCCAACCTAAGATCTGTTTTTATTTTTCTCTAGATATTTTTATGCATCCTTAATAAGCAGGCTGTTGTGGAAAACAAGTTGTAGTCTAAACATCTGAATGTGTAGCATCTGCAAGCTTATCTACTTGAAGTTTGGGGATACAACTTCTCCCAAGGAGGCACTATCAAAAGGCAAGCACTCCCAGCCATCAGAAAGGCATAAAAGTAGTTATTTCTGTTTGTTTTGTTTTCAATTAAAAAAAAAAAAAAAGACTGAGCTCAGAGAGTAAAATAGCTTCACTCTTTGAGCTTAGGGTCAGGCCCAGATGGTGTCCGTTTTGTCCAAAGTTTTTCGGTTTCTCATCTCTGCCCATCAGAGTATAGACAAGACTTTCCTTTGAATTTCCTGTCATTCACAAGGCCCAGGACAATATAAAATATGTGTCGAATATCTAATTATATTTTTCAAGCTGCATTAAAATTCTTCTTTATTGAACACTACATTTGGTGCAGTTGGATGCCGTTAGTTTGTTTTCTAATATTTGCTTACAAGGAAGCCAACTATTTCTTCAATGTGGTCCCTTCTTTCCAAACCTTCAATTCATCTATGCACACATCTATTCTTCCATTCAGCACATTCATTCACAGCCATGTTAACCAGCTATCACGGGTTGAGCACTGTCTAAATATTACAGATTTACATTTTTTTCTTTTCTTTTTTGGGGGGAGGGGGCAGGTTTCAAGGTAGGGTCTCACTCTAGTCCAGGCTGACCTGGAATTTACTACTGTTAATCTAAGAGCAGCAAAGAAGATAAAAGGTCAAACTGGAGCTGGGGAAATGGTTCAGTAGTTAAAGGTACTTGCTTGCAAAGCCTGATGGCCAGGGTTCAATGTCGCAGTACCCATGTAAAGTCAGATGCACAAAGTAGCACATGTGACTAGAGTTCATGGCAAATGGCTCAGGCAGGCCCATTCTCTTTCTCTAATAAATAAAAATATTAAAAAATTTTAAGGGCTGGAGAGATGGCTTCAGGCAAAGCCAGGCCCATTCTCATGCATCTAATAAATAAAATTCTCTTTCTCTCTCTCTCTCTCCCTTTGTATTAAAAAAATTTTTTTAAGGGCTGGAGAGATGGCTTAGCCTTTAAGGTGCTTGCCTGCAAAGCCAGAGGACCCAGGTTCGATTCCCCAGGACCCACGTAAGCCAGATGCAGAAGGTGGCACATGCATCTGGAGTTCGTTTGCAGCAGCTTAAGGCCCTGATGTGCCTATTCTCTCTCTCTCCCTTTGTCTCAAATAAATAAAATAAATATTTAAAAAATTTTAAGGGCTAGAGAGATGGCTTAGCAGTTAAGGCTTTTGTCTGGCAGGCCAAAGGACCCAGGTTCAATTTCCCATGACCCATGTAAGCCAGATACACAAGGGGTACATGCATCTAGAGTTCATTTGCAGTGGCTAGAGGCCCTGGTGCACCCATTATCTCCCCCCCCCCGCCTCTTTCTCTCTCTCTCTGTCTTTCAAATAATAAATAAAATAAAATATTTTGGAAAATTTAAAGTTAAACTGGAGAAATAATGGAAGCAAAGCTTCCAAGAGAAATTTTCTGGGAGTCACTGTAACGCCAGGGAGAAACTTGTTTCTGGAGTCAGGTAGACCAGGGCTTGAGAGCGCCTCTTTCCTGAATGGGTTCTGTGACCTCGGGCAAGTTCCTGTGCTCTAGTGAGCTGTGGTTTCCTCAGCTTCAAACAAGGCTCACAGTCACATAAGTACTGCATAGAACCACAGGGAGGATCAGGTGAATGACATGAAACAGTCATGGGCAGCTTTTAGCATGGTGCTTAACTTTCCATCCTTAAGAGAATGATAACGTCTAAGAAAAACCTCACGGATGAGGTAACATTACTTTTGATCTTGAAGAATGAGCAGGGATTTGCAAAGTGGGGGAGAAACATTGCATGTGGAAGAAAGATTATGTCTCAACCTAAAGCCATGCATGTGTGTGACATTAGACAGCACATGACGGTCAGTAATTACTTTGGTAATGGGACATATTCTGAGACACACGTTATTAAGAGGCTTGGTCATTCCGTCAACATCTAGAAGTGTTTATACAAACAAAGGTGGCTACAGCTCTGATGTGCATCGGGTCCAGCATGAACGGAAATGCACTAGGAGGCACGTGCACATATCCATGGGGGTGTGAGTGGAGACTGGGAAAGTAGGGTAGAACAAGTGGGAGGGGATCGTGTATAACATGGAGAACGCCCTGGTTCATATAGGAAACGTGGGATGTAGAATGCTATACTCGCTCCTGGAACGGGAGGCTGGGGCCTGGAGGGAGGGAGAGGAGGGATAAGGAGTTCACATAGACATTTCTGGTGTTCACCCAGCAGCCCCCAAGTATTGACCAATGTGGGTGACAGACATACCCAGCCCCTGCCATTCCATTCCCATTGCCACTGTGGCTGCCCTTGAGTTCCACTCTTGGTAGAAATAGTGATGGCTGAGAACTGGGAGCTCCCGAGACTCCTCATTGAAGCCCCACGGGCAAGTGTAATGGGATAACAGTTAGCCAAGATGGTTTCCACTTTGAATGCATGATTCCAACTCGTAAGGATTCATTGATTTTAAAAAATATTTTTATTTATTTATTGACAGAGAGAAGAAGACAGAAACTGAGAGTGAGTCAGAGAGAGAATGGGCAGGCAGGGCCTCCTGCCACTGCAAACAAACTCCAGATACATGTGCCATTTTGTGCATCTGGCTTTCCGTGGGTGCTGGGGAATTGAGCTCAGGCTATGAGGTTTTGCAATCAAGCACAGTTAACTTCTGGACCATCATTCCAGCCCAAGAGTCACTAATTATTTAAGGACTGGACTGAAGACGACACAGCGAGTGAAAGCCCAAGACAAGCACTGAAGCTAAGCTCTCCTGCTCCAGAGCGCACTCCCAGGTCTTATTCCATGCTCACCCATTTGCCCAGGACAATCATGACATTTCCTTGTCATTGTCTTTCATACTTTAAGAACTGCAGCTATTTCCAAAATCAGACTTAAAATTCAACTTGGGAGTGAGTGGCTTTTGTGGTCTCTTTAATTAAAATTCTAGAACATAGAGTCCTCCACAGAGGACTTTCCCTGGAAGGCTTGCTGGAGGTTGAACCCCATTCAAAGCACGAGACTGTCTATAGCAAAAATGTTCCTTTCCCTGTGCTGTGGGCTGGCCTCTAGACATGGCCTCCTCCCCTGGCCCCAAGAGGCAATTCATTAGCCTCGGTGCTGTTCTTAACACACTCTGGGTGGCCAGATTCGGTTGTTTTGAAGTCCAGGTAAAGATGAGTGTGTGTGTGTTCATGCCTGCAAGCGTCCTATGGCACAGAGGACTTGTAATTAGTGCATCAACTTTAGTAATGCTTCCTTTTCTTTTTATAAGTACTTTTGAATATTTTGCTTGTTTATTTATTTATTTGCAAACAGAGAGAGAGAGAGAATAGGTACACCAGGGTCTCTAGCCACTGCAAATGAACTCCAGACACATGCTGCACTTAGTGTGGTTAGCTTTTTGTGGGTGCTGGTGAATCGAACCTGGGTCGTTAGCCTTTGCAAGCAAGTGCCTTAACTACTGAGCCATCTCTCCAGCCCCCAAAACTTCCGTTTCTTTTTGGAGACTCAAAGCGTGGAGGTGACATATCCTGCTTTAAACTATGCATGGTGTTTTCAAGTGCTTTAAAACCAGCCACACTTATTATCCGAGGGAAAATGGGGTGTGCTTTAACAGTAACGTCACCTTATTAGTTCCAAGGTACCTCACTGACCTTCCCATGCTTTCTTGTGATGATGGTGTATAAATGTTACTGGCTTTGAACTCACTCCCAAATTATGCAATGCTTTGGTCGCTCTCTTAGCTGCCAAATATTTCCAAGGCCTCCTTCAGCCGAGTCTTGCTGAGAGGCTGCACTGCCAGAGACCCTGCGATGGCTGTAAAACCTGACAGCCGCAGTGAGGGAATCCAAGTCTCTTTCTTATTGAGAAGCCAAGCTGGTTTGGTAACTGCACAGCAGCTGTAGATCACTTTTATGGACAGCGAGGGACGCGTCATGCGAAGAGCATCTGCACAAAGTATCTTCTTGGAAGACTGCAGCCTGGGGAAGCACCAGGTGTAGATGTACATTGATCCTACAAACGCTTTACAAGTGAGCCAAGTCCACCAGTCAGCCCAGCTGGACTGAGCTCAGGTGAGAGGAGCTTGGTGTCTGGCCATGAACTTGGTACCTTCTGATTTCTGGCATTTGGGAGTGAATGAACCAGATCACTTTCTGATACCAAGCACACCTCTCTTCTCTCTCTCTCTCTCTCTTTCTCTCTCTCTCTCCTTCTAATGCTAAATTCACTCCATTATCCAAGCCCTTTGGTCTCCGGCTTACAGTAAATAATTGTCCACAGCTGTGGTAAGTTGGTTTATCCTTCAATAAAGGTCAGGATGGCTGACGAGACATCAGAGGGAAGACTTCTGAAATTTGGTGTTTAGACTAACTTGCATCTATGTTTATCTCTTGTGTTTGTTATAATGAAATAGGCATGTGTGGGTTGTGCTGAAAGCGTGATCAGGGAACCTGGATAGCATGCTTTCCTTTCGAGGTCTTTTAAAATTATTTTCATTTATTTGAGAGAGAGGAAGAGGCAGATAGAGAGAATGGGCACCCCAGAGCATCCAGCCACTGAAAATAAACTCCAGACACATGTGCCACCTTGTGCTAATGTGGGTCCTGGGTAATCAATCCTGGGTCCTTTGGCTTTGTAGGCAAGCACCTTAACCACTATGCCATCTCTTCAGCCCCCCTTTATAGGTCTTTATGTATCAATTTTCTCTGGAAACATCAATACAAGCAGCAAAAGGAGAAGCCAAGATGAGACCAAAGAAAATGAAAGCAATGCTACTAATGATTAGGGAGGAAAGAAAGGAGCTGAAGGAGCTATGGGCCAGGAAGGTGGCTACATAGGAAGCCATCATCATTTCAGGCCTAGCCTATCCTAGAGATGCAATGGATCTTCCTAATCTCACTCTTTGCAACATTGAATACTTACCTCCCATAGCCATGCAATAAAAGAGAGCATGAGGGGCTGAAAGAATGGCTCAGCGGTTAAGGCTCTTGCCTGCAAAGCCTATTGACCTGGGTTTGATGCCCCAGTACCAACGTAAGGCAGATGCACAATTGGTGCACACATTTGGAGTTCATTTGCAGTGGCTGGAGGCTCTGGTGTGCCCATATTCACTCTATCTCTCTGATTACAAATAAATAAATAAGTTATTATTATTATTATTATTTTTTTTTCGAGGTAGGGTCTCACTCTGGCTCAGGCTGACCTGGAATTCACTGTGTAGTCTCAGGGTGGCCTCAAACTCACAGTGATCCTCCTACCTCTGCCTCCCAAGTGCTGGGATTAAAGGTGTGCGCCACCACGCCCGGCTAAGTTATTATTTTTTTTAAAGAGAAGCTTGGAGGTACAGGAGTTATTTAACCTCATTGACTATCCATTTCTTCCCCTATAGCATGAGGATAAATAACAGTACTTGGAGACTCTTAAAGGCAGCTTTAGCATTCTGCTACCTGTTATGGCAGAATCCTTCAAAAAATAAAAACTTTTACTTCTCAATCACTGTCTTCCATCACATAAGGTTGAGTGACTATACAGACCCCACCCCCAGCTTGCTTTCTACAAAGCAAAGGAGAACTGTCCAGTGGAACTCTCTGTGTGGTCCAGTGTGACAGCCATCGGCAACAGGCAGCACTGGGAACATGGCTAGCATGACTTAAGAAGCAGAATTTTTCATTTTATTTCATTTGAGCTCATTTAAATTTAAATAAGCATGTGTGGTTAGTGGCTACTAACTTGGACAGTGAAAAACTTATGACTTTTATATTTCCCTATAAAGACAGCCAGTCCAGCCAAATGTGTGTTTTCTTTCTTCTTTTCACTTCTTGCTGTTTTGACTCTAAATCTTCATACCTGTAGGTCTGTGTACTGCAAACAGGAAAAAAAAAAAAGGCTCAATTGAGTGTGAAAGCGGGAGCTGAACTTGAAGCAGCACTTGGCCATCAACCTATACTCCTTGGTGTAAAAGTGTATCTGCAAGGAGGAAGGGACGTTTTCCCCTCCTAATTCCACACCCAGAAGAAGGCCCTCACTCTCTGTTCATCTATTTTTCTTCTTATTCATCCTCTTTACAAAGCCATCTTTCTTTTCACACCTATCCCAAACTCCTGATTACTCATAAAGCTTCTTATTTCTCTGAACTCCCAGTGCATCTTTTCATCTGGGAGGCCTGGCAGGGGTCCCAAGTTAGGAATTCAGAACTTGAAGTCATGTTTCTTGTTGGAATTTCAACATGATCACTCACCTGGAATGTAAACTTGGACAGCTCATTTCATCTGTCTAAGTCTCAATGTACTCAAACTTAAAATGGGCTCAAGAACAATAAGTCTCTTATAGAGATGAGCCAAAGAAGTCTACTGAGTTAGTAAAGAGACAGTGAGGGTTTGGATCAGAAAGGACTGCATGATTATATATGCATTTTTGCTTATATAGCGGACACTTTGCCAAGCTCTGGAAGATGCAGTGGTGGCTAAACACAGATAAAATCCCTGGTCACTTTGAGTTGTGGCGAGGGAAGAGGAAATGCAGGTGGTGTTCCAAATAAGCCATAGGAAAATATCCTGGGCAATGCTATGAGAGAGGTGGGCGGGGGACGCTTTTCTGAGGACGAGGTACAGGATACTTCAGACCTCTGTGAGCTGAGGTAGGAGAGAGAATGGTATTGACTCATTAAAAGGATAAAATGTAAGAGCCACAGAGTGGGTAGGAATACCCTGAGGCACGGTGCTCCGCTACCCCACAGGTACTGACTGAATACCCCACAGTGAATCCCACAACCCCTCTGAGGAGAGCCTCCAGGGTAACTGGAGCTAGGGTGAGGGGATAAAAGAGTATAACCTGTTGTAATTTATAGAAATCAAAATAAAAAATTTAAATTACACAACAAGAGATGGAAAGATGCCTCAGGGGTTAAGGCGCTGGCCTGTGAAACCTAAGAACCCAGGTTCAATTCCCCAGTGCCCATGTAACCCCAGATTCACAAGGTGGCACATGTGTCTAGAGCGCATCTGCAGGGGCTAGAGGCTATGTTGTGGCCATTCTCTCTCTTACTTCCTCTCAAATAAATAAATAAAACATAAATTATAATAAAAAGTTTAGAAAACAGAGGAGAGGGGAAGGCATTTCAGGAAAGGGTGAGCATATGGAAAGGAGCCGGCCAGGTGAGGTGGGAAAGCTCTGCAAGAGGGAACGCGGCCGCAGCCAAGACCAGCCTGAGCAGCATCTCGTACGCATGACAGCAGGAGCAGAGGGATGACAGGGTCTGCTTTGCTTCTCCTTGAAATCTCCCTGGCTTCAGCGTGGAGCGCTAGTCAGACAGTAGACAGAGAAGAAGCAGATCTGGAAGCCACTGCAGCCCTGGATGGGAGATGACGGTGATGGAAGGCAGTCAGACATGTTTGGATCAGAGTCATTACTGTACTTATTCCATCCAAGAACCGATGACGTGCTGCTGTCTGACAGTTAGCACAGCTCTGTGTCCCCATTCCTCCACGCGTCCCATTGCTCCTGTCATTCTGACTTGAGGATGAGATCTCAGCAGACCAGTGTCGTTCCATATTTCTCTGTCCCATCATCTGTGTTGTGTCCTGCATACATTAACTGCTAACGAAACCTTTGCTATGACGTCTTCTGAGGTCCATGGGCTAGTAAGGACGATGGTATGATGGCTCAAAAAAATGTCAAGGACAGCTGGTGTGGTGGCACACACCTTTAATCCCAGTACTCTCAGGAGGCTGATGTAGAAGAATCGCCATGAGTTTGAGGCCAGCCTGAGACTACATAGTGAATTCCATGTCAGCCTGGGCTAGAGTGAGACCCTAACTCAAAAAATAAAACAAAAATATATGGGACTTGAGAGATGGCTTACCGGTTAAGGCACTTGCCTGTGAAGCATAAAGACCCAGGTTCGATTCCCCCAGTACCCACATAATCCAGATGCACAAGGTGGCACATGCATCTGGAGTTCATTTGCTAGTTCATCTGCTAGTTCATTGCTAGAGCCCTGGGGTGCCCATTCTCTCCCTTTCTCTCTCTCTCCCTGTGGTAGTTTGAATATATGTCCCCCAATATATTCAATGTTTTATTAGTTATAGTTTGCATCTGCAATCACCTTGATAGAGGCAAGGTCACTGGGGGCCCTGGTCTTAAGGTGTGGTGATGGTTTGAGATTCCATTGTAAAGATATGCAAATGTGCCTAGCAGGAGTTCCTGAAGTGTGCTGTGTGACCTTTTGTGCTGTAGTTTTGCTCTGTGTGCTGTGGTGGCTGGTTGGCTTTTGCTTTCTCTGTTTGGCCCTGTGGAGAGCAGGCCATTTCTCCTGCCTTTATGGAACTTCCCCTGGATCTGTAAGTTTCAATAAATAATATCCCTTCCTCCATAACTGTGCCTGGTCTGGAAGTTCATCTCAGTGAACCTGAAGCTGTCTGCTACACTCCCTTTCTCAAATAAGTTAATAAATAAAATAAAAGTAAAAAAAAAAAAAAAACTTAAAAAAATTTAGAAACCTGTTTCTCTGAGCTGTCATAGAGACCTCTCTCTCTCTTCCCCTGCACCCCCTTCTCTTTCACATACACACAAAGTTTTCAGAATAAAATGTGAGAAACCCCCCAATAAGGGAAAGAAAAAGACTTCTGCTAGATAGGAGGGAGCATCTTTTCCCAATTGCCCAGGCTTACCTGAAGGAGGTGAGTAAAACTAACCCAACAGTATCTGAAAAACAACCACATTCTGCGGCCTTTTCTCAACTTCAGTCTTATACTGTAGATTTCTGCTTTCAAGGGAAAGCAACAAACCTCCAAACTCCAGGTGATTTAGGGTAAGAAAACCCACCTCTTAGCAGGAGGGAATATGGTCCAGTATCCAGATGTTCTCCAGCATGGCCCAGGAGCTCAGCATGTAATGGAGGGTGAGATTGCTTCCTGCCCCGTCTCAACCCAAAGTGGTCTTCTCAAAGTGCTAAGGTAACTGGGCTTCTGGAGTCCAGGAGGTAACTTGACTCTCTGTCTTCCTCCATTAGAAGAGAGAGAAAACATCTTCCCTGGGCTACAAACTTAAATTCATCTTCATTTTGACAGGGCCAACAGAAATCACATGCATCTTCCTGAACCAAAAATAAATGACTGATGAGGGGGCTGGAGATATGGCTTAGTGGTTAAAGTTTTTTTCCTTCAAAGCCTAGCAACCTGGGTTTGATTCCCCAATACCCACATAAAGCCAGATGCACAAATTGGCACATGCATTTGGACTTTGTTTGCAGTGAATAAAGGCCCCAGTGTTCCCATTTCTCTCTCTCTCTCTCTCTCTCTCTCTCTCTCTCTCTGTGTGTGTGTGTGTGTCTTCTCTCTATCTCTCTCTGCTTACAAATAAATAAATAAAAATATTTTAAGAAATGACTGATGGGCTGGAGAGATGGCTCAGCAGTTAAAGGTGCTTGCTTGTAAAACCTGCAGGTCCTGGTTCAATTCCCCAGTTCCCATATACAACTACATGCATCTGTAGTTTATTGGCAGAGGTAAGAGATCTTGGCATGCCCATACACTCTTACTTTCTCATTTTCTCTCTCATAAATAAATAAAAATATTTTATAAAAATGATTGCCTTAAACCATGTAAGATTTGCCCCTGGGGTTTCCTTTATTTAAACCATGGGGTTTCCCCATGGTTTACTTTATTTATCTTTTTTTAAAAAAATATTTACTTATTTTATTTTGAAAGAGAGGCAGATAGAGAGAGAATGAGTGTGCCAGGGCCTTCAGGTGCTGTAGACAAACTGCAGAAGCATGCACCACCTTGTGCATCTGACTTATGTGCACCCTGGGGAAGAGCACATGGGTCCTTACACCTGGCAGGCAAGCACCTAAGCCATCTCTTCAGCCCTGGCACGGTTTCCTCAGTAGAACTGGGAACGCATTCAGAAGTCACAAACAGAGGGAGGGGTTCGAAAGCAAGCAACTGTGTCCTTGGAGCAGCGAGTAGAAACACGAGATGACTTTAGAACTCTCCCAACTTCCACTTCATTCATCCATCCATTCACTCACTCAGTGGATATTTATTGGGTGGCTCCTTTGCTTGGGGAGCTAGGCAAGCTTCCTGAGGCACCTTGAGAATTTTTCAAATGCCTCCACACATAGTTTGCATTCATTTGCCCCAGATGGAAGCAAGTAGCCATAGGAAGAGGCAGATGTGTTCACGTGGCACATTTTTATAAACCCCGGGTGACTAGCACTCGGTTCTCACATTCAGATCTTCATAAATCTAAATTCCATGGGGACCAGGTCACGATATCATTTTGGGCCATTGTCAGTGAGGATTTACGATCATTGTTTGCATGACCCAACCATATGCTGTAGTTGGGGACATGCCCCGGGTAGTCCGCTTTGACATCTGTATTGATGACAAAGAAAGTTACACCACACCACAGGAGAAAGACAACATGCAAACATCCCCCAATTTATCAGCAGGCTGCCTGAAATAATGACTTTCTTGGTCAAATCAAGGGATGATTAAAAAGAATTAACGGATCCTTCACGGAGGAAAAAAAGGGATGCAGCGATCATAAGATCTGGTAACCAGCTGTCCTAACATTTCTGGAAAACAAGGTTCATTTGATTGGTTGCACGAAATACATGCTTTTTTTTTGAGCCTCCCAGCCAAAAGGCCAAGAAAGCCTGAACTGCCCGTGAGACAATGCCAGGTTTCTGTTGTTGCAGCCTTCTAGTCCAGACCCCTCTCGTCTTGAGAAAAGACACAGGGTTTTCTGAGCAGACTAGATCTTTTCCTGTACGTGACCTGAAAAACTGGAACATCTTTCCTGGTGTCAAGAGAATGGGCCCCAGCTGTTCTGTTCACAGGTCAAGCAATGGCTGAGTTTCCAGAATGAAGGCAGGGAAAAGGAAAGAAAGAGTTTCCTGGCAACCTCTTTTAAGGAGATGACGTGATCTGTGCCCTGTAGGGAGGTATAAAGATTAAATAAAGCATCCTACATAAAGTATCAACCAGGACTGGGAAGATAGCCCAGTTGGTACAGCACTTGCCTTTCAAGAATAAGGACCCGAGTTCAATCCCCACCATCCATGTAAAAAGGCAGAGGTAGAAGAATCACTGTGAGTTTGAGGCTAGTCTGGGACTACAGAGTGAGTACCAGTTCATCCTGGGCTAGAGTGAGATCCTGCTTCAAAAATAAAAAAATGTAGGCTGTGTTGGCACACTCCTATACTCCCAGTGCTGGGGAGGGAGACAGAGACAGGAGGATCCCGAATGCTCACTGGCCAGCCAGTCTTGACTAACTGGTGAGCTGCAGGCCAATGAGACCCTGTCTCAAAAGACTAGCATGATATCTGAAGAATGACACCTGCCGCTGTCCTCTGGCCTCTACAGGTATGCACACACAAGTGCACCTGCACACATGTGCATCTGTACATACTTGAACAAGCACACACATGAACTAATACACATGCATCAAAAAAGATATAAATATGGGCTGGAAAGATCTGAGTTTGATTCCCCAGTACCCACATAAGCCACATGCACAAAGTAGTACAAGTGTCTAGAGTTCATTTACAGTGGGTGGAGGCCCTGAAATGTCCACTCTCTCTCTCTCTCTCTCAAATAAATAAATAAAAATAAAATATTAAAAAATAACAACAGGAATGGAGAAATGGCTTAACAGTTAAGGTACTTGCCTGTGAAGCCTAAGGACTCATGATCAACTTTCCAGGTCCCATGTAAGCCAGATGCACAAGGTGATGCAAGTGTGCAAGGTCACACATAGGCATAAGGTGTTGCACGTGTCTGGAGTTTTATTACAGTGGCTGGAGGCCCTGGTGCTCCAATTCTCTCTCTCTCTCTTGTTCTCACTCTCTTGCATGAAAAAAGCCATTCTGTTGGGCTTGCCTCAAAAAAAAAAAAAAAAAACTTAAAAAAATAATAAATACAATACCATACAATACCACTCAGGGCAGATAGCAAAGAGCATGAGGAGATTTAAAAAAAAAAATTTACTTGGGCTGGAGAGATGGAGAGATGGCTTAGCAGTTAAAGTGTTTACCTGCAAAGCCAAAGGGCCCAGGTTCGATTCCCCAGAACTCACATAAGCCAGATGTACAAGGTGGCACATGTGTCTGGAGTTCATCTGCAGTGGCTGGATGCCCTGGTGCACCCATTTGCTCTCTCTCTTCTTCTCTCTTTTTCTCTGACTCTTTCTCTCTCATAAATAAATAAATAAATAAATAAATAAATAAATAAATAAATAAATAAATAAATATTTTATTTATTTATTTTCAAGCAGAGAGAGAAGAGAGACAGACAGAGAATGGACAGGCCTGGGCCTCCAGCTCTTGCAAATGAACTCTAGATGCATGCGCCACTTTGTGCATCTGGCTTTATGTGGGAACTGGGGAATGGAACCGGGGTCATTAGGCTTTGCAGGCAAATGCCTTAACCACTGAGCCATCTCTCCAGCCCCATGAGGGAATTTTTTTTTAATTGTTTTCAAGGTCGGGTCTCACTCTAGTCCAGGCTGACCTCGAATTCACTCTATAGCATGAGGGAATGTTTTTAAAGAGATGAAACATTCTGTGTTTGGGTGACAGTGACCTATCGTCCAGCTCTCTGCCTTGTCAGAAGTCATAGATAGGTGAAAAGAGTGAATTTTATTTTACATAAATAAAATAAATAAAATGCCCCATTAAACTCACAATGTTTAATTATAAATCCCCAAGCTAGGCATTCATAAGAAAAATGTGTATAGAGCTGGAGTGATGGCTCAGTGGTTAAGGCACTTGCCTGCAAAGCCCAAGGATCCAGGTTTGATTCCCCAAAACCTATATAAAGCCAGATGCACATGATGACATGTGTGTCTGGAGTTTATTTGCAGTGGTTGGAAGCCCTGGAGCACCCATTCTCTCTATACATATCTGCCTTTCTCATAACTAAGTAAATAAATATTTTTTTTTCTACAAAAAGTACAAATAGCATCTGGCCTCGGGAAGGGGATCGTTTTAAGGGATGGATATGTGAAATGGTCCTCATGGCTTCTTGAGAGGACTCTTCACACAAATTCTACTCTTGAGTCTCAGGGCTGCTGTGTCCCTTTGCACATACCATCGTGCCATCCCCATAGCATGGCACAGGACAGCATGGCACGGGCTTTCCCCTTGCTCTCTATTTGGTCAGTTTTGTTCTCTTCCTGGATCAGCTGGTCACTTCCTCTGGGGACCAGGTCCTTAATCTTTCACTGTTCTCACCATCACCTCGGTACTGCCTGCTCAGCCCTGCTTCTGTACCTGAACAATTTCTATAGAGCATGAACTGGTGAGCATGGGACCTCTGGGTCCTGGTGCTGTATACAGTGGAGCCATTCAGAGCAACACTGAGACCATCACTAGGAATGTAGAAATATTTTATAATTAATTTACCATTATTTATAAACATGGAGAGAGAGAAACAATGGGCACACCAGGGGCTCCTGCCACTACAAAAGAACTGCAGATGCAGGCGACACTTTGTGCACCTGGTTTTATGTGGGTACTGGGGATGTGAACCTGGGTCATTAGTCTTGCAATCGAGTGTCTTAACCACCAAGCCATGTCTCCAGTCAGGAATATAAAAATATTTTGAGGATTGATGAATATTTGGACAGGTTTTTAGTTGAAAATGGCTATGTAATTTCATTGGAGAGCTAGGTCCAATTGAAACTCTCAACTTTGCCAGGGTTGTTTGCCTTGATGAATCCCAGGAGCCAAGCTGAACATGCTTGAGGAGAGTAGAGGTTTGACTGACAGGAAACGGAACAGGATACAGAAATCAGAAGTTCTTGTGAGACTGGAGACATGGCTTAGTCTTTCAGGCACTTGCATGCAAAGCCTAAGGACCCAGGTTTGATTCTCAGGACCCATGTAAACCAGATGCACAAGGTGGTGCATGCATCTGGAGTTCGTTTTCAGCAGCTAGAGGCCCTGGTATGCCCATTCTCTCTCTCTCTCTCAAAATGAATAAATGAATGAATGAATAAATAAATAAATAAATAAATAAATAAATAAATAAAAGGTGTTGGGTTACATGAAAGACTATTTGCAGCAATTGTATAGCTTTTGAAAATCTACATGACTATTTTCCATGTCTAACTTCTAGTTTTTTGTAGATGAACTTATTCTTCTCTCTGCTCCAAATTCATCCTCTCTGCTTCACGTCCACAGTTGGAAAGGATCATCCAATACTATTTGTCATCGCTTCCTTGAAAGGAAGTGCTCCAGACTCACTGTCTGCTTATAAAACTCAGTAAAGAGGGGGCAAGAGAGATGGTCCAGCAGTTAAGGCGCTTGCCCACAAAGCCTAAGGACCTGGGTTCAATTCCCCAGTACCCGCATAAAGCCAGATGCACAAGGTGGCACATGCACCTGGAGTTTGTTTGCATGGCTAAAGGCCCTGGCATGCCCATATTCATTGTCTCTTTCCTCTCCTTGCAAAGAAATAAATAATATTTTTTAAAAGCTCAATGAAGCATCTGTAGAAGGCAAAATAGGATTGTTTCTCTTTGGGATGGGTCCCCACTTACACTGCAGTCTGCTATGGCGAAAGCGTGGTGTCCCATGGCATACACATGGGTGCCAAGGTTAACCTAGTTCTCAGAGGCAGCATGTTGTCATGGAGTTGGTAGGTGCTAAGTTGATGGCTACTATTTTGGCAAACAGACTCTGAAGATAATCCCCCATGATCCTCACCTGCATGTATTCACAGCTTGAATGTGGGGAGGACCCATGACTCGCTTTGACCCAATAGAATATGGCAAGAGGAGTAAGATGCACGCAGTTATCTGTTCATGGTTAGGTAGCACCTATCTTTCTAGATTCTCCCACTTTGTTTTGCTTGCTTCGCAATAGTAGATGGCCGTAGTGGGAGACACCATGCACTGAAAAACTGAGGCTGGGCTCTGGTCACCCTCTATCAAAAAATTGAAGTTCTGAGTCTTACAAGAAACTCCACTTTGTCAAGAACCCATATGAGCTAGGAAACAGATTGTGACCCAGTCAAGCCTGAGATGAGAGCACAGTGGCTGCCGTCCGAGGTAGAGGGTTTAATTAAGTCCTGTCTGTACTTCTTTCCCACCGCAGAGTCAGATAACAAATAAGGAATACTGTAGACTGCAGACAGCATTAGGATAGGGCTACACAGCAACAGAGAACCAGTGAAATCATACAATCATTTTCAACTAAAAATGCTTTAAGATTCATAGGTTCTCAGCGCACGCCCGAAGTTAACCGCGGATTCAGTAGCCATAGGAAGATGAAGGGATGTCCCGAGCCCTTGGCAGGGCATCCCCAATCATACAGGGTAGGAGTTTAATTTTGATCCTCCAGTCCTGCCCAGATTGTGATGCATTCAGGTGAGAAACTTCTCCTCTCAGGAGATCTGGTAGAGACTTTGCCATGGGATATTGAGAGCTCACAGTTAACATTCCAAGCTCAGGAGTTCTGAAGGGCAGTGATCCCACAAATGGCTGGGGACAGAAAAGAATTTGATAAAGGAAGCTATAGAAGAACACTGGAAGCTTGTATCCCAGAGAAACGCCTGCAGCCCCCGCTGCTCTTTAGAGGGAAGGGGCCTCATATCACATCCTCAACTTCATTAACACAAGTGACTGTTGCACCAGTCACGAAAGACACCTGGTGTCGCCGTCAGCTCCACGTCGCTGGGATGAACGTCCCATCTTGCCACAGTCATGGGATTTGTTTCAAGCTTACAATCCAGGGAAGTTCCATCAGTGATGGAAGAAGCTGCTTAGCTCCATACATCCCAGCAGAGAGAAAAGACTGTGACAAGAAAACACCAAAAGCAGAGAACACAAACCCTACCAGAGCTCAAACTGCTTTCTCCAATCAGGTCAGCCCCACGGTGACCAGCCCCCCCCGCCGCCCTCTGTAGCAGGAGTCTGCCTGCTAGGAGCTGAAGTTCCAATCCCAAATTAATAGATTTAATACAATTAATAATATTAATAATTAATAAATATTTTAAAATTTAATAAAACACCTGAGTCTATGGGGCCAAACATCTACACTTTCATATTCAAACTGTCACACCTGACTTCTCAGACAGAACTACTGCAATGTTGGAAACCACCTAAAGCATTGTCCAGACCTTGATAAGAGTCATCTGCAATGTTTTCCATATAAAACAGATGTCAAAATCTCTCCCTTGAAACTTCTGCCTCAGCTTGGTCCCAGAAACGAGTGCTGTCACCATCAGGAAAGCTTGGGCAACTACTGTGCATTAGTGTTTTGGGGGTCTGCTCCATGGGATATATCAATAGCTCTTACCACACGCTGGAGAGGCCACCGTGTTCCAAAACTAGAGAAGGGAACGTAGACACAGACACACACACAGACACACACACACACACACACACACACACAGCATATTGAAAGCTTAGAGAATGCACATCTCAAGTGGTTAACTAATGAGTCATGCAAGGAAGGCAGCTCCCTTTGCTCTTGGGTTTTGGAAAGATGCTGCTAGCCCCTGCTATCCTTGCTTGTGTGTGTGAGTGTGTGTGTGTGTGTGTGTGTGTGTGTGTGTGTGTATTGTCTTATGTGGTCCGTATACCATGAAGCCCTGCCAGAGCTCTCCGGCATGGGTGCCCACACACATGCACACGTCAGTCTCACAAATCATACAGGCATACAAGTGTACAACGTGTAACTGTAATGCATGCTCACTGCCATATCTGATAGTGGACATTTGCTCCCTTCTCAGTTGGATTTCATCATGGAATTGACTCAGCCTCCTCTGTCCTCGCAGAGAGAGGTGCAGGAGCAAACATGCAGAGTCCAGCCACAGCCCTTCCCACGGCGCTGGGGAAGATGATAAGAGCTCCTCCCCTTTCACCCCAATGCACACCTGCTGTCACAGGAGGGGAAACCAGACCTCACAACAGGGAGATGGTCTGAGAGACACCCTGTTAAGAGATCAGTGGCCATTGACTATAAAGTGCCCTAACTTTATATTGAGCTGCTTAGAGATATAACATTCTTGGGCTAGAGAAATGGCTTAGTGGTTAAGGCACTTGCCTTTAAAGCCTAAGGACACAGGGTTGAATCCTCAGTACCCATGCAAGCCAGATGTACATAGTGGCATATGTGCATGGAGTTCATTTGCAGTGTCTAGAGGCCATGGCACACCCATTCTCTCTATCTACCTCTTTCTGTCTCAAATAAATAAATAAATAAATAAATAAATAAATAAATAAATAAATAAATAAATAATATTTTTTTTAAAAGATATAACACTGGCATCTCCTAGGGCAGAGAAAACCTGAACAGCTTCTCTTTGACCCATTGGAGTGAGGGTCTTGTAGTCACCTTCTCATTGCTGGGACAAAGTACCTGACCAAAGCAGCTGATGGAAGGAAAGGTTTTTATATTGGCTTCCAGTCTCAAGGGGAAGCTTCAGGACGGCGTGGGCAGCACTGCACAAGGGGAGGCTGGACCTCACCTCTGCCAAAGCAGGTGGAAATAGCAGCAGGAGAGTGAGCTGAGTTCTGGAAAAAGTGATCTGGCTACAACACCCCTAAGTCCATCCCAACCACACACCTTCTCCAGTAAGGTTTCACTTCCCAAGCTGCCATCAGGTGGGGACCAAGCATTCAGAACACAGGCGTTTATGGGGACACCTGGTTCAACCCATCACAGGAAGTTCCCTGGCAGGTGTCTCAGCCCTGAGCTCTGCACTCCTCTCGTCTAATCAGGGATTACTCTTGGCACACCATTTCTCAGAAGCAATTGTTTCTGTGTAGTTCCTGATGTATCTGATATATATTCTCCTGTGGATGTGTATACATATAAACACCTACAGGAGAATATATATATATGATTTTCATAATTTCATATTTATTATATATAACTAATATATAGACTCTTCATGTCTTTATGTATATACATATATAATATATATTAATTTTTGTCAGCTCTATATCACTAGAGATGAGTTATAGTAGTATAGCATATATAAGTACTTGTTCTACCAAGTGCTGTTTGTTGTAAAACGAAGAACTCATTTCACAGTACATCTCTTCCCTGAGGCAGACTCCATTGGCGGTGGGGATCCAAGGCCCAGGGATGTTCCCTGGCTCAGCAAGGTTGCAGAGCCAGCGAACAATAGAGGCATAACAGGGACCCAGTCTGGCTCATACCCCTGGCCTTAGCTAGTGTTTCCCTGCCTCGTGGTGTTTGCATCTGGATGCTTTGAGACCTGAAATTGACTAACCCTTTCATGCCTCCGAGATGGAGCCACTTAACCCATTCATACCTCAGTATACCAGAGTATAATGGGGATTTTTAAATTCAGAGTGCAGAGTCTGAGTTCATATATCTTTCTAGAATAGTACCTGGCATCTACTAAGCTTTTCATTTTTATTTTTTATTTATTTTATTTAATTTATATATTTATTTATTTTTGGGTTTTCGAGGTAGGGTCTCACTCTAGCTCAGGCTGACCTGGAATTCATTATGTAGTCTCAGGGTGGCCTCGAACTCATGGCAATCCTCCTACCTCTGCCTCCCAAGTGCTGGGATTAAAGGCGTGTACCACCATGCCCGGTGACTAAGCTTTTCATGAAGATAGCTTTTGTCATCATTAGCAGCAGCATTTTTCAGTTGAGAAAGCAGAGGACCAGAAAGGTAAGGTCACATGTCCAAGTCATAGAGTAGTTTATCAGTGGCGGCTCTAACAAGGGAAATACACGTTGACTTGTCTTCCCTCCTGTGTCCAGGAGGTGATACAGCAAATCTTACACCTTATTTCCTTGAGTCCCAGAGGTCAAAGAACAACAGCAGATTGTTTTCACAGTCCATTTCTTCTAAGTAAATGCCCATCCTGGATAAAGCCAGCTCCAATGACACTGGACACTGTAGGAAACATGTTCCCAAATTGCCAGATCATCCAGAGAATTCAGTCTGTCAGATGACATCTTGCCTGATATGTGACCTTCCCTAAACACACATAAAATGAAAGTCTGTGTGCGCTATTTTGTTATTTTCTAAAGCAATTGTGTCCCCAAACTACCCAGGGAGGAGTTGGACGGAACTGTTAAAGGACGCTTCGCTTTGCATGTTAACGAGTGAGTGCCTTCAACTCTTGCTCTTCATCCCCAAAAGCAATAGAGATTAAACTCAGTCACTTTGAATTAACTTTAAATTGTTTCAAGAATATGTTTTATAAATAACACATTCATAATATATTACTCAGAATGCACGGGTGTTAAAACTGGAACTGGCATTTTTGTATATCTTGGGCAGTTTTGGTTAATGTCATGAAGATTAGTCATAGTTTCCTACACATTTATCTGACATTATGTTTAGTAAAATTTCTGACTCAGAGAATTGTTTTCCCATACTCCATTTGCACAAATTACTGATAAATAGCATCTGACTATAAATTGAAACAAAAACACTATTAATAAATCAGAATATTTGAGTTCAATAAGACATATTATATATTCTCTGTAGGAATGTGACTATAGAAATTTAAACTTTTTATTTTTATTGATTATTATTATTTTTTTTTTTTAGAGAGAGAGACAGGAGAGAGAATTGGCACTCCAGGGCCTCAGCCACTGCAATTGCACTCCAGAGACTTGTGCCACCTAGTGGGCACATGCGACCTTGTGTTTGCTTCACCATTGTGTGTCTGGCTTAAGTGGGATCTGGAGAGTTGAACATGGGCCTTGTTCCAGGCAAGTGCCTTAACTGCTAAGCCATCTTTCCAGCCCTACATTTAAACTTTTTTTTTTTTTTTATTTGAGAGCGAGAGAGAGGCAGATGGTGGGAAAGAGAATGAGCACACCAGGATCTCTAGCCACTGCAAATGAAATCCAGACACATGTGCCACCTTATGCATATGGCTTGCATGGGGTACTGGGGAATTAAACCTGAGTCCTTAGGCTTCACAGTCAAGTGCCTTAAACTGCTAAGTCATCTCTCCAGCCCACATTTAAACTTTTTATTGACAGTTCTCATACATGCTACACTTAATGTATCTGGATCATAATCCCTTCCTGCTATCTTCTTTTGTTCCTCCTATCCTGTCCTTCTACTTTGATGAATAAATATATATATTTGCCTTCCTTCACCACCCATGGTGGAATGTTGATGATTCCAATATTGTATAGGTCTTGTGTGGGTAACAACAGTCACTCTGATTATAAATGCAACAGCCACTTCATGTCAAAAAGACAGCATTATGTTGATGATTTTTCTCCTTCCCCAACAGACTGCATGGAACTTTCCAGCACTATGAACATAGCTAGCAGGGAGAAAGTGTCCCCAATCAATTCTAGCCAGATTTCTATATCTAGAGTGTGTGGTGCTTTCAGCAATAGGTTCTCAGTGTCTAATGATTAACAAATATTTTAAAACTGTTTAACATCTTTAGCCATCAGGGAAATTCTATCAAAAATACTTTGATATTATATCTCACTCAAATAACAATGCACATTATTAAGAAAAGAAATGACAGGGCTGGAGGGATGGTTCAATGGTTAAGGCACTTGCCTGTAAGCCTAATGGCCAGGGTTCAATTCCCCAGTACCTACGTAAAGCCAGATGAACAAAGTGGTGCATTAATCTGGAGTTTGTTTGCAGTGGCAAGAGGCTCTGGAGCCCATTCTCTACCTCTCTCCTTCCTTCCCTCTCTCTCTCTCTCTCTCTCTGCTTGAAAATAAATAAATAATTTAAAGTGGAATGACTTCTTTCTCCAAACTGAATGCATGCTATTATGGAAGACGTGATGGTCTTCAGCTTATTATCTTCTTCCTCATGTTAGGAATTATCAGTGATTCCCCTCAAAGGCAGTGAAATCCTGATTCTTCTCTGGGTCTACAATGCCAGCACAATAGAAAGGGTTCCCACATATTCTGAAATGATTTGAAATCACATGTTTTGATCCCTTAACAGTTACTTTTCTTTTAAAAATATTTTATCCATTTAGTTGAGGCAGAGATAGACAGAGAGGAAGAGGCAGAGAAAAAGAGAGAGCGCCAGGGCCTCCTGTAACTGTAAACGGACTCCAGATGTTTGCTTCATTTTGTGCAACTGGCTTTACATGGGTAACGGGGAATCAAACCCAAGCTATCAGGTTTTAGCAAGCAAGCACCTTTAACCACTAAGAGATCTCTCCAGCCCTATAGTTGCTTTTTGTAAGAGCCTTACATCCCCCCAAAAGGTGAAAGGTTACATTTTTAATACATAATGACATTTTTTTGAGAGAGAGACACACATTTTTTTTTTTTTGAGAGAGAGACAGAGAATGGGCACGCCAGTGGCCACTCAGCCGCTATGAGTGAACTCCAGACATGTGCGCCCCCTTGTGGGCAAGTGCCTCATTGCACCCTTCCATCACTTTTTTGCATCTGTCTAAATGTGGAACCTGGAGAATCGAACTGGTGTTCTTAGGCTTTGCAGGAAGGCGCCTTACTTGCAAAGCTGTCTCTCCAGTCCCATAATGACATTTTTCTATGATATCGCTCTCTGTATCCTAATCCAGACCAATTCTAAGAGAACTTGAGAAAAAAAAAACATGGAGCAACACTTAAAATAAGACACCAGTTACACTATCCCAAAGAACAAGCAAGCCCCATATTATTCATGACTGGAGGTATCTTTCTCAGAATGAAGGTAGATTAAGAGGGCTGAGAAATGGCTCAGTGGTTAAAGATACTTGCATGCAGGTGGATTAGAAACATCAAGAAAAAAAGTAGATAGATCAAAGTTGTGTAATCCATGAAAACAATGTGGAAATATACAAAATACCTCAAACAAAAACAGAACTATGGGGCTGGAGAGATGGCATAGCATTTAAAGCACTTGTCAGCAAAGCCAAAGGACCCAGGTTCAATTCCCCAGTACCCACATAAACCAGATGCACTCAAGGTGGGGCATGTGTCTGGAGCTAGTTTGCAGTGACTAGAGGCACTGGTATACCCATTCTCTGTCTCTCTCTTTCTCCCAAATAAATAAAATTTAAAAAATATTTTGCCGGGCGTGGTGACACACGCCTTTAATCCCAGCACTTGGGAGGCAGAGGTAGAAGAATTGCCATGAGTTCGAGGCCACCCTGAGACTACATAGTTAATTCCAGGTCAGCCTGGGCCAGAGTGAGACCCTACTTGAAAAACCAATATATATGACAGAACTACATGGGAAGAAAACTAATAAACACTTGGAGTGCTTCTCATGTTTCTGTGCTTTTGACACATGCTCAGTAAAGTGTTTAAACTGCAGAATTTACTCTGTAGGAATCACATGGAAAAAGCAGGCCCAGATAGAGGAAATGCCTGTTTCAATACCAAATCTCAAAGGAACATGTTCAAACACACAAGTCAATAAACAGTTATTTATATAGAAAAGCTCTTCCATTATTTTTACCAATTACTTCCATTATTTTTACCAATTTCCTTTTGGGGATAAGCAGATGAATTGAAGAGAAATTGAAGAAAATTCAGTTTAAGTGTTTCAGACATTTGATGCTAATGGTTTTGTGGGAGGTTAAAAATTATCTGAAAATGTCAATGAATTTTCACATAAATGTTCACTAAACATTTACAAAAAGAAATTTTACCTTTGATGAAGTTGGGTGCCAGGTGTGGTAGCACACACCTTTAATCACAGCATTTGGAAGGCAGAGGTAGGAGGATCACTGAGTTGGAGGCAGCCTGAGACAACATAGTGAATTCCAGGTCATCCTGGGCTAGAGTGACACCCTACCCAAAAACCAACAAAAAGAAAGAATGAAAGAAAGAAAGAAAGAAAGAAAGAAAGAAAGAAAGAAAGAAAGAGAGATTGGAATTTTTCTATCTACCCTCATTATCAATATCCTTATCCTGTATGTTTTTTTAAATAAGTATTTTATTTTATTTTATTTTATTTTATTTTATTTTATTTTATTTTATTTTATTTTATTTTATTTTTACTTACTTACTTACTTACTTACGAGAGAGAGAGAGAGAGAGAGAGAATGGACATGCCAGAACCTTTTACCATTGCAAACAAACTCCAGATGTATATGCCAATGCTTTATGTGGGTACTGGACAATTTAACTCAGGCCAGTAGGCTTTGCAAGCAAGTGCTATTAGCTACTGAGCCATTTCTACAGCCCTAAATTAGTATTTTCAAAAATATTTTATTTTATTATTTTTGTTTGTTTGCAAGCACAGGGAGTCAGAGAAAAGAAAGACAGAGAAAGAGATAGAGGAAGAGAGAATTGACACACCAGAGCCTCTAGCCTCTGCAAATGATGCATGCGCCACTTTGCGTGCCTGGCTTTCTGTGGGTACTGGGGAATCAAACTCAGATTGTTAGGTTTTGCAGGCAAGTGCCTTAACTGCAAAGCCATCTCTCCAGCCCTAAATTAGTGTTTTTATTGAAAATATTTTGTATCCACTATAGAAAATAAGGTGCAGAATGCAGTAAGAGAAAGAAATTAAAATACTCATAATTTCACTAGCAATATCTATATTGGATTATAACTTTACTGGACATCTTACTGAAATCTGTTTCCATACTACCAAGCATGATTCTGTTTCACAAAAACATTTTAAACATAGTACATCAGAACATTTTTTCATGCCAAAAAAAGCAGTTATTTTAAAAACTCCAGTCTAGGAATTGACATAATAAAACCTAATTTTTGAATAACACATAATAACTTCTGAATGTCCCTTTATAATGCTCGTACACATGAGTCATCTCATTTGTGATCCCATAATCTGAGGAGACAAAAGCAATAGACACGTTTCCCATCAAAGAGCACCCCGAGACTGCTCAAGGTCATGTTTAGTAAAGGAGGCAGGACCTGTCCCTGGGCTCCTGGTCACAAATTCTTCTAAAAAAATTATTTTTTATTTATTTGAGAGAGAGGCAGGGGAAGAGAGAGACAGAGAGAGAGAGAGAGAGAGGAAGAGAGGGAGAGAGATTGGGTGTGCCAGAGCCTTCAGCCACTGCAAATGAACTCCGGATGCGTGTGCCACCTTGTGTTTATGTGGATACTGGGGAATCGAACCTGGGTCCTTAGGCTTTGCAGACAAGTGTGATAACTACTAAGCCATCTGTCCAGCCCATGGTTACAAATTCTGACCCTACTCTTAGTCTTCTATGGCCTCCTCCCTGCTACTACTAAGGCTTCTGCCCAAACAGGACCTCCTCAGAACTACCCGCACCAAACACCCAGGCTCCACTGGCCTCATTTCTTGTTGCCTCTCCCAGGACTGCCACACCAAACTAGTTTCCAGCTATGAGACATCACCAAGCACAGCACCCAGGAGACAGCAGGCACTTAAGGAAAGGTCAACGTCACCACCACAGGTTATTCACTTGCAAATATCTTTAATATTTATTTCTTCAAAAACCCAATTTCTTATTGTTCAATGAAAGCTCCATCAGGTGTCACTGTCTTTCAAAATATGCAGGATGTGAGCAATTGTGAAAGGAGATGCACAGGCACCCTAACAAGTGTCCCAATTTTCTCAGGTCACCCTGAGAAATGTACTCGAGTTTTTACTCCATGCTAGATCAAGGCAATGAGGTATTAAGTGAAAGTCCTTATTTCTACCTCTAGGTAAAAAAAAAAAAAAAGAAAAAAATCAATAAAGGGCTGAAGAGATGGCTTAGCGACTAAGGTGCTTGTCTGCGAAGCCTAAGGACCGAGGTTCGAATCCCCAATGCCAACATAAGCCAGTTATGTACAGTGTGGCGTATGTGTCTAAAGTTCATTTGTAGTGGCTAGAGGTCCTGGTATACCCATTCTCTCTCTGTCTCTCTCTGTCTCTTTCTCTCTGCCTCTTTTTCTCTCTCAAATGAATGAATAAATAAATAAATAAAATTTTAAAATGATTTAAAAGTCTTTCTAAAATCAATAAAACAAAATAAGATTACTAAGGAATTAAATAAATCAGTATTTGAGCTAAAAATCCCAAACCAAAAAGAGCAGTAGCTGATTTAAAAACAAAAAATTCTCAGCAAAGAAAGAATACCAATCAATGGTTTCATATTATTGAAGTCTTCATGTAAAAACATATTTGCCAATTCTGAGCCACTTATTTCTATGTATGTGTCAGAAAACATTGACATCCAGTTTTCAAATTTATTATTAACTGTTCTCCCTGTTGTTTATAAAAATGGCCCCCTAGTGGCAGTCACTTGCTCACTTCTCTCTTTGGTTGACATTAAAAACTTAATTCAAAACAGTCCTGCTAGGGCTACGTTCTGTTGTTCTGTTTAAGCAATGTTAGTCCAAAGCACTTAGAAAAAGTGTTTTCTCATAAAGGCTGAATAGTCCTGCATTTGAAATATTTATTCTTTTAAGAATTCTTGTCTTTTTATGTACAAATGCCCATAACTCCTTTAGAAAGCTAAGTGCCTGGTTCATTTTAACTTTTTTCCTTCTTCACTGCCCCCTTCTTTTCGTGAGGCAGGGTTCTTCTGGAGCAATTATTCTGCCTCAGCCTCCTGAGTGCTGGGATTACAGGCACGCACCACCACACCCAGCCCTGAGTGCCGGGATTACAGGCACACATCACCACACCCCGCCCAAGGTTTTTGTTTTCCCAATCATTTTCCCCATCAATACTCACTCAAATTCCTATCACTACATTCTATGCCACATTTTGCACTGCCCTTATTATTAGCTTTTCTTCAATTTGTACTTGTCTCATAGAATTGTAGTCTAGGTTTTCATTGAAATTTTTAGAAATTATTCTAATTGTTTGTTAAAAAATAGCTGATTATTTTTTTTTCAAAATTCTTAAATTCTTCTTGAAGTAGGATGAATATGATATCCACAGGAATTACTCTAGAGGAAATTTATTCCTCAAATCTTAAAAAGACAACAGTGGGCTGGAGAGATGGCTTAGCAGTTAAGGCATTTGCGTGCAAAGCCTAAGAACCCAGGTTTGATTCTCCAGGACCCATGTAAGCCAGATACACAAGGGGGCACACACATCTGGAGTTCGTTTACAATGGCTGGAGGCCCTGGGGCACCCATTCTCTCTTTCTCTGCTTCTTTCTCTCTGCCAAATAAATAAATAAATAAGTATATAAATAAATAATAAAAGGCTGACAAAAAGACGACAGTAACTGACTTTATGAATTTTTGAAAATATAAGACTGTTACACTTGGGAAAATCATGCCAATTTTTTTTTGGCTTTTAAAGATCTTATATTTTTACTCTTCCAAAATCCATTTCTTACAAATTACATATAGTATCTGCAGCCCTTCCTGCAAGCTTCTTGGATTAATGGAAACATCATAGGGATCCTTAAAGGAAGCAATGAGAACTGTGCACAACCCTCCTTCAAGTCCACCTTTGTGTAAATAAGTCTCTGTTGGTCCCACCTTTCCCCCGGCCCCGCTTGCCTCCATGACACTGAATGCACATGAACGAGGGATGAAAATCAGTACTGATGGGTTTGGTTTCATGGGGCTAGCTCTCTGAGGCCAGTATTCAGTGTCTTGGTTATCTTGTTAAATTACATACCTTTCAATAACAAGGGACTGCCATTATTTTTCAAAAATGAAAGCACACAGAAGTTACATGTACTCATAGTTTCCCGAACTCTTTCTCATACCACTGTGAAATATTTAAGAGAGTGCATCTTCCTCTATCAATAATAGCTTGTACGTCATAGCTAAATTTTTATATATGACAATTTCTAGAAAGTTCTTTTTATATTGTCATTAGTGCCAGCTCATTCTGGACAGTTTCTTACTGTATAAACACACACACAGAGAGAGAGAGAGAGAGAGAGAGAGAGGGAGGCCTGGAGAGATGGCTCAGCTGTTAAAAGCACTTGCAAACTCAGATGGCCCAGGTTCTAGTCCCCAGTACCCACATAAAGCCAGATGCACAAAGTGGTACATGTGTCTGGAGTTCGTTTTCAGTGGCTGGAGGCCCTGGCATGCTCATGTTCACTTGCTGTCGCTGTCTGTTTCTTTCTGTCCAAATAAGTACATTTTAAAAAATATTTTATTTTTATTTATTTATTTGAGAGAGGTACAAAAATAGGCGATTAGAGAGAGAGATAGAGAGTATGGGTGTGCCAGGGCCTCCAGCCACTGCAAATGAACTTCAGATGCATGCACCCCCTTGTGCATCTGGCTTACGTGGGTCCTGGTGAATTGAACTTAGTTCCCTTGGCTTTGCAGGCAAGTGCCTTAACCATTAAGCCATCTCTCCAGCCCATAAATAGATATATTTTTTAAAGCAGAAAGAACCACCCATTCATGGGTTTAAATTACTTTCCAATAGGGTGGATTATGTACTGTAAATGGAGACAATTTAGTCACCACTCATGGCCCAATTAAGGCAAGAGCCAAAAATATCTCTTTAAACATTCCCTGAACTCCACTGCATGGTGTCCCACACTGTCTCCACCTCCCTCATCCCTTTGTAGGAGATAGCATATTACCATGAAATATTATGACTTGATTGTGACAACTTTATTTTTGGCTTTGCTGTGCAGGAAGTGGAAAGTTTTAAACATTTTCATGAGACAGATTCAAGGGCTCACCTCTGCTCAGCACTTGCTTTGTGTGTGATTAAAAGCTCTGTTCTCACACACCCATCTCCTTCCTTCCCCCAGCCAGCAGCAGTCACCATGTCCCGCACGTGGACCTGAGAGGCCCTGGCGCCTTTGCCCTTAGAATATGTAATCAGCTTGAATGCGAAGTGGAAAATGGAAGCCTCGGAAGGCAATTTTGGTGTCAAAGAGTGGTGGGCAGAATGAATTTAGAAAGGATTTATTATGAAGTTCTGTCGTGATGTTGGCACCAACAAGAAGTTTCTGGGGAACATTCTATAACCAAAACCTAGGACCCGGCACAGACATCGAACCGCTGTGTTCTCAAGCACGATAATGAGGACAGCTTTGCCATCGGCCAGCACGGCCACAGAAGGCGCATGCTGGCATGGTTCGGGACGTCCGGGAAGTAAATGACAGATTGACTGCTGGGAGTTGATGATTTTTTAATCAAACCCAGACTGAAGAACGTGGAGGGTCACTGTGTGCCCTCCCCAAAGTGGAAAAACAACGGAACCTTAACACTGACAGGCCAGCTTCAGGGACAGGGGAACCTGGAGGTGTGTATTCGCTCTGGCTAGCCAAGGGCCACTGAAGGCCTGGTGAGGGGTCACTTCCCCTGGGCAGTGTCATTCCTGTAGTCAAGACCTGTAGGAAGTGAGTTAACAGCCATCCCTCTTGCTATGCGGATGCAAATGGAGGCAATGATATCTTCTTTCATGGATGAACCACTTGCCCCCATGAATGCAGACACGCACACACGGATTGTGCCTGCCTCTTGCTTTATGTGTGTATACAGTTGACCCCAGAAGGACCAAAGGTTGTCCTACTCTCTACCCCCATATCCACTTGCAGAGAATAAAGATACTGACATGCCAGTCATGAAACATCTTATGGCTGTGGGTGCTTGGAGACCAGGGTCTGGTATGCAAACTGAGCAACCCTTCAAGACAGGTGTTAATTCTGCCCCAGCTGATGGAAAAAGAAAAGTGGGCAGTATGTGAAGCTGGGGCTTTTGGAAGCAATGACGGTGTGTTTTGGTGGATAGAGAACAAATTATTAAATTAAATTAGCTCTACATTTCATTCCCAGGTCTTATGAAATTTGGAGATGTAAATAAGGTACTCTCTTGAATGTATTTATTATCTATAAACTTTCAAAAAAAATTAAAGACCCAAGAAATGTTGCAGGGGCTAATGGTGTCCGGAGAATATAGGGTTTTCAAAAGGATGAAGACATTAAAATATGCTGTCATCACGAAAAATAAACTTAATATGGTCTTGGCATAATTAATCATTTATGAAGATCTTCCCAATCCAAGTATCAGCTTTATCGTTTTCCTATGCCTTTTTACTTAATCTTTCTGTACAGGAATAGTTTAGAGAGCAGATACCACCATCAGAAATAAGATCTGCTCCTTCCCTTGTAATCCTGTGCCTGGTGTTCAAACCTGGGGCACTAGAGCGCTTTCTAAGCTATCCACATGGAAATGGTTGTGGGTGGGTGGGTGGAGTGGGTATGATGTGTGATCGTGTGTGATATATGGTATGTGCATGTGTGTGAGACCAGAGGACAACTTAGGCTGGCCTCTTACCACTCACGTACATACTTCTCTCCTTGCTGTGGGGTCTCTTCCTCAACCCAGAACTTCTGTCAGTCAGTGAGCCCCAAAGCCTTTTCTCCAGTCTCCACCCTCTGCATACAGGGGTAACAGCTGTGTGCAGCCACTCCAAACATTTTTAAACTTGGTTTAGGGGATCAAACTTGGTAGTCTCCAGCCAGAGAAGCCCTCATGTTTCCTCATGTTTAAGTCACAAGTGTTGTTAGCCAATGAGCCATCTCTCTGGCCCTAGATGTTTTAAATACAATACTTCTTCTTGATAAAGTAGCTATAAACATTGTACAAGTGGCCCATGAGCCCATTACTATTGTAAAGACGATGGAAAAGCTATAAGACGCTCCCCTCTCGCAGCCCCACTCCAAGGTCCTGGACTCTTAGCCCAGGAGTAACCATCAGTAATAGATTGGGTGTGGAAATTTCTTTCCCCCATATGCTTGCTCTTTGGAAGGAACAAATTTCAGAAACAAAGTATGGAAAGTATTTAACCTTCCGCCACAATTATTAGGTTTTGATGTTTAAGAGGGAAAAATGCCCAAACACATAAAAGCGGAAAATCCCCAAACAATTTGGTAAGATACGCATTGTAGGTTTCTTCCATCTGAAAAGTCTTCCAAAGGTTTGACAGACGTGTACTTTCAAACATATGCAAAGACATCTCCCCTTTTAGAAAATAAACTAAAAAATGAGGTCAATTTAAAAAAAATATAAAGTCTTTTATCAGTTTCCAAAGGGGGGAAAAGTCAGAAAGAAAAATATTAGAACATATTTCAACCACTCAAGTCTTGTATTCAATGAGATTTGTCTTTTCTTTCTGTAGTACACTGTTATCATTCTTAAAATCATTTGTGAGTGGGGTTGGGGGAAGGTGGTAAACCCAGACTTTTGTTGTAATACAAATGTGCATTTAAAAAATTTTTGTTGTTAGTTGCCATTTTAACAAGACAATAATCTTTTTATTCCTCCCCTATATACCTTCAGTAATGTTAAAATAGCTTATATACAATCTATAATTAAACAAAGATGTGGAGTATTTTTACAGGTTGCAGTCAGCACCAATTTTGCTTTATAAAAGAATGAATAAGAATGTAAGATATCAGAAGAGGTTGAGAAGATGGTAATGTATCATGCCAGGAAAGAGGGTCAGGACATTGTCCAGAGCATCTGGACCCTTCCCTTTCATGTCCTGTGAATACAGTGGGAATTACCATGCTCAGGTTGCAAGCCCCCCGCCCCCCATAACTGATTGTTCACAGTTGCGACTCCAGGCGAGTCTCTTTCAGGTACCTATTGTAAACGAGGCCACTTTCCATTGCCTGAGTGAGCTCAGAGGCTGGAGGACACTTCATGTACACCTCCAGGCTGTGCTCTGTGGGCACACGATGCTGAGTTCAGAGAACAAAAAACAACCCGTGCTGTAAAACCAACAAGCCATGTGCTTCACACCAAAGTCAATGGACCCAGACTTAGAATGAAATCTGGTTTTATTTGCTTTGTGAATAAGGTCTGTGTACAGAGAGAGGCGAGGTGAACAAGAGCTCTGTAGCAGGGAGACCCGGGGTCACTATAATGGTAAGGGCACCATGAGTGACCATGAGCCACCTAGTCCTGGTATAGAAGGCTAAACACACTTAAGCAAAACTATTTTTGACCAAGGGGGGCAGAATCAGGCCACCTGACAGTTCCAAAGGACCATCATGTCAAGCAGAATTTCTATATATTTTTTTTTCTGTGCTGTGTTCACTTTCTTTAAGAGAGAAATGGAATTGGGTAATAATTCAGGGATGTTTACCTGAATTAATTTTTTGACCCTAAATAGGATTTCTCATGTATTTCATTTTTTATCTATCAGACATTCGCAATGTTGCAGCAAGATGTTGTTGATGGAGTGACAAAAATCCATAGGACTGACTGGTCATATATTTGGTGGAACACGTGTCCAGCCTGTCTGAAGCCCTGGGTTCAGTTGTGAGCATTGCATTCACCAGGTATGACAGCACAGGCCTATCATCCCAGAACTCAGGAGGTACAGGCAGGAGGATCAGAAGTCAAGGTCACCCTCAGATACATAGGGAGTTCAAGGCCACCCTGAACTACATGAGACCCTGTCTCAAAAAAGCCATGGTGGGTGGCTGGATAGTTGGCTTAGAAGTTAAGGCACTTGCCTGCAAAGCCTAGGGATTCATGTTCTGCTCTCCAGGTCCCACATAAGCCAGATGCAGTGACGCAAGCATGCAATGTCACACATATGCACAAGGAGGTGCACACATCTGGAGTTCTTTGATTGCAGTGACTGGAGGCAATGGTGCACCCATTCTCTCCCATTCTCTCTTTTATAAAAAGAGTTCCACAGGGGGCTAGAGAGATGGCTTTGCAGCTAAGGCACTTGCCTGTGAAGCCTGAAGACCCAGGTTCAATCTCCCAGTACCCACGTAAGCCAGATGCACAAGGTGGCACATACATCTAGAGTTCATGTGCAGTGGCTAGAGGCCCTGGCATGCCCATTATCTCTCTCTCTCTCTCTGCCTCTTTCTCTCTGTTTCTCTCTCAAATAAATAGATAAAAATAAAAAATATATTTTTTTAAAATCCAGAGATTAAGTGCAATTGAGGCAGACACAGTGTTGAGAGAAGTCTAGGAAAAGAAGAAGGACAGAGGTAGGGGGCTTCCTCTCTGAGTCTGGAAGGCGAGAGGTAACAAAAGACTTATCACTTGGATGTGATAATTTCAATAACTTACAAAGGCATGCCACGTCATTGAGGGGATGGGGAGTGAGAGGTGAGGCCAAACTGAGGCATCTGTAGAAGAAGTGCAATTTTCTCATTGTGTGTGTGTGTGTGTGTGTGTGCGTGCGCGCGCACACACACACACGCAGGTGCACTCTGGGTCCACATGTGCAGATGCCAGAGTAGAACGTTGGGCGTTGTCCTGTATTGCTCTTCCACTTCCTTTCCTTGAGACAAAGTCTCTCTCACACTGAACCTGGAGCTGTGGTTTTTTCATTAGGACTGGCTATAATTCTCCTTTCTCTGCCTCTCTAAGGACTGGGGTTATAGGCATGCGTGGTCACACCCAGCTTCTCATATGCGCACTAGGGATTGAAATCAGGTCCTCATGCTTGAAGTGGCAAGCATTCTTACCAGCTGATCCATCTTTCCAGCCCTGGGAAATGATGTTTAAGGGGCACTATCATATTTTTAAATATTTATTTTTTATTTTATTTGCAAGAGACAATGGGTGCACCAGGGCCTCTAGCTGCTGCAAACAAACTCCAGAATCATGCACTACTTTGTGCATCTAGCTTTATGTGGGTACTGGGGAAACAAACCTAGGTCATTAGGCTTTGTAGGCAAGCGTCTTAACCACTAAACCATTTCTCCATTCTGACTATCATTTTGCATATTTGTCTTACATAAATCATCCCTCTCTGTCCTTTTCTGGAAGTCCTAAATGTGAATGTAACTTATAGCACACATCCATGTAGTGGACCCAAGTTTTCCATGGACTGAGGTTCTTCCAGGATAAATCACTATTAAAGCTCTGATACGTGCAACCACATCCATCCTGAGTGGATGTCAGCACACGGAGCATTTGCCCAAAACTTACAGTCAAAATATAATTTCTTTCAGTTTGACTTCACTGTTATGAAGTTTGCCAAAGTAAAAGGAAATAATTTTCTAGAATCTTCTACTCTTGGTTCCACAAAAGATTCAAATCTACTTAAGAGAGTGTCTCTTTGGGGTCAGGAACATGTCATGTTAACTGAACAGAAGTCTTTATGTGCAATATCATAGCCACAGGCTTGTGAGCATGTCAGCCCTTGTGATAACTGAGATTTGGAAGAGTGAACAGAATGGAGATAGAGGGGCTGCTGATAAGGCTTAGTGGTTAAATGCACTTGCTTGCAAAGCCTGATGGCCCAGGGTAAAATCCCCAGTACCCACATAAAGGTGCACGCTCTGGAGTTCATTTGCACTTGCAGGAGGCCCTATTGTACCCATTCCTTCTATTTATGATCCTTCATATCCCTCTCTCTCTCTCTCTTTCCTCCCCACCATATGCAAATTGTATTTTTTCTTTTTTTCTTTTTTCTTTTTTTTTCATTTTTTAAAATTTGTTTTATTTATTTATTTTTTATTGGCAACTTCTTTAATTGTAGACAATATCCCATAGTACTTCCCTCCTTCCCCCCACTTTGAAACTTCACTCTCCATCATATCCCTTCCCCTTCTCAATCAGTCTTTCTTTTCAGTTTGATGTCATCATCTTTTCCTCCTATTATGATGGTCTTGTGTAAGTAGTGTCAGGCACTGCGAGGTCATGGCTCTTACATTCTTTCTGCCCCCTCTTCCACAATGGACCCTGAGCCTTGGAAGGTAGGTTTGAGATGTTTCAGTGCTGAGCATTCCTCTATCCCTTCTTCTCAGCACAATGGTGCCTTCTGAGTCATCCCAAGATCACCACCATCTGAAAAGAGAAGCTTCTCTAACCAAAAGTGAGAGTGGCATTAATATATGGGTGTGGACATTAAGAGAAGTGCTTACTGGGCAGTTTGGTGAGCATAGTATATACATTTAGCCAGACACCAGTAGACATTACACCCTTAGGGCTCATGACTACCCCTGTTGTAGGTTTTCAGTATCAGGGATATATTCCCTCCCATGGAGCAGGCCTCCAGTCCAATTAGAAGGCAGTTGGTTTCCCCCATAATAGACATGCCACTATTGCACCCATTGGCTCATTTGGCCTGGCTGGCCAAATTTAAAGCTTGCAGTATTCACTGTTGAGTACCTTTACTGGTGTTTTTTCTCTCCCATTGAACTGCATGCAGTGTAGCTTTTTCCAACTTTCTGTCAGCTGGTCCACATGGAGGAGGCTTTCAGCTCAGCTCCAGCAGGTTTTCTCAGTGAACTTGCCACCCGAGTATGTGGAGTCTTCAGCAATAGGATCTTACCATCTATTCCTGGTGGGAAACCAAGGACCTCGGCAATGGCCTAATAATGTTTTGGGGGTATCCGTGACCTCCCTGGCCAACAACTCACTGGAAGGTATCCCATTCCTGGCACTGAAAATTTTCTAGTAACAATCTATGGCTTCTGAATGTTCCATTGTCCAGAAAAGTAGGTTTCCATAAGACTTATTTATATCCCCTTAGATTTTGATTAGCCCTCCCTCCACCGTTCCTTTAGCAAATCGTATTTTTTAAAAGAAGAGATCTGTAAACATTTCCCAAATGTGGCTCTCTTCTTTGTTAGAAATCTAGTAGTTTAATATTAAAGGAGAAAAGTTCTTTTCTACCCATTCTCTAGTGTGACACGAGTTCAGGTTGAATGTCCACTTCTCATAAAGTTGAACCTGAGCCTTGATCACCTGATAATACCTGGACTAATAGTTCAATGTGACAGGGCTAAACATTGTTCCAGTCAAAGGAGAGCTGGGGCAGAACACAACAGAAGAATGTTTTAGGTTTCTGTTGGAATTCTGATGGCTTCTGAAAAGAACAGAGAGCTGGAGAAATGGCTCAGTGGTCAAACTGCTTGCCTGCAAAGCCAAAGGACCCAGGTTTGATTCCCAGAACCCATGTAAAGCCAGATGCACACGGTGGCACATGTGTTTGGAGTTCATTTGCAGTGGCTGGATGCCCTGGCACACCCATTCTCTCCTTCTCTCTCTCTCTCTCTCTCCCTCTCTCTCTCTCTTTCCCTCCCTTCCTCCCTCCCTATCTGCCTCTTTCTCTCAAATAAATAAGTGAAGTGAAATGAAAAAAAGAACAGAAAAACATCAATGTTCACAATACGGACCCTCCTCGCAGGTTTGCAATAGAAGTTCTATGAGTGCCAGCTCTATGTGAAAGTGGAAAAGGAGACCAGAACACAGGGGCTGACTACAAGACAAGGGTGGCACCCAGAAGCCACCTCTAAAGTCCTTAAAATGGCACAAGGATTAATTTCCACTCCCTGCCTTGGCCATGGAAGGGACATAAGCTCATAGGGAATTACTTGCTCACACTGGTGACTGCTAACATCCCTGTTTCTCCAACTTTCTATGAGTGTTTTTAGGCAAAAGTTTTAAAATTAGACATGACATACATTTTCAAATATGGAAAGATAATACACGAGGGGCTGGACAGATGGCTCAATGGTTAAGGTGGTTGCCAGCAAAGCCTAATGACTCAGGTTCAATTCCCCAGTATCCATATAAAGCCAGATTCATAAAGTGGTATATGCATCTGGAGTTTGTTTGCAGCAACCAGAGGATCTGGCATGCCTTTTCATTCATTAATTCTATCCTCGCAAATTAAAAAAAAATAAAGATAATACAGGGGCTGGAGAGATGACTTAGCTGTTAAGTTGCTTGCCTGCAAAGCCAAAGGACCCAGGTTCTATTCCTCAGGACCCATTTAAGCCAGATGCACAAGGTAGTACATGCATCTGGAGTTCTGACTAGAGGTTCTGGTGTGCCCATCCTTTCTTTCTCTCTCCCTTTCTCAAATAAATAAAATATTTTAAAAAGAGATAACACAGATTATAGACTATAGAATATATATGTTCCATACAGATTTCCTGTTTCAGGAGATACCAGACACAACTATAAACAGATCCATGACAGTATCCAAAAGAGGACAATCCTCAGGAAAGAAAGGATTCAGAACTTGGAACTGAAGTTTGACCATAGGTGAGGAAAGTCCCAGTGTATTTGAAGATCTCTAGATTGGCTGAAAAAGAAGGGAAAATGGCCGTCTTAGAGGAGGGGAGGCTGTGGAAGAGAACACCAGGAGCCGGGGCCTTAAGGTCCATAGATTTGGATGTGTTCTCTAGACCGCAGGGACCCGCATGGAGCTGTGGAGAGAGAAGCATTGGCGGTGGAACTCCATTATTAAATAACGATCCTGTTGCCGGGCATGGTGGCGCATGCCTTTAATCCCAGCACTGGGGAGGCAGAGGTGGGAGGATCACTGAGAGTTCAAGGCCAGCCTGAGACTACATAATAAATTCCATGTCTGCCTAAGCTAGAGTGAGACCCTTTCTCAAAAAAACAAAAAAAAAAAAAAAAAAAATCCTGGAGCAGGTAGAAGTCAACTGGGAAAGCAAACATCAGGGGAAAAGAAACTCAAGTGGAAAACTACTGTAAGAGTTAATGTGGACTTGTCCAAGGTCAGGTCAGGGCCCTAGAAGGAGGGAGGTGCACAGGCCTGTGAAACCCATGGAAGCTAAGGTCGTAGTTGTGTCATTGCTCATGTTCAAGGCCAGCAGGGCGTCTCTCTCTCTCTCCCTCTCAGTCTCACATGCAAACTGTGTTTGGGTAGGAGACAGGAGGGCCAGGGACTTTGATCAGGGGGAACATGTCAGTAAATTTCTGTTCTGGGAAAATTATGCTGACTTCTAGCATTTTCCTAAAGCCTTGACACCCAAGTGACCCTAAGTGACATTTTTCCTTCTCAGTCATGATTGTAATTTTCCACTTATACAAGCCATAAGCTCAGCTGCACAGCAACTCCAGGAAGCCTGGAAAGGTGGAGTCATCTCCCCTCTTGGGAGGTGGCAGATGCATCATTGCTATTTTCGGTACTTGAATCTGGGAGCTGGGGAGGCCCTTAAACATTCCACCTGTCTCCCTTGGAGTAAAGAGACTATTAGTCAGGTCAAGGGCTGCTGATGCTGAGGCAGACACGGAGGTTTGAGCTGGGCTCAAAAGGAGGGTGTGACAGTTTGAACGTATGTCCCCCAGTAGACTCAGGTGTTTTTATTTAAAAGCTTGTTTCCAGCAGCCTGACTGGAGGAGGCGTCATTGGGAGTGGATCCTAGAGTCCAGCCCTAAGGTGTCACTGAGAGTAGATTGGATTTCTAGCCTAAAGGTGTGCGGGTGCTTGAGCTCTGTCTGCGGTTTCCTGCTGTTTTGTGCTTGCTTGTGGTGCTGGTTATGGTGGTGTCTCTCTGCTTGGATCTATGAAAGGGGGACAGCTTCTTCTACCATTCATGGAACGTCCCTTGGATCTGTAAGCTTCAAATAAATCCCTTCCTCCTATAAACTGTGCCTGGTTTGGAAGTTTATCCCAGCAATGTGGAGCTGACTACAACAGAGGGATTGGGTAATACTTAATCTATCTGCTCTCTACTGCCCTAAATCCATTATCAGAACAAAGAAGCCCACATCTACCAGGGTGTATTTGGAAAGGGGAACAAATTGACACGTCTTACCCTGAGAAAATCCTAAGTTGCTATATAAATAATAGCTCATTTCTTTTTTAGCCTGTTGTTCAGAGTAAAGGGTTTTGTATTATTTTTCCCTTTTGGGTCCCAAACCACAGGAACCTGGAGAGAACATGATGAAGGCCAACTTTAATCTTGTCCTGCTTCTCTTTCTCTTCTCTCTCCC
Source organism: Orientallactaga sibirica (assembly GCA_036365145.1). Classification (NCBI taxonomy): domain Eukaryota; kingdom Metazoa; phylum Chordata; class Mammalia; order Rodentia; family Dipodidae; genus Orientallactaga; species Orientallactaga sibirica. Next base: position 3,536,337 of record JAEOAD010001317.1, read on the forward strand.
TCTCTCTCTCTCTCTCTCTCTCTCTCTCTCTCTCTCTCCCTCTCCTCTCTATACTCACTTTCTCTTTTACATTATATATCTTTTTCCTCCCTCACCTTCCTAGGTGCAGACTTATAACTCCCAGTGCCAGCAAGGGGTTAACTTCCACAATGAGCTGTTGATCTGAAACACCTACAAGGTTTCCCAAAAAAGACAGACTTCTGTCAGAGTACTTGGTGACTCACCAAAGGTTAATGGTAAGACCCTACTGTCGAAGACAGCATACGTGTGTAAGACCAAACACAGAGAGACCTGGCCAGAATCTGGAAGAAGGTCAGTCCCCAGACAGTTAGCTAGTCTAGTACCAGAGGGTGCTACATGAGCAACTGGGGGAAAATGTCTGACATTGGTCCAAACAACTTGCAGTCTAAGATACCCAGCAGGAAACAATCTGACGTAATGCTCATACAAGTGCAGTAGTGGCAAACAGCCATGGTGGGTTACCAACTGCTCTTGATTTGGCTAATAAATCCATTCAGTGGAATGGAACTCATTGCTGGAACTGGGAAATAAGTCAAAGCCATGTACAAAAAATGAGCTCAGTCTCCAAGATCTAGTGGCCACCAAATGTGGGCTAGAAGAGAGCCAATGCATATAAAGTTCCCTCCAAAACATATATGGTTATCCCTTCTATCTAGTACTAACTTCTCTCTCCGTTGGAGAATTTGCTTATCTCTTTTCAGGTGGACAATGAACCTGAAGGGAGGATCAGCTAACCACACCTCACCAGCTGAAACCATAGAACAACGAGGGGAAGGGCAAGAATACAGCGCTCAAGGCGATCACAACACCAGAAAAAGGCTGAAGGAGATAAATACAGAGAACATCCAACTCCAGTCATTAGCCAGATATCCAGAGACACAGAGGCTCCCAAAACCTCATCAAGGAAGCAGAACTAAAATGACCCCAATGTGGCTCAGGGAAACTCGCGGAAGAGGGGGCGGAAAGATTGTTAGAGTCACAAGTTGGGGCATTATGCACAGAGACTGGGGCCTATCCACCAGAACTCTTGAGCAAACTCACAATGCATGATAAACATTCCCCATTGATGAGGGCCCCTTTGAAAGTGGGAGGAAGGGGAGGAGGACAATGGAACCAATACTATGAATGTAAAATCAGAATAATATAAATAAAAAATATATATTGATAAAAAAAAATAGCTCATTTCTCTAATAGTCCTAACCAAATGTAGGTAGGTCTTATCCATAAATGGACTCCCTGAGCTATTACTTGTATATTATATCAGGCTAATGCTATATTAGCTTAATAGGATACTGGAGCTAATCCCGAGTACAAATGAATTTAGATATACATATAGTACTTAGCTGAATTAATACAAGCAGAAGCCAAAATCACTCCAGCAAGGGATGGAGAGATGGCTTAGCAGTTAAGGAGCTTTCCTGAAAAGTCTAAGGACCCAGATTCAATTCCCCAGTACCCACATAAGCCAGATGCACAAGGTGACACATGCGTCTGGAGTTTGTCTGCAGTGGCTGGAGGTCCCAGCATGTCCATTCTCTCTCCATTTGCTTCTTTCTTCCCTCCCCCCCACACACAAATAAAATATTAAAAAACAAAACCAAACAAACTCCAAAGGCTATGAGCTCCACACTCTTACAGGGCTGGGATATACTACAAATGTCTCCTAGTCACCATGGTCTTCTGCATTTTTACTGTCACGGTCCCTCCGTGTCAACTGTACAGCCTTCTCATTGAAATGAAAGACATTTTACCTGCTTTCGTTTGAAAATTAAACATGTACGCTCTCCTGCCCCTGGCACTGCAGCGGGGATGTCTTTGTCGCTGGGAGACAGCTGGAACAGGCAAGGAGGCCATGTGGCGGATCCCTTCCGTGCCCTGTCCAGATGTTCTGCCTGAAAGAATGTGCCTGTGTCTGCAGCTCGTTGGCCTGATTGAGTGGCTCAGTGTGGGGAAGAAGTCAGAAGGGCTCCTTTCATGACTCCACAGCTCACCACCCTTCTGCCAACAAGCAGGCAAAGGACCTCTGGGAAAGACAGAGTGATGGAGCCTTTGTACTCGCTTCTTCTCATCACAGATGTGAATCTCCACACGGGCTTTTCTTCCTAAGCCCTCCACAATCCATCCTGGGGCGAGGGTATTTGTAGTACAAGGACGTTATTCTGAAATCTGTCAGTCTTCAAGTTAAGTGGATTCTTGTATGTTCGCGCCTGAGCTGTTTTGAAGTGAATTTATGTGTGGTCATAAGAGTTTCGGAGACAGGGAGATTAATCACCGAGCCAACACACTCGCTGGGGATGCTTGGAAAGAGGGGGAGTTTGGGCTTGGCTGTTTCTGGGATGCAGGGGTTTCTTGGGGGCAACAGCCAGTTGTCTGGGTAGACATAAGGTTTAGGGCTGGTTAGAATGATTCTACTGGCTGTGATCATGTACCAAGGCTACCTACAATAATCCTACCTAAAGTATGGGCTGTGGGCCAGCAGTCTGAGCATCAAAGAGAAATGCACTGTCTCTGGTTATAGCTCAGCCTCATGGATCAGGACTTTAAGTGTTGTGCCTAGGAATCACAGGATGTGGGATACAGGATATGCTATATCCTTAAATTTACTCACTGACTTGGTACAGTTTTGAATCTTATTATACCTCTTGTATTCTGAAAATTTAGCCATACATGGGGCTTACATGGACATCCTTTCTCAGCGCCTGTAAGTCTTTTACAACAGGTAGGATACTTTAGAGGTAATCATTTTAAATATAGGGCTAGAAATGTGATACACAGTTAACCATAAATATGTGTCATGTTCGAAGACCAGTATCAGTCACAAATATACAGAAAAAGACTAATATTTAATCAACATATTTTACATTCTGATAAGTTATTTTTAAAACTTTGCCAAAGATCATTACAAGACACAACCTCATTTTTTGTTCTACTCAAGCACTTGAGAAGTCAAGAGGAAAACTGACATTCTCTCTTTATTTGCTAGATGAGGAATTGAGGCCCAGTCGAACATGTCCTGTGAGCACCACTAATGTAGCAATATACCTGCGCTTGTCATGTTTAACTATTTCTGGTGGTTCAGAGGACAAAGTCTTCTTGCAGGAGGGAATCTTCTGTGTAGAGCCAAGGTCTTTCCTCTAGCAATTCTGCCTGTGGGAATGTTCAGCTCATAGGAAGTGGGGTCTGATTCCCACATGGGGTGCATTCCCCATTTGCTGGAGTTCTGCCAGTCCCAGAACCATCCATGCATGGGCAGATGATCCAATCCCCAGTGGAAGCCCAACAGTGTTACGATTTTAATGACTCCTAAAGCCCTTAAAGATGTCCCACTTAACCGAGCCTGGGCAACACTTAGCAACTGGCTAATACTTAGACTATTTAGTCATTTGACACAATGCACTCAAGGATGAATCACAGCTCAGTAACCTAAACAAAATCACATTAACGGATGACAGCATCCCCTTTGGTCTGGGAGGCTAATGCGTAACCTCCCACCTAGAGGTTTCCTCTGAAGTTTGTGATGATTTCAGGGTTCTCAGACTCGGAGGCCCTCATCTTAGCACCAGTCCAGCAGCAGTCCATGCACAAACATCTAACTACAAAGGACAGAACACTTTGGAAGGGTTTTCCATGAGGCCCTCTAGATGCTGAGACTGTAAGGAAAGGGTACAAGAGTAGATTTAGAACCAAACAGACTTCCCCTTGAGTCCAGGCTAGTGACTACATGTAAACTATTCAGTATTCCTATTGCTAATATGGAAATTAGAGAAGCATTTTAGGGCTGGAGAGATGGCTCAGCAGTTCAGGTACTTATCTGGAAAGCTAAGGACCAGAGTTTGATTCCCCAGGACCCATGTAAAGCCAGATGCACAAGGTGATGCATGCGTCTGGATTTGGTTTGCAGTGGCTGGAGGCCCTGGCGTGCAATTCTCTCTCTCTCTTCTCTCTCTCTCTCCTTGCCTCTCTCTCTCTGTCAAATAAATAAAATATTTTAAAGAGCAGTATTTTACATGTGTGTACATATGTGTGTATATGGTATGTACATAAGTGGAATGATGGATGGATAGGTAGATAGATAGATAGATAGATAGATAGACCTATGAGAGGATGTGTTCTGATGGACACACCTATCCTAACTTGAAAAGACACTATATTGAAAATGCACTTATATGTTTAACTTAATGGACTAGTCCAGGTGATCTGAAATAGGTTCAGAACACTGTCATTAGTCTAGAGCTGGACAAAACCATTGAATGTGAAGCCTATTTGATAATAAGGCACTGGATATCTCATGTAACTGATGACTGAACTAAAAATGAAAACAGAATGGCTGTGTGGGTGTGCTTTCACACCAATAGAATGTAAAAAATAAATCACAAATAGAATGAAACACCATAAGTCAGGGGCTGTCTACACACACACACACACACACACACACACACACACAAAACACAAGCACATGCATATGGGTGTGTATGTGTGTGTGTATATATAAATATATATATATATATATATATATATATATATATATATATATATATATATATGTATACACACATACAGCTATATGTACATATGTATGTATATCTATTAATATATTTGTATATATACTTAAATCTTATCCAGTTAAGTATAATTATTAATTTGGCTAATATAAAAATATATTTTATTTATTTATTTGCAAATACAGAGACAGAGAGAATGGGGACACTAAGACCTCTAGCTGCTGCAAACAAACTCCAGATGCATGCACCACTGTGTGAATCTGATTTTACATGGGCGCTGGGGAATCCAACTCCAGGTCAATAGGCTTTACAGGCAAGCACTTTAACTGCTGAGCCATCTGTCTAGCCCTAATTTAACCAACTTTTTAACTAAGTCCATAGTACTACTTATGATGGTTAAGTTTGGTTGTCAACTTGACAGGATTTAGAACTGCTATGGAAACAAATCTCTGGGCATGTCTATAAGGGTTTTTTTTTTTTTTTTTTAGATTAATTGAGGTGGAAAATGTACCTTAAATGTGGCCAGCACCATTTCATGGGTTTGGGGGGCTAGACTGCATAAAGAAAAGAAAGCTAGTTGAACACTAGCCTTCCTCACTCTCTACTTCCTGGTTGCAGAATCAATGTGACCAACTGCTTCAGGATGGACTGTATCTCAAACCTTAAGATGAAATCAATACTTCTCTACAAGTCGCTTTTGTGAGGTGTTTTGTCACAGTAATGGGAAAGTGATGAGTACACGAAAAAATTAACAAAAGTCATTACCAGAGAGTTTTTCTATATAACACGTGAAACCCTTCAGAGGAACATGTATATGGTGATCCGTATCTCTGAAACATTTGAGATTTTAATGAAAGCATAGAGATCTAGGATATGAAGAAATTCTGCCAAGAACAAGATGTATAGAAAAAGGATTTGCCTAAGATTGAAGACATGAATAAGGTCTACCCTCATGTAGTGGTTCACTTCAACACAGACACAAGTCAGATTCCTCATCTGAAAAATAAGATACGTTCTTCACAGCAGTACTATTGAGTAGAAATATTACCTAAGTCACATGACCAATTTTATATTCCCTAGTAGTTGTATTTTAAGAAGTAAAAAGAAAGAGTTTGAAGTAGTTTTAATTTCATTTAACCAAACATAACCAAAATACCACTATTTCAACAAGGGATAAGTATAAAAATTCATGATAGGGCTGAAGAAATGGCTTAGCAGTTAAGGCATTTGCCTGTAAAGCCCAAGGACCACAGTTCATTCCCCAAGACCCACGTAAGGCAGTCAGTAGTCATTAGTGCTATTGAGGCCCAAGGGGCACATGTGTCTGGAGTTCATTTGCAGTGGCTAGAGGCCCTGGCATGCCTACTCTGTCTCTCTTTCTATCTCTCTTCTCTCTATCTCTCTCTGCTTGCAAATTAATTAATTTTAAAAAATCATGATATGTGTTGTGCATCATTTATTTGGAACAGTGTTTTCAAATGCAGGGCACATCTTACTATTAGGATATATCTCCATTCAGATGCTAATTTTTAATCAGACATATTTGACTTGAATTTAGATGTCATAAAATTACAAACAAAAGAGTCTATTCTCATACTCAAATTATTCCCAATATCTAAATTTAGTATCAATTTTAAAATAAAAGTTAAGTTAAATAAAACTCAAGTGCTAATCAGTTGCATAAGCCATATAGTCCCATTCAAGAGCTCAGTCATCATACATTGTTAATTATCACTGTACTGGGCTCTAGAACCCTAGACTCTTCTAGACCTAAAATTCTAAATCTTGATGCACATTGCTGTTGCGTACTATAGAAAAGTCAAGTAGAAATAGTGGCAGAGGAGATAGGCGGCTCTCAGGGAAAGATGACAGATCCATGGCTAAGATGGAAGATGACCAAAAAAAATGACATCAAAATAGAAAAGGGATTAGGTAGTTGGAAATAAGCAGTTCAGTGGAAGGGAGATGTGACTGAGAGGACAAAAGAAGGTGGTAGAAAGTATTATGATTAAAACACATTGGATACAAGTATTGACAAATGTCAATAAAATGTTAGAAAAAGAAAATGGAACATGATAGCCTCTAACTATATCACAGACACAAATGATTTAAGAGTTTATCTTTAAAAAACATTTTATTGAGTTTTCATAAATTGGCATAAATGGGCAAGGCATGGTGGCAGTAGCTTGCAGGATCTGGTCACATTCAGCCCACAGTGAGGAAGCAGAGAGATGAATGCAGTGCTTGGCTATCCCATGGAATGGTGCTGTCCACACTTAAGGAGGTTCTTCTCACCTCAGTTAACCTCATGAAGACAATCCCTCACAAGCAGGCCTATGGGCCAGTTTTCTAGATGATTCTAGGGCCTGTCAAATTGACAGTTACTATAAAACATCACAGCTACTGTGTTTAAACTTTGGCTTCAAGCAGTCAAATGCAATTAGTTAATAGGATTTAGAGCCAGCCAGGAGAGGAGCAAGTGGCATTTCTTCCTCTTGCAAACTACTGTTAGAACCTTTTCTAACGTGGCATTTGCTCTGGCATGGCCTTATTGTCACCCTTTCAGTGTCTCCCTCCCACAAACTAGTTTTGTCACTAAACACCATGTTGAAGTCAGAGTTATGACTACATTGTGTCAGATATGAAGACTGTGACAATTCCCAAGAAATCATATTTTCTTGGCAGACTAAAGTCATTCCTTCTGGAACACCTGCAGAGTTTCCCACAAATGGTCTAGAAAGTCATCTGGTAAAACTACTAGTAATAATAATAATAAAACAAAAACAACAACAAAACCATCATCACAGTGTCAAGGATTCCTCCCTCTCCATCAGGCCAGAAAAATTTAGCAGCATGGAGGCCAGGGCTTCTAAAACAACCAGTTAACTAAAGTAAAGGCCCAGACAGGAATTGACAAATACCACTTGCATCCAGATTCAGTCTCAACCTGCTTCTGTGAATCAAGATCCTTTTGAAACACACACATGTGTGTGCATTCACAGGGTACCTGGGTTGTCTTTGCACTAGCACAGCCCCCTGGTCTTGTTTCAATGGGCTTTATGTGGTACATGAAGCCTCACATTTTCACAGTCCACATCTCTACAGGAAAAAGTCTACTGGTCTACCTTTCACCCTCGCCACAGCGCATGAAGAACTAGCTATAGGAGAAAGCCATGACAGAGACTAAATATTAAGACAAAAATGGCAACCCAGCCCCTGTGAATCCTGGGATGGCCACATGCCAAGGGTAATGGTAGTTACATTCTTGCTGTAACCTTGAAAGGGGCACTGGATGGGTGTACTTTGTGTCTGAGGAAACTGGAAAGGAGGATAAGCCATTTTTCATCACTGAGTGACGAAGTCATCACTGAAGGCCATGGTTCCAACCATTAATCACAATATCATACTCCTCCTCTCACACTTCATTCAACCTCTACGGTTAATAATGAAGGTGAATGCAGAGAGTATGTTAAATTTTAAATAAAAGTGTGTACGCAAAGCAAGATTGATTCATCTCAGAGAGAGGTCCAGAGTGTAGATGAACAGAAGCCAAATAAATAATAGATCCAAAATGGATAGATGGAAGCACAGGTGACAGTGGGACGAGCCTTAGCTCTCTGATCAAATTGTGCTCAGGTGACACACATGGGCAGACATGACACATTATTTCTCCTTCCCTCGGGTGATACAACACCTGAAACACCACCATGGGTCCTTCAGCTCAAGGAGCATCACGGTCAAACAATGGTGCCAACCCAGGAGGAAGCTGCTGGGGTCCAAACTACAAGCCTCGGTCCTTCTTATCCCAGCTCAATGCAACACCCACATCAGTGAGTGTGCAAAGAGTGAGACAGAGTCATGCTTGACACTAAGGGAAGTCAGCAGTGCTATTGAGGTTGGACATCTGCATCAAAGCCTGAGGAATTGCAACATGTATGCAGCCTGGGCAAGCCACACCGGAGGGAAGCCTGTGTGAAAGAATGTCTCACAGCTGGCGAGCCCTGGTCTATACACTCAAGGGCCTCAAGTCATTCCAAGTCTGTGACCGGATGTGTCCATGTTGGGCCTCACCTAGTCATGCAGTGTCCTTCTATGACTATGATACGGACACTTCTGATGGGGTACGAGTTCTAGCACTAAAGATCTCAGTGCATGTAAAGCATATTGTCACTTAGCTGTGGGATTAAACATGCCTCCCCTCTCTACCAGATGAGTATCTTGCAGATAGCTCTTTAGCTACGGGGAGTATCTGTTTCCTCGTTTGTGAAAAGAGGAAATGAAAATTATTCATGCCAGGAACAAAAGGTCACAGGAAGGATGAAATGAAGTACCAGACATAAGAAAGTATTGACTTCATGGGACCAGACCAGGCAACATCAATGTCAGCATCCGCATCAACAGCAGAATTAGCATCATCAGTGACAGCATCAATGTCAGCATCCATATCAGCAGCAGTATTAATGGCAGCATCCGTATCAGCATCAGTGTCAGAATCAACATCGGAGTCCGCATCAACATGAGCATCACTAGAGAGGTTAGCATCTCCATCAGCATCATGCTCAGTACCCAAGGCCGCTCAGCCTGAGCCAAGATCCTCTGATTGAGCAGGTCTGAGGTAAGACCCAAGAATCTACACTCCTAACACAGTTCCAGAGGATGTTCACGCTGCTGGTGCAGGGACCACACTTCAAGAACCATTGAATTAAAACGGTGTTCAAAGTATCAGCAGATTTTTCTCTGTCTGGCCAACAGGATCAAACTTAATTTGAAGCTTGTTAAGGACAAAAACCCAGGTTACTTTCTTCTTATGCAATTTCCTTAGGGATCCTAAACTGGACTCAAAAACAGAACTTTCTCCCTCATCCTACAGGTGCATGAGTAGGGGATGGGGAGGGACAGATGAAGCATGCTTCAGGTGAGTCAGGAGGGGCTTGGGTATGGCTGTCACATTTCTTGAGCCTCACTTGGCCCTTGGAGAAGCAGGTAAACCACACTTCCATGCTAAATTATGATTAACCTGGTGAGGACTGTCCTTGGTGGGTTTTTCTCCTTGTTGGAAGCTCCTAAAAGTCAAGTGCATTGCTTTGGCTTTGGCTTTGGCTTTGGCATATGTCTATGACTCTCGGGAGGACATGTATTGATTTTTTTTGTTAATACTAGTGCCTTATTCTCATAGGCAATGTGATGTTGCAAGCTTAGATACTATTCCTGGTATCATGTTGGAGACATAAGCTGAGTATGAAATGATCTTAGGGGAAACAATATTTATGAACTATGATATTTTAATAAATACTTGGCATTTATAAAAGCAAGGGAAACTGGGGTTTTTAATAAGGTAGCCTCTCAAAATTTTGGCATTCCAATAGAAAACATGCTTATTGCATTTTTCCTGTTGTGCAGTGAATCTCATCGAAAGTACCTGGCACCCAGACTGTATTTTTGTAAACAATGATTATACTCTATGGTGAATTCTAAACTAGACACAACATATGCATGACATTGCAATATTTAATAATTTCCTTCTGCTACTTTCATGTGAGGAATAATGGGAGGGAATGTCATGTTTATATTAAGTCACCTTGAAGGACTTTTCCGTGACAATTGTAACATGGGGCTTGGAAAGATGGAGGAATCACACACAGTGCTCGAGTCGACTGCTGTTGGTGGGCTTGTTGCTATAGGCCTCTTTTTATTCACCTTGCTTGCTCCTTGCCTCCCTCCCAGCTGATGTTTTTAATATTTAAAAAATACTTTTTTTAAGCTGGGCGTAGTGGCACATGCCTTTAATCCCAGCACTCGGGAGGCAGATGTAGGAGGATTGCCATGAGTTCGAGGCCACCCTGAGACTACATAGTGAATTCCAGGACAGCCTGAGCTAGAGTGAGACCCTAACTCAGAAAAAAAAAAAAAACTTTTAAAAATTTATTTGCAAGCAGAGAGAGAAGAGAAGAGAAGAGAAGAGAAGAGAAGAGAAGGGAAGGGAAGGGAAGGGAAGGGAAGGGAAGGGAAGGGAAGAGAAGAGAAGAGAAGAGAAGAGAAGAGAAGAGAAGAGAAGAGAAGAGAAGAGAAGAGAAGGGAGAGAGAATGGGCACATCAGGGCCTCCAGCAGCAGCAAACATATTCCAGGTGCATGCGCCACTTTGTACATCTGCTGTACATGGGTACTGGGGAATCAAACCCAGATTGTTAGGTTTTGCAGGAAAGCACCTTTAACCACTGAGCCATCTCTCCAGCCCCCATCTGGTTTTCCTACTATTCCTAGCAGCCTTGGAGTTTTCAATAGAACACAAATATTTCTCCTCTTAAATAACGGCATCCATTTTCTGGAAGGACTAATACCAGTGGTTTCGACTTTTAAGTCTCCACGTAGAAGAGCGAAAAGAATAATTTATTGAAGGCTAAAAGCATGACATCCAATTGTCTGGAATTTAGTTGAGGTATTTAGACTCTCTACCTTAGTTCCCTCAGGGACAGCATGGGTGGTCATTGGGGTGGGGTTTGTAGAGAGACCACATTCTGGCTGGGCATCTTGAGAAGACGAAATGACATGTCCTTGGTCATGTGATCTAGATACATGGAAGCTCCCAAGAGTCACTTTTCTTTCCTTGCAGGGCGTTTGGTTCTCATTATTTCCTCACCATTGTCTCATGTGCTCCTAAATCAAGCTGGAGTTTTCAGGAATGGTTTTGCCCCATGCTTTAGGAACAACTTCTTTTCTGAGTTCCGAAGTTCCCAGGAGACATGAATCCTGTAGCCAAACTCACTCCCTAAGACTCATCCATGTGAATCATGATCTTTTTGTTTCTCTACGACCCATGCATGGTGAGTTCATTTCAACATCTTCTTAATCCCACATCACTAACAACAGTAGACTCAATGAAACCCACATGTGATGGGAGACCACAGATCTATTTACCTGTTTGGATGAGGCAAGCACCTACCCTATTGGTGTTCTCATTAAACTTCTGGGAAAACACTTCCCACACCTGGAAACAGGAACTGGAAATCTCATCATGAAAGATTTTCCTGATAAATCCCAGGCTCTGCTACATTATGATTCAGGAAAGTTAAACCTTGCTTTGTTTGGGTCTGGCCTAGAGTCAAAAGCATCTCTTAAATGAAAAATCATTTTCAGAAGGGCTAAAAATGTAAAGCCATTCATTTCAATCGCCACTGAATCCTTTTCAGTCAACTGACTTCTTTATCCAAAACTGAAAAGAAAATCAACTAACTTGAGGCCAAGTTGGTTGGCTACGGGGGAGAAAAAGTGTGTGAAATAAGAGGTTGTAATCATTTTGAGCTTAAGGAAAGTGTAGGAACGGAAAAGGAAATATGCCTGGGAGTGATGTTCTTTTTTTTTAAAGACAAGATGGAATAAATTTCCCAGTTTCTTGAGTCTAATTAAAAGTCCAAGGCACATCTCAACAGCAAGAGAAAGAAACAGAGCAGGGACGACACTGGGGCGGCCGGGGTAAGACCTCACAGAGCAGGTGATGGAAAGACAAATTCCGAAATGAAGAAGGAATAAAAAGGAGGTGGGGCCAGGTGTGGTGGCCCATGCCTTCAATCCCAGCACTTGGGAGGCCAAGGTAGGAGGATCGCTGTGAGTTCAAGGCCACTCTGAGACTACATAGTGAATTCCAGGTCAGCCTGGGCTAGAGTGAGACCCTACCTCGAAAAACCAAAAAAATTTAAAATTTTTTTTTTAAAAAGGAGGTGGGAAGGAAGATGGAGAGGGGCAAGAAAGAGGGAAAGGGAGTGGATACTGGAGAAGTGAGAAAATCTGGGAGGTGAATTTATTTTCCTCCAGCCAACTCACAGCTCTCCCTGGAGGCACAGACACGCTTGTTCATTTCCAGGTCGGTGAAGCTAGAGGCGGTATCTTCCTGTCGGATCCCACAGTCTAAGCGAGGGCTTGCCTCTCTCCCCCCGACTGACTGCCTTGTGTTATCATATATGGACTTCATTGTAAGGGCAGAGGAAGGAGTCGAGTCAAAACTAGCTGTATTTTGATTCTGCCCTATAAGGACAAAGCATATTCACGAGAGAAAAGGCGACGTGTATATAGTTGATGCAAACAATCATGACGTCTCCCATGGACTGTTCTATGCTGTTGAGTCTGGGTCACATGACTTTCAGGCTTTGTCTCCCTGTATCTGTCCAGCTCCATGGAGCCACATCTCCTTATACAGGAGGACACTAAGCTTACTAGCCCAAGTGACTTCTCAAGGCCAGACAGTGTGAGAAGGAAGCTCTGGGCTAGGAAGCCTGCATTATCTTCTCTCAGTCACTGTCTCATCTTAGCAGGAAGTCACTAGAACATTTTGAGATAGATATTTGGTTCATAGATAATGACAAGTTCATTCCATCAATACACTTTTGATTTCTGCTTTTATTTTATCCTCAACAGTAATATTATACAACTATGGTTTTAATGTGTCAGCTTTAGAGTTTCTCACATATATCAAGCTAAACAACATATGAAGAAATACAATATAATGAAAAATTTCAGTATTTATCCTTGGTCCATGTAAAATCAACTCTTATGTTGTACCAATGGTTAAAAAAAGAAAGAAAGAAAGAAAGAAAGAAAGAAAGAAAGAAAAAGAAAAAGGAAAAAAGAAAAAAATCACTACTCAGAGATATTGTCCCTATTTATGGATGCAAATGAGGCAGAAAGGGATTGGTCATACTCTAGTTCTGAATGTGGAAGAAAAGGCAGAGTAGCATCCAAGATTTGGACCTCTTACTCCAGACTCTTCCCTCCATCTGTATGCCTAGCTTCTCTTCTGTAGTCTCTGGAAGTCCAGCAATCCTGCTGCCAGGGATGACACGAAACATTTTGTCATACAGCAAGTTCATCTGTCTTGACTTAACATGTTGACATTTTGTTCATCATGGATGTTTTTGCATGAATCTTGATGCCTTGTAAAATTGTGCATTAAAATCTGATCCGTTTATTAATGTGTGGTTTGCATGTGTGTGCGTAGGCATGTGGACGTCAGAGGTCAACGTCGGGTGTGTTCTTGGTTCACTCTCCATATTTTATTGAGACAGGAACTGTCACTTAAGCCAGAGCTCACTGATTTGACTAGTCTAGTTAGCCAGCTTGCCTGGGATCCGCCTGTATCTGCCTCCCAAGTGCTGGGATTATTGGCATGCACCACCACACCTGGCATTTATGTGGGTGCTGGGGGATCCACAATTGGGCACTCATGCCAGCATGTGAGCACTTTGCCCACTGGGGTATTTCATCATCCCTAAAATCTTATTAATTTTGATTACTGCTTCATATATAATATATATGTAACCATTAAATATGTTTTATATCTTTTTAAATATTTTATATATTTATTTATTTGCAAACAGAGAGAGACAGAGTCAGAGATAGAGAGAGAGAGAGAGATAGAGACAGACAGACAGAGAATGGGCACACCAGAGCCTCTAGCCACTGCAATCGAACTCCAGATGCATGTGCCATTGTGTACATCTGGCTCTATGTGGGTACTGGGGAATTGAACTTGGGTGGTTAGACTTTGCAGGCAAGCCCCTTAACCACTGATTCGCCTCTCCAGCCCCTGGTTTGATATCTTAACAGACAGCAGGACCCATAAATACCATTATGTTTTTATTTAAGCTGATTCTTTCCTGCCTCATTCCAACCCACTTCATCTTCTTCCTCAGCACCAGGGGGCCTCATGAGAGACCAAGCAGATCAGAGCACTTGTGCCTTCACACTGAAAGACTTGAATGCCTTTCAAAAGCTTTACCTTGGCACACAATGTCTCTGAGAAATTCTATAACATACTTGGAAAAAACATCTCTATATGAATTGTTGCTTTCTAACCCCTCTTGGAAAACTCCTCAAATTTTCTCTTTGGTGCATTTAAGCCTCCAAACTTTCATCCCTGATAAATTAACCATTATAATCAAACTATCTTGCCTAAGAATTTTTGGTTGCTGTTTTTATTTTCTTTTTAAAAAAGAGGAGGGGGAAAACCAACCAACAAACCAGATGTGGCATTCTCCAGTTTCAGTTCTTAATGTACAACAAGTTGCAGGTTTCTTACATTTCCTCGGGGGTAAATCACAAACAAGAATTAGCACATCACCAGCCCAACTTCCTCCTCCCAGCATGTCTGTTTAAAGTTAAAGTGAACACGCTGGACTCAAATATCAAAGGCAAATTGCCCCTATATGAGCCAATGGGCTCCGAGTAAAGATGGAAATAAGAGAAGGGGATAATGTTTTTCAATCAGTGGACAGCGCTTTGAAAGTTTCATTAGGAATGGTAACCGTTTATTTCAAGCTAAATGACTTGTGCCACTCCAATGCAGGTGATACACAATGCATGTCACCCAACCTCATCTCGTCTCTTACAGCCTGTCTGTGACAGGGTGCAACAATTATATCGATTCTGTGGTCTGTGCTGTCCCGTTATGGTATCATTTTCTTAAGGAAATGGCCATGATGGCCTCAAGTGATGTGGGACCTCTCTGCTGGGAATGGAGTGGACAGATAGGTATTGCTGACCAGGGGAGGTGAAAATGTCCGAGTAATTTTTCCTTAAAAGGGAGAAACATGGCAGAAGAGATGGCTTAGCAGTTAAGGTACTTGCTTGCAAAAGCCTGGCAACCCAGTTTGATTCCCCATTACCTATGTAAAAAGTCAGATGAACAAAGTGTACATGCATCTGGAGTTTGTTTGTAATGGCTGGAAGCCCTGGTACTCATTCTTTTTTGTCTCTTTCTCTCTCTGCTTGCAAATAACTAATTAAATTTTTTAAAAGGGAGGAACTCAGTAAGCATGAGGAAAACCAGATTTCTTAACCCACAAATTAACTTCAAGTAACTTAGAATACTAATTTAGCAAAACAAAGCCAAAAACAAAAGTAAATTCTATTTTGAGGAAAAGTGGCTAATGTGTTTGTTCTCATTTTAAGGTCAAGTTTCTGTCTTGAAATCATTGTAGACTCATGTGTAATTTAACAGAGACCTATTCCTCCCTATGGGAATTACATGTAACAAACACAGGGTGTCATAGTGGCCCATTCGCCTTCATATGTGAGAAAAGATAAGCACTGTCTGGCTGGGCAATAGCCACCTTTGTCTAGCTTGGCATGTGTCAATGGCAGCTGCCAACTCAACAGGAGCTAGGGTCACCGAGGAGACAGACCTCTGAGCACATCGGTGAGGGTGTTTCTAGAGTGAGTTAACTTGGGCGGAAAAATCTACCTTCAGTGTGGATGGCCCATTCCCAAACTAAAGAACACTGAGGAAGCTATCTGTGAAAAAGCCAGCTTCATCCCTCGCTGCCTCCTGACTGCAGAACCAGTGTGACCCGGAGCCTGGCGCTCCTGCAGCAGTGAATCCCACACTGAAATAAACCCTTTGGAAGTTTCTTTGGTCAGCTATTTTGTCACAGCAACAAGGAAGGTAATACAGCACAGAAATCCCCTTCTCCCGCCTTGAGGTTCAGGGAACGTCGGGTCATGTTGTCATTTGTGTCCATTGAACAATCATGGGTATCGTTCCCTATTTTTTTGGTCTTTTGCATTTCTAAGCCTTTTCTGGCCACTTCTCATACACCTGAATGGGATCTTCTTGTTTTTAATCTTTTCTATTTTTTAAATTTTAATTTAATACACATATATTGCATTTTGATCATATGTATGGCACAGTATCCTCCCTTATCCCCTTCAGTCCCACTGAATTCCTCCTCCTCATCACCCCTAACCAGTGGCTATGCCAAGGACTCCCCCTCCCCTAGCAACCATTTATTATCATTAGCTCCCCAGGAAGGGGGTGGCCTCCCAAATTCCTGCCTTATCCAGAACTGCATGTTGACTGGTACCATCATGTGCAGGTTTTGCATAGGTTTATCCCTAAAATCAGATAAGTATAAAATAATTGTAAAAGCATTTTCTTAACTGTAGAGATGGCTCCGCAGTTAAGGCACTTGTCTGAAAAGCCTAAGGACCCATGTTCAATTCCCCAGGATGTACATAAGCCAGATGCACAAGGTGACACCTGTGGCTGGAATTTGTTTGTAGTAACTAGAGGCTATGGTGTTCCCATTCTCTCTCTCTCTCTCCCTCTCTCTCTTTCAGATAAATAAATGAATTTTTTTTTTTTTTTTTTTTTTTTGGTTTTTGCAAGGTAGGGTTTCACTCTGGTGCAGGCTGACCTGGAATTCACTCTGTAGTCTCAGGGTGGCCTCGAACTTCGGCGATCCTCCTACCTCTGCCTCCCAAGTGCTGGGATTAAAGGCGTGCGCCACCACGCCCGGCTCTAAATGAAATATTTTTAAAGGTATTTTATTTTTATGTATTTTTATTTATTTGCAAGCAGAGAGCAATAGAGAGAGAAAGGGAGAGAGAGAGAGAATGGGCATACCATGGTCTCCAGCCACTGTAAACAAACTACAGATGCATGTGCCACTTTGTGCATCTGGCTTTATAGGGATACTGGGAAATTGAACCCTAGGTTGTTAGGCTTTGTAGGCAAGTGCCTTAACCTCCGAGCTATCTCCCTATCCTCTAGAAGTATTTTCTATTCATGCACTAAGAACCACATTGAGCAGCATTAGAATTTTTGCTTCTCTATCAAACATATTTCCTAAATCCAAGAGAAAGAAAACAATTTCCCCCTATATTTGCTGTCATTTTTCCTTTTACACATTGTTCTAAAATCCATCCTTTATCATTTCTGTTTAGAGAACTTTAGCCATTCCTATAGGGTAGGTGTTCTGATTTAAATTAAAAAAAAAAAAAGTCCTTTATGTTTTTTTCTTCCTACGAAAATGCCATGGTTTCTTGTTTAATCCTTAAACAACGCTTTTCTAGGTATAGAACTCCAGATTGATGGCCCTTTCTTTCAACAGGTGGAGTATGTTGTGGTTTTTCTTCCAGGATTTCTGACGTTCATATGGATATTTTTACCCTGTAGGATAAGGTGCTGTTTCTTCCTTGCAGCTTTCACAATGTCTTCTTAGTGTTAGGGCATTTACTGTGGCTTATTGTGGCTCTCTTGGGGTTTATTCCAGTTGAGTTCTCTTATAAAATTCTTGACTCTTTAGATGTATAGGCACTTATACAAACATTTAGGAAGAGGTTTCAGCCCCTATTTCTTTGAATGCCTTTTCAGTCCTGTTATTTTTTCTTTCTTTTTTCCTCCTGGCCTTCAGATAATAACAAAGCTAGATCTTGTGGTATAGATCCACAGACTCCCGAGGGCTTATTCATCTGTTTCAAGACAATTTCCTGTCAATTGTGCACATTTGGGTGCATTCTATTGTTCTACTGTCCAGTTTGCTGATTCCTCCTGCTGGTCTGTGATGGAGCCCATCCCCTGAGTTTTTTTAAATCCTCAGTTATCATATTTTTTTCAGCTCCTGGCGTTCCATTTTTTTCTTATATATGCTTACTTCTTTTCTGAGACGTTCTGTTCCTTTGCTGAGACTTTTGGGGTTATCTTTTAAAATTTCTTTCAAGAATGCTTGTAATTACTCTTTGAGGAAGTTTTATGATGAGTGCATTAAAATCCTTATCAGGTAACTCCTACGTCTCCTCTAATCATTCTATTAGCTCCACATATGGTAAATAAATTTTATTGCAACTAGGATTTTTTCGGGGGGTCTCTAGGTCTCATTTAAAACTTCTGTCAGGGATGAGAGACATTGCTTCTTTTCATATCAACTAGGGTGGGAGTCTAGGTTTCCTACCAAGCCTCTGTTGACACTTGAGGAAGGAATGTCATCTGAATTACTATAAGAGGTGACTGGGAGGGCTGGAGAGATGGCACTTGTCTGCAAAGCCTAAGTGGCATATGCATCTGGAGTTCACTTGCAGTAGCTAGAGGCTCTGGCATGTCCATCCATTCTCTCTATTGAAAATGGGGTGAGTGGGAGCCTTCCTTTTCCACTACACCATCCAGGAAGAAGAGGTAAACACACTTCATAGCTTTCTCCATATGGTCTTTGCTGATGGCATGAGTCAGTGGTCAGTCTCTCATTTCTGACTATGGCGCACACTCTGATTCCCTGCTGGGACCCCTCAGTACTACTAGAGAGTGTGGGGGGTGGGGGTTCCTCATCACATCCCAAGTACAGGAATTAGCAAAGTCCTAATTCCTTACTCAGGTTTCCCTGACATCATTCCAAGAGGGTTGGGAGGCACCTTGTTATATCACAGTAAACACCTAGGGACACACTCAGCCTATCAGAGCATATGTAGGTTTGGATCACTGGAGATTTTAAAGTTTTGTTTTCTACAATGTTTGGCCAGAGTATGTAGCAGACAGCTTCAGGTTCGCTGAGATGAACTTCCAGACCAGGCACAGTTATGGAGGAAGGGATATTTATTGAAGCTTACAGATCCAGGGGAAGTTCCACAATGGCAGAAGAAGCTGGCCTGTCTTCACAGGACCAGGCAAGAGAGAGAGAAGCCAACCAGGAACACAGCACACAGAGCAAAGCTACAGCCCAAAAGCCACAGCACACTTCAGGAACTCCTACTGGGCACACTTTGCATATCTTTACAATGGAATCTCAAACCCACCACCACACCTTAAGAACTGCTCAGTAACATTGCCTTTAGCAAGGTGACTGCAGATGCAAACTATAAACTAATAAAACATTGAATATATTGGGGGCCATATATTCAAACTACCACAGAGTAGAATAGTTATTATTTAAAAGTATTTTGGTTTTATAGGTTGTCATATTTGTGGCATTTGGGCTAAGAAAATCAGGCTTTTGTTGATGATAACAATATCCTATTGATTTCTCTACGTAGCTGTTTCTTCAAATAAAACTCTGTCGCATGTGGTAGTAAGGAAACTCAAGGTGCTCACCATCATGTCTTCAAATCGATATGTATTGAAAGTCGACTTTGTGTCCCGCTGTACTGAGGTCTTCGGGTTTAGTGGTGAATTGAGCATGTAGTCATTGCCCTCCTCAACTTCAAAACCTAGCTGTATACAAATGAAAGCTCCCCCAACCACCCACCGTGTCATTGCAGATAAATCCCACTGTCTTTCAGTTTGAAAGATTTAAACCAGCGGTAGCTGAGTTAGACATTTTCTTGATGTATTAAACACACTGAGGATATTATTAAAGATGCATTCCTTAGATAAATGCTACAGGTATGTCCACACTCCTAACACATTCACATGATTCTGTAAATAATCTTAGACTGAGCATCAGCTGAGGAACAACTCGATTATCTGTTATCCAAGGGACTTCTGAGCTCTGACATTCTACGTAAATATCATGTACATGTTTACATCTAGAAAACAGAAAACTTTCTTGACAGTAGGATCTATTCTAAATAATTCATGTGATTTAATCTCTGTATTCTCATGGTAAATTTTATCAATTTTATATAATACATGACTAAACTGTAAAGAAAGATTAAAGAAAATTTTTTTTCTTTAAAATAGCTGAGACGAAGTGAGAAGTGACTGGCTAGTGAGGTGCTCTATTGTTAAACTGGAGTCCCAAAAGGTTTGATAAGGCTTTGATCTACTTGAGAGTACTCATTTCAGTGTTTACGTGGTCTGCATTTTGAGACTACACTTTAAAAATCTTCTGCTAATACTGCTGATAAGGAACAAGATGACAGCTACAAAATGGGTGGTCCTTCCCTCCAGAATACTCTCTACAAATGCCAGGCACTTCCCTCCAAAACACACTCTACAACTGAATGGTCCCTGCTTCCAGAACACACTCTACAAATGCACAGTCTTTCCCTCCAGAAAACTCTCTATAAATGCGTAATCCTCTTTCCAGAACACTCTCTACAAATGCATGGTCCATCCCTACAAAACAGACTCTACAAATGCCATGGTCATTTTTTTTTCAGAACAGACTCTTTACAAATGCATAGTCCTTCACCCAAGAACAGACTCTACAAATGAATGCTACATCCTTAAAGAACAGACTCTACAAAGGCGTGGTCCTTCCTTCCAGAACATAATCTACATCAGCAAGATCCTTCCTGCAGAACAGACTATAAATGCATGGTTCTTCCCTACAGAAAAGTCTCTACAAATGCATGGTCCTTCATTTCAGAATGGACTCTACAAATGCATGGTCCTTCCTCCACAATGGACTCTACAAATGCATTTTCTTTCCTTCCAGAACCCTCTCTACAAACGCATGGTCTTTCCTTCCATAATAGACAACCTAGAAAGGTCATGGTCGTTTCTTCGAGAACACTCTGTACAAACACATGGTCTTCTACCTCCAGAACAGACTCGCTACAAATGCATGGTCCTTCCTACCAGATCAGACCCTACAAATGCATGGTCTTTTCTTCTAGAAAACTCTCTACAAGTGCATGGTACTTCCCTCTAGAACATTCCTACAAATGCATGTGCTTTCCTTCCAGAACTCTCGCTATCAATGCATGGGCCTTCCTTCCAGAACACTTTCTCCAAATGCATGATACTTTCCTCCAGAATACTCCTACAAATGCATGGCCCTTGCCTATAGAACAGACTCTATTTTTTTTTAATTTTTAATTTTTTATTATTTTTTTGGAGAGAGAGAGACGGGGGGGGGGGAGACAGAGATGGGCGCGCCAGCAGTGTCTCAGCTGCTGCGAACGAAATCCAGATGTGTGTGCCCCCTTGTGGTCAAGTGCGTCATTGCGCCCTTGCATCACTTTGCATCTGGCTAAACGTGGGACCTGGAGATTGGAACCACTGGAGATTGGAACCAGTGTTCTTAGGCTTAGGAGGCAGGCACCTTAACCCCTAAGCCATCTCTCCAGCCCCAGACTCTTTAAAAATGTATCTTCCTTCCTTCCAGAACATTCTCTACATTTGCATGGTCCCCCCTTCCAGAACAGACTCTCTACACGTTCTTGGTCTTTCTTTTCAAAACAGACTACAGATTCTACAAATGCATGGTGCTTCTTTCCAGAACAGACTCTACAAACACATGGTCCTTCATTTCCGTACAGACCCTACAACTGCATAGTCCTACCCTCCAGAATAAACTCTACTAATGCATGCTCCTTCCTTCCAGAACAGACTGCAAATGTAAGATCCTTCCTTCCAGAATAGACTCTTTACAAATGCATCAACCTTCCCTCCAGAATACTCCCTACAAACCCATGGTCCTTCCCTCCAGAACAAACTCTACAAAAGCATGGTCTTTCCCTCCAGAACAAACTGCAAATTCATGGTTCTTCCTTACAGAACAGACTTTACAAACACATGGTCCTTCCATCCAGAACAGATGCTCCAGAAATACATGTTCCTTCTTTCCAGAACAGATTCTGCAAACACATGGTCCTTCTTTCCAGAACAGACTCTCTACAAATTTATGGTCCTTTCTTCTAGAACAAACTCTACAAATCCATGGTTGTTCCTTCAGGAACAGACTCTCTACAAGTGCATGGTCCTTCCAGAACACACCCTATAAACACATGGTACTTCTCTCCAGAAGAGATTCTACAAATGCATGGCCCTTCCCTCCAGAACAGTCTCTACAAATGTGTGGTCCTTTCTTCTAGAACACTCTCTAAAAATGCATGGTAATTACCTACAGAACACTCTCTCGGAATGCATGGTTCTTCCTTCCAGAATACTTTCTGCAAATGCATGGTCCTTCCCTCCAGAACACATTTTACAAATCCATGGTCTTCCTTCCAGAAGAGACTATACAAATGCAGAGTCCTTCCTTCCAGAACCCTCTCTACAAATGCATGGTCCTTTTCTCATAGCAGACTTTATAAATGCATGGTCCTTCTTTCCAGAACAATCTACAAAGGCATGGTCCTTCTTCCCAGACCACTCTCTATAATAGTATGATCCTTGCCTGCAGAGCAGACTCTACAAATGCATGGTCCTTCCCTCCAGAACACTCTCTACAAAAGCATGATCCTTCCATCCAAAACAGACTCTTCACTAACTTGGGGTGTCTGGTGAGTATGAACAAAGCCATTCTAAACAAAATGGTTTTCAAGCTAGCATCTCCAACTAAGATTTTCCAGAACTCGCAACCCCATTCTTTTTTGCAGTAAAACACTGGAATGAAACCACAGTCTGTTTGTTCTCTAGTTCATATTATGACCTGCTATAAAAAGAATTAATATTCATAAATCTTCTTTACTTCCCTAATAGCAGTGTTTTAAAGTGTTGATTACCACCTGACATTGGGGGCAGGCTAAAGAGGCAAGGAACTCCAGAGAGAACACAAGAACATGTATGTTTGAAGAAGAAATGCTCAGGAGATGGTTCTCACGTTGAATTTGGGCCTGAACACCACTTCTTTGAGAAGGTTTTCCATAAGGACTCCAGACACTTTGGGAGAAGAATGTCCTAAAATACTGTTTTCAGAACGTCTGGGAACGTGAGCAGGAGGGTTAAACATGGGTTATGTAATATGGAACACACCACATGGCCAATCTTCCTGAGGTTTTCCAGATGGGACTTTCAGTTTGAAAAACTCAGCAATATCTCCTGCAATGTCTATGCTTTCTATAATTAGTCCCCTCAGGCTCTGACGGCTGAGTCATGCTTCGGCTCTGACTATACCCAGAGTCACAGAGAAGTCATCCTGCTACCTGAGCAGAGGTGAAACCTTCACACCACTCCACAGGAAAGTCTGAACAGACTTGAAACTTGGGTGCCACACCAACAGATGAACTGTTGAAGAGCCAAGGAAGAACATGGCCTGCCAGATGGTTCTAGGCAGCAAAGGAGCTGAGATAGCTAAACATCGACTTCCTTCAGCCACTGACTAAGAGTTACTTCTGGGATACATTGATTCCCAGCAAGAGAAACCTGGTCAGGCAAGGAACACGGGGGCTGATAAAGGGGACTTGGACCTGTGTGTCTTCAGTGATGAGGATAAGAGAATATGGATGTGACTGAACAACTATAGTTTTGTCTCCAGCCCTTTCAACACAGTGTCCCAAGTACTATGTCACTGGAGCATTAATATTGATGAAATGGCTTGGAGTGATGGCTCAGTCAGTTAAGCATTTGTCATGCAAGAGTGAAGGCCTGGGCTGGAGAGATTGCTTAGTGGTTAAGGCACTTGCCTGCAAAGCCAAAGAATGCAGGTTTGATTCCTTAGTACCTACGTAAAGCTAGATGCACAAGGTAGTTCATGTGTCTGGAGTTCGTTTGTAGTGGCTAGAGGCCCTGGTGCTCTCTCTCTCTCTCTCTCTCTTTCTCTCTCCCTCAAATAAATAATAAATAAATAAAATATTTTAGGAAAAGAGTCAGGGCCTGAGTGTGGGACCCCAGCACCCACATAAATGCTGGGTATGGTGGCAGGCACATATAATCCCAGTACTAGAGAGTGGGCACAGGAAGATCCTGGGTCAAGCTGGCTAGCTAGACTAGCCAAAACTGTGAACTCTGGCTTTAGTGAGAGACCCTGTCTCAATAAATAAGCTATTAAAAACTGAGCAAAATGCACAACATTGAACTCTGGCCTTTGCACACATACACATGTTCATATGCATGTAAGCCCACACATATATAAATATGCATACACATACCATACACATGCGAAGTTTTGAGGTAGGGTCACTCTCTAGCCTAGGCTGACCTGGAACTCACTCTGTAGTTCTAGGCTGTTTCAAACTCACAGCGATCCTCCTACCTCTGTCTCCCCAGTGCTGGGATTAAAGGCATGCACCACCATGCCCAACTACATGCAATTAAAAAAAATGATGACAGGCCTTTGTAGGAAGTGCAATGAGATGGGGTTGCCTTCCTTCTACAGAGACTCAAGTCAAAGCCATCTCTTCCAAGTCCTCATCCCTCAGCTTCTACCCAGCTCACCAGACTGAACCAAGGCTCAGCCTTCTATTTGGCAGGTCCTAGTTTCTAGAAGGCAGAATCACAGCCTGAAGCGTCCCTGAGCTCCTCCCTGGGCTTCCCTCAAAGCCATCTCCGTCATGGTGCCTATTACCTCGTTCCTCAGACATTTCTAAAAGAAGTGGTTGGTCCCAAACTGGCTCGTAGTTCATCTTCCATGTCTTCCCCATTCCTGTGAATGTCACTGCAACTGACGCATGTGCACGATGAGAGATGCGGATCACCAGCTCTTGTCTTCTTCACACTTATGCCCCAGGGCACTGCCCCATCTGCCTCCTGGGCATCTTTTCTCCCATCCCATAGCTGTGGAGACCATCACCTCCTCTCATGGGAAGATTCCACTCACCTCAGTGGCCATCCTGGCTTCCTTGTGAGCTCTGACCCCCTGTGCTCCAGACCAACGAGAGTCGGATGGATGGATGGACAGATGGATAGAAAGACAGATCGAGAGGGTCTTTCAAGCCTCTGTGGATAAATGGCAAGAGGCCCATGGCAGCAGGCTGTTTTGAGAGGAGAATTCAACTCCACATGACATTCAGTGAAGATGAATTCAGGAAGAGTTGAACACACTGGTGGTGCTTTATACTCCATGCACTCCCACTGGCCAGGAAAGCCTCTAAAATGTATGAGATGGACCACTCCTATGCTGCAGCGGACATGGTTAGAAGCACATGGCCCCTGTGGCCTCCCTTCACCACTACCTGAACATAGCTCCTAGCGTGCATGCCCTCATCTCAGTCAGGGCCTCTGTCCACGACAGCCTCAGCCTCCCTCTGACAGCCTGCCGGGCCAGAATGTACTGAGATCCCAGGGGCCTTGGAATTTGCCACCACCACCCCAAGCACAGCCCTGCCACAGCCTCCTCCACCGACATTTGTCTTCCCCTATCTCCCAGCCTCCCTTGCAGATTCAGTCAAAGGTACACTGGGTGGGAATTTCTTGGTGTCCCGCTTAGCTTTCTCACCTTTTGTTCTCCTAGTGCCCCCTGCTTCTCCTCCTACGATCACTTCCCCACACATCACTCCACATGAATCCTAGTCTCACGTTCTACTACTAGAGAGCCCAGCTTTCTGTCCGGGCTCAGCATCATGTCTTTGAATCTTCAATGACACCACACCATAAAGTGTCCCCATTGTACTGATGATGAAACACAGGCTCAGCCACACTTGGTAGATCTTTGTTCCAACACAGTCCTTGCTTGGGGGCGAGGTTCTTTCCATCACACAGATGGTGCCTGGGAGAGAGTTTCTTTTAAGCCATCAGTGCCTGGGAGAGCTGGGTTCCATCACACAGTCAGTGCTTGGGGAAATAAAGTTCCAACTCAAGGCTGAGTAAACTCTTGACCACGATGTCATACCATCATGGGAAGGCCTGGGGAATCCTCCCTGCCAGCTTTCTTCTACACACATAGCAGAGCCTGAGAAAGGGGGTTCACACAAGGAAGAAGTTCTAGGAGAGAGATTAAGAGTGGAGAGGATTTGACAGGGCCACTGTAGATTCACAGCAGGGTGGGTTCCCATCTAGACAGGCCTTCTAAGGAGCCATGGAATTGTGCCTCATAATTTTCTGCTTATAGGATCAAAGAGGGAGCACTCAACTGCAGGCTGCTTCCCACTGGTCCAAGGTCCCCTTCAGTGTGAACACTCTCCTTCCAAGTTCATGACAGATGTTTGCAAAAGCCAATGCTTTAGATCCAGGGCAGTATGGGAGACTCTGAGAGGTATACCTGTGTTGAATAGTTGGTACAGTAAATTTGATGGCCAGAGTTCAATTCCCCAGAACCGACATAAAGCCAGATGCACAAAGTGGCACATGCATCTGGAGTTCATTTACAGTGGCAGAAGGCCCTGGTGCTTCTCTATTCATTCGCTCTCCCTCTCTCTCCTTGCAAATAAATAATATTTTTTAATAAAATAAATAGACCTAGAAAGATGGGTCAGCAGTTAAAGGTGTTTGCTTGTAAATCCTGATGGCCTGGGTTCAATTCCCCAGTACCTATGTAAAACAGAGGCACAAAGTGGTGCATGCATCAGGGGTTCGTTTATAGTGGCAGAAGGCACCCATACTTTCTCTTTTTATATCTAAGTATTTCTCTCTCTCTCTCAAGTAAATTAATAAAAATATTTTTAAAGCAATGAATGAAAGGAAAAGAAGATCAGGAGAATGTGAAGACTCCAAGGGTTTCCAAAACATACTTCCTTCTTCTGACACACTTAATGTCTCTTTTTGCATATGTATGGGTGCATAGTGTGTGTGTGTGTGTGTGTGTGTGTGTGTGTGCGCATGTGTACGTGTGACCTGTGTGTGGGTGCACATCTGGGAAAAGGAAGCATGGGCACATGAGCACATAAGGAAACCAGAGGTTGGGCTTGGGTGGCTTTCTTGATTGCTCTCCTAATTATTTATTAAGCAAGGTCTGTCATTGAGGTCACAGCTCCCAGATAGCCAGCCTGACCCAGGGATCCCCTGTCTCTCCTGGGACACTGGATGCTGCAACATCCACGTGGGATCTATGTGGGTGTTGGGGAGGGTCACAACTGTGGTCCCCTTGGTCATATAAATAATACTTCGTCACACTGAGCCATCTCTCCAGCCCCAATCAATCTCTCTTAAGAAAAGCCCGTATTTGTTATGCAAGCTGTTCTTTCCATGAGCCAGTGGGTCACTATCTTGCACTCCTTGATTTAGCAACTCCTGGCATGATTCCCACTGTATAGCTGTGTCAACTGAACTTCACTGGGGTTTCCTGGTGGTAGGCAGCATAGACTCAGCATGTCCCTTCCCAGGTCCATGGCTTCCCACCACTCCCTGGTGCTCATGTAGAGTTCAGACAGCCAGTCTCACAAGCCATGGCAGGTTTCCATGGGCTGGGCCGACCTTACCTCCAGGGTCTGGTTCTGACATGAAGGAATCTTGCCAGAGGGCCAGCCAGGGATGGATGACATTTTATAAGTCTCTGTATCCCCCAGGCTTCCTAGTACTAAATAAATACTTGTTGACCAATTGACTCATTCTGTCTCATGTTTAATTTTCTGTAGGCCCTTTATCTGGGCAGTCTGGGACCCACCCTAGTCTTTTCAACTACTCAAGTGTGATGTGAATTTGGCAGTAGAGGGAGGAGTGTATGTTCAGGGCACATGAACTGGAAAGAGTGGGGTGAGCAGTAGAAGAGAGTGGGCGACCAAACTGGGAGAGAAGTCCTAACAGTCATTGTACCAAAGATCTCAACACAGCCCAAGCTCAAGAACTGGCTTTGGTCTCGGAGGTCACGTGAGTGGGAGACCACATGGAACAATAATTAGGAATGTATTTTTCAAATGAGGTGTCCTGGCTAAACCCTGACTCTGATTATCTCTTTATCCCCTGCACTCAGCATCTGTAAACTGGGAATCACAACAGCTACCTTGTAGGGTTCTTGTCTGACAGGTGGCAAGTGCTCCCCCAGGGCATACATCACTGGGTGAGTACGCGTAACTCTCCAAAGCCAATCTGCTATTGTCATTCTACTGGGGGGTAGGCAAGGCGAGCGTGTACACATTCTAGAGATCACATTTAAATGCCGCTTGTCCTCACTCTGAACTCTATGTATTTCTTCTCTGATTTCCCATTTATACATTTGATTAATATCCATTGGTTATTGTTAGTGTCCATCATTCTTAGAAGACATGTCAGGAGAAAGTTCCTTGAGGGAAAAATAATAGGCAATCAAGAAGCTCTCATCATTTCTTGCCCCTGGTGGACTGGCAGGGCATTTAAGTCTGGCACTCAACATGGCCTCACTTGAAATCCAATAAAATATAGCTTATAATCTATTCAGATGTCTCAGTGTATTCATTTCATAAACCTTAATGGTTGTAAAAATCCAATTCATCGTAGTAAAATTGTCTGTAAGTTCTCTCAACATACAAAATTTGAGGTCCTTTTGGTGGTATGCATGTGTGTATGTTCATATGTGTGTGAGTGTGCATGTGCATTCAAGTACATGTATGTGAAGCCTAGAGGTTGACACTGAATGTCTTTTCTTTTTTAACATTTTATTTATTTGTTTATTTGAGAGAGGCAGGCAGATATACATGTATGTATATATATATATATATATAGAGAGAGAGAGAGAGAGAGAGAGAGAGAGAAAGAGAGAGAGAGAGAGAGAGATTTGGCATGCCAGGGCCTCTAGCCATTGTAAACAGAATCCAGACACATGTGCCATCTTGTGCATCTGGCTTATGTGGGTCCTGGGGAATTGAACATGGGTTCATAGGCAAGTGCCTTACCCACTTAGCCATCTCTCTAGCCCTGAGTGTCTTTCTTGATTGATCTCTATTTTACTTACTGAGGTTAGATGTTTCTCTTGAGCCCAGAGCACATCAGTTCAGCTCCAGGATCCTTTGCCTCTGCCTCCTGAGTGGAGGTGGGTCGTAATGCCTCTCAGCATCTATGTAGATGCTGGGGATTTGAACTCATGTCTTCATGCTTGCACAGCAAGCACTGTATTCACTGAGCCACCTCCCCAGTCCAAAAATTTGAGTTATTATTTGACATTTAGCTAAAGGTGTATCATACCTAGGACAAAAGTACCCTGGTTAATCACTTGCCTCATTCTCTAGAAGGTGACTAACCTGAGAGATACCTTCAGTTTTTGTCAACTTCAAGATGTTGGCCTGAAGTTGCCAGTCAAGCTCCAAGTAGGAGCAAATTCTGTTCTCCTGCTGCACCCTCAGTTCCTTCACATGTGCACAACACTGGTATTTTCCAAATGAGTTACTCACTTTATATTTAAAACAAGATGCTATGAAGTAAGGAAGTATCTCCATTTTACACATCAACAAAAGCACAAAGAACAATTCCTAGTGACCGACTGCATTGCCAGCAAAGGGAAGTCACCCCAAGAAATCTGACTTCACTTTCTGTGTGGGTCCTCCACAACCATCCCTTCCTTTCGCTTTGTCATTTAGACAGCTCCACATCATCCCTACCAGCTCGGGTTAATACACAGGGATTTATAAAACTTAAGTATGGAAAGGCATGATGCTTAAGGGAAAATACCAGATTTAATGCTTCCTGGCATATGCTCGGGTACTTCATCCACGCCAACACATGTGACTTTTATCACCATCATGTAGGATGGGAATTGCCCACGCTGCTCAAAGTGGAAACTCCAGCAAGACTGAAAAGTTTGGACAAATCATGTCACATCAGGACTAGGTGTCTTCATTTCCAGTCTCAGGGCTCCTTCTATCCTACCAGAATTATTACTAAGGCTCAGAAGGAAGATTTATTTCCTGTAACCCATTTTGAAGTGTAGGTTTTTTCAGATAGTGCTTGCTGCTGGGAAGACTCAAAACTCACAGAAGTGCTGAGAAGAAGTGACTCCTCTTCATCTCCAGAGAATGATGTTTGTTAGCTGACCATAAGTGAGCCCTGGCAGAGACAGTCCTTCCCAGTGTCAACATGAAACCTCTTTCCAAAACAAAATGCATGCTGAATATACTAGCCTTAAAAGCACGATAGAGCTAGGGGGTTCTTTGAAGAAGACTTGAGCCAGACGATGCACAATTAAGTGATAGAAGGATGAGTTCATGGATACGACAAACGCACAAGGTCCAACCTCTCTGATATCCATGGGCACAGCTCTGACAGGCATGGCTGTTTTAGAAAGGTGCTCAAATTTGGCTTGTAGAGATGCTTAGTGGTTACGGCACTGGACTATGAAGCCTAATGACCTAGGTGCGAGTCCCCAGAACCCACATAAGCCAGATGCACCAAGTGGTGCATGCGTCTGGAGTTCGTTTGCAATGGCTGGAGGCCCTAGCATCCCCATTCTCTCTCTCTCTTTTTCTCTCTCATAAGATAATAAATAAAAATTAATAAAAAAGAAAGATTCTTAATTTCAGGATCAAGGATAAAGTAATCACAAAGCACCGTCCATAAGAGCCCTGGACAGATATTTCTCCCATTGCTTCCAGATGGAGATCCTGGAAAATGAAGGGTAGGGAGAGCTGCAGGTATGCAGTTACAGCTGGCCACCAGGGAGTTCCCATTTCACATGGCTCTGCTGTTCAGTCATTAGAGGGCAGCTGGTTACAAACATGAAGTCAGATCCTTCTCAAAGTCAGTGAGAACCCAGACATAAGGATAAAAATGCAAACCAAAGCTAGAAAAATGGAAATCTCTGAATGGAGGCTGTCCTGCCACTGGTTTGTTGGCAAGAACCAAGCTCAAAGAAACCAGGTTGGTACTCAATTAGTGTTTTTTAAAATTGCTTTTTACTTATTTGTTTGCAAGCAGGGAGATACAGAGAGAGAAAGTGAGGGAGAGAGAGAGAGAGATTGAGAGAGAGAATGGGTACATGCAGATCCTCCAGCTGCTGCAAATGAACCCCAGATCCATGCACCTTTGTGCACCTGGCTTTCCATGAGTACTGGGGAATGGAACCCAGGTCATCAGGCTTTGCAGGCAAGTGCTTTAACTGCTGAGTCATCTCTTCATCCTTCAATCTCCTTTCTTAATAAACTAAAAGAAGCTTCTTCTGCTACTTACAAGGCACACTTCTCTATCATTAGGTTGGACTCATCCTACCATGATATTCAAGCTCATGATTAACCCAAAAAGAGTGCTCTGTGAAAGGCCAGGTCTGCTAAGCCCAGACTTTGCCTCTCTGTGAACCCTTGCAAAGCTGGGCTTTTTCCTTGTGGGCTCATCCCTAAGACCAACTATTAATTGGAGAAGTTTATTTATCCTATAGGTTTGATAATCAATCATCGGATTTCAGCACTTGTTCTGTGGGTTCCATTTTATCACTTGCTACAGTATATATTATTATTCATTATATAAGTTTGTTAACGGTGTATTTATTTGAGTGAGCCTCCTCTAAATAAAGGGGCCTTATAAAGTTTTTTTAAATAAAAGGTTTATTTTTACACCAGCTATTTGCTTTCCTATGCTAAACCTCCACCGAAGGTTCCTAGCAGTGTGCAAACCAAATTCCTGCGTCTCAGGCCAGGATGGTGCAACTACGGAAAGGCCGATAAAAGCAGCTGCATGGCCCTGCAGCTGACTTGGGCTTTTTCAACCCTGTCAGTCACTTTCCTGTTGAGAAGGGAACAGGACAGGACGGCTGGGAGAGATTAGGGATGGTAATGTGAAAGCTTCTACCTACTGCATAAAATTCTTTCAAATTAATGCAAGCATTAAATTGCCAATGATTTTTCACATAAAGTAGATATTAAACTGTGTGTGCCTGCTGGTATTGGTACAAAGTTTTGTCAATGTTTTTTGGCATACAGTATCTAAGCCTTGGGGTCAAAAAATGTTTTTAACCAAATTTTGTTGTTTCAGTTGCCTTTTTTTTTTTTTTTTTTTACACTCGTGTGTTATAACTCAAAATGTGGATTCTTTTCCCAAAAATGAAATTTGGCAGGCAATTAGTCTGTAATGTGGTCTAATGCCTTTGGGTATTTTTTTTTTGAAAAAACATGTAAATGGCCAAGATATTTAAGTTTTTGAGGTTGAAAAACTGTGCACGCACTTTTAACAATTTCTTTTTCGGCTGCATTTAATATGCATATTTACTGCACGTGTGTATCGTATACAGTGCTGATTAGACACAAAATGAGTTGGGAAAGTACCAAATGTGTGCTCCCAGGAGGGAAGTCCTCATTGAGACTGAGTTGATAGGATTTCTCTTTTTACTGGAGAGTATGGGCTTGGGCTGAGGGCTGAATAAGTGAGGTTGCTGTTACTCCCTCCTGTGTCACAAAACACTGGACATAACAACCATGCTGATCTTACTGCCTAGCACCCTAGCAGGACCATATCCACAGGGAAGGTTCAACAAGCAGACCTTACATGTCTAGATCTTGTCTTCTGCTCTAGTGCCCCATGTGCACTAATTCTGGCTCTTCCCAACACAGGAGGACCCCCAGACAGACCCACAGTCCTTTCCAAACTCTCCAAGCAGAAAGAAAACACATTATAGCCTAATCCACTGTTCAGATCATTGAAAACTCACAGTTATTACCTCATTTGAAAGTAATTTTTAACAATTAGTTTAGGAAAGTATTTTATGGTTGGGTTTTTTTTTTTTTTTTTTTTTTTTTTTTTGCTAGCCTTATACAAACTAATTTTTTTTCATGTAATCAATTAAACCGGGCAGCCTCGCATCAGGCACTCATTAGACCCGGCTGCTTGAAATTCATGTCCAATTTCTTCCTTATGGGGGTCTGCTTGAGAGTTTTAAACTTGCGCTGGGATGCTGGCAACATCCCCCAAACATCTCAGACGCATTGTCTCTCTGAACCTGGACTTTTTTTTTTTTTTAATGGTGGTTAAACATGTTGTCTGCTTCAGTTTCCTGTCTATCTTTACCATAAGCCAGCACCTGTTTCCAATAAATTACCCACAGAACTGTATCAGTAACACCTTGACAACAGCTGCCACCTTTAAAAAGCCGAGTGGCCTTCAGGACAATACACCTGTGAACACATGGTGTGTTTATTTAGCTGAAAGCCAAAACTCTGAGTTACATAAAGCAATTATCTGAAGCCTAATGTATGCCTGTTATTAACACAAAATAACCCTGTTCTTAAAAACCAATAAAAATCTATTTAAAGGATTTTTCCAAATCCCACTGAAATCTGCTCTCGACTAGAGACCTGGCCTTAACCTGGGATTTAAAATTCTAATAGTGGGCAAGGCAGGAGGAGGTTGTGTGTGTGTGTGTGTGTGTGTGTGTGTGTGTGTGTGTGTTCGTTCTAGCATTCTGAACTCATGCTTGGAATGTAGGGAATGAGCCCAGAGTGGTGGGCATGGCCACAAGCCTTAGACTGTTGCACAAAGACATGTGTATTGAAAACCATTCTGGTTACAAGTCTCTTAAAAAAAAAAATAGTTTGCCTGTGGTCTACAGGCGTACAAAAAGGAATGGATTGTTTCAATTTGTATTTAAATGTAGGAGTCCGCTCCGTTAGATAGCTTTCTTTATTTATACAACTAACCTTAAACTTACGGTTCATTACCTAATAGCATCACCCTTGGGTAATGGAGTTAGCAGGATACTAATGAAAATGGAACCAGCACCAGGAACAGCCCTTCAAATGTCCATCTCACCATGTGAAATATATTAAACAGTGAGATTTCCAGCCAAAGAGAGTCTCGACTGCACAAAATTCAATTCTTAAAGTCTTTAAGTTGTATCCCTTTCAAGAAACAAGATCACTCATTCTATACAGATTGTGGGGGCAATAAATAAGAACAGGCTACAGGTGTTTCTCAACTTATGATAGGCTTATAACATGATAAGCCCACCAGTCAGTAATACTGTAAGTAGAAAGTGCGTGTGATACATCCAATGTACTTGAACATCTCAGCTCAACTCAGCCCACCTTGAACACGCTCAGAGCCTGCAGTTGGGCACAGCCATATTAATACAAAGCCTATTTTATACAAGTGTAGCAGCCTGGTGAGTACTATACTGAAAGGGAAGAGGGGGAATGTTTTATAGTTACACTTTTTTTTTTTTTTTTTTTTGGAGAGAGACAGAGAGAGAGGGAGAGGAAGACAGATAGAGATGGGTGCGCCAGCAACCTCTCAGCTGCTGCAAACGAAATCCAGATGCGTGCACCCCCTTGTGGTCATGTGTGGCATTGCACCCTTGTGTCACTTTGCATCTGGCTAAACGTGGGACTTGGATATTGGAACCGCTGGAGATTAGAGCCAGCATTCTTAGGCTTAGCAGGCAGGCACCTTAACTGTTAAGCCATATCACCAGCCCTAGTTACACTTTTTAAAAAATATTTTTTATTTATTTGCAAGGAGAGAGGTAGGGAGAGAGAGACTAAGTGTACCCAGGACTCGAGCCACTGCAAATAAACTCCAGATACATGCACCACTTTGTGCATCAGGCTTTACATGGGTACTGGGAAATTGAACCTGGGTCATTAGGCTTTACAGGCAAGTGCCTTGACCACTGAGCCATCTCTCCAGCCCAAATAGTCACCCTTTTGTGTAACTATGTACACAAAAGCAGCATACAACCACTGTATGTCAGCCAGGGACCATGTAGCAGCTATTGTGTCTGCTCTCAGGAAATCTGAATGAATTCTTTGTTTCTAATTGGTAATACATTCATCTCTGTTTGTTACTTCTTATTGGCATGAACTTGATGGACCTATGGTCACTCATGTGCAAATGTGCTTTGGCATTTCTGTTTGGCTGAATACAAATGTTGGGAAAGCTACTGCTAATGAGAATCACAGCTCTTGCTCCGTCCCTGTAACCATAGGATCACACACAACTCCTATGAATGAGCAGATGCCTGGAGCCTGAGAAAGACTCCATGGAGGGCTTGAGAGATGGGAGTTGTTAAGGCGCTTGCCTGCAAAGCCTAAGGACCCAATTGGATTCCCCAGGACCCATGTTACCAGATGCACAAGGTGCCACACGCGTCTGTACTTCGTCTGCAGCAGCTGGAGGCCTTGATGTGCCCATTCTCTCTCTCTCTCTCTCTCTCTCTCTCTCTCTCGTAAATAAAAGTAAAATGTTTTTTAAAAAGATCCAGTGGAAGAAAGGAACACCAGACCTGTGTCTCCTGATGAAGGTCACTGTGCAACACATCAGGCTTCCCCAAAACTGGCCATGTGACCTGCAGACTGAGGTGAAAAGTACAGATATGGCACACTGACTTGGCAATTAGCTGGTAGTTTCGCTTCATTTGTTTTAAATGCAAATGGCTAGCAAATGGCTACAAATAATAAATTGTGCAACCTACTCTGGAGTGACTAGTCAGGCCTTGGCTTTTTAACAAACGTCTGGGTATTTAGAAGAGTACACAAAGGTCCTCATGTCTCTTTCTTGGTGACAACTTTAATAACTTAGCCAAAGGTGATGTCTCTCAGATTTCTCCATTGTAAAGCTACTTAAAAAAATCGTTTATGAATAGATAATTAATAGGCATTATACTGTCAACACAAGCCTTTTCTCCTTCTAAAGGTGTTTTTATTTTTTTAAAATATTTTTAATCTCTCTGTGTGTGAGAGACTTCAGACATATAGACCACTTTGTGCATCTGGTTTTGTCTTAGTGCAGGGGAATCAAACACAGGCCATCAGGCTTTGGAAGCAATGGCCTTAACCACTGAACTATCTTCTCAGCCCCTGTTTGTATTTCTTTTTAATTATATTTATTTATTTATTTACAAGGAGAGAGAGAGAGAAGAGACACACCAGGGCCTCTACAAGCTGCAAATGAACTCTGGATGTATGTGCCACTCTATGCATCTGGCTTTCTGTAGGTACTGGGGAATCGAACCCAGTCATTAGGCTTTGCAAAGAAATGACCTTCACCATCGAGCCATCTCTACACCCGGCCACCCTGTTTGCATTTCTGTAGCAATTGTTTTCTGAGTATCTAACTCAAACAAAAACCTGGGGCTACCAAGAGGAAATCAAGTAGGTTGGCCTGCCACAAGCCCCTCCTTCTCTTTCAGCCAATGCGGAGAAAGAGCAATTCCTTAGGCGTCAACATGGGAGAATTGACATGAAGCTCCAATAACAAATGCAAGTACATCTGCCAGTGTCGAGTTGGAGGGTACTTGGCTTATAGAGTTTCCAGACTTCCTTAGCACCATGTCATTTCTTTAGTGACTGAGCCGCTTGTAAGGTTGACAACCTGAAACTTGCAAAATGCTGCCACAGCAGTGGTTTAGTTAACGAAGCCCCAGCAAGCATTCTAGCCCCACTAATCCCTCCCTCTGCTCACTTAATATTTAAGGAGATCTTTTTGCCAGACTTGGTGGGGAGGGGTGGAGCACTAATGAAAGAAAAAACAATCAGGAAAAAATGTGCTTTCCTTCCTACTAGCACACTGTGTTAACTCCCACAATGCACAGAGTTAAGACTTCCCTCACTGATTGATTTTCCTGGTTAGTAGCCCTCATACAAGATTGTATATAAATGTGAGAGGCACCCAGTTTGAGTCCAGGTCCATGCAATCAGGGAATGGATTTACAAAGGAGAGTAGGTTCCCATCTCATTTATTTTTATTAAGGTTCAGCAAATTTAGAGCGTGCTTTGCTAATTTACCACATGTATAAGAAATAAATAAGTTGTGAGTACAAGTTTGCACAGGAGAAAAGATTGGCCATGTTTTAGGCATGCTGGCTTTCACATATTGAAAGAGTAATGTAAAAAGCATTTTGAAATCCTATTGGTTTTTTTTTTAATGTGTGTGTGTGTGTGTGTGTGTGTGTGTGTGTAGTGTTTCCCACTGTTGGTGGATGAAACTCTGCCAAGTGGAGATTTAGCTCCCTGTCGTGAAATGAGACCTGGGCTTGTGGTTACTTGATAATAACTGTGATAATAATTTCATCCATTAATTTCTTTCCTGTTTCCCTGCACAAGTAACATTAGACCAAGATGATATGCTGTCAGATGGAATCATTTTCACTTCTACACATGTCTGTGTGTGTGTGTGTGTGTGTGTGTGTGTGTGTATGTTTCAATCACATTGTCTTTGGAAACTTTGGAAAATTTGTTATGCTTTGAATTTCCAAAGACTGTAATTGTGTCACATGGAGGGGAATAGAGAGGCTAGGTATGAGGTCACCTGGGACCTGGCATCATGAAAAGCTTGTAGAGTAAAACCACGGTTTGGGGACAATGCATTAAAACTATACTCAAGGACTGGAGAGATGGCTCAGTGGTTAAAATGCTTGCCTGCAAAGCCTGACAGCCTGGGTTCAGTTCCTCAGGACCCACATAAAGCCAGTTACACAAAGTGGCGCATGCATCTGGAGTTTGTACGCAGTCATAGGATGCCTTGGCATCTCTCTCTCATTCTACTTGCAAATAAATAAATAAAAATAAAATAAAAAACTATACTCAAAAATAGATAACTAGGGCTGGGGAGATGGTAAGTGGTTAAGACACTTGCCTGTAAAGCTTAATGACCCAGGTTCAATTCTCTAGTACCTATGCAAAGCCAGATGCACAAAGTGGCCCATGCATCTGGAGTTCCTTTGCAGCAGCTAAAGGCCCTGGATCGTCCTCCTCCTCTCTCTCTCTTTCTCTCTTTCTCTCTGATTCTCCCTCTCTCTGTGTCTCTCCCTCTTTCTTTGTCCCTGTATCTCTCTTTCTTTCTCTCTCTGCTTGCAAATAAATAAAATTTAAAAAATAAAAAGCTACAAGGCTGGACGTGTTGGCGCACACCTTTAATCCTAGCACTTGGGAGGCAGAGGTAGGAGGATCACTGTGAGTTTGAGGCCACCCTGAGACTACATAGCTGGAGACACTGGTATGCCCTTTCTATCTCTCTCTCTCTCTCAAATAAATAAATAAAAATAAAAATAAAAATATTTTTTAAAAAATGGAGTTGCAAATATTCTATGAATGTATTGTACTCCTGTGTATATATTGTAATTTAGCACTGAAAATATAATGATTTCAGGACCCCCCTCTATGTCAGGGGCATGTACTTTCCCCTCCTTTCTCTTTCTCCTTCCCCTTCTACTTTTCTTTTTCCTTTCTGTTCCTTTTCTTTCTCCCTCCCATCTTTCCTTTCTTTGAAATATTGGTAACATATCCTATGTTGTGCTGATTCTACTTTCCGTTTCAGTATTGACTACATGGTATTTATGACAGAGAAAAGTGTACAAATGAGCACAGCTGAGTATATTCCAGCACATTCGTGTAAAAGAAAAGCTAAACTAAGTCAAGTAACCCAACAACAATAACAAAAACCTCTAACTGCCTGTTGGTGAGAAACACAAGGGACACAAACTCCAAAGCTTCAATAAGAACATTTTTTCTAAGTAGGGGAAACCCTTCAACATATTGGCATAGGTAAGGACTTTCTGAATATAACCCCAATTGCTCAGCGAATAAAACCACTAATCAACCAATGGGACCTTATGAAATTACAAAGCTTTTGTACAGCAAAGGACACTGTGAATAGACCAAAAAGACAACCTACAGAATGGGAGAAAATCTTTGCCAGCTATACATCTGACAGAGGATTAATATCCAGAATATACAAAGAACTCAAAAAACAGAATAATAAGAATTCAAACAACCCAGTTAAAAAATGGGCTATGGAACTAAATAGAGAATTCACAGAAGATGAAATACAGATGGCATATAAACATCTGAAAAAGTGTTCCACATCCTTAGCCATCAGGGAAATGCAAATTAAAACCACTTTGAGATTCCATTTCACTCCTGTCAGAATGGCTACCATCAAGAAAACAAATGACAATAAGTGTTGGCGTGGATGCGGAAAAAGAGGAACACTTCTACACTGTTGGTGGGAATGTAACCTGGTCCAACCACTGTGGAAATCAGTGTGGAGGTTTTTGAGACAGCTAGAAATAGATTTACCATATGATCCAGCTATAGCACTCCTAGGCATATATCCAGAAGACTCTTCTCACTTCCTTAGAGATACTTGCAAAACCATGTTTATTGCCGCTCTATTCACAATAGCTAGGAAATGGAAGCAGCCTAGATGTCCCACCACAAATGAATGGATAATAAAGATGTGGTACATTTACAAAATGGAGTTCTACTCAGCAGTAAAAAAAATGAAATTATGAAATTTGCAGGAAATGGATGGATCTGGAAAGGATTATACTAAGTGAGGTAACTCAGGCTCAGAAAGCCAAACGTCACATGTTCTCTCTCATATGTGGATCCTAGCTACAAATAGACAGACTTGTGTGTGAACTGGAACCAAAAATTGGTACCAGAAACCAGTAAGCTGGTAAAAGGCTATAAGGGAGGGAGGAAAGGGAAGGACTGAAGTGTATGGTATTGCACATATGTAAGTGGAAGGACTGATTACAAGGAGGGGAATGGCCTAACCAAGGCCATGGGTAGAGAATGCATAAAAAGAAGGGCAGGGGAGGGTCAATCTAATTTCAAAAGATTGTGAATAAGACTTATGTAAAACTACTTTTTTTTTGAATAATGGTACATCTAGAAGCTGTAGACTGTTACTAGAAAATTTTCAGTACCTGGGATGGGATACCTTCCAGTGAGTTGTTGGCCAAGGAGGTCCCGGTAGCCTCCAAAACATTAAAGGCTTTTGCCAAAGCCCTTGGTTTCCCTTGAGAAACAGATAGTAAGACCCTATTGCTGAAGACATCTCTTGCCTGAGGGCAAGGTCACTGAGAAAGCAAGCTGGTGCTGAGCAGAAAACCTTCTCCCTGTAGACCAGCCAACTGAAAGCTGGAAAAAGCTGCACTGCATGCAGAGTATGGGAGACAGAAGTCATCAGCAGTGAAAACAGTGGACGCTGAATATTCAAATTTGGCCAGACAGGCCCAAAGACTGAACGGGTGCAATAGTGGCATGTCTACTCGTGGGGTAACCAACTGCTCTATAATTGGACTGAAGGCCCTCTCTACGGGAGGGAATACATACCTGGTACTGAAAAACCTAAGCAAAGTCTATGGTAGGTAAGGTCATGAGACTTAGGGGTATAAAGCATGCTCTTATCTAAATGTATATACTATTCCCACCAAGCTGCCCGGAAAATACTACACTTAATGCTCATATTCACATATTAATACTACTCTCACTTCTGGTTAGAGAAGCTTCTCTTTTCAGATGGTGATGACCACTGGGATGATCCAAAAGGCAACATAGTGCTGAGAAGAAGGGATGGAGAAGTGCCCAGCACTGAAACATCTCTGTCACACCCTCTTAGGCTCAGAGATCATTGCGGAAGAGGGGGCGGATAGAATGGAAGAGCCAAAGGAAGGGTACGACTCCTTACAATGCAACTGCCCAGACAGAAATTGGCCTTGATATCCATGACCTTGCTGTGCCTAGCAATACCTCCGCAAGACCCTCATAATAGAAGTAAAAGATGATGACATCAAATTAAAAGAGACTAATGGAGAGAGGGAGGGGATATGATGGAGAGTGGAGTTCTAAAGGGGAATGGGGGGAGGGGAGGGAAAACTATGCACCTTTTGTATGTAAGTATGTTTTGTTGTAAAATAAAAAAAAAAAAAAAAAAAAAGAACATTTTTTCTTAGGTGTGGAGCTGATGAGTTTTCAGACCGGAAGGGATGTTAGTTAACTGACAGAATGAATACAAAATCACCCACAACTTGGGACATTATCGTGAACTTTCATAACAGCATAATAGAGAAAACATTCCACAGCATGTACAGAGAAAGTGAGTTTGGGATAAAGGGTCAGAAGTCAGAATAACACTGTTCTTCTGAAAGCCCGCTAGCAGACCAGACAACAAAGTTGCTTCGCTAAAGCTCACGGCCACATTGAAAGGTGAACTGTTCTCTTGCAAACTCTATGTATTAGTTATTGCTAGGTAAATAGAAATCTAAAAACAGGAGGAAATGACGCAATTGTCACTCCCTGGAAAGCCAAATGTTGTATAAATATATATATAAAAAAACTACACAGTAGACCACATACTTACCAGTAAGAAAATGTAGCTAGCCCTAAGTGATTATTGTGTTCAGGTATTAAAGAGAGAAGAAATCATACATATTTTGAAGGTGGAAAAAGGGCAATTCTTTTTTAAATTCTGGGTTTTTGTTTTGATTTTATTTATTTATTTATTTATTGGAGAGAGAAAGAGGCAGAGAGAGAGAGAGAATGGGCATGCCAGGGCCCCTAGCCACTACAAACAAACTCCAGATGCATGTTCCACCTTGTGCATCTGAGAAATCAAACCTGGGTCCTTAGGCTTCACAGGCAAGTGCCTTAACTGCTAAGCCATCTCTCCAGCCCTTAAATTGTGTTTTTAATTAGCTTAAAAACATGGCCTAAGGCCGGGCTTGGGGTGTATGCCTTTAATCTCAGCACTCTGGAGGCAGAGGTAGGAGGATTGCAGTGAATTCAAGGCCACCCTGAGACGACATAGTGAATTCAAGATCAGCTTGGGCTAGAAAGAGTCCTTACCTTGAAAATAAATAAATAAATACATAAAGAAAGAAAGAAAGAAAGAAAGAAAGAAAGAAAGAAAGAAAGAAAGAAAGAAAGAAAGAAAGAAAAACATGACAAAAGGAATGGGCTGCATCATACATACTTTTGCTTTTTTTAAACTTTTTTAAAATGTTGTTTATTCAAGCAGAGAGAGAGTGAATGGGCACTCCACAGCCTTTAGCCACTGCAAATGAACTCCAGATGCATGTAACATTTTGTGTATCTGGCTTACATGGTACTGGGGAATGGAACTCCGGTCTTAGGCTTTGCAAGTGAGCATGTTCAACTGCGGGTCATCTCTCCAGTCCCCATACTCTGTTTTGTTGCTGTTGTTGTTTTTTGTTTTTTGTTTTGTTTTGTTTTGTTTTGTTGTTTTTGTTTTTGTTTTTTGAGGTAGGGTCTCACTCTAGCCCAGGCTGACCTGGAATTCACTCTGTGTTATCAGGGTGGCCTCAAACTCACAGTGATCCTCCTACCTCTGCCTCCCATGTGCTGCAATTAAAGGTGTGTGCCACCACGCCCACCATACTCTGGTTTTATTGATCCTCACTCCCCACTCCCCTTCCCTGTTCCTCTACCCCCAAATGTCCCTTTCCTCCCATATAATCTGTGTTCATGTCATAAGTATCTTTTACCCTCTGCATCCCCACTTAATATCTTGTTTTCCCTCTTGTTTCCACTTTCTAGTTTCATGAGCTATACTTCCCTCATATATACATATACATATACATATACAAAAATTAAAATTTGATCTCATATATGAATGAAAACACTGTATTTGTCTTTTTGAGTCTGGCTTATTTCATCAATACAATAATTCCCAGTGCCACATGTTTATCAAGATTGAATCTTTCTTTAAGGATGAACAAAATCCATTGTGTATAGGTACATTTTCTTTCTTTGTTATTAAAATGTTGTATTTATTTATTTGAGAGAGAGGGGCTGACATATACATATATATATATGGAGAGAGAGAATGAGTGTACCAGGCCCTCCAGCCACTGCAAATGAACTCCATATACATACGCCACCTTGTGTATTTGCCTTACCTGATCCTTCACAGGCAAGCACCTTAACCACTAAGCCATCTCTCCAGCCCCTATAGGTACATATTCTTTATCAACTGTTATTGAGCATCCAGGCTGGTTCCATTTCTTAGCTATTGTAATGGTGCAGCCATAAACATGGGTGTGTAAGTATCTTGGTTGTAGGACTTACAATCTTTTGGGTAGATGCCAGGAGTGGTAGGTATAGCTACATCATATGGTAGTTCTATATTTAGATTTTTGAGAAATTTCCATGCTGGCTACAGTAGTGTGCATTCTTGCTAACAGATAATAAGGGCTCCTCTTTCCCCATGTCCTCACCAGCATTTGTTGTCATTTGTTTTCTTCATGACAGCCATTGCTAAGACTATTGAACACTTCAAATATTTACTGGGCATTTGTGTTTCTTCCTTTGAGAAGTTTCTACTCAGTTCATTAGCCCATTTATTAACAAGAAAACTTGATACAAGGGTATTTAATTTTTTTCAATTCTTTAAATATTCAAGATATTAGCACCCTGTCTGAAGTCTAGTTGACAAAGATTTTCTTGCATTCTGGAGATTATCTCTTCATGCCGATAATTATTTCCTTTGCTGTGCCGCGCTTTATAATTACATGTAATCCTATTTCTCAAAGCTTGGGGTTATTTCCTGTGTTAATGGAGTTCCCTTGAGAAAGTTCTTGCCTATAGCCAGCTACTGAAGGGTTTCCCCAGATGTTTTTCTCTACTTGTCTCAGCTTTACAGGTCTAGTATTTTCTGTTTCAGGAAGTCAGTAGATAATATCTACTCAAAATCTAGGAATATCAGTATATTTACTTTATTTATAAAGGCAGAAGAAATAATTGTCATGGAAAATAGAATTCAAGGATGAGGAAGAGGATGGATCTAGTGGTACAAATCCATAACCTCATTATCCCAATACTCAGGAAGGCTGCAGCAGGAAGACTGCGAGTTGGAGGCCAGCTTGGTCTAGCTAATCAGATCCTGACTCAAGCAAACAAAGAACCAAACAAAAAGTGGTCTGAAAGGAGCAATAGAGGACAGCTGCTTTGATCTTAAAGGTTTGTGACATATTTGATTTTTTAAATTATGCATTTATGACTCTAACTAAAAACTCAAGTAAAATGCAAACTTACACAGCTGGATGTGGTGGTGTATACCTTTAATGACAGAACTAGGGAGGCAGAGGCAGGAGGATTGCTGTGAGTCCGAGGCTACCCTGAGACTACATAGTGAATTCCAGGTCAGCCTTGGCTAGAGCAAGACCCTACCTTGAAAAAAATGAAACCTTACTGAAAACATTTGTGAATATATTATAAAGATGCTAACAAAATTACACTGCCAGATATAGCCACTGTTAATACTCAGAAATGACCTCCTCAGCTTGTGACCTTGCTGTTTGGACACAATGAGAATACAAAGCATTTCACTTTCATAGGCTCCTTTTAACATTTGGCATTCCATTATACACATTGCCATACACTAAAGGAAATTTTGTGGTTGCCAGTTGTAGTAGCTTCATATTCCAGTTTTGTGGTGGCATGATTACTTAATGGTCAGTTCCTTGGTGGGTGCTTGCAGTGCCCCAGTCTCTCAGCCCAGCAAAGTTACTACAGAAGTCTTTACACATTTACACATTGCTGGGTTCATGCTGATCTCCATAGGGTAGATCTGAGATGTCAACAGGGGCTCAAGTGAA
Source organism: Orientallactaga sibirica (assembly GCA_036365145.1). Taxonomy (NCBI): domain Eukaryota; kingdom Metazoa; phylum Chordata; class Mammalia; order Rodentia; family Dipodidae; genus Orientallactaga; species Orientallactaga sibirica. The sequence continues at coordinate 3,580,397 of JAEOAD010001317.1, forward strand.
GATTTTATTAATGGTCAAAAATAGCATAAAGAAATCTAAGATTAATCCAAATCACCAATTAATTAAATGAATGAATTCACACATTAGTAATAAGAAGCAAAGAAAACATCGAGGGACTTAGCAAGATTATTCCCTTAGGGAGGTTTTAGAATCATTTAGAACAGTAACCTATGATATAAATGTACAGTTGTTGTTTTTTTTTGAGAGAGAGAGAGAGAGAGAATGGGCACACTAGCAGCCTCTCAGCTGCTGTGAACAAACTCCAGACCTGTGCACCCCTTGTGTGCATGTGCAACATTGCATGCTTGCATCACTTTTGCATCTGGCTAAACATGGGACCTGGAGATTCAAATGGGCCTTCTGAGGCTTTGCAGGCAGGCACCTTAACCACTAAGCCATCTCTCCAGCCCCAGAATTTCTTTTTGAGGTAGGGTCTCACTCTAGCCCAGGCTGACCCAGAATTCACTATGTAGTCTCAGGCTTAAGTTGGCCTCAAACTCATACCAATCTTCCTGAGTGCTGGGCTTAAAGGCATGTACCACTATGCCCAACAAACCTGTTGCTTTTTAAATTTAAATTTAATTTATTTTTATTTATTTATTTGAGATAGAGAAAGAGCCATTGCAAATTCTAGACATGTGTGTCACCTGTGCATCTGGCTTACCTGTATCCTGGGGAATCAAACCTGGGTCCTTTGGCTTTGCAGGCAAGTACCTTAACCATTAAGTCATCTCACCAGCTCTAAATGTACAGAATTTTAGAAGACAAAATTTTAGAAGACACTATTACTTACTGACTACAGAAGGATGATGAGCAGAAGAGAATTCTCTCTCTCCCTTTTTCTCTCTCTCTCTCTACAATATGTGTGTGTGTGTGTGTGTGTGTGTGTGTGTGTGTGTGTGTGTGTGTGTGAGGGCATATCCAGGAAGGATTTGATGGAGGGAGGAAGACCTTTCCATCCTTCCCCCCAGAGTGGGCATCTCTTCCAATGATGGACTATCCATAAAGAAAGTCCAAGAGTTCACACACAGGAATTTCTGCCTGCCTGTCCATGCTACTCGCTGGTGCATGCTTCTACCTTGTGGCTGTCATCTTCAGATACAAGAACCCAGCTTCGACTGACTTCCACTGTGGACTGAAAAGCATAAATCCTCCAGGCCTTCAGTGCCAGATTGGGACTACTGGACCATCCAGCCTCGGGGACTGAACAGTTACTGAGTTCTCAGCCTCTCTAACATATAGACAGCTATTGTTAGACTGTCCAGCCAATACTGTGTAAGGCAAATTAATAAATTCCTCTCATAATATATATCCACTCTATTGATTCCCTTCCTATAGAGAACCCACAGTATTACAGTCATCTTAGTGATTTATTTATCAGAAAGGTTCTATAAAGCAAGCATAATTGTTTGTTTTATCTATAAGGCAGATAAACATCTTAAGATAGCACACTTTGGAAAGTGCAGGTGCTAGTTTGAATGTATGTCCCCATACATTTAAAATTGAGTTTGGGGCTGGAGAGACGGCTTAGCACTTAATGCACTTGCCTGAAAAATCTAAGTATCCAGGTTTGATTCCCCAGTACCCACATAAACCAGATAAAATAAAATATTAAAAAATTGAGTTTGCAGCTTCTGCTCCTAGCAGGCAGACTCCTGCTACAGGGGCGTGTCGCTGGGGCAGAACTGAATTCCAGCCTAAGGTGTGCAGAGAAGTGTGAGCTCGGGGCTCCTGCTGCAGCTGCTTTTGGTGCTGGCTGTTTGGTAGTATCTCTGTCTGCTTGGATCTGTGAAAGGGAACTAACTTCTTCCACCATTATGGAACTTCCTCTGGATCTGTAAGCTGAAATAAATGCCGTGTCTGTTGGAAGTTCATCCCAGCAGCGTGATGCTTACTACCGCAGCAGGTCAAACCCTCTAAGTGCATTGTGGATTGGGGTCTGATTTGAAGGAAACATCCTTGCCTTTGTTCCCTAAAGACCTCCTCTGCTCGCATATCATAGACTTTGTTCCCTCTCTCTCTATCCTCCTTCTCTGTCCTCTTTTCTCCCTCTCTGCTGCCCTCTGTTCTTTCACTGTGCACAGAAAATAAACCTTTCTCCATCATGCTGTCTCTGAAGATACAACCCATGTGGTTCGCCCATTCCCTTCCTCACACCCTCCTCCATCTTTCCTCACATCTTTCTGGAATGACTACCATGTTCCCATGGCCATGCTAAGAGATGAGGACACTGCATGCTCAAGACAGAAAATCTTCCTTTGTTCATACAGCTTCCATTCTAGTGAGAAGCAATACAATTTGGAAACAAACAAATGAAAACAGTGCCATGAAGTAAATACTCTGGGGTGATTTGCTCACAAGTGATGTTGTGGGTGACTTTAGACAGTGTTCAGGGGAGGCATCCTGGGAAATGGTTCTTTGAATAGACTAAAGGATGAGGAAAGACCAGTCACCAGGGCCTTGAAAGGAGGGGGCAGGTGAGTGCAATATGGACAGACAAGGACCACAATGCCAGAAGGAGCTTATGGGTTCAAATGACTCCAGAAAACCAAGTAGTAATGATGGCTGTCTACATCCCAGATGGAAATGAATCATATGTTGCCCTGTTAATTATTGGTAATGGTTATTTTACTTGTAATTTTTAATATCAAGAGAAGGCAAGAACATTAAGAACCAAAGGGTTTCCCTATGGCACACTTCTGGAATTACACTTACATGGTACCATGTGTGAATGAAGCTTCTCACATGTGGTGGGATGGCTGAGCTCTGATATGCATTTAATGTAGATCATCTCATATTATCCTTATGCAACCCAGGGTGGCACCATTACCAGTGTCCTCATTTTAAAGAGAAACCAAAGGTTGGGGAGATGGCTTGGTGGTTAAAGGTGTTTGCTTAGAAAGCCTAAAACCTTCCAGCCCAGGTTCAATTCCTCAGGACCCATGTAAGCCAGACACATAAGGTGGCACATACATCTGGAATTCATTTGCAATGACTGGAGGCACTGGCCTGCCCATTCTTTCTCTCTCTACCCCTACTTCCTCTACAAATAAATAAATAAATAAATTTTAAGAAAACAAAGAGAAATTGAGACTTTCTAAGCTTAAATAACATGCCCAATGACTATGCAGCAGGCAAAAGTAGAACCACATTTCTTTCTTTTTTTATTTTTAAGTTTATTTTGTTTTATTTTTTTCAAAGAGAGAGAATGGGCACACCAGGACCTCTTGCTGTCTCAAACAAACTCCAGACACATGCGTCACTTTGAGCATCTAGCTTTATTGGTTACTGGGGAATTAAATCCAGGCATTCAAGCTTTGAAAGCAAGCACCTTAGTGGCTGAGCCTGTTCGGGTTAGTATTTCCCTTCCTAGGTCCTGTGCAGAAGTCTTAGGACCTAGTAATACCCATTTGGTGGTGATAGCTTGGTGTAGGTTTAAAATATCTAGGGTCAATAAGCAGCAGAAAACAGTTACAACACAATCAAACCTGATCATCATTAGGTCTCTAGTTTACAGATCTTCAGTTTAAGTGGGTCTTGCAGATACGAGACTGCTTTCCACACTTCTGGTCTCTCCTCTGGGATGTTGTTGTCAGAGTCTGTGGGTGGATCAGCGGGTTTCACGTGGGGGTGATGTATCCAGGCTGGCACACTGTCCACCTTGATTGCAGTTGGAGTGATCAGGATCATGGTGTGAGGTCCTTTCCAGCTGGGTTCGAGGGTCTCTTCAGTGTCTCTTGATGAAGAACAGGTCTCCTGGCTCAAATCTATGAGGTGTGGGTTGCGGAGTCTTGTCATGGATGGCCTGAAATTGTGGCCAGAGGCACTCTTGCACCTGAAACAAAGCTTGTAAGGAGGAGAAAAACCTCTCATCATCAATTCAGTTAACAATTCTGCTTTTATATTGGGCAACAGAGGGTGAGGTCTTGCATACATAATCTCAAAGGGAGTCAAACCCATAGTATAAGGAGAATTTCACACACAAAAAAGGGCAAAAGGAAGGAGAGACACCCAGTCACCGGCAATTTCGAGAGCTAATTTAGTCAAAGTCTCCTTCAAGGACTGATTCATCCTCTCTACTTGCCCTGAACTCTGGGGATGATATATACAATGAAGTTTCCAATTGGTCCCCACAATTTTGACGGCAGCATGCATTACCTTTGAGATGAAAGCCGGTCCGTTATCTGACCCCAAAAGAACAGGTAAGGCATACCTTGGAATGATATCATTTAGTAACTTCTTAGCCACGGTAGTGGCAGTCTCATTTTTGGTTGGAAAAGCCTCAGTCCATCCTGAAAAAGTGCCTATAAACACCAGTAAATACTTATATCCATATAAACCAGGTTTTACCTCTGAGAAGTCAACCTCCCAATTTACTCCGGGTTGAGTTCCTCTTTCTCTAGTTCCCATCCAGGAAGTTCCACTCTTTGTATTTACCAGGCGACAGGCGTGGCATCAGGCTATGGCTTCCACAGTCTTTTGTCTTAAATCAAAAATCTTAAGATGTGCCCATCTGAGTAAGTCTTCAATCTTCTGTTGACCTAACTGGGTGCTTCGGTGTATTTGTCCAATGAGTTGGTCAGCAAAGTCAGAAGGAAGGATGAGCCTTCCATCTGGAATTTTATTCTACCCTTGTTCCTTATAGGTTGTTGAATGGGTCCTAATTTTCTGTAATTCCGAGTCAGTATAGTTTGGTGTCTCTGGCAAAGTTGGTTCCACCATTGGGGGCAGTCTTGTCATTAAGGTGGTAGCGACCTGGAGGGCTGACTACATGGAAACAAATAAGTGTTAAGTCACGTGTATCAATATCAAACAACAAAGAAGAGACAAAGAAAGATACTATATAATGATGATATAATGTTCAACCCAACAAGAATGTGAAATAATTAAAAATATTTAGAATTTAACAAGAGACATCAAAATATGTGAAGCAAAAATGATAGAATTCAAGGGAAAATCAATTTCTATAGTGATGGATTTGAACACCTCACTTTTAACCATGAACAGAATCACCAGGAAAAAGGTGAGCAAGAACATAGCAGGCTTGAATATAGCAATTTTTAAGAATAATGGTAAAAATACAAAGAATGCAGAAGTCCGTAAACAATATATATAGCAGGGATCTCACTTGTGTACCCTTTGGGAACTCAGCTGAAATACCAGGACCAGTTACCACATACAAGGGTGGCCAATAAAAATAAGGACGATAAGCAAAAAGAAATGTACTTTTTAATTATCAAAGAAATTCTTTTTTAAAATATTGTTTTTTATTTGTTTACAAGCAGAGAAAAATAGAAAGAAGAGAAACAGACAAAATGGATGCCCCAGGACCTCTAGCCACTGTAAACAAACTCTAGATGCACGTGACACTTTGTGCATCTGGCTTGATATGGGCACTGGGGAATTGAACTTGGGTCATTATGCTTCGTAGGCAAGTACCTTAAACACTAAGCCATCTCTCTTGCCCCAAGGAATGCGTAGTTTTATAATAAATATTTTGCTGTGTCTTACCACCATGATCTGTGCCTGTTGAAGCTCGTGGCCTGCGTGGTGCCCTGTCCTTCGTTGTTAACCAGTACATTTGAGGAAACATCACTGTGCCATTGAAAGCTCAGACATTGTTGCCTTTGGAGAATGCGAAGTCCATGTCTATCTTTTTAAAATTTTTATTTGTTTAGTTAGTTATTGAGAGAGAGCGAGAGAAAGAGACTGTACCAGGGCCTCCAGCCTCTGCAAACTCCAGACGCATGCGCTGCCACATGCATCTGACTTTACGTGGGTTCTGGGGAATGGAACCTGGGCCCCTGGGCTTCTCAGACAAGTGCCTTAACCACTAAGCCATCTCCCCAGCCCCATGTCTATCTTTTGGTATGGGACAGGGTAAGAGTGGAGCACTCACCAGCATGCTCCTATGGTGGAGATGAGAGTCAAGGCTAGAGTCGGACAGTCTGACCTCTTAGAAACAGGTACCTTTTGCTTTCCCACTCAGGAAATGCAGACATGTCAGCTGTGTTCACCTGTGTGAAGGGATCTTACACAGAGGCACATGTCTCTGAACATGCATGTGGTGTTTTTATAGCAAAAAAATAATGTGGGTTTGTGGGGCCTTTGAAAATAGGATTTTACTAGAGCAGAGAGGCCTTGGAAAAACATCCCAACCCAGAAAGCTTGTGTTTTCTTTCAAAGAAATACTCTAGGAGTTTAATTTAAATAAGCAGGAAAGGCAAAGAGGCAAAGAGGGAAGCCATTCATATGAGCACCACACAACATCAGAAAGTGGCAAACAATGCCATGTATGCAAATCTAGTGGAGAGACAACTCAGCCAGCATTCGGGTGGCCCTGTTGGTGTCTCTCAATTGCCAACCTGTTACAAGGAAGGCCTCCTCACTGAGCACCTTGTCACCGAAAGGGTGGCCTGTCCCCTGCATACATCAGCCACTTGCTGATGAAGGGCCACTGTTAAACTGGAATGTGCTTGGTAGGAGGGGTTTAAAAAAGCAAAAGTGGGCTGGAGAGATGGCTCAGCAGTTAAGGTGCTTGCCTGCAAAGTCTAATGGCATGGGTTTGATTCCCCAGTACCCACATAAGCCAGATGCACAAGGTAGAACAAGTCTCTGGAGTTTGTTTGTAGTGGCTGGAGACCCTAGCATGCCCATTCTCCCCCACCCCCACCCCTCTGTCTGTCTTCTCTTTCTATCCTTGCAAATAAGTAAATAAAATATTTCTTTAAAGCAAAAGTATTAGAAAAATACTCTAAAATATGAATTGTTGGAGAAGATGGAAATAACTTAGAATGATCTGAAGGGAGACATTAAGGCAGAGAGGAAATGTTAATACAGGCTGAAACACTTCTGTCTGGGAAGAAAAGGAAAAAAGCAACCCCCTAGTGGGTAATTCAAAAGCAATCATACATACAATAAATGTTGAATAGAGAGCTGGAAAGATGGCTTAGCACTTAAGGCACTTGCCTGTGAAGCCTAAGGACTCAGGTTTGATTCTGCAGTACCCATGTAAGCCATATGCACAAAGTGTTACATGTGTCTGGAGTTCATTTGCAGTGGCTAGAGGCCCTAGTGTACCCATTCTCTCTCTCTCTCCCTGACTCTTCTCTCTCTCAAATAAAATATTTAAAAAAAAAAGTTGAATAGGGCTGGAGAGATGGCTTAGTGGTCAAGGTGCTTGTCTGCAAAGCTAAAGGGCCCCAGATCAATTCCCCAAGACCCACATAAAGCCAGATACACAAAGCGGCCCATGCATCTAGAGTTTGTTTGCAGTGTCTAGAGGGCCATTCTCTTTCTCTCTGTCTGTTTCTCTCTCAAATAAATAAGCAACTAAAAAATGTTTAAACTATTTTAAGTTATTTATTTATTTATTTTTAGAGAGAGAGAAACACAGAGAGAATTGGTACACCTGGGCCTTAGCCACTGCAAGTGAACTCCAGACACTTGTGGAACCTAGTGGGCATGTGTGACCTTGCACTTGCCTCATCTTTTGTGCATCTGGCTAATGTGGGATCTGGAGAAAGATCAAACATGGGTCCTTAGGTTTTGCAGGCAAGCACTTTAAGCCATCTCTCCAGCCCTAAAAAATATTTTTTTTAGAAAATTGAATAGACATCCATTGAATTAAGCAAGCAGAGTACTAAAAATAATTTATTAACATATGGCTTCTTGATTATGTCAAATGTTTGTTCATTATCCAGTGAGATAATTTACCGCACAATGGTAGGAGGCAAATAGTGTTTTAAATGCCCATTGGACAGAGCAGGCCACAGAAGAGTTTAGTGTGATTTACTCAGGCTACCTAGCTGGATGTAGGACAGCTGAGTTTTGAAATGAGAGCCTTGTGGTCCCACTTTTCTCATGCTTCATGTAAGGAATATCAAGGGTTATGGAGGACTAGCCAGGAGCTCTAGGACACAGCACAAACTCTGATGATCAATGCCCATTTGCAGATGGAGTGTGATAGTTGCAGAAAAATAGTCCCGAGGGGTGAGTAAAACAAAGGCACCCAAGACATAACATGAGAAATATTCTCAAAAGAGATCATAGAGAGGACTGGAGAGATGGCTTAGCAGTTAAGGTGCAAAGCTTAAGGACCCTGGTTCGATTCTCCAGGTCCCACGTAAGCCAGATGAACATGGTGGCACATGCGTCTGGAGTTCGTATGCAGGGGCTAAAGGCCCTGATACACTCATTCTCTCTATCTCCCTTGCTTTTTCTCAAATAAATAAATAAATAAATAAATCTTATTTTAAAAAGTGTGTGTCACCAAGCTGGGTGTGGTGGTGCATGGAAAAAAAAAATCATAGAGGAAAACAAATTCTTGTTCTTTAATTGAAAAGTCACTTTCTGGGCTGGCAAGATAGCTTAGTGGTTAAAGCGTTTGTCTGTGAGACTAAGGACCCAGATTCTATTCCTCAGTATACACATAAGCCAGGTGCACAAAGGTGGTGCATGTGTCTGGAGTTCATTTGCAGGGGCTGGAGGGCCTGGCTTGCCCACTTTCTCTCTACCTTCCTCTTTCTCTGTCTATCTCTGTCTCTCTCTCTCTCCCCTTCTTTCTTAAATAAATAAATGAAATACTTTTAAAAAGAAAGAAAAGTCACTTTCCTGGCCACCATGCCAGTGAATGAGAGCATATGACTGCAGCACAATCACTTGGGGGACTTGTTCAAAGTTAGACATTTGGGATGGAGAGATGGCTCAGCAGTTAGGTACTTTCTGCAAAGCCTAACAACCCGGGTTTGATGCCCCAGTATCCACGTAGAGCCAGATACCCAAAGTGGTACAGACATCTGGGGTTCATTTGCAGTGGCTGGAGGCCCTGGTACACACATTCTCTCTGGTCTCTATCTTTCTTGGCTTGCAAGTAAATAAATGAAAATATCTTTTGAAAAAATAGTTAAACACCTTGGCCCTCCTTCAGACCATTGGGCACAAGGCAACATGGGCTCAGAGACACAACGAAGGTAGAGGTCTGCTCCAGGATGGAAGAAGGGACTCTGCTGGCTTATAACAAAGGCTACAATCACCAGGCACATCACAGGAACATGGACAGGGGGCTTAGCTCTCTGGCAAGTGAGGGACTATATTTACCTGGTCTCGATGCACCATGCATGACCCAGGGTTCAGTTAGCGGAAGAGGATAGAGGAAGAGGATGTTAGCCCTTCATGCCTACCCTAACAAGTGAGCAAATAAAGACATGGCACGAGCTGTCCCCATGGGCCTGAGCTGTCACCTCAGTGAAGCTGCAGTGGGTTGGGCCATGCTTGTACAGCTAGAGCAGGAAGAGAGAAGGTGTGACGTGCCTGTGGCCAACAGCCAAGCGCGAGGAAAGTCGGAACGGACCATCAGTGTAAGAAACACCTGTGAGAGAGATGCCTGGAGGTTAGGCATTTTTATGGAACCTCTGTGTGCTGGTGCATCTGCTGTTGGGCTGTTCCTGTGCAGAGAGAGCTTCTGGGGTCATGTTGTAGGTTGGTAACTTATGAAGGTGGAGCCTGTCTGCCTGCCTGCCTCCCTCTGTACCTCTCTGTCTCCCTGTCTTTCTGCCTTTCTGTCTCTGTCTGCCTCCCTGTCTCTCCGCTTCTCTCTCTCTCGCCCCCATTCCTGTCTCTGCCTCCCTATATTTCTCTGCCTCCCTGTCTCTATATCTTCCTATCTTTCTCTATCTTCCTGACTCTCTGTGCCTCTGTGCCCCCCCGCCCCCCAGCCTCTCACCCTCTCTACTCTTTTACTTCCTGGCAACATGGCACAAAGCAGACTGCAGATGACCTAAGTGATGACTCTCCGCAGAACCTAATAGAACATTTCCTTCTTCACATCTCTGTGGAGAGGGATTTTATCCCAGAATCTCACAAATCTCTCTTCCTATGGACCCACTGCCTGAATCCCTGTGGGTACTTCTGAAGACATCCCTGTGGTGCATTTACTGTTATAACTATCATCAACAGACGTGAAACAGAGATGATATTTCTAAAAATAAAACAGCTCCAGGCCTGCGCCACCTGTATCAGAACCAACTACATGGGCAGGGGACACCATTAATCAAACTCCTTTGCTGCGGAGAGATTTGTTTCCAAAACAGGTGCTTTTCGGAACCTCCTGACACACATCGTGATGGAGAAGCTGTCTATGATGGGCACATTATCTTGAGTTCTCATGCAAGCAACAGAAGGAATGCAATGTGTAGAGATGAGTCCAGGGAGGGTTTTAGCTCAGCTGCAGAACAGCCTGTGTGGCAATGGGAAACAGACACGGAGAGGTTTGATAGACAGCAGATGCCCAGGAGGAGATGGAGGAGCAGAAAAGGAAGAAGAGGAGGAGGAGGCTGGTCCAAGAGTGTAGAGGAAATACTTAGACACTGAAAGTGATTATTTTTTTCTCTTTCAGACAGGGTCTCACTATATACTCAACTGGCCTGGAACTTGTATGGACCAGGCTGGCCCTGAGCTTACAGTCCTCCTGCCTTAGCCTCCTGAGTGCTGGAATTACAAGTATATTCCATGCCTGGCCAATTTATTAGCTTTTAAAAAATATATTTTAGGGGCTGGAGAAATAGCTTAGTGGTTAAAGTGTTTGCCTGTGAAGCCAAAGGATCCCAGTTTTATTCTCCAGGACCCACGTAAGCCAGATGCACAAGGGCCACATGCATCTGGAGTTTGTTTGCAGTGGCCAGAGGCCCTGGCATGCCCATTCTCTCTCTGTCTGCCTGTCTTCTCTCTCTCTTTCTGCTTGCAAATAAATAAATAAAAATTAAAAAATATATACTTTATTTATTTGTGAAAGATATAGGCAGAGAGAAAGAGACAGAGAGTGAGTATGGGCATGCTGGGGCCTCCTACCACTGCAAACGAACTCCAGATACATGTGCCACTCTGTGCATCTGGCTCTACGTGGGCAATGGAGAATTGAACCCAGGTGTTGGGCTTTGCAATCAGCCACTTTTAACCACTGAGCAATTTCTCCAGCCCAATTAGTTAACTTTTGAATGAAAGCATACTGACCATGGAAGACCACTGTAGAACCATCGTCATGCAATCTCCTGCTGCCCGTGTCCCAGGAGGACTTCTCTGGGCTGCGAAGTGCACACCATGATCTCTCATCTTGTTTCTACCTAGGCATTCCTCAGATCAAAGAAACAGGCTACACGTGACTGCTCAATGCCTCAGATTTAAGGCTTCGCAAAGCCAGTGTGTTCACAGAGCTCCGGCTTCCAAGGGCACTGTGCGATGGTTTCCATTAAGTCCTGTATCTTGCCCTGTGGGGATGGAGCTAAACATACATGAATTATTGAATGTAAGGGCTCTGCTGATGACTGATAAAATCAAATTAACTGCTCTGGGCTAAGAATGAATTTGAAACAGAATTTCCTCCTTTGAAGAAAGAAGTGACAAGTCTATTTGATAGGTTTGCCTGGTGAGTTTTGGGTAGAAAGTTTAACAGAATCCTTCTTAGGCAACGTGAATGAAACTGGCTTAGGCTAGGAACTAGGGGTTTTATTTTTTCAATTTCCTTTAAAACATTTATTTTTATCACATTATTAAAGCCATACCCATCCATACAAATTTTATTTTAAAAAGCAAGAAAAATCCAGGCATGGTGGCACACGCCTTTAATCCCAGCACTTGGGAGGCAGAGCTAGGAGGATCTCCAAGAGTTCGAGGCCAACCTGAGAATACAGAGTGAATTCTAGGATAGCCTGAGCTAGAGTGAGACCCCACCTCGAAAAACAAAACAAAACAAATCAAAAGCAAGAAAAATAACTTCATAATTCTAACAGCCCAGTAAAACCTGATATTTAGAGCAATTCCTTTAGTCTTTTTGGGGAGGGTGGTGAACATGTATATTTTTACAAAAATGTAAGTCTTATATGTATATATGTATGGATGTATGTATTATGTATTTGCAGGTATATTCATACAGATATGCAGATATATGCACAATGACTTTCCTTACCTTGATGTCTTCGTGGCTACATAACATCATTTTTGATCTCCATCTTTTGATTATTTCTTTAGGCTAATTACTCTACCAAAGGGTGTAAATGGTTAAGCATTAAAAACTTTGAATAGAATTCAGTTAATCCATGACAATAATTTCCAACATATTTGCTAATTTGCTAAATGAAAATACCATGTCAGTGTTCTTCGAGTTAACTAATGAGATTAATTGCCTTTTAGGGCTGTACATAAATTACTTTCTGTTTTCTATGTCAAAGGAATGCATGAAGAGCCACTCCATGCTACTCCTCTCTGGATAGAGGTTTCCCCAATGCACTAAGTAGTCATAAGTGCTACAACCAAGACTGTATGTTTTGAAATAAAAATATATCACTTGGAACTTGAATAATTTTCTGGTCACACACAATCTGGTACTAGAGTGTGATTTCACGTTTTCAGTGAACAGGTTGAAGGAATTCAAATATATAATAGCTTTTATTGCATATGTTTGATTTTACTTGTCTCTCGCAGAGAACATTTTCAAAGATCCAAATTGTAATCTGTGCTATTACCTTTTAAAATCCCCAGGGCTGAAGAGATGGCTTAACAGTTAAGGTGCTTGCCTGTGAAGCTTAAAGCCCCAGGGTCAATTTCCCATTACTCCCATAAGCCAGATGCTCATGGTGATGCATATGTCTGGAGTTCATTTGCAGTGGTTTGAGGCCTTGGTGTACCCATTCTCTCTCGCGCTCCAAAAAATAATAAAATAAAATAAAATAAACTATTAAAGTCCCTTGTTTTTCTTTCTGTTTTATGTTGTTGTTGTTGTTGTCTTAGTTTCAAGACCAGGTCTTGGCATGTAACCCAAATCTGGCCCTTTTCTCATGACCCTTCTGCCTCTGTCTTCTGAGTGCCCAGATTACAGGCATTGTGCTTCAGTGCCTGGCCCCATGATCCTTTGATTCTATTTTACAGCTTTTCAAGGCTGTTTTCTCCCTCTATTCCTCAACATCCACTGTTCTATATAACACCTCATCCTCACCTTGTACATCACACCTGTGTATCACATCCTCCCAAGCCTCCTATCTTAATTCCCTCTACCCATATGAAAAATTTGGAATCACAAAATTCTACAAATCAAGTAAGCAAAGAATGATTTCTGACAAGATCGGGTACATTCAGGGTGGTATGGCCATAGACAAGAATGACTCTGGGACTGGAGTGATGGCTTAGTGGTTAAGGCACTTGCCTGCAAAGCCTAAGGACCCAGGTTGGACTGCCCAGTAATCCAGATGCACAATGTGGTACATGTGTCTGAATTTCATTTGCAATGGCTGTAGACTCTGGCATACCCATTATCTCTCTCTTTCTTCTCCATCTCTCTCTCTCTCTCTCTCTCTCTTGGTCTGCCTCTCTCTCCCTCTCAAATAAATTAATTAAATATTTTCAAAACAAGAATGACTTCTGTTTAAGAAGATGGTAAGACAGACAGACAGACAGACATGATGACAGACACTCTTCATGCCGGCTTCTCGAGGGCTGCCAGCTGTCAGTGTGTACATCAGGCATAGCACCACTGTTTGCACAGTGCTCCCGGCTCAATTGTTGATATTAAAGTAAATCATTTAAAAGGCACCAGGAAGTGCCTACAAGAATAAAGATGTCAATCCATGTTCTTACAAAACAAAGGCAGATGGCTTAGCAGTTAAGGTGTTTGCAAGCGAAGCCAAAGGACCCAGGTTTGATTCCTCAGTACCCATGTAAAGCCAAATGCACAAGGTGGCGCCTGCGTCTGGAGTTCATTTGCAGTGGCTAGAGGCCCTGATGCACCCATTCTCTCTCTTTCTTCTCTCTCTCTCTCTCTCTCTCTCTCTCTCTGTGTGTGTTTGCAAATAAATAGACAAAAATATATTTTTTAATTATTTTATTTATTTTTGGAGAGAGACACAGACAGAGACAGACAGAGAGGGAGAGGGAGACAGATAGAGAATGGGCATGCCAACAGCCTCTCAGCTGCTGTAAACAAAATCCAGATGCGTGTGCCCCCTTGTGGGCAAGTGCGGCATTGCATCCTTGCGTCACTTTGCATCTGGCAAAACGTGGGACCTGGAGATTGAAACCGGGTTCTTAGGCTTAGCAGGCAGGCGCCTTAACAGCTAAGCCATCTCTCCAGCCCGACAAAAATATTTTTAAAAAGAGGTGAGACCTTATCTCAAGGAGCAAGTAGTTTGGAAATATTTTTAGAAAACAATGGCTGTTAAAGTAGTTCAGGGTGATTGTCATACAAGTCACACATCTTCATTCTTCAAACAAAACACACTCATCCCAGATGGAAAGAAAGAACAAAGGGACCTCTGGTATCAAGCTTTTCAATGGAGTCTGGCCCAGAGAATGTGACTTAAAATTTCAGATTCTCCAAAGGTGGCTGTAGTGTAAAGTGTTATTGCAAGTCTAAGTGGGAGAAGCGCTCATCTCATCCTTGCTTACCAAGTGTCTGCTCTGAGCCCAGCATGCGTATTCACAGGGGACTTCTTTCTGAAGCACATAGCACTGACATCTCTTACTTTCCAGAATGTTCCAGGGGTATATTTTGTGAACTAGCCACAAATTTTTGGTGTTAATTGTCTTTTGTTTTCCCTTGGCCTCATCCTTTTTACTGAAGTCGAAGTCTTTTCTGTATGTTTCTTTGTAGGATGCCATAAATTCCTACAACAAAGCTGAATATAAACAACAAAAGAATGTTCCTGTTTGTGATGTGCCAGGACTTCTTGCCTTGTGCTTGATTAGCTACTTGAGGACAGGGGTTGTGTCTCGTTCATCAGAACACCGTATTTATCTCTGCATCTGTCAGAGCATTCCACATGGGATGTGGTATAGTCTCAATAAATATTTGTAGCTAGAATTTGCCCCCCTGCAAATAGTTTCTGTGGGTACCACTCTTGACTAAACAATCCTTCTGCAGTCACTCAGGGAAGAGGAGATGAAATATCCTGAGAGATACTGGGAAATATGCTGGATGGCGAGTAGATAAGATGTACCAAAACCAAGGGAGAGAGAGAAAAAAAGAGCTCATGATAATTGCTGAAGACCAAGAAAAATTATCTCATTCCTGCAGACACACATAGACTTGAGACGTTTGCTGAAGTTCCAAATCCAAACAAAATCAGGGCTGTTGTAGAAGTAAACGGAATGATTATGTATTGCCCAGTTTCCATTTGGAATTCCATTCCATTAGGAACGAAAAGGGTTAGTTTTTATTTATTAATAATCCTTCCCTGATTGGACTCCGTGGGAAGTGTTCCTGCCTAAGGAGGCAGTGCTGAGTGAAAAACACAGTCAACAAAACAATCTCAAGGCTTGATCAATACTGTACCCCTCCAGTCACACTCTGCATCGAGTCTCAAATGTGTCCCATAGGCTCATTTTATTTTAATTTTTAAATTTATTTTATTTTATTAGAGAGAGAAAGATGCAGAGAGAGAGAGAAAGGAAGAGAGAATGGGTGTGCCAGGGCCTCCAGCCACTGCAAACAAACTCTAGACACATATACCACCATGTGCCCCTGGCTTATGTCGGTACTAGGGATTCGACCCTGGGTCCTTAGGCTTCACAGGAAAGCACCTTAACTGTTAAGCCATCTCTCCATCCCTTTTTAAATTTTCCTAAAAGTTTTATTATTAAGTAGGTACTTTTTATGGCTACATCATATGTTGGTACCATCATTCCCCTCCTCCCTGCCCCATTCTACTTGGTCTGTAGTTGGTTTTAGAAGCCTCAGGAGGTTGGGTTTAACTGGAGGAAGTAAGTCTCTAAGGACCGGTCCTTGCAGGACTTGTCTCTGTCCCTGTCCTGTGTTGCACTCTGCCACTTGTCAATCAAGTGATGAAAAACTAGCAGTCTCCCCCACATGTCCCCAGTGACTGTGCCCTCTGAAACCATGAGCCAAGTGAGTCAGTTACCCCTCGCATTGTTTCTGCTAGGACACTCGGGCATAGCAATGAGAAAAGTACTGTTATACCTGCTTCTTTGTGCACAGGCTGTAATAGGCAAGATAGAAATG
This sequence comes from Orientallactaga sibirica, assembly GCA_036365145.1. NCBI lineage: Eukaryota > Metazoa > Chordata > Mammalia > Rodentia > Dipodidae > Orientallactaga > Orientallactaga sibirica. Next base: position 3,596,403 of record JAEOAD010001317.1, read on the forward strand.
TGAGGAAGCTAGTAGAAAGTCAGAGAGGCAAAACTGAACAGAGTGGGAGAGATGGCTCAGCAGTTAAGGCACTTGCCTACAAAGCCTGATGACCAGAGTTTGATTCCCCCTAACTGATGTGAAGTCAGATGCACAAAGTTGTACATGCATCTGGAGTTTGTTTGTAGCTGCTGGAGGCCCTAACGTACCCAATTCTCTCTCTCTCTCTCTCTCTGTGCAAATAAATGAATGAATAAATAAACAATATTTTCAAAAATGAACAAACATGCAGAAAAAGCAGACCTTTGGCCTCATAACTTAGGCATTGGAGTATTGGTGAGTGTGCCAGTAAGGCAGAAATGGAAGGAGGGGCATTATTTTAGGAAGTAGAGCCCATGACTACCAAGGCAAGATGGTGGAAAGTCTGTGCAGTACTCATCCAGCAGGTTGTATAACTAGACGCTCATAGAGATATAAAAATATCACAGTTGGGGCTGGGGAGAGCACTCATCAGTAAAGTGCTTGTCATGAAACATGAGGACTTGAGTTTGGATCCCCAACACCCATGTAAATGCTAGGTATAGGGCTGGGGTGATAGCAATTAAAGGTACTTGTTTCCAGAACCTCCTAGCCCAGGTGCAATTCCCAGTACCCATGTGAAGCCAGATGCACAATATGGTGCACACATCTGGAGTTTGTTTGAAGTACAAGAAGCACTGGTACACCCATATTAATTCTCTCTCTCTCCCTCTAATAAATAAATAAAAATGTATTTTTTTAATGCCAGGAATAGCAACACATGCCTGTTTTTTCAGCCCTGAGTAGGTGGAGATAAGAGGTTCCAGGGGGCTGGAGGGATGGCTTAGCAGTTAAGGTGTTTGCCTGCAAAGCCAAAGAACCCAAGTTCGATTCCCCAGGACCCACGTTAGCCAGATGCACAAGGGGAAGCATGCATCTGGAGTTCATTTGCAATGGCTGGAGGCCCTGGCTTGCGCCCTCTTCTCTTCTCTCTCTCTCTCCCTCTCTCTCTCTTTTCCTCTCTGTCAAATAAATAAATAAAAATAAAATATTTAAAAAAATTTAAAAAGAGATTCTGGGGGCTTGCTAGCAAACTAGTCTAGTTGAACAAGAATACTCTGGGTTCCATAAGCGTCCATGTCAAAATATAGGATTGGGGCTAGCGAGATGGCTTAGCTTGCTGCACAGGTCTGATGACCAGAGTTCAGATACCCAGAACCCACATAGTCAGACATAGTGGTACATGCGTCTTTAATCCTAAATGTCTATGGCAATGGGAGGCAAAGACAGGAGAATCTCAAAGCTTGTGCAGCCAGCTAGCCTGGCATTTATAGCAGAAGACAAGAGAGACCTTGTCTTCAATAAGGTGGAAGGTGAGGACCAACACCCTAAAGTTGTCCTCTGACTTCCACACGTACATGGTGACACAGGCATAACACACATGCACAGTCTCATGTGTGTGTGACTAAGCCTCAAACTTAATCCTGAGCTAGACCCTTTGGCAGGTGGAGCCTTGCTAGAGGGGTGTCACTGGGGGTGGCCCTTGGGATTTTAGAGTCTAGCACCTGCACCCAGCTTCTCTGAGCTATCTTATTCTTGATCCTTCCTCCCTATTTCATGCCAAAGTGTGCTGCCCAGCCTGGCTACTCATGCCAAGCTTTCTCTGCCATCATGAAACTTCCCCTTAAGGCTGTAATCCAAAGTAAACCCTTCCCTTGCATAAGCTGCTTTTGATCAGGTGTTTTGTCCCAGCAATAAGAAGCTAACTGCCACACACACACACACACACACACACACACAGTGCAGACACTTGACATTCTGACAATGATCTCTGGCCTCCACATGCATGTGGACATACATGAATGTTTTCTTGCACCCATGTAAACATGCATACACATATGCATAACACACACACATGTACCTGCAAAGAACACCAGTATCAGAATACTTGAGGCATATAAAGGACAGAATTGCATACCTCAGTGCCACATAGATACTCAGACCTAACAGGCAGGTCCAGGACAGGTAATTGTATCTCCTCCTCAGGGCTCCTGGAAACACGCTGAAGTTTCTTTCCTTCACTCTATCTCCAGACAAACCAGGTCTGTTTCTACACCGTCTGGAAATTGGTGAATTGATGTTCTACCCATCTCTAAGATACAGTCAATAACATCCCAAGATTTCTTCAGAAACACCTCAGGGATTCCTTGAATGCACAGGAAATTAGTCAAAGTGGAGAGAGGAGGGAGCCAATCCATTTCAAGTAGAGCCAATGGCATTGGTTTAGGAGGAAGAAAGAGGAAAGAGAACAGGTTTAGCAGGTCCATGCAGGAAGGAGGACAGGGACCGCCAGGCAGAGTTGAACTGCCAGAATGTCTGTGTTGCTAAAGCATGAGGAATAGATATGATATTGCATGGGACAGGGACTTCCACATTTATAGCTAAATATCACTATAAAGTGATTCTCTGCTTTAGAAAGTTTCCTTTGTGTGGTGGTTTGAATCAGGTCTCCCCCATAAACGGATGTGCTCTGAATGCTCAGTCCCCAGCTGATGGCAATTTGGGAGGTGGAGTCTTGCTGGAGGAGGTGTGTTGGACCTGGATGTTTATTAGCCCCCGTCTTGCCAGTGTTAGTTCGGCACACTCTCCTGCTGTTGTTGTACACCCGCTGTGGCAGAGGTGAGGTCCAGCCTCTGCTCATGCTGTGCTTCCCCTGCCATCATGCAACTTCCCTTTGAGTCTGTAAGTCAAAATAAAAGCCTTCGTAACCAAGGATTCCAAATCACCAAAACAAACAAGGAAACTTTTTTTTATACCTGAATATTCTGCAAACTACAGCAAACAAGAAGTTTAGGAGGAAGAAAGAGGAAAGAGAACAGGTCCATGCAGGAAGGAGGACAGGGACCGCCAGGCAGAGTTGAACTGCCATAATGTCTGTGTTGCTAAAGCATGAGGAATAGATATGATGTTGCATGGGACAGGGACTTCCACATTTATAGCTAAATATCACTTGGGTATTTAATGCTTTGACCTTTTTGAAATAAATGAAAGAATCCACTAAAAGGAGAGAGAGAAGATAAATTTCTTGTGGGCCAAAAGTATATATGCACATGTCAACAGTAATGCCCACCATCCACTGAGGGAGTAATGCCCACTGTCCACTGAGGGAGTAATGCCCACCATCCACTGAGGGAGTAATGCCCACCGTCCACTGAGGGAGTAATGCCCACCATCCACTGAGGGAGTAATGCCCACCGTCCACTGAGGGAGTGCTCGTTTGAATCCCTTTCTTCTATATATGGAAACAAATCTCAGAAACTTAAATAACATTCTCCAAATCTCACTGTTAATTACCAAGAGGGGTAATTAATAAACATAGGGAAATCTGATAGATTATGTAATACTTTTTAAAAATATATCTTTTATTTATTTATTTATTTATTGAGAGAGAGAGAAAGGGAGAGAGAGAGGGGGAGGGAGGGAGAGAGAATGGGCATTCCAGGACCTCCAACCATTGCAAATGAACTCCAGATGCATGTTCCCTCTTGTGCATCTGGCTTATGTGGGTTCTGGAGAATTCAACCAGGATCCTTTGGCTTTGCAGGCAAACGCCTTAACCACTGAGCAATCTTTCCAGCCCTTATGTAATACTTCTACAACACTGCTTGTGCAACCCAGATCACTTGGTTGTACTGGAAAATTCCACAGGAAGAATCTCATCCATCTTTCTTGACTACTGCAATCTTCAGATCTTCGTTTCAGGACTTTTTATGGGTCTTTGCTCTGTAAATGTCTTATCTCCACTCATGGAGTATTACATAGGCTTTAAGCAACTATAACATAGATTTTTAAAATAGCAGTTTCTTTGTAAAAATATCTTTGTGAGCAGAGACAGAATGAGTGAGAGAGAGAGAGAAAGAATCATCAATGGGCACATCAGGACCTCTTCGCTAGGAACTCCAGATGCATGAGCCACTTTATGCACCTGGCCTTCTGTGTGTACCTGGCTTGACAGGCTTTGCAAGCAAAAGCCTTTAACCTCTGAACCATCTCCCCAGAGCCTATAACATAGTTTTAAGCAGTCAGGTGGATGAGAGAAGGCAAGCTTTAACATGTAAAATATGTGTGGAATCAGGTTTTAGCTATATCTTTCTCTGTAACAATGGCCCTCAAAGTGTTAAACAAATCTATCAAAATATTTATATCTTTCAAAGATCTCTAGTATACACTAAATATTGCATTTCCAGAGTCAATATTTTCTTAGTTCTTTTCAATCCTTAATCTATTAAGTTCTGTTAACTTGTGTTAAAATGGACCCATTGGGTCCACTGTATAGACCTCTGTGAGGTGTCTGCTTCATGGCATGCCCCATGATCAGTATATGGTGTTTCAGTTATTGATGATAATCATGTGAATGTACATGTATTTCTCCATTACATAATTATAAGCACCCCAAGTGGAATCAGTGTTTCATTGAGCAAATATATTATTTCATTGGATTGAAGTTGTAATTTTACAGGTTCTGCCTCTAAGTCTCTGTCTAGGACTTCATTGCACTGAGAAGTAGATAGGAAGCCAGGCACAGTGGCGCACGCCTTTAATCCCAACACTCTCGGGAGGCAGAGGTAGGAGGATCGCCATGAGCTTGAGGCTACCCTGAGACTACAGAGTTAATTCCAGGTCAGCCTGGACTGGAGAGAGACCCTACCTCAAAAAAACAAAACAAAACAAAAACAAAATAAGACAAAGAAGTAGATAGGAATAGGCTCGGGGTCTGCTGGGAACAGAGCTCTAATCATGAAAAGAAGCAGTGGCAGCAGGAAGAAAGATGGGACACTAAGCCAAAGGAACGAAGTAAGGGGAGGGTGGAGGACAAAACAGGTGAATGTACGAGAACCCATATAGAATGGAGCATGAGAGGGCTTTTCATTGCCCACTGCCTACCACCCATTGCCCCTGGCAAAACAAGCTCCCATTTGTCCTCCTTTGAATGTGATATGTCCCTCACAGGTGCATGTATTTGAACAGCTGGTGATCATCTTTGGAGAAGTGCTGGAACCTTTTGGACATGAGTCTAACAATCAGACTTAGGTCACTGGGGGGGGGGGAGGGACAGAACTTGGAGGGCTATAACTGGGCCCCCTTCTAGCACAAGTTTTCTGCTTTCTAATCATTGCCATGTTAGAAGCAACTACTAGGGTTGGAGACATGGCTTAGTGATTAAAGACAGTTGCTTTTAAAGCCTAATGGCCTGGATTTGATTTCCCAGTGCCCATGTAAAGCCAGATGCAGTGGCAAGAGGCCCTAGTAAACCCATTCTCAATCTCATTTGTTCTCTGGCTCTCTCTCTCTCTCTCTCTCTGCCTGCAAATAAATAAATAACAATTATATTAAGATGGGCTGAAGAGATGGCTTAAAAGTTAAGGCACTTGCCAGCAAAGCCAAAGGACCGAGGTTCAATTCCCCAGTACCCACGTAAAGTCAGATGCACAAGGTGGTGTACGCTTCTGGAGTTTGTTTGCAGGGGGGCTAGACGCCCTGGTGTGCCCATTCTCTCTCTCTCTCTCTATCAAATAAAAATAATAATATTTTAAGAAAAGAAGCAAATACTGAAGCTCCCCCATCACTGACCAGCCTACTCCAACCCTCATGTCTCCCCAGAGATGGATTGTATCTTCTGTACCATGAGCCAAAGATCTCTCCTCTCTAATGTTGCTTTTGTCAAGTAAATTTGTTCAGAGCAATTGGAGTACATCTAATACATGGGCAAATGGCTCTGATGCTCATGGCATGTGAAGCTTTCGTCCCACTCATTCCTTCTAGCCTCCAGGTACCTCTTCCCTAACCACCTCCTGTCGTCCCATGAGCTGAGTTCTCCTGTACATTCTGAATGTGGCCTTGATTCCTTCTTCTTCGGGGCTGTAGCTGATGGGAGTCCCACCAGCATCCACTGGAGGTGTCCATATGGGTACTGAAGAGCATCTATTCCCTGGGGATGATCTTGCATCATTGACAGGGTCAACGTCCTGAAATACATCTTGGTGACATCTCTGTCATTGCCCAGGTTAGCTCCAACTAAAAGATAAAGTCCTCTTCATCACGGCTTCACCACGCACTCCATTGGGACCAAGAAGATTGTAGCACACATCTCAAGGATGCATGTGGAGTGCTCCAACTCACCTTGCTAAGAGTCCCCTTGTCCCACCCAGAACCCGTGTCCAACTGGGCCAGGTCCTCTCAGCAAAAGGGAGAGAACAAAATCTCAATGCCCAGCACTTGGGGTATGCCACAGTCAACTTGACGGATGAACTTCCAATCCAGGCACAAGCTATGGAAGAAGGGATTTCCTGGAGCTTACAGATCCAGGGGAAGTTCCATAATGGTGGAAGAAGGTGGCCCCCTTTCACAGGTGCACACAGAGAGAAACACCATCACCAGCGCCTCAAGCAAGCGCACTCCAGGGGCCCCAGCAGAGCTCAAGCACTCCGCATGTCTTTGGCTGGAATTCAGATCCGCCTCCAAACACACCTTAGGGCTGGACCTTGGGATCCACCCACAGTGACATCAAGTTACAAGCTTGAAGAAAACTCCTGAATCTTTGGGGGTGGGGATATCCATTCAAACTACCACAGTATATAATTATTGTAAAATCAGGGCTTAGTGTAGGACAGGAAGGAAGGGAGGGAGAAGAGCCAAGCTGTTTGCTGGTCACACTTCAGGCTTTTTATCTCTGGCTTTCTCTGTCTTACTGCTTTGGTGTCTCAGTGTAGGAACTGGGAAGGTCAATGTCCCCGTTGCTGTATAATCTTAAGTGATCCGCGTTGTGATAGTGTCTGAAATATGGCAATATCTAAGGGATTTAGGGACATTCAGTCAGCAGACATTAAAAAATTGGCCTGAACGTGTCTGGCATGTAGGTTGGGGGCTCGAGGAGACCTATCCTTGGCCCCAGTGACAGAGCTGTGTCTAGAAAGCTCACAGCTGACAAGTGGCATGGTCCCTTTCAAAGGCAACCTTTTATGAATAACTTCCCTACAGTTGCCCTTTAAATGAGGAAGTCTGGGAATTGGAGAGGTGGCTTTTCAGTTAAGGCACTTGCCTGCAAAGCCAAAGGACCCCAGTTCAATTCTCCAGGACTCATGTAAGCTAGACTCATAAGGTGGTGCATATGTCTGGATTTCCTTTGCAGAAGCTGGAAGGCCTGGCATGCCCATTCCTCCCTCTCTCTCTCTCTCTCTCTCTCTCAAATAAATAATAAAATTTTTTAAAAATGAATTTAAATTAGGAAGTCTGGGAAGAGCAGAGTTTCTCAGACTTTGAACCATTGGTATTGGAGCCTGGATACTGTTTTGTTGTTGGGACATTTCTGTTGTTTTATAGGACATTTAACAGCATCCCCTGAATCTATCTACTAGGAGCTGGTGGCAAGCCTACCTTCAAGCCCCTAATTCTAGTCTGGACATAATTGTGGGGGCACCTTGTTGAGGACCACTGGCTTAGATCACAGTGACTCTCGTCTAAGCTGTGAATTGAGACCTAGAGCTGGAGCTTCACCCAGAACATGGTCAAACGCCTCCCAGTCTAGTCACACGTCCATCACAGGGAACCACTTACATTCTTCCCCTGTTTGAGACTACCAATTCTGCCCATGCTTTTTCCAAGGTCACTGGATACAGCAAACCAAAGTCTCGTGGTGGTCAATGGTGACATGCATCACAATGAGTTCTTTAGACTCATTCATTCAATCAACAATTCTCTGCCAAAAAACATGCTACGTTCAGGGGGGCTTTGAAAATATCCCTTGAAGGTCTCACAGGGTTAAAGTCCCTTTCCTATCTCATAGGAAAGAAACACATTAACAAGGCCTATTTATTATTTTGTTAATTTATTTGAGAATGAGAAAAAAGAATGATAATTGGGCTTGCCAGTTTTTTTTTTGTTGTTGTTGTTTTTGTTTTTGTTTTTGTTTTGTTTTGGTTTTGCAAGGTAGGGTCTCACTCTGGTCCAGGCTGACCTGGAATTAACTATGTAGTCTCAGGGTAGCCTCGAACTCTTGGCAATCCTCCTACCTCTACCTCCCGAGTGCTGGGATTAAAGGCGTGCGCCACTACGCCCGGCTTGGGTTTGCCAGTTTTTCCAGCCACTGCAAATGAACTCCAGATGCATGCGTCACCTTGTGCATGTGGCTTAAGTGGGTCCTGGAGAATCAAACCTCGGTACTTTGGTTTTTCAGGTGAGTGCCTTAACCACTAAGCCATCTCTCCAGCCCAACAATATTTTTAACTATTCTCCGATCAGCTATTTTGTGGTGTTTTTGGACAGTTTGGTCATCTTTCATCCTTGGACTCAAATCAGCCTGCTGCCTGAGGACTTCTCGTTCTCATCCCTGTGCTCACAGAAGCTCAGTTGAATGTGTCATGTTTATCCTAACTGACAGTCTCTGCCCAGACAGCTGGGTCCACAGAGCCAGAAGCAGAGGAGGAAGCCTCCACCGAGTGCCTACCACTATCCAGATGCACTTCCCTGCATCTCTACATCCCCCCGCCCAGGAACGCTGATGAAAAGTTAGCATTTGACAGCTTCATAGACAAGGAAACTGCAAATGTAATCAGTAAAACTCCATGAAAAAAAAATACATACAAAATGAGATTGCCACCTGGGATAGCAGAGGCAGGATGGTAAACAGTCAAGGGAGGTCAAATATTTTGGGTAACAAATTAGAGTGACAGTATATTTCAAAAATATAGGAAAAGGCCCTTTATCATTACATATTACCCTTGTCACCCTTCTGTGACACCCAAGAAATTTCAGGGGAAGTCAGCTTCGTCCTTAATCCCTGCTACCTCATCTGATGCTGAACTTTCTTTGTGTTTTCCTTCCCTGACAGTCAAGAACATGGCTTTGTCTTTCGCTGTCCAGGTCTCTGCATACACCTGATATTGATATAAGAGCTATGCTCCACTTGCCTAGTAAGTCATTTTCTTCTATGCATTTCTGGAATTTCTCCATGATGCTAGACCGTCAGTTCAGTTGCCATCCCGTGTAGGGGTACTTCATCGGGCATTGTCTCTAAATTGGTAAACCAGGGTACTGGAGGGGGCTTTGTGGTTTGAATCTGAAATAATCCCCGCAGGTTTGAGTGTTTGTTTGACAGCTGGTGGTAGAAGCCTTAGTAGGTAGGGACTAGTTGGAGGAAGGAAGTCTCTAAGAGTGAGCCTTTGAAGGCCCACTACCCCTTGTTCTGGCCACTCTTTGCTTCCCAGTCCTCCAACAGGTGGACAGCCACTGTCACAAGCCACTCCACAGCTCTCCATGCGGCCTTGCCTTCCCCGTGAAAATGGACTGCAAAGTCCACGAAACTGTGAGTCAAAATAAATCCTTCCTTTAGTTATTAGGTCACATATTTTAATCACAGTGATGTAAAAAGCAAAATTTAAAAAAAGACTATTATACAGAAGACATTCCAGAATAAATAGAATTTATTGTTACTTTCTAGTTCTGGGATGTAGTAACCACCCTCCCCACATGACCCACCCAGCTAGTTCTCATCATAGCATGCCTCTCCAGCAGGAGCCTATGTGTGTGCAGCTGGGAATCAGAGGGTCTTCAAAAGGTCCTCAGAGGAGGATGATAAATATAGTGACAGACAGAAGACAGAAAGCTCACACCTGGCCCAGGCCCTGGTCCGGTTAATATCCTGCCTCGTCTTTCACACCGTACTTTGTGCTCCCAGTAGAGACATGAAACTGCATATGAGGGAAACAACTGGGCTCACATAAAGCAGCATGGATAAAAAGCCTCCTGTATGTGGAGACCTCCTCTTCTCTAGGCCTTGGCTGCAAATCCAAATTATAGCACCTGCATTTTTTTCCTGTGCAAAAGGAAGTTGTAGAGGTCAAGGGTAAATTTTAGAGTTTTGACCTCAAGAGGCACTTGCTACTTGCGCTATTATTTTATTACTCATAGAGTCACCAGTTGTTTTCATTAGATGCTATTTGTGGGGAATAATGCTAAACATTGTGTAGGATATAGGTAGGCACCATAGGTGATATACAATACAGGTTTTCACAACTTCGATACTTCTCCTGGGGGCTCATAGTGACATTACTCAATGGGGGGCTTCATGAATTGTGCTTGGTCTATGGGCTCCTCCACCCTAAGTGAATAAATAACAAATAATAAAAAGCTTTGGTTATTCGATTCAATGTACACTACATTCCATACTGTATGAGTTTGAGAGTAAGCATTTAGAAACTTGTGTAGGAGGAATGTAATGCCCACTGAATCTCATAAACACCATTTAGTTTTGCTTTTTATATCTTAATTACATTTCATTTTCTACAAATTCAAGATACAGTGTGCTTTATAGAGGAAAAAGTAATGAATTATAGATTTTAAAGGAACATAAACTTGTCCATAAATATAGACAATTTGAGCAGTATTGGTCTAATATGCACATGACTAAAATGAAGGCAGGTCTTAAAAAATTAAGAAGCTAAACACTATAGGAGAGAAAGAATATTCTGAAAGAGACAAGGGTAAAGTTACAAGGTGCCTAGGTAGTTATGAAACTCACCTTTCCAAGATGCATAAAATTTAACCAACAGAAGTAAAAATAACAAATAAATTAGTATTCACACTAATTGTAGAAATGAACCCAATGTGATGTTATAAGTATCCAGATAAATGACTTAGGTATGAAACTATTATGATCAAATTTGTGAAAGATTCTGGAAGTCAAACCAGAGTTTATTTCTGGAAGGAATGAACAGAGTAGTTGAAAACAAGAAGAGAATTCTTAAAAAAAAAAAAAAAAATGCCATAGATATGTTGCCATGAGGGAGGGATTACACAGGGAATCTGGGAGATCTCAGGGCTATTTCCCCAATGGGACAGCTTTTCTTCACTCTACAAACAAAATGCCGAGGCCCTAGAGGAAGAGCTACAGGAGATGGAAGCTTAGTAATAGTCGGCGAGGTAGTAAAGGCCAACTATGCAGTACTATACTAGCAGCCCGGATTTCAGCTGAGGCTAGCGTCAGGATCAATAGACGGAAACAAGGAGGTATGCCAAATAAAATGCCCACTAGCCATCAAATTTTCCTGAAACTCAAACTCTATAAAGACAAGCCTCCAGTCCCAGATGTGAGGAACTGAGATGAGAGCTTATCCACCCTTGAGAGTTTCAACAAGACTAGAGATTAATGACACTTAGCATCCAGGTCAGCAATAGATGTGGCTGCCTCCCCAGGAAACTGAGGGACTACCGACATCTATCTCAATTCTCATTAAAATGGTTCCCACACTTCCAGGGAACATTACTTTTCTGAGGGGAGGTGGAGGGAATAGACAACCTGCCTTTGAAAAGATGGACAAGAACAAGGACAAGAAAAAATTGAAAAGAAGGAATGAAAGTGGCATTTAAAAAAATTTATTGACTTATATTTATTTATTTGAGAGTGACAGACAGAGAGAGAAAGAAAGGGTGCATCAGGGCCTCCAGCCACTGCAAACGAACTTCAGATACCTTGTGCATCTGGCTTATGTGGGTCATGGGGAATCAAGCCTTGAACCAGGGTCCTTAGGCTTCACAGGCAAACGCTTAACCACTAAGCCATCTCTCCAGCCCCTGGAATTTATTTTTAAGTGGGGGGAGGGGGTGATGGGCACGCCAGGGCCTCTTGCTGCTGTAAACAAACTCCAGATGTATGTGCTACTTTGTGCATCTGGCTTTACATGGGTACTGGGGAATTGAACCAGGGTCATTAGGCTTCACAGGTAAGCACCTTAACTGCTGGCCCATCTTTCCAGTGCTCTATTTCTTACATAGAAAGTTTATCATTAAGTGAGCTGGGCATGGTGGCACACGCCTTTAATCCCAGCACTCAGGGAGGTAGAGGTAGGAGGATTGCTGTGAGTTTGAAGCCACCCTGAGACTATGTAGTGAATTTCAGGTCAGCCAGAGTGAGACCCTACCAAAAAAAAAAAAAAAAAGTTTATCATAACTGGACTGTTGAGTGCCTAGCACTAAATGAGACATCTCTATCATGCCTTCCAAAGCTGAAGAAACTTTGTGCAAGAGAAAGAATGTAACAGCCTGAGAATGGTGGGCAGGAGGCCTTGGAATGTTGGGTTTTGGATACAATGAGGTCATAGCATTATGACCTCACAGTGGCTGCTGTTACCTGGACAAGACCTGCACAATATTATTGGCCTATCAACATTTCATCATGGATGATGGAGGAGGGCAAAAAGAATGGACAACAAAGTAAGATATGGACTAGTTGGAAAAAAAAAGAAGGGGTTCGGTGGAAGGGGAGGGGAGAGGAGAGATAGAAGATAGAAGAAGGCAATGGAAGGGAATTATGGTCAAAATATATACATATATGAAAATTCTCAATAAACTTTTTATAAAAACATTAAGTTTGCCTTCGCTTATCACCCTTACCTCCAACAAAAAAGAAGATACAATATAAGGAATAAAGCGAAGTAAGAGAAGTGACTCAGATCTGTAATTCTAGTTCTCAGAAAGCCGAGACAACAGGATCAAGTGTTCTAAGCCATCCCAGCAAGACCCTATCTCAAAAAGAAAAGAGGGAGGGAGGAAGAGAGAGAAGAGAAAAAGGGAGGAAAAGATGAAGGGAGGGAAGAAAGGGAGAAGAACAGAGGGGGAAAGAGGATGGTATTGTATAAAACTTTCAATGGAAAAATTAAAACATGACTGTTATATATACTAAATTTACAAAATAATTGAAAGTATACAGATTCATTAATTAGCGGGTTTTCATAAGAATATATCATAATATGAGAAGTAGGCATTTGGCAGAGCTTTGGAAAGAAACCGAGGGAAGAACTAATGCTTTCATAGGATGTCCGTCTTCAGTCAAGTGAGACATTCAACTATTGCCACAGGAAACAAGTTTGAAAAATACATGAAATGAAGCCTAAAAGCAAAGTGGTTAAAAAAATTGAAAGAGGGATGAGGAGGGCTGGAGAAACGGCTCAGTAAAGGCACTTGCCTGCAAAACCCAAGAGAAATGGGTCCATCCCCAAAGGACTGGACGCTTTGAGCCACAGAAAACCTCTTCATAAGTCGTTTATTTCAGGAACAGAAATCAGACACCAGACTTTTTACTTTTCCTAAAACCCCAAACCTCATTAGTGTAAAGACTTAAGTGAATACACTAAAATATAGTAGCATACACTGAATATTCAGAATGAGTGTGTTATCTTTCCATATCTACCACTCTTTAAATAAAATTATTTCTTGGTGTGTGTGTGTGTGTGTGTGTGTGTGTGTGTGTGTGTGTGTGTGTGTGGGAGGAGCACACGTGGAGTAGCATATTGTGGAGATCACAGGACAACTTCAAGTGTCAGTCCTCACCTTTCACCCTGTGTGAGATGAGTCTCTTGTTCACCACTGTGAATGCCAGGTTAGTTGTCCCACGAGCTCTCTGGAAATTCTCCAGTTCTCCATCTCCCATCTTACTGTAGGCATTCTGGGACTATAGAATGCTCTGGTGTTAATGACCTGGCACTGAGGATATAAACTTGAGTACTCATGCTGGTGTGGCAAGCTCTTGATCCACTGAGCCATCTTTCAGCCCTATTTTAATTTTTTTTTTTAAAAATGTATTGTATTTATTTATTTGAGAGAGGCAGATAGAGAGAGAATGGGCAGCCAGGGCCTCCAGCCACTACAGATGAACTCCAAACACATGCACCACCTTGTGCATCTGGCTTTACATGGGTATTCGGAAATCAAACCTAGGTCCTTAGGCTTTGCAGGCAAGCACCTTATCTGCTGAGCCATCTCTCCAGCCCTAGTCTCCACTTTTTAAAGGCTACACAAACTCCTATGAGCCAAGGCCTTAATCATAAGAGCCTTTCAAAAACATAACATCTGGCCAAGTGTGGTGGCACACGCCTTTAATCCCAGTACTTGGGAGTCAGATGTTGGAGGATCGCCACAAGTTCGAGGCCACCCTGAAACTACATAGTGAGTTTCAGGTCAGCCTGGACTAGAGTGGAACCCTACCTTGGAAAAAAAAAAAAAAACAAAACAACAACAACAACAACAACAACAAAACACATAAGACCTGAAGTCTAGCAAGCAGCAATCAATATTGAGAAAGCGTTAGTAAAACTATTGTAGTCAATAAGCCAGCATGCAAATAGGCAGGTCACCTAGGAAAGGGAAAGAATCGAAGTGGATTAAAAAAATTCTTTATTTAGTTAGTTGCAAGCAGAGAAATACAGACACACAGAGAGAGGTAGAGATGGAGAGCATGTGGGCACACCAGGGCCTTTAGCCACTGCAAATGAACTCCAAATGCACGTGCCACTTTGTGCATCTGGCTTACATGGGTACTTAATAGTTGAGCCATCTCTCCAGCCTGATTTTTTTTTTTTTTTTTTTGTTTTTCAAGGTAGGCCGTCACTCTGTCTCAGACTGACCTGGAATTCACTCTGTAGTCTCAGGGTTGCCTAAAACTCATGGTAGTTTAGCGGTTAAGGCGCCTGCCTGCTAAGCCTAAGAACCCTGTTCCAATCTCCAGGTCCCACATTTAGCCAGATGCAAAGTGACGCAAGGGCGCAATGCCGCACTTGCCCACAAGGGGGCGCACGCATCTGGATTTCGTTCGCAGCAGCTGAGACACTGCTGGCATGCCCATTCTCTGTCTCCCTCTCCCTCTCTGTCTGTCTCTCTCCAAAAATAAATAAAATAATTTTAAAAAAATAAAAAATAAAAAGCAATCTAAGGAAGGGAGGGTTTCTTCTGGCTCACAGTTTGAAGGAACAGTCCATGGTGGTAGGGAAGGGTTGGCAATGGGAACAGAAAGCAGTTGGTCACACTGTATCTGTAGTCAAAAAGCAGAGAGAGGGCTGTAGAGATGGCTCAGTAGTTAAGGCATTTGCTTCAAAGCCCAATGAGCTGGGTTTGATTCCCCAGTACCCATGTAAAGCCAGATGCACAAAGTGATGCATGCATCTTTAATTCATTTGCAACAGCTAGAGGCCCTGGAGCACCCATTCTCTCCATTCCCCTCTCTCTCTCTTTTCCTCTCCTCTGTGTGTGCATCTGTTTGTGCTTACAAATAAACAAAAATATTTTTAAACGTTTAAAAAAAGCAGAGAGAGGTGGTTGGTTTTCTCCTATTTCTTCAGTCCAGGATCTCATTCCGTGGAATGGTCCCGCCACATTCAGGATGGATCTTCCCTCCTCAGGCAAACCTTTCTGCATATGTTCCCCTTTAGAGGCACACCCAGAGTGTTTCCATGGTGATTCTAAACCCATCAAGTTCACAGTGAAGATCTGACTATCACTTTTTGTTTATGGTCAAAATGTATGTCCTAATTTCCTTACAATCTGGTATAGAAGATTTCTTTGGACACTTTGACCTATGATTTTTATAAGATATTTTATTTGAGAGAGAGAGGCAGATAGAGAGAATGGGTACACCAGGGCCTCTAGCTACCTCAAACAAACTCCAGACATGCACCACCTTGCACATCTGGCTTCATGTGGACACTGGGGGTCCTTTGGCTTTTCAGGCAAGTGCCTCAACCACTAAAGCCACTGCTCCTGCCCTGCCCTATGATTTTTATCATCTTGGCCTGGAATCCTATCAAATGTATCTCAGAAATCACCTTCTAACCTCTTTTACCAAAAACAACAACAACAAATCCCAAACCCTTTGAGGAATGCAACTTTAGAAACTACCAAAATCCTTGACATTTAAATAGGACTCTCTTGAGAAGCCCAGGTCCACCCTTGATCACGCACTGTCCTTTACTATGGACCTATCTCCAGCAATGCCTGTGCTTAAATCTACATTGAAACATTTTCTTTTCTTTTCTTTTCTTTTCTTTTCTTTTCTTTTCTTTTCTTTTCTTTTCTTTTCTTTTCTTTTCTTTTTTTTTTCTTGAAGTAGGGTCTCACTCTAGGCCAAGCTGACCTGGAACTCACTCTGTAGTCCCAGGCTGGCTTCTAATTTACAGCAATCCACTTACCACTACCTCTCAAGTGCTGGGATTAAAGGCATGCACAAAAATAAAATATTTTTATTGATGAGAGAGATACAGAGAGAATGGGTACACAAGGGCCTCTTGCACATGACATGTGCCACTTATGATACTGGCCCTGGGCAGAGACATGTCTTTCTAAACTACCCAAAACATAAGATAAGGGTCCTCTTCCTTAACAGTTAATCCAGCTGAGCCTTACTGAACCTTCTTGCTCACTGGACCCCAATTTAGAAAGTATAACTTTTTCTCTTCCTGTTATTCATTCCCCTCCTCCTGGTAGTCACAAGATTCATAGCTTGCTTACCTAACTGTTGTTGATTTTCTCTCAAACGCAATAAAATTGTCCTCCAGCTTCCTTCTGAGTCTGTGTCTAAATCCCTTTAAGGAGATAAAGAACCTTCAATTGGGAATCCCGGTTCCCCTGGTAACAGGACCATATGGTGTTGTTTCCCAAACTTCACAATGTGTGGGGTAGCCTTTGACCAAAGAATCCCACCTACTCATAGGGCAATATGGTAAGAGCACACACACACACACACACAGACAAAGTGCATTTGTAATATAAACAGCAAAATGGAATACTCAATAATATCCAATAAAATACGTGCCATCTTGAAATGATGTGAAGAGATGGGTAAAACAGGTTAATAAAATAAGAAACATGTTAAACAGGAGATTATAAGCCCCAAAATAAATGTTTGAATATGTATTGCCAGATATTATAGGAGATCCAAGGAACAAGACTATGGAAGTTTCTGGCCCCAGAAAAGCTAGAAGAGAGGTACAAGCAACGTTCTCACTATGTGCGTCTGGCTTACGTGGGTCTGGGAAGTTGAACCTGGGTCTTTAGGCTTCACAGGCAAGCATCTTATCTGCTAAGCCACTTCTCTAGCCCAGCATTGTGTGGTAACATGCACACTTGGGGAGACTGTGTGCCAGGTGTGGGTAGTAGTCATCTGTATTTAATAGAACCTGGGGTGCTTTCCACTTTCTTCTTTATCCCTCTGTTTACTGTTTTAAAACTTGTTAATGTACATTTAAGATTGTTTTAATCAGGAAACATTTCTTTCTGTGAGGTCTGGGAAGGGTCTGTGGTGGTTCAGCATCAGAGAGGTTTTGGAAAATGAAAACTAGAGCCTTGTGTTTATCCAGATTGAATGAAATATTTCTCAATATAATCAATATCATTATTGTTAAGTGAGTTTATTATCATTTACAAATGTAAAGTATGAGCAAATGACTATAACACATACACACACATATACACATACGTCCAAATATAGCAAATACAGAAAAATCCACAAGTTGGTACAAAAATGAACACAAAAACCAATTAATTACAGCTCATATAAGGCATGAATTGGTCAAAGTTTCCATGACTGTGACAACAATGTTAATAGCAAGTTTAAGACAAGACCATCCTACCACTGGCAATTTCTGAGTGATTTCTCCCTCATTTCATTTGAAAAAGCACTAAGTTGGGCTGGAGAGATGGCTTAGCAGTAAAGGCATTACCTGCAAAGCCAAAGGATCCAGATTCGATTCTCTAGGACAAATGAAAACCAGATGCACAAGGTGGCATGTGCATTTGGAGTTTTTGTTTATTTGTTTGTTTGTTTGTTTGTTTGTTTGTTTTTTGCAGTGGCTAGAGACCTTGGTGCACCCATTCTCTCTCTCTCTCTCTCTCTCTCTCCCTCTCTTCCTCTTTCTCTCTCCCTCTCAAATAAATTAAAAAAATGAAAATAAAATATTTTTTAAAAAAGAAAAAGCAGTAAGTTTTTGAGAAAGAAAAGGTAGCATGCTTTCCTTCAACATTTTTTTCATGTTTGACTTTAATTTTGGGACCACATACTCAATATTTTGATATTGACATCTGCTTCATGTTTGGACTCTTTCTAAATACATGCTTCAACTGATGTGAACTCCTCAACTTTTGGGTGATGTCTGCCACTTGAGCCGCAAAACTGTGGCTTCTCCAGAAGCCTGGCATGGGGATAACAGGGTTCTTTCTGTGCCTGTCTTGGCCGGCAGAGTCATTTGTTTTGGGTCTAAGGCTGACATTAGGGTTCCAGGGCCCTGCTGGCTGCTGGTCTCTGGAAAACATCTGCATCTTAGTGGCTTGGGTCAGAGGTTCAGCTCAGCACATAGCACGTTCCTGCCTCTCCTGAGGGTGTCTCTGCTCTGCCCTCAGAGAACAGAGCTCACACCCAACTCTACCTGTTGATGAGTAGACCTTTCCCCATTCAACTTGAGAAACAAAAGCAGGTGTAACTCATAAGTGCCTGGAAGTGCTACTAGGAAAATGAAGATGCAGGCTTTGAAAATGATTGCCATCTGCAATAATAATAACTTACAGGCTGGAGAGATGGCTTAGCAGTTAAGGCGCTTGCCTGCAAACCCTAAGAACCCATGTTTGACTCTCAGATCCCACTTAAGCCAGTTGCATAAAGGTGAGGCAAGGAAGGCCGCACATGCCCACTAGGTGGCGCAAATGTCTGGAGGTCAAGTGCAGTGGCTGAGGTCCTGACACACCAATTCTTTCTCACGCTGTCTCTCTTGTTCGCTTGCTTTCTCTAAAAATAAAATAAAGTGTTTTTTAAAGAAAGCTTAAGTAAGATAGAGATTTTATTTTGAGTATGAAATGGAAGAAAGTCCAGGTAGCTTGACAAAGTCATCAAACATTCCTTTATCACTAGTGGGGAAACAGTGGCCATTTCTTTGACCCCAGAGGGCAGACTAAAAGAAGGAAACCTCTTCTAAGGGCCATACACTATTTCTGCCTATATCTCAACCTCAGTTATTTGGTTGTAGGTAGTTACAATATAGGCTAGGAAACTGTATAATTGTGTTTTTAAAAATATTTTTATTCATTTAGTTGCGAGAGAGAGTAAGACAAAGAGAGACTGAGAATGAGTATGGCATATCAGGGCCTTGTGCCACTACAAACAAACCCCAGACACATGTACCACTTTGTGCGTGTGGTATTACATGGGTACTGGGGAATCAAACCCAGGCCATCAAGCTTTGCAAGCAAGTGTCATTAACCACTAAGCAATTTCTCCAGGCTTGTAAAATTGTCTTAACCAAATGATAAAGTGGCAGGTAAAAATCAGAGTCCTTATTTTTTTTTTAAGACAAGGTCTGGAACTCACAATGCTCCTGCCCTGGCCCACTCACCTGGATAATCTGATTAGAGGTCGATGCTACCACAACCCATACCTCATCACAGTCCTTATTGAGGAGAAAAACAGAACAGATAATTAGAAGGCAACATGTAGATACACACCAGTACACATACACCACACTTTAGTAACCTTTCTTTTTTTTTTTTTTTTTTTTTTTTTTGGTTTTTTGAGGTAGGGTCTCACTCTAGCCCAGGCTGACCTGGAATTCACTACGTAATCTCAGGGTGGCCTTGAACTCACGGAGATCCTCCTATCTTTTCTTCCCAAGTGCTGGGATTAAAGGCGTGCACCACCACACCTGGCCCATTATGAAAAATCTTCTTGGGGAAGAGGCCATCACATTGCAGATAACATATAAGCCATTTGAGAATGGAAAAAGAAGCCCAGACAGGCTGGAAAAAGAAAGCTGGGCTCATCTCTATGCAGGAAGAGTCTCTGAGCAGCTTTATTTCAGAGAAAATAAAGAATGAAATGAAGTTAAGCATGTGCAAAGGGGCTTGAGGATTCTGATAAGTGCATTTTAAAAATATTTTATTTATGTATTTCAGAGAGAGAGAATGGGCATGCTAAAGTCTCTTGCCTCTACAAATGAACTCCAGACACATGTAGCCCATTATATGTCTGGCTTACATGGGTACTGGGGAATTGAACCCAGGCCATCAGGCTTTGCAAGAAAAGTGCCTTTAACTGCAGAGCCATCTCTCCAGCCCTGAGAAGTGTATTTTTAAAAAGAAGGGGGCGGGTGCTGGAGAAATAGCTTAGAGGTTAAGGCATTTGCCTGTGAAGCCAAAGGACCCAGGTTCAATTCCCCAGGACCCACATAAGCCAGATGCACAAGGGACACATGCATCTGGAGTTCATTTGAAGTGGCTAGAGGACCTGGCGTGCTCATTCTCTCTCTGTCTCCTATCCCTCTCTCTCTGCTTGCAAAAAAAAAAAGAAGAAGAGTGGGGAACTGGAGAGACGGCTTAGCAGTTAAGGTGCTTGCCTGTAAGCCAAAGGACCCAAGTTTGACTCCCTAGGACCCACATTAACTGGGATTAAAGGTGTGCAGTAGCATGTCTGGCTCCATTTTATTGATTTTATTGCTTTATTTATTTATTTGAGAGAAACAGACAGACAGAAAGAAAGAGGCAAGTAGAGAGAGAGAGAGAGAGAGAGAGAGAGAGAGAGAATGGGTGTGCCAGGGACTCCAGTCACTGCAAATGATCTCCAGATGCATGTGCCCCCTTGTGCATCTGGCTTACGTGGGTACTGGGGAATCAAATCAAGGTCCTTTGGCTTTGCAGGCAAGTGCCTTAACTGCTAAGCCATCTTTCCAGCCCTCAAATATAAAATAAATAAAATAGGACCTGGAGAGATGGCTTAGCAGTTAAGTGCTTGCCTGTGAAGCCTAAGGACCCCAGTTCAAGGCTTGATTCCCCAGGACCCACGTAAGCCAGATGCACAAGGGGGCACATGCATCTGGAGATCATTTGCAGTGGCTGGAGTCCCTGGTGCACCCATTCTCTCTCTCTCTTTCTCTCTCTACCTGCCTATTTCTGTATCTCTTTCTCTCAAATAAATACAAATAAAATATTTAAAGAAAAAAGAAGAGTGGGGCTGAAGAGATGGTTCAGTAGTTAAGGTGCTTGCTTGCAAAGCCTAATAACTCCAGGTTTGATCCCCAGTACCCATGTAAGCCAGGTACACAAAATGGCAAATGTGTCTGGAATTCATTTGCAGCGGCTAGAGGACCTGGCATGCCCATTCATGTGCTCTCTCTCTCTCTCTCTCTGTCTGCTTACAAATAAATATAAATATATTTTTTAATTTAGACAGACAGGGAGAAGAGAGAAAGAGAGAATGGGCATGCCAGGGTCTCTAACCACTGCAAACAAACTCCAGACATAGGCGCCACTTTGTACATCTGGCTCACATGAAACCTGGAGACTTGAACCAGGTCCTT
This sequence comes from Orientallactaga sibirica, assembly GCA_036365145.1. Classification (NCBI taxonomy): domain Eukaryota; kingdom Metazoa; phylum Chordata; class Mammalia; order Rodentia; family Dipodidae; genus Orientallactaga; species Orientallactaga sibirica. The sequence goes on from JAEOAD010001317.1 coordinate 3,617,561, forward strand.
AGGCATTGCAGACAAGCACCTTAACCACTAAGCCATCTCTCCAAACCTCAAATAAAAATATTTTTAAAAGAAGAGGAAGAAAGAGGAAGGAGGAAGGGAGGGAATGAGAAAAGAACATTTAATGCTACCTAGTATTCAAATAATGAGCAATGGTGCTTGTGACAATCTACCTCCACCTTCCTAGATTGAGCTAATTCACTAAGGCTTTGTGGAGGGTCTGCATGCTGGAGAAGAGACAGAAGAGTGTTCAGCACTGAAACATCTCTATCACACTTTCCAAGGCTCAGGGTCCATTGCAGAAGAGGTGGCAGAAAAAATGCAAGAGCCAAAGGAAGGGTATAACTCCTAACAATGCAGCTGTACACACAGAAATCAGCCTTGATAGCCATAACCTCACAGTGCCTAGCAATACCTTCACAAGACCCTAATAATAGAGGAAAAGATGATGACATCCAAATTAAAGAGAGACTAATGGAGAGAGGGAGAGGGTATGAAGGGGAAAGTGGGAGATGGGGGAAGTATCATGGTTTATTGTCTGTAAGTACAGAAGTTATAAATTTTTAAAAAAAAAAAAAATATTGAAAAACAAGTATCACTGCCATTGAGCTGGTAACCAGTTTATCCAGAACCACAGTCTAGCTTTTTGCATAGACTGCCTTGGTTTAAGTGGTTTGATGGAGATTCTGTTACTGGAAAACTGAAAAGATATGTGGATCTTTGGGTGAGGCAGTGTAACATTGGGGATGTCTCCCCTGGTGCACATTTTTAGCTAAAAAATCAGAAATGAGGAGAAAGAATAAGGGAGTTTCTAATGAAGCCATAGCTCAGGGAAGGCAAGGATAGACTGCCTTCCAAGAAGGGCAAACTGGGAGAATTAGGAAAGAACAAAGAAATTGTCACCTTGAGTCATAGTCCACTGAGGGTTTGATCAAGGTGGACCTGAAAACTACATCCTGCCCAGCCAGGATGGCATGACCCTTGGGTGGGTGTAAAACTGTGCTCCATCTCTTTGGGCCAATCAAGGAAGAAATAGCAAACCATTCTCTACTAGGGGCAGGGATTGACTGGCCCCAGGCTGGCTTGGAACCATTTTCAGACTAGAAATCTCAACCTCCTAGTTGACAGGATTAAGGGTGTGGGACAAAACACAGCCTTAGGGACTTTGGCTCTACTAGATTATCTGTTTGGTTTAATCCCCACACTTGTATAAATACTGTGTGCTGGTTTTGACTGGATGTCTGTATTTCTCAGCTGAATTTTAGAATTTGCCAGTAATTTGCTTCACCCAGTCTACTTGAATAGCAGATAAACTCAACACCTAGGGTGACTTTTGCTATTTCTCTTAGAGTATGAGAGCTACACTTGGCCTCCGAAACAGAAAATATATAGTCGGATTTACATGCCTAAGAACACTGAATATAATTAAAAAACCCAAGCATCAAGTTAACTCAAGATACAAAAATTTCTACAATATAATACAAGAAACACAAAAAGTCAAGACAATACAATCCCACCAAAAATTATAAATCCATCAGAAATACCTCCAGTGAAACTGCTTTAGATGAAATGCCTGACAAAGATTTTTAAAAAAATGATTATACCTGTGTTTAAAGAAATCAAAGAAGAAATCAAAGGAATCAAGAAGAAAACCAACTCCTGAAAGAGAACAAAAGAACTTAATGAAATAAGGAGTTCATTACAAGACATGAGTAAGAATAATGAAAAATTACCAATCAGAAAGACTTGAAATGAAAAACAGAGTAAGTCAAATAGAAAACTCTGTAGAAAATCTCACCAATAGAATGGATAAAGGAAAGCACCTAATATTTAAATTAGAAGATGAGGTGGCAGATCTAATACAGTCCAACAAAGAGAAAGACAAACTAATAGGAAGGCATGAATGGGAATTTCAAAACATTTGGCATACTTTGAAGATCAAACAGGGCATAGTAAAGGAGAAGAATTTTACTTCAAAGGCATAACAGGTTTTTCAACAAAATCATAGTAGAAAACTTCCTCCAAGTAGGGAAAATGATGCCAATACAGATACAGGAAGCCTATAGAATGCCAAAGAGAAAAGATCAGGAAAGAACCTCTCACCATCATATTAAAATTAAACTACAAAACACCCAAACCAAAGAAAATATATTGAAAGTAGTTAGAAAGAAAAATCAAGTCACACACAAAGGCAAGCCTATCAGGATTACAGCAGATTACTCAACACAAACTTTAAAAGCCAGAAGGACTTGGAACCATGTATTCCAAGTTCTGAATGATAACAACTGTCAACCAAGATAACTTTATCCTACAAAGCTATCTATTCAAAAAGACAGAGAAATAAAGACATTCCACAACAAAAGCAGGCTAAAGGAGCATTTGAAGACAAAACCAGCTTTACAGAAAATACTTGAAAGGATCCTCCATGCTGAAGGGAAAGAAAAGCACACATATAAGGAACCTGGAAAAAATAAAACATACTCAAATACTACCAAGTAGGCTTTATCCCAGAGATGCAGGGATAGTTCAACATGCACAAATCGATAAATGTAATACATTATATAAATGGACTGAAGGACAAAAATTACATGATCATCTCATTAGATGCTGAAGAAGCATTTGACAAAATCCAACACCACCTCATGATAAAAGTCCTACAGAGACTGAGAATAGAAGGAACATATCTCTACATAATAAAGGCTATTTATGACAAACCTACAGCCAACATAATACTAAATGGAGAAAAATTTGAAGTTTTCCTACTAAAATCAGGAAGAAGACACTGTCCCCATTTTTATTTAATATAATACTGGAAGTCTTAGCCATAGCAATAAAGCAAGAGACACACATAAAAGGGATACAAATCAGAAAGGAAGAGATCAAGTAATCATAAGTTGATGATTCCATGCATAATGGACCCTAAAGACACTACCAGCAAACCATTAGAGCTGATAAACACCTATAGCCATGTAGCAGGATACAAAATAAACACACAGAAATTAATAGCCTTCCTATATGCTAATAGCAAACATGCAGAGGATGAAATCAGAGAATCACTACCATTCACAATCGCATCAAAAATAAATAAATAAATAAAGTACCTTGGAATAAACCTAACCAAGGAAGTGAAGGATCTCTACAATGAAAACTTTAAAACACTCAAGACAGAAATTGCAGAAGACACTAGGAAATGGAAAGACATCCCTTGTTCTAGGATTGGAAGAATCAGTATTGTGAAAATGGCAATCTTACCAAAAGCAATCCACACATTTAATGCCCCCCCCTCAAAATTCTTATGGCATTCTTCATGGAAATAAAAAAAAAAAAAAACAATCCTAGAATTCATTTGGAAGCACAAAAACCTCGAATATCTAAAACAATTTTGAGCAACAAAAATAAGGCTGGTGGTATCACCATACCTGATTTTAATCTATATTACAGAGCCATAGTTACAAAATCAGCATGGTACTGACACAAAAACAGACATGTAGATCAATGGAACAGAATAGAGGACCCAGATGTAAGTCCGGGTAGCTATACACACCTGATCTTGGACAAAAATGCCAAAAATACTCATTAGAGAAAAGACAGCCTCTTCAGCAAATGGTGCTGGGAAAACAGGATATGTATCTGTGGAAGGATGAAAATAGATCCTCATCTCTCTCCATGCACAAGAATCAAGTCCAAATGGATCAAAGACCTTAATATCAGACCTGAAACTCTGAAACTGCTAGAGGAAAAAGTAGGGGAAACCCTTTAACATATTGGCATAGGCAATGACTTTCTGAATATAACCCCAGTTACTCAGGAAATAAAACCACAGATCAACCGCTAGGACCTCATGAAATTACAAAGCTTTTGTACAGCAAAAGACACTGTGAATAGAGCAAAGAGGCAACCTACAGAATGGGAAAAAATCTTTGCCAGCTATACATCTGACAGAGGATTAATACCCAGAATATACAAAGATATAAAAAAAACTAAATAATAAGAAATCAAATAACCCAATTAAAAATGGGCTATGTGAGTTGGAATAAAACTCAGTAGAAGAGGTCAATAAGCTTGAAAGGGGATAAAAAGGAAATAGAAAGGGAGGGAGTTGGAACTTAATAGGATGGTATTGTATCTATGTAAGTAGAAGAACAGATTAATGGAGGTTAAAAGGCCTAAGTGAGGTCAGGGGAAGAGATTGAGTAAAGGAAAGGTGGGGAGAGCTAATCAAAATATAAGAGGGTATGAATGTCATATGGAAACCTACTTGTTTGGACAATGGAACAACCAGAAGCCATAGATTGTTACTACAAACTTTTCAGTGCCAAGGATGGGATACCTCCCAGTGAGTTGTTGACCAGGGAGGTAACAGATACCCCCAAAACATTACAGGCCATTGTCAAGGCTCTTGGTTTCCCACCAGGAATAGATGATAAGACCCTATTGCTGAAGGCTCCACATACTTGGGCTACAAGGCCACTGAGAAATCCTGCTGAGCTGAAAACCTCCTCCATGTAGGCCAGCTGGCTGAAAGCTGGACAAAACTATAGTGCTTGCAGTTCAATGGGAGAGAAAGAAATCCCCAGTGGAGATACTCAAAAGTGGTCATTACAAGCCTTAAATTTGGCCAGCCAGGCCAAATGAGCTAACAGGTGCAATAGTGGCATGTCTGTTATGGGGAAACCAACTGGTCACTAATTGGACTGGAGGCCTGCTCCATAGGAGGGAATACATCCCTGATACTGAAAACCTACAACAAGGGTATCATGAGCCCTAGGGTATAACATCTGGTGCTGTCTGGCTAAATGTATATACTATGCTAACCAAACTGCCCAGTAAGCACTTCTCTTAATGTCCATGCCCATACATTTTGGTTAGAGAAGTTTCTCTTTTCAGATGGTGGTGACCTTGGGATGACTTAGAAGGCACCATGGTGCTGAGAAGAAGGGACAGAGGAGTGCTCAGCACTGAAACATCTCTATCACACCTTCCAAGGCTCAGGGTCCATTGCGGAAGAAGCGTGGGAAAGAATGTAAGAGCCAAAGGAAGAGTAGAACTCCTTACAACATGCTCCTCCAGACACAAAATGGCCTGGATATCCATGACCTCACAGTGCCTGACACTACTTACACAAGACCATCATAATAGGAGGAAAAGATCATGACATCAAAATATAAGAGAGACTGACTGAGAGGGGAAATGTATGATGGAGAGTGGAGTTTCAAAGGGGAAATTGGGGGTAGGAAGGGAGTTACCATGGGTTAGTGTCTATAATTATGGAAGTTGTCAATAAAAAACTTTAATTTAAAAAAAAGAAGAAAAAAGAAGAAATCATTTTAAAAAAGGAACTGATGGGCTGGAGAGATGGCTTAGCAGTTAAGGCGCCTGCCTGCTAAGCCTAAGAACCCGGTTCCAATCTCCAGGTCCCATGTTTAGCCAGCTGCAAAGTGACGCAAGGGCGCAATGCCGCACTTGCCCACAAGGGGGCGCACACATCTGGATTTCATTCTCAGCAGCTGAGAAACTGCTGGCGCGCCCATTCTCTGTTTCCCTCTCCCTCTCTCTCTGTCTGTCTCTCTCTGTGTCTCTCTCTCTAAAAAAAAAAATTAAAAAAAATTTTTAAAAAAGGAACTGATGCAGACATAGCAGAAGAGCAAGTTAAGCAAGATTTTATTTATTTATTTATTTATTTATTTATTTATTTATTTATTTATTTTTTGGTTTTGTGAGGTAGGGTCTCACTCTGGTCCAGGCTGACCTGGAATTAACTATGTAGTCTCAGGGTGGCCTCGAACTCTCGGCAATCCTCCTACCTCTGCCTCCCCAGTGCTGGGATTAAAGGCGTGCACCACCACGCCCGGCTAGATTTTATTTTTTAAAAAAGTCAGGCAGAAAGCTCCCAAGCTGGGAGGGACCCCAATCATGATGAAACTCACTTGGTGACTTGGTCCTTATATGTCTAAGGATGTAAATTTGGCCTGTATCAGAAAGGTTTAATTTGATTACCTTGAATGTACTTGGGGTTCCACCCTTCGGGGCATAAATTAGACATGAAGCTGGGGTGGATTAGATTGGTTACTTTGAATATAAAATGAACAAGGGTAAGAGGAGCCCACTGGGGCAACAGTGGCATGTCTTATGAAGATAATCAACTGCTCAGACTGCATTTAAGGCTTGCTCATGGGAGGCAATCCATGCCTGATAATGAAAACCTAGTCAGAGGCCCAGAGCTGGAAAGGTCATAAGCCCTAGCTAGGAAGCTACTATTATTGCTTGGCTACATGGATATACTATATCTACCAAGTTGCTCTGTCTTCTTGGATGACCTAAAAACATGGTGGCTACCTACTTCTAATTTCTATCACTCTGAGACATAAAGACCAGAAAAAATTCCCAACTGTCAAATGTCTATGAGAGAGTTGAGAAGGGACACTTGGTTGAGCTCCAAGGACTTCTGTACAATCTGTCCAGAAAAATGGAACATTCCTTAGAATCACCTCTAACAAAGCCATGTCAGTACCATGAGTAGAGAAGAGACACAACTATCATCTTAAAAGTGGTTTGGGGTGACTAGAGATATGGCACATTGGTTAAGACACTAGCCTACAAAACCTAACAACCTGAGTTTTATTATCCAGTACCCACGTAAAGCCAGATGCACACAGTGGTGCATGCATCTGGAGTTTGTTTGCAGTGGCTAGAGGCCCTGGCATGCCCATTCTCTCTCTCTCTCTCTCTCTCTCTTCTCTCTCTCTTTCTCTGTATGTCTCTCTTTGCTTACAAATAAATAAAAATAAAATAAAAAGTGACTTGGGGGCTGGATATAAAGCACATTAATATTTTCTATGCTTAGCAAGCAGGAGACCCCAAGGTCCATTCCTAGAATGCTATGAATGAATTATACACACACATACATAAATATCTACAGTGGTTCACATGCTGTGGGCTTCACCAACCATGGGTTTACATAGCTCCCTTTCCACCAGTGGCCTTAAAGGAAGAAATCTTCCATCTGGCCCCACATTTAAAAAAAATAATAATTCAGGGCTGGAGAGATGGCTTAGTGGTTAAGGCGCTTGCCTGTGAAGCCTAAGGACCCTGGTTTGATTCTCCAGGTCCCACGTAAGCCAGATGCACATGGTGGTGCATGCATCTGGACTTCATTTGCAGTGGCTAGAGGCCCTGTTGTGCCCATTATCTCTCTCTCTCTCTCTTTCTCTCTCTCCCTCTCTGTGTCTCTAATAAATAAATAAATAAATAAATAATTTTAAAAATTTAAAAAATAATTCAGCTATGAACAATGAGAAGACAAAAAAAATAATAAATTCCAGAGTTTGCCTTGAGAATAATGTTTTACCAACGGGATGTGTCATAAATATGAAATGGCCAAGAAAGATGTTCTCGGATTTGTCCTTTGTCCTTTGTTAGCCAGACAGATAATGAGTTCCCATTGGGGATTTTTCTTTCTCATTCAAACATGAATTACATATAACTCCCATACCCATAAATCACAAGTTATTATTTCCTAGAAACTGGAACTGTACAAGAGAAGCTCACAAAATCCTTTGTTTCATGAGCTTGCAACTTTTTAATTAAAAACCACTTAAAAGTCACACATACTTGAGCCAAATGTTCCCGGCCCATTAGCCTTCTAGCCCAGCACCAGCGCTCTCCTGCTCGGCAGAGCTGATGCTGTGATGCTGGAGACATAATTCTTGTGGGTTTTTTTTTTTTTTTTTTTCATCCTTCAATGTTGGTGGACTTGAAAGCACAGATCACAGGAAGGGACCTAATTCTTGACTTTTTTTTTTTTTTTTTGTGGTAGTCATTATGATGAAGGAACAAGCTCCACAGACCTATCATAAACAGATACAAAGAGGATGAAGGAAGAAATGGAGAATAAAAATTGAGGCAGGAGACTCTAGCCAAGACGTCAAACAGCCACGCCATCTGTTCCGATTACAACCACAGACCATGGAAGTGGGGTCCAGTTAGTTTTGCAATAATACCCAAGATTTCTTAAACTTTACCAAGCTTCTAAGCCGCCTTGCATAGCCCCTCACCTAGAAGTGAGGACATATGGTTAATTATTCTTTCAGCATGTGAACAGAAGGATTATTTGACCCTTCTAGGAATTGTCTCCACGCTTGCTTTCCCCTTCCTTACCTACTGGCTATCTTCAAAGCATCCACAAATCCCTAAGGCCCTGTAAGACAGTACAGCCATGCCATGAAGGGGTCTACACACCTGATGTCTGCATGGAACAAGCCCCCTACCCATAGCGGGCAAGATGAGAGCAAGAGAGGTAAGACTCCAGGAAATAAAGGTTGCATGTCCAGTTAACGGTCCCTGAATGTGAACCGCGCATCTCTTGCTCCGCTGTCTTCCAGGGCAGCCTCATAGATACTTCATGCATAAATTTCCTTTTCCAACATTCATTTTGTGTCCCAGAAACTCCAACTTCACATTAGGAGGGACTCACTGGAGATCTTTTCTGAGTACAACATTTATAATTCTGAATCCATTTGTAAATATATCTTCCCTATAATTCATTCTGTTTTGCTTTTTTGTTTTTAATTTTCATTTATTATTTTTAAGGAGAGAGAAAGAGAGGGGTGGTTTGATGCAGGTGTCCCCCATAATCTCATGTATTCCAGGTGCTAGGTTCCCATCTGACAGCAATTTGAGAATCAAATCCTCCTGGAGGCTGTGTATTGTTTGGGGCGGGCTTCAGGTGTTATAGCCAGCTTCCCTTTGCCAGTGGTTTGCACACTCTCCTGTTGCTGTTGTCCACCTGATGTTGGTCAGGAGGTGATGTCCACGCTCTGTTCATACCATCATTTTCCCCTGCCATCATGGAGCTTCCTCTTGAGTCTGTAAGCCAAAATAAACTCTTTTTTTCCATAAGCTGCTCTTGGTCAGGTGTTTTCTGCTAGCAATGTGAATCTGACTGCAACAGAGAGGGTGGGGTGCATGGGCATACCAGGGCCTCTTACAGCTGCAAATGAACTCCAGATGCACTACTTTGTACATGTGGCTATTCATGGATACCGGGGAATCAGGCCCAGGCTGCCAGGCTTGCAAGCAAGCGCCTTCAGCTGCTGAGCTATCTTCTCAGCCTTGTTCTCTTCTTTAGAGACAGGGTTTCACTTTGAAGGGCAGGCTGACCTTCAACTGTCAGTCCTCCTAGCTGAGCTTCCCGAGTGCTGGGATTGCCAGTGTGCACCAGCATGGCTAATTTATAATTCCTGGGTGGTTTTTTGTTGTTGTTTTTTCATTTTTCCGTTTTTCAAGGTAGGGTCTCACTCTAGCTTAGACTGACCTGGAATTCGCTATGTAATTTCAGGGTGGCCTCAAACTCATGGCAATCCTCCTACCTTTGCCTCCTGAATGCTGGGATTAAAGGCGTGTGCCACCACGTCCAGCTAATTCCTGTTTTTTAATAGTCCAAGAATTAGCCCATGATTTAATTCAATATGAGAAAATGTTTCTAAATCATGGCTCAGAACATTTTCCTGTCAAGAACGAGATAGAAAATATTTTACACTTCATGGACCTTCCTGAATCGGGTCAACTTGTCACCCTGTCATTGGAGCACACGGGCCACCTGAAACCATACATAAATGAATGGGCATGGCTGCAGTAAGCTGTACATTATAGGAACAGGCAGCAGGTCAGACTTGGCCTATGGCCCTAGCTGACTGACCCAAGTTCCACATGCAACTCTAGTATCCACTTCAATTCTTGCAACTCTGATTTATATTTATTTATTTGTTAAACTTTATGCTTTCCTTTTAGCGTCAAATATGACAAATGAGGCTGTCACCAGTATTTAAATCTTCCTTCGGCCCCCGCCCTGCACTGAGTGGCATACACTAAATAAAACGTGATGCATTTTAGTTCCTTTCCTTCTCCTCTGAAAGATTTCCTTTGAAGGCTGTGTGTGAAGTCAGATCTGAGTGTCAGTCCGATTTATTAGTCTGTGACTCTTCTCAGGTCACCTTCTCTTTGAAAGCCTTGGTTTCCAAATCTGTTAATTGAGGATAACAATATATAACTCAAAGGCTCTCGGTGGGAGTGGGAAGAACCACGTGGAATAATGTGTACGTTTTATGGAACGTAAAGTCCCAGCATAGAGGTCCGAGGCTATTATTATCAGCTTCCTCTCCCTTCCTGAATTCTGAATTGACTTTCTTCCCACTGGAAATGTGATCTCCTCCCTGACAAATCCCAAGGAGGTCCACTTAACCACCATTTAGCCTAGGCCAAGAGGCTGTTGGGTTCCAGGGCTGCCTCCACCTGTGTTCAGCCAGAAACCTGAGCCTTCCTTACAGCCACGAAAGGGACCCAGAGAAGGCAACTCCAGCTGCCAAAAAAAGTTTTTCTGCTTTCAAGAGATAAAGTTCAAAAAAGATATTTGTATAATAGGCATTCTCTGGTTTGACCGGCCAGTGACACAAGGCACTTGGCATTGGACCCAGAGCTGTTTGAAAAAAAGATCAAGAATTAAGATTCTAGTCCCATTAACAGTATCTATTGCCTTTAGCATGCCACAGCTAAAACCTTCAAAGTATAGCATTTAGGGCTTCATTAGTCAAGTAATAAAATAGTGAGGAAGATCCATGGATAGAAAACTTATGCCATGGTAGCAAATCTTAGTGGAGTTCTCATTCCACTGAAATCTCCAGACTTGAGCTGCAGAGATAGCTCAGAGGTTAAGACACTTGCCTGCAAAGCCCAGGGGCCCGGGTTTGATTCCCCAGTACTCACATAAAGCCAGATGCACAAAGTGGTACATGCATCTGGAGTTTGTGGTGGCTAGAGGCCCTGGTGCTCCCATGCTCACTCTCCCTCTCTTTTTCTCTCTTTCTATCTCAAATAAATAAACAAAATATTAAATATTTTAAAATGTGGGGGGAAAAAAAGAAACTCCATAGTGAGCCTGCATCTTCCTGCCATGGACAGCTGCACCATCCATATATACTGCACACATATCATGCCTTCTAAAGAAATAAGCCTCTGGGCTTCATGGATGATGCGGGCATTAAAACCCAAAGGAGGGCTGGAGAGATAGTTTAGCAGTTGAGGTGGGTGCTTGTCTGCAAAGCCCCATTATCCACATAAAGCCAGATGCACAAGGTGGTACATGCATCTGGAGTTTGTTTGCAATGGCTAGAGGCCATGGTGCTCCCATTCATTCTCTCTCTCTCTCTCTCTCTCTCTCTCTCTCTCTCCTCTGCCTCTTCCTTTCTCTTTCTTAAATAAATAAATAAAACTATGAAAACACAAACTCCAGACTCCATAGTGAGCCTGCACCTTCACGCCACGAACAGCTGGATCATCCACACACACTGCATGCACATGTGTTCAAAAGAATAAGATGTCTTGGGGCTTCATGGATGATGCTGGCATTAAAACCCAAAGGAAGCCAGGCATGGTGGCACATGCCTTTAATCCTAGCACTTGGGAGGCAGAGGTTGGAGGACCACTGTGAGTCCAAGGTTGCCCTGAGACTACATAGTGAATTCCAGATCAGCCTGAGCTAGAGTGAGACCCTACCTTGAAACAAACAAACACAAACAAAGGAGATTGCCCACCTCTTTGTTTTAAACTTTGGACAGATTTTCTTTTCTCCTTGTTGTGGGAGACCAGAGAAACCCTCTCCTCTCTGAGGAGCCTTTAAGTGAAGTGGATGGCTTACCTCAGCTGGCTTCGCAGTGTAGCTAGGACTTCAGACTCTCCTTCACAGAAAGAGGAGAATGTGCAGCAGAGGCCAGAGCTCAGGATGACCGATGAGGGATGTTCACCTCTGCCTGAAGGCCTGCAGGTGAGGAAGGACATGCAGACCTCCAGAGGAGAAGCCAAAGATGTTGAGCAGGAAGGTTAGGCTCTGGAGCATAAATGCCTACATCACCTGCCACCTGTGCAGTGGCTATGTCATCAACACGACCCTTGTGACCAAGGCCTTGCCCATCTACCCCACGTGCAGGACGGTGGTCAGTCAGAATCACCCATTGTGGCACATTGGTCATGACATACAGGGCACTGTTTATAAGCAGGTGCCAGACCTCCAGGCAGCAGAAATGAGGAAACAAATTCTACCTGGGCAGGGAAGGGCTGTGTGACATCAGTGGGGAGGCATGAAGATATCTGAGAGAATTCAGATCCCACAACAGTGAAGCTGAAGCAGGGATGGCAGAAGAGAGCAAGAAAGGACACTGATTAACCCCAGTCTACGAGCACACGAGCCGCTGTTGGGAACTCGGCAGCAGCCAACCTCGAGGCCTAAAGTGGAAATGGAGCTGTGACTCACCCAGGTACTATACCTGAAGTTCATTGCCAAATAGAAAACAGACCCAAAGTCTTTTTGTAATGTTTGAATAGCTTTGCTTGGATATTTTAATGATAAAAAATTTCCTTCATTTACTTTTCCTACAAGATAGTAGGAAAGGAAAAAGAAATAAAGGTGAAAAGGCTGAAGGATAGGTTTGAGAATAGGATGCAGATGGGCACCATAAGGAGGGTGTTGCACAAAGCATCTCACCAAAAGCAGCTGGTGGAAGGAAAGATTGGATTCTGGCTTACAGTCTCGAGGGAAGCTTCATGATGGCAGGGAAAGCATGGTGTGAGCAGAGGCTGGGCGTCACTTCTGCCATAGCACATGGACAACAGCAGCAGGGGAGCGAGCGAAAGGGGGAGCTGACTATAATGCCCCAAAGGCTGCCCCCAGCAACACACCCCCTCCAGCAAAGCTCCCCCTCCCAAATTGCCATCAGCTGGGGAGCAAGCATTCAGAACACATGAGTTTATGGGGGGACACCTGACTCAAACCACTGGACAGGGACTCTGCCATTTAATTTCAAAAATTGGTGGGTGGTTGGGTAGATGAATGAATGGTGGCTAGATGGAATCAGTAATTGAAAATATAGTAGCTATAGTGACTGGTGAGTTACAAGGGGGTGGTGATAAGGGGCTCCTGTGAGCACATGGTCTCAGAAACTCTGGGATGTGGCATTCATGTGAAGGCACAAACTGTCAGCAGGAGCCATCTCTATTGCATCTAGTAAGGACCTGTGGTTTGAGGCATCACTCAAAAGACCCTTGAGGCTGTGTGGCAAATTGCTTCTGGATCATATGGGCTGCTGTCAGGGGCCAACATATGGCAGTGGATACAAAGGAGTAGTGGTTGAGAAGGATTTGAAAGTAGTGTTTAGAGCTGAGCCAGTTAGCAAGCCACCATCCCAGTTGGAACCTGTGGGTACAGCTCCATTGGAAGATCTTTGCAAATGTGACCACTTTAATGATTTTGAAATGAAATATCTGGCTTACATAGGTTCCGGGGAATTGAACCTGGGTCCTTAGACTTCATAGACAAGTACCTTAACTGCTAAGCCATTTTAAAAGGAAAATGTTTTCTTTTGTTCTTTTTGTTTTTTTCTTCGACTATTTCACATTGGATTTAGGGACTCCTGCATGCCGGGCAGGCCTGTATCACTAAGCTCCACCCTCAGCCCTTGCTCTTGTCAATTAATCATTCTTCATGCCCTGCAAATGTCTAGAAAGGATTTGGCAAGATATGGTCTTCAATCTAAAGCCTCCATGAAAAACCTCCTAGAGCTGATAAACACTTATAGCAAAAATATAAAATCAACACAAAAATCAGTAGCCCATATATATATATATATATATATCAAACACACTGAGAAAGAAATCAGGGGAACAGTCCCATTTATAATAAACAAAAAAAATCTTAGAATATCCTTAACCAAGTAAGTGAAAGATTTCTACAACGAAAACATTAAAACACTGGGGAAAGAAATTGAGGAGGACATGAGGACAGGGAAAGAAAAATCTTCTGTGAACTGGAGGAATTAGCATCGTGAAAATGGCCATCCTACCAAAAGCAACATACAGATTCAGTGCAATCCCTGTGAAGATTCTGGTACCACTCTGCACAGAAACAAAAAAAAAAAAAAAATCAGGCTCAAAATTCTCATGGAAGCACAAAAATTTTGAACAGCCAAAATTGTCCTGAGCAAAAAGAATATTTCTGTTGGTATCACCATACCTGATTTCAAGATATACTACAAAGCCATAGTAAAATGAAAACAGCAAGATACTCGCACAAAAACAGACACATAGATCAATGTGACAGAATAGAATATTCAGGTTCAAGTTCAAGTCACTACAGCCACCTGATCTTTGACACAGAGGTCAAAAACACACACTGGATAAAAAGCATTTTCAACAAATGGAGCTGGAGAAATTAGATAATCTCATGTGGAAGAAAGAATCTAGACCCTCTTCTCTCAGCATGCATAAAAACAACTCCAAATGGATCAAAGACCTAATATAAGACCAGAAACTGAAAAAACTAAAGGGAAAATCAGGGTGAACGTGCTCAGATACAGGCATGGGATAAGACTTCCTGAATAAGACTCCGAGTAGCCAGGGAATAAAACAAACCTTCAACCACGGGGATCTCATGAGAGAGAGAGAGGAGAGGATGAGCGTGCCAGGACCTCCAGCCACTGCAAAGGAACTCCAGATGCATGTGCCACCTTGTGCATCTGGTTTTATGTGGGTGCTAAGGAATTGACCCTACATCCTTAGGCTTTGCAGGCAAGCACTTTAACTGCTAAGTCCCAATCTTTTTTTAAAGTTTTTTTATTGATAACTTCTATACATACAGACAGTAAACCATGACAATCTCCTCCCCTCCCCCACTTTCCCCTTCACAACTCCACTCTCCATAATATCCTCTCCCTCTCTCCATTAGTCTCGCTTTTATTTTGATGTCATCATCTTTTTCTCCAATTATGAAGGTCTTGTGAAGGCAAAATTGCTAAGCACTGCAAGGCCAATATCTGTCTGGACAGTTGCATTTTAAGGAGTGGTACCCTTCCTTTGGATCTTACATTCTTTCCACCACCTCTTCTGCAATGGACTCTGAGCCTTGGAGGGTGTGATAGAGATGTTTAAGTGCGGAACACTCTTCTGTCACTTCTTCTGGGCACTATTTTGCTTTTTGGGTCTTTGGAGTGGTCACTGCCATCTGAAAAGAGAAGCTTCTCTAACCAAAAGTGAGAGTAGCATTAATATATGAATATGAACATTAAGTGTAGTGCTTACAGGGCAGTTTCTAAGCCCTGATCTTAATCTTAATTCATTTTAAGAGACCCACATACCTTCCCCCACCATACCAAGTCTTCAAACCATCCTTAACTAATCTTCCAACAACTAGTCAATCAGTCATCTTGTTAATTTTTTTGTTTTCTTTTGTTTTTGAGGTAGCCCTCTAGCCCATCCTAATCTGTAATTCGCTATGTAGTCTCAGGCTAGCCTCAAACCCACAGCAATCTTTCCTCTGCTTCCCGAGTGCTGGGACTAAAGGTGTGTACCACCATACCTAGCTCCATTAACTTTAAAAAAAAAAAAAAACATTTTTATTGATTTATTTATTTGACAGAGAGAAAGAGAGGGAACGAATGGGCGCACAGGGCCTCCAGCCACTGCAAACGAACTCCAGACACATGCACCACCTTATATATCTGGCTTACGTGGGCCCTGGGGAATTGAACCTGGGTCCTTTGGCTTTGCAGGCACATGCCTTAACACTAAGCCATTCCCCCAGCCCTCCATTAACTTTTAACACTACAAATAAACATTGAATTGTGTCTTGTTAGCTGTACAATATGGCCTGGGCATCATTAGTCCCAACTAACTCAATAGCTTCTTGTATGCCACTTGGCTTTCCATGGCAAATCTCAAAGTTCTGCTTCTAACACGACTAATGGAGACTGGGATCAAAGCTGATCGGCTCAGCGCCTATATGGGGTAAATCTTCCTTTCCTTTCCAACATCTTCACAGCTCATGCCCCTCCATCACTGCCCTCTAAGCAGCTCCATTGACTGTTGTAGTTATCGCTGCATTGCTGGGACACAGCACCCAGCCAAAAGCAGCTGATGGGAAGAAAGGGGTTATTTTGACTTACAGTCTGTAGCGGAAGCTCCATGACAGCAGGGGAAGCATAGCATGAGCAGAGGCTGGACATCACCTCTGCCCCAGCAGGTGGACAGCAGCAGCAGCAGGAGAGTGAGTCTAACACTTGCAAGGGAGAGCTGGCTTTAACACTCCAAAGCCATACTTACTCTCAAATAAATAATATGTGTAAAGAATTGTCTTCCATTGCTCTGTACCTTACTTTTTGGACAGAATCTCTCATTGAACCCAGAGCTCACTGATACACTAGACTAGGCAGCCAGGAAGGCCCAGACATCTTCCTGTCTCGCCTCGCCAGTGACAGAATTATTCATGTATGTATGTGGTATCATGCTCAGCTTGGATGTGAGTGCCAGGGATCCAAACTCATGTCTACAGTCTCGAAATGGCAAGCACTTTACCCACTGAGACACCTCCCAAGCCCACAAATCCATTTCTTCAGATAACCAAGATGCTCCCCCCTCGCATGACTCAAGCCAGTAGTCTTCTGTCACTGAAGTCTCCAGTTTCTGACTCTCCTCCCCTCTCCTCTTCCTCTAAAGCCTTGGGCTTATTCAGAGGGGTTCACGCCCATGGAAGCTTCAACTTCCAGCAGCAGAAGAAACATCCATGAAAACAGTACCTGGATCATTTCTAAGGGTTTCCCCACGTTTTGCAATGTTTGCTTGGTTTCTGTGTTTGCTAGGTAGCTCTTCTCTTATAAAATCATTTAGCATAGAGAAAAAGTTTTTCCTGTCACATTCTACTGAGAAGAAAAAAACAATGATAAAACAAATATCCCTTATTCTTTTTTAAAAAATATTTTATTTTATTTATTTATTTGAGAAAGAGAGAGAAACA
This sequence comes from Orientallactaga sibirica, assembly GCA_036365145.1. Classification (NCBI taxonomy): domain Eukaryota; kingdom Metazoa; phylum Chordata; class Mammalia; order Rodentia; family Dipodidae; genus Orientallactaga; species Orientallactaga sibirica. Next base: position 3,634,392 of record JAEOAD010001317.1, read on the forward strand.
GAGAGAGAAAGAGAGAGAATGGGCACACAAGGGCCTCTAGCCACTGCAAACGAACTTCAGAAACATGTGCCACCTTGTGCATCTGGCATATGTGGGTCCTGGGGAATTGAACCTAGGTCCTTAGGCTTTGCAGGCAAGCACCATAACCACTAAGCCATCTCTCCAGTCCTCCCTTATTATTTATAGTAAGAAATTCTAAACCATAGACCCCCTTTGTGGTATGTGCCTCACCACCCCCTCAAACTCCCTGTCCTAGACAGTTTGCAAATATTCAGAATGAACCCTCATATACAAGGGTAGACTAAATGTCCCTGTTGGAGCCACAAGACACAGTGTACCCTTGCTCCATGTGACAATTGCCATCTATTGTCTTATCGTGGATACTCTGAGGCTCATGGTTTAAGTTCTGAAAAAGAAGCCGATGGCTATTCTACCACCATGTTTTTAAAATCAAAAAGAGACAGAGCCCGTTGGTATATGCCAGGCATCTCAGCCTAGTTTATTGGGTGGTCTCAGTTGGTTTAGGCCCTAGTCATCTAAGAAAGGGACACCCAGAAAGATGAAACCATGCCCCTAGATTCCCATTCAGCCAAAAATCCCATCATAATTTCTAACAAAGTGAGAAACAAAGAGCAATTGTGTGGAGCCTTTGTCTCTTCCGCAGAGCCCCCAGGAGGAGGGTTCATAGCTTTGTATGAGGCTTGGCTCGCATGAATCCCATTGTTCACACTTCCCATTGAAGAGCCTGTCCTGTTCGCCAGCCCCCACCCAGTCCCCGTGCTCTCCTTGAAAGTGGCATTCAAGAACGGATGCTCCTTGCAGAAGACGTTTGCTTTTAGGGAAAGTTCCAGATGACAGATCATAAATTTGATTTCAGAAGCCACTCGACAAAGTACAGAAGGAGACAATGGTTTTAAAAGAGTGATACAGGATGGGGGGGGGTGTCAGAAAGAGCATGAATAGAGACCTGCTTACTTATGAAAACACCCATATCTCTTCTGTACAACCAGGTCATGCGCTCCTTTGGGTCTGTAAGAAACCTATTATGGGCTGGAGAGACAGTTTAGCTGTTAAGGCACTTGCCTGCAAAACCTAAGGACCCAGGTTCAATTCCCCAGTACCCATGTAAGCCAAATACACAAGGTGGCTGATGCATGTGTCTGGAGTACATTTGCAGTGGCTAGATACCCTGACATGTCCATTCTCTCCCCCTTCTCTCTCTATCGACCTCTTTCTCTCTCTCTTTCTCAAATAAATAAATAAAATGTACTTTTAAGTGAAAAATAAAAAAAAAGAAACCTATTACTTACCCATCCACTTGACCACTTGACAGATAGGAAAACTGAGCCCAGTGCTATCAGAGTGCATGCAGGGAGATGGCCCACAGGTCAGGCCGCATCTGGTCTCAATATCCTTTCTTTCTCCTCACACTTAAGAGACTGACCCCAACTGACATAGAAAATGCCCAGCTTGACCAATGCAGACCTCCTGTCTGTCTTGGTTAAAGTAAATCCACTCAGGGTGAGAGCAGATCAAGTTAAGACCATCAGTATATAGAGAAATGTGGGGCTCTGGTAACCTGGGTAACTTACATGAATCTTACTTCCGACGACACTCATGTCAATCAACTATGAAAGCCAAGGTCAAATCCATCTTCTTTGCCAAATTTTCTATCTATCTGTAGTCAGAAACTCAGTTTTGGATGCTCATTCTATTCTCAGATCCAGAACTGTGCCTGCCACAGAGCAAACACTCAATAAAGATGTGTTAAGTGGCTTTTCCTAAGTATGAACCAGCTCACTTTGACCTCAGTCTCAGACTTTCTGGGACTAGAATCACTACTTTATTTTATTCATTTGCCAGTAGATAGAGGGAGGGAGGGAGAGAGAGAGAGAAAATGAATGGATGAATGAGTGTATACACACCAAGGCTTCCTGCCACTGCAAATGACTCCAGACACATGTGCCACTTTGTGTATCTGGCTTTACCTGGGTCCTGGGGAATTGAACCCCAGGCAGTTAGACTTTGCTAGCAAGCACCATCTTTCCACTTCCTAAAATCACCATTTTATTTTCCTTACAAGCAGTAAGTAGACCATTATATCTACCTAGAAAGATCATGTTCTGAGACCACCCTTGAACACAGCCTCAAGGTATCTATCTCTCTGTCTGTCTGAGGTGCAGCCACAAAGTTGGAACATCATGAGTGTGTCCACCACACTAGGTATAAAGGATAAAGCTACAAACAGCTGAATACACAGTCCCTGGCCCAGAGCCCAGTGAAGTCACTTCTTTGGAGGCCCGGGACTGTCATCACTGCTCTTGCAAGTCCACGCTTCTGGGCTCTTGTAGTGGACTTCACACACCTGCAGCATCCGGCTTCTGGCTGAGTGTTGTAACCATAGCAGGCCGGAACAGGTTCAGCTGGACTAAGGCCCACAGGCAGGGTATTGACTGAGTGTCTCTGGAGCTCAGTGTCTTTGACTGTAAAATGGGAGGGGACCAAACGACCTCTGAGTGTGGCAGATTCCAGACTTGATGTGCATATATACACACACTGCCTGGGGATGTCATAGAGATAGGTTCAGGTTCAACAAGTCTGAGGTGGGGTGAGAGATCTTGCGGCTCTAACCAGCATCTTTGATGCTCAGACTATGGGTCTGAGGACCCAGTAGGAGCAGCAAGGTCACAGGATCATTGGGTAATAAGCAATATGACAGGAATAAAAGACCTTATTAGTATTAATAATTATAAGGCCAGTTATTAATAATTATTATCAGCAGTAGCAGCTGTGTCTAAAACTCATGAAATGACCACCAACCAGGTTTGAATTCCACTGCCTCTGGCTGTGGGTCCTTTTGGGCAAGCTTTGTGATCTCATCTGAAGGCTCCATCAGACCTTCTCCTGAGCCCTCGTGTAACTACAGAAGTCAAGGGCACAGTGAGAAGATATTTTATTACCTATGTATTTATGTATGGGTTTTGGGGGGTTTTAAAACTGGTAATTAAAACCTTGTAAATTTGTATTATCAACAAAATAAATGTAGACGGGTTAGTTAGTCATTGCTAATAAATTTGATCATTCATTTATAAAACAAAATGTTCACCCAAGAATCACAGAGCACTCTATAAATATCACTTTGCTAAGCCACAAACCACCTCAACAAGGAAGGCACACAGCACCCCTGAGGGGTTAAACAAACCCTCCTGGGCCAGGGGGATGGGAGGTAGTGCCTGAATTCCAGCCCTCTTGTCTCATTCCCAAGGCAGGTTCAGCCACTGCCCTAGGGGGGTCAGACTCTTTGAAGCGTGATATATCCATTTGGAAGCATTTCAAATCAGCCGGCCTGGAGGCCCAGTCCCCATATCACCCCAGGAACCTGTCTGCAGGAGCTTGGGAAACCATCTTTCTCTGCTTGGGAGGTGGGGAAGCTGGGCTCCCCCTTCCTCTCTTCAGACCAGGCACACTCAGCTACTGCTGAAGAGCTCCCTCGCAAACCCGCGCAGCCATGCAGCTCAAGCCTAGGCCAGGAAGGAACGATGCAAAACTGTGGAGCCACTGGTTTGGGAGCCAGTGACCCAGCTTCAGGCCTTACTCTGCCGAGGGTTCTCGTCTTGTCTCCCTAGTCAGTGAACCCCCAGAAACCATGTACCCCGGAGTCCTGGTTCCCTAGTAGAGCAGTGCTTCGGTAACTGGCGAGACCCTCCACCTCACTTCGTTAGCAAAGAGCTGGGATTTCTGCAGCCAAAGTCATGTGGTGGCTGTGACGAGGCTCAGAAATGATGTGTGAGGAGTGGATTCATGGGTGGAAGTTTGTCACTGTGGTGGCAGTCACATGTGACTCATAGATACAGCACCAGTTTACAGCATCAGGCCCCACCCACACCTCATGACCTTTAGGAACTGTGAGCTACAAGAATATAAGGTGTGTGTACAATTATATATAACTCCTACACACACACACACACACACACACACACACATGACCATATAAACAGCTGCCCAGCATGCACTATTATATCTTCCAGCACCTCCACACACGCTGACGTGCACGTGCCCACATACATCTCTGCACACACATCCCCCATCCACACGCATGCCCACACATTCACCTGAACAACTCATCCCACTCTCCTTTCACTCGTCACAGTCACCCACCCATCTGCAAGCATTCCCTGTGTGTGTGCACACATGCGCATCACACAAAAGAAATCCAAAGTGCCCAAGCTTATGCTAAAATGCCATTTTTTGATGTCAAAATTCTAAGTATCTTGGGCTGGAGAGATGGCTCAGTGGTTAAGGGTACTTGCTTATAAGGCCTGATGCCTGAGTTCAGTTCCCCAGTATCCACCTAAAGCCAAATGCATATTTGGCACATGCATCTGGAATTCAGTTGCAGTGGCAAAAGGCTCTGGTGTGCCCATTCATTTCATATTCTCTCTCTCTCTTTGTCTTTCTCTTCTCTGTGCTTACAAATAAATAATTTAAAACATTTTAAAATATCTAGGTGGGCTTCCAGTCAAGATGGCGTCCGCCTAACCTCGCCTCACCTTACAGGGAGGTAAAAGCAAGACCCTTGAGCTTTAAGAGATTTCTAAAAACTGGCTCTTGCATAAAATATCTAGGTGGCTGGAGAGATTGCTCAGTGGTTAAGGTGCTTGCTTGCAAGGCCTGACAGCCTGAGATCAATTCCCCAGTACCCATGTAAAGCAAAATACAGAGTAGCACATGTGTCTGGAGTTTGGTTGCTTTAGTGGGAGGCCCTGGCGCACCCATTTCTATCTTTCTTGCAAGTAAATAATAAATAAAAAAATACTTTAAAAAATGACCCAGGGACTGGAGAAATGGCTTAGTGGTTAAGGCATTTTGCCAGAGTGAGACCCTACCTCGAAAAACCAAAAAATGACTTAGTGGTTAAGGCATTTGCCTGCGAAGCCAAAGGATCCCGGTTCGATTCTCCAGGACCCATGTAGGCTAGATGCACAAGGGGCACATGCATCTGGAGTTCGTTTGCAGTGGCTAGAGGCCTTGGCTTGCCCATTCTTTCTCTGTCTGCCTCTCTTCTATCTCTCTCTCTCTCTCTCTGCTTGCAAATAAATAAATAAATAAATAATTTTTTTTTTTAAATGACCCATACCACTATGGATCTAAATTTGTCCCTCTTTCTCTCTCTTAACTTTATATGGTGGGGACTGGAGCCAGGGCTTTGTACCTGCTTGGTAAACCCTCTGCTATTGAGCTATAACCTTGCCCTCCTCATTGTTAGTTTAATGGAGCCTTTACGGTTATAATTTGCTTGAAAGAATAAAGTTTCCCTACCACCATTCCTTATAAAGTGAATTTCTACTCATTTCTTTGTATTTTTCCTTTGATATCCAGTGTAAAATTGCCCCAAACTGTTCATCTCTACAACTGTTGTATATGGTTTTAAACTATAGCATCTTCTTGGCTTCATTCAGTGAATGTTAGGAGCAAATTGCTGTTCAACATTTTCCATTCATGCTTTTTTTTCACCTCTGCTTCACTCACACAGTTCCTTCCCAAGATGGATGCGTGCACCCGAATCTTTTATTTTCTTCATTTTTAAGGCATATTCAAAAGCTCTCAACCTTCAAGTCTCAAATGCCTCATTTTCTGGTATTTTACTGATTTCCCCTGGGAACCCATCTCCTCCAGTTCTGCACACTTTCCCGTGGGACACAGAAGGCTTTCAATCAGTTTTCAAAAGCAGGGCATCTCGGTGAGTCAGTCTTGAGTCTTGTTTTTAATAGCTTTAACTGAGATTTAATTCACATGTCATAAGCATTTCCCAAAAGCGAACAATTCAGTGGAGTTCTTTTTCTTCTTTCAGTGTATTCATAGTTATCCAACCATCACCATAATCTAATTCTAGAACATTTCCATTACCCCACAGAAAAACCTAAATGCAAAGTACGCATTAGGAGTCACTCTCATCCCCAACCACTCCTGAATCCTGGGCAACCACTAATCTATTGTCAATCTCTGCAGACTGGCTATCTGGACATTTCCTATAAATAGAATTATGCAATCTAGTTGCATTCCACGCCTGGCTTTTTGCACTTAGCCTCATGTTCAGGGCTGTGTATCAGCACTTTATTCCTCTTCACCCACTACATGGATTTGTCAATTTTTGTTGATTTATGGGGCAGTTGATAAGCATTTGTTCTGTATGCATTATTGGGCTATAGATGATACTGCAGAAAGCACTTATGTTCATGTTTTTTAAAAGATTATTTATTTGCAAGCATTGAGAGATACAGAGAAGAGAGACAGAAAGAGAGAATGGGCATGTCAGGGCCTTTAGCCACTACAAAATGAACTCCAGATGCATGTGCCTCTTTATGCATCTGGCTTTACATGGGTGCTGGGGAATTGAACCAAGATTTGTGAGGCTTTGCAGGCAAGTGCCTTAACTACTGAGCCATCTCTCCAGCCCTCTGTTTTCCTGCCTTTGCTGGCCATGGTCTTTGTGTCTTTTAGGTAGCTAGGAATGGAATTGCTGGGCCACAAGGGAATTCTAAGCTTAAGATGCTGAGAAACTACAAAAGCATTTTCTAAAGCAGATGTACCCCTTTTGTTCCCAGCAGCAAAGAAAGAGGGCTATGGTGACTGCCCATCCTTGCACTATGCCTGGCCACTGGTTGCTTTTTAAAAATATTTTTATTTATTTATTAGAGAGAGACAAAGAAAAAGACAAGGGAGGGGGAAGCAAGAGAGAGAGAGAGAGAATATGAGGATGGGAGCACCTGGGTCTCCAGCCACAGCAAGCAAACTTCAGATGCATGTGCCACTTTGAGCATCTGGCTTTACCTGGGTACTGGGTCATCAGGCTTTGTCAAGAAGTGCCTTTAACTGCTAAACCATCTCTCCAGCCTCTGACTGCCTTTTTGATTATCAGGCTTGATCTCTTAGTCTGAAACTTTATTTTAGGAAAGAAATGTAAGAGAATGAAGAGAACCTAGACTATTCACTTCAGGATACTTGTTTTTTAAAAATATTTTTAAATTCATTTGCAAGCAGGGAGAGAGAGAGAGAATGGGTCTGTCAGGGTTTCCAGCCATAGTGAGCCATCTCTCTAGCCAGGATACGTTTTTAAAAAATTATTTATTTATTTGCAAGCAGAGAAGAGAAGCAGACACAGAGAGACTGGGGCCAGGATCTATAGCCACTGGAAAAGAAATTCAGACGCATGTGCCCCTTGTGCATCTGGCTTTCGTGGGTCCTGGGGAATCAAACCTGGGTCTTTGGCTTCATAGGCAAGTGCCTTAACTGCTAAGCCATCTCTCCAGTCCTTTTTATTTTTTTTTTTAATATACCTTTCACCAAACCCTTCATGTTGAACAGCCCCAGCACATGAGTAGCAAGTGACCTCTGGGTCTCTGGACCAGGAGGCCCTGGCATGTCCATGCTCACTTTTGTGATATGCAAAGTGGCCCTTTGGTGATATTGTCCAGCTTTTCATGGCCACACATGGAAAATGAGGGTGCCATCTCCACTGCTCATGACAACAAAACGAGATGAGTACAAAGCTATCTAGCAGTCCCTGTGGACTGCCACAGACATTCTAGAAAGTTCTTTCTGATTCTCTGGCACACTTGAAGTTCTGCCCCTCATGAGGAAAAGGAAGTATTGGCTAACCTTTGAAATAGTCCATGTGTGTATAACCAAAAAGGATAGTTCTCTGTTGAACGTTAAGTGTCACACACACACACACACACACACACACACACACACACTCCCAGTTCATCTTTCCTTATGTCATTGGTTAGTTCATTTCTGAGAAAGTTAGGGACAGTTTCCAATATTGATTAATTCTTCACATTTTTTTTCCTCCACATTTCTGTTGTTATTACAGCAGCATTTCCTAGCTGGCATCCTTCTAAGTGCTCTAGTTTGTCCCCAAGTCCTCCAATGTCTTAGGGCAATTTTCCATGTCATGAGGGTAAAATGATGTGATGTATCTTGAGCAAGCTGGGTCATAAACATGGATGGACATGTTTGTGTCTTTGCATACTGTCAATTTTATTGAATAGCCAAACAACCTCACTGCTAAATCCCTGGGTACTCTTCGATTTCACTTGGTATTTGGGGCCATTGGCCAACATGGGTTCTTTGGTTCCAATCTTATTAACTGTTATCATCACATCATCCATTACACCTCACACAACAATAGAGAATGGCTAAGAACGGGTTAATGCAGCTTCAGAGTTCTGAGGGGATCGGTCTGAAACCACAGATCAACAACCACAGAAACAAAAGAACAGTCACTGGGGGAAGGTAAGGGTCTCACAGTTGCAAAATGCAGGTCCAGGAGGCAGTGCCTTCTGAGCGTCACTTGGAAGTGTATTGTGGGCAGGAGAAATTGAGCTTGACCTGCAGTCTTAGGACAGAAACATGGCCCTTTACTATGCCAATTTTCTGACAAGGCTTATGACAACCGACCAGGTGATGGGTCAGTATGTCTCAGTCTTGGGGTGCTCTTTGTATAGTGCCAGGTGACGAAGTTACATCTACTGTGGTTGACCGGCTCATGCATCTATTGTCTCTTATATGACTTTGATATGCCCAGGTGCCCCTGATTTAGTTTGATATGTTCACGTGTAATCTGTGTAAGTGGTTGCTCAGTCTGTGCCTCACGTTTGGTGCTGTGCATGGGGATGGTCTCCTTGCACACACAACATATGCAGTCATTCGGCCTTAGCATTTGCTCTCCAAGTGAAGCAAACTTCTGTTTGTTTAGTGTAAGGCACATGCTGGAAGCTCCTGTTGTATACAATGTGGAATAACTTCTAGAAGGACAATGTCAGATCCCCACAGGGGGCGGAGGACAAGGAAGCTATCACATAGACCAAAGCCAGCACCACTGCCTCCCAGTTCATGAACTTGAAGAAGTTCTGTCTAGGAACTGGGAAGATTAGGAGTAGCTCTACCCTGCGAGGTTAGGGAACTCAATCGGACCAGACATGTAAAGCACTTATAATGGAGCTGGGCACAGGAGCCTGATAAGGGCTAAGCAAACACCACGTCTCCTTGGTGCATGGCACAATCTCAGGGGCACTGCTGGCTTTTCTGGCTTCTCACAGGCTTCAGACACCACCAGGCCACATGCTTCAGGTGTACGGGCTCATTTAACCCTCATAGGAAAGCTGTGACGTGACAAGCTGACCATCTCTATTTCACAGATGAAGGCACGCAGGCACAGGGAGATGAGTGACCCTTGGTCACTGGAGGGTAGCAGCTTTCTAATACCTCCACCATGGGTGTCTGCGCTCATCTTCTGATGACAAAGTTGGTCACAGAACTAACAAAAAGAGATGTCACAGAGGAATTATGTGTCCCATCACACTTCCTGTGGCCTCCCAGAAGTGCCCCACAGCGCCAGATTCACTCTGGGTGGCTCTGTGGTTCCTTTGTGTCTGGGAAAGGGTGTTCCATAGAATCCAGCTGCCGGCTTCCTGCAGCTCTATCCTGGCATTTCCAGAGCTGCTGCTGGCTCTGTGGTCATCTAAGGTGATAGAGAGATACAAGGCCAAGCAGGGCTTGGAACCAGCACAATGAACTGGGCTATGGGGATGTATATTCGGGGTAGCGCCTTGAAAGTTCACACTGACTGATGTGGGTCTCATCTTTCTGCTTCTGGTTCTTTAAAGAAAAAAATACATATATTTACATGGCACACAAATAGGTCTTCAGAATTTTAAAAAAATTGGTGGGGGGAGGTGGGAGAGATGGCTCAGCAGTTAAGGTGCTTGCCTTCAAAGGCTACTGACCCAGGTTCAATTCCCCAGTACTCACGTAAAGCCAGATGCACAGTGAGGCATGCATCTGGAGTTCATCTGCAGCAGTTTGAGGCCCTGGCCTGCCCATTCTCTCTCTCCTGCAAATAAAGAAATGAAATATTTAATTAAAAATCAAAAACTAGCAAGTAATCAATATTGTGATTGGAAAGAGAAAGTGTCCACTAATTCCCACCTCTGAACCCATGTCCTCCTCCAGTGAGAACCATGACCAAAGGAGTGGTAAAATCTCCCCTCAGGCTGTCTCTGTGGATTGAATTGAACACATGTGGGCATGTAGCATGGAGCATTTGGAGAAATACTGTGTTTCTACATCAATGGTATCAAAATGTGAGCATCACATGCAAAAAAGTGCTGTTTGCTTTTTTAAATTTTTATTTATTTATGCAAGAGAAGGAAAGAGAGAGAGGCAGAGGCAGATAAAAAGAGAGAGGGAGAATAAGCATGTCAGGGCCTTCTACCCCTTGCAAACAAATTCCAGACACATGTGGCCATCGTATGCATCTGGCTTTATGTGTGTACTGGGGAATCGAATCTGGGTCTTTAGGCTTCCCAAGCAAGTGCCTTAACTGCTAAGCCGTCTCGTCAGCCCTTTGTTTGCTTTTTTAACAATAAATTTAGAAAGCTTGTCCCAAGTCCACGCCCATAGATATTGATATTGTTCTTAATAACTACTGAAGTATCTCCTGAGCTGTGCAGCTGCCATAACTTGTTTAGCCTAGTTCTTTTGGTGGGCAATGGTTTTCTCCATAACTCATTTAGCCTAGTTCTTCCGATGGGCAATGGTTTTCCCCATAACTCGTTTAGACTAGTTCTTTTGGTGGGCCATGGTTTTCCTAGGGACAGATTTTAACAAGGCCACCAGTGGTTCCTGGCTCCTGCTGTTTGTATCTTGTGTGATCCTCTCCAACTCTGAGTGGACTGACTTAAAGACTCACATCTGATCACTAGAACAAAGCAAAGATGAAGAGATCTCACTTCTGGGCTGGGAGTGTGCCTCAGTTGCACAGCTGTTGCCTGGTATGTGCAAGGGCCAAATTCCTAGCACCACAAAAAGAGGGAGGGAGGGAGCCAATACCACTAACACAAGATTATAAATTGCTTCTCCTTTAAAAAAATATTTTATTTATTTATTTGAGAGGGAGACAGAGAAAGAGGCAGATGGAGAGAGAAAGAGAATGGGCATACTAGGGCCTCCAGCCACTGCAAATGAACTCCAGACATATGTGCCACTTTGTGCATCTGGCTTACATGGGTACTGGGGAATTGAACCTGGGTTCTTAGGCTTTGTAGGCAAGTGCCTTAACTACCAACCCAGTTCTCCAGCTCACAAATTGCTTCTCGTTAGCTCTCTCTCTCTCTCTCTCTCTCTCTCTCTCTCTCTCTCTCTCATACAAAGGTTCATGTGGGCTGGGGAGATGGCTCATCAGTGAACTGCTTGCTATGCAATCATGAGGAGCTGAATTCACAACCCCAGCACACATGTTAATGCCAGGCAGGCGGGGAAGCTCACCTGGAATCCCAGTGTTCACGAGGCAAACACAGGAGACCTCCAGGGCACCACGTCCAACTAGACCTGCCAACTCAGCAAATCTGCACTCAATGGAGAGACCCTGTCATAATAAATGATGTAGAGAGCCATCAAAAAATACCCTCGACACCCACCTCTGGTCCATACCAGCACACATTCTTATACCAACACACACATGCAAACATACATACATATATACATTAAAAAAAAGAAGGGGTGATTTAGGCCTGAGTTTGATTTCCCAGTACCCACGTAAAGCCAGATGCACAAAGTGGCACACACATCTGGAGTTCATTTGCAGCAACTAGAAGCCCTGGCAGCATGCCCATTTTCATTCTCTCTCTTTCTCTCTCTCTCTTCTTGCAAATAAATAAAAATATTTTTTAAATTAAAAAAAAATCAAGGAAGGAAGAAAGGTCTATATAGCAACTTAGTAGAACGTAAGGTAGCCTCTGACTGGCAATCCAAACGAGAACCACGTGCTTCTATCCACCACATGAGCTTGGAAGTGCACGCTCCCCACAAGGTCTACAGTGACCTCCTGGCCTGGCCAGCTCCGTGTGGCTGCCGTTGACAGACTCCAAAGCAGAGGACCCTGGCAAGCTGTGTCTGAATTCCCAGCCACAGAAACTAAGATCTGCAATGTGTATTAAGCAGCTAAGTTTGTGGCAATGTGATATGTAGTAACACATGACAGATGCAACTGTCATTAACTTTTGTCACAAATAAGCCCGGGATAAGTGCCTCTGTGCATGTGATTTCTACAGTAGTCTAAATCAAGTCCTGGGCTGGAGAGATGGCTTAGAGGTTAAGGTGCTTGCCTACTAAGCATAAAGGACCCAGATTCTATTCCCCAGGGCCCACATAAGCTAGATACACAATGTGGCACATGCATCTGGAGTTCGTTTGCAGTGGTTGTAGGCCCTGGCAAACCCATTCTCTCTCTCTCTCTCTTGCTTCTCTTGGTCTCAAATAAATAAGTAAATAAATAAATAAAATCAATTCCTTACCCCAAACTGCCATGTCCACAGGTAGGGATTTGTCTCTTAGTGTGATTTATCAAAACCTTCTAAAAATATTTAGCAAGTTACAATCGTGTAGTGATATGAAAGTTCCTACTGTTTTTATGCCTAAGCCAGAGGAAATGTCATTGATAATATAGTCACTATCAGAAGGAGGAAAATCCATGCTGCCTTGCTGTGATCAAGTTTTCCTGATTGATAGAGGAAGCTTTTATGTATTTATTTTTAAAGTAAATCTGGGTTAGGGAGATGCATCAGTGGTTAAGGATTCTTGCTTGCAAAGCTTGCCAGCCTGGGGGTTGACTCCCCAATTCTCATGTAAAGGCAGATGCACAAAGTGGTTCATGAGTCTGTATTTCATATGTAGTGGCAAGAGGCCATGGCGTGCCTATTGTCATTCTTCTCTCTCTCTCTCCTCTCTTTCTCTCAAATAAGTACATAAAAATATTTTTAAATAAGTGAATCTGTTGGGTCTGATGGTGCAGGTCTGTAATCTCAGCTATAAGGGAGAAGGTGGTAAGAGGATCACAATTTCAAAGCTTGCCTGGATTAGAATTAGTTCAAGGCCACCCTGGGCTACTTAGTCAGACCCAGCCTCAAAATAAAAAGTCAAAAGAAGGATGGAGAGATGGCTTAGGGGTTAAGGATCTTTCCTGTGAAGCCTAAGGACCCATGTTCAACTCTATATGTCCCACGTAAGCCAAACGCACAAGGTGATACAAGCATGCAAGGTCATACATGCACACAAAGTAGCGCACGAGTCTGAAATCCTATTGCAGTGGCTGGAGGCCCTGGTGTGCTCGCTCACTCTCGCTCTCTCTCTCCTTCTCTCTCTCATAAGATATATAAATTAAAGAAAAAACTTTGTAAAAAGTCAGAAGAGAGCAAGGAATCTAGCTTGGTGTTGAAGCACTATCTTAGCATGGGTTCAATCTTCAGTACCCAACAACACCCCAGAAAGGAAATTTATTTCTTTGGTCTTTTTTTTTTTGTCTTGAGACTTACCTATTGCTACCCTTGGTTTTGATCCCATTTCAAATAAATAGCTGGAGTGATGGACAGATGAGATTATCTCATAAAGTTTATTGATTGATTTGCAAGCAGAGATAGATGCAAAGAAGAGAGACAGACAGAAAGACAATGGATGTGCCAGGGTCTCTGCAAATGAACTCCAGATGCATGTGCCACTTCGTGCATCTGGCTTTACATGGGTACTGGGGAATCGGACTCAAATGCCGGGGTTTTTTCCCTCCACCACCGGCAGGTAGAGCAGAAGAGAGAGAGAACCAGGCCAGCCGCTTCTCTTGAGGCTGAGCAGGAAGGCGGATGTCGGCGACTCAAACCCCTCCCCCCCAAAACACCGGGGAGAAAAACCACATTGAGTCGCGGAGACCGTCTAAGGCAGGAATCTCTCCATTTATTGTCAGGGGAGGTATTTATATATTTTGAGGAAGGGGGCGGGAAGAGGGGATGAGAGAAAGGTATAAGGGCCAATAGTATTTCATCACGTCAGCAGCAGCTGGGTGGAGGCAGTTTCAGCTTAGGTGCTGAGTCAAGGGCAGGTCATGAAACTCTACTCAGGCTCTGGAAGCTCGGCTAGGCCTCACCGGGAGTAGGCCAAGATTGGCTGGGCTAACCACTCGGCTTCACACCAGGCAGGGCCCAACATCTCCCCCTTTTGTTTTTGTAAGAACAGTGGATGGCTATGGCCTCTGTTGTTCCCCTCTGGGAATCTTACCCGTCTCTGAGCACCATGCCTCTAGCCCGTTGACCACTCCACGCCCTGTCTTAGGTTGTCTCAGCCTGTCTGAGATCTTACCCATGGTTGGTTCGATGGAGGGTGGGGGAGGGATGTTAGGTGGATAGCCAGTAAGTGGAAAAGCCATTGTCTTTGAGTCGCAAACCTGTGGTGCCTTGACCTGATGAAGTTTAATTGCCTCAAGCTGTTGGTGAATGAATTGTGTAATCTTATTAATTACACAGGGCCCAAGAGTGAGGATAAGAAGAAGGAGGGGTTCAGGGGGAGGGAGAAGGTAGGGTAAAGAGCAAGAAGAAGGAGGGGCCCAAGGGGAGGGAGAAGGTGGGATAAAAAGCCATGTAAGCTCGTCTACAGCAGGTTGTCTTAGGAGTCCCGACTCCTCTTCTGTAAATCTTTCTGGAGCTTTTCTGGCTTCATTTGGGTCTAGTAGCATCCACACCTTCAGTTGTTCCTGGGGAAGAAACAGAGGCATAGTTCTCAGGGGTGGGACACTCCCTGGAGAATTGATTATTATCATCCCCTTGTTGGGGTAAATATTTTAAGTCTCTTGCTGGTACCCAAATAGGTCTTTTTTCCTCTTGAGGAAAGACACATCCAAATCCTCTCCCTGCTGTGAGGAGCGGGTCTGGTCCCTTCCAGGCCCCAGTTAATGGGTCCCTCCATTTGACCCAGATGGAGCTGTAGGTGACAGCTGAGGTCCAATGTTTTTGAAAAGGGGACAAGTGTCTATCTTCTTTAGAAAAATTTAAAATATTTAGGGTTAATAATGCCTTTTTTAGTTGGTCATGTGGGGGTAGGGATTCCCCCTTTTGTTTTTGTAATTGAGACTTGAGAGTTTGATGATATCTTTCCACGATGGCCTGGCCCCGCGGGTTATATGGGATGCCTGTGGAAAGTGAGATTTTTCAGGTTTGGAGGAAATCTATAAAAGTCCTGCTTACGAAGCAGGGACCATTATCAGTTTTGATTTGATCTGGCAATCCAAGGGTGGCAAAGCATTGAAGCATATGGCTAATAGCATGTTTAGTTATTTTCCCAGCATGTGTTGATGCCCAGCAAGCATGGGAGAAAGTATCAACTGAGAGAAAAATATATTTAAGTTTTCAAATGGAGAATAGTGAGTAACGTCAATCTGCCAAAGGTGATTAGGGCATAGTCCTCGAGGATTGGCTCCTGTAGTTTGAAGAGGAGGTACCTGGAGGAAAGGCTGACAGGATTTGCAAGTTTGGACAATTTTTTAAGGTCCTTGACTGGCACATGGGGATATTTATGTTTAAGGCCCCTCCAATTTATATGAGTTAATAAGTGGAAGTGTGTAGCTTCTGAGACTGTATTACATTGAGGCGGAGAGGCCAGTTTGTCAGTTAAATCATGTCCTTTAGAGAGGAATCCTGGTAAATTTTGATGGCCTCTGAGATGTTGAAGGAAAATTGGGTTAATTTTTTTGTTTAAGTAGGGAGCGGGCTTGAATCGTTAATGGGGTTATAATATTGGAGTCCAGTCTAATATGGGCCTCAATTAGGTTGGGTAACAGGTTAAAACATAATTTCCCCCAGTACCTTTTTGAGTTGAGGCAAAGTATAGAATTTTTGAATATGGAGTTGGGGTTTGACAGGAGAAACAGTATTAAGGAATAACCTGGAGCCCAAAATTTTGAAGGGAGGGGCAGTTTGAATTATGAATTGAGTTAGGCAGGCAGAGAGAGAGAATGGGCGTGCCAGGCCTCCAGCCATTGTTTACATGGGTACTGGAGAACTGAGCCTTGAATTGGGGTCCTTAGGCTCTGCAGGCAAGTGTTTAACCATTAAGCCATCTCTTTATCGTTATGTTAATGGGAAGGCAGTGAAGGGTGGGAAAATGGTGTGTAGGATATAGCCATATAGACTTGAAAAACAGTTTTTTTTGTCGTTGTTGTTGTTGTTGTTGTTGTTGTTGTTGTTTTTGACAAAAGTGACCAAAAGTGACGCCTGGCGGTGCGGGCGAGGCGCAGCCAGTGAGGCTCGGGGCAGTGCTTGGGCCCGGGCTGGAGCCGCCGCTTAGGACCGTCCCATTCCGCTCTCGGCAGGGATGTTGGCGGAGCCTGGCTGTTGTCCCTCTGCTCGAAGCATGTAAGCTTTGTTTTGTGGACCAGTGGCTTGTGTTCCACGCCCGCAAGGAAAGTTAACCTTGGTTTGGGATGTTTGGGGAACTCAAGCTTGTATTTGATCACAGTTTACATCCACAGAAAGCTACATGGAGTTGTTGTATGAGGAAAGAAGTTTACCGGAGAATGTTAGTGTGGAAGAATTTTGACATACTCGCATTTTTTACCAGGGGTTTGAGCATATTTGCCTTAGGCAGTAGTTAGGGGCTGAAAAGAGCTGAAAAGATAGTTGCCCGGTGGCGGTTTGGGTGGCGGCCTTGGGAGAAAGGAGATTTTAAAAGTTAGTTTTAGCCTTTTTTTTACAGTTTTTAAGGGCAAAAATGAACTTTTCCCCGGAAAAGCCTTCAAGGTTGGCAATTAAGGCAAGGAGGACTGAATTAATCCATGGGGCTAAAACAAAAGTTTTGTCCCAAGAGTCATACTGTAGGAGGAGTAGGGCAATAGTAATATATATGAGTACAACATAAGTATAAAGGCCCAGAAAATAGTTAAGCATGTTGTAGAATTGAGTTTAGATTTAGATTTATGATGGCCAGTGAGCCTGTGTCTTTATGGGACGGCTCGATGAAATTAAACACAGTGTAGCTGGGAGCAGATCTCCCCATTAGGTTTGTTTTGTCTTTTGGGACGGAGTTTTTATTTAAATGAGGAGGCAAAATGTTTAAAGTCTCCTTTAGGTCTGTCCACGTGGTGTGTCCGCCATGAACTGGCGCTTTTAAGATGGCGCCCCCCACTCAAATGAGGGGGTAGGACAAAAATGGCGGCACCGCAGAAGCGGTCTGTCGGAAACCCGGAAATGAGAGGAAAGAGAAAAGAACAAGAGATGTTGAAGTTTGGGATGGAGTTTTTATTTAAATGAGGAGGCAAAACGTTTAAAGTCTCCTCTAGGTCTACCCACGTGGTGCATCCGCCATGAACTGGCATTTAGAAATGGCGGCATTGCACAAACCGGAAATGAAAGCAAAGAGAAAATGGTGAGTTTCCTCTAGGTCTGCCCACGTGGTGCATCCGCTATGAATGTATCTGTTTAGAAATGGCGGCAAACCGGAAATGAAAGGAAAGAGAAAGGAAGTTGAAGCAAGCACAGATTATAGAAGTAAAGGTTAGAATATTAAATATGAAGATTACCTCATAACTTATGAGGATACACCTGTCAGCAGTCCGATTAGCCCGTCAGCTTAATTTTGAATTTTTTCTTCATCACGTCGGCAGTCTGTAGTCCGTTTTGAATCCTCACATGTCCTCACAAGGGGCAGCAGTTGTTGCGCCCCACGTCTGGGAGCCAGATGCCAGGAATTTTTTCCCTCCACCACCGGCAGGTAGAGCAAAAGAGAGAGAGAGCCGGGCCAGCCGCTTCTCTCGAGGCTGAGCGAGAAGGCAGATGTCGGCGACTCAAACCCCTCCCCCCCAAAAAACACCGGGGAGAAAAACCACATTGAGTCGCGGAGACCGTCTAAGGCAGGAATCTCTCCGTTTATTGTCAGGGGAGGTATTTATATATTTTGAGGAAGGGGGCGGGAAGAGGGGATGAGAGAAAGGTATAAGGGCCAATAGTATTTCATCACGTCAGCAGCAGCTGGGTGGAGGCAGTTTCAGCTTAGGTGCTGAGTCAAGGGCAGGTCACGAAACTCTACTCAGGCTCTGGAAGCTCGACTAGGCCTCACTGGGAGTAGGCCAAGATTGGCTGGGCTAACCACTAGGCTTCACACCGGGCAGGGCCCAACACTCAAATCTTTAGACTTTGCAGGCAAGTGCATTAACTGCTGAGTTATCTCCAGCCCAGATGAGATTA
The DNA here is from genome assembly GCA_036365145.1 of Orientallactaga sibirica. Classification (NCBI taxonomy): domain Eukaryota; kingdom Metazoa; phylum Chordata; class Mammalia; order Rodentia; family Dipodidae; genus Orientallactaga; species Orientallactaga sibirica. The sequence goes on from JAEOAD010001317.1 coordinate 3,652,457, forward strand.
TTTCTGGGCACATGGTGGACATCTGCTGGTGCCTGTGATGAGTTTGACCCAATTTCTCTACTGTGCAACCAACTCTTTTTAGCATCATGACTAATTCACATTTCTATGAATATTCTTTGAGGTCATTCAAACATCCTGTCAGTCATAAAATATTCACCTGGGTCTATTCCCATTTGATGATTTTCAACCAAATAAAAGTTGGTTGTGGCAGACACAAAATAATGGTATGCCAATTCCTCATTCAGGAACACTTACCAGCCTGTATTTAGCCTTCTTTTAAAAGTGAAATCACCTGTTTGTTTGCTTGTTTGATTATTTATTTATTTATTTATTTATTTATTTATTTATGTGAAAGTGGTTTCCTGACTTTCAAAATGCTTTAGAACTCATGCCTGTCCTTCATTATACTGCTGCCCAAATTTTTTTTCAGATTTGGCCAGGAGGGAAGTTCTTCCATGTTAGCTATTATTTTTTGAGGACATGCCTACATTTCTTTTCCCTCCCTCTCCCCTTTGCTTCTTCCTCTTTCTCTCTTCTTCATCACTATGGTCCGCTAGCACCCACTGCCCATTTCTCTGAGGAAGTATCTTGATTCTGATTAGAAAGCAGAGATATTCAGGACCTGGGACCCCATGTCCTCATTCAAATGAACCCATTTGATGAGGTTTGAGTGACCCTGAGACACCAGGCTTCTCCCATCCCTGCAGAAACTGACTGAGTCCACTTGGTCCCACATGGATACCAACCCCACAAAGAAGGCCCTCAGTGAATTGGAGTGGGGAAGGAGGGTCTATGTGGGCAATCTCTTTATTAAAAATCAAAAAAAAAGTCTTAAAAGAGAACCCATTTTAAGTTCGCTTTGAGTGAATTATTATGACAGACAAAATACAGGCTATTCTTCACCCCTCAAACTGTCCTTATCATGCCTCCTTTCCAAAGCGCTTCCCTTTCTTGCCCACCCCCTCCGCCGCAAAGCCCCGATAGAATACTTGCTCCTTCTTAGAATGACTTTCAATGTCATTGTCAAAGCTTCATGTCTTCCTTTTCTTTGCTGACCAGGTGAAGGGCTTGAATGACACCTGCTTCTTTTACCAGTCACGTGTCCTGAGAAAAATGAATCAACCTCTTTCTGATAGTTGGTTTTCTGTCTATGAAATGTCCTATCCCCACCATATTTGTCACTTTAACAACCCAGCTGTCTCTCAGAGTTATGCACTTTGGGAGGTGCCCCCTCCACCAACACTCCAGCATCTTCCTCCTAGGGAACTTTCTATAGTCTCCTAAATTCTAGCTTTGGACCCATTATAATGCATTCTCTACAATGTAGCCAAAGTCGTCTCAAGAATGCTAGTGGACATGATGCCACCATGTGCTACACTGAAAGGGGCCTGTCTCCCAGCTCGTGTGTGTAAGGAGGGACCTTCTGGGTCTGATCACTCCCTTCCCTTACTTACTGTTCCCCTCTTTCACTGCATGCTTTTCACTCTCACTCACAGAAATCTTCATCCACTGTTGGCTTCATTCTCAGAAGCTTCCATCAACTTCCATGATGGTTTCTACTCCCCCACAACGTACTATGTCACTTTTGGAGTAGTATGTCACTTGTTTGGTAGCACTTACTATAGTCGTACCATCTCCTTGGCATTTTGTCTTTTTTTTTATGTGTGTGCACACACATGTGCACATGCATGAATGTGCATGTATAGGTGTGTGTGCTCCATACACATGCATGCAGAGGTCTAAGGAAGACATTGGTGTTCTCCTCTACTGCTCTTCTGCCTTCTTTCCCTGAGGTAGAGTCTCTCAAAACCAGAAGCTTCCCATTTTTCAGCTGTCTGGCTGATGAGGAAGTCCCCAAGATCCTCCCTTGTGTCTCTGCTCCACTCAGCCCTGGGCTCGTAGGCATGCACGGCCATGCCTGGCTTTTCACGTGGGTGCTGGGGGTCAAGCTCAGACTCTCAGGTGTGCACAGCAAGCATTCTTCGTACCCACGGAGCCATCACCTCCCAGCCCATTTTTGATATTTTGATGAATTTCAGTCACTCTAGTTAGAAATGACTCTCATAGCTACAGGTCTGGAACATGTCTTAGGATCAAAACTCAGGAGATGTCAGCTGAAAGAATGAATGTCCTGTATGGCAGGTGTTAGACTAAAATGAGATAATGCATGGTCTGACTATGGTACACAGAAGACCTATGAAAAGTACTCAATGCTATTGAGTCACGGCAGGAGTTCCCCTACTTATTCTCCTGGAATATAACCCAAGACCCCTGTAGATGCCAAAAACCTCAGATAAAATTGAATATGATTCTTTTTCTTACATATAACAATTCATGATGTTCAATTTATAAATAAGAAATCATCCATCATAGTAAAGTAGAAAATATAGCAGTATACTGTAATAAGAGGTATGTGATTGTGGTCCCTCTTTTATTGTATGTGCATGTGTGTATGTATATTCATGTGTGGGCACATGTATGTGGAAGTTTGAGTTGTATGAGGGAGATCATTTCTCCCTCTCTACACATGTAAGATGCCATCTGTCTGTCTTGAAAAACCCAGAGGGTTCACTATCTGCTTCTTTTCTCCAGTTCATGTTACATTTTCCTAACCACTTCTCACACATTTTCTAAAAGCTAATTATTAGTTATGGGAGATGAGGGACTTTTTCTTCAGTTGTTCTTCATGTGTTTTTTAAGACACAGCTATTTACTCTTGATCATTTACTCAAGCTTTAGATAAAACAAAAGCCCTTTCCCTCAATTATTTATCATGACTCTTTCTAGCCATATATATACTGATTCCTTATAAACCTTCTCCCACGGACCTAATCCAGCCTTTTCTGAAAACCTCAATATCCACTAAAACAAAATTCTCTCGATTGCTGACTTCTGATAAAAATCTGACAAATTAGGACTGGGGAGATAGCTCGGCAGTTAAGGCACTTGCCTACTAAGCATAACAACCCAGGTTCAATTCCCCAGCACCTGCGTAAAGCCAGAAGCACAACGTGGTGCATGTATGTGGAGTTTCTTTGTAGTGGCTGGAGGTCTTGGAGCACCCATCTCTCTGTCTCTCTTCTCTATCTTTCTCTACTTGAAAATAAATAAATAAATAAATAAATAAAATATATATATTTAACATGACAAATGCCAGACTTGACCAACAAACCCTATCATCGGCGTTGGGACAATTCCATTGCTGGTTATTCCATACTATGATAGCCAGAAAAGCAGAGTTCTTTGCACTCTAGTCTCTTACTTGTGAGGCACATTGCTTTGTAAGGAGTCAGGTATAAAGAGGGAAGCCCCAGGGGTCACTTCCTCCTGAAGGCCATTCTCTTGGTTCTGAATGAGAAAAATCAAAGATGACCGCCATCAATTTTATACTCTGTTCCAAACTGTAAAATTACTGGCACTTTTCCATTTAGTTCTATTTGTATGAGCCCTATCTAGTAAACTGGATCATGCTTCCAATTCCTTATATCCCAGAACACAATCCTTTTTCTTCAGAAGTGAATGGAGCAGTGTCTCGGGTTTTCTCCAAATATCCCATCAAAGCCAAACAACCTTTTCTTTAGGGCCAGAATTCATCATTTGTGCTTGCATTTGAATCAGATTCAAAAAAGAAAGAGAGAGAGAGAGAGAGAATTCCTGCAACCATCCAACTGGCTCTTTTCTGGTTGCCTTAATTCACGGGAAGCCAAGAAGAAAAAATTGGTAGGTTCAACACTGTTGGACAAGGATAAACAGAATCATATCACATTAACTGTAATTTATAGCATTTCAACACATTGCTGCTTGTACCAAAGCCAGGGGAGAAAAAAAATTGGTTAAAACAGAGAGAGAGTGAAAGAGAGAGAGAGAAGAGAGAGAGAGAAGAGAGAGAGAGAAGAGAGAGAGAAAGAGAGAGAGAGAGAGAGAGAGTGGGTCAGGGCCATCAAAGAGGGAGAATTTGAATTTCTGCTTTCAAAGTTGGACTTCGAGAATTGGGTCCCCATCAGCACGTTTCTTGAATGTTTTGCTCATTCATGCTATAAAAATAAATATCACAAAATATTTTCTGGACTCAGCTTAGGATGTTGCTAAAACTAGAGCCAGCCAGCTTCCAGACTCACTGAGGCCTGCTTCACAAGCACGGACATTTTCGGGCTGGCCGGCAGCCACTGGAGGGGTTATTGAAATTCAATTCAAAACGATGGACGCCGCATGAAAATGCCCATTTGTGAGCATTCAAAAGGACCTAACATTTCACAGGAAGATGACAGCAGTGACAACCTCTAGGACCGTCCAGTGTTGCCTGGAGATGATTATCCCCCAAGCACACACACATGCTGAGAGCTTTGTTGGAGCATCTTCTAAAGACTGGAGCTGTTTGTATTCAGATGGAATCTCTGCAGATGAAGCTATTTATTATGGGCTGAGAAAACAAATATATGCAACAGAGTGTTTGGTAGAACTTGTAGCTAAAATACCCAGAGCAGGGTCTCCATTATGGACACCCATCTACTCAGATTGGAGCCCAAGGCTGATGTGGCTCTATTCTAGCCTGAGGATTCATTAACACACTCAGAGGCAGAACACCTAGAAGTTATGTTCTCTGCACAACCCCCAGAAATACTGATAACATTTTTTTCAGCATGTGGCCTATGAACAATTTTATAGCTAAAATTATGACTATGTTATGGGTATGTCAAGCAGCAACTCAACCAAAATTATCGTCTTTATCTTTTTCTGGTGCAACAATGAAATCATCTTTATGAGACAGGGACCTGATTTGATTCACTGATGCCTTTCCAATGTATGGACAACCTCCTCAGAAGGAGCAAGAGGTCAAAACACATGTGTCTGGTTATTTCTGATTTCTCCCAGAAAATTCATTTGTTACCTTGGAACCTGCTAGCAAGACAGGTGCAGATATTTAGAATGAAATTTCGGACCAAGAGAATACAAAATACTTAAGAAAAGTTCACTTAGCCTTAGCATTTCATCTTGTACTTTAGGAAGAACCCACCATTATAGAGTTAGTGATTTTTAAAGTATATTTATTTGCAAGTGAGAGAGAGAGGAGAGAGAGAGAGAGAGGATTGCCAGGACCTGTAGCCATTGCAAACAAATTCCAGATGCATGCGCTACTTTGTGCATCTGGCTTTATGCGGTTCCTCGGGAACTGAACCGCGGTCATTAGGCTTTGCAGGCTAACACCTTAACCACTAAGCCCTCTCTCCAGCCCCAAGAAAAGTCCATTTCTCCTCATAAGTTGGGAGATAGCCACCATCATAAAATTTTAGAGGTGGTAATTTTTAAAATATATTTAATTTATTTATTTATTTGCAAGTAGAGAAAGAAAAAAAGAGAGAATGGACACACCAGGGCCTCTAGCTGCTGCAAATGAATGCCAGTTGCAGGTGCCACTTTGTGTCTTTGGCTTTACATGGGTATTGGGGAATCAAACGGGGTCATTAGGCTTTGCAAGCAAGCACCTTAACCATTGAGCAATAGTTCCAATCCAAGAGGTGGTGATTTTTTTTGTTTTTCGAGATAGGGTCTTGCTATAGCCCAGGCTGACCTAGAATTCACTATGTAGTCTCAGGCTGGCCTCAAAATCATAGAGATCCTCCTACCTCTGCCTCCCCAGTGCTAGGATTAAAGGCATGCACCACCATGCCTGACTTAACAGGTGGTAATTTTTAAAGCACTCCTTGGGTATGATTATATATAGTATATATATTATATAATATATATGTACATATATATATATATATATATATATCCTATATATAATATATATGGTGTACTATGCATAGTATATTTGTACTATATATATATTATATAATATATAGTATATATTATATATATTTATATATGATCAATATTTATATATTTGTATATTTATATATAGGATTGATAGAAACAAGGTTTGCAATTTTTAAAAATATTTTCTTTTCTTTATTTATTTGAGAGAGAAAGAGAAATATGCAGAGAGAGATAGAGAGAGAATGGGTGCTCCAGGGCCTCCAGCTACTGCAAATGAACTCCAGACGCGTGTGTCCCCTTGTGCATCTGGCTCACGTGGGTCCTGAGGAATCAAACCTGGGTCCTTTGGCGTTGCAGGGAAACACCTTAACCGCTAAGCCATCCCTCCAATCCCCAAGGTTTGCCATTTTTTGGCCTCATTTATCCTGACCTTGCTGAGAATGTGTGCTTACAGTGCAAAGCACATTAAGGGATCTTGTTCACAACTTGACAAGACACCACATACCACAGAATAAAGTGATTCCACACCATGTGCAATATTCCAAAGTCAAGGATGTCCAATTTCTACTTGCGTGTGGGATTTAAGGAACCAGGGACAACGTTCATTCATTTGATGAATACCCACGCATATTCTTACTTGTCAGGTACTGCTGTGAACCCTGGGAACACAGTTGCCCACTTGTTCCCTTAAAGGTTACTCCGTTTCTTTGAAAGAGTCAGATAGTTTTTAAAAGTATAAATAGGAGTCAGCGACGAGGGTTGTGAAGAGAAGTAAAGTTAGGTGAGGGGATACCGAGGAGAGTTCTTGAGAAGGCTTCCCTGTGACCATTTGAACAAAGGCTCACATTGAGTTAACAGCTTCGTCTGTGCTAATAGAGACCATCAGCATCTGAGGAGACTCTGAAGGAAGGTTTGTTCTGAAACAGCATCACATAGTGACATGCAAACAGTCAGACAAGAACAGTTTATTGCACAATAATGCTTGAATACTGAAAATTGGAAACATCTTGTTTCTCCAATTAGGCTGGCAAACAGTTAGTGAAGGACCACAAAAACATAGGATTTATAAACTGGGACACATTCTAAAGTCCTTAGGCCAGCCTGGGCATAACTCAAAGCTATGGATAAGTTACTAAATACACTCCAATATATTTTTTTTCAAGAGCCTTTTGTGTTTAGCTCCTGTCTTTGTCCATAGGGACTTCGACACAAAAACAGCATCAAAAGGGTGGCTTATGAACAACATAAATTTATTTCTCAATGACGCTTGATGCTGGGTAGTCTAGGATTAAGGCTCTGATAGATTCCGCCAATGCTGAAAGCCCACTTCCTGGTTCATATAAGGCCTGCTTTTCACTCTAACCTTGCATGGCAAATGGGATGAGAGTCTTCTGGGAGATCTCTTTCCTAAGGGCATAAATCCTAGTCACAAGAGCTTCAGATTCATGGTCAGTTCACTTTCCAAAGCCCTCACCTCCAATGATCATGACAGGGAGGAGTAGGTCTCAACATACGAAGTGGGAGGGGCCATAAGCCTTCAGCCTATGAAAATTCCAGAATAGCATTTATTGAGTCATCTTCCATAGTCAACATAAAAAGAGTCACCGTGTGAATCACAGCAGGAAGAGACAGAGATGCTCGCCAAGTCTTGGTTTTACAATGCCCTTGCCATCCATCTGCAGCTGTTGTCTGTGTGTGTCAGTTTCCCCATTTGGGAAACTGCCAGGCCTAGTTTATGAGAGTTATTAATGATAACATTTATATAGGCCTATGCCGTTCTACTGGTGATGGAGAAGCATCAATATATGCAATGATATATATATTTTTTAATACAGAAAGAAAAAATACCCCTTAAAAATAATGAGGCACTTAGGATGGCTGGGCCCCAAAAGTAAAGGCAGGAATGTCCTTAAGTCTGCCTTGCAGTCTCCGCTTTGCTAGAGATCAGAGAAGCTGGCCTCTTCTTAGTGCTGGCCTAAAAGAGTTCCCTAGACCAGGAGCAAGGGCTCTCTTGGCTGTCCATTCATCACTCCTGAACTTCCAGGTTCTGCCCTCATCTTGGCCCAGATGAACCAAGGTAAGGGGGAGACCCCCTTGGCCCCTCTCTACCACTTCCTGTCCTCCACACGGCAGGAGCTCTCTGCAGTTTCTTTTCTTTCCTCTCTAAGTCTCTTTTCATGTTTCTTCCAGGTCCACCACATGGGCTTTCAGACCCTGTGGGTGTATCCATTTCCCTTCCCTTGGTTCTGTACTTCTCTAAATAAGTATAATAATTTAATAATTATCCTCAGTTTGGTTTGACCAATTCTTTGGTTAAATATAAACATGAACTTGGGCTTTGGGATTCAAGGACTTTATTCCTGAACTCCCAACATACTCACTCCATAACCACAACACTTAAAGGTAACTTTCCTCTATCTTCCTATAAACACTATCTTTAAAGCTCAGTCCATCAGTGCCAGTGTTTGCCATCCAGGCCTCTCATTCATTGGTTATATTTGTTATATCATTTTTCAGGAAGATCTACTACATAAACTTTTGCTTCAACAATGAGTATGTGGAAATCTAATTCTGTGTATGCTAATACATTTTAAGCATATTTATTTATATATTAGAGAGAGAATGCATATACCAGCGCCTCTAGCTACTGCAAACGAACTCCAGACGCATGTGCCATCTTGTGCATCTGGCTTACATGGGTCCTGGGAGATAGAACCAGGGTCCTTAGGCTTTTAAGGCAAGTATCTTAACTGCTAAGCCATCTCTCTAGCCCCATTTTTTTAAATATTTTATTTATTATTACAGGGAGAGAGGCAGAGAGAGAGAGAAAATGGGTGTGCCAGGGCCTCTAGCAACTGCAAACAAACTCCAGACGCATGTGCTACCTTGTACATCTGGCTTTTGTGAGCATTGGAGATCAAAGAATCGAACCACTAAGCCATCCTTCCAGCCTCCCCCACATACATTTTTTATTAAAAGAAAAAATAAATCTCTGTGCATATGGTCTCTAGAAACTGTGTGGCTATGCACTGGCAAAGATAGCCGACTCAAACTAATTAGTAGCAATTCCAACCTGAATTAACTATAATTCATTGATTAAGATGTACATAATTCATAGATAATACTTAGGCTTATAATGTGTGAGCATTAGAGCAAACTAGTGTTATCTGGGGGCAGAGGAGATTAACTGATGTAAAGCCAACGGACTTTTCCACTGAACATTCATCCTACATCCAACCACAGATATTGACTGTGTGCCTGCCACTGGCTGATAAGTTAAACATTCAGCCAAAAATCAGACACCATTGCTGGTAGCCTCATGGAGCTTCCAGGTCAGGTGATAAGCACTGATGTGGTGGAGCCATTCCCTGCAGGCATGACAGGGTCATCACCACCATCACCATCACGGAGCAGAACACCTGCCAGGTGTCATGGCAGTGACATGAAGAGACCGACACTGACACCTAGGCCTGTGGTAATAGTGACAAGGCTGTTAACATCCCTCTTAGAAGGAATCGGGGGGTCACTGACCTTCTGAAATTCCAGTCCCCATTCCCTCCTGGCCCAGCAGCCTTTAATCTTGCCCCAAGAGTGCTAAGGCGCGTGTATGCAGGACATGGAGGGTTGGCTGAGGGTTCAGACTCTGTAGGGGTTCAATTTTTTCATGAGTCATTACCCATGCTGAGGGAGAGGGGCTTTTCACAGATGCAAACTGCCTTTGAGTGGCCCATGCCCCTGTAAGGGACTTCAACAAACTCACTGGTTCAACAGCCCGACCTGAGTGGAATCTTTTCATTAGTCTGGTAGTACCCTATCTGGGGTAGATATTCTTTTATATCTCTCCAAAAATTCACTCAACAAGTGAATTGGTAGATTATCTGAGGTACTGACAAGTGCTATTGTTAAGATCTCACTCTGCGCCTCCCCTCAGCTTTCCTGTCATCCTCCATAAAGCGAGCTCAGGTGAGAGGCACAATAGGTAGAGTAATAAAGAGCAAGTGAGCATAGAGACCATTGCAGAGGAAACACTATCACAGGGTGAGAATGGACAACAGTGAGGGGACCGTTGTGCCAACATACATGCAGAGGTAGACATTACACTATTTCTTAAATTTTTTGGAATAGAAAGCTTTCTTGAGGTAGTTTCCTGTCCAGGTGATCAACAGGCCCATTTAGATTAACTCCTTTTTTTGGTTTTGTTTTTTGTTTTTCAAGGTAGGGTCCTGCTCTAGCCCAGGCTGACCAATTTTTCACCATGTAGTCTCAGAGTAGCCTCGAACTCATGGCAATCCTCCTACCTCTGCCTCCCAATAGCTGGGATTAAAGGTGTGTGCCACCATGCCCAAGTACTTTTTAAATATTTTTAAAATATTTATTTATTTACTTGAGAGGGAGGGAAAGAGGCAGAGAGAGAGAGAGAGAGATAGAATGGGCACACCAGGGCCTCTAGTCACTACAAACAAACTCCAGACACATGCACCACTTTGTGCATCTGGCTTACATGGGTCCTGGGGAATCAAACCTGGGTCCTTAGGCTTTGCAGGCAAGCACCTTAACTGCTAAGACATGTCTCCAGCACTTAAATTTTTAAACGTGTGTGTGTGTGTGTGTGTGCCAGCACATGCATGCCTTGCTTGCACACTGCTTGGGGCAGGGTCTCTCTTCTTGTTCACCACTGCATTTTAGTTGGACTATAATCTGCTGGGTTCTTCTATCTCCAGCTTCCTTCTTGCCATAGTTGCACTGGAATTACAGACACACCTCACTCTATGTTTATATGAGTTTGGGGGATACAAATGCCCATCATCAGGTGTGTATTTGTTTTACCCATCTCCTTGCTCTGGATTAACTCTTAAAGTTATACTTTTGTCCTTTACCTGAAAGCCTTTGCCACATGATAATTAAGAATTGAAGATGGGCTGAAGAGATAGCTTAGTGGTTAAGGCACTTGCCTGTGAAGCCTCAGCACCCAAGCTGGATTCTCCAGTAAGCTTGTTGGCAGTGGCTAAAGGCCCTAGCACACCCATTCTCTCTCTATATATAGCTGCCTCCCTCTCTCTCTCTCTTTCTCTCTCCCTCCTTCTTTCTCTCTAATAAATATTCAATTAAGTAAATAAGTAAATAAAGATAAAAAATAAAGAAAAAAGGGGCTGTAGAGATGGCACAACAGTTAAAGGCACTTGCTTGCAAACCCATACTGTCTGGGTTTGATTCCTCAGATGCACAATATGGTACATTCATCTGGACTTTGTCTGCAATGGCAGGAGACCACACTATGCCCATGCTTTCTGTCTTTCTGTCTTTCTCTCTTCAATAAATAATATATATATATATATATATATATATATATTTATATTTATATTTATATTTATATTTATATTTATATTTATATTTATATTTTATTATATATATATATATAGAACAAATCTATGAAAGTAGCCATGCTTTACCAGAAGGAAACTGTGTAGCCTTCCCTTCATGGATACAGAAGCCATGCTGCCTCCACCTTCTTCCCTTTTATATGATACCTTAAATCTTAAGGAGCGGTGATTGTAATGTTTATGATATTTCCTCTTCCGCAAAAGTAGTGTTACAAGGAACACAAGAGTTGGGGTCCAAAGCTGATTATGAGGGAAGAGCCTGCCCTCAATGACCCCTAAGCCTATGAACTTCTACCCAACTCTATGAGGAAATTTTATTCAGAATAGCTCAGAAGAAGTAGTGGGAGGTCTTGAACAATATGGTCAAGGATTGTCTAAAGAAGGTGGTGGTCAAGAAATGAAAGAAAAAATGGGGTGAAGACCTGGATAAGCGCATTCTACACAGGGGAGACAGCAAATACTAGGGCTCTAAGGTGAGAGAGCGGGATATTCTCCCAGGACAGAGGGCCACCATGCTGGACCAGTGGACAAGAAGGGATGGGGTGAGCAATGGGATTAAAGGAGGCAGGGCCAGATCACTGAAGGTCTTGAAGGCCATACTAGAATTTCCTGGCTTACCCTAAGTCTGGTGGGGATTATTTGAGTTTCATGCATTTGTTTCTTTTGGAATGAAGTGATTTGGCCTAATTTTCTATATTTGCTCACCTGTTTGCAGTGTTGGGACTCAAACCCAGGCCATTTGCACATACCAGAAAAATGCTCTGCTTTCCTTTTCATTTTCTTTTCATTATTTTAATTCTAGGGCTGGAAAGATGGCTCAGAAGTTAAGGCACATGCCTACAAAACCTGACAACCTGTGTTCATTCCCAGCACTCACATAAAGCCAGATGTGAAAATTGGTGCATGCATTTGGAGTTTGTTTGCAGCAGCAGTTCTCTGTCTTCTCTCTCTGCTTGCAAATAAATAAATACATAAATATTTTTTTTAAAAAAAACCTATTCCAATTGTTATAGAAGAAAAGAAACTGTGGGCCATTGTAAGAGAGTAGGGCCTAGAAATGAAAGAGACAGAGAAAAAGAAACCAGAGAGACCCATTAGGAAGTTATTATCATTATAACTTGACAGAGAGGGCAGGCTCTCAGGCCATGGCAGTTTTAAGGTTGCTGTGAGAAGCAGATTTAAGATATTAAGCAGAGGGCTGCAGAGATTGGTCAGTGGTTAAGGCACTTATCTACAAAGCCTAATGACCCTAGTTTGATTCCCCAGTGCCCAAGTAAAGCCAGATGCACTAAGTGGCACGTGCATCTGGAGTTCACTTGCAGCAGCTAGAGACTGTGGGCACCCATTCTCTCCCCCCCCCCAACTTCTCTCTCTCTCCATGTAAATAAATAAATAATTTTTAAAAACTCAGATATTAAGCAGAGCGAACAGACTTCCTAAGGAGAAGATGAGAGGATGTAGGAAAGAGAAATTAAGGGATACCCCATACTGTTCTTAGCCTGCATACCTGGAGTGTATGCAGGTGTTGTGTTTGTATTGTCTGATGTCCACCAGAGCTGTCTTCCCTATACTAGGGCCTTCTCCTGGCCATACTTAGATCTGTTGCCTGTGAGGTGGGTTTATTGAAAAAGGAGATTTGTTGCTTCATGTATGTGTATATGTACATGTGTCATGTAAAGGTGTGAGGACAACCTGGCATGTTTGTACTCTTTCTTTCTTTGAAACAAAACCTCTCTTTTCAATGCTGCTGTATGCATGAGTCTAAGCAACTCATGAGCTTGTAGGTTCTGCTGCTTCTGTCTCCCAGTGCTGTAGGCTTACTGGGATGTGTCCAGGTTAGTGTGGGTCCCAGAGACTCAAACTCAGCCCATCCAGCTTATAAGCAAGCACTTTTGACCACTGAGCCATCTCGCCAGCCCCTAAAATGTACAGATTTGAAAGGGAAGACAGGAACAAAGCAGAAAAGTTTAGGGCTAGTCCAGTGACCTGGGCACCTGTCCTTGGAAACAAAAAAGAGTTATCCGGGCTGGAGAGATGGCTTAGCAGTTAAGGCGCCTGCCTGCTAAGCCTAAGAACCCGGTTCCAACCTCCAGGTCCCACGTTTAGTCGGATGCAAAGTGACGCAAGAGCGCGATGCCACACTTGACCACGAGGGGGCGCACACATCTGGATTTCGTTCACAGCAGCTGAGAGACTGCTGGCGTGCCCATTCTCTATCTGTCTCCCTCTCCCTCTCTATATCTGTGTCTCTCTCCAAAAAAAAAAAAAAAAAGAGTTATCCCACCCTGTCATAGGTAGTTCCACACTGCTGTGATGAATCTTCAAACCAGGTACAGTTTATGGGAAGAAGGGATTCATTTCAGGCTTACAGATCCAGGGGAAGTTCCATAATGGCAAAAGAGAGAAAACCCACCACCAGCATCACCAAAAAACAAAAGCAAAAACCAACTGGCAGCTGAACAGCAGGGAACCTTGGCAGAACCCTCTCTGCATACCTTTAGGCTGGAATTCAGATCCACCCCCAAACACACCTTAGAGCTGAACCACAAGATCTGCCGGCAATGACATCTCCTCCTCCAGCTAGGCAGCTAGAAATCCAAGTTACAAGCTTTAATAAAACATTTAGGTCTATTGGGGGCAAACATTCAAACTACCATACACTCCTTCCTGGTGATAATACACCCAATACCTTCCTTCCTGTGTGTAGTGTTCAGTCACATCCTGGTAAAAAGAGAAAAGCAGAGCTTACCAACTGAAAATAATACTGGAGGTTGATGCTTTGAGCTTGAGGTCAGCAGGTGCAACTCCCTCGGGAAGCGCATCTCTGCTATCCACTGCTCAGACCAAGAACTCTGAATGGCACCCTTCCAGAGTGATCCATACCTCAGAGTCTGATCATCTGTCTTTACAGACTTCAGTGTTGTGCTTGCTTCCAACATTCCAAACACACTTGGGAAACATCACCAGTGAGAGCCTCAGCCACTGCAGGGGATACAATCTGGGGTATCTTGTGAGGGTGAGAGAACATGCCCAGCTCACAGGCAACAGATCTAAGTATGGCCAGAAGAAGGCCCTAGTACAGGGAAGACAGCTCTGGTGGACATCAGACAATACAAACACAACACCTGCATAAGCCCCAGGGAACACAAAGTCTACAAGTTCAACTGGCCCTACTGCCCACCCCATGCTTACAACTGTCAGTCTCCACGCTTTAAGGACCCAGAAAATAAGCTGCCCTGACACTTAATCTTTTTTCTTTCCTTTTTCTTGTCTACTGGTTTATTTTTTATTTATTTATTTATTTATTTATTTATTTATTTAAGAGAGACAGAGAGAGAGAGAGAGAGAGGAAGACAGATAGAGAATGGGTGTGCCAGCAGCCTTTCAGTCACTGCGAACCAACTCTAGATGCATGCTCCACCTTGTGGGCAAGTGCAGCATTGCACCCTTGTGTCACTGCATCTGGCTAAATGTGGGACCTGGAGATTGGAATTGGCGTTCTTATGCTTAGGAGGCAGGCGCCTTAACCACTAAGCCATTTCTCCAGCCCTGGTTTTTATTTTAAGATTTTATTTTTATTTATTTATTAGAGACAGATGGGGGGAGAGAATGGGCATGCCAGGGCCTCTAGCCACTGCAAACGAAATCCACATGCATGTGCCACCATGTGCATCTTGCTTACGTGGGACCTGGAGAATCGAACCTGGGTCCTTAGGCTTTGCAGGCATGTGCCTTAACCACTAGGCCATCTCTCCAGCCCATTGTTTGCTGGGTTTTTTTCCTTTCACATTTTGCTTTTTTTTTTTTTTTCCTTTTTGCTACACTCTTAGAAGTATTTTAAAAAGTTATGGTCTTTTAGATGTTAAAAAAATGTGTGTTAAGATTTTGGCAAATAGAATTCAGGAACACATTAAGAAAATCATATACCCCAAGTTAATTTCATCCTTGGAGTGTAAGGTTGTTTTAATATGTATGAATCAATAAATATAAAACAGCACATAAATAGAAGTAAAGACAAAAGTCAGACGGTCACCTTGATACATGCAAAAAAAGCATTGATAACATCCAATATCCCCTTATGATAAACTCCTTGAAGAAACCAGGAATAGAAGAAACATAACATAATAATGGCTATCCATGACAAATCTATGGCCACTATTGTACTAAATGAGGAATAATTTAAGTCATTACCTCAAAATGTGAAACAAGAAACAGGGGTGCCTACTCTCACCACTCTTATTTACTATATCACTTAAAGTCTAGCTATAGCAGTAAGTTAATTCACAATAGCCAAGAAATGGGACCAACCTGTCTGTCCATAGATAGATGAATGAATCACCAAAACGAGGCTCATAATCACCATGGAATTTTATTCAGCCATAAAGAAAAATGAAAGCATGATATTCACAGGCAAACGGACAGAACTGGAGACTAACATACTAAGTGAAAAAAAAAAAAAAAAAAAAGCCAGACTCAGAACGACAAACATCACATTTTCTCTTTCATAAACATGGGGCTTCTATATTTTAATTTGTGTGTGGGGGGGGTTAGGAAACTAGAAAAGGGACCATGTGAGGCAAAAAAAAAAAAAGACAGAGAGAGAGAGAGATCTTAAGTAGGGAGAAGAGGGTAATACAGGAGACATGAAAACAGAAGGGAAGCTATTGGGGGAGGGGGACCAGCAAGAGCAGCATAAGAGGTATTGGGGAGGGCACTGAGTGAGGGAGACCAGCAAGAGCAAATGATAAATGCCATAATTAAATTCAATACTTTGTATGCTAACTAAAATATTTTTATATTTTATTTATTTATTTACTTGAGAGATAAAAAGAGAGAGAGAGAGAGAGAGAGAGAGAGAATGGATATGCCAGGGCCTCCAGCCACTGCAAACAAACTCCAGACATACATGCCACCTTGTGCATTTGGCTTTACATGGGTACTGGGGAATCAAACCTGGGTCCTTAGGCTTCACAGGCAAGCTTCTTAGCTGCTGAGCCATCACTCCAGCCCATGCAAATATTTTTTAGATATTTAGTTTTTTTATTAGAGAGAGAAAGAGAAAGGCAGAGAGAAAGAGAGAATGGGCATGTCAGGGCCTCTAGCTACTGCAAATGAACTCCAGACACATATGCCATCTTGTGCATCTGGCTTATGTGCGTCCTGGGGAATCAAACCTGGGTCCTTCGGCTTTTTAGGTAAGCGCCTTAACCACTAAGCCAACAAATATTTTTTAAATTCCAGGAGCAAACAGAGAAATATATGATTCTGAAATATAATGTTCTTTTCTTTCTATTTGATTAATTGACTATATCTAAAATCCTGCAGGCCATAATTACTGGATGTATAATCTTTTTAGAACATATATGGACTATTTGGCAAAATAACCCAGAGACTGGAGAAAATTGTAAATCTCAGAAAATTTCAAAGCACTCTTTCTTGTTTTGGTAGAATTAAACTAGAAATCAATAGGAAAAAGAGTACTGGGAAATTACCCAAATGTTTAGATATTAAACAACATAGTTCTACAAATCTACATATTGAAGTAATTCACATGGGAACTGGAAAATATTTTGAACCAGATTTTGGTGGGGGCGGGGGGGTTGCCTTGTTTTGTTTTGTTTTGAAGGTAGAGTCTCACTCACTCTAGTCAAGGCTGACCTGGAACTCACTCTGTAGTTCCAGGCTGGCCTCAAACTCACAGAGATCCTCCTACCTCTGCCTTCTGAGTACTGGGATTAAAGACTATTATGTGTCACAATGTATGGATGGCAGCTTTGCCAGTATGCAGAGGCAAATTGGTAGCTTTAGACAAACATAGTTTTAAAAAAAAAATATTTTGTGTATTTAGTTTAGGGACAGAGAAAGAGGCAGATAGAGATTGAGATAGAAAGAGAAAGAGAAAGGGAAAGGGAAGGAAAGAGAGAGAATGGGCATGCCAGGGCCTCTAGCCACTACAAACAAACTCCAGACTCATGTGCCACCTGGTGCATCTGGCTTATGAGGGTACTCATGAATTGAACCTGGGTCCTTAGGTTTTGCAGACAAGTGGCTTAACCACTAAGCCATCTCTCCAGCCCTAAACACATATACTAGCAAACAAGAGGGAAGATGGATCTAAGCCTCCATCTCAGTAGTCGGTGGACAGATGGACAAGTTCAAGTAGAGAAGAGGAGCATGACATGGGTGATGGCAGAAATGAAGAAAGACACACATGCTCAGAAGGGAGACCTAAGAGAGCCATGAGCTGATCTTTGAATAGAAGAATAAATTGATAAACTCTTGGCAAAACTGATTTAAAAAACAGAATAAGAGTGGGAAGGAGCGACAACCTTGGGGTCAGGATATAAAAGGTCCACACCAGTAAAGTTCACATAGGCAAAAGAATTATAATGGGATGTTTTGAATAACATCCTTTTTGCCAGTAAATCCAACAATTTAGATGAAATGGATAAATCCCTTATAAAACAACTTATCAAAACGATCACAAGAAGACATAAGAAATCTGCTGAAGAAATTAAACCTTTAATTAAAAACCTTCCTGCAAACCTTCAGCCCAGATGGACTCATGAGTAGTACATTCCAAATATTGAAGACGACATAATAGCGATCTTGTACAAACCCAGAGTTTAAAGAAACATTTTCAGTGCATTTTATGAGGTCAGGAGAACCCTGGCATCAAGCTATGACAAAGACATTACAAAACAACAACAATCACAACAACAACAACAACAACAACAAAGAAAAAAGCTACAAGCTAAGTGCTCTCATAAACTCATAAAGCAAATTTCTCGTATCCTAGTCCTTTATTTCTGTCTATTTTGCTCAATGAACTGAATTTGTAAGGGTGTTTGAGAATTTTAATGACTTGGAGAAAGTTTCAGCAACGGAGCTTTTTTCAAACTGCAATGTTTGCATTAACGGTGACTCCAATGTACCTGGTAATCTCTAAAGAAGAGGCTTCACTAGAGTAAAATGAGTTAGTTTTCTGTTTTGAATCAAACTCGGTTTTTCAGCCATTTAAAGAAAATAATAAAATTTGAGAGTGAAATAGGGGTTGGAGAGATGTCTCAGCAGTTAAGACAAGCCTGTGAAGGCTGACAACCCAGGTTTGATTACCCAATACCAATGCAAAGCAATATGCACAAAGTGGCACACGCATCTGGAGTTCGCTTGCAGCAGCTGGAGGCTCTGGCATCCCATTTCTCTCTGTCGGTCTCTCTTCTCTATCTCTCTCTGCTTATAAATAAATGCAATAAAAATATTTAAAAATTAAATGATCTCAGCTGAATTTATTTCACCTTTTCTATATGACAAATATCTGCTATCCTAACTGACAGTAACATAAAGATTATCCCTCATCATACTAGTGTGATGAGTCGCAAGTAAAAATATGTCCACACTCATAAATTAGGACATGTTTGCATGCCAAAGATTTTGCATCTACTTGATGCCAAATCTTAATGCCACACCATAACTTTATCAGACAATAAATAGCAATATCCCATCTCAATTATTCATATATAGTGAAGTATTACATAAAAAGACAGTGGTTTGGGGCTGGAGAGATGTCTCACTGGTTAAAGGTACTTGCTTATGAAGCCTGTGGTCCAAGTTCAATTCCCCAGCCATCCACATAAAGCCAAACACAAACTGATCTCAATGCATCTAGGACGACAGAGGTAGAGGCAGGAGAATCCAGCTCTCATGGATCACTAGTCTGATGATGTTCACTCTCACACCGGAAGTTTGTTTGCAGAAGCAAGAGACTTCATCACAAAGAAGGTGGAGCACAGACACCTTGAGGTTGTCCTCTGACCTCCACATGTGCACTGTGACACACATGTGCCCACATGTGTGTGTATGTATGTATGTATCCACACAAACACAACTGACTACTTTTAAAGACAGTAGTTCCATATTGTCTTCCATGTAAAAATTTTCAAATATCTTCACACAGTATTTTACTAGTGTCAATACTCTTGAAATATATCTACTTGGTGTAGTCGTGTTAGAACACACACAGACACACACACACACACAGACACACACACACACACACACACCAGTTAGGCAACCTATCAACTAAGTCCCTACAGAGTCAAGTTATCTGATGTATTTATTTGATTGCATTGACTGAATGTTTCAAATGCATTTATGAATGAGCCTAAAGCCAATGATTCTCAAAGTAGGGTGCGTGGGGATGAACTATCAGAACAGTGTGGGAAAGAGCTGTGGGAATATTTCTAATGGACCTTACAAGTAACTTTTACGATATTATTGCTGTTAGATGCTAAATACTTGTAACTTGCCCTAAAGTTAATCTTACAAGTGTGTAATCTACCTGCTAAAAGCAATGTGGCCAGGTTTCCTCTGCCTTGGTGCACTTTTGGCTTGAACAGCACGGGTGACCCACATTGGCAAGCAATGTGTAGCGAGATGCTCACTGATCGTAAGACACGCTCTATCCTCCCTTCCTCTGGGGCCTGGTCAGAATCATGACTGGCAACAAACAGATGCATAAGAAGTGCATAGGAAGACAACAAGATCAGTAACTACGGGCCCGCGGATCTGTTGAAGGCAACAGATATGCTTAATGTGATTGCTCTTGTGACCAGTGTGTGTGTGTGTGTGTGTGTGTGTGTGTGCACATGCGCATGCCTGTGTGTGTTCTGGATCAGCAGAGTCCAGCAGGTCCCACTCCTAAATCCCTTCCTTTAACAAATATTTAAGTATTATCCAAAGTCAACAGTTCTTTACCCTTTGCTTATACAATATATTACTTGTTCATGTATTACTGGTTTTTGTCTGTTCAATCAATGTGCCAGTGAGCATCTGTACGCAAGAGTGAAAGCTGCAGGGCTGGAGAGATGGCTTAGCGATTAAGGTGCATGCCTACGAAGCCTAAGGACCCTGGTTTGAATCTCCAGGTCCCACGTAAGCTAGATGCACATGGTGGCGCATGTGTCTGGAGTTCATTTGCATTGGTTAGAGGCCCTGGTGCACCCATTCTCCCTCTCTCTGTCTCAAATAAATAAATAAATAAATAAATAAATAAATAAATAAATAAGTCTTTAAAAACAAGAGTGAAAGCTACAGTCTCAGTAACATCAGAACAGCAGTGACAGCAGATACAGCAGGATTACTAACAGCTTAAACTAAACTTTCCTTCATTTTCTTTCTCCCTCAGGCTATTGCTAGAGGCAGCTAGCCCACTCCTGGGCTAGGTATACCAGGAGTCAGCTCTCCCACCTCTTAGGTTCTGCTCCTAGAAGCATTTGCTCACTTCTAGATAGAAAAGTTCCAAAGGTTAGTCTAAATTCAGGTCTGTGTCCCCCAAATAGGGCAGCAGTGCCCAGCAGGAACGACACATGATAATGTGTTTCCACTTTTCTAGCCCTAACTCTTTGTGACCAGAGATGATCTAATCGAAACGCTCAAGGGATGAACGTAGCCCTTCCTAAGCCCCTGGTCTTCATGGGGCTCATTTCTCTGGGCAGGAAAGGCCTCCTCCCAGCTCTGTCCACCTTGATGAGTGCTGAGGGTGTACATCTCTCCACGTCACTTAGAGCTGTTTCTCTCAAGGCATCTGGCCCAAGAGAAGTAACCAACCATTTTATTCCCTTTTCCTGTTGCTGCTCTCACTCTGACCATTTCACAACATGGTTCATGATCAATGTCCCATCCTTCATGGCTTTTGTTGCGTTTGACCCCATGCTGAAAATGGGAAGTGTGTTTATTTTACCTGACAAAGTACCCATGGCCAAGAGGCTTCCAGCACGTGAGTATTGTACTTTCTCCCCTCCAGATGGGGCTGTACTTATAATTGAATTGTCTGGGTCTTACTTAAGGTGAAGAAAAGATATATGAAGTTTGCACACATGTTATTTGCCTACCCTCACCCACATCCCTTCATCTGTCCACATTTCATATGCAACCATGTTCTGTGGGAGAAGAGAGAGAAAGAACACAGTCGTGTTACAATTCTCATTTCACAAAGTTTATGCAAAAACCAAACACCTGGGTTCAGTGTTTCCTAAAGGAGTCATCTGAAATAGGTACTTTATGCCAACATGTCACAAAGATTTATGTGCTTTCATTTGTGCATTAAATTGAGGACAGGTGGGAGAATGTTCAAGCCTGAGAAAAAAACTGATAGCTCACTTCTCCCTTAGAAGAGAGATGGCTGTTATGACTACTGCTGGTTTAGATAAAATAGATACAGACTTTCTTTTTTTTAATAAAAAAAAAAGGCAAAAAAGGAGGGCTCATGTTTGAAAAGTCATATTTCAACAGTCAAATAATTACCTCTGCGATCATGTTTCTCACAAATGGGAACCCTGGACTGAGGTCCCAAGGTGAGTCCTGCCCCCAGTTCAAACAGAGCAGGCAATACTATGCCTACAAGTAGAGCCAAGAAAATGGATGGGGCCTCAACTCATGCTCAGAGGAAAGGGTCTCTGTAATGGAGCATGTGGGGGGCCTCCGTACATTCCATTGTCATGGCTTGCAACAGAGTCCCTTACACATATGTAACCACTCATTTTTTAATTTGAATCTTGTTTCAGACACCTTTGCAGGACCTGATACATCTAAAAATTGTCACCACTTGAAGGGTCGCTACTCTATGCCTGGGTCTTGAAATGAACCATCCAACGTGCTGAGTCCTCACCTGGATTTGAAATAAGAGTGTGAATTTGCATTTCGGAATGGGAATTTTTGTTGGAAAACACGGTCGATGCCAAACTTCTTGCAACACGAAAAGAGAGCTACATTTGGAAAGCCTGGTGGACACCCTCCCTTGTGTTGCCCCTCCAATGACCTGGGGGTATGGTGGATATATAAAAAATATTCTGTATATTTTCTCTCTTTAAAGTTCAAGCTGAGCTCCTAAATCAAATACTTATCAAGCCACTGACTGATTTCTGAAGCAAGAGTCTTCTGTTTGGAAGCCAGAGCTTTGTTCACAGTGAGAGACAAAGGCCAGGTGAGTGCCAGTTTTTTAAAAATATATATTAATTTATCTATTTTCAAGGAGGGGGGAGAGAGAGAGAACAGGCACACAGGGTTTCTTACCTCCGCAAACAAACTCCAAATGCATGTTCTACTTGTACATCTGGCTTTACATGGGTACTTGGGTATCAACCTGGGACCATTGGGCTTTTCAAGTGAGTGCCTTTAACTAATGAGCATCTCGCCAGCCCTAGTCCCTGTTTTAGTATGACCTCACTCCATTCCAATCATGCAAATTATATCTGATATTTCTTACTGATTTCTGATCCTTTCTTATGCGAGCAAGTGTGGCAATTCTCATGATCCATCATTTAAAACCACCACAAGGGCTAGAGAGATGGGTTAGTGGTTAAGGTGCTTGACTCTGAAGTCTAAGGACCCGGGTTCGATTCCCCAGTACCCTAGTAAACCAGATGCACAAGTGGAGCATGCATCTGGAGTTTGGTCTCAGTGGCTAAATGCCCTGGTGCACCCATTCTTCCTGCTCCCCTTTCTCTCAAATAAATAAATAAATTTTAAAAACACCACTAAATGTAATGATGATCAGAGGATAAGAAATGCCTAAGTTTTGACAGAAAGAGCTTTCAGATAAAATACCCCATAATTCTCAGAAAATTGTGTGTGAGTTTGTCTAGCAGCTCTGTATGACTCAAAGTAAGCATGACCAGTGGAGGGACATGGTAAAGGAAGACATTACAGACTGGACAGAAATGGTGCTAATTGCTCAGGAAGATAAATGCTTGCTTTTGAAAGGTTGATTCTAGAGGAACTTGCACCAGGGAAACTGATGGGACTTTTTTTTTCCTATGCCAGAAAAATAAAATGCTATCTTGCACCTAGACTGGAGAGTGGAATGTGTTCTAGTCGGAGCAGCATGAACATGGCCCTTCCTCAAGAATGTACATAGTTTTCTTAGCCGGGCGTGGTGGCGCACGCCTTTAATCCCAGCATTGGGGAGGCAGAGGAAGGAGGATCACCGTGAGTTTGAGGCCACCTTGAGATTACATAGTGAATTCCAGGTCAGCTTGAGCTAGAGTGAGACCCTACCTCGAACTTACTTTAAGAAATTAATAAATCTATAAATTAAGAAAAACTATTCCTAGGGGACTGGAGAAATTGCCCAGTGGTTAAGGCACGTGCTTGCAAAGCCTAAGGACCCAAATTTGATCTCCCCACGACCCATATAAGACAGACTTACAAGGTGGCGCATGCATCTGGAGTTCGTTTGCAGTGGCTGGAGGCCCTGGCATGTCCATTCTCTCTCTATTTACCTCCCTTTCAAATAAATAAATATTTTTAAAATTATGCCTTAATGAGAACCATAATGAAAACTTATACAGCCCTTAATAACAATAGTTCTTATCCACTTAAAAAATTTTTAAATTTATTTATTTGAGAGAGAGAGAGAAAGAGGCATATATACACAGAAGAATGGGTGTGTCAGGGCCTCCAGGTACTGAAAACGAACTCCAGAGGCATGTGCCACCTTGGGCATCTGGCTTATGTGGGTCCTGGGGAATCGAACCTGGGTCTTTTGGCTTTGCAGACGAGCACTTTAACTGCTAAACTATCTCTTCAGCCCCTTATTCACTTTTTGAGATATGCAAGCCAAGCATACAAGTAATTACTTACAAATGCCAATGACTATATAGACATGCGTGCATGGCTTGTGGAGTCAAGTTACTCTTTTCAGCTCTGTACGTGACCTAATTATCTCACTCTTTCACTGTTATAAAAGCAGACCACTGTGCTTTGATCTCTTAGGCCCAGGTCATACTCACCCTAAGCTAGAGTATCTGGCTGGAGCTAAGAACCTAGATCTGACCACTACTGGCCAGTCCAGACGAGCCTGCCTTTTCTACTCGCTCCACCTTGACACTGGGTCTCTGGTATCTCCATCCCAGCTAGGTAACAGCTTGAGGTTTGACACTGGTGTCCCCCATAAACTTCTGTTCTGAATGCTAGGTCCACAGCTGGTGGCAATTTGGGAATTGAAGCTTCCTGGAGGCAGTGTAATGTTGGGGGCGGGTATATGGGTATTATGGCCAGCTTCCCCTTGCCAGTGTTTGGCACACTCTCCTGTTGCTGTTGTCCGTCCACCTGATGTTAGCCAGGAGGTGATGTCCACTCCCTGTTCATGTCGTCATTTTCCCCTGCTATCACAGAGCTTCCCCTGCAGTCTGTAAACCACAAGAAACCCTTTCCTCCCCAAGCTGCTCTTGGTTGGGTGTTTGCTGACAGCAGCGTGAAGCGGAGGGCAACAGTGTCTAACTATATCTGCTTAACAGGCTTGTAAGACTGTGCACAATGCACGTGTTCAAGAGGAAGTGTCTGGCTCATCCATAGTTCCCCATCTCTACACAATGTCCAGTGGATCAAAGCACCAGCACCTTGCCTCCGCCACAACTGTGTGAGAAAATTCACCATGGCTCCTTTGGTGGACCCTTCTATTTCCATGATACCATAAACACCCTGTCCACCAACCTCTGACCACGTGACTCCCCTGTTTCTCTATCATTGGCAATGAACTCTACCATGATTTCAAGTAATAAAAACAAGAAGTAAGTTAGCATTGGCTACGTTACCAGGCACTGTTTCAAGCACTTCACACTAATTGATACTTAATACTTTCAACAATCCTATTAGGTGAATGATATAATTCCAGTCTTTTCATTAATGAGGAAACTGGGACACAAAGGTTTTTGTTTTGTTTTGTTTTTTAAACTTCATGATCACACAGCCAGCAAACGGTTGAACCAAGACTGAAATCTCAACTCTGAGTCTAAGCTCTGAGTCCATGACTCCTCATAGCAATAAGAAGACAATGCTGGAGAGATGGCTTAGTTAAGGCACTTGCCTTTGAAGCCTAAGGAACCTGGTTTGATTCCCCAGTACCCACGTAAGCCTGACTCACAAGGTGGTGCATGCACCTGGAGTTAGTTTGCAATGGCTGTAGGCCTTGGCACAATCATTCTCTCTCACTCTCTCCCTCTTTCTCTGCATCTCTCTCTCTCAAAATAAAATAAAGTTTTAAAAAGAAGATAATGCACACACATTAAAAATTAACCTGCTGAGCAAGAAATATAAACTTGTGCAATAGTGGTACACAGCCAGTGTAGATGACTAACTGCTCATGGATTGGGTATGAGACCCACTCAGAGGGGAGAACTCATATGTGGCTCTGGGAACCAAGCCAGATCTCCCAGAACAGGAAACCAATAGGCTCATAGAGATCCTCCCCTGCTGTTTAACTAAGAAGAGTGGATACACTCATCAATACACCTCTCTAACCACTCGGCTTATCCCCTATAGTTCAAACTGTACTCACTTTTGCTTGGAGAATCTTTTTTTTCTTTTATTTTTGTATTTTATTTTTTATTTATTTACTATTTGAGAGAGAGAGAGAGGGAGGGAGGGAGAGAGAATGGACACGCCAGGGTCTATAGCCACTGCAAATAAACTCCAGACTCATGTGCCACCTTGTGCTTCTGGCTTACTTGGGTCTTGAGGAATTGAACCAGGGTCCTTTGGCTTTGCAGGCAAGCACCTTAACTGCTAAGCCATCTTTCCAGCCCCTGGAAAATCTTTTATATCTTATGGATAGATGGTGGAAAATACTGGGGAGAACCAGGCTCCATCAATACATCAAGAACAGAGAGCTGACTGTCTCGCATGCGATGGATCACCTCCAGCTCATCTGCCTGGACCCAGAAGCCATTACAGGGGAGGTGGTAACACAAACACTGCTTTCATGGCTAGCCTGACAACCCATTCCAGGGAAATGGCAACAGACATTGTAGTCACTCAAATTTCATCAAAACAGAGATCCAGAGTCTACAGGAAAAGCAACACTAAATCAGATATGTATCTTGCTCACCAATGCTCAGGGATCATCACAGAACAGGGGGAGGAAAGATTGTAAGAACCTCAGGGTGGGTGGGAATAGCCTGAGGCGCCATGTCCCCCCACCCTAGAGACTGACTAAGGCCTTTTGTTTATTTATTTGAGACACACAGAGAGAGAATGGGCATACCAGGACATCTAGCCACTGCGAACAAACACTAGACACCTGCACCACCTTGTGCATCTGGCTTACTTGGGTACTGGGGAATTGAACCTGGGTCTTTAGCCTTTACAGGCAAGAGCCTTAACCACTAAGCTAGCTCTCTAGCTCCTGACTGAGGTCTTTTGGTCCCCACAATGAATACCAATAACCCCACCGAAGAAGACCCTCAGCAGAATTGGGGAAGAAGAAAGGCTGTCTAAGAGTACAGCCTTTTTATTAAAAAAAATCAATAAATAATAAAGAATTAAAAATAATCAAATGTACCTACTAAATAAGAGGTCTTCACCAACACTGTGATTTCTTTCATGAATGTGAATACAAACCAAAATATGAAAAATATCCCATCTGAGTCCAGAAAGATACAGACTGCTATAAACTTGGCATGAAGGAAAATTGTAGAGACTCAACTTTTCTTCTTCTATCACCAGCATAGTAAAGTGCTTGGAGGTCACACTGGGAGGGTCTGGATGAAGGCAGGCAGATGAAGATAGATCTAGAGGGTGAGGGGTATGACCACAAAATAAATGCTACATGTGGTGGTTTGAATTAGGCATCCCCCATAAATTCATATGTTCTGAATGCTTGAGCCCCAGCTGCAATTTGGAAATTGGAGCCTTGCTGGAGGAGGTGTGTGAGTGAGCTTATGGGTGTCATGGCCAGTTTCCTCTCAATTGTTTGGAGAACAGCGTGTGGCACACTCTCCTGCTGCTGTTGTCCACCTGATGTTGACCAGGAGTTGATGCCCAGCCTCTGCTCATGCCATCCTTTTCCCCTGCCGTCATGGAGCTTCCCCTCAAGTCTATAAGCCAAAGTAAACCCTTTCCTCCCACAAGCTGCTTTTGGCTGGGTGCTTTATGCCAGCAATGAGAAGGCTATTGCAACACTACTTGATTCTATCCAGCTGTAGCCGGCTAATCCAGAACAACCAACGGCTGCTATCTACAGCAGCTAGCCTAGGATTTGAGCTTTGCCTCCCTTCGGGCTCCCATCTCCCTTCCTGTCACTGTGGCCCCTGGTGTCTAATACCTTTCCAGTCTCCCTCCATGAGCTCCCCTGTGGCTGCTACCTAAGAAATTCCCCCACACTACAATGTACCCAGATCAATTTCCATTGCCAACAGCTACTTTAACCAACAGGCACTTTGGGAAGAAGTGTTCTCTTTTCATAGACGGCTTCAATCACCACATGGCCAATTGAGCAAAGCCATTTTCTGTAGGTCCCAGTGCCCATTTAGAACTTCTGGCACACATTCTTCCAGTCTAGACCTTTTTCTATGCCACCTGCCTAGCTTGTTAGGTCTTTCTCTTTTAAATATTTTATTTTATTTTATTATTTATTTGAGAGAGAAAGAGAGAGAGAATGGGCATTCCCTGGGCCTCTAGCCACTGCAAATGAACTCCAGACACATGTGCCACCTTGTGCATATGGCTTACATGGGTACTGAGGAATCAAACCTGGGTCCTAAGGCTTTGCAGGCAAGCACCTTAACTGGTAAGCCATCTCTCTAGCCTTGGTGTTTCTTTTTTAAAAAGTTAGTATTTATTTATTTGAAAGAGACAGAGAGAGAATGAGGCATATAGAGAGAGATAGAGAACAGGTGTGCCAGGGCCTCTAGCCAGTGCAAATGAACTCCAGATGCATACACCACCTTGTGCCTCTGGCTTGATGTGGGTCCTGGGGAATTGAACATGGGTCCTTTGGCTTTGCAGGCAAGTGCCTTAACTGCTAAGCCATCTCTCCACCTGGTCTTTCTGTTAAAAAAAATTATTTATTTGCAAGTAGAGCGAGATAGAGGGAGACAAAGAGAATGGATGCACCAGGACCTCCAGCCACTGCAAGGACCTTCAGATGCATGTGCCATTGTGGGGAATCAAACCTGGGTATTTACAGCAGCTTAAAAGCTAATTCAAAAGGAATCACTCCTACTCATGTATTCAATAGCTACTTTTGTTGTTTCTGTCAGAGATAAGGTTTTCACATCATGCTGTCATAGATTAATCCATTCATTACAGATAAATAGTTTAGTTCCTTAATGAGCCTTACTTTCTCATTCAGTGCTCTTGGCATGAAGGAAAATTGTAGAGTCCATTACTGTTACTCAATTACCTTTGGGGGGATATTGAAAAGGACTCTATTTCACTGAAGCTCACTGGGTAAAAGAGCCAAATCAAAGCTTCAGAGTTCCAACCCAAATATTTTTTTTTTTTTTTTTTTTTTTTGGTTCTTATACACATAATTACATATGATTTACAGTGACGCACAACATTTCCGGAAATAAAAACAGAAATCTTTGTTCAAAACTTCATTCAATCCAGAAAAAATAGACGCAGGCAACAGAAGACAGATGTCACAAACATGGGACATATGAGGTTGGAAAATGTTTGTTAAATAAGTTCATCTTCTCTTATCCAGGAAATCCCCGCCCCCCACAAAGCACAGAAAAGTGAGCAAGGGATCTCGGCCATGTCCAGTGAGGGGAAGGAAGGTTTTTCTGTGGCTCCCTGGTTAGAAATATCCTCCCACATTTTGATGCTTTGCTGAAGAGGAAGGTGGGGTGACAAGCTGGGGGCGGACTGCGCCGTACAGGCTCTTGGCGAAACACTCAGAGACAAGCAAGGCAGTGAAAACACAGGGCAGGTATCCAATGAGACCAGAATTGTCACATCGATGTCCTGAGATGGAGCGACTCGCAGCTCCGCACTGGGG
The DNA here is from genome assembly GCA_036365145.1 of Orientallactaga sibirica. Classification (NCBI taxonomy): domain Eukaryota; kingdom Metazoa; phylum Chordata; class Mammalia; order Rodentia; family Dipodidae; genus Orientallactaga; species Orientallactaga sibirica. The sequence goes on from JAEOAD010001317.1 coordinate 3,681,377, forward strand.
CTCCAGGGAAGATGGGAAGGTAGGAGTACCACGCTGGGCTCAGGAGGGAAGGTTAAGCAACCCAGTGCTAAGCTGTTTTTCAGAGTTGAACTTGTGAACTGCGGATGGTTCCTATCCTGGGTAATAATAGCTATGCACAATTATCAGCTTGAAATAATAAGCCGTCATTAGCGTAACCTGGGCCAAAAACACCAGTGGGGGGGGGGTTGTGAGGATTTATGGGTAACATCAGCTTCACTTGGATGATTTAGGCCATATTCTTCCCTAACATCACCCCATCTAAAATGGCGAGAGCAGGGTTGGAGAGATGGCTCAGTGGTTAAGGCATGTGCCTGCAAAGCCTGGGTTCGGTTCCCCAGGACCCATGTACAGCCAGATGCACAGTGGCACATGTATCTGGAGTTCATTTGCAGTGACTAGAGACCCTCCTGGCGTGCACATTTTTCTTCCTCTCTCTCTATCTTTCTCTCTCTCCTTCTCAAATATAAAATATTTTTATTATTTATTTATTTATTTATTTATTTGAGAGAGGGAAAGAGGCAGAGTGAGTGAGAGAGAGAGAATAGGCACTCCAGGGCTTCCAAGCCACTGCAAACGAACTTGTGCATCTGGCTTACATAGGTACTGGGGAATCGAACCAAGGTCCTATGGCTTTGCAGGCAAGTGCCTTAACCACTAAGCCCTCTCTCCAGCCCTCAAATATACAATAAATAAAGTAAAAAATAAAATGGTACTGCATACCTTTAATCCTAACACTCAGGAGGCAGAAGTAGGAGGATCACCAGGAGTTCTAGGACAGCCTGAGACTACATAAGTGAATTCCAGGTCAGCCTGAGCTAGAGTGAGACCCTACCTTGCAAAACAAAATAAAATAAAATGGGGGGAGGGAGAGACGATGGTCCTTGCAACTAAACATGGGCAGGGTACATTGTGTAGGGATCTTGTACTAGAGGGAGATGTCCATACCCACCTCCAACTAAGTAGAGAGAGGAAGCCCCTTGTCTTCTATGTGAGTCCTATAAACTTCCTTGGGTTTGAGCTCTTCACTACATTTTTCCCTCCTCTCTCCCTCACACGCACCTCACGCACCTGTCTTTCAACCTTCATCTGCTTCCTAGATCTTATTTTGTCTCACCTCAGGCTCTTCATACATGCTGCTTATCTGCCTTAAATGCTTACTCGCCTACTCCCAGCCAGTTCTACCTCTCTTAGCTTAACATTTACATTCCCGTCTCCACATAGCACGTGTCCCCAGAGACTCAAGTAGCTCATACCTTATTATCATCTTGGCTAATTTACCCACATGTCAAATATGATGGGTCACTTGTTTTTATAAATAAAGTTTTATCAGCACACATTTCACTTACACATAGTCTTGTGGTGACTTTCACCCTACACCAGCAGGGTTGAGTAACCTTGGTGACAGCTACTTACACTCTGGCTCTTTACAAAAAGCTTTGTTGAACCCCATTCTACAGAGTTAACACATACTATACTTATTTTTCTGTCTCCATTGGTATTTCTACTCGAGGATATAGGCCCAGGTATCCTGTCTGTGTTGTTCAAGATGTTATCCCTCAGCATCCAGCTGATTGCCTAGCATAGAACACACATGAGCCTTAACTAATCAAGGATCACTACCCCATTATTTAGTTGGAAATACTGAAGATGTAAGGTCAGTGCATCTTTGCTGGATGGAGACCTCTCTGGGAGTACCATGTTATTCTTTTCTTTTAGATTTCTTTTAACTATTTTTATTTATTTATTTATTTTCAAGCAGAGAGAAAGGATGAGCACACCAGGGCTTCCCGCCACTGCAAACAAACTCCAGACACATGGGCCATCCTGTGCATCTGGCTTTATGTGCGTGCTGGGGATTTGAATCTGGACCATCAGGCTTTGCAAGCGAGCCTCTCTCTAGCCTCTGTTTTAGATTTGTTAATAGCATTTATCCAGATTGGTTGAGTCTGTTTCTCCATGCAAGAGTCCAGCCACCCCACCATTTTTTGCCTTGATGACTATGGTTCCCATAGAACCTCAAATAGTACTTGTTCTTAGTGCAGTCTCAGTCGATGTATTGGGAATGGACATGTCAGTGGAGTGACACCCATAGCCTGTGATGGTGGTTTCTCACATTGCCCTGGGCACTTTCTAACACGGACCAGGATTCCTTTCCTGGCCCATTGCTCCTCAAAGCAATATGATCATGTGCTGATTATGTTACTGGTGGGTTGCCCTGGCTCTGGGATGATTTGGAATGCCCATTTGCACAGAAACAGCTATTCTGTTGCAATGAAAAAAATAACAAAGCTTTGTCTTATCTAGTTGCAATCCGTGAACTTTCTTGGCAGGAGTTTCACTTTCACTAAATCAGCCAATTGAGCCTTTATAAGTGAGGCGAGGAATAAGAGATAGCAGAGGAAAACATTATGAAATACTTTGTCTGTCAGGCCCAGAATTCACCACTACTGGTTACTTCTCAAATTCAATTCAGTGACTCCCAAGTCTCACTGTGCCCATCCACTAAATGGGAACTTTTTAAAGGTCAACTTCTGGGTTGTTCTGAGGCCACCATGAGCTAATAGTGTGATGCGGTGTAGGTCCATGAGGAGCAGTCTCTATCGATTGTGAGCATTGGCAACCAGACATTTCCCACAGGGTTAGTGATCAAGTAACTTGTACAACATGAAACAAGTCTATAACGCTTGTCAGCAGCAGTAATAGTAGTGGGATTATAGTGCCTAAGCACACACTCAGCTCTATCATTAACTAGCTATCTGATCGTAGAGAAGCTAGTGCTGTTGTTACTATTTCTAATGGCTTTACTCCTCAAAACCCCCATAAGCCCCTGGGCGTTTTTCTCTTCAGATTTTATAATGGGGGGTGGCTAGAGAGATGGATGGCTTAGTGGTTAAGGTGCTTACTTGTGAAGCCTAAGGACCCAGGTTTGATTCCCCAGTACTCATGAAGCCAGATGCACAAAGTGGTGCATGCATCTGCAGTTTGTTTGCAGTGGCTGGAGGCCCTGGAGTGCCCATTTTCTATCTGCCCACCCCCTCTCTCTCTGTCTTCTTCTCTCCCTCCCTCTATTTAAAATAACTAAATTAATTAAATATTTTTTAATTTTCATAATGGGAATATACTGGGAATAAAAGATGAGGCCCAAGAAATATCTCAGGACTCTCTCCAAACCACATCCATGCTGGAGCTAGTTCTATACCACACTGTTTTACAAAGTTTGCAAAACAGGGACATTCTTTTACACACACACATATATATATATATACCACTTTGTGCTTCTGGCTTTATGTGAGTACTGGGGAATCAAATCCAGGCAAGCTAAGCTCCTTTAACCATTGAATCTTCTCCCCAGGACCCTAAACAGGGACTTTCAATAATGGTTAGGACTGCCAGGCGTAGTGGCACACACCTTTAATTCTAGTACTTGGGAGGCAAAGGCAGGAGGATCACAGTGAGTTTGAAGCTACCCAGAGATTACATAGGAAATTCCAGGTCAGCCTGGGCTAAAGCAAAACCCTACTTCAAAAAACCAATAAATAAATAAATAAATAATGGTTAGGACTATGACCAAAACATATGAAAAGGAGTGTAATGTGTGCTTGAAACATCAGTAGCTATGCTCTGATCTTCACAGAGAAGGAAAGCAAGAGGGAGAGCTTTCTTTAAAGAAAGAGCACCCTGATATGATGGAGAATGAAGTTTCGAAGGGAAAAGTGGGAGGAGGGAGGGAAGTACCATGGGATATTGTCTACAATTAAGGAAGTTGTCAATAAAAATTAATTAATAATTTTAAAAAAAAAGAAAGAGCACCCTCACCAGTACGGCAATCAGCCAGTCAATCCCACCAGTCCAGTCCTCTCCCAGTTCACCAGAAGTTAGGACTGGGTGAGCCTCACTGGGAATGGGAGGAAGGGTTGCATGCTTCTCTGATGGACCCTCCTCTTCACTCTTAGAAAAAAAGAATCACTCCATGAAGTGATTTGAAAGGGCAGAACCCGGCCCTGACCACTTTCTTACCCAAGTTTCTTCTGAGATGGGAAATGGCTCCCATGTTCGTGCTCTCGCCGTCTCTAATCAATCGTGAGCCTAGTGGATTGACCTTAGGAATTTTTCTCCATTCTTCTGGGATCCACTTAAAGCTCTCTGGCTTCAATGAGCAAGTACTCACGAGTGGGGCATAGGAAAAACTGTGCCTCAGTTACAGGCCTGATGGAATATATATTTTTCATTTATGCTGCCATAAGCTCCTGTTATTAATATGTTTAGTCAGCACGGGGATTACTGTTAGCTACTCTTGTTCCTAAAACTTCATCTGAAGGATAAGGCCAGCAGGAATTTGCTTCCAAAGCAACTTACTATTGCTACTTTTTAATAATTGAAGGTTTTACTGCAGTGATTTCTCCTTAAGCTTCTTGATAATCCCAGCAAAATCCGCATGTCAGAAAGTGGCAGGCAGCCCTCCTACATGGTTCCACGTCTGTGCGACAGTCCTGCTCAGCTACAGATCATTTCAAAACAAGAGAACGAGCTGTGGGTTAGCTGAGGAGGCCACACAAACCTGTCTGCAGAACCCGGAAATGAGCAGTTCCTTGAAAAATGTGCCTGATTTTCTTCATCCATGCTCTTTCCTAGCATCCCAAAGTTAGGTTAGGTTGGAGTACTACGTAACTAAAGCAAAGAACAGAATCACAAACTATAGGCTGTGACAGACCTCCCCAGGAAGGCACCAAGACAGCCAATCTCTTTAATGCCTTGAACAGCATCATATTTGTCACCAGCTTCCCTACAATCTGAAAGATAGGGGAGGGGAGGGGAGTTCCAAAAACCAGAAAGACCCCTCTGAGATGTAAACTCAGCAGCACCAGACTTTCTGGGACTCCCACCCTGGACATGTCGGAGAGCCAGTGCACATTGCTGGAAGGGGCACTGCTCCCACAAGCAATCGGAACGAACGAAGCTGTCGGTTGCCAGGAACCATTCATCAGACGGCAGAAAAGACTGTCAGCTCGGCCTCCAGGCCTCCAGCCAGCCTGTCAGGCTCTAGGCAAGCGGCCAGAGTGTCAGAGGCTGCGGCCAGTAGCCAACCAGGACTTTGATGTCTAAGGACTGGGCCAGCTGGTAGGAGAGAGGGTGGCCCACAGGCTCTGAAACCATATACCCAGCTTAGAGGTTAGACCCAAGCAAGCTAGTTACTCAGAGGATGTCTCATAAAGATGGAGGCAGACATCTTCAATTGTTAAAAAAGTTTTTTTCAAATTATTTCAGTATTTGTTTTTATTTAAATTTCCATTACATGTGCTTTTTATTATGCAACCCAATTAGTATATAGAAGTTTTTTTTCTGTTTAAAATGTTTAAATGAACATAATTGTTCAATTTGGAAAGATTACAATGCTTTTATTTAATTAACACAGCAATAAATACATTGCTCTGTAATGAACCCCATACTTTTAGGCCATCAGCCATTCAATAAATTTAAAATATGGAAGGTTCTTCATGGAAAAGAAGATAAGTAAGGCTATTTTGGTGGATGTACAACAGCTAAGATGCTGAGCAGAAAATTAGAGCTTTTCGCTTCTCATTCGTAAGAGTTGCACCTTGATTACAAACATGTGCAGGTGTAACACACACCATACATCTCACATCATACATTAAGAACGTGAGGTATACTGGACATTAAAGGAAACTTCTCAGGCATCAGTGCTGGCTGAATATTCCCCATGACATCTTCTCAATGAGTTCTACCAAAAATTTGTTCAAAAGGTTCATCTGGGCTGAAGAGATGGCTGAGCAGTTAAGGCCTGCAAAGCCTAATGACCTAGGTTCGATTCCCCAGGACCCAGGTAAAGCCAGATGCACAAGGTGGCAAAAATGTCTGGAGTTTGTTTTCAGTGGCTGGGGAGCCTGGCATGCATGTACTCTCTCTTTCTCTGTGTATCTCTCTCTCTCTCTCTCTTAATCTCTCAGCTTGTAAATAAATAAATAAAACACTTTTTAAAAAAAAGATTCATTTGTCATGTGTGTTCTCAAACCTGGTCTCTGTCTTCCAGAACAAAAACAGTCCATGTCCAAAAACCAGCTTCCCAGAGAAGAGTGCTTCTACTGGGATCACAGAATTAAAGCCACTACTCTCACAAGATGCTTCATAACATGCATTGTGATAGGATACAGAACTCACAGCAGCCAAGGGTATGTCTGCCATGGCAAAGAGCTGCTGGTCACCCTGTCTACTGCCTCGTCCCCAAGCCCATCAGTTACAGCAAAAATCATGGATTCTTCATCTACAATCCTCAGCACCCCATCATATCACACCATACTGAGGATGTGCACGTGGCTAATGCTCAGATTTAAGATGGAGCTTTGAGAGGTTAAGTTTGGCCATAAAGAATCCCATAGCCAGGCTGGGAAGATGGCTCAGTGGATAAAGGTACTTGCTTGTAAAGCTTGTCAGCCCAGGTTCAATTCCCCAGTACCCACGTAAAGCCAGACCTACAAAGTGGTGCATGCACCTGGAGTTCATTTGCAGTGTGATCAGACACCCTAGAGTGCCCATATTCCCTCTCTATCTCTTCCTCTCTCCCCCTTTCTCCCAACTAAATAAAAATATTTTTAAAAAAGAATACCAGGGCTGGAAAGATGGCTTAGCAGTTAAGGTACTTGCCTGTGAAGCCTAAGGACCCAGGTTCGATTACCTAGTACCCATGAAAGCCAGATGCACAAGGTGGCACTACATCTGTAGATAATTTGCAGTGGCTAGAGGTCCTGGTGTGCCCATATTCTCTCCCTGCTCTCTATTTCTCTCGCAAATAAATAAAATACTTTTTACAAAAGAATCCCAAAGCCCAAGTGAGAATATAATTGTTTTTCATGCTTCACAGAACTTATTGAACTTAGCCAGTCATGGAGAGCAATTCATTTTGGAAGCCTTGGTGCCATGCACAACACAAAATTTCTGAGCTTGGAGGTTCCTTTGAACAATGCTGGTTTGAAGCAGGAACTGAGACTCTACTGGAAAGCGTAAACCCGGGTGCTGAGGTCGGAGTTTCAGTCTGAGGAAAAGAACAAAGACGACAGTGACTACGACAGAGGAACTAAAGGGGAGAGTGAGGGTGAGAGCCTGCCAGTCCCTGAGCTGCTGTGCATGGAAGCTGGTGGACAGTGGGAGGAGACGCTTCCAACTCACTGTAGGTCAGGAGAAAGGCCCCGCCGACAGCAGTGCTGGTGCCTCCTAGGCTAGAGAAACCATCAGCTCCCCATGTAAACCAGCCCACACCCATCCTGGTGGGAGAGTGCTTTCGAGGTTGAGGCTGAGTCACTTAGATTACATCCTAGTTTCAGATAACTGTGGATTTCACATGGTTGTACACTACAAGGGATTAGGTCAGAACTGGGCACCTGGAGTCAAGAGAACAAAGAAGGCCTGAGGAGGAGAGAGTTCGGTATGTACCGCACACTGTTGTGACCCTAATGCAAGTGCCATCACTTCTGAACAGGCTCCCTGATGGAAGCATTCTTCAGACAACTCGACCATGATCTAGAAAAGGATCGGCAAGGATAGTGTTAGAACCTGCAAGAGGAGGGGCAGAGCGAGTTACAGGAACCCACTTTAGGGAAGGGGCGACTCCAAGGAATCTACAGAATCAGCAGGAAACTCTGGAAACCAGAGGAGGAGGTTTGCAAATCCTACCGCTGAGATAAGAGCACACTTGGTCACCTATTTCATTAATATTGGTGGCCATAATATTAAGAGTAGCACTGGCTAAGATACTGTGGAAACTTTGAGTCACCCTAGTGGTCACCATCATCTGAAAAGAGAAGCTTCTCTAACCAAAAGTGAGAGTAGCATTGATATATGGGCATAATGGGCTGGAGGGATGGCTTAGCCAAAGGACCTTGGTTCGATTCCCCAGGACCCACGTAAGCCAGATGCACAAGGTGATGCACGCATCTGGAGTTGAAATGGCTGGAGGCCCTGGCACACCTATTCTCTCTTTTTCTCTCTCTTTCTTCCTCTTTCTCTCTGCCAAATAAATAAATAAATTAAATAAACAATAAAATATATGGGCATTAACGTAAGTATTTAGAGGGCAAGCTAGTAGGCATAATATATCCATTTAGCCAGACAATAATAGTGGTTTCCCTCCTAGGGCTTATGACCTCCCCAACCACAGGCTTTTAGATGAGCTGCCTTGTACTAGGCAGGAATTCCTTCCTGTGGAACAGGCCTCAAGTCCAATCAGAGAGCACTTGGGTTTCTCCCATAACAGACATGCCACCTTTGCAATTGTTGGCACATTTGGCCTGGCTGGTCTGCTATAAAGCTTAGAAGATCCACTGTTGATTAACACCATTGATGATTTCTCTCTTGTAACAGGCTGCCTATGTCTTTCCAGCATCCAGACAGCTAGTCAACAGGTTTCCAGCTCAGCTCCAGCTTGATTTCTTAGTGATCTGAAGCATGTGGAGTCTTCAGCAACAGGGTCTTACCATCTAGTTCTAGTGGCAACTAAGAGCCTTGGCAATGGCCTGTAATGTTTTGGGGCCATCAGGGGCCTCCCTGGCCAACACTTCACTGGAAGATATCCCATCCCTGGCACTGAAATTCTAATAACAATCTGTGGCTTCTGGGTACAACATTACCCACTTCCACAGATACTTCCACCCAAACTCTCTCTGATTTAAGCTGTGTAAACTTTGAAGGCAATGATTGCTATTCATTGACTACTATGTATTGATTATACCACATTTCTATTGAGGAGGAAACTGGAACTTTCATGACCAGAGTGTTGGCCCAAGGGCACAGGAGGAATATGGTAGAGTAAGGAAAGGCTCTCTAGCTGCTCCTTGGGGTACTTGGGAAGCTCCTTCCTTTGGCTTTCATAGTGTCATTCCTTCTGTTCATATCCACATTCCACATTCCATTCCTATAGCTTGGTTCTTTCTACAGAAATGCTAGAAAGATCAAAGATAGGCACTCCTCTTTTTTTAAAAAAAAATATTTTATTTATTTATTTGAGAGAGACAGAGAGAAAGAAAAAGGGAGGGAGAGAGAGACAGAGAGAAAGAAAGAGGGAGGGAGAGAGAGACAGAGAGAGAAAATGGGTGCCCCAGGGCCTCTAGCCACTGCGAATGAACACAAGATGCATGCTCTACCTTGTGCATCTGGCTTTAGTGGGTACTGGAGAATCAAACCTGGGTCCTTAAGCTTTGCAGGGAAGTGCCTTAACCACTGAACCATCTTTCCAGCCCTGGGCACTCCTCTTTAACCTTTTTTTCACCCTTCATATTAGGAGGCTATCAGACCACAACCAAGCAATAGAACATTCCCTTGGCATCAAGCTGGCCATATTTTATTTGCATGACAAATCTCTCAGGGGTAGGAGAGTAAAACCATGGATGGTACTTTTGAATTCAGACCCACCTTACTTCCCACCTATGCTATGTACGAGCTGAATGACTTATAAGATTACTATTCTCCCACTCAGAGAAGATAAAGAAAATGTGGATAATACTAGTGATTCCTCCCTTCAGACAGTTATGACAAGATAAAAAGTCAGATTGTCAAACTTACCCAAATTAATGTCGTGTGAGGCATAGGATTTTATAGCTCCTAAATAATTCTGGGTTCTTTACTATAGATTTAGAGAAAAATCTCAATAATCCAACTGTGGTGGTTTGTTTCAGGTATCCCTCATAAACTTAGGTGTTCTGAATGCTAGATTCCCAGCTGATGGCAATTTGGGGATTGGATCCTTCTGGAGGCAGTGTATTGTTGGGGGCAGGCTTATGGGGGTTACAGCCAGCTTCCTCTTGCCAATGTTTGGCACACTCTCCTGTTCCTGTTGTCCGTCTAATGTTGGCCACCCTCTGCTCATACCATCATTTTCCCCTACCATCATGGAGCTTCCCCTCGAGTCTGTAAGCCAAAATAAACCCTTTCCTCCACAAGCTGCTCTTGGTCAGGTGTTTGCTGCCAGCAACGCGAACCTGACTGCAACACCAACTGATCATTTGACAATGTATTTGCATGTTCTCTGTTGGTGTGGTGAAAATACTTGACTAGAAGCAACTTAAGGAAGGAATGGGTTCTCTTGGCTTACAGTTCAAGTGGATACAGTCCAATGTGGTGGGGGAATATGCGACAGCAGGTCACATAGGGAACAGATTACGTGGACAGGAAGTACGGCAAAGCCATCAAACTTGAAGGCTCATCCCCAGTGATTCAACTCCTCCAGCTTGTCTCTGTTCTAAAGATTCTACAACTGATAGGAGACAGAAATTGTCCAGGCAGCCAGGGTAACAGAACCCAAAAGAAAATGGTGTTTTATTCCTTGACTAAAGCAGGAAGTGTCACTAAGCTTGCAGAAACCCGGATGTTACACCCTCCAGGAAAGATCTCTAGATTAAGCTTGCAGCCTTCCTAGAGGGCAGAAGCTGATCCTTACTGAGATGACTGGCAAAGCTGTCAAACCTGGTCTTTTTTCCTAGTAACTGCGGACCTGGTCTTCCTCACTTAGCCACTCCCCGTACAAATCCAGATCTGAGTCTTCAGGTGGCTTCTCAACCCCTCTTGCCTCTGGGCAAGCACTCTTCCTTCTTCCCTCGCAGGACTTCTCAAGCCCTCCTGCCTCCCTGAGCAAGAGCTTCACCTGGTTTTCTTCTCTTGAGTTCTAAGCTGAAGCCCCACTTCTCTTCGTCCTCCTAAAATTCTAAGCCTTAATAAAACTTTCTGAATCTTATCCTCTGGTCCATGGATTTCACTCTTCGAATTTATAGGATAAGGATCCAGGAACACCCCCAAATTATCAGTACGTTGTGTACAAGGAACCCCAAATTCCTGTATCACAACCTTCCAAATCAGTGCCACCAGTTGGGGGACTGGTTCCAAAGCCTGTGTGAGACAGTCCCCCCCAAACCACAACAAGTGTGTATCATTTTCAGGATTCTGTCACCGGTATTTAGGATATACTAGTTCATAATGGAACAGGGCATGAAATAAACAAGTAGATAAAAGTATAATATTTCAAGCTGTGGAAAAAGAAAGGAGAAGTGTATGAATGGTGAGTGCTGAGGGTAAAGTGAGGACTGGACCAAGGTCTGAAGTCAGAAGGAGGGCCCATGGCACCAGTGCCTGTGACACAGCAGGGATTCAACAAATGTATGTGGCGTGCAGCTCACCAGCTCTATGGGTCCAGTCTGTGCCCACACTTGATCATTTCAGCAGCAGCACACACATTTATAATGCCCTGCTGGCACTAGGGAAGACAGTGAAATTGGCTTAGCATCAAGCAGGCTTATGGTCTTTCTGCAAAGCAATGCCTCCATTAAAGAATAGCATGGGGCTGGAGAGATGGCTTAGTGGTTAAAGCAATTGTCTATAAAGCCTTAGGACCCAGGTTTGATTCCCCATGTAAGCCAGATGTACAAGGAGGAGTGGTTATAGGCCCTGGCGCGCCCAGTCTCTCTATCTGCCTCTGTTTGTCAAACAAATAAATAAATAAAATTTTTAAAAGAGGAAAGGAGAATGTTTTGTGGACCTTTTTTTGTGTGTGGCAGTTTTAAGTTATTAGTTTTTTAAATCAGTACTTTTTTAATGGAAACAACAACCAAAAACCTGTCACAGGATTTTGAGACCCATTAAAACAAAGCTTAATGAGGATAGTATGATGCCTTTTCTATTCCTCAGAACATTCCAGTTCCCAGACTCTCTCCTGAGAAGATGCACATGGAGTATAAAATGGGAATTGAAGACAGGATTGGCGCTAGATGATGGGGTTAGAAAATGACTTCTGGCCACAGGAGGACTCCCAGCAAGGCCATTGAGCCAGAGACCATGTGAAAGGACCATGGAAAAGGAAGTTTAAAAATCGGATTCAAGTTCCTCTGGTGCAACTGTGGCAGTGTGACCTTCTTGCTGAGCTTCTACCACCCCATATGTGAAGTGGGAATGAGCGATCTCTACCTCACCATGAATGCCACGATTGAGTTACCATGGCACAGGTAACAGGAACAGAGGAAATGTAGCCCCTCCCCTGGCCTCTGGGTGTTCATTCAAGCAGTGGTTAAATGATGATTGCTATGCAATGTTTTAATAGCTCTGTACACTGAAACATTTCCCTAAATATATTAAGAAACAATGACCCATACAGGATAGCTTGGATGATTGGGCATGATAGCTGACACCTTGAATCCAAGTCGGAACTTGGGAGGCAGAGGTAGGAAGATTGTTATGCGTTCGAGGCCAACCTTGAACTACAGAGAGAGTGCCAGGACAGTCTGGGCTAGAGTGAGACCCTACCTCAAAAAAAAAAAAAAAAAAACCTGAGATGCAGAAGCATTTGATGATTTGTAGTTATTTCTCTCTCTCTTTTTTAAAATTTAGAATTATATTCTCAGTCTTCATATGTCACCAGGTTCTGTCTAGGAACGAAGACAAAACACCACCTTCCTAGTCTCTGAGGACACACTTCCACAATCGTATTCCCTATTTCTATTTGATTATTATTTTATTCTATGTCTTGACATCCTCAACCACAGATCATTTCAAGGCCCATCCAGGATGTGACTGGACAGATGGATGGAGACATGGAAAAACGGATTGATCATTTAAGAAAAATCTAAGAATCTTCTAGAAATGTAAACCCTCAGCCAGTGAAAACAAAGGACTAGCTAAGGGTTTAAATAGCTGGATCAAACTCTCTCTCTCTCTCTCTCTCTCTCTCTCTCTGTTTTTTGGAGGTTAGGGTCTCGCTCTAGCTCAGGCTGACCTGGAATTGTAGTCTAAGACTGACCTCAGACTCACAGCAATCCTCCTACCACTGCCTTCTGAATGCTGGGCTTAAAGCTGTGCCCACCATGCCCAGTTCTTTTTTTTTTTTTTTTTTCTTCCCCCAAGTCTTATTTTCACCACCATCTTCTCAGATTCCATTCCTTTGAATCAGTAAAGATCTCTCATGGTTTGGGATAAAATGTCATGTGCAGGGTCTTCTGTATAAGCCTTCTTTCTCTCAGAAACCATCAGACACTTCACACTTACATAATGTTTTCAAAGAGCATTCCTGTCTCTTAGATAATGTAAATTATGGGACAGGCAGGATGGATATTGTAATACTTGCTAGAGTTGAGAAAGACAATGGAACTTGCTGGTACTTGGCAAAAGAGCTGGACAGGAGGGACTGGGAGATGGCTCAGAGGTTAAAGCCCTTGCTTAGAAAGCCAGGTGGCCTAGGTTTGATTTCCACAGTACCCCGTGTAAATCAAGATGCACAAAGCAGTGCATTTGTCTGGAGTTCATTTGAAGTGGCAGGAGGCCCTGGCACATACACACCAATTTCTATACTCTCAAATAAATAAAAAAAAAAAAAAAAAAAGAACTGGACAGGGGACAGCAAAATGCAAATTCCAAGCCATTCAGACCCTGCTTGTCTCAAACTCTGCATCTTTCTTTCTTTTATCTGTTTTCTTTTATCTCCCAAGGTCTTAGCCTACTCTTCCTCTTTGTTTTCTTCCCCCTCCCCAGTTACTCCCCACTCTCCTTCCCCTTCTCTTCACTCTAGGGTTCGTCCCCATCAGTCTACCACTCTCTGCTGTTGAGGAGGGTCCTTGCAGATCTACCTGGGCCCCATGCTATCAGGGCTCATTCTCTCTTACAACATCTGGACAGGGGATGAGCACATGAGTCCTTCGAGTATCTACCTAGACAGCTATCCTTTCCCTCCCTGGATCTGCCATCCCTTCTCTGGAAAACTCTGCCCATCTCCTGGGAAGAGCCCTCCCCCTTCCTTGTCTCCCTTTCTCCTGCCCTTCCTGGGCTCCATGGATCTGAGCCCACATCTGGCTGGTTTAGAGCCTTTAGTCCCCACTCCCCAGGCTGCAGGAACTGGCTCACATGAACCACGCTAGACCAATGATTGAAGATGAGGGTGTTTCAACTGGATTGTAGAGCTATCAAGGGGTGCATATAGAACTTTTTTTGGGGGGGGTCATCTTTTCCACCACAACGGGGCATTGTTTGAGAAAGAAACCAAAACAGTGGTCAGAAATGATGACTATGACAATTTTCTCACCATTTTATTTGAATAACTAAATCCTCAGTCATGGCTAAAGCATATCTACTTACAGTCTTCTGAATTCTAGAAAACATAAATGAAAACTTATTCTCTTTAAAGAAGTATTGTAGATTAATCCATTGAGATCTCAAGCTTTAGTCTCTTTTTAAAAATATTTATTTATTTATTTATTTATCTATTTATTTATTTATTTAAGAGAGGGAGTGAAAGACTCAGAGAGAGAGAAAGAGAATGAGATAGAATTGCCTTGCCAGGGCCTTAGCCACTGCAAATGAACTCCAGACATGTGGGCCACCTTGTACATCTGGCTTACATGGATTCTGAGGGGTACCCGGGCTTCGCAGGCAAGCGCCTTAACCGCTAAGCCATCTCTCCAGCCCCAGATCTGGTTGCTTGTTATGGGGAGTGGCTACATGAGAAGGGCCAAGTCCGCAGGGTTTTTATGACCCCCATGGATAGATGGCTGGTTTGGCCAGTTTACTCCTGATGCCAGTAGTCTGGGGCCAGGAATTTTGGAATTCTCTAAGAAGTGAGTAGAACTCTCTAAGGGGTCAGAAATAAGGAAAGGCCAGATCCTTCTAATGGTTTTTGACCTGTAGTAAAGTGTAGTGACCTAGATTTTTTTCCTACAGGCCCAAGGACAATTTCTCCACTTAACCAAGAGAAAGCTGCTCACTTTGGGGTCCCTCATTCCTAAGCTGCCTAGCTAACTTCTGTCTCCTATCAGTAGCATGTATAGCACTTGTTAGCTGTAGGTGGTTATCTAAACTTAAATTAATCCAAGTAAAATAAGCTTCTATTCTTTAATGGTACCCGTGTACCCTTTTAGATTCCAGCAGTCAAAATAAAAAAAAAATCCCAGATCTACGTCTCAAGATGGGCTTCTCAAACCTCCTCTTGCCTCCCTTGGGCAAGAGCTTCTCCTTGCCTCCTTCTCTTGTGTTCTAGACTTAAGCCCCCTTCTCTTTGTCCTCCTAAAGTTTTAAGCTATAATAAAATCTTTCTGAACCGTATCCTATGGTCTGTGGATTTCATTCTTCAAAGTCATAGGACAAGGATCCAGGAACAAACAAAATTATTGTGTAATGGAGTGTTAGGGGTCCAGGAAAGTTCTTGAACCCCAAACCCTAAGTTCATTTCTAATGTTAATCAAAGAATTGAACAAAAAACAAGACTGAGAAGGATAATTATAAAATTATTATATTTATTGAGGGAAGTACAGAGCCAAGCGAAGGCACCCACGTGGCTAGAGATCCCATGTGGAGGGCGTGGAAAAACCGCAGAAAGAGAAGAGAGAAAAGAAAGTTCAAGGAGCTCCTGCGATGTGGGGAGCTGGAGGGGATAAAGAACCATGAGGAGAATAAGGGCTAGAGGCCCTCCCATTGGCCAAGCCAGCCCAGGCTCAGCCTAGGGAAAAAGTCACCCATAGCTGGAAGTTCCCAAGTGATCACAAAGCCTGGCCTCCCCTTGCAAAGGTATTTATAACCTCACAGTGGTGGGCTGTCTTCTGGCTCAGGTGAGCCAGAGGGACAGCTGGTTGGTTAGGACTAGGGGCTGTCTCAGGAAGAGGCTAGCCCTGGCATCAAGTTCCAGGGGCTGAACTTGATCAACCACAATGTTTAAATCCTATGAAAGACCTCCCTCCCAGGAGGGGTTCAGGTTGTTTGTGGAAAAACAGGCTTAGGGAACTAGGCAAGAAATAAAAAGTCAGATGTACAAGGTGGAGCATGCATCTGGACTTTGTTTTCAGTGGCTGGAAGTCCTGGCACTCTCTCTTTCTCTCTCTCTCTCTCTCTCTCTCTCTTCTCTGTTTCTCTGTGCCTTTATCTTTCTCTTAAATAAATGAAATATTTAAGAATAAATAAATAAATAAATAAATAAATAAATAAATAAATTTTTTTTTAATCCAGGGTTTTAGCTTTTTTGTTCATTATTATCTACCCAGTGAAAGAAAAGGTGAGAATAATTTTTGTGATAAAAGCCTCCACTCTCCTGACTACCTTAGGGATTTCACCCTGCCTGGTAAGCAAATCCTGCATTCCCAGGAAAGGTGGGTAACCATAGATGTCACCACTTTTCAAAAGCACTGGAAGAATCACTCAGAAACACTCCGTGGGGAGGATGAAGCTTTGTTGGTCACAATGTCCTGAGTTCCCAAAATTTAGCACTCCAAGCCAATGTGGACATCCGGTCAATCCTTGTACATGTGTCTCTCTCGAGTACTTCTTCCTTTCCATTGGGCCTTGAGGGGGTGTGTGTGGGGGGGGGGTTCTATGCTGGAGAGGGAACAAGCATGGACTATTCAGAAGACAGCTCTGAAACCAGCAGGAAGTGTAACTCAGAGAAACATGCCCACTCCTTTTCAGTGAAGGAGATACTGATGCAGGGGTCTCCGAGTTGTACAGCAACAAGAGAGACTTCATAAGTCAGGGGGTCAAGGCTATAGGGAAATGAGAGAGCAGAGTCCAGTTTCTAAAATGGAGCACTCCACCTCACAAGTGACCAAAGGGCTTCATAACCAAACCAATGACTAGTGACAAGCAAAAAAAAGGTATATGTCTTAACATACCTAGAATTTTTTTCTGAAAAAAAAGATGTTAAAGGTTCTTTAGAAAGACTTTCCCATTACTGTTGACCCTGAAGCAAGAGTCCAAAAAGTTAGTTATAGAACAATATCCAATGGAAATCTTTGCCAACTAAACATCTGACAAGGAATTCAAATCTACACTAGATGATGAACTCAAAAAATAAGCACCAAACCCACTCCCAAACTCAAATGACCCAATCAACAAATGCAAATTGAATTTTTTTAAATATTTAAAAAATAAATATTTATTTCTTTATTTGAGAAAGAAAGAGAGACACAGTATGGACTCTCCAGGGCTTTCTGTCACTCAAATGAACTCCAACGCATATGCCACTTTGAGCATATGGCTGTATGTGGAAACTAGGGAACTGAACCCAGGCCATAAGGCTTTATGTGCAAGCACCTTTAAAAGCTGAGCAATCTCTCCAGCCCATGAGTTGAAAAGATAGTTCTTAAAAGAAATATAAGTTATTCATGTATATATGCATACATTCATATATGTATAATATGCAAATACACAGATGTATATTATGAAAAAATATTTACCATCCATCCTTACCTCCAGGGAAATGCAAATCAGTAACTAGATTGAAATTCCATTTCACCTCAGGAATGACAGCCATCAAGAAAACAAACAAAGTGCTGGAGAAATGGCTTAGTGGTTAAGGTGCTTGCCTACAAAAGCAAAGGCCCCAGGTTCGATTCCCCAGGACATATGTAAGCCAGATGTGCAAGGGGTGCACACATCTGGAGTTCCTTTGCAAGCAGCTGGAGGCCCTGGTATACCCATTCTCTGTCTTTCTCTCTCTCTCTCTTTCCCTGCCTATTTCTCTGTATCTCTCAAATAAACAAAGAAAAATAATTTTTTTTAAAAAAATAAGGAAAACACCAAAAAGGGCTTGAGAGATGGCTTAGTGGTTAAGGTATGTGTCTGCAAAGCCTAAGGGCCCAGGTTCAATTCCTCAGTACCCACATAAGCCACATGTACAAGGTGATGCATGCATCTGGACTTTGTTGGCAGTGGCTAGATGCCCTGGCATACCCACTCTCTCTCTCTCTCTGTATACCAGCCTCTTTTTCTCTTTCACTAATAAATAAATAAATAATAAAATATTTTTTAAAAAGAAAACAAACAACAAACATTGATGGGGATCTGATAAGATCCTTACACACTGTTGGTGGGACTATGAACTAAATGGTGTAGCACCATGGAAACCAATATAGAGAGTCCTAAAAATAAACATAGAACTACCACGTGATCGAGCTATAACACTCATGGGCGCATACCCATGAGAATCTAATAAGCATAGCACAGAGACACTTGCACACTCATACTCATTGGAGCAGTGTTCACAACTGCAGAGATACTTGCACACCCATGCTCATTGGATCAGTGTTCACAAGTGCAGAGAAACTTGCACACCCTTGTTCATTGGAGCAGTGTTCACAACTGCAGAGATATGGAACCAGCCTAGATGCCCCTCAACAAATGAACAGAGAAAATGAGTAGGTTGATATGCAGTGGTGCAGCATTTAACTATAAAGACAGAGAGAGGCAGACAGAGAGAGAGAGAGAGAGAGAGCAGAGAGGGAGAGAATGGGCATTCCAGAGCCTCTAGTCACTACAAACTCCAGATGCATGTGCAACCCTGGCCATCTGACTTACATAGGTACTGGGGAATTGAACCTGGGTCTTTAGGCTTTGCAGTCAAGTGCCTTAACCACTAATCCATCTCTCCAGCCACTGTTTTACATTTTTGCAAAAGAAAATGGTGTGATAAAACATACCATTTTGTACAATAAATACTCGGTAATAATAAAAATGGGCAAATAAAAAAGAAAAATGCCCCCTATCTTTCTCTCTTTCCCCTTGCAAATAAATAAATATTAAAAAAAGAAAAATGCCCAACATGCAACAGATATTTAAATAATAGATATTTCAATGACAATAAATATTTAAATAACACCTTCAAACAGTAATTGCTATCACTCCTAAGACTCGTGTTAGGTAAGGCTGTCTCTTAAGAAGGCAGAGAGAGGGCTATAGCAATGGCTGACAAGCCTGATAGCCAGAGTTTGGGATCCCAGCAGCCATGTAGAGCTGGGTGCTCAGAGGCGCATGTATCTGTACAAGCCTATGACCATGGAAGCAGCATTAGGATAACCCTAAAGCTCACAGCCCAGCCAATCTGCCATTCACAGCAGCAAAATAATGAAAGCCGGCCTAAAAAAAAATTAAGGAGATGACTGGCATCCTGAGGTAGTGCCCTGACGTCCACACATGCACACATCTGTATGCATCTGCATACAGATAAAAAGAACAAGGTAGATAGGAGGCCAAAATTTTAATGTAATGTTAAGTGATTTCTCTTATTTGTATCTTCATATGAAACCAAAAGTACTTTCTAAGCCACGAGCTAGACGTCTGAAGCAGAAAACTTTCTCCTATGCAAGAACCACTTTTAGCTTCCTTCAGACCATAGTGTGGGTGATTGTCCAAAGTCAACCAGAACCCAGAAAGCCTGACTGCTCCAGCCCACAGGGGCTGGATCTGAACAGAGAAGTGCTGAGCATGAACCTGGGTCAAACAAAAGAAAAATCTCTATCAAGAAGGACTTGTATATCTCTTAAGACTTGGTGAGAGATGTGAATGCTAAACTTTCCACCCAGGTAACAACATTCATACCACCAATCATAGCATCACTTTAACAATACTGCTACTCAACATATGCCCAATACTGTAATAAGTACTTTATGAGCAAGCTAGGGGATGAAAAGGCCTCCCTTGCCCATAGATTGAAAGAATTAATATTGTAAAAATGTCCATCCTGCCTAAATCAATTGACAGATTCAATGCAATCACAATCAGAATTCCAGTATCATTCTTCATAGAAATGTGGGGGGAGAGGAATCTTAAAATTTATATTGGAAGCACAAAAGACCTCAAATAGCTAAAGCAATCCTAAACAAACAAAAAAAGAATATTGCTGAATATATATATATATATCATACCTAGCTCCAGTTATACTAAAGAGCCTTAGTGTAAGCCTTAGCATAGTAGTCACAAGAAAATAGACATGTAGATCAATGGACTAGAATAATGGACCCTGGTAAAGGTCCATGTAATGACAGCTGCCTGATATTTTTACAAAGATGTCAAAAATACACATTGGAGGAAAGACAGGATACTGAACAAATGGTGCTGGGGAAACTGGATTATTTACACACCAAAGAATGAAACTAGATCCTTATCTATCACCCTGCACCAAAATGAAATCCAAATGGCTCAAAGATTCAACCTACTTGCTTTTCTAAACAACCTTAGCAATAGGTACTATGATTATAATCCATGAAAAAGGCTGGGTTTGGAGGTTTAAGAAAAAAGTCACTCAAGCTCATGCTCCTTCAAGGTGGCAGAGTCAAGACTGAAAGCCAGGTCTCTGGAGTATAAGGCCTGAGAAGAGATGTCCCGCCACTGAGTCAGAGGAACTGCGGTTGGTAACTGCCTCAAAGCTGTGCAAAGCCAAAGACCACAGCCATGTGATTCTCTGGGAAGCTTCGTCAATGTTTTCTTAACAACTCTAACTGCACCTGAAAACAAGTAAACACTAAAAGGGGAGTACTTTAAAAAAAAAAAAACACACAAGGAAGTCTAGACACCTGCTTTTGTATATTTTCTGGAAGGGGGCAAAAATAGACTCATTGTATAAAATTTATTTCAACCATTTGGAGGGATTTTAGTAAAGATGGGTTTCGTTTGCAAGTCAGCAATGAGACATAAATGTTTAACACAAGGTCTTCCTCCTCACCAACCCTTCCCCGTGGATGCTTTGAATAGCGCACAGTCTGTTTTAAGCTCTGCTGGTTTATTCAAGAAAAAAAGGGTAGGACTCTTTTTGAAATATTGTTCATGCAGTAAAAACATGGGGTAAAACTCAACAAGCAACTTCCTGTCAGCTGCTTCCCAAGACTTCATGGGCTCACGGCACTTAATAAAAAAACACGAGCTGTAAATAATCCCTGACTTGCACTGCGTTTACCATCAGATGAAGGAGACATTTGGAAGACCGCTTCATTCTTGCTGGGGAACACATGCGCCCTTTGTACAAGAGAACTTGTTCATTTCCTGCTCCTGTGTGGAGTGCCTACTCTGCGCTAGGCAGGTTCCCATGAAACCAATGCTACTCAAATATCTATGACCTACAAAAAAAAAAAAAAAAACCCTGAAATTTCATATATTTCAACCTAACTTCACCTGCTTGATCTTCTAATCCTTACAACAATTGGTAATGGATTATTTTAATATTCCAAGTTAAGGGCTGGAGAAATGGCTCAGCAGTTAAGGCACTTGCCTGTAAAGCCTAAAGACCTGGATTTTATTCCCCAGTGCCCACATAAAGCCAGATGTACAAGGTGGCACACGTGTCTGGAGTTCATTTGCAGTGGCTTGAGGACCTGGCATGTTCTTTCTCTCTCTCTCTTTCTCCTTGTAAATAAATATTCCAAGTTAATGAGAACATCAGCTCACCAGGATAGAAACTTATGAGCTTTAATGACCTCCAAGTTCCCAGACCCTAAAATAGGACCTTGCATATAATAGGACCTTGCATTTAATTTTGGGTGAATGAAAGGTGGGTAGTTGGATATAACTATTAATTACTATTTTTAATTTGATTGTATCAGGAATCAAATAAGATATATTCCTCTTGGGCAGATCTGTGAGGACATTTCCGGGAAGGATTAACTGAAGGGGACCTATCTCCAGTGTGGAGAGCCCTTCTGCTAGCAGACTATACATATGTATGTGTGTGTATATGTGCGTGTATATGTATGTATGTCATATATACAAACATATCTGTTTATATGTTTGAAGAAAAAGTGGCCTTTCTTTCCACTGCCTGCCTTCATCTTTCACTGATGAGAACATCTATCCCACTGTTACCCTCCTTTCCTGACAGCGGAAACCAACTTCTTTAGTCTTCTAACATGGACTGAAGACCATGAATCCTCCAGGAACCCTCAAGGTCTTTAGTGCCAGACTGAGGCTGCTGACACATCCAGCCTCATGGACTAAGCATGTAGCTACCAGTTTCTCAGCCTCTTTAGCCTGCACACAGCCACTGTTGAACTGTTTAGCCCGTATCATGTAAGCTCATCTAACCGACCCCCTTTATAACCTCTATTCATTCAATCAGTTCTGCTCCGCTAAGAGAGCCCTGCCTAACACAGGGGTAAGTACGTGGATGGATGGTGAATGGGTACAGGGGTGTGTGAATGGATAGAGTGGATGGATGGTAAACTAAGGCTTACGTGGCCAAGCCAGATTTTGAAACCAGATCTACATGTTCCTGTGACTGCCACAAAGCTTACCATTTACCAAGTCTCTGGCTGGTTAAAGGGAGAATGTACAATTGTGGTCTTTGTTTCTAACCTCATGACTGGTAACCTTTCTTTCAAACTCACACTCTATGTCTGTGGACAGAGCAAGAAGCCGTGATGTCCCATGACAACAGCCAACTACCTTCTCTGCCCTTCTCAAGCCCTTCAAGTTTGCATCAAGGGAATAGAGCCGAGGGTTAATCTCACTGCAAAGAGATCCATGTGACCTTGGTCCTGAAAGCCTGAGGTTACACGAAAAAAAATAAACATCCCTGTCATCCAGGGAGACTGAGGTAGAAGGAGTTCCAAGAGGTTTCATGTGAAGGCATGAGGTGCAGTGTCCATGCCAGCCCCATCAGCTGCAATGCTTCTGCTTGGTTAAGAGGGTCCCCAAGGGTTAACCAGGAAGGTGGAGGGGGCATAACAGAGCTGGGGAAAATAAACCTTGAGGAGGAGAAGGAGGAAGAAGGGGAAGCAACTCAGGCTGGAATCGTTTTGTTTTATGAATAGTTTATGAGGCGTATCAGGAGTCATACTAACGGACAAGGGCTGGAATGTTTTCTGACTTTAAAGTGAAAGCCGCCCACCAGGCTGGGGGTGTGGGAGAGGCAGATATGAAAAACACAGAGGCTCCTCTCGGCAATGAGCAGCTATCTTGTAAAAAACCTGGACCTTGGGGCTGCAGACACTAGCAAACATGTCTCACCGGAGATGCTGAAATTATGTTGGAGTTTAACACAACCACTGTGCTCAGCTAAATGTCTCAGGTGACCTCTGCCACTGCACGGGAAAAGTCATGGGAGGACCAGCAGGCTGAGAAGATACTTGGAGAAGTATCTCCACATCAAGTATTTCTGTGTCCAGAATGATACTGGTCACATGGAACAAGGACCAAGTTCAGCCAGGGATAGTTGGTCTTGCGAGGGGCAGGGGGAGGAGAACTCAAAAAGAGCTTTAGAAAGAAATCTTTTCTTTTTCCAAATCAGGTCAATGCCTTTAACAGCTCCAGCTCCACCCACAGACAAGCCACAGCCATAAACTGACCCCTCCCTCTGAGACCTCAAGGATGCACTCCTCCCTCCCTTTCCACACCCCAGACTCCATTTCTCAGCATGGAGCCCAACACCTTCAGGGCTGACCTGGGTCTGTTTCTATATTCTCACTCATCCCTAGGACTTACCTCAGCAATAGTCCTTGGGTTCGTCAGTCCAATGTCCAAGATTCCCCTTTGTCCCGTGTGGTATGGGCAGGGTCTGGCCGCACACCAGCCTCTGGATCCCAGCCAACATCTGACTCTGGGCCTCTTTCTTGCCTGGAATGTGAATTCAGATGTCAGTCAGCAGGTTAATGCGAGGGGCATTCCTATCACATGTGCCGCCTGTCAGGAGCTGGCCATGCCTCATGACTGCTTGTCCGCTTCTCTCCCAAGCAGGAGCCTGAAATTCGGACCCTTGGAGACCTTCCTCAATCCAACCTGTGCTTCCCCTTGTATCGCTCAGAAATAAATTTAGGTCAGCAAGTTTTCCTGATAAGGTTTCCTCTTACTCTGAGTTGAGACAGTATGGTCGAGATTAGTTTGTCTATTTTCTTTTTTATTTTTTTAAGGATAACTTTATTTATGTATTTATTTATTATTTATTTATTTAGAGAGAAAGAAGGGCATGCCAGGGCCTCCTGCCACTGCAAATGAACTCCAGACGCATGTGCCACCTTGTACATCTGGCTTACATGAGTACTGAAGAACTGAACCTAGGTCCTCAGGTTTCACAGGCAAGTATTTTAACCACCAAGCCATGTCTCCAGCCCTCTACTTTCTTTTTAAAAATTTTAAAATATTTATTTATTTGAGAGAGAGAGTAAAAAAGAAGCAGATAAAGAGAATGGTCACACCAGGACCTCAAGCCACTGCAAACAAACGCCAGACACATGTGCAACCTTTTGCATCTGGCTTTACATGGGTGCTGGGGAACCACATCTGGGTCTGTAGGCTTTGCAGGCAAATGACTTAACGACTAAGCCGTCTCTCCAGCCCTGTTTGTCTATTTTCCTTTGCAGAAGTTTTTACTGAGGGTCATATGAATTTTCTTGTGTCCCTGAATTCACCCGCTATGTCTCAGAACACACTGTCATTACTGTCTGGAGAGGCATGATAAAAATCCCACACTGGAATATTGGTGTGGTTATTAAATATGTATTAATAAATATAAAATATAAATATATAAATATATAAATGTATATAGTTCATGAATTCCTGTATGCTCAATCCTCCTTGCTTTCTTCATTCATTCAAAATTAATAAGCACTGGCCATATATCAAACCAAATTCAAAACAATAAAATAGCAACAAAAGACAGACAAGATAAAAGTTCTTATGATACAGCTTATTGAGGGAAGAGAAGGAATAAACAAGAACACAAATGACTGTGCATGATCTGTCACCATGGTAATAAGAGCACAGAGACTGTGGAACAGAGTGAAGCAGAGAAGGGGGGAACCACACGGCCCCACCTTTTATCCAGCAGCTCTGCTTCCCAAACCCTATGCAAGTCTGACTTTGGAACATCCCTTCCTCTGAATGGGGCTGGTCTAAAGGGGCAACAGCCATCCTACTAGAAAGGCTAAGCCCAGGTACTGAGGTCGGCATTTCAGAATAGATATGGCAGCAATAAAGAATGGGGCCCCCACGCATGGAAGCAAGTAGAGGGTGGGAAAAGATACTTCTAGCCAACTCAAGGCTTTAACCATGGTTCCACCCATCACGGCTGCTGAGAACATTTCTACAATTGAAAAACCCAACAGCCCGCCTCCCTCGGAATCCAACAAACCCAGAATCCAGGGAGTGGGTGCTGGATTTGAGGCTGTCCTGGAGACATTCAAGGCATTTGGATTTTTTATTGTGGTCTGGGCTTCTCTGGACTACATGTTTCACAGGACAGGGTGGCCACAAAGAAGAAGTACACCTGGTAAAATGAATGGACTCTGCTAGGGTCAAGAGTGCTGGTTCCCTCAGAGGTGAGGATGGCTAAGAACCGTTAGTCACAACTCAGTGAACTCAACAAGTCAGCAGCCATAATTCACATGCTATTACTTCTGTATGAGCTCCTAGAAGGGACTGTTCTTTGAACAAGCCACCTATGGTCTATGGAGGAGCTGTATGAGAAAGCTTTTAGAGAAGGATCTGAGAAATGTATAGGAAATCACTGCAAATAAGGGGTTACAAGGCTATTTTAGGGAGGGAGAGGCAGTATAGAACCTTTAGAATTAGAGAGGAAAGAAAAAGAGAAATGCTGAGCCAGGCATGGTGGCACATGCCTTTAAACCCGGCATTCGGGATGCACAGGTGGGAGAATCACTGTGAGTTGGAGGCCAGCCTGAGACTACAGAGTGAATCGCAAGCCAATCTAGGCTAGAGTGAGACCCTGCCTCGAGAAACCAAGAAAAGGAAAAAAAAAATGCTGAGAACAAGGTGGAGAAGAGTATGGCACAATACAGGCCTGGCCCTAGCTAGACCGCATGGAAGAGAAATCAGGAAGTGGCTTCTGTGAATATGGCGTTCTGCGCAGGCCTGACGTGACAACAGCTACAGTCCCATGCTCGCGAGAAACCTGGTACAAGATGATCTGTCTGGAGACAAGCTGTCATTTGTCACAAAAAGGGGACCACCCCATACAATGATTGGCCAGTCAAGCCCCTTAAAACTCTGTGTACTTTCTCAATAAATGAGTTTGCGGCAGCTCGCCCTCTGCTGTTTCCACCCAACTCCCCGAATCTGTGTTGTGACTCCATGCCTCTCACCCCCAACTCGGCAGAGACCCTACAGTCCCTCCTGGGCTGGCCCTAGGGGGGTCCCCAACATCTGGCGCCTGAACAGGGACCCTCTGCCCCCTCAGCATTGGTGAGATGCCCAGTTCTTGATTGTCGGCTAGTAGCCCCCTCGGTATTTGGCAAGACGCCCCCTTCTTGATTGTCCGGTGAGTAGGCCCCTTGCTGTTCCGTGTGCTGACGGTTGCCCAAGGGTGAGCAGGCAGCCCCTCCATCCCCCTTTTCCTTTGTTTGTCTACCCCCCCCATAGGAAGGCACACACCACCACACGGCCCCAAAGCCCGTGTCGGCCCCTCCAATCTCGGTTCATCCCGGCGAAATCACATAAGGGTTTGACCAGCCCAATTTCGGAACCAAGGTGAGGCTTTTGGCTGAGCCTCCCTGGAGACACCGTGTGGGCATACAGCCGTGGAGTAATGACCCACGGAAGTCCCCCACTAAGCACAAGACATGTGGGTCCTAAACATTCTATCTGTTTGTCTCAGCTGGCCCCGGCACTAGGAGTTGTAGTTTGCATGATCATCCTTTGGGCTATCATTTTTGATCTGAGTTATTATTTTCTCAGTCTCCTTGATTCAGGAGTGTCCCAGCCTAGTCCCCCCCCCTCAAACATCACCAAGCCGTAATGGGTAACCTCCCTCCCCATCAGAGGATGCCATAATTGCAGGCTCTTAAGGCCCTCCTCCTGCAATGTGGCTTAAAAGTGAAACAAAAGGCCCTCCATGGCTTTTGGGATGAAACTCTTGTTTTAGCCCCATGGATTAGTCCAATCCTCCTTGCCATAATTGCCAGCCTTAAAGGCTCTTCTGTGGAGGAAGTCATTTCTGCGCATAACAAAAGCTGTAAGGAAAAACTGAAACTGGCTCTTAAAATCTCATTCCTCCCAAGGCCGCCACCCAAACCGCCACCTGCCCGCTGTCTTTTCAGCCAGTAGCTGCCGCCTGTGGCAATCGTGCTCACAACCACCCCTCCCCCTCTTTACCCTTGATAGGACCTCGGCCTGATCCATCCTGGACACACCCAGGCAGCTGCCAGTTCGCTAACACACACCATTGCCCCACCCTTCGCCGCCTTCCCGTTAAAGTAGGGCTGGAGGCTACAGCCAGGCCCTGGTACCCCACCCCCCTCTCTGATCTGGCTCTTATCTGCAAGGCAGCCCAGGAATCTGGCATTGACTCTTACTTTGAACAGGTCCTTTTACATACAATGGGCCATCCACCTTCAGACTTACTGAGCACATTCGCTCACACACTGGTCTGCCTGACTTTATTGCTGATGGGAATTCGCAGGTAGACAAATTTATTGCCGTCTCCTCCTTGCCACCCTTAGAACGAGCTAGACGGTTACACCAAAGGTTCCATCTAACCCCTAAGAACCTAAGAACCCTATATCCTGAGCTCTCGCTTGGCCAATGCAAGCATTTAGCCCGTACCTGTAAGGCATGTGCCCCCCATCCCCCTTAGGCCCCCTACAGCCTCAAGGAGTCAATCAATACTAGAGGCTTTACCCCAAATTCTATCTGGCAGATGGATGTTACCCACATACCTTCCTTTGGTAACCTCAAATATGTCCATGTCATTGTGGACACTTACTCTAAGCTTCCTTTTGCTATTGTTCTCTCAGGGGATATGGCATCCCATGTCATTTAGGTGACAAAAACCGCTATGTTGGTCATGGGCATGCCCTGGTCAATTAAAACTGATAATGGCCCTGCATACACATCTGCCCAATTCACATCCTTCATGGAATCTTGGGGAATAAAACACTCCCTTGGGATCCCCTACAACCCATAAGGACAAGCCATCATGGAAAGAACTAACCAGACCCTCAAAGAACTAATTATAAAACAAAAGTTTTAACTCAGAGCTGAGGGTATGCTTGTGTCTTTCCAGAAACTTCACAGATCCCTGCCACAAACATCTGTCCAGCCACTGACTCAGGGATTGACCTTGAAGAAGAGGATGATGCCAAACCCCTCAAGCCGGATAAGGGACTTTAAACTTATTCCCCCTTTTTCTCCTTTTATCTCCTTTTCTCCTACCAGAAACCATTTTGGACAACTGTTCTTAGGCCATACTTGTTTGGTACAATGGGCCTAGATTCCCACGCTTTTCCTAGGTTTTATTTTAGCCACTCTATTTCACTGTATTCCTCCCCCTTCAAGCCATACTTCTCCTTAGCCACACCTTTGCCTTTTTGCTTATTAATGCCTCTTATGGTAATGCTACCCTCCAACCACCCATAAATTCCTTTGCAACTCCTTTGATTACATTGATCTGCTACCATTAAGGACACTCAGTGCTACTAATTATGACACTAGGGTGAACTCACGACAGTCACCCAGCAACCTGTCCTACCCCAGTCTTTTTCAGGTTCTATAGTTGATTCTAGCTTGCTGGGATCATTTGCACACCACAGAGACACCACCACTTGGCCCTCCCATGCCTCCTAGGTGACAGCCATACCCCTTGGGTTTCCTCACCAGATTGGTGGGTTAGTCAATGATGGGTAAGACCCCAGCAGATGGGGCAACCTAAGACAGGCATCATCACATGTGATGATCCCTTTGGATCTGGGGTCAACAATGGCCTGGCAAAGAACCATGCCTCCCAGGGTCGCCAATAGTAAAACACCCCTCGGGTTTTCTCACCAGATTGGTGGGTTTGACAGTGATGGGTAAGACCCCAGGAGATGGGGCAACCTAAGACAGGCACCGTCACATGTGATAATCCCTTGGGGCCTGGGTTCAACAATGGGTTGGCAAAGAACCATGCCTCCCAGGGTTGCCAATAATTAAAAACAAAAAGGAGTATATGTATTGCACAATGCAGGCCTGGCCCTAGCCAGACTGCGTGGCAGAGAAATCAGGAAGTGGCTTCTGTGAATATGTGTTCTGCGCAGGCCTGGCGTGACAACAGCTGCAGTCCCATGCTCACGAGAAACCTGGTACAAGATGATCTGTCTGGAGACAAGCTGTCATTTGTCACAAAAAGGGGACCACCCCATACAATGATTGGCCAGTCAAGCCCCTTAAAACTCCTTGTTCTTCCTCAATAAACGAGTTTGTGGCAGCTCGCCCTCTGCTGCTTCCACCCAACTCCTGGAGTCTTTGTTGTGACTCCGCGCCTCTCACCCCCAACTCGGCAGAGACCCTACAGTCCCTCCTGGGCTGGCCCTAGGGGGGACCCCAACAGAGAAGGTTTGAAAATGAGGAACCCACGCAGTCCCTTTAATTATGGCAGCCTGTCATACTGGCTAGCATTTCCTGGGTGGTAAGTCATCTCACACCAAGTGTTTAATGCATGTTACATCATCCAGCATCCATGGCCATGCTCGAAGAGGGATACTGCGGTTTACTGATTCTTCTAGAATGACAACAACTGTCTTCCAGATCATCTGAGTAGCTCTCCCAAGACTGCACAGCTGTTACACTCACATGCAATGTAAGACCACGCGGCTTTGGGGATTCAGTAAGGCAGTGACCCAGCTAGTGAAATCTGGAGGCCATTTACCCAGAATCACTGCAAACCTAATAGAATAAAGTTTCCCAGGCCCTGTCTGGTCCAGCAGGATCAAACAAATCTGTGTGTGGAGCCTGGAGATAGGCATTTCAAAAGCTCTCTGGGTCATCTTTAAACACACACTGGCTTAAGAACCAGTCACTTTAGATTAATGGGCAGATCACTCTGGATGAAATGAAGGGCTTCTAAGAATCCAGGGGCTTGAGAATCACAAGATCTTTAAAAAATTTTTTTTTCCAGAGAAGGTGAGGGGCAAGGACTAGAAGAGTATGAGAGAAAATACTTCTATAAATGCCAACGACTGCTTCTCTGGACATAACTTCTGTTGGTGAGGACTGTCTCCTTCTGCCCTCCCCCAGAGACCTGGCTGAATGCTGAAGTCAGGCAGAGGAGGGGCAGGGAAGCACACACACCAGCCAACATAAGACTCTGGACATCAGGGAACTTGGGTCCCACAAGTCTACAGGTTAGCATAAGGGAACGGAAAATAGAAATGGCTGGAAGGCCCGGGACCCAGGGATGGGTTCCATAGCTAGCTACTGTCAATGCATATGTGAGTCACAAGCATGGTTGGCATGGACACTGATGAAACCGTGTCAGGTCTCAGGAGGAGAGGCCCTAAGGCCACCTCAGTGCTCCTGACAGACAGCCTTAGAAAGGCAAGCTAGCAGTTTCTTCTTCAGAAGCTCCCATGATGGAGGGGTCTTGGCCCTGAATCTGCTCCGAGAGTCCTGTACAACGTTCTTTGTGCCATTTTCTCCATCAAAGGGCCCAGCAGCCTGTAAGGCTCTGCGGTCTGTAGGCAGGAGACGCCACTGGGGTGATGAGGGGAGCTTTCATCCTCCTACAGAGGGACTGCCTCGGCCCCGCTCCCTCTTGCCTTTCTGTGGGCTGTGGGCTGAACAGTAGGCCATTGTGTGCGGAAGGGTGACCACCCTTACATGAGGACAAGGGCTGCTGGGCTTCTGCTGACGGTACTTTTGAGGCTAGTGAACAGGGGCTAGCTCTTGGCAGGCCCACCCATGGAAGGCTGAGCGCTGACAGCCACAGGATAGGTGTTCTCTCTAGAGGAGGAGGCAGCAGAGTTCTCGGGTCCTCACCTCTGTCCTTGGGATATTGTAGCTCTGCTCCTGCTCTTGCCCTGTTTGAAGGGGACATTTTGTAGATATTTTACACCTGGCTGAGCAGAACAGGCCACCTGGCAGAAGTGCCCCACCCACAGCACTTCAGGTGCATGCTGACACACAGACACACACACGCACACATGGCACATTCAGGCACCTTCCCCTGGTGAAGCATGTCACATGACCCAAACCAGCTATACCCAGGATGCAAAGGCCAGAGAAAGAAACTCAGGCATGAGGCTGGATGCGCGTTCACTGGTCACTGTGTGTCAAGATGTTTGTGTAGGCACCGGTGGGACAGTAGTGGGCAGATTTGCTTGAGGTGTTCTGAGGTAATGCTAGCTCCCCAAGAGTCGCATTTCAACTGTCACACAATGACTAGAGAATCCCAAATTATTCTGCCAGGGTGCCCCACCCATATCCAGTCAAAAGTTCATCCTCTTGGACTAAGTTAATCACCTGTTATAGCTCTATGGACCCTAGTGACCAGTCTGAACCATCCTCCTCATTGTATAGGGTGCTTTAACTCTTCCAGAAGGCTGAAATTGTCCTTCAAAATAAGTGTGTGAAAAGCCGGGCATGGTGGTGCATGCCTTTAATCCCAGCACTTGGGAGACAGAGGTAGGAGGATTGCCATGAGTTCAAGGCCACCCTGAGAGTACATAGTGAACTCCAGGTTAGCCTGGGCTAGAGTGAGATCTTACCTTGAAAAAACAAAATAATAATAATGTGTGTGTGGGTGTGGCAAGCATGCATGCATGGGAGAAAGGATGAGTAAAAGTACAAAGTGGAAGAGAAACACAGGCAAAGACAGAAGGATAGACACTCCCCACACTGGCCTTCCCCAGAAGAGACCCATTCTCTGACAAGCCTGGGAGAGCAGACACGCCGTAAGGAATGGTTCAAAGGGAAGCAGCCCATGCCGTCACCAAAGAAACACGACAGGATTAATCCTCTTCCTACAGGACACCTGTAATTTTTTCCACAGCAGTGTGGGTTGGGTTGTGCAAACCTCCCCTAAAGAACATTTGTATTCACATAAACATTTCTCATAGGTCCTTATGGTAACAGCAGTGGGGGCGGGCAGGGGGATCTGTTTGGATAACTTTGTATAACTCCTTCCTTGTGTCCATCCTCCCCAGGGACAAGGGGTGGCAAACTATCCCAGAGGGTCCAGAGGGGGCCTACCATCCCCGCAGAGATCAGGGAGAAGAGCCAAGGCACGTCTTCACGGGTGATGCTACATCCTTGACAGACTCAAAGCCAAGGAACTTCTAGAGAATGGAAATCGAGTATGGCCAGGAGAACGTCTCTTCTTGCCAAAAACGATGCATTCCCAGAAGAGCCGGAAAAGAGTCCTGGAAGGAGGCTATGGGTGTGGGGGATGGGTGCCAGGCAGAGCTGGTGTGGGAAAAAGGAGACTGGAGAGCAGATCGAGCAGTCAAGGGAAAGTTTCCACCAGCAGGAAGGTGAATGCAAGCATGGAAAAATACATGTTCCATGATAACCAGGTTCTGAAATTCTGCCACAGTGATGGGGGAAGGGCAGGTAGGCAACAATAAGACAACAGGATGGAAATATCTACTTCTATATGAAGATGCCCGAGTGCCCTGGACACCCAGACTCCCCTCTTCCACACACAGTGTCTGTCACCTGCTGGTCACCAAAGGTGTAGGAACACACAATTAGTAAGACAAAAATGGAATCTGTCTCCTGTTGTTTTGACAAATGAGAAAGGTTCATTGATGCACATATGCTGCAGAAGAAGTGGGGAACGAAAAGAAAATTACAGCACAGGATCCCAAAGTGTGTCCTGTTTAGCTATACCAGTCTGCATCAAACAAAATTGTTCCCCCGGTACACACATACAATAAAACCACCACAGCATGCCCCCAACCCACTGCCTTCCTACAAACTCAGCAAGCCAGTGACCTTAGAGGAGAGGACTCCCCTCTGGGAGCTCCTTTCCCAGGGGACTTTGTACTGATGCTGGTAAGAATAGGCATTAGGGATTGGCCTCGGGAGACAGCTTGGTGGTTAAAGTCACTTGATCGGAAAGCCTGTTGGCTCAAGCACCCACATAAAGCCAACCATTTCAAGAGGTCTTGGTGTGCCCATATTCATATTCAATCTCTCTCCCTCTTCCCTCTATCTCTCATAAAATTATTTATTTATTTGACAGAGAGGCAGACAGAGAGAGAATGGGTATACCAAGACCTCTAGCCACTGCAAAAAAAAAAAAAAAAAAAAACAACTCCAGATGCATGTGCCACCTTATGCATATGGCTTACATGGGTACTAAGGAATCAAACCTGAGTCCTTAGGCTTAACAGGCAAGCGCCTTAACTGCTAACCCATCTCTTCAGCCCAACAAGTTGATATCATAGTCATTGAGCATAATAGTGATCAGAAGTAGCTAGGAAGAATAAGATGGGGAAGAGAGAGGGAGCGGTTGGCCATGGGTACCAAGTTATACTTAGATGGGAGAAAGAAGTTCCAGGGTGCTATTGTACTGTGTAGTGACTATACATAATGATTATGTACTACCCGCTCCAGAAGGCTAGAAGATTCAGAATGTTCCCACCAGAAAGAAATAAAAAGTGTTTTAGAAGATTGATACATTCTAACCTAATTACACAATACATATATCTACTGTACAACATAATGCAGACATCTATTGAACATTACTTGATAAAGTATTAATATGTGTAATTTTATGTTTTATGTACCAATTACATAAAGAAAAATTTAAAACAAATACAAGCAGAATTGTAGTCCCCCCTACACTTGGAATCATCGCTCTCAAATGATAGAAACCTTAAGCCAAATAGAAACTAACTAATGGGTGGGGAACTACAGAGATGGTTCAGTGGTTTAAGGTGCTTGCTTGCAAAATCTGGTGGCTTGGGTTTGATTCCCCAGTATTCACATAAAGCTTGATACACAAAATGGGATATCTGTCTGGCAGTTGCAGGAGGCCCTGGTATGCCCATACTCACATACTCACTCTCTTTCTGTCTGCCTCTGTCAAATAAATAAAATATTTTTGTTTTGTTTTGGTTGTTTTTTTTTGTTTGTTTGTTTGTTTTTGTTTTTCAAGGTAGGGTCTCACTCTAGCTCAGGCTGACCTAGAAATCACTATGTAGTCTCAGGGTCGCCTCAAACTCATGGCAGTCCTCCTACCTCTGCCTCCTGAGTGCTGGGATTAAAGGCATGTGCCTCCACACCTGGCTTTAAAATCTTTTTAAAAATTTTTTTAAAGAAACTAATGGAAATACTGAAATACTGAGGGATTTTCCAGTCATTGACATCCCCCCCACCATTTTATTTTTGGTTGCATTATGGGAGAGGGGAAGGACTTATGTTAGAGGTAAAGGGTGTGTCCCTGGGAATTCTTTTTAGAATATACCTTGTAACATAATGCAGAGAACCTGGAAGATTTGGCTGACACTATTATTGTCATTGGAGCCACAACTCTTGGTAGCTAGGCAGGCTCCTTTTGAGCCCTGCCCTGTTCCATCTTAGGAGGTACTAGGAAGGAAAATGCTGGGGTTTATTTATACTTTGATGGTAGATTTTTTTGTCTTTGTGTGTGTACACCTGTGTGTGTGTGTGGTCTGTGCACATATGTGTGTACATGCATATGTAAACCAGAAATTAATGTTGGATGTCTTCCTCAATCATTCTCATTTTCTGAGACAAGGTAAGGCAAGGTCTCTCACCAAACCTGGATCTCACTGGTTTGACGAGTCTAGCTGACCAGCAAGTTCCAGGGATCTCCCTGTCTCTGCCTCCCCAGAGCTTGATGTCAAACACACATCATCACATGTAGCTTTTTACATAAGTGCTGAGGATCTAAACACAGGTCTTCTGGCTTGTGTGATAAATACTTTACTAAGCTGTCACCCCAGTGTGTTTGACAGATTTATTACTTTTATGTATGTGAGCTATGTGTGGTGTGTGTGGTGTAGGTACATGTAAAAGCATGTGCCTGTGAATGCACCGAGGCTAAAGGAGAATGTTGGATGTCCTTCATCTATTGCTTATTCATGTGTTTCTTTGAAAGTCTCAGTCTCTCTCCCTCCCTCCCTCCCTCCTCTCTCTCTCTCTCTCTCTCTCTCTCTCTCTGCAGAGCTACTGTTTTTGCAAGCCCAGTGATTCTCTAGTCTCTGATCCTCACAGGACTGGGATATTCATGTGGGTCCTAGGGAATTGAATCAGGCAGTCTCAGACCCTCTCAGGCATCATGCACTTTTACCCACTTAGTCATTTCTCCAGCCCCCTGATGGTATGTGTACATACATACATACATACATACATACATACATACATACATACATACATATTGGCTGGGAGATTTCTGATGCTTTCTCTCCCATTCTTTCTGTTGACTAGTTGTTAAAGTCTTAGTGGAAGATTGTGGTTAAAGGTGCTTGCTTACAAAGCCTGCTGACCTGGGTTTGATTCTCTAGTACCCATGAAAAGCCAGATGCACAAAGTGTTGCACACATCTAGAATTCATTTGCAATAGAAAGAGACCCTGGTGAGTCCTTGCAAATAAATAAATAAAAATAGAGCCAGGCTTGATGGCACATGCTTTTAATCCCAGAACTTGGGAAGCAGATGTAGGAGGATTGCTGTGAATTCAAAGCCAGCCTGGGACTACAGAGTGAGTTCCAGGTAACCCTGTGCTAGAGTGAGACTCTACCTCAAAAAACCAAAACAAAAAAATAAAGAAATCAAATTAATAAATCAATAAAAATATTTTTAAAAATGTATGTCTCCCTATAGACAAGCCATTAGCAATGAGTGAGGACTTCACATTCAAAATGCTGAGTCTGAGATATTCGCATTACCATTATAGCCTTTCCTTTTCCTTCCAGGTGACCGTGAGGCAGTAATTTCCTATTCTTCTATCCTGCAGCCTCATCTGGGAAGTGCAATTTATCATTATAGCCTATTGCAGGGATATCAGTGCTGAAGGTTGAGTTTGGAAAGTGTGTGCAATACTTAAACAGGGCTTAGCAGAGCCAATCCTCAATGCCTGATCGCTTGTACTAACTCCAGTGGTGTGACTACAATGACTGCCATTGGTAGTACTAGTGTTAATATTAAGATCTTGAAACCCTATTAGCATTGTGAGGACTGAGCTTTGCTATCAAATATACATGTTGCTGTACAAGCAATGCTGATATGAACCGCCATTCATTTTGCCCACGTGATGCCAAGCGAGTTGCAAAACTGTTGTAAAACCGCACGCCATTCCCATGCCATTCACACCGTGGCTGCCAAGGGCTGTATTAAGCTTTTCCTTTCAAACTCATCATGGTGGTTGTGGCATTAGGGTGTGATGTGAGGTAGAGTGTGTGAAGTAGTAAACGTGTTCATCCCGAGCAGCCCGCAGGGCACTGAATGACAGGATGGCGAGCCACACAGGAAGCCAGAGAGTTGTCATCCCAGACACAGCGTCGTAACACACTTCCCGTACATTCCAGCACCTGGTGAGATCTTTATGGTGCTGGGTGTTCCCCCAGTGCCTGTGTGTCAGGAGACAAGAGTAAAGATGGGACGTTTATGGGCTTTGGCTTCCTGAGTGTTTATGGTGCCATGCAACGTACAGCTGAGGAGAAATCAAAGTAATGAAAGGGGTCCCACCTACGCAAGCACCCAGAGCCCAAATCAAGACACAAAAGAGAAGATGAAACACAATCCACTTTGTCCAATCCTGAGGCCACCTGCAGCTTCTATGCTGAGCTATGACACATAAGCTCTGGGTCTTGCCTTGTATGCTTGAATTTTTTTTTTTTTTTTTTGAGTTAGGGTCTCACTCTAGCCCAGGCTGACCTGGAATTCACTGTGTAGTCTCAGGCTGGCCTGAAACTCACAGCGATCTTGGATTAAAGGCATGCACCACCGTGCATGTAAAGGGTGATGGTGACTTTTCTGTGTCTCCTTAACTGGATTGATACCAAAGAGCTGGTAAAACATTAGTTGTAGGGGTGTTCATCAAGTTATTTCAAGATAGCTTAACATTTGAATCAGTAGACTGAGTGCATGAGATGGGTTCTTTGGAGACGCAGAACCAATTGGACTCAAATACATTGGAAGGTGGCTTTTTAGATTGGCTTGCACAATACAGGATGGACACTTCAACAATGGCTGTCTGCAGGCTGGAGAGTAGAACTGAGAGCGGCTTAATCCATGGTGCTGGATGCCTCCACAGTCCCTAAACTGACTCCAAGGACCGAGAGGATTCCTGGAAAGCCACCCATCTTCAGGTCACACTGGAAAGCTGAAGGCACTGACTTCAGCGGTCTGCCAAGTAGGACAGCAACAGGGTAGGTGCATATACCAGAAGTAGTGAGGAAGAACTAGTGAGGCAGCTTTATTTGAAGGTAGCTGGTTAGAGGTCCCAAAGAAGGCACATGGCTTCTACTCCAGAGCTAGGCCCTGAGCCCAGACCAGTCAGCTCTCTCCCAGACTCACCTGAACCTCAGAATAGAGCCAACCATGATAACATTATGAATAGATCCTTGCCAGACAGACAGGCCTCTTCTTTGGCTGTTCACCTCTCCTGAACTTCCAGGTCCCTGCTCTGACAAGCACCCACAATCTCAGCCCTGCTGGGCGGAGATGAGTGGGAACCCCTGCTCCCACATGGGCTTTCTACCCCCTCCTGCCCTCCATATGGCAGGCGGTTTCTGCACTTCCCTCTCTTTCCTTCTTTTAATCTAATAAAGTCACCCTAAGTCTTACCCTCTGGTTATGAATTTTAATTCTTTAAATTCATATGACAGGGCTAGAAAGATGGCTTAGCCATCAAGGCGCTTGCCCAGTGCCTTGGACCCAGTGCCTACAAAAGCCAGATACACATAGTGGCACATGTGTCTGGAATTCATTTGCAGTGGTTAGAGGCCCTGGCATGTCCATTCTCTCTCTCTCTCTCTCTCTCTCTCTCTTGCTCTCACCCTCTCTATCTCAAATAATAAATAAATAAAAATTTAAATTCATAAGACAAGGATCTGGGCAGATCCTAAATTTATTGGTGGGTTTTCAAGGAACTCCTACATTCCTGTTTCAGTAGCAAGAGCAACAAGGTAAAAGGTATTGCTTCTTACTGGTATACACACACACACACACACACACACACACACACACACACACACAGTCCAGTGGAAGGACTGCTCACTCGGGGGGCGGTGCTTTTCTCAGTTAATCCTTCCTGGAAAATATCTTCACAGATTTGCAAAAGATGCACGTGTCTTACCTGACTCCTGGTCTGAATGAGTGGACAATAGAAATTAACTGTCATATGAAATAAAGATCACCCCCCCACCACCTGCCAATGTGAGCAAGCAGTAACCAAACCACCAAGCGCTGAAGTAGTAGGAAAAAGCGGACAGGAAGAAGCCACTTTCTGTGCTGAGCTGGGATGCTACCCCCTGCTGTCAGGCTCCTGTCTCTCAGCCCTAGGAATGAAGTCCATCACTGGCTCTTCTTGAGCTTACAGATGGCCAACAGTAAGACTTCCGGCTTTCAAAGCCACAAAAACAATTCTCATCATATATATAATATGCATACAGGGCTGGAGAGATGGCTTAGAAATTAAGGCACTTGGCTATGAAACCTAAGGACCTACGGTTGATTCCCCAATACCCACATAAGCCAGATGCGCAAGGTGGTACATGCGTCTGGAGTTTGTTTGCAGTGGCTGGAGGCCCTGGCATGCCCATTCTCTCCTCCACTCTTTCCCTCGCTCTCTCTCTCTACCTCTTTCTCTCTCTCTCTCTCTCAAATAAATAAATAAATAAATATAATATACAATATCCCATTACATATCAAAAACTGTGACCTATCTCTTATTTTTGGAGCTGCATGTTTTATTTAATATGTAAATACCTTCTGCCTAAAGGAAACCCATTCGTTCCTTTTCAGTCACTGTGAGAATAATCATCACACAAGAGTGACAACCGTGGTTTCTAACAGCCCAGGGTAGGTACTCAGGAAAGATTGTGACAGGAATTCATGATCCCAATAGTGATTTGGGAATCCTGCCCATTTCCCCTACACTGCTCTGCTTTGGGAAGGAGCCACAGAAAAGTCGGCCAATGAAAATATGGCCATGACAGTTATTAGGTAGATGCCCCCTTCTCTTAACCTTCATCTCATGTCTTATCT
Source organism: Orientallactaga sibirica (assembly GCA_036365145.1). Classification (NCBI taxonomy): domain Eukaryota; kingdom Metazoa; phylum Chordata; class Mammalia; order Rodentia; family Dipodidae; genus Orientallactaga; species Orientallactaga sibirica. The sequence continues at coordinate 3,720,077 of JAEOAD010001317.1, forward strand.
TCTTACCCACAGGATTCCCAGACATTCTCTAAAGGAAGTATCTGTTTGTTAATTATATGGTGTCCTGTTGGTTCCAGAACCCAGAGCTTAAAGAAGGGTCCTCCCAGAACAGACTAACTCCATCCTTCCTCCCACCACACACACGCCCTTCTCCCAGCCAGTGGGGACTTTTATTTTCATAACTTTGTCATTAGCTCTGTGCAAAACTGAGTGGAGAAGAGGAAGGAGGGAGCAAAGCTTGACATGGAGAACATTCTTCAGAAATCACCTCCTCTCATTCTGAAGTTTTAATCACCACAGATGACGAGTTTTATCTCCAAGGAAACGGCCTCACTCAGTTCCCGGAACAGATGCTCCCAGCCTCATTTGACCTGCACATGGCCATGGGATAAAACGAAACGCAGGGACTAAGCTACTGGAGAGGCATAAGGAAATCATTATGCCAGCAGATAGCATCTGTCCACACGAGTGTTCAGAATGCCCCAGTAACAGTGACATTTTCCAGGGACCAGAAAACAGCATGTCCCAGGGTGGTGGCAACAGATGGTCCTCCACCAGCACGAATCCCACTACCTTGCTCTTGCCCTCATGGTGGTCTTCCCATCTCTGGCCATTACTGCATGGACCTGACTTACCAGGAGCTAAGGAGAACATACTTTGTAGAAAACCCATCAGGAAAGCTTCCAATGAAAATTTCTGAGCCCTTCCATTTAGCAAGTTCTTGGGCAGATTCTACATAATGGAAATCAAGACTTCCCTATCAGATGTTGAAAAGCTTATTAAAAGTGTGGCCCAGGGCTGCTCAGCAGATAAGACACTGGCTTGCAAAGCCTAACAAACCTGGGTTCGATTCCCCAGTACCCATGTAAAGCCAGGCTCACAAAGTGACTCATGCATCTGGAGTTCATTTGCCATGGTAGGAGGCCCTGCTGCATCTATTCTCTCTCTCTCTCCTTACAAATAAATAAAAATTTTGAAAAAGAATAGCCCAGTTTCTAGGATACAGCAGGCATTCATAATATCAAAACTTGTCTGAGGGCTGAAAAGATGGCTTAGCAGTAAAGGTGCTTGCCTGTGAAGCCTAAGGACCTAGATTTGATTTCCCAGTACCCACATAAACCAGATATACAAGGCGTACTGGGGAATTGCACTCGGGTCCTTAGGCTTTGAAGGCAAGTGCCTTAACTGCTGAGCCATCTCTGAGCCCAAATTTTCCCAACTTTTGTGAGCCACTTGATATTACATGATAACCTCAGCTTGCCCATGCTGGGTATATTTATGCCATGGATGTCCGCAAATGTCACAGATCCGCATTTACCCCTCAGCCCTCCCTGCACCCAGAGCCAGTTGTCACATATTAACTAGCACACCATAGCATGAGAAGTTAAGTCTCCCTTCCTCTGTTCTTCTCCCTCTTCCCACAGTACTTGCACTGGCCTGACCTTATCTCCGGCTCCAAATCGCACAGAGTGTCTCCAAACACCCGGATGAAATCTCACGCCATGCTTAACTGCTTTCCCTGAGAGAGTGGTTGAATGCCAGGTCACCCATCCTTCTGTAATGAGTCCCACCTGCTGAGCACACCCTGTGCCTCTTGGTGGACCCAGGGAGAGCACTTCCCCTCCAGCCACAGTGACATCTGATGGACATTTTCCTGTGTCTTTCCTTCTACAGGTCCTCTTCCTACCCCTCCACTACTCGGGTATTCTCAGGGTCACAATGACTGGAAGAACAGGCTGTTTCCAAAAATCCTTCCACAGGGTTAGGTCTTATAGGTGACATCCCCGCACAAGGCTATCCCTGTGACCCCGTGAAGAGGAGAGAGGGCTCTATATGGTGTCGGGAGGTGGGGGCAGCTCCTGATGTGACCAAGGGTTGGCCCAACATGGGAATTTCTTTTCTCTTGTACAAAGCATTCTCTCCTCCCCAGATCTCTCTGATAGGAATGCCAAAGGAGAAACACAAGACCATAGAGTTTAAACAGAAGGGCCTTAGACAATTTACCTCACACTTCAGCAACTTTGCAGTTTATATTTGTAAACCTCACTTATGTACGTGTACTGTTTCTCTTACAGTGAACTCATTTGGAGTCACCACATAAAAGGACTTTGTTTATATGGCCTCTGCTTCCCGTTTAGATTACTAGTTTCGTCTATTAAAACGAGCCTGGTTTTATTCACCCAGAGAATAAGAAAACGCTATATAAAGCTCCGAGCCTTTCGGACATGGGTAGCAGGCCCAGATTTCATACTAAACGCTCAGATCCTGGCAAGGGAGGAGTCGGGGGCAATGAAGGAGTTAGAGAGGGGGGTCCAGGACTGCAGTCTTTGCAAAGTGGTTTGCAACTAGAGTTTAGGTTCGGAGCTTGCCAAAGTGTTCTGACCTGGAAATGGTGACAGGGTTCCCTCAGAATGGAGCAAAGAGCTTGTCATTTGCGTTGGTCATGAGGCAGGTAGTTCAGGGTGACTGGGTCCCAAAGTAAAAAGTAAGCATGTCTTTGGGCCTCTCCGCTTTACTAGAGATCAGAGAAGGGTCTCTCCTTATCTCTTGACTAAAGCAGTTCCCAGATCTGTTTTCCCATAAACAACCTGAGTCTCTCCCTGGGAAGGAGTTCCCCTTTCCTAAAATTGTTTAAACCTGATCCTGCCATGTGGTTGTTTAAGCTGAGACCTAAAACTTGTTGTCATGGCTGGCCTCTTCCTGAGTCAGCCACCTCCCACACCACTCAGTCCAGACCAGTCAGCTCTCTCAGGCTCACCAGTCTGTGGGGAAAGCCTACCTTACTGTGGGCTTTAAGATTAAAAATAGATCCTTCTTAGGTGGGCAAGGTCTCTTTTTGACTATTTGCCTCTCCTGAACTTCCAGGTCCCTGCTCTGGTAAGCACCCCTCGTCACAGCCTGGCTGGGCTGAGATGGTGGGGGAGAGGGATCCCAACTCCCAATGGACTTTACTCCCTCTTGACTCCCTGTAGTTCAGCCTCTCTCCTTCTCTTAATCTAATAAAGTTATTCTATGTCTTACCCTCTGGTCTATGGATTGTAACTTTCTAAATTCATAAGATGAGAATCTGGAGTACCCTAAATTTATTTGTGCATTTGGTGTATTAGTGAGGAACCCCAAGACTCTGAGACTTATTTCTACCCAGTTAGTTCCTGTTTCTTTACAGCCAGTCCCCTTATTGGCAGTTTGTGGGACACTTGTCACACAGACGGGGTTGATATCTACAAATATGTCAAAAGAAGACTGAAAGGCATTACATCATATGCTTAAATGTCCTTTGGTATGTGTGTATGGGGGGGCATCTTTCTGTAACTCTGAGGATAGGAATCCCCCCATTGACATGAGTAGACAACTGAAGAATTCACTCATTTCTGTCTTCTCCCTAGAGCTTCACTCATTTTTCCAGGTGACAGAATGACAGGAAAAGACTCTAAGAACTTGGTTTTCCTCACTTTAATACTTGAAACTCTTGCTGGAGTCTCCCCGATCATCCTTTCCTCTGCTTTCTAGGTCTGGCTAAGAGAAGCACAGAATGAGCTTGCGGTCTGCGGCCTGAACCTTTCAGCATCTCGTTGAGGTAAGAAAAGGAAGTTATGAGCAGCCAGCAACAGCGCTAATGAAAATAAGAAGAACTAGGCTGGAGAGATGGCTTAGCAGTTAAGGCGTTTGCCTGTGAAGCCAAAGGATCCCAGTTCGACTTTCCAGGACCCACATAAGCCAGATGCACAAGGGGCACATGCATCTGGAGTTCGTTTGCAGTGACTGGAGGCCCTGGTGTGCCCATTCTCTCTCTTTCTCCTCTCTCAAGTAAATAAATAATTAAGTATGTTTTTTAAAAAGAAAACAAGGGGGCTGGAGAAATGGAGTTAAGGTGCTTGCCTGCAAAGCCTAAGGACCCACGTTCACTTCCCCAGTACCCATATAAGCCAAATGCATAAGATGGTGCGTGTGTCTGGAGTTTGTCTGCAGTGGCTAGAGGCCCTGGTTCACCCATTCTATCTGCCTCTCTTAAATATATAAAATAAAATTTAAAAATAAAATTAAAAAATAAGAAGAACCATATGTTCTGTGAAATATTGCAGGAGTATTAAGAGGAACTAAGCATATCTAAGTATCTTGAAAGGAAAAGGTCTCAGGGACATATGTTTGGCTTAAAAGCATGTGTGCAGGGGCTGGAGAGATAGGTCAGTGGCTTGAGGTGCTTGCTTGCAAGGCCTGATGACCTGGGTTCAACTCCCCAGTATCCACATAAGCCAGATGCACAAAGTGGTGTATCTGTCTGGAGTTTATTTGCAGTGGCAAGAGACTCTGGTGCACCCTTTTCTTTCTTTTTTTCTTTCTTTCTTTGTTTGTTTCTTTCTTTCTTTCTTTCTCTCTCTCTCTCTCTCAAAATACAATTTAAAAATAAGCATGTGTACAACCTAATACTATTTTAGTTTTTTAACTATTTCAATTTCAAGTATAATTATAAAAATCTGAGTACTATAGGGTTCCATGTACATATCACTGCCCAGATGGCAAAATTACAAGGTTAGAGAATGAATTAATGGTTGGCTGAGCTTAGAGGAAGGGAGTGGGGACAATGGAGTGGGGAGAAGAGGTATAATGATAAATGGGTAGGTGAAGGGATAATTAGGATAATTTATTGCTGGGATTATTCTGCTTCTTGATTTGTGGTGGTAGTCATGCAAATCTACCTCTAACATCTACAACTATAGACAAACCTTTTCTAATGTTCTTTCCTGGCTTTGATCATGTCACACAGCTATATCTTATATGTAAGTACTGAGGATAACTGGGAGGAAGGTGCAAAGGATCTCAAAGGATTATTTTGTAACATCTTATAAATCTATGAGTACTTCACAATAAAAGTTTAGCCGGCATGGTGGCGCATGCCTTTAATCCCAGCACTTGGGAGGCAGAGGTAGGAGGATCACTGTGAGTTCAAAGCCACCCTGAGACTACATAGTGAATTCCAGGTCAGCATGGACTAGAGTGAAACCCTACCTCAAATTAAAAAAAAAGTTTAAAATAAAAAGTTAAGGAAAGATTGCTCAGCAGTTTAGGCACTTGCCTGCAAAGCCTAACTACCTAAGTTCGACTCCCTAATACCCACATAAGCCAGAAGCACAAGGTGGTGCATGCATCTGAGGTTCCTTTGCAGTGTTTGGAGGCCCTGACGTGCCCATTCTTTCTGTATATCTCTCTTCTTATCTTTCTCTGCTTGCGAATCAATAGATAAATAAATATATAATTTTTATTTATTTCAAGCAGAGACAGATAGAGAGAAGAGAGACAGACAGAGAGAGAATGGGCACTACAGGGCCTCTGGCCACTGCAAAAGAACTCCAGACGCATGTGCCCCTTGTGTACCTGGCTTACATGGTCCTGGGGAATCAAACCTGGGTCCTTTGGCTTCACGGGCAAGTGCCTTAACTGTGAAGCCATTTCTTCAGCCACAATAAATATATTTTTTTAAAAGTTTATGATCTCAAATGATAGCATGTCTTTTCATAGACATATTCACAAGGAAAATAAAATTTTTAAGTGGAGTTAGTGGTGCACTCCTTTAATCCCAGCACTTAGGAGGCAGAAGTTCAATGCCAGCCTGAGACTTCATAGTGAATTCCAGGTCAGCCTGGGCTAGAGTGAGACCCTACATCAAAATAAATAAAAAAATAAAATTAAAAACAAAAATAAATTAAAAAAGAATATACATCTACCAATTGCTGTGATCACTTCTATAAAAGGAGTCTTCGGGATTTGGGACCCATCAGAGGGTCCTTAGCCCTATCTGTCATGTTGGGATATTTTTCCAACAGAATGCATTTGTGTATTTTTATGTGGATAGTTGTAGAGTCAGCCAGAATCAACTCGTATTGATTGGACAATGACTGTGTGCCAAACACCAGGGCTAGAGCAACAGATTGCCAGATTATATAATTCTGTCCTTGTGGAGGGACAGTCCAGCTTTGCAAACAGCCAATACCAGATGGCTCTCACATGATGGCTGCCAGGAACAGAAGAAAAAAAGCATCATGGGTTGTGAACACATGGAGCAGAGCACCAAGGATTTGTTCCTGTGGCCTCCCCCACCACAGTGTACCCCTGAGCTGCTCCCGGGCTGGCTTGCTCATGAAATATTTGCCATACTTTGCAGGACCACCAGGGTCCACTTCTGGCCTGAGATAACACAAAGCACATACAAGAGATTGACCAATCGTAAGTCCAGGCAATGGATTTGCTTTGACTAAAGCTTCTAAAACAAGACAGGAAGACAAGAAGACAGGCAAACCCTCCTGGGACATGGAAGAATGAGGACAAGGCCATCATGTCCCAGAACCAGGCACAAAGGACTCACAGAACCAATCATTAATTTCACGGAGCTCTGTGGACTAATTGTTAAACATAGTTGTTATTGAAAACAAATCAACCTGCTGCCACACACCTTTAATGCCAGCACTCTTGGGAGGCAGAGGGAAGAGGATTGCTGTGAGTTCGAGGCCACCCTGAGACTACAGAGTGAATTGCTGGTCTGAGCTAGAGTGAGACCCTACCTTGAAAATCCACATATTACACACACAAAATTATAGTACTGAGTATGTTGGCACACACCTGGGAGGCAGGTGCAGAAGGATCTGGAGTTCAGCTTTGGCTACACAGTGAGTTTGAGGCTAGCATGGGCTACAGAAGACTGTATCTCAATTTTTAAAAAATGGCTTAACAAAATTACACATACCTCATAGTTACTTGTCTCAGCACTGTGACAAACTGCTTGGCATAAGCAAACTAAGAAAATAAAGACAAATAAAGAAGAAAAAATGAACAGAGAAATTTTTGGACTGGGGAGATGGCTCAGAAGGAGGTTCGAACCCAGCAGGGGTTCGATTCCCCAGAACTCAAGTAAAGCAAGATGTACAGAGTGACACATGTATCTGAAGTTTGTTTGCAGTGGCAAGAAGCCATAGTGTACCCACTCTCTCTTTCCTTCTCTCTTTATTTTCTTCTCTGATAAATAAATAAAAAATTTAAAAGGAAAGAAAAGCTTGCTCACAGTTTCATTCTGCCATGGTGGGGGTGGGAAGGGCATGCTGGAACAGCTCCGTTCATGTCATGACAGGCCAGGAAGCAGAGGGAGGGGATATTAACATCTGGGTGGCTGTTTCCCCCTTTTTATTCTATCCAGACCCTCAATCCCATAGGAAGATGCCACCCACATTCCAAGCAGATCCCCTCCCCTTAATCCTCTCTGGAAATTCCCTTACAGACACACCCAGAGATGTACCTGTCTCTTAGACTCCTTTTAAGTTGACAATTGTATGTAAACAACTTACATGAAATAAAAAGATAGCCCCTGCTTATCTGCCTCTGTTTTTCTAAATATTTTATTTATTAATTTTGAGAGAGAAAAAGGCAGCTATAGAGACAGAACAGGTGTGCCAGGGCTTCTAGCCGCTGCAAACAAACTCCAGACGCATGCACCACCTTGTGTATCAGGCATTATCTGGGTACTGTGGAATAGAACCTGGGTTCTTAGGCTTTGCAGGCAAGCACCTTACCCACTAAGCCATCTCTCTAGCCCCTGCCTCTATTTTGCTATAACTGATACCATGTGGTCATTTATACTCTCGGTGCTAGTACATTGGCAACACTGACAAGGCTGTGCACACCTGCCACTCAGTGTGCAATGAGGTCATGCTAGCAGTTTGAAATGACCATGGGAGTATCAGAGAAATGACTGACTGCCACAATTCGGGCCTCTCCCTCCACAGCTGAAGGCCACACGTTTATCAGCACACCATCCCATCCCACCAACGCCAAGTTCCACCGAGGACACCTTGGGAGATGAGTGCCGAGACATGCTCGCACACCTCAGATCTCACTTCCTGTGTTCTCCCCGGGACAGGGCACAGAAGATGCCCATCAGTGGCAAGAAAAGAGGCAAAACAACAAAGCAATAAATTTCTTATTCTTGCTAAAGGCACCTAGCAATATCTTGTGTTATTTTCGTAAGTGATGTCCTTTTATCCAGTGTTTTTATTTTTCCTGCAGAGAGGTAGTCCCCGCTCACAGACATGAGGAACCACCTCAGAGCAAGCCTTGTGTTCTGGACAGCTGGTGACATTGAGAATTGGTGGCCTGGGGTGGTCCACAGGCAGTTACAACTTGATTTTAGCTTTCATTTGAGTCCTTCCCCCACCCTCTCTCTCCAATCTCTGCTTTTCCTTTTGTGCCCGCACTGTTTGCTTCCTGTCACCAAGGTGGATATTTGTTAGAGTTTAGATGTCACTTGTACAAACTTCCTAGGATACCTGCAAGCCCACCATGTAATCCCCTTAGGTGACAGGACATCATTGTAATTTTAATTACTATCTCCCATGGCAGCCCACACAAAAACCCAACAGCTGAGTTGCTGTCATTTAAATGAGGCTTGAGCCAGTGGGCTGCAACCCAGACTTTGCCATGGGAACAGTGCCCCCTGGAGTTGAATCATTCCTTTTTGGGAGGGGGTGCTGGGGTAACCCTAGGATTTTGCACAAGCTAGACAAGTGCTCTGTCAGTGAGCTATATACTCATAGCCCTCTTTTTACGTTTTTATAAATTTTGAGACAGAGTCTCACTAAGTCTTTTAGGCTGGTCTTGAGCTCCTCCTGGAGCCCAGGCAGGCCTTGAACTTAGGACCCTCCTGCCTCAGCCACCACTTGGTGGTTTTTCCCTTGGAAGTCTAGATCCCCTGATTCCTTTCCAACTTGCTTTAATACCCTGTTCTCATCCCCACTTGTCAGCGAACTCATAGGGATCACACAGAATTCAGTGTAGGGAACATCTTTCTTTGCAATATATATATATATATATATATTTGAGCAAGAGAGAAAGGTCCAGGTCCTCTAGCCACTTAGGCTTCATGGGCAAGCACCTTAACTGCTAAGCCATTTCTCTAGCCCCATCTTTCTTTTTTGATTTCTCAGCATTCATCCACCCATCTCCTAGATTAAGTACTTTGATTGTTCTTAGAAAAATCAACATGCTTTCTCACTGGGTTGCATATATTTGAACATGGTTTGCCTCCCAAATAAAGATTAAGAATTAGATAATCAAAGCCCATGGGAGATTCAACTCCAAAATGCTTGTGAAAATGGTTGAGAAGCAATATTATTTCCATGGGAGATGTGAGAAGAGTTGTGATCCTGAAGCTACCAACAGCTGTCTTGTCTGAAAATGGAATCAACATGGAGCAAAACAGAGCTGAATGTCTAAAGAATATGCTGACATCTTTTAAGCTCCTAGATTCAGGCATTCCTGAAGCCTAAAGCTAGGTGTTCCTGTACTTCCACTTACAATAGCCAGAAAATGCTCATTTTTGGCTTTTTTCTACGTCAGGTTTCTCCAGTCACAGAAGTAATGTAGATGACCAGTCCAGAGGACTTCGGCACTACTACCAGGGGGTCCTTTCCCAATTCCCTTCTATTGCTACCTTGTTCTCATAGATTCTGTCCACAAAGAAACAAGTTCAGTAGATGCATCATTACCCAGTTGAGCAGAACGTGGTGATGGCAGCCATCACCTACGTGGCTCTGAGGTAAACACAGAAGGATGTAAGGGTGAAAATAATGGTTCACAATGGCTCACTTTGGGTCAATAATTCGCTTTTCTAAGCCTCCTAAGACGTGGTACACATCTTTATTCCCAGCACTAAGCTGGCAGATATAGGAGGATTGCCATGAGTTTGAGGCCAGCCTGAGACTACATAGTGAATTCCAGGCCAACCTGGGCTAGAGCAAGACCCTCCCTTGAAAAAACTTAAAAACAAAAAAGAAACAAAAGCTGACTTTCCGGGATAAGATGGCAGCATACTAGCTACAGCAAAGCAGCCTAACGAGGGAAATAAACAGAAACACAGCAAAACCCACTCTTCTACTGAGAAGTGAAAGTGTATAAGTTATTATCAACCACAGCAGAGAAGCAAGAGAGACCAAGATCTTCCAGAAAGGAGGAAACTGGCCAAAATCCCTCCAAGGCACCTTGATCCACGAGCCCACCCACCCAGCAGTGCAGAGCAGCAGGAGCAGAAACAAGGTGAGGGGATTTTCTACTCACATCAGCCTCCTCGCAAAGTCAAGAAACCTGAAGGAAAAGACAGCAGAGACCAGGTAAGCAGCTGCTGAAGGAGAATACAAATGAGACCAGCCAAGCAGCTCCAGTACAACTCCAGGAGCCCTGCAAAGTCTCCCATCCCCTAACTGTCAGGGCCATGAACATCCAGAGAACTTACTCAGCCCTGGCCTCGCAACACCAAAACAGACACAGAGAGAGAGAAACAGAGAGAGAGATCAAGGTGGAGTATCAGCATTGGTGAGATTGGAAGCCATCCCAAAAGGTAAGGGCCTACTTACACAAAGCCAGACACAGGCCTACACTGGAAGTGCTACTCTCTTTCCATGTCAGGAAAGGTTATGTATTACATTTGAATGATATATTCTTGGTTGGCTTAACAATTATCAAATAAGCTGTATTTTGGTGTTGACTATTGTTGCCTTTAATGTTTCCTGATTTTCAAGGCCTTTGTCTTTTTCTTCTGTCATTATTGGGGGCAGGGACTGACCAGCCCCTGGCTGACTTGGAACCTGTTTCACATTAGAAATTTCAACCTCCTAGTTGAAAGGTGTGGGGCAACACACAGCCTGGATTATCTGTTTAGTTTAATACCCACACTTGTATAAATACTCTGTGCTCTTTTTGCTTGAATGTCCATATTGCTCAGTTGAATTTTAGAATTTGCCAGTAATTTGCTTCACTGAGTCTACTAACACTTGAATAGCAGGAAAACTCATCACCTAGGGTCACTTCTGCTGTTTCTCTTAGAGTATAAGAGCAACGCCCTGGTTCCTTAAACTCCAACACTGAAGATTCATAAAGCCAGATTTACATGGCTAAGAACACTGAAGATAATCAAAAAACCGAAGCATCAAATTAACTCAAGAAGCAAAAATCTCTATATTATAATATATTATATTATATATTATATTATAAAGAAACACAAAAAATCAAGACAATACAATTGCAAATCCATCAAAAATGACCTCCAGTGAGACTGCTTTAGATAAAATGTCTGACAAAGATTTCAAAAAAATTATTATATTTATGTTCAAAGAAGAATTCAAAGGAATCAAAGAAGAAAATAAAGTAATCAAAGAAGAAAATGAACTCCTGAAAGAGATCACAGGAAACCAACTTAATGAAATAAGGAGCTAATTACAGGGCATGAATAAGGAAATAGAAATAATGAAAAAATATGAATCAGAAATATTAGAAATGAAAAACAGAGTTAAAAAGTCAAATAGAAAATGCTGTAGAAAGTCTCACCAGTAGAATGGATTAAGGAGAAGACAGAATATCTAAACCAGAAGACCATATGGCAGATCCAATACAATCCAACAAAGAGAAAAACAAACTAATAGGAAGGCATGAATGGGAATTTCAAAACATTCAGAATACTATGAAGAGATAAAACATAAGAATTCAGGATATAGTAAAAGGAGAAGAATTTCATTCCAAAGGCATAACAAGTATTTTCAATAAAATCATAGAAGGAAACTTCCCCTATGTAGGAAAAGTAATGCCAATACAGATACAGGAAGCCTACAGAATGCCAAAGAGACAAAATCAGGAAAGAACCTCTCACCATCATATTATAATTAAACTACCAAACACACAAACCAAAGAAAATATATTGAAAGCAGTTAGAGAGAAAAATCAAGTCACATACAAAGGCAAGCCCATCAGGATAACAGCAGATTACTCAACACAAACCTTAAAAGCTGGAAAGGTTTGGAATAATGTATTCCAAGTTCTGAAAGATAACTGTTACCCAAGATTACTTTATGTTGCAAAGCTGTCCATCCAAATAGGTGGATAAATAAGGACATTCCACAAGAAAAGCAGGCTAAAGGATTATATGAAGACCAAACTAGCTCTACAGAAAATACTTGAAAGGATCCTCCATGCTGAAGAGAAAGAAAAGCACACACATAAGGAACCTGGAAAAAATAAAACATACTCAAATACTAGTTAATACAAGTGAGCAAAGGTAAAACCAGAAGAACTAAAAAACAAGAAAATGGCAAAAATAAATACACATCTTTCAATAATAACTCTTAATATCAATGGCCTCAATGCCATAACCAAAAGACACAGGTTTGCTGACTGGGTTAAAAAGCAGGATCCTTCAGTTTGTTGCCTCCAAGAAACTCACCTTTCCACAAAAGATGGACACTATCTTAGGGTAAAAGTTTGGAAAAGGGTGTTCCAAGCAAATGTGCCAGGAAAACAAGCATGTGTCACTATCCTAATATCTGACAGGGTAGGCTTTGGACCAACATTAGTTAGAAAAGCTAAGGAAGGTCTCTTTACATTGATTAAAGGAACACTCCAACTGATGACATTACAATCCTAAACATATATGCACCTAACATGGGGGAATCCCAGTTTAATAAAAAAAAAAAATCACTATTAGAAAACTAAGGTCACAGATAACACCAAACACAGATGTAGTGGGTGACTTTAACACACCACTCTCATCAATTGACAGGTCATCCTGGCAAAAAATAGAGATGCATCTGGAAGTAATAGAACAAATGGACCTGACAGATATCTACAGAACATTTCATCCAAATGCTGCAGAATACACATTTTTTTCAGTACCACATGGAACATTCTCTAAAATAGACCATATAATAGGACACAAAGCAAATCTTAACAAATACAGGAAAATTGAAATAATTCCTTGCACTCTATCTGATCACAATGGGATTAAACTACAAATCAATAGTAAGAAAAGCTATGGAGCATACACAAAATCATGGAAACTAAACAATACACTACTAAATGATGACTAAGTCAGTAAAGAAATCAAGAAGGAAATAAAATTCATAGAATCAAATGATAAGGAAAATGCAACATACCAAAACCTTTGCTTTAAGTGCCTATATTAAGAAATTAGAAAGGATGCAAGTAAACAACTTAATGCTTCACTTTAAGGCCTTGGAAAAAGAAGAACAAGGCAAACCAAAACTTAATAGATGGGAAGAAAGAGTAAAGATTGGAGCAGAAATTAATGAAATGGAAACAAAAATAATAATCCAAAGAATCAATGAAACAAAGAGTTGGTTCTTTGAAAGGATAAACAAGATTGATAAACCATTAGTAAGTATGACCAAAAGAAAGAAAGATGAGACACAAATTGATAGAATTAGAGATGAAAAAGGCACCATCACAACAGATACCAGAGAAATTCAAAAAATTGTAGGGACATACTATAAGAACATATACTCCACTAAGTTTGAAAATCTGAAAGAAATCGGTGATTTCCTTGATTTATATGACCTACCAAAATTAAATCAAAAAGAGATTAACCATAGACCTATAACAAATATGAAGATCCCAGCAGTTATAAAAAAAAATCTCCCAATTAAGAGAGAAAACAGCAGTGAAAATATTCAACAGTGGACAATACAAGCTTTAGATTTGGCCATCCAGGCCAAATGAGCCAACGGTTGAATTGTGGCATGTCTGTTATGGGGGAAACTAACCTCTCTCTAATTGGACTGGAGGCTCACTCCATGGGAGGGAACGCATCCCTGATGCTGAAAACCTTTTAACAGGGGTAGTCATGAGCCCTAGGGGTATAACAGCTGCTGCTGTCTGGCTAAATGTATATACTATGCTCACCAAACTGCCCAGTAAGCACTTCTCTTAATGTCCACACCCATATATTAATGGTACTCTCACTTTTGGTTAGAGAAGCTTCTCTTTTTGGATGGTGGTGACCTTTTGATGACTCAGAAGGCACCATGGTGTTGAAAAGAAGGGACAAAGGAGTTCTCAGTACTGAAACATCTCTAACACACCTTCCAAGGCTCAGGGTCCATTGCGGAAGAGGAGGAAAGAATGTAAGAGCCAAAAGAAGGATAGGACTCCTTACAACGTGCTCCTCCAGACACAAAATGGCCTGGATATCCATGACCTCACAGTCCCTGACACTACCTACACAAGACCATAATAATAGGAGGAAAAGGTGATGCCATCAAAATTAAAAGAGAGACTGATTGAGAAGGTGAGGGCATATGATGGACAGTGGAGTTTCAAAAGGGAAGGTGAGGGAGGGAGTAAAGTACCATGGGATATTGTCTACAATTAAGAATGTTGTCAATAAAAAATTTTAAAAAGAAAAGAATAGCGCTTCAAAATAAACTTGAACATACATGTTTACAAAAAAAGAAAAAAGAAAACAAAATCTCCAAATTAAAACTGTCCAGGCCCAGATAGATTCACTGGTGACTTTTAACCAGACCTTCATGGAAGAACTAACACCAATGCTTCTCAAACTTTTCAATAAAATAGAAAAGGAAGGAATCCTACCAAACTCTTAATATGAAGCATTACCCTGATACCAAAACCAGACAAAGATAAAAAAAAAAAAAGAAAGAAAAAGAAAGAAAATTACAGTCCAATCTCCCTCATGAATATAGATGCAAAAATTCTGAACAAAATATTGGCAAACAGAATACAAGAATATATCAGAAAGATCATTCACCACGACCAAGTAGGCTTTACCCCAGAGATGCAGGGATGGTTCAACATACACAAATCGATAAATGTAATACACCTTATAAATGGACTGAAGGACAAAACTCACATGATCATCTCATTAGATGCAGAAACAGCATTTGACAAAATCCAACATCACTTCATGATAAAAGTCCTACAGAAACTGGGAATAGAAGGAACATATCTCAACATAATAAAGGCAATTTATGACAAAACTACAGCCAACATAACACTAAACAGAGAAAAATGTGAAGCTTTTCAACTAAAATCAGGATTAAGACAAGGGTGTCCACTGTCCCCACATTTCTTTAATATAGTATTGGAAGTCTTAGCCATAGCAATAAATCAAGAGACACACATAAAAGGGATACAAATGGGAAAGGAAGAGATCAAATTATTATTATTTGCAGATGATTTGATTCTATACATAAAGGACACTAAAGATTCTATCAGCAAACTGTTAGAACTGATAAACAGTTATAGCCATGTAGGAGGATACAAAATAATCACACAGAAATCAGTACCCTTCCTATATGCTAAAAATAAACCCACAGAGAATAAAATCAGAGAATCACTCTCATTCATAATCACATCAAAAAAATACAGTACCTTGGAATAAACTTAACCAAGGAAGTGAAGGATCTCTACAATGCAAACTTCAAAATACCCAAGACAAAAATTATAGAAGACACTAAGAAATGGAAATACATCTCTTGTTCTTGGATTGGAAGAATCAATATTAAGAAAATGGCAATCTTACCAAAAGCAATTTACACATTTAATGCAATCCCCATAAAAAATGCAATGGCATTCTTCACTGAAATAAAAAGAAATCCTAAAACTCATTTGAAAGCACAAAAAACCTTGAGTATCTAAAACAATTTTGAGCAACAAAAATAAGACTAGTGGTATCACCATACTTGATTTACAGAGCCATAGTAACAAAAACAGCATGGTCCTGGCACAAAAACAAACACATAGATGAATGGAATAGAATAGAGGACCCAGATGTAAGTCCAGGTAGCTATAGCCACCTGATCTTTGATGAAAATGCCGAAAATACTCACTGGAGAAAAGAGCCTGTTCAGCAAATGGTGCTGGGAAAACAGGATATGTATCTGTAGAAGGATGAAAATACATCTTTATCTCTCTCCATGCACAAGAATTAAGTCCAAATGGATCAAAGATCTTACTGTCAGACCTGAAACTCTAAAATTGCTAGAGGAAAAAATAGGGGAAACTCTTCAATATATTGATCTTAGCAAAGACTTTTTTAATATAACCCCAGTTGCTCAGGAAATAAAACTACCTATCAACCACTGGGACCTCATGAAATTACAAAGATTTTGTACAGCAAAGGACACTATGAATAGAACCAAGAGGCAACTTACAGAATAGGAGAAAATCTTTGCCAGCTATATATCTGACAGAGGATTAATATCCAGGATATACAAAGAAATCAAAAAACTAAATAATAGGAAATCAAATAACCCAATTTAAAAATGGGCTATGGGGGGCTGGAGAAATGGCTTAGTGGTTAAGGTGATTGCCTGCAAAGTCAAAAGATCCCAGTTCAATTCTCCAGAACCCAAGTAAGCCAGATGCACAAGGAGGTGTATGCATCTGGAGTTTGTCTGCAGTGGCTGGAGGTCCTGGTATGCCCATTCTCTCTCTATCATCTATCTATCTATCTATCTATCTATCTATCTATCTATCTATCTATCTATCTATCTATCTTCTCTCTCTTTCTCCTTCTCAAATAAATAAATAATATATATATATATATTTTTAATGGGCTATGGAACTAAATAGAGAGTTTTCAAAAGAAGAAATATAGATGGAATATAAACATCTAAAAAAAGTTCTACAACCCTATACATCAGGGAAATGCAAATTAAAACTACATTGAGATTCCATCTCACTCCTGTCAGAATGGCTACCATCATGAAAACAAATGACAATAAATACTGGTGAGGATGAGGAAAAAGAGGGACCCTTCTACACTGTTGGTGGGAATGCAATCTGGTCCAGCTATTGTGGAAATCAGTGTGGACAGCTAAAAACAGACTTACCATATGACCCAGCTATACCACTCCTAGGCATATTTCCTAATATCTTGTCTCACTACCTTAGAGATACTTGCTCAACCATATTTATTGCTACTCTATTCACAATAGCTAGGAAATGGAACCAGCCTAGATGTCCCTCAACTGATGAGTGGATAATGAAGATGTGGCACATTTATACAATGGAGTTCAAATTGTGAAATTTGTAGGAAAATGGATGGATCTGGAAATGATTATATTTAATGAGGTAACCTAGGCACAGAAAGCCAAACATCACATGTTCTCTCTCATATGTGGATCCTAGCTACAAATGATTGGACTTCTATGTGAGTTGGAATAAAACTCAGTAGTAGAAGCCAGTAAGCTAGAAAGGGGATATAAAGGGAATAGAAAGGGAGGGAGGGAGGGAGGGGGACTTAATAGGATGGTATTCTATATATGTAAGTAGAAGAACAGATTAATAGGAGTGGAAAGGCCTAAGTGAGTTTAGGGGAAGAAATTGAGTAAAGAAAGTGTGAGGGAAAGGCTAATCAAAATCTAAGAAGGTATGAATAAGTTGTATGGACATCTACCTTTTTGTACAATGGAACACCCAGAAGCCATTGTTACTAGAAAATTCTCAGTGTCAGGGATGGGATACCTACCAGTGAGTTGTTGGCCAGGGAGGTCCCTGATGCCCCCAAAACATTATAATCCATTGCCCAGCTTCTTGCTTCCCCACCAGGAATAGATGGTAAGACCCTATTGCTAAAGACTCCACATACTTGGGCTTCAAGGTCACTGAGAAATCCTTCTGGAGCTGAGTTGAAAACATCCTCTGTGTAGACCAGCTGACCGAAAGCTGGAAAAAGCTATGCTGCATGCAGTTCAATGGAAGAGAGAAAATCACCAGTAGAGATACTCAACAGTGGACACCACAAGCCTTTAATTTGGCCAGCCAGGGCAAATGAGCTGACAGACACAATAGTGGCATGTCCGTTATGGGGGAAACCAACCTCTCTCTAATTGGACTGGAGGCCCGCTCCATGGGAGGGAATATATCCCTGATACTGAAAACCTATGATAGGGGTAGTCATGAGCCCTAGGGGTATAATGTCTTCTGGTGTCTGGATAAATGCATATATGATGCCAAACAAACTGTCCAGTAAGCTCTTCTCTTAATGTCCATACCTATATATTAATGCTATTCTCACTTTTGGTTAGAGAAGCTTCTCTTTTCAGATGATGGTGACTCAGAAGGCACCATAGTGCTAAGAAGTGACAGAGGAGTTCTCAGCACTGAAACATCTCACACTCACCTTCCAAGGCTCAGGGTCCATTGTGGAAGAGGTGGCAGAAAAAATGTAAAAGCCAAAGGAAGGGTAGGACTCCTTACAACACACTTCTCCACACACAAAATGGCCTGGATATCCATAACCTCACAGTGCCTGACACACCTACACAAGACATCATACTAGGAGGAAAAGATCATGACATCAAAATAAAAGAGACACTGAGAGGGAGAAGAGGTATGATGGAGAGTGGAGTTGTAAAGGGGAAAGTGGGGGGAAGGAGGAAATTACCATGGGTTATTGTCTATAATTATGGAAGTTGTCAATGAAAATATAAATAAATAAAAGAAACAAACAAAAAAGTATAATGGAATACTCACCTCAGAACACTATTGTCTGGAATAATTAAGAAAAGGTACACACCAGTCATGTACTGCTCACCTCACAGGCATCAGGACCTGAGTTCAGTTCCCAATAAAAATGCTGGATAGGGGTTGGAGAGATGGCTTAGTGGTGAAGGCGCCTGCCTCCTAAGCTTAAGAAGGCCGGTTCCAATCTCCAGGTCCCACGTTTAGCCAGATGCAAACTGATGCAAGGGTGCAATGCTGCACTTGACCACAAGGGGGCGTACACATCTGGATTTTGTTCACAGCAGTTCAGAGGCTGCTGGCGCGCCCATCTCTATCTGTCTTCCTCTCCCTCTCTGTGTGTCTCTCTCCAAAAAAAAAAAATGCTGGATAGGGCTGGAGAGATGGCTAAGTGGTTAAGGCTTTTGATTGCAAAGTCTCAGGTTTGATTCCCCAGTACCCATGTAAACCAGATGCACAAGGTGGCACATATGTCTGGAGTTCATTTGCAGTGTCTAGGTGCCCTTGTGAACCTATTTTCTCTCTCTCAAATAAATAAATAAATAAATAAATAAATAAATAAATAAATAAAAATTTTAAATTGCTAGATAATTGGGCTAGAGAGATTGCTCAGTGGTTAAAGGTGCTTGCTTTCAAAGCCTGCTGGCCTGGATTTAATTCTCCAGTACCCATGTAAAGCCAGATGCACAAAGTGACACATATATCTAGAGTTTGTTTGCAGCAGCAAGAGGTCCTGGCACATATATTCATCCTCTCTTAAATAAATATTTTTTTTTATTTTTTAGAGAGAAACACAGAGAGAGACAGACAGAGAGAGAGAAAGAGGGAGACACAGAATGGGCGTGCCAGCAGTCTCTCAGCTTCTGTGAATGAAATCCAGATGTGTGTGCCCCCTTGTGGGCAAGTGTGGCATTGCGCCCTTGCGTCACTTTGCATCTGGCTAAACGTGGGACCTGGAGATTGAAACCGGCATTCTTAGGCTTAGGAGGCAGGTGCCTTAACCGCTAAACCATCTCTCCAGCCCATAAATAATTTTTTTGAAAATAAAGCTTGCCTAGAATTTGGCTCCAACTTTTTTTAATTTTTTTTTTATTATTTTCTTTATTTTTGGAGAGAGACACAGAGAGAGACAGACAGAGAGGGAGAGGGAGACAGATAGAGATGGGTGCCAGCAGTCTCTCAGCTTCTGTGAATGAAATCCAGATGCATGCACCCCCTTGTGGTCAAGTGGGGCATTGCGCCCTTGCGTCACTTTGCATCTGGCTAAAGGTGGGATCTGGAGATTGGAACCGGGTTCTTAGGCTTAGCAGGCAGGCGTCTTAACCACTAAGCTATCTCTCCAGCCCTGATTCCAACTTTTAAATGTGTGGAGGCATATAACACCAATCACAGCACTGGGAGGTAGAGATAGGAAGGTCTCTGTGGCTGTCTGGTCAGCCCATCTCACCTACTAGCTGAACTCCATGATAATGAGAAAACCTGTCTCAATAAAGGTGCATGGCAATCCTGAAAAAACAACACCTAAGGTTGTCCTCTGGCCTTCAAACATACTCACACACACATATGCATGCATACCTGTACACACACACATGCGTGCACACACACACACAAATGTACACATAAAAAAAGAAAAGACATAAGCTAGAGAGATGGCTTAGCAAAGCCTTAGGACCCATGTTTGATTCCCCAGTTTCCATGTAAAGCCAGATGTACAAGGTGGCACATGTGTCTGGAGTTTGTTTGTAGTGGCTAGAGGTCCTGAGTGCCCATTCTTTCTCTACCTGTCTCCTACCCTCTCTCTCAAATGAATGAATAAATAAGATATTTTTAAAAAGAAAAGAATGTGAAGTACAAAATGCAATTTGAGACCAATTGGTGTCTTTGAGTACTAAAATTATCGTGCTTCATTTTCTCTATAGTTCTATAGGTTGATGTTATTTCCACCCTCCAGGGGAGAAAATTGAATTATCCAGAAGGTTATAGGACTTGCTTAGCTTGGTAGCACTTAAGAGTGCAATTAACAGGGAATTACTTCTAACGCTTATCAACAACCACCCCATTGCTTCCAAGATGGAGCTCAAGAAGCTGTCTGCACTCTGTTGGGAGGGGCCCAGGATGGCAGCATCAGCCAGAACAGCCCAGAAGTTTTCACCCTGGGGGTATAGCTCAGTGGTAGAGCATTTGGTAGCAGAAGTCGCCTCCCTGCTAGGTCCAGAAGGTAGACGTCTAGAATTTTCAATCCCCCTTCCCACAGAAGGATCCTGGGTGGGGCCCAGGTGGAAAGTGCAGTTGTGTGATTTAGCCTCATTCCTTAGATAGTTCAGCCACCCATGTTCCTGAAGGGAGGTTATATAATGGGTGGGCCCCATTAGGGATCCAAAGGCCACTGAGAGCCATTTCTCATGCATGTGTGTAGATGCACCCTGAAAGATTCTTCACCTGAGGCCCAGCCATCAGCAACTTGTTTCCCCATCACGATTGACCCCTCTCTGTGTCTCTCAGAAACCTCCATGCCTGCTGCTACAATCCATTCCTGCCTTCTATGTGGCCAGTACATTTTTGCCTAAAATAATAGACTCCTGGACAGGAGTGATGGCTTAGCAGTTAAGGCACTTGGCCTGTGAAGCCTGAGAACCCAGCTTTGATTCCCCAATACCAAAGTAAGCCAGATGCACAAGGTGGTACATGTGTCTGGACTTCGTTTGCAGTGGCTAGAGGCCCTGGAACATCCATTATCTCTTTTTCTCTCTCTCTCTCTCTTTATCTCTCTCTCTCTCTCTCTCTGTCTCTTTAAATAAATTAATACTTTAAAAACGTAATAGATTCCCACATAGCTGGCCTGCTATCAACCACTTCCATTCCAGACCTAAACTCTACACTTTACATCAGTTTAAATTAACAAAGCACAGGAAACATCTAATCGTGCTTGTGCTCAGGAGCTTTCAAAGATTCCCTGTTTCCTGTGGCAATAAATCATGTCTCTCCCATTTCCACACCTGCCTTCCTCTGCTCACAGAGTTCTCTATTTCTCCAAAGTAGACACCTGCCTTCCCTCTGCTCACAAAGTACTCTGTCTCTCCCACATCCACACCTGCCTTCCCTCTGCTCACAGAGTACTCTGTCTCTCTCCACACCTGTCTGCTCACACTCTGTCTCTCTCCACACCCTTCCTCTGCACAGAGTACTCTGTCTCTCCCACATCCTCTGCTCACAGAGTACTCTGTCTCTCCCCACCTGCCTTCCCTCTCTCTGTCCTTCCCTCTGCTCACAGAGTACTCTGTCTCTCCCACCTGCCTTCCCTCTGCCACACCTGGTCCACACCTGCCTTCCCTCTGCTCCAGAGTACTCTGTCTCTCCATGTCCACACCTGCCTTCTCTCCCTGTCTCTCCCATCCACCTGCCTTCCCTCTGCTCACAGAGTACTCTGTCTCTCCCACTCCCACCTGCCTTCCCTCTGCTCACAGAGTACTCTTCCTCCCCATGTCACACCTGCCTTCCCTCTGCTCACAGAGTACTCTGTCTCTCCCACATCCACACCTGCCTTCCCTCTGCTCAGAGTACTCTGTCTCTCCCACATCCCACCACCTGCCTTCCCTCTGCTCACACCTGCTGCCTTCCTCTGCTCACAGAGTACTCTGTCTCTCCCACATCCACACCTGCCTTCCTCTGC
Source organism: Orientallactaga sibirica (assembly GCA_036365145.1). Lineage (NCBI taxonomy): Eukaryota > Metazoa > Chordata > Mammalia > Rodentia > Dipodidae > Orientallactaga > Orientallactaga sibirica. The sequence goes on from JAEOAD010001317.1 coordinate 3,742,059, forward strand.
TCACAGAGTACTCTGTCTCTCCCTTCCTCTGCTCACAGAGTACTCTGCCTGCCTTCCCTCTCTACTCTGTCTCTCCACACCTGCCTTCCTCTGCTCACAGAGTACTCTGTCTGTCCCACATCCACACCTGCCTTCTCTCTGCTCACAGAGTACTCTCTGTCTCTCCCACATCCACACCTGCCTTCCTCTGCTGCTCACAGAGTACCTCTGTCTCTCCCACATCCACACCTGCCTTCCCTCTGCTCACAGAGTACTCTGTCTCTCCCACATCCACACCTGCCTTCCCTCTGCTCACAGACCACCTGCCTTCCTCTGCTCACAGAGTACTCTGTCTCTCCCACATCCACACCTGCCTTCCCTCTGCTCACAGAGTACTCTCTCTCTCCCACATCCACTCACCTGAGTCCCTCTCCCTCTGCTCACAGAGTACTCTGTCTCTCCCACATCCACCACACTCTGCCTTCCCTCTGCTCACAGAGTACTCTGTCTCTCCCACATCCACACCTGCCTCCCTCCCACATCCACACCTGCCTTCCCTCTGCTCACAGAGTACTCTCTGTCTCCCTGTCCCACCACCTGCCTCTCCCACTTCCACACCTGGCTTCCCTCTGCTCACAGAGTACTCTGTCTCTCCCACGTCCACACCTGGCTTCCCTCTGCTCACAGAGTACTCTGCAGAGTACTCTGTCTCTCCCACATCCCACCTGCCTTCCCTCTGCTCACAGTACTCTGTCTCTCCCACATCCACACCTGCCTTCCTCTGCTCCTCTGCTCACAGAGTACTCTGTCTCTCCTCTCCATCCATCCACACCTGCCTTCCCTCTGCTCACAGAGTACTCTGTCTCCCTCCATCCACACCTGCCTTCCCTCTGCATCCACACTCTGTCTCTCCCTCCACACCTCCCTCTGCTCACAGTCTCTCCACATCCACACCTGCCTTCCCTCTGCTCCAGAGTACTCTGTCTCTCCCACATCCACACCTGCCTTCCCTCTGCTCACAGAGTACTCTCTGTCTCTCCCACACCTGCCTTCCCTCACTCTCCACATCCACACCTGCCTTCTGCTGTCTCTCCCACATCCACACCTGCCCTCTGCTCACAGAGTACTCTGTCTCTCCCACATCCACACCTGCCTTCCCTCTGCTCACAGAGTACTCTGTCTCTCCCACGTCCACACCTGCCTTCCCTCTGCTCACAGAGTACTCTGTCTCTCCCGTCCACACCTGCCTTCCCTCTCCACACCTGTCTCCTCCACACCCTCTGCTCACAGAGTACTCTGCCTCTGTCTCTCCCACTCTGCCTTCCCTCTGCTCACAGAGTACTCTGTCTCTCCCACGTCCACCCTTCCCTCTGCTCACAGAGTACTCTGTCTCCCACCTCTGCTCCCTCTGCTCACAGAGTACTCTGTCTCTGTCCACACCTCTCTCCACAGAGTACTCTGTCTCTCCCACATCCACACCTGCCACTCTGCCTCTGTCTCTCCCCTCCACACCTGCCTTCCCTCTGCTCACAGAGTACTCTGTCACAGAGTCTCCCACATCCACACCTGCCTTCCCTCTGCTCTGCTCCCATGTCACCTGCCTCCCTCTGAGTACTCTGTCTCTCCCATCCACACCTGCCTTCCCTCTGCTCAGAGTACTCTGTCTCTCCCTGCTCACAGAGTACTCTGTCTCTCCCACATCCACACCTGCCTTCCTCTCCAGAGTACTCTGTCTCTCCCACATCCACACCTGCCTTCCCTCTGCTCACAGAGTACTCTGTCTCTCCCACACCTGCCTTCCCACCTGCCTTCCCTCTGCTCACACATCCACCTGCCTTCCTCTGCCTTCCCTCTGCTCACAGAGTACTCTGTCTCTCCCACATCCACACCTGCCTTCCCTCTGCTCACAGAGTACAGTCCAGTACTCCCTCTGCTCACAGAGTACTCTGTCTCTCCCACGTCCACACACCTCTGCTCACAGAGTACTCTGTCTCTCCCCTCTGCTCCTCTGAGTCTCCCACATCCCACACCTGCCAGAGTACTCCCTCCTCACAGAGTACTCTGTCTCTCCCACATCCACACCTGTACTCCTCTCCCTCTGCTGCTCACAGACAGAGTACCTGCCTTCCTGTCTCTGTCTCTCCCACATCCACACCTGCCTTCCTCTGCTCAGAGTACTCTGTCTCTCCAGAGTACTCTGTCTCTCCCACCTGCCACACTCTGTCTCTCCCACATCCACACCTGCCTTCTCTGCTCAGAGTACTCTGTCTCAGTCCCAGTCCACCCTCTCTGTCTCTCCCACATCCACACCTGCCTTCCCTCTGCTCACAGTACTCTGTCTCTCCCACATCCACACCTGCCTTCCTCTGCTCACAGAGTACTCTGTCTCTCCCACATCCACACCTGCCTTCCCTCTGCTCACAGAGTACTCTGTCTCTCCCACATCCACACCTGCCTTCCCTCTGCTCACAGAGTACTCTGTCTCTCCCACATCCACACCTGCCTCCCCTGTGCTCACAGAGTACTCTGTCTCTCCCACGTCCACACCTGCCTTCTCTCTGCTCACAGAGTACTCTGTCTCTCCCACATCCACACCTGCCTTCCCTCTGCTCACAGAGTACTCTGTCTCTCCCACATCCACACCTGGCCTCCCTCTGCTCACAGAGTACTCTGTCTCTCATCCACACCTGCCTTCCCTCTGCTCACACCTGTCTCTTCCACACCCTCCCTCTGCTCACAGAGTACTCTGTCTCTCCCACGTCCACACCTGCCTCTGCTCCCTCTGCTCATCCACAGTACTCTGTCTCTCCCTCTGTCTCCTCTGCACTCTGTCTCTCCCCTTCCCTCTGCTCACAGAGTACTCTGTCTCTCCACGTCCACACCTGCCTTCCCACTCACCTCCCCACATCCACACCTGCCTTCCCTCTGCTCCACACACCTGCCTTCCCTCTGCTCCTTCCCTCTGTCTCTCCCACATCCACACCTGCCTTCCCTCTGCTCACAGAGTACTCTGTCTCTCCCACATCCACACCTGCCTTCCCTCTGCTCACAGAGTACTCTGTCTCTCCCACATCCACACCTGCCTTCTCCTCTGCCACACCTGCCTCCCTCTGCTCTGCTCAGAGTACTCTGTCTCTCCCACATCCACACCTGCCTTCCCTCTGCTCACAGAGTACTCTGTCTCTCCACGTCCACACCTGCCTTCCCTCTGCTCACACTCTGTCTCTCCCACATCCACACCTGCCTTCCCTCTGCTCACAGAGTACTCTGTCTCTCCCCACATCCACACCTGCCTTCTCTCTGCTCACAGAGTACTCTGTCTCTCCCACATCCACACCTGCCTTCTCTCTGCTCACAGAGTACTCTGTCTCTCCCACCTCCACACCTGCCTTCCCTCTGCTCACAGAGTACTCTGTCTTTCCCACATCCACACCAGAGTGCTCTGTCTCTCCTCTGCTCACACTCTGTCTCTCCCACATCCACACCTGCCTTCCCTCTGCTCACAGAGTACTCTGTCTCTCCCACTGTCCACACCTGCCTTCCCTCTGCTCACAGAGTACTCTGTCTCTCCCACTGTCCACACAGAGTACTCTGTCTCTCCACATCCACCTGCCTTCCCTCTGCTCACAGAGTACTCTGTCTCTCCCACATCCACACCTGCCTTCCTCTGCTCACAGAGTACTCTGTCTCTCCCACCTCCACACCTGCCTTTCTCTCTGCTCACAGAGTACTCTGTCTCCCACGTCCACCTGCCTTCCTCTGCTCACAGAGTACTCTCCTTCCTCTGCTCACAGAGTACTCTGTCTCTCTGTCTCTCCTCTGCTCACACCTGCCTCCACACCTGCCCTCTGCTCACAGAGTACTCTGTCTCTCCCACATCCACACCTGCCTTCCCTCTGCTCACAGAGTACTCTGTCTCCCACATCCACACCTGCCTTCCCTCTGCTCACAGAGTACTCTGTCTCTCATCCACACCTGCCTTCCCTCTGCCACAGAGTACTCTGTCTCTCCACATCCACACCTGCCTTCCCCTTCCCTCTGCTCACAGAGTACTCTGTCTCATCCACACCTGCCTTCCCTCTGCTCACTCACCTGTCCACACCTGCCCTCCACAGAGTACTCTGTCTCTCCCACATCCACACCCCTCTGCTGCACAGAGTACTCTGTCTCTCCCACATCCCACCTGCCTTCCTCTCTGCTCCACTCTGTCTCTCCCCTCCACACCTGCCTTCCCTCTGCTCACAGAGTACTCTGTCTCTCCCACATCCACACCTGCCTTCCCTCTGCTCACAGAGTACTCTGTCTCTCCCACATCCACACCTGCCTTCCCTCTGCTCACAGAGTACTCTGTCTCTCCCACGTCCACACCTGCCTTCCCTCTGCTCACAGAGTACTCTGTCTCTCCCACATCCACACCTGCCTTCCCTCTGCTCACAGAGTACTCTGTCTCTCCCACATCCACACCTGCCTTCTCTGCTCACAGAGTACTCCCCACGTCCACACCTGTCTCTTCCACCCTTCCCTCTGCTCACAGAGTACTCTCACCTGCCTTCCTCTGCTCACAGAGTACTCTGTCTCTCCCACATCCACACCTGCCTTCCCTCTGCTCACAGAGTACTCTGTCTCTCCCACATCCACACCTGCCTTCCCTCTGCTCACAGAGTACTCTGTCTCTCCCACATCCACACCTGCCTTCCCTCTGCTCACTCTGTCTCTCCCACATCCACACCTGTACTCTGTCTCTCCCTGTCCACACCTGCTCACAGAGTACTCTGTCTCTCCCACATCCACACCTGCCTTCTCTGCTCAGAGTACTCTGTCTCTCCCACATCCACACAGCCTTCCTCTGCTCACAGAGTACTCTGTCTCTCCCACACACCTGCCTTCCCTCTGCTCACAGAGTACTCTGTCTCTCCCCACACCTGCCTTCCTCTGCTCACAGAGTACTCCTCCACACCTGCCTTCCTCTCTGCTCACAGAGTACTCTGTCTCTCTCCCACCTGTCCACACCTGCTCTTCCACACCTGCCTTCCCTCTGCTCACAGAGTACTCTGTCTCTCCCAGTCCACACCTGCCTTCCCTCTGCTCAGAGTACTCTGTCTCTCCCATGTCCACACCTGTCTCTCCCCACTCTGTCTCTCATCCACACCTGTACTCTGTCTCTCCTCCACACCTGCCTTCCCTCTGCTCACAGAGACTCTGTCTCTCCCACATCCACACCTGCCTTCCCTCTGCTCACAGAGTACTCTGTCTCTCCCACATCCACACCTGCCTTCCTCTGCTCAGAGTACTCTGTCTCTCCCCATCCACACCTGCCTTCCCTCTGCTCACAGAGTACTCTGTCTCTCCCACATCCACACCTGCCTTCCCTCTGCTCACAGAGTACTCTGTCTCTCCCACATCCACACCTGCCTTCCTCTGTACTCTGTCTCTCCACGTCCACACCTGCCTTTCCTCCTGCTCAGAGTACTCTGTCTCTCACCTGCCTTCCCTCTGCTCACAGAGTACTCTGTCTCTCCCACATCCACACCTGCCTTCCCTCTGCTCTGAGTACTCTGTCTCTCCCACCACCTGTACTCTGTCTCTCCCACATCCACACCTGCCTTCCCTCTGCTCACAGAGTTCTCTGTCTCTCCCACATCCACACCTGCCTTCCCTCTGCTCACAGAGTACTCTGTCTCTCCCACATCTCTGCTCACTCTGTCTCTCCCACATCCACACCTGCCTTCCCTCTGCTCACAGAGTACTCTGTCTCTCCCACGTCCACACCTGCCTTCCCTCTGCTCACAGAGTACTCTGTCTCTCCCACATCCACACCTGCCTTCCCTCTGCTCACAGAGTACTCTGTCTCTCCCACGTCCACACCCTTCCCCCTCTGCTCACAGAGTACTCTGTCTCTCCCACGTCCACACCTGCCTTCCCTCTGCTCACAGAGTACTCTGTCTCTCCCACATCCACACCTGCCTTCCCTCTGCTCACAGAGTACTCTGTCTCTCCCACGTCCACACCTGCCTTCCCTCTGCTCACAGAGTACTCTGTCTCTCCCACATCCACACCTGCCTTCCCTCTGCTCACAGAGTACTCTGTCTCTCCCACATCCACACCTGCCTTCCCTCTGCTCCACACCTGCCTTCCCTCTGCTCAGAGTACTCTGTCTCTCCCACATCCACACCTGCCTTCTCTGCTCACAGAGTACTCTGTCTCTCCTCTGCTCCACACCTGAGTTCCCTCTGCTCACAGAGTACTCTGTCTCTCCCACATCCACACCTGCCTTCCCTCTGCACAGAGTACTCTGTCTCTCCCACATCCACACCTGCCTTCCCTCTCTGCTCAGAGTACTCTGTCTCTCCCACATCCACCTTCCCTCTTCCTCTGCTCCACACCTGCCTTCCCTCTGCTCACAGAGTACTCTGTCTCCACGTCCCCACCTGCCTTCCCTCTGCTCCACACCTGCCTTCCACACCTCTCCTCTGCTCACAGAGTACTCTGTCTCTCCCACGTCCGTCCACACCTCACAGAGTACTCTGTCTCTCTCCACACCTGCCTCTGCTCATCCACACCTGCCTTCCCTCTGCTCACAGAGTACTCTGTCTCTCCCACGTCCACACCTGCCTTCCCTCTGCTCACAGAGTACTCTGTCTCTCCCACGTCCACACCTGCCTTCCCTCTGCTCACAGAGTACTCTGTCTCTCCCCCCTCTCCCTCTGCTCACAGAGTACTCTGTCTCTCACCTGCCCTTCTGCCTCTGCTCACAGAGTACTCTGTCTCTCCCACGTCCACACCTGCCTTCCCTCTGCTCACAGAGTTCTCTGTCTCTCCCACGTCCACACCTGCCTTCCCTCTGCTCACAGAGTTCTCTGTCTCCCACGTCCACACCTGCCTTCCCTCTGCTCACAGAGTACTCTGTCTCTCCCATGTCCACATCTTCCTTCTCTCTGCTCACAGAGTTCTTTCTCTCACGTCCACACCTTCCTTCTCTCTGCTCACAGAGTTCTCTCTGTCTCTTCCACATCCACAAGTGGCTTCCTGTGCCCAAAGAGCCATTCCTCCTGCTAGTGCTCTGTTCCACCCAGCCTCCTCAGAGGTGAGGCTTTGCAGAGTTCACTGCCCGTGCCTTTCTCCAAGGAGACTGGATTTGGGGGCTGCTTAGGAAGTCCAGCTCCAACTCTTTCCAGGCATGTGACCACGAATTTCAGGGTCCTCTTCCTCCAAGGAACACCTCTACAAAGAAACCACAGGCTTGTCCTCCTGGTTACTGGCAGTGGTGATCTTGATGTTGGTCATGCAAAAACTGTGCATGGACCCGACTGGTCCTGGGTGATGAGGGCGGGAAGCATCTCCTCATGTGTTTGATATACATGGAGAATCTTGGGCAACTGGAGAATCTTCCACACTAGTGGTCTAATGGAAAGATGCTGCGAGTGTAAACAGCACCACCAAACCAAGTCAAGAGAGGAGGAGAATGAGAAAGAGCAAGAGGTTTCCCCCAGATGTTGACAAGATGAGCAGGGAAGGGCAGTCCCCAAGACTTCAGCTGACTCCTGCGGTCGCCAGGCCCACTCTAAGCCTTGAACTTACTCTGTAGGTTTGGATCTGGTCCTACCTGCATCCCTGCAGAGTTCTCTTCACAGGAACACCTTCTGGGGCTTGGCGAACATCATCACCTGGCTGCCTTTCATCACCAGAGCTCCAAATGGACCATGGATACTATTTCTCAGTCACTTGTGCAGATGTCAACACAGTGACAAGAGAACAAAGATGTGTGTAAAGCACCCTTGGCTCTGATGCGTTCACACTCTTACACATGTTTCTAACATTATGTGTACTGGCTTCGCCACATGGGAAGAGGTGTATTTTGCCAAGTCATCAACTCCAGCCCCATCAGAACAGGTAGACAGAACATTGCATTGTCATGGTCAGCAGTGGGCCTCACACTTTAGAAGCATCAGTATTACGTAGGACAAGGAGGGATGTTGGAACACAGAATTCCCACCACTTCCTTGTCCAGAGTGCTTTGTAGTGCTGGGGGTGATGGTGCTGAAAACAAGTATGTTGAAACAGCTGGTCAGCCTCCAACAGTATGGTGATACAGGGGTGGAGAGATGGATCAGTGGTTAAGGTGTTTGCCTGCAAATCCAAAGAAGTAAAATTCCATTCCCCAGGACCCACATTCAGCCAGATGCACAAGGTGGCGCATGCATCCGGAGTTCATTTGCAGCAGCTGGAGGCCCTAGTGCACCCATTCTCTCTCTCCCTCCCTCCTTCTGTCTGCCTCTTTCTCCCTCTTAAATGAATAAATTAAAATAAAATAAGGAAAGACTGAGGTGATAAAGGTAACACACAGTCTATCAGAAGGCAGGGGCAGGCCCTGTGTATCCCCAGTGAATGAGGCATCATCAGTCCTTCAAGGGAAGGTCACAGGTTCACAAGCAGGTTCCATCAACCCAGCTAAGGGAGGATCATGCAGACCTCCTTCAGGGCCCTTGTGTCCTGCTTCATTTCTCTGCCACCCGACTCAGGTGCTCATGTTGTACTTCAGCCTTCAAATCTGGCATGAAATACCCTATTGTGCCAGGATTTCAACTTTATAATTAGATAATAAATGCTGCATGGCAGCCACTTTCCTGCCTTATTTAATTAGTGACTCATCTAACATCTAAACATCACAGGTTCTGTGCAGAGAATGTTGAAATGCATCAGGAAACCCATAACTGAATCCCATCTGCCACGGATTCTGATAGAATGCTTATGACAAAGACTGTATACCCCAAGAAATCTAAACTAATGGTTCTGTGGTCCTCCACGGGAACATGTACCCATCTTTGCTTTTGACTTTACTTGAGATATACTAACATTCTTTTTTTAAAAAAAGAATTTATTTTATTTTATTTGAGAGAGAGAAAGAGGCAGAGATGGAGTGAGAGAGAGAAAGAGAGAGAGAGAGAGAGAGAGAGAGAGAGAGAGAAAGAATATGAGCGCACCAGGGCCTCTAGTCACTTTAAACAAACTCCAGATGCATACTCCACCTTGTGCATCTACTTTACATGGGTACTAGGGAATTGAACTTGGGTCCTTGAGCTTTTCAGGCAAGCACCTTGACCCCTGGGCCATCTCTCCAGCCCAGAGATCCACTAACATTATTGTTGATTCTTTGGTCTATGTGTTTGTGGGAGGTGTATGTACATGTTTGGTGGGGGGGGAGGGGAGTAGAATGTGTGTAGGTGTATGTGTAGGTGTAGGTGTGTGCAGAGGCCAGAGGTTGAACATTGGGTATCTTGTTTTATTGGTCTCTACCTTATTCTCTGAGACAGGGTGTCTCGTTGAGTCTAGAGTTCACCTACACTACTAGACCAGCTAAACAGCAAGCCTCAGGGATTCTGTGTCTCAGCACTGGGATTACAGGCACACACCACCATGTCTGGCGTTTTGGGTGGAGGTTTAAACTCAGGTCTTCAGGCTTGTGCTGCAAGCACTTTAACACTAAGCAATCTCCATAGCCCAATACCATCTAGCTTCTTAACCCTCTTCCTCACACTGAGTGAGTGCTATCTTTTACTGTGGTAACAGCTCTATAGCACTGTTTGCCATTTTAGTGTGGAGTCAGCGGCACTAAGTGCACACTGACATGTTTATCATTAGTGCTACAAAAGAAAGACAAACGCCATCATCCCAAACTCTCTCGCAAGCCCCTGGTGATGAGCATTCTGCTTCAGTTCCTATCTGTGAGTTAGACTTCTCCGGGTGCCTCAGATCAATGTGCTCACATCTGTCCTTCTGCATTGGATTGTTTCACTGAGCAGAATGTCTTCAGGCTTATTCCTGTTGTAGCGTGCACCACCATTACATCCCATTTTAGATTGGATAATGTGTATGCATGTGTGCATACACAGATGCCATTTTGTTTAGCCTGTTGATGGGTCCTTGAGTTATTTCCTCCTTGGATTATTGTGAATAATGCTTCTATAAATATGGATGTACAAATAGCTGAGTCATTGCTTTTGATACTTCCAGGTATATACTGAGAATGAGAACTGATAGATTCAATGGAAATCACATGGTCACATTTCTTGAGGAATCACCATATAGTTTCCCACAATAGATGCCCCATTTTATATTCCCACCAGCATCCTCGCCAATACTTGTTATTTTCTGATTAGTTTGCTTTTTAAAACATATTTTAATATTTTATTTATTTATTCATGAGAGAGGGAGAATGGATGCACCAGGGCCTCTAGATATCATAAATGAACTCCAGATGCATACATTTCCTTGTGCATCTGACTTATGTGAGCCCTAAGGAATTGAACCAGGGTCCTTAGACTTCACAGGCAAGTGCCTTAACCATTGAGCCATCTCTCTAGCCCCTGGTTGGTTTGTTTTGTTGTAATAGTAGCTCTAATGTATGTGGAATGATACCTCACTAAGGTTTAAGTTTATGTCCCCTTAATGATTACGTCTCCCTAGTGATGGTGTGTATTGTTCTGACTGGCTATGAGAATTTCTTCTCTGGAGACATGATTTGTTTTTGTTTTGTTTTTTCAATTTGAGAAAGAGAGACAGAGAATGGGTGCGTCAGGGCCTCTCAGCGGCTGTGAACAAACTCCAGATATATGTGTCCCCTTGTGGGCAAGTGTGGCATTGCACCCTTGTGTCACTTTACATATGGCTAAACTTGGGACCTGGAGATTCAAATGGGGGTTCTTAGGCTTCGCAGGCAGGCACCTTCACTGCTAAGCCACCTCTCCACCCCTGTTTTGTTTTTGAGTCAATTTCATTAATTCACTTTTTAGTCAGGCCATTTAGGCTTTTTAGTTTGTGTGTGTGTGTGTGTGTGTGTGTGTGTGTTTGTTTTAGTTTGTGTCAAGTTGGTAAATGTTCTTTGGATATTCTGAACATCAATCTCTTAAGCAATCTGCGACTCACAAATATTTCTCCCCTTCTACGAGTTGCCTTTTCATCCTACAAAAAAATTTTTTTTTTATTTTAATGAAATCCAATTTCTTTCTTCTTTTGTTCCTTCTATTTTTGGTGCCATATCCAAAGAAATCACTGCTAAATCCAAAGTTATGAAGTTTTCTGTTTTCTTTGATGTTTTATAGTTTAGTCTCTAGTACATTTTATGTTTTTGTACAATGTAAGATATGGTTCCAGGCTTATTCCTTTTCATATAAATATTCAGTTTTCCCAGCTACATATTACTCATGGGAAAACTGGGGAAGGCATAGTTTTTCAATAACATATAGTCAACTTCATCTGATACATATATCAGATGAGCTCCTAGCTCTTTGGGTCTCTGAACCTGGCTTTATGCCATACCATACAGTTTTCCTTATTGTACCTTTGCAGGAAGTTCCAGAATTGGGAAGTATGAACATCCAATATTTTACTTGTGTCACTTGGGCTGCTTGGCATATCCTTGATATCCATGTGGATTTAAGGATGAAGTTCTTATGTCTGTAAACAAAAGAGCCGTCAGGGTTTTGCTAGAGGCTGTGGTGAATCTGTACACTACTCTGGGTGGTATGGGCATCTTAGGCCTTCCAACTCATCCACACAGGATTTCCTTCCATTTATTTATACCTTCTGCCATGTTTTCTACAGTTTTATAGTTTCCAATTAGCAAGTCTTGCCTCCTCTGTTAAGTTCATTCCTAAGTATTCTTTTTTATATTTAGTTTTATTTTTATTGACAACTTTCATAATTGTAGACAATATCCCATGGTACTTCCCTCCTTTCCCCTACTTTCCCCTTTTGAAACTCCACTCTCCATCATATCTCCTCCCCTTCTCAATCAGTCTCTTTTATTTTGATGTCATGATCTTTTCCTCCTATTATGATGGTCTTGTGTAGGTAGGTCTTGTGTAGGTACTATGAGGTCATGGATATCCAGGCCACTTTGTGTCTGGAGGAGTACATTGTAAGGAGTCCTACCCTTCCTTTGGCTCTTACATTCTTTCCGCCACCTCTTCTGCAATGGACCCTGAGCCTTGGAAGGTATGATAGAGATGTTTCAGTGCTGACCACTCCTCTGTCACTTCTTCTCAGCACTATGGTGCCTTCTGAGTCATCCCAGAGGTCACTGCCATCTGAAAAGAAAAGCTTCTTTAACCAAAAGTGAGAATAGCATTAATATATGGGTATGAACATTAAGAGAAGTGCTTACCAAGCAGTTTGGTGAGCATAGTATATGTATTTAGCCAGATACCAGCAGATATTACACCCCTACAGTTCATGACTACCCCTGTCATAGGTTTTCAGTGTCAGGGCCTCCTGTCCAATTAGACAGAGGTTGGTTTCCCCCATAACAGATATGCCACTATTGCATGGCCAAACTTAAGGCTTGCAATTTCCACTGTTGAGTATCTCCACTGGTGATTTCTCTCTCGCGCATTGAACTGCATGCAGCGTAGCTTTTTCCAGCTTTCTGTCAGCTGGTCTATAAGGAGGAGGTTTTCAGCTCAGCTGCAGCAGGATTTCTTAGTGACCTTGCAGCCCAAGTATGTGGAGTCCTCAGCAATAGGTCTTACCATCTATTCCTGGTGAGAAAGCAAGAGACTTGGCAATGGCCTGCAATGTTTTGGGGGCATCAGGGACCTCCCTGGCCAACAACTCACTCACTGGAAGGTATCCCATCTCTGGCACTGAAAATTTTCTAGTAACAATCTATGCCTCCTGAGTGTTCCATTGTCCAAAAATGTAGGTTTCCATATAATTTACTTATGTCCTCTTAGATTTTGATTCACCGTCCCTCCACCTTTTCTTTACTCAGTCTCTTCCCCTGGCCTCACTTAGGCCTTTTCACCCCCATTAATCTATTCTTCTACTTACATGTATACAATACCATCCTATTAACTCTCTTTTATTTTTATTTTTTAAATTAATTAATTTATTTATCTTTTTGGTTTTTTGAGGTAGGCTCTTGTTCTAGCCCATGTTGACCTGGAATTCATTATATAGTCTCAGGGTAGCTTTGAACTCGCAGTGATCCTCCTACCTCTGCCTCCTGAGTGCTGGGATTAACGGCGTGTTCCACCACATACAGCTATTGTTATTCTTGCTGATATTATAAATGGACTTATTTTACTTTCAGGTTAACCATAGTTAATGCATATGAATACAAGTGTATTCTCTGTGTAACTATATGGAAGCGACATGCTGCTTGTTATACCCATTTTACATATGACAAAACGACAGCACAGAGCTACTGAAGTACGTTGCCCAGACTGCTCAGTTAGTGTGTAGAGGAGCAAAAGGTCCAAACCCATCATTTGGTTTTCAGGGTCCCTAAAAAAAGCAGTTACTAGCATGGCCAGGCCTCATTTAAGTGACAAATCCAAAATTCAAGAGGTTGCCTCCAAAACATTTTGTTGCTCTGCAGCAGCCTGGTGAGAGCCTTAGGACCGCAAATCCCTTCATTACATAGCTTGGTTATTCTCGAGGGGGGGTGGGATTCAAACTTTTTTTTCCCAAGTAAACAAACTGATTGATATGTGTAAGAAGCAAAGGGATACAACCTTAGAGTGGAGTGGGAGTGCCCCGAAGCTGAGGTGACCCTGCCTGGACTCCCCCAGACACCCCTAGACAGTGCGTTCAGTTTCCCTGATGTCTTTTATGATCACCGAATATAGTCAAGCCAACATTTTCCTCAAGGGGTTAGAATTCGAATTTTTTAAAGGGAAAAAAGGAAGGAGGACACCTAAACAAATTTTCCCCTGAGCTCTCCCAGCATGTATTTTACAGCCTCTCTGCTAAACATTCATGTGGAGTTGGCTGTTTAATGAGGAATTTCTCACTCTGAGCTCTTAAGATAAAGGGTCCAAAACCTGAGGGAAACTTTTACGTGCCAAATGAACTGACACCAACTGGCTTCATTTGAATACATGGGACTTTCCTGCTGCCCAATGGGTGGTGATTATACCTTACAAAGAGGAATGCCATGAGCTCATCCCAAAGGCCTTGGGCACTGATCCCAGCAGGCAATGGACTTGAATTAAACAAGCCTCTTCATTGGCTGCTGCCATCGTTGGTGTAGGAGACTCTGCCCAATGGCTTTGGGCCTGAGTAAATGTTGGCTTGGCTGACCTGGTCCACTGAAATGAATTGAGTATGACTAAGGTGCACGCATGCCAGCCCTTCCATTAGAGGGGAAGGCATGCAAGGGCCGCAGAGAGGGCCAGCATACCAAGGCTACAAACAAACACTCCTCTCCAAAGGGGCCGCGTTCGGGGAGCTGGAGAAATGGGGGAAGACAGATCTTGAGGTGGGATGGGGAGGGTGGTGCTGAGCTGCAGCCTGAGGAAGAGCTTGTGATGCCACTAAACAGATGGGAGTCTGCAGCAGTCACACGCCACAGCCTTCCTGTTTGCAAAGTGAGGTTAACGCTCCTCTGCCTCTGGGGAATCATTGTAAGGCTCAAGTGGCATGATGTAGGAGGAAAAAGAAAGTACCGTACATGACTAAGTCCTCTCTAGCCCTCAGGTCCAATCTCACTTCTCACAGGTTGGGGAGATGTTAAAAATAGGGCTAGAAATAAAAGGGGTTTTTCTCTCTCTCTCTCTCTCTCTCCCACTCTTTCTGTATCTCAAATAAATAAATATGTTTTTAAAAGAAAGAGAGAAAAGGGGCTTCAATTTTAAGTACCAGTGCTTTCATTTGCTTTAAGGTGGTAGGTTTATATATATAACTTTTATAATTTTGCAAGGTCTATATATGTGTGACGTATAAACAAATACCTTCACAATTGATTGTGACTTTATTAGATGCCAATGCACCTCTGTTTTGTTTTGTTTTGTTTTCTTACTAATTTGAGACAGAGAGATAAAATGGATTTTGTACATCTGGTTTTACATCAGGTCCTGGGGAATCGAACTATCAGACTCTGCTGAAAGAAACAGATCTCTTGAGTATTCAATGTGTTAATAGTAGTATTCTCAGGATGGCCTTGAACTCATGGTGATCCTCCTACCTCTGCCTCCCGAGTGCTGGGATTAAAGGCATGCGCCACCACGCCCAGCTCTAAATATTGTTCTTAATAAAAGGTGACAATTCTAAGAAATAGAGAGAAATTAAAAACGTATAAAAGAAATAGGGAAGAAGAGATAGGGAAGAGAGCTAAGAAAGAGAAAAAGGAGTATCTCAACCCAGTTTACACCAAAGCCATAGCATTAGCAGATAACAGAAATAGAGGCTGTTATTTTCTGTAAAAAATAAAAAATCCTAGAGTTAGAAAGATGACTTAGCAGTTAAGGCACTTGCTTGCAAAGCCTGACAGCCTGGGTTCGATTTCCCAGGATCCAAGTAAAGCCAGATGCATAAAATGGTGCATGCATCCAGAGTTTGTTTGCACTGGCACACCCTTTTCCCCCTCCCCATGGATGTGTTTGCAAATAAATAACTATTTTTAAATTTTCTCCTAAAGTGTTAGTCTTAAATGGCAAATGTAAATGCTACTTTGGAACCAATCTTGCAGAACCTTGTTCTGAGAGCTGAACTAGGATTAACCTTGTTTGGGTAAATGAATTGGTTCATCCTTGCACGCAGCTTGGTAACAAGCCCAGCTCTGAACATGGAAACAAACGTCGGTCATGATCGTTCGCTTGGGAATGGTGCGCTATGTGCTTTTGCCCTGGCCATGGCAGGGGAGACGTGGGGAAGCTAATAGAAAGTAGCTACACAAACAAGACTGCAGAGACCACCTATGAGCTCTTTAAATAACATTAGTTTAACAGCATCCATTTGAACAACGTGCTAATCTCAGAAAATCTTCTCATAAAAGCAACTTTTGGCAACATCTCATTCACCATCAGCTTCTTACTAAAGCTACGAGAAGAAAACTACTATTCTTTTTCCTTGCTAACACTGACTTCGTGACTTTTCTGTGATAGGATAATAGACATTAAGCATAAATACAATGCAGTGTCACGGGAAGGGTAACGGGGCTGGAGAGGTAGCTCAGTGATAGAGTGCTTACCTAGTAGATCATGGCCCAGCGCTCCATCCCCAGAGAGAGGAACAGAGACACACAAGCAGAGAGATAGACGAGAGAGAGATATCAAGCAGAGGAGTTGTATGTGCAATATGTTGTTCTGGGTGCACCCTCCAATTCTGTCTTTACTCTTCTGTAATATTCTCTGTACCCCTGGAGGCTGACCTGTATAAGATCTATCCTTGGGCTTTCCTGCTATCTGCATTTAAATAGAATAGCAGGTGTCAAAAGAACATGGAACAGGAGACAAGAGAGAACTTGATGTGTTTATTCATGATTCTCTCATTCCCTGATAGGGAATCTGGCAGGTAGCTCTGGCCAGGGTGGGTCTGGCAACGCTTTCCTTTTCAGACCATACTAGCTGCAGTACA
Organism: Orientallactaga sibirica; assembly: GCA_036365145.1. Classification (NCBI taxonomy): domain Eukaryota; kingdom Metazoa; phylum Chordata; class Mammalia; order Rodentia; family Dipodidae; genus Orientallactaga; species Orientallactaga sibirica. The sequence goes on from JAEOAD010001317.1 coordinate 3,758,394, forward strand.
GCAGGTGTTCAAGGAAAGCAAGAATAGATGTACAGAACTTGGCTGAGAGATGGGGTGGGAGGACGGAGAAGGAGTTTCATCTAGGTATTTATGGGGGCAAAGGTGAGGAAAAGTAAATTGATTCTGAAAGCACTAAAGATGTATAATCTACCCAACCCTTGATCATAAATTGGAAATGAGGATGAAGGAGAAGACTAACTTTGAGATCCAAGAAATGTGATGGGTGGGTAATAAAAATTTCCCAGTTGAGAAAACTTTCAGAACCAGATGTATTCAATGCTAATTTTTACCAAGCATTTTAAAACGATGAATGCCAATTCTTCTCACACTGTTCCACAGAATTGGAAGAGAGAAGAGAGGTCACCCTTACAAACTCATTCTGAGGTCAACATTACTCTGTTCCCAAAACTTGACAAGGAAACAATTTGGTTTAAAAACAAAACAAAACAAAATTATAGACCTGATGAACATGAATACAGATATCCTCAACAAAATAACAGCAAGTAAAATTCAACAACACATAAAAAGGATCATAACCATGCTCAAGTTGATTTCATCTAGGGGATGCAAGGATGGTTCAATAGATATAAATCAGTAACAGTAATACATAAACAGAATGAAAGATAATAATCACATGGTCCTTTCAACAGACAAACAAAAAGAAATTGTAAAATTCAATATCCTCCCCTGACAAAATCTGACAAAATTAGTCTGTCTTACATGGGGCCTGGAGAGTCGAACATGGGTCCTTAGGCTTTGCAGGCAAGTGCCTTAACTGCTAAGCCAACTGTTCAGCCCTAAATTTAAAAACAATATATTTTTTAAAACACATAAAGACCTCACCAAGATTATTATAACTGGTCAATGAATTTAATAATGTACAGGATAGAAAATCAACATATAAATTTCATATGAAATTTTCTGAGAACAAAATCATAAAAGCAATCATCCTACTTATAATAACCACAAAAAGTAAACCAGGAATAAATTTAGCTAAGGCAGTGAAAATAATATATAGTAAAAATTAAAAATCACTTATGAAAGAAATTGAAGACATACATAGCAAAGGAAAGAAAAGAAATCAAGAAAGAGACCACCATTACAAAATCAATGTAATTCCTGTCAAAATACCAATGCCATTTTCATAGAATGTCTATGGAAGAACAATTCTAAAATTCATATAGAATCAAAATACCCTGAATAGCTAAAGCAATCCTAAGCAAAAAAGAGCAATGCCAGCTGAAGAGATTGCTTAGTGGTTAAGGTACTTGCCTGCAAAGCCTAAGGACCCAGGTTCAATTCCCCAGTATCTACATAAGCCAGATGAACAAGGTGGTGCATGTGATGGAGTTCATTTTCAGTGGCTATTGGCCTGGCATGCATATTTTCTATCTATCTGCCTCTCTCTCTCAAATAAATAAAAATCTTTTAAAAAAGAGCAACCCTGTAGTCATCACAGTACCTGACTTCATGTTATACTGCAGAGCTGTAAATAACCAGAAAAGCGTGATCAGCATAAAAACTGACATGAAGACCAATGGAACAGAATATAGAGAACCAATCCCAGCACACGGGAGGCAGAGGTAGGAGGATTACTGAGAGTTTGAGGCCACCCTGAGATTACATAGTGAATTCCAGGTCAGCCTGAGCTAGAGTGAGACCCTACCTCAGAAAACCAATATATATGTGGAGAGAGAGAGAGAGAATCTAGAAATAAACCCACACACATCTCTAGGTAGCTGATTCTCAATCAAGAAGCTCAAAATATACTTTGACAAAGGTCAGCCTTTTTAATAAATGGTGCTGGGAAAAGCAGATATCCATATATATAAGAGTGAGCATTGAAGCCTAGCTCTCGGCCCCCTATCAAGTGATCTAAATAGGTACTTCAGAAAAGAAGAAATGCAAATGACCAACAGGTATATATTTAAAAATGGGGCTGGAAAAATAGCTCAGCACTTAAGGTGCTTGCCTACAAAGCCTAAAGACCTGGGTTTGATTCTTCAGTAGCCATTTAAAGCCAGATGCACAAGGTTGCACATGCATCTGGAGTTTGTTTGCAGTGGCTAGTGGCCCTGCTGTGCCCATTCTCTATCTTCCTTTCTCAGTCTCTAATAAATAAATAAAATAAAATAAACTGTTTTTTAAATGCTCTGTCTCATTCCCAGGAAAATTCAAATCAAAGCTACAAAAAGATTCTATCTCATCATAGTCAGAATGGCTATTATCAATCACTCCATCCATCAGTGCTGGCAAGTATGTGGAGAACAAGGAATTCATACTCATTGGCAAGATAAATTAGTATCATCGTCACTGAGTACAATAGGGAGATGCTTCAAACAATCTAAAAATACAACTACCATTTGATCCAGTTATACCAGTGTTGGTTATAGTGGTTAGCATAGCTGCTGTCTTGATCTAATATGACCACTCCTAGACAAATGTCCCAAGAGCATGATCTCAGCTTATGAAGCATATACTTGTGTGTCTGTGTTTATTGCTGTAGTCTTCAAAATGGCAAAACTATAAAATCAGTCTAGGTGAGGCATCAACTTGTGAATAAAGCAAACATGGTGTCTTATTCAGTTATGAAAAAGAAAATGCCATCAGCTGCCTGAAATGCATGGAAATGGAAGCCAAGCCCAGAAAGACAAGCTCTGAATCTCTCCCTTGAAACAAGGTGTTAGGGATTCAGTAAAGTCCTTGAAACCCAAACCATGGGTTCATGTTTGCATTTAGCCAAGGAATTGGGCAAACCAAACTGAGAAGGATAATTATTAAATTATTATATTTATTTAGGGAAGTACAAAACCAAGGGAAGGAAAAGGATTACACCCATGTGGCTTTACCATGTGGTAGGCCTGGAAAAACCATGGAGAGGATAGAACCCATGTTCAACTCTCCAGATCCCACGTAAGCCAGATGCATAAAGGTGGCACAAGTGTTTGGGGCTTGAGTTCATTGGCTGAGGCCCCGGCGTGCCAATTGTCTCTCTCTCTCTAAAAAAAAAAAAAAAAAGTACAAAAAGCTCCTGTCGTGTGGAGGGCAGGAGGAGGGTAGAGAGCTCAATGTGGGGGTAGGGGTTAGGGAGGGTTTTGGCCAGGCTGGACTGAGATGAAGAGAAACTCACCAGAAGCTGGAGGTTCGGGAGTGGTCAGGCAGCAGAGAGAGAGAGATTGCTCTCCCCTAGTAAAATGTATTTATAACCTTATGGTAGTGGATTTCACCTTCAGGCACAGGTGAGCCACAGAGAGACAGTGGATTGGTCTAGGCTACAGGCTGGCTCAAGAAGAGGCCAACCATGACGCCAAGTTCAGGGAGCTGACCTTGACCAACCACAATGTCAGGATTCTAGAAAAAGACCTCCCTCCCAGGGAGGGGTCAGGTATGGAATCAGGTGTACATATTAGAAGTCAGATTATCCTTTGATCTTTAGCAAGTACAGACCTTCCTGCCTTTTTCCTTTCAGGGCCCAGTCACCCTAACTGCCTGACAAAGCTACTGCGCTCCCTCTCGCCCTCATCTGGGAAAGTAAGCAAAACACCAAAGTAGCTGGTGATTACCAGGGATTGGAAAAAGATGTGGAGTGTGGCAAAGGCTGCCTGGATAGATAGGTGCACACTGTATGGTAATATCACATTTAACCCTGTTAACACATATAATTAACTTGTGCTCATAAAAATGCAGATGATGGGGCCGCGTGCAGCAGTAAGAAACACTTGGCATTCATAATTTCTGGTGGAAACTCACTTTGCGAGTTACGTGTGCTAGGAGTGAAGGGCAGATGAGAAAGGGAAACAGGACCCGGGACTTGAGCAAAAGGAGCCCCTTTTATGGGCTATGGCTCTGTGCAGTTGCAAAGACTATTTCCCTATTGTCCCCTTGAATAGCAAGGATATTTCTAAATGCCTCATTTGCATCTGCAGAAAAGTCTCATGCTGTTTCTCTTACAACACCTAATAAAGACGGATTGGAAAAAGCAACTGAGAACTGTTTTTTTTCTTCTAGCTTTCTTTAAGCACCAAAGCAGGGAGCGGGAGATGGGGGATGAATGTTGGATTTATAATTACTATACATTTTGAGAGAAAAAGAAAAAAACCTCATACCCCAAGAACATTTTCATAAATCATGTCGATGATTTAAAAAATATGGTTTGAAGAGACACCAGTGTGCCTTACCCCGCATCTGTTTCACATACACAAATGTGTCAGGTTTACATAAACCACACTGATAGAGATGAAAAATAAGGGAAGAACAAGATAAAAATAGCTCTTATGGTATCAGTAACACGTCTTTTATTTTTATAATATATGATAGCATTGCAATCAATCACACTCTTATATTGCACTGGCTAATGACCCCAGACCCTGCCAAAGAAGAGGCAGTCTGCCGACATCCACAATTGAGTCTCTCAGGTTAGGAAAAGCCTCAGTGCCATCCGGGTGGATCACTGGTGACTATTTAAAGATAGTGGAAAAATCCAGTTCACCCCACACCACTCCAAAGGTAGCTCTGGTCCTGGTTTCGAAGATGTCCCTTTTGCACCAGACATGGTGGCGCACGCCTTTAATCCCAGCACTGGGGAGGCAGAAGCAGGGGGATCGCTGTGAGTTCAAGGCCAGCCTGAGACTACAGAGTGAATTCCAGGACAGCCCAGGCTAGAGCAAGACCCTGCCTTGAAAAACCAAAAAACAAGAAAAGAAAAGAAAAGAAAAGAAAAGAAAGGAAAAGAAAAGAAAAGAAAAGAAAAGAAAAGAAAAGAAAAGAAAAGAAAGGAAAAGAAAGGAAAAGAAAAGAAAAATGTCCCTTTTGCATGACAAGCCCCTAGGATATGAGTGGTGAGGGGACAGCAGACCTGTCCTTTTGCTGAAACTACCGGGCATAGTTTATATATAAGTGTAACCACCCAATCTGCTCTCTCCTCGTGGCCTCCCATCCTAAAAGCTTCTGCTGATTGTTATTTTCATCAACCTCTTGCTATTTTGTTTTGTTTTGTTTTTGTTTTTGTTTTTGAGGTAGGGTCTCACTCTGGCCCAGGCTGACCTGGAATTAACTATGTAGTCTCAGGGTGGCCTTGAACTCACGGTGATCCTCCTACCTCTGCCTCCCGAGTGCTGGGATTAAAGGTGTGCGCCACCACGCCCGGCTTTGCTGCTATTTTTTAAAATGTTTTATTTAGTTATTTGAGAGAGAAAAAGAGAGAAAAACAGGCAGATAAAGAGAAACTAAGCTCACCAAGGCCTCCAGGCACTGCAAACAAACTCCAGACTCATGGGCTACCTTGTGCATCTGGCTTACGTGGATACTGGGGAATTGAACCTGGGTCTTTAGGTTTTGCAGGCAAGTGTCTTAACCATTAAGACATCTTTTCAGCCCTCCCTTTCTACTCTTAAATAGCCTTGTTGAGCATGGCTGGAAAACTCACCTCATTTTTTTTCCCCTTCAACTAAAGGAACAGTGACTTTTATAGTACAATTTTAAAGATTGTTAAGGTCCCAAGAGAGAATTACTTTTTTAAAAAAGCATGTAAACTTGAGTCCAAGTAAAACTCTGCTTTCTCATTCATCGACTACTGTACACTTTTCTCCTTTTATAAACTTGCATTATTTATATCTCTCCTAATCCTTTATCTTTTGAAACTTCATCAGGTTGGCCTTGATGCCTACCAAGTGACACCTATTCTCCTGCCAAGATCAAATCAATATGGTGATAAAAAATTGTTTCAGGCTGGAGAGATGGCTCACTGGTTGCACTTGCCTGCAAAGCCTAATGATATGGGTTCAGTTCCCAATACCCACATTAAGCCAGATGCATGAAGTGACACATTCATCTGGAGCTATAGGTCCTGGTGCACCCATATTCTCTCTCTTTCTCTTTCTCCCTTCCTCCTTGCAAATAAATGAATAACATTTTACTTTGAAAGAGGGATTGTTTTAAGAGGGAAGCTGCTCCTTTGCCCATGTAATTTATAAAACCCTTTTGCTCATGATGCAAATATTTGTCCCAGATATAACTTGTTATATGACATATACAACATTATATATATATATATTCCAGATATAATGTTATAAAACAAACACATACACATATATATTTACCCCAAATATAGCATGTTGTATAATATTTTCATTTCTCCTTTTATTCTTGATGCCTTATTTTGCATTTTATAATATATAAGAAGATTATCTATTCTTGTCCCTTAAGCATGACTTCATAAAAACCTTCTGTTCAAGGTACTGCATTTAATTTTTCAATTGTTTGTATTTATGCATTTCCCATTGCATTTTTGTGACAGTCACTTCCCACCCAGGCTAGGAAAGATGTCCATCTGAATATGTTCCTTCTTGGTTGGTGGCTTGGCCTCCAAGCTTGTGTCTACGGCTGCCTGTCCAGTAGACACAGAACCATTCCCAGAGTGAAGTGGAAAAATGCAACGTTGCTCTTTTCCTCTTTCCACAACCTCACAAGTCCTGCCTCTTCCCACCTGAGGATGGCTCAATAGAGCATCCTTGCAGACCTGTCTTCCTGTCTCCTCCCAGTGCTGTGGCAACCCTCTCGGCATTTGTAAATCACGAATGTCCATCAGGCCAAGCTGTAATGCACTTGCCTCTATGACGTCTCCTCCCTCATGACTAAATAAACATGGCTTTCCCCTTTAATATCTGTTCGTCCACAGGAAAACAGTATTAATAATGCAAAAGGACACACCAGTGCATCGTCCACTGATGGCTGCTGGGGTCATGGTGCAGTTTCCTGTCTTAGTTTCTTCTCCATAAGCGACCTTTATTGTGGGGTTTTATTTTTATCCAGCGCTATTTGACATTACCAAGTCTCCTCTCAAGAACATTTCCACACAATGAAATCAAACAAAATAACATCTTTCCTCAGTACCATGATGTCCCTGGAGGCATTTAATGTGGGACTGCCTAATTTGAGTTCGGGGTCTTGCTACGTGGTTCTGCAATAGGAGTGGGAGGTGTCAGTCCCCACTGTAACAAGGTAGGCCACAGGAGAGAAAGAGTTAAACCAGTTTTTCTTTTATCATCTACCACTGACCCTATGCTCTCCTGGAAGTAGAGAGGCCTACATCTCAGAATGTAAGCAAGATTCTTCATTACCAAGGCTCTAGGATATGCTGTTTGCTCTTAAGTGTTCTTCCCATTTCTCTTTCTATTCCAGAAGCTCCCTCCTACACCCCAGGCCCCATGGAATCTGGCTACTTCCTGTCCTATTCAAGTTATATTTTGCTCCTTCTTCACTGAGCCTGCTGAAGACCACAGCAACCTCCATCCACACTAGTAGGAATCGTCACCCACTAATTTGTGTTGTGAGAAATAAAATAAAATATTAGGGCTGGAGAGATGGCTTAGTGGTTAGTGTACTTGCCTGTGAAGCCTAAGGATCAAGGTTCATTACCCCAGTACTCACATAAGCCAGATACACAAGCTGGCTCTGGAGTACCTTTGCAGTGGCTAGAGGCCCTGATACATCCATTCTCTCTATCTGCCTCTTTTCTCTCTTAAACAAATGAGAATAATTTTTAAAAATAATTTTCATTTTTTCTCAGTGAATGGGTCCCTTCCCCATGAGTTTTCACAGTATACAATGTGCCTTCAATGCTAACTGCACCTACCTATTCATCAGTCTCCTTTGCCAACTTTCATGGACAATATTTTTCTTATCTACCACTACTAGAGGTTTAGTAGGGTGTTTCTCCATGATGGGCACTTAACCCAGTTCCTAAATGAACTGATGAATTAAACCACACAAGCAAACAATGGGCAGAATTTGAAAGATGTTCAAAGTCTTCTTGCTTTACCAAGAAGGCAGTAAGTAATCAATATGCATAAGGTGAATCCCCACCTATTGCCATCTATCAATCTTCTTCTGCCTTCAAAACACAATACCAACAAACGTGCTGAGGGTGAAATCAGGGAAACACTCCCATTCACAATTGCCTCAAAAAAATTTATAATCCCTTAGAGGAAAAGAAAAATAAACAAAGCATAAAGGATCTCTACAATGAAAACTTTAAAACACTCAAGAGATAAATTGAAGAAGGCACAAAGAAATGGAAAGACGTCCCATGTTCATGGATTGGAACTATCAACATTGTGAAATGTTAATCTTACCAGAAGCAATCGACACATGTAATGTAGTCCCCAGCAAAATTCCACTGGTAGGCTGGAGAGATTGCTTAGTGGTTAAGGCCCTTGCCTGCAAAGCCAATGGGCCCAAATTTGATTCCCCAAGACCCATGTAAGCCAGATGCACAAGGTGATGCATGCATCGGGAGTTTGTTTGCAGCTGCTGAAGGTCCTTGTATGCCCATTACATCTGCCTCTTTCTTCTCCCTCTCCCCACCTCTGTGTCTCTCAATAAATAAATAAATACAGTTTTTAAGAAAAATTTCCGGTGGCATTCTTCACAGAAATTGAAAAAGCATCCTAAACTTCATTTGGAAGCACATAAAACTGTAAGGCTGGTGGTGTCATCATACCTGATTTTAAGACATATTACAGAGCCACAGTAACAAAAAGAGCATGGTCCAGGCACCAAAACACGTAGATCAGTGCAACAGAACACCCAGAAGTCCCAGATGTAAACCCAGGCAGCTACAGCAATCTGATCTTTGACAAAAATGTTAAAATGTTCACTAGAGAAAAGACAGCCATTTAAAAAAGTAGTGCTAGGAAAACTGGATATCTATATGTAGAAGGATGAAAAAATAGATTCTTATCTCTCTTCATACACAAGAATCAAGTCCAAATGGATCAAAGGCCTTAACATCAGACCTGAAATTCTGAAACTGCTAGAGGAAAAAGTACGGGAAACAGTTCAACACACTGGCCTAGGCAACGACTTTCTGAATATTACCCCAGTCTCTCAGGGAGTAAAACCACTAATCAAACACGGGGACCTCATGAAATTAAAAAGCTTTTGTACATCAAAGGCACTGTGAATAGAGCAAAGAGACAACCTACAGAATGCGAGAATCTCTTTGCTAGCTATACATCTGAAAGAGGATTAACATCCAGGATATACAAAGAACTCAAAAACCTAAATAAAATAATCAAATATCCCAATCAAAACAATGTGCTGAATAGCATTCTTAAAAGAAGAAATATAAATGACCAATAAATGTCTAAAACTATGTTAGCCATTATGAAAATGCAAATTAAAACTACTTTGAGATTCTATCTCACTCCTGTCAGAATGGCTACCATCAAGAAATCAAATGACAAATGCTGGTGGGAAAGAAAATGCTGGTGGGGAAAGAGGAACCCTCTCTATTGGTGGTGGGATTGCAAACTTGTATAGCCATTGTAGAAATAAGTGTGGATGTTTCTGAGACAGCTAAACATAGATTTACTGGGCTGGAGAGATGGCTTCATGGTTAAGGCACTTGCCTCAAAGCCAAAGGACTCAGGTTTGATTCCCCAAGACCCACGTAATTCAGATGCACAAGGTGGACCATGTGACTGCAGTTTGTTTGCAGAAGATAGAGGCCCTAGCATGCCCATTCTCTTTCTATTACCTCTTCCTCTCTCAAATAAATAGATAAAAATAAAAATCATGTTTTAAAAAATAGATTTACCATATGACCCAGCTATATCACTCCTTGGCTTATACACTAAAGACTACTCATTACCTTAAAGATACTTGTTTATTGCTGTTCTATTCACAATAGCTAGGAAATGGAACCAAACTGGATGCATTTTGACTGATGAATGGATAGTGAAGATGTAGTATGTTTCCACAATGGAGTTTTCTTCCACTGTAAAGAAAAATGAAATTATGAAATTTACAGGGAAATGGATGCATCTAGAAAAGATTATGTACATGAAGCAACCCGAGCTCAGTAAGGCAAGAGCCAAGGGAAGGGGAGAAGTGCTTTGCAATACTGCCTTCCAGCCACAAAGTGGCCATGGCATTTATTGCCTCACAGTGGGGGGTGCTACTTGCAAAAAACATGCACAATAGGAGGAAAAAAAATGATGACATCAAAATAGAAGATAAACCAGTTGGAAAGAAGAAGGGATTCAACAGAGAAGGGACGGGGAGGGGCAAAGAGAGAGTGGTGGGAGGGTATTATAATCATAGTATATCGTCTATGTGTATGGAAGTTGTCAATAAAAAGTTTTTAAAAAGACAGTACCTCAAATTTCCATTTTAGAATCAGTCTTCCCCTATGCTCAGGACATGTGGATTACAAAGGCTGACATTGTTCCTCACTCCATAGGTCAAAAGAAACCCCAAGCCAATTAATGAGAATAAGCCTTGAATATTTTGCTGGACTTACTAAGAAGGAGGGATCTACTTTTCTCTTAGGGTTTCAGGGTTGCTAGAATGAGGCTTACCTAAGAGTAAAGGCAACAGAAAGGAATACAGCGACAAGAACTGAAGAGGACCAGGACTCATAGTGGCTCCCTTTATGCCGGCAGATCCAAGCTCACTGGACACAATACCAGCTGGAAACTGTTCAGTTACTTTAGCAGTTTTTCAAATTTTTTTATTATTTTCAAGGACACAGAGAAAAAGACAGACAGCAAGGGAGAGAGAAAGAACAGACATGCCAGGGCTTCTTGTCCCTGCAAACCAACTCCAGACCCATGTGCCACTTTGTGCATCTGGCTTTTCATGGATACTGGGGAATCAAACCCAGGCCATCAGGCTTTTCAAGCAAGCGCTTTAACTGCTGAGCTATCTCTTCAGCACCCACTTTTACCTATGCAACTTCAATCTGTTTAGCTTGGTTTGACTTTATCATCTATTGGAGTAGATTCTCATCCTCTTCATTCTATTCTGTGAATGTGTAGAGGGAGGGACAGGATCTCAAAAAAGGGATTCTTCTGAAACCCATCCACAGCCAGTCTTCCTTCCTATAAGGCCAAGCGGGAGTTGGTCTAAATCCTGTGATGGCCCCACTACCCAAGAATGTCCATTATCCACTGACCTTTCTTCTCATGACCTCAAAGCTTCAGAGGCATGGGAAACATAAAGCTCATTAATAAGAAACGGGTTAGCCTCTTTCAGAACTAAACTGTGTTTGAAAATAACGACCTTCACCTCGGCCATGAAGAAATCTTCATAAGCGAATCACAAAATCGACTTTGCCAGGCATTCCTGGTCAGGGAGGAAACCAGGGCATCTCTTTCCGACAGGGTTTCTACATTCTTTGAGCTCTGAAATATAACATTTATAAAATTTTAACTTCACTCCCAAATTTCTAAATTCCTGTCGATACAGACTCGGCTCACTTCTCATAACCAGTGCTGGCCCACTGGTAAGAACTGAGTCACCTCCAGGTGAACTTTCTGCCTCCTTCACAAACGTGAATGTTGTGCTTGGATAGGAAGCTCTGGGAAGAGATTATAAAATTCAGCTGGGAAACAACCACACCCCAATACCATAGACCCACAATGATCCTCTTGGCAGAAAAACACCTATGTAAAGAATTAGAGAGAGAAACTTTTCCACCAGTTGCTAAGCCTTTGAAAACCTGGATCTGTCCCTCTCAAAAGTCCCATAAATGCAGTGATGTACTTTTGTACACATGCACACACACACACACACACACACACACACACACACATACATACACACACACAGCAAAATGATCCAAAAATATTAAAATTCTGCTCTTAACTCTCTCTAAATTTACTACTATTTGATTTTATACTGTAAAATGCCCTGACTTTCTATAGAGCTTTTTGCAAGGTTAATGTCTTACCGCTGAAGACACCATTGTGCTTTCAGTAACATGTAAGATAAGCTCAACGCCAGAGTCAGTAAGGGACATGCATGGAGGTCATTAGTAACAGCGTACTGAAGTCTCTTTCTTTTGCGAAGCCTATTTGGGTGTGTCATCAAACCACTGTCTTGCTAGGATCTCAAGACATAGGAGTGTGCTGTTCGGTGATCCGGTAGGTGGTCCCTAGAATGAGCCAACATCTGTGGAAACACAACAGCTGCCAGTTGCTATCGCGAGGAGTTTAGAAATCTAAATCCTCCGGGAGCTTCGGCTTCCCTGCAGGCAAGGTAGCCATGTTGTTCCTAGTGGTGTGCAAGGTTGAGTTTGGGTTGCTGGCCATGTTAGGTGAAGTTGTGTCTGTCCATTGCCAGCACCATCAGTCACTTTCCAAACAGTGTCTTTGCTATGGAGCATCATCTGGAAACCGATGCCTTTGTGGTCACTGGAGGGGGAATAAGTTTGCCTCAGCCACATGGTGTTCTCTTCCAAGTTTAGGGATGCTAATGTTTCTAGACAGAGAAAATCTGGGATATTTTTACTGGGCTAAAGTGGATAATAACTAAACATGCACCCTTTAAAAATATTCTTATTATTTATTTGCAAGCAGAGAGAGGCAGAGAGAAAATACACAGAGACATGGAGAAAAAATGGGTACACCAGGGCCTCTAGGCACTTCAAACACACTCCAGATATATGCACCACTTTGTGTATCTGGCTTTGGGTGTACTAGGGAAATGAACCCGGATCATTAGGCTTTACAGGCAAATGCTTTGAGCCATCGCTGCTGCCCCAACATGCATCCTTGGAAAGTAATGTCTATAAGGATGCTGTAAGGAACCTCCAGCCAGTGGGGCCACTTCCAATTGGCCACAAGCTCCATAAAAGATGGAATCAGACCACTTTTGTTCACCACGACTGCGTCCATCCAGCAAAGGCTCTGTCACAAGTAGGACTTTGATCAATCTGTTGAGTCAGGAGGAGAAAGCGCAGGCACATGGAGGCTGACCAAATGAATGCCAGTTGGCATGTCTCAGTCAAGGCCACATGGTGGATTGGCAATGGCACCAATGAACACAGCTGGGTAAGTGCCACCTTGTCTTAGCATCAGGGATGGACAATGGCAGTGATAAATGGCTGGGTGAGCACAGCCCCGCTCTGAGCCCTAAGTGTATGAGCAATGAGTAACAGAGACCTTCCTGAAGAGACACCACACGCCTCCAAGCTGACTGCTGCGGCCTCGGACAATTGTCACTGTGCATATCCGTTTGTCTTGTCGTCATCTCACTGGACCATGCACAAGTAAAGGGAAACAAATAGCTGGCATTCGACTGTTTTCTTGCACATGGTAGACATTTCTAATCAGTTTTGACATGATTTTTTTCCCCTTGGCTCAGTCCTAGGCTGTTTCTCAACATGGCATTCCAGAGAGCCACTGGCCATTAACTACGCTTGGCCCTTGCAGTGGAATCATTCTGTCATCCCTGCTGTATCTGGGTTTTCCCTTTCATACCACTCTAAGATTTATTTGTTATTTTTCCTTTCCAGCATCCTCCTTTCCTTCATGTGAAAAGATGCTAATTTTCATTTGTGGACTTGCTTCTCTCTGCCTCCTACTTTATTGTTAGCCAGTGGCAGGATGGAGGAATGGCATGTCACCAGCTGACTTACTTCAGCTTCCTGACCATAGGATGGCCTCAGGGATGCTGTATGGTGAGACAACCAGGACCCGTATCCCTGGACCTTTGTCAAGTGGGTAGAGAAGCCTACGTAAGAGTCATGGCGCGTGTGGAGGTCAGACGTGTCTTCCTCTTGCACACCCACCTTATTTGTTCACGTAGGGTCTCTCACTGAGACTGGAGCTCACCGATTTGGCTAATCTAGCTACCCAGCAAGCCCCAGGATCCTCACTGTCTCCACCTCCCTAGCACTGGGGTTATTGTCATATGCCACTATGCCTGGCTTCTACCTAAGTGTCAGGGAACTGAACACAGGACATCTCATGCTTGAGTGGCAAGTGCTTTACTAACTGAGCCATCTCACCAGCCCCCAACCCACCTTTTCCTTTTCTTACACTGGTCTGAGTTGAAGAGTCTGCTACCTGAAAAAAAAGGAAGAAAGAAAAAAAAAAGAGTAAGGCTTAATACAATAGCCTTTCCAGTGCAGTCCTCTAATTCTTCAAAGCTAGATATGTTGAGAAAAGGCCCTGGATGGACTGGAGAGATGGCTCAGCAGTTAAGGCACTTGCCTGCAAACCCAAAGAACCAGAGTTCAACTCCCCAGTACCTGCATAAAGCCAGATGTCCAAAGTGGTGCATATGTTTGGAGTTTGTTTACAGTAGCTAGAGACCCCGGTGCACCATTCTATCTCCTTATATTTGCCTCTTTCTCTCAAATCAATAAATAAAATATTTTAAGAAGACCTTAGAGGGGCTGAAGAGATGGCTCAGCAGTCAAGGTACTTGCCTGCAAAACCTAATGACCCTGGTTAGGGTCCCCAGTACTCATATAAAGCCAGGTGCACAGCATAGTGCATGCATCTAGGGTTTGTTTGCAGCAGCTAGAGGCCCTGGAGCACCCATTCTCTCTGTCTCTCTTCTCTCTATCTCTCTCTATTTACAAATTAATTAAGTAGAGTCCCACTACTTCTGCCAGCTTTAGCTTGGCCTGGTTAGTGAGGACACATAGAAGGCCACCAGCTCTCCCCACAAGCTGGGGAAAGAGCACCGAATGCAATAATGCTAACATCACAGCTTGGCCATGCCAAGCACTCCAGAGGTAGTGTGGTCTCAAAAGGCCTAAAGACCAGCTGGCCTCTAGTCCTCGAATTCCTCTCCATTCCCCTTTAACATGCCGAGAGAGATGCTTTCACACACATCACTTCTAAATGTGCCCACTCTGACCTTTAGTCACTAGACCCGTGGTATGGAGAGCTAAGTCTGAAGTCTACATTTCTGAGCTACACTCATTAAGAATGTGGATTCACCTACTTCATTCTTTGTTCATCCATTTCTTCTTACATTCAGGACATACTGTTTAATGCTCTCCAGGAGCCAAGTGCAGGCATAAGTGTGTCAGAAGAAGACAGATAGGATCCTGCTGTAGACAGCGACACTGTTCATTGCTGTCAGAAGAAGACAGATAGGATCCTGCTGTAGACAGCGACACTGTTCATTGCTGGAGTGAACATTCAAACCAGGCACAGTTTGGGGGAGGACAAGGTTTATTTCAAGCTCACAGATCCAGGGGGATGTTCCATCAGTTGGGGGCGGGGGGCGCTGCTTCCATCCATCCAAGCAGAGAGAAATAACCAAATAGCAAGCAAACACCAAACGCAGTAAGCATGAACCAGCAGCAAGCAGGACCCCTTTCACAGCTCAGGCTGCTCGGCATCCTTTTGGGCTGGGAATCAGATCCACCCCCAAACACACCTTAGGGATGGACCCCAGGATTCTCCTCCCGGTGACACCTCCTCCAGCCAGGAGGCTGGAGATCCAAGTTATAAGCTTAGTAAAACACGTGAGTCTATGGGGGACATATATTCAAACTACTACAGCCCCCATCTCATGGAATTAATATTTTAGAAATACAAGCATAATGACAGTTCAACTATGTGAGGCATTAGAGAGCGACAAGGGCCCATGGGAAACACAAAACAAGTACTGAGTCATGAAGAAGAGTTTTCCCATTTGTGAGGCTGGAGAGATGCTTAGCAGTTAAGGCACTTGCTTGTGAAACTGAAGGTTTATAGGAGCCAAGATTATAGGAGCTGTAAATAATTATTGAGAGGCAGTATCTGACCAGTCTTGTGTAGCAATTAAAATATCCCTTTGTGCTGAAGAGATGGCTCAGCAGTTAAGGCATATTTACCTGTGAAGCCCAAGGACCCAGGTTCCATTCCCCAGTACCCATGTAAGCCAGATGCACAAGGTGGCCCATGAGTCTGGAATTTATTTGCAGTAGCTGGATGCCCTGGCAGACCCATTCTCCCTGCCCTTGCCTCTTTCTCTCAAATTAATATAATAGTAATAAAAATCATTAAGAATAGTCTAACCATTTTAAACTGGGTGGTCAAGGCAGGCCTCCTTAGTGATGTGTTATTGGAGTCTAACTTGAAATGAGGAGCTATTTGTGTAGAAAGCAACAAGTTTTTAAAAATTATTTCTCAAATTCTCAAATTTTCAGGCTGTATCTATACACAGACCAACTCAATGGACTTAATTTCTATCTTTTTGTTTTCCCTTTAAATTTTTAGGGCTTGGAAGGTAGAGGAGCAGCTTAGCCCTGGGCAGGCAGGAGCTGAGCAATAAGGTTTGGGGAAAGCATGTGGACCTCACAGTTCGCCTGAGCAGAGATAATTCTGTAAGTGCCCAGAAAACTGACTCACTGCTAGAGATTCCGACCTGCCGGGGGCAGTTGATTTATTTTGCTTTTTTTTTTTCCTTTTAAACATCAACTTTTAGATGCTGCGTCCCAGGGCTAATCCTGGATTCCCAGGCTGGGGAGTGATTGCTAGGAAAAGCCTTCTTGTCTTGGGCTGTCGGCACAGGGGCCGTGGGCCAGGTGCCCTTCCCGTACGCGCTGGAGCATGCTGGCTCCTGACTTAACCTCCCTGTGGTCTTCCTGCTTGATGGAGATTTATACGCTCACTCTACATCCTCCGGGGGCAGAGTAAAACAAATCCCAAGGGCCAGCCACCAGGCACTAAGAGGAACGTCTGAGGCATCTAGGCATAACTCCTCTGCTTCAAGGTGCAGCTTGAGGCTGGAGGCCACCGTGGAGGTGGCTCTGAGTACTTCCCCAACAAGAGTGTAACCGAGTGGCTACAAACTCTTTCCCACATGAGATCCCCTTGCTGGTCTAGCCAGGGCTCTGAGAGGAGCCAGCAAGTAGTAGGAAATCTCCCAGGTGTTGGGAAGTTGGATCTTAGGAAGGTCTCAGAGAAATGCAGGTTAGGATTGGTTCCCCTTGACCCTGAGCAAGTTCACTACCTCTTCCATACGCTCTCGCCTGTGAAATGGGATAAGGATAACCAAGCTTATCTAGTTACAGAGAGAGCTAAACAATCTCAACTATGTAAAGTCCCTTCTGCCACTCCTGGTGTATACTGAGCACTTCAACATTAGCTTCCAAGCAGTCCAGTTATGGATATAACATGCAGGAACAAGCACATCCAAGCACGCAGCTCTGCCGGAGATGTGGACTTGCCTTGTCTTTGAAACCTTCTCTGGAGAGCAGTCCCCCTGGAATACGCTGGATAAAACTCCCTGTTTTATGACTTTATTGTTATTCTATGACTGTTCTGGGGTGATATGACTTACACAGGCAATGCTAGCTATGGCCGGGTTGTTAACCTGTCTTTTCATGGGGAGTATAAACTATATATACATTGGCACTGGCCCAAAGCCTTGGAGAAATCATGCTGGGAAAACAAAGATTATGGAAATAGCCCCCTTGTCCTCCAAATCATAACCTGGTCCCCATTTCAGCACTAAAGACACCTAAATTTCATAGCCAAGTGCAAAGGGAATTGGCTATCCCAGCAAAAGACAAATAATGCTCGGGGCTGGGGAGACCATTGAGTGGCTAAACCTGCCTGTTCCACATGCCTGTTGGCCAGAGTTCAGGTCCCCAGCACTGAACCACGTAAAACAGGACTCAATGTGGCACACACATCTGTGATCCTAACACAGCTACGTCATTGGGAGGTGGAATCAAAAATATCTCGAGTGCTGGAGAGATGGTTCAGCAGTTAAGGTGCTTGCCAGCAAAGCCCAAGGACCCAGGTTCAACTCCCCAGTACCCACGTAAAGCCATATATATACTGGTGCATGCATTTGGAGTTCATTTGCAGTGGCTGAAGGCCCTGACACTTCCACTCTTTCTGTCTTTATTCTCTTTCTGCTTGTAAATAAATAAATAAATAAATTTTTTTAAAATATCTCAAAGCTCGTGGGCCAGCCAGTCAGGCATTCCCAGTGACAAAACAGCAATAGAGACCTGATCTCAAACAAGGTGGAAGGAGCAGACCAACACCCTGAGGTTGCCTTCTAACCTCCACATGCATGCCGTGGCATATGTGTGTCTGTACACTGTACAGAAAATTCCTCCAAATTGAAATACTCCCCTCCTGAAGGGAGAAGAACGGGTCTGGAGTCTCCAGAGACCAAACCTGAAAACTGAAATTTAAAAGGTCAGAGGACCTCCGCAATATTATAGGAGCTGTAAACAACTATTGAGGGGCAGACTCTGACCAGTCTTGTGTAGCAATTAAAATATTCCCTCAGACTGGAGAGATGGCTCAGCAATTAAGGTATTTGCCTGCAAAGGCTAAAGACCCAGGTTTGATTCCCCACTCCCTACATAAAGTAGATGCACAAGGTGGCACATGTGTCTGGGGTTCATTTGTAGTGGCTGGAGGCCCTGGCACACCCATTCTCTCTCTCTCTGCCTCTTCCTTTCTCACTCTACCTCCCTCTCTCAAATAAATAAATAAATAAAATATTTTAAAAAGAAAAACAGCTGAGAGCAATTGAAGAAGACATCCAGGGTCAATCTTTGGCATCCACATGTGTGTGCATGCATACATACACATGTAACCACACACGTATGAACACATATATACATGCAAAAACAAAAGAAATAGGGAGTTAGTGTCCCCCCCCCCAGGGTAAATATGCAAAACTACAGTATATCTGACACTGAAGAATACACCGATGCTGTTTGGACTCCCCCAGTGTTCCTTGGACTCATTTTGTGGATGTGTGGAAGCGTGAGCATGTGTTCTAGGCAGTGTCATCACACATCTGAGCTCCTAGATCTGCCACTGTAGTAAAGACAGCGGAAACAGACCTCTGCAGACGCTCTCCTGGGACCCCAGCCACTTGTCTGCTTCCCAGCCTCTCCCTAGGTTCTGGCAACCACTAATTAAGTCATTTCCATAGTTCTGTCACCTCAAGGATGTTACATAAACAGAACCATACCATACAAACATTTTGTCAATTGGCATTTTTTCAGTCTGCCTAATTCTCTTGAGATTCATCATGCTTGCAGACAGTAATCATTTCTGATTGCTGAGTAGTCATCCATGGTACACATGTAGGACAGTTTGCTTATCCGGTCACCCACTGAAGGGCATCTGAGTTGTTCCCAAATTTTGACTATTATGGAAAAAGCTTCCACAAATGGTCATATATGAGTTTTGTGTGGATGTGAGCTTTCACTTTTCTAGAACAAATGCCCAAGGGTGAACTTGCTGGGGCTGGGAGTACACTTGGTGGAATGCATACCTACTAAGTACAAGGCCCTGAGATTTACACACACACACACACACACACACACACACACACACACACACACACACACGGCACAGAGTTGCTGGAGCATATGTCGATGGCTAACTGTCACCCGGACATGGAATAGCTTGGTACCATCATTCCCATCAGCAGTGTATGAGTTAGCTTACTACACTATAGGCTCTGGTATTTGGTGGTGTGATCTTTGCCATTTTTTTTTTTTGTTTGTTTGTTTGGTATTGTTTTTTTTGAGGTAGGGTCTCACTCTGGCTCAGGCTGACCTGGAATTCACTAAGAAGTCTCAGGCTGGCCTTGAACTCTTGGTGATCCTCCTACCTCTGCCTCCGGAGTGCTGGAATTAAAGGTATGCACCACCACACCCGGCTGATCTTTGTCATTTTTTAAAAAATTTTGTGTATTTGTTTGCAAGCAGAGAGATATAGACAGACAGACAGAGGAAAGAATGGGTGCACCAGGGCCTCCAGCTGCCGCAAATAAACTCCAGATGCATGCACCTCTTTGCACATCTGACTTTACGTGGGTACTATGAACCTAGGTTGTTAGGCTTTGCAGGCAAATACCTTAACCTCTATGCCATCTCTCCAGCCCCAGAGCTTTCTCATTTTTAACCATTCTGATAAATGTATACATTTAAGTTCCTGAATGACCAGTAATAGTGAACTTTTTTTCACAAGCTTATATGATATCTAAATATCCTTTTCAGTGAAATATCTGTTCATTTGGGTAAATACCTGTCTCTTTTTTGTTGCCCATTTTCTAAGTCACTTTTTTTTTTTTTTACTGTTGATACATTTTCATATAAATAAAGATAGGCTGTGGCCATAATCCCAAGTGCTTTGGAACTATCTTCTCTCTGCTGGTGGCTTGTCTTTTTATACTTTGAACAAAGTCATTCAAAGAGTAAGAAATTTTAATGTTATGTGGTCTCATTTATCATTTTCCCTTTTATGGGTTGGGTAAATCATAACAAAACACCATCAGCCTAGTATCTTAGCCAACAGGTATTTATTTCTCACAGTTGTGAAGATTATGACAAAGTTCAAAATTGAGCCCAAGGTTAGGGTCCCAGTGAAGCCAGTGTCTGGCAGGAGCTTTCTCCTTGAGGTCCAGACTGATTCCCCCCTCTCTCTCTCTCGGTTTTTTTAGGTAGGGTCTCACTCTTGCCCAGGCTGACCTGGAATTCACTAAGTGGTCTCAGGGTGGCCTTGAATTTACAGCAATCCTCCTACTTCTGCCTCCTGAGAACTGGGATTAAAGGCGTGCACCACCACGCTCAGCTGATGCTTTCACAAAAGGCCTTTCTTGGCCTGGAGAGATGCTCAGTGGTGGCTGAGTGCTGGCCTGCAAAGTCTAAAGACCTGAGTTCAATTCCCTGGTACCACATAGAGCCAGATGCATGGGTCTGAAGTTCATTTGCAGCAGCTACAGGCCCTCCAGGCACTCTATCTATCTATCTATCTATCTATCTATCTATCTATCTATCTATCTATCTACCTACCTATCTATCTCTTTCTTTCACATTCTCTCACTTGCTCAAATAAATAAATAAATAAAATATTAAACAAAAAAGGCCTTTCTTTGATTGAGAAAGCAGGCTCTCTGATGTCTTCTAATAAGGGCATTAATCCCACACAAAGGGCCCCATCTCCTGGTGTAGTAAAAAACTCATTCATTTCCAAATGGCCCAACTCCAGCTTTCATCATGGTAGGAGTTAATGTCTATTCCGCAGTATGGTCCGCGCTTGCTATCATGTCCAAGAAGTCTTTGTCTAGGGTAGGTTCTGGATATTTCCCTACTTTTTCCCTAGTCTTTATGGTTTTACATTTTACATTTGACTCCGTGTACCAGTTTATCCTTGCAGGACCAGGTCATTTCTTGCCTAGGATGACCATTTTTTCCAGCACAATTTGCTAAAATGATTATATCCTCTTCCATTGAATTGTTTTCGAAACTATCAAACAGCATCTGGGCACATCCATGTATGTCTATTTTATTCTGATCTACTGATGTCTGTATCCAGCATCTATTCTTCTCTTTGAGAGGATTACCATACAGTTACAATGTTGAGGGATACTATATAGTTGCATTTCTAAAAGCAATCTACCTAGAAGGACAGATACAATGTATAGTTACATATTATACAGTTACATTCCTGAAAATACCTACATAAATTGTTTTCAGGAATGTAACTATATGTAATCCTCCTTACCATTGGGCAAGGGAATTTCACTTTATTGATTTTCAAAATAGTCTTAGTTATTCTGGGGCTGGCTTGGGTCTCTCCAAATTAATTATATAATAACCTCATCTGTATTTATAGAAAATTTTGGTAGGATTTTGTTAGAAACCACATTAAAGCTACAGGTTCATTTGAGAAAAATTATCTTCCATGTTTGGCCGAATCTTCATTTCTAACATCTAACATTTATTCCATCAATACTTTGTCACTTAGTGTTTTGATCTTGTTATATATTTTGTATACTCCTGGTCTCCAGAGTGATAACAATTAGCATTGTGTTGCTAATTTCAGTTCCCACATATTTATTATTAGTAAAGAAAAACATCATTGTTGATTCTTGTGGGTTGGTCTTGGACCTTGTTGAACTCACTTTTTCTAGAAACCTCTGTAGATTTCTAAGAATACATCATCTGCCAATAGAGAAGGATTATTTCCTTTCTAATCTGTATGCCTATTATTTCTTTCCCTTACATCACTGCAGTGGTCAGAATTTCCAACAACAGTAGAAGGATGGATAACCTTATCTGCTTTCTGATCCTGAGCCTCATGTTATCACTGGTCTTTCTGAAGATGTTATTTATCAAGTTGATATAAGACCCTCCTCTATTCCTCACTTGGTGAGAGCCAGTTCCATGAACTGATAGCAGATTCTGTCAAATGACTGTCTGTTTCAATTGATAGCATATGATTTTTCTTCCTTGGCCTGTTTATATGGTAGTTATATTGATTGATTTCCTAACATTAAGCTATTCTTGCATATCTGGTATAAATCCCATTCAGTTGTGATGTATTTTTAGACATGGTTAGATTTGATTTGCTAATATTTTGCTGGGAATTTTGGTCTAAGTTCTTAAGATAAATTGTTCTGCAGTTTCTCTTTCTTTTAAAAAGTTTGTCTGGGGGCTGGAGAGATGGCTCGGTGGTTAAAGGCACTAGCTTGCAAAATCTGATAGCCCAGGTCCATTCCCTAGTGAGACTCACAAAGTGATGCAAGCATCTGGAGTTTATTTGCAGCAGCAGAAAGCCCTGGAATGACCCCTCACATTCTCATTCTCTCCCTCTCTTTTTCTGTCTCTCTGAAGATAAACAAATACAGAGCCACGTGTGGTGGCGCACGCCTTTAATCCCAGCACTTGGGAGGCAGAGGTAAAAGGATCTTGAGTTCAAGGCCACCCTGAGACTACATAGTTAATTCCAGGTCAGCCTGAGCTAGTGTGAGACCCTACCTCTAAAAACCAAAAAAGAAAACAAATACAAATATTCTATGTTTGTCTTGTTCTGGTATTGAGCTTCTTTGTGGGGAGGAAGGGAATGCTGGGAATTAAATTCAAGGCCTCATATATATGCTCTAGTAGACAGCTTCCAGGTCACTGATAGGAATTTCCAGACCAGGCACAGTTATGGAGGAAAGGATTCATTGAAGCTTACAGGTCCAGGGGAAGTTCTTATAATGTGAGAAGAAGTTGGCCATCTCTCATAGGACCAAGCAGAGAGAGAGAAGCCCAAACCAAAAAACCCAAAGCCATACCTCACACAAGCACACTTAGGAATTCCAGGTGGAACTCAGGCACTTTGCCTATCTTTAGATTGGAATTTCAAATCCACCACCACACCTTAGGGCTGAACCCTAAGATCCGCCCAGTAACACCTCCTCCAGCCAGGTGGCTGGAAATCAAAGAAGTTTTAATAAACTCCTCAATCTAATGGGGGGCATTTATTCAAACTACCACATATGCTAAGCAATAGTTCTGCCATTGAGTCACAACCCTGAATAATCAGTGTGTTTCCTATTTGGCAGGTCAGGGAACTGACCCCAGGGTCTCTGGCAAGCTAGTGAAGCATCTCACTTCTGAGCCACAAGACTGCCTTCTGAAATGAAGTACTAAGCATTTCTTCCTCTTTTATTTGATTGGAAAAGTCTACAAAATTGATGTTAAGCCTTCATTAAGTAGTGGGTAGAATTCTCCAGTAAAACCATTTGTGGCCGGATAACCCTTTTGGAGAGGTGCTAAACTACACATTGAATGTTGTCACAGGTAGAGGACTCTCAAATTCATCTTAGTTGACTTTGGATAATTTCATTATTTCAATGGACTAGCCATTCTTTTTATTTTATTTTATTTTATTTTGTTTTGTTTTGTTTTATTTTATTTTATTTTATTTTATTTTATTTTATTTTATTTTATTTATTTGAGAGAGGGTGGCAGATCATATAGAGACAGAATAGGCACACCAGGGCCTCTAGCCACTGCAAATGAACTCCAGATTGCATGTGCCACCTTGTGCATCTGGTTTACGTGGGTATTGAGGAATCAAACCTGGGTCCTTAGTCTTTGCAGGTAAGCACCTTAACCACTAAGCCATCTCTGCAGCCCATGGCCCATTCTTTTGAGTTGTAAAATCCCTAAGTGCAAGTTCATTGATGAATCCTTGATTGTCTCTTTAATGGCTATAGTAGTATCTGGAACAATGTCCCCTGACTTTTGTAATTTGCTCCAACTCTATCTTTTTTTATGTCAGCTTTGCTACACATTTATTGATTTTATTAAAATTTTGAAGTATCAGCTTTGTGTTCCATTGATTTTTCTCTTTTATTTACTGTTTTCAGTATCATGGATCCTGCTTTTATCTGTGTTATTTCCTTTCTTCTATTAGCTTTGTTGATTTACTTTTCCTTTTTCCATTTCTTTTTTTTTTTATTTTAAATTTATTATTATTTATTTATTTGACAAAGAGAAAGAGAGAGAGAGAATGGGTGCACCAGGGCCTCCAGCCACTGCAAACAAACTCCAGATGCATGCACCCCTTGTGCATCTGGCTAACGTGGGTCCTGGGGAATCGAACCTGGATCCTTTGGCTTTGCACACAAATGCCTTAACCGCTAAGCCATCCTTCCAGCTCCCTTTTTTCATTTCTGGAGGGAAGAGCTTTGATTGTTAATTTAAAGCCTTACCTCTTTTGTGATGTTGGCATCCAATGTTAATAAAATTTCCTTCAATACTTGCACTTCACATGTTTAGGCTTCTTATACCCATAGATATATAAGTTTCTTTGATTTCCAAATGTTTAGGAGACATTCCTCTTTTCTGGGTTTATATTTCTAGTTGGATTCCATTATGATCAGAGAATATACCTTATATGATTTAATTTTTAAAAACTATTAGGGCTAGAGAGAAGTTAAGGAGCTTTTCTATAAAGCCTAAATACCCAGGTTTGATTCCCCAGAATCCATGTAAAGCCAGATGCACAAGTTGCACATGTGTCTGGAGTTACCTTGCAGTGGCTAGAGGCCCTGGCACCCTATTCTCATTCTCTTAGTTATCCTCTCTCTCTCTCTCTCTCTCTCTCTCTCTCTCTCTGTGTGTGTGTGTGTGTGTGTGTGTGTGTGTGTGTGTGTGTGTGTGTGCAGGAAGTACTATCTCACTTTATGTGTCCTCATCTCATTGTGTTGGTTCCATTCTCACAGCGAATTTACTCTTACAGAAGTCAGATGGCGAATTAGGTGAACTGCCTCTAAAACCTTTGTTGGTGGTGATCCGATGGAAAATTTGTCTCCGGGCTTCTGAATGGCCTGTTCCTGAGCCAATGTCAGGGGCCAGAGAAACATGACATTCCACCAGGTGGGGGCTGTATCAGTGCTATTAGACAGAGGATAAGAAAAGTAAGGAGAACGTGGTGAACAACCAACAGCAGCCCCAGTACTAGCCACTCAGCAAAGGCCTGGCCTGCAGAAATCCACATGTAAAGTGCATTCAAGCCAGAAGGGACGAGCCTGGTTTTGACTCACTGAGTGACCCTGGGGAGGACACTCATCTTCTCCAAAGACCTCCAACATTGCTTTGACAGCACATAACTTTCCAGCATGGTTGTCCTCAACATTTGCTGCAGTCGGAGACCAAAATGCTCTACTGAACACAGCAAAAGGAGAAAATAATGGAGAAAGGGTCAGCAGAACGACTTGGCTATTTTTTAAATTTTGTATATTTTTTTATTTGAGAGAGAAAGAGGGGAAGAGAGAGAGAGAGAGAGAGAATGGGTACACCAGGGTTCTAGCAGCTGCAAACAAACTCCAGACACATGTACCACCATGTGTATTTGGCTTTACTTGGGTCCTGTGGAATCAAATCTGGGTCTTTTGGCTTTGCAGGCGAGTGCCTTAACCACTGAGTCATCTCTGTAGCCCCATTTTGGCTATTTTATGTCTTTTTGGAGTTGCAGCCAGCTCACCCCTGGGGAGTCTGATTGCTTTTCAAACCATGCTCTCTTAGATTCGGATTAATACCCCCCCACACACATCAAAAAGATCCAGTGCCAAAGAGAACAGCTCAAGAAAGCACAGCCCCCACATGTGAGAGAGAAGTACAGAGAGAGAGAAAGAGAGAGAGAAAAAACTGGAAAGAAGCTTCGGATGAGAGCATGGGCCAGCAAAATTTGTCTTCTCCCCATTGGGGAAAATCGGGTGGAGTGTGGAACTGTTATCAATATGGTGATAAAATTATATTCTTTGCTGAAAGCATGAAGCCTGTAATAGCTGATGTGGTCAGTTATGCATATGTATGTTGATAGGGTTCTTGGCTAGAAACCCCCTCCCCGTGTCAATTCTAAAAGTGGAATAAATATGAGTGGTATGTCACAAGACCCACTGAGGCTGTGAATTGTATTTGCAAGCAGAGCCTCTGCTCTATCTTGGTAGAGGTGTCCCCTCTGAATCCAATGCTGAGACCTGGTCCATACAATGACAGTGACAGGGCGGTCCACCGTGAGGTCTCTGCACATTACTCAGTGGTTAAGGGTGAAAACATGTGGTTACCCCAGAGGCAGAGCCTCAGACTTGAAGAGGGAATTAATAAGATGGAAGAAAGAAAGCATTCTGAACTCATTCCAAAGAAAAAGAGATGGATGATATACACAAGGGGGTAAGAGACCAAGAAGACAGAGTGAAGAGGCTGGACATGAAGGCGAAAACAGGCAAAATGGGGGAGAAATATTATCTAAGGGATTGTGTTACCAACACTCAGATTTCAAACAGACTGCTGATACAGCATGAGGGAACCACAGAAAACCAGAGAAGCACATGGTCTTCAGTAGGGCTGGAGAGATGGCTCAGCAGTTAAGGTACTTGCCTTCAAGGCCTAAGGACCCAGGTTCGATCCCCCAGTGCCCATGTAAAGCCAGATACACAAGGTGGCACATGTGTCTGGAGTTCATTTGCAGTGGCTAGAGGCCCTGGTGCACCCATTCTCTTCTCTCTCTATCTCTCATAAATAAATATTTTTAAAAAGCAGGCTGATAAACATGAATTTCTCCCAGAGCAGCAACCTTCAGAATAATAGCTGAGCAGCTGAAGTGAGCAGGTCCAGGTTATCCTGGAGATAGCGGTCAATGAAATGTTAAAATAAAGGCACAAAATGAAAACAGAGGCATATGTCCACAAAATGTCCCTAATGATTCCAATCTTTTGAACGCTGAGAAGAAACAATCCTAAATGAATGACAGCTGATGTCAGAACGAGGAACGAGTGAAGACGTTGATAAATAAGTCTCATCCAGTCAATAATAACTATACAGAGTTACTCTAAAAATATTATCAGGGCTGGAAAGATGGCTTAACAGTTAAGGCACTTGTCTGTGAAGCCTAAGGACCCAGGTTCAATTCCCCAGTACAAACATAAGCCAGATGCACAAAGTGTTACATGCATCTGGAGTTCGTTTACAGTAGCTAGAGGCCCTGGTGCACCCATTCTCTCTCTGTCTCTCTCTTAAATAAATAAATAAAATAAAATAAAGATAATGTCAAATGAAATGGGGCAAAGCAAAAATGCAAGCTAAGACAAAAATAGTCTACTGGGGCTAGAGAGGTGGCTTAGCAGTTAAGGCGCTTGCCTGTGAAACATAAGAACTCATGTTCAAATCTCCAGGTCCCATGTAGCCAGATGCACAGAGATGCAAGCACACAATGTCACACATGCGCACAAGGGGCACACATGTCTGGAGTTTATTCACAGCAGGCTGAAGGTCCTGGCAGGCCCATTCTCTCTCTCTCTCTCTCTCTCTCTCTCATTCTCTGCCTCTTTCTTTCTCTCTCAAACATAAAAAAAAAGTATACTGTCATAAAATATTAGAAAGAATATTGGAAAAAAATATGTCAA
This sequence comes from Orientallactaga sibirica, assembly GCA_036365145.1. NCBI lineage: Eukaryota > Metazoa > Chordata > Mammalia > Rodentia > Dipodidae > Orientallactaga > Orientallactaga sibirica. The sequence goes on from JAEOAD010001317.1 coordinate 3,785,850, forward strand.
AGAACTCTTATGGAAAGAAAATAGCAGATAATAATGGGAGGATGATGACTTAAGTAAAATCTTCTCAAATAAGTAAAATCTTCATTTGCAGTGGCTAGAGGCAATGGCACACCTATTCATATTCATTCCTTCTCTATCTATCTATCTATCTATCTATCTATCTATCTATCTATCATCTATCTATCTCCTTCCTCTCTCTCTGTCTTTCTCACTGTGCTTACAAATAAATAAATGAATGAATAAATAAATACATAAATACATAAATAAATATTTTTAAAAGAACAAAAGATATAAATAATTATGTAAAGTCTCCAAATCAATAAATAAAGCATTCAACTGCCAATTTAGGAGAGAAAACACTTAGGATAAAAATACCAGGAAAAGGCTGGAGAGATGGCTTAGTGGTTAAGCGCTTGCCTATGAAGCCTAAGAACCCCTGTTCAAGGCTCGATTCCCCAGGACCCACGTAAGCCAGATGCACAAGGGGGCGCATGCATCTGGAATTCGTTTGCAGTGGCTGGAGGCCTTGGTGTACCCATTCTCTCTCTCTCCCTCTCTCTCCCTCTTTTCTCTCTGTCTGTTGCTAATAAATGAATAAAAATAAACAAAATTTTAAAAAATACCAGAAAAGGAAATAATAAAGAGTAAAATTCATAAATTAATAAAGATAGAAAACAAACACAAAAGAGTAAAATTGGTAAAGTTAAAACTCATTCTTCAGAAGACCACAACATGGAAAATGTCAGTATCAAGAAAAAAAAAAAAACTACAAACAAATAATATTAGAAATGAAAGAACACATCCCAAAGAAATTAATAGTTAATAAGCTATTATAAATAACAATGCCAATAGACATAACTTTTCATAAAATGCACAAGTGCTTAGAAAAACAGAAAGATCATCAAAATCCTCCAATCCTTTTAAAACTTCTATGACTAGGTTTGAATGTTAGGAACAGGACACATGAGACCAGATGGCGTCTCAGCATGTTTGACCAAACAGACAGGAACAGATAATTCCAGATTTACATGAACTCTTCCAAAGAATCCTTTTATTGGTCCATCCTAACCTTGATTCCAAACAGGACAGGCACAATGTACCAGACCAAGTGAATGAAATCAATATATAAACAAAATACTGGCAAACCAAATTCAGAAACATACAGGCAATAAAATGTTTATCAGGGGCTGGAGAGATGTCTCAGCAATTATGTTCTAGGCTTGCTTGCACAGCCTAATGACCTGGGTTCAGTTCTCCAGGACCTACATAAAGCCCGATGCACAAAGTAGTCCATGCATGTGGAGTTCGTTTGCAGTGGCTAGAGGCACTAGTGTGCCTGTTCACTCTGTCTCTCTTCTCTGTTTCTCTCTGCTTGTAAATAAATAAAAATATTTTATAAATTGTATATCACTTTTGGCTAGAGAGATGGCTTAGCAGTTAAGGTGCTTGCCTGTGAAACCTAAGGACCCAGGTTCAATTCCCCAGTACCCACTTAAGCCAGATGCACAAGGTGGCAAATGCATCTGGAGTTCATTTCCAGTGGAAAGAGGCCTTGGTACACCCATTCTTTCCCTCCCCCCCCTCCCTCTGTCTGTCTCTCTCTTTCTCAAATAAATAAAATATTTTTAAAAATATAAATAAATAATAAAGCAATATTCATTTAGTCTAAAAATTAAAATAATACAATTCATCATATTAATAAATTAGGAAAAGTCCCACATGGTAATCCTAATACATTAAAAGCCTTTCATAAAATTCAGTGTACAAAAGTGAGCCTATATCAAAATTATCATGAATCAGGTCCTTTGTGACAAAAGCTGAAATGTATCCCATCTGAAAACAGTTTTTAGAAATCAGTATAGGTTAGGATAACTTCATTGCTTCAGCAAGGAAATACAATATAATAAACACAAACAGAATAGCAAGAATAACATTTTTGATAACTTGAAAGTCAAGAACTTACTCATGACAGGAGGGAATGTCTTCCTGGTACTGAAAGCCCAGTCAAAAGCCTATGGCAGGGGTGGTCAGGAGCCCTAGGGAAGTAACGCCTGCTCTTGTCTAGCTAAATGCATATGTTATGCCCACTGAACTGCCCTGTAATCACTCTTCTTAATGTTCTTATCCATATATTAATGCTACTCTCACGTTTGGTTTTCTCTGTCCAGGTGGCGGTGACCACTGGGGAAACTCAAAACTCACAATAGTGCTGAGAAGTGACAGTGGAGCAGTCAACACTGGGACATCTCTATCACACCTTCCAAGGCTCAGGGCCCATTACAGAAAAGGTGATGGAAAGAATGTAAGAGCCAAAGGAAGGGTAGGACTTCTTACAGTGCAATCTTCCACACACAAAATGACCTGGATATCCATGACCTCGCAGTTCCGGGTACTATCTACACAAGACACTAGTAATAGGAAGAAAAGATGATGATATCAAAATAGAAGAGAGGCTAATTGGAAAGAAGGGATTCAATGAAGGGGGTGGAGAATAGGGGTGGAGGGAATTAGCATGGCTTATTGTACATACTTATGGAAACTGTCAATAAAAAAATTTTTAAAAAGAACTTTCTCATGACAAATAACAAAATGGGAGATTTGTGATGATCTCCAGCAGAGGATTCATGTTCAGACTAGAAACTGTAAGTCAAAACTCAATTAAAAAAATCATAAACAAGAATCTAATGGAAAACAAACATCTTAAAAGTTTATAGGTCTTAACTGATTATTAGATAAATATGAATTAAAGCCACATTAGAAATAGAGCACTCCAGAGCATGAGGCAGGAGGAATATGAGCTTTCCTAGGCTGGAGAGATGGCTTAGCGGTTAAGGTGTTTGGATGAGAAACCTAAGGTCCCAGGTTCAATTCCCTAGTGCCCATGTACAGCTCGATGCACAAAGTGGTGCATGTGTCTGGAATTTGTTTGCAGCAGCTGAAGACGCTGGTGCATCCATTTTCTCTCTTTCTCTCTCTCTCTCTCTCAAAGAAAAGAAATGAAATGAAATTAAAAACAGCTTTCCCTCAGAAAATCCTCACAGACAAGTGCCAGAGAACATGCATCAAAATGAAATGACATGGCAAAGTTGTTTATAGAAGGATAAAATCAGAAATAGCCCTAACACTCATTAGTAGAAGGGGCAACACATAAATTATGGCACCTTTGTGCATTGGTAGCATACAGTGGTCAAACTAAACTAGATATCATTGACATAAATGAACCTCAAAAACAAATTTAAAAACAAGTTACAAAAGTAGGCAAACAACAGAATCCATTTATTATTAAATTCAAATTCAGGCCAATTAACGACTTTGTTGTGGAGGGGTTTGTGAATTGGCTGTATAAGCACAATAAAAGACAAAAGAATGAGATGAGAAATTCTGAACACTGCTTACCCCCCCCCCAGAGGGCTTAGAAGGCCTCAATTTTTTTTTTTAGAGAGAGAGAGAGAGAGAGAGAGGATGGGCATGCCAGCAGCCTCTCAGCCACTGTGAATGAACTCCAGATGCATGCACCCCTTGTGGGCAAGTGCAGCATTGCACCCTTGCATCACTTTGCATCTGGCTAAACATGGGACCTGGAGATTGGAACCAGCATTCTTAGGCTTAGCGGGCAGGCACCTTAACCACTAAGCCATCTCTCCAGCCCATCAATTTTTTTTAATTAAATAAACAGGTAATAAGTACTTGAGGTTCATTTTATTATTCCTTTTTGAATTGTACACACAACTTACTATGTTCATATGTATGACAATATTGCACAATTAAAAAAAGGACCTTTGAAATGACTGGACGGGTGCAATAGTGGCATGTCTGCTCTTGGGGTAACCAACTGCTCCATAATTGGACCGAAGGCCCTCTCTATGGGAGGGAATACATACCTGGTACTGAAAAACTTAAGCAAAAGTCTATTGCAGGGAAGGTCATGAGCCTTAGGGGTATAAAGCCTACTCTTGTCTGGCTAAATGTATATATTATTCCCACCAATCTGCCCTGAAAGCACTACACTTAATGTTCATATTCACATATTAATGCTACTCTCACTTCTGGTTAGAGAAGCTTCTCTTTTCAGATGGCAATGACCACTGGGATGACCCAAAAGGCAACATAGTGCTGAGAAGAAGGGATGGAGGAGTGCCCAGCACTGAAACATCTCTGTCACACCCTCCAAGGCTCAGGGCCCATTGAGGAAGAGGGGGCGGATAGAATGGAAGAGCCAAAGGAAGGGTAGGACTCCTTACAATGCAACTGTCCAGACAGAAATTGGCCTCAATTCCATGACTTTGCAGTGCCTAGCAATACCTTCACAAGACCCTCATAATAGAAGAAAAAGATGATGACATCAAATTAAAAGAGAGACTAATGGAGTGAGGGAAGGGATATGATGGAGATTGGAGTTCTAAAGGGGTATGGGGGCAGGGGAGGGAAATATCATGCATTTTTTGTGTGTATAAGTATAGAAGTTGTCAACAACAAAATAATAATAATAAAATAATAATAATAATAATAATAATAAAAATAAAAGTGCTGTTTGGGGCTAGAGAGATGAAAGAAAAAGGAACTTTGAATGAAAAAGCCTTTTCTCAACCTCAGAAAAGCTCTAAAAGGATACGGCAGGATTTTTTGAATACATGTGTATTTGAAATATTTGACATCAATCAACAGAGCTCTCTGCTCCTTGAAGAAATGCTACAATTCCCAAAGAAATTAAAACCAGAATCGTGACAGCATCCTCCTCACTGAACATGTTTTTCACTGTGGCCGATGGAACTGGATGCCATTAAGTTAAAAGAATGAAGACAAAAACATGACAATTATTTTTTAAGGCTTTGATTTAATCTGGAAAGCCTAAATCTTATTTTTTTTTTGAAAAATGAAAATATTTTGAAATTCAAAAAAGCGAGGAAAAGAATTGAATAGGTGACTCTGGATCAAATTAAGTACACAAAAATAAATAGAATTTATGCAATGTTCAACTGAAAACATACCATGAGAATATCCAATTCCAACACTTTAAAAACACAAGATATCTAAAAATAAACAACATGACATATTCATAACCTATTAAATAAAACTACACACTTTCACTGTAATACAAAATAAAGTGAAATAAATTAAATGATGTAGCAAAAATACTTTTGAATAGGAAGATACAAATATTTTCCTCAAAATTAGTTTCAAACATAACACTATCTCATTATGTGGGGACTTAATAAAACTCTTCTAAATGTGTCTGAAAAATAATCAGTAAACATTACAGGAAAGAAATTCTTAAAGATTAATGCAATATCAGAGAGCTATCAAAACTTCTGAATAAAATACATCATAAAGCCTTAGCAATTAAAACAGTATGTCACTCGAGTTATAGGGCTATTGTACAGCACATGCCCTGGAGCCCTTTGATATGGTAAAAGAAAGAAGTGGTCACTATGTCCATTGGCATGAATCACTTAAATTATGTTACAGTAGTGCACTTAAAATATTAAATATTAGGGCTGGAGAGATGGCTTAGCAGTTCAGGCACCTGCCTGCAAAGCCTAAGAACGCCCGTTCAAATCTCCAGGTCCCACATTTAGCCAGACACAAAAGTTACACAAGCACACAATGTTGCACATGTGCACAAGGGGCGCATGCATCTGGAGTTCATCCACAGCAGCTGAAAAGCCCTGGTGCACCCATTCTCTATCTATATCTCTCCCTCCCTCCCTCTTTCTCTCTCTCTCTGAAAAGAAAAATTAAAAAACATTAAATATTGGAGCTGGGCATGGTGGTCTACACATTTAATCTCAGCACTTGGGAGGCAGAGGTAGGAGGATCTCCATGAGTTTGAAGCCACCTTGAGACTACATAGTAAATTCCAGATTGGCCTGAGCTAGAGTAAAACCCTACCTCAAAATAAAATAAAATAAAATAAATAAATAAATAAATACATAAATTAATTTTTAAAATATTAAATACAAAAACTTAAAAATTAGGCTGGATAGAGGGCTGAGCAGTTAAAACACTTGTTTACAAAATCGGATGTCCCAGGTTTGGTTCCCCAGTACCCATGAAAAGCCAGATGCACAATGTGGTGCATGCATCTGGAATTTGTTTGTAGCAGCTAGAGGCTCTGGTACACCCATTCTCTGACACACAAACCCTCTCTTTCCTTCCAATGAATGGAAAGGAAATCAAATATAAATAAGGAAAGGAGAAAATGCATGTCATAAAAAAGGTAAAGAAAATATCCTCAAATATATAACTTTTACTTCTGATTAGGATATAGAAGGAGCTGATGGGATCATTTCTTTTGTTTTGAAAGTGTTAGAAAAAAAAGTAAATCAGGCTGCAGAGATTGCTCAGTGGTTAAGGCATTTGCCTGCAAAGCCTAACAACATGGGTTCAATTCTCCAGTACCCACATAAAGCCAGATGAAAAAAGTGGTGCATCTATGTGGAGTTCATTTTCAGTGGCTGCAGGCCCTGATGTGCCTCTCTCTCTCTCTCTCTCTCTCTCTCTCTAAAGGGCTAGTTAAAACAGGGAAAAGCCAGGAATTATAAATTACACAGAGGGAGGGAACTCTCATGGGAAAGCAGAGAGGGGTGGGTACAGCGAGACAGAGCAAGGGATGGATCACAGGTGAAATCACCCCAGCCTAAGATGAAAGCACAGGCTGTCCAAACGCAAATCCCATCAATGACCACTCTTAGACACTCGAAAACACCACTGGTAAAGCACCGAGTGAAGACAGGCAAGAAAGCAGTATTCAAGAGTTTTCTAGAGCTGAATTCAAAGATATAGGAAACCACAGCCCAACCCCCCAACTGGCTTAAGAACCAACCAAATCATACAAGGGGTGATGGGTGTATTAGAATAACCCTTTACCTCAGGGGGTTTCCCCCAAACCCAAATCCAGTCCTGAGGAAAACACCAAATTCTATAAAATGTCTGCCAGTATTCACCAAAATGGTCAAGATCATAAAAACATAGAAAGTCTGAGAAGTTGCCACTTGAGAAGGACATGTGATAACTAGGTCTAGTGTGGCATCTCGGATGGGATCCTGGAGCTGAGAAAGGACATGAGTGAGAAAATTGGTGGCACTGAACAAAACCTAGAGTTAGATAACAGTAGCATGCCCATGCTCGTTCTTAGTCATCATACACGTACCAAGACATCAGCCAGTAAATGGAAAACTATCTTTCAACGCATCTGTGAGTCTGAAGTGAAAATAAAATGAGTCTTTTAAAAAGTAAAAACTTCAATTTACAGTGCATAAAATACTTATGAATAATTTCAAGCCAAGGTAAACAAAATTGACATATTGAAAAATAAAAATCATAGCTTGTACAAAACAAATAGATGCACAGTGTTCATATGGAATTAGACATTTTGGTGCTATTGAAATGCCATTTCTTCTTAAGCTGACCAAGTATTCAGTGGAATGCCAATCTAAATTCTAATAGACTTTTTAATAGAAATTGATAGGCTGAGTCTAAAATTTAAAATAAAATGCAGGCCTGGAGAGATTGCTTAGTGATTAAGGTACTTGCCTTAAAAAGCCTAACAATCCTGGTTCAGTTCCCCAGAACCCACATAAAGCCAGATGCACAAAGTGGTGCATGCATCTGGAATTCATTTGCAATAGCAGGAGGCCTTGATGTGCCCATTCTCTCCCTCCCACTCCCCCCCCCGGCATGTCTCTCTTCTCTCTGTCTCCCTCTGCTTGCAACTAAATAAAAATATTTTTAAAAACATAAAATAAAATCCAGCACAACTGAACAAGACTGGAGGATTTATATGCCTGATTTCTAGACTTGGTAGTTAGCCACGGTAATCAAGACAGTGTGATAATGAAAGAAGTGTACACATGTGGAAGTGAAATAGAAACACACTGACAACAAAGACGGCAAGGTGAAGAAATGAGTAAAGAATGGAGTTTTCAACAAAGTCATTCAAATAACCTGATATTTTGCTATGAAAAATGAGTACCAACATCTGTGCTATCCCCCTATGTCGTTACCTAAGTAAATTAAAAAACCTTTGTCCACACGAAAGTCTTGTACCCAATTTTGCATAGACATTTCATTCTTAAGAATCAAATGTAGAAGCAATTCTATTAACCACAGGAAAGATAAACAAATGGTGGTCTTTTTTATCCAATGAAGTGCTATTATTTTTTTCTTAAGAAAGAGGATGTTGATCGGTATCTCCCATGCCAGGCTAGCTCTTGTATTGCTGGAAAGAACTACGTGAGCCGCTGAGGGATAATGATCACTAACCGTGTAAACAAGCAGGAGATCCCACAAGCTGCAAAACGCTCATGCAATAGTCCACAGGCTATCGGGGTAATCAGTTGCTCTCTGATTGGAGATGAGACCTTCTCAATGGGAGGGAATTCATACCTCGTACTGAGAACCCAGTGGCTTGGAAGGTCATAGACTTCAGAGGGACACTTCCACTCTTCATTGGTTTCGAGGCCACCCTGAGAGTGAATTCCAGGTCAGCCTGGGCCAGAGTGAAACCCATCAAAAAAAAAAAAAAAAAAAAAAAAAAAAAAAAAAAGTCTTCTAAATGTCTTTATCCCCTTTGATCCATGATACTCTCACTCTTGGCTAGAGAATCTGCTTTTGATAAATGGCAGTCAATATGCAGGGACCCAAGACCCATCAGTTCAGTAAGACAAGAAAGCTGGCTGCCTAGCACAAAAACAAGTCATCTCTAGCATTTCTTCCAGGGCCCAGGAGACATTACAGAGGAAGAGGAAGTAGTGGGTTAAATATGAGTGCTGCTCTCACAACTAGCCTGAGAATCTCCTCTATGAGAACTCTATGGCAACTCAAAACTCATCAAAGGGCTGGAGAGATGGCTTAGTGGCTAAGGCTCTTGCCTGCAAAGCCTAAGGACCCAGGTTTGATTTCCCAGTACCCACATAAATCCAAATGCATGAGGTAGTGCATGCATCTGGAGTTCGTTTGCAGTGGCCAGAGGCCCTGGCGTGCCATTCTCTCCATCTCTTCCTCTCTCTCCCTCTCTCTGAAATTAATTAATTAATTAAAAACAATTCATCAAAGCAGAAAATCAGAGGCTCCTGAGAGCTCAACACTGAAAGAGCCTTATAAAGTGCCCTCCAAGGCTCAGGGAGCATTGCAAAAGAGGAGATGGAAAGAATGTAAGCACCACAGGTTGGGAAGGTGTATTAAGGCACTGCCCGCCAACAAAAAGAGACTGGCTGATGCATTTATGACCTGACAGTGAGTAACCATAACTTCACTGAGGAGGGTCCTCAGTGGAATGGCGGTTGGGGAGAGGGATCATTGGAGTATAATCCAATATGAACATGACCAATAGGCAACATGTTCATACAATAAAGTTCTCAACTTGAAAGAATTTTTTTTTAAAAAGCACTCAGGAAGCAGAGGTAGGAGAATCCGTGAGTTCAAAGCCAGCCTCAGACTACATAGTGAATTCCAGATCAGCCTAGGCTACAGCGTCTTGAGACCCTGCCTTGAAAAACCAAAAATAAATAAATAAGAGGGCTTGACTCTGATTCAGGCAACAATGTGAATATATTTGAAATGTGCTATTTTCCCCCAAAGAAGTGAAGCTGTACATGAACCTCAAGTACAGGTGAAAATTCTCTGTGTGATAGAAATGAGAATGAAGGTGCTTGCTTGCAAAGCTTGACATTCTGGCAAATAACACATGTAGAGAGGGTTTTGTGGTTAAATCACTTGCCAGGTTAGCACGGATGCCCAAGCTCAGATCCCCACAGCCCACGTAAAAAGCCTGACACGGTGGCAGGCAGACATCTGTCATTCCAGTATCTTATGGAGGGAAAGGAGGAGGAGACAGGAGGAGCTCACAGGAGCTCCCAAGCCTGCTGGCCTGTGAGCATCCATGAGACACCCTGCCCCAGACACGAGGACAACGAGGACCGACACCTGAAGTTCCTCTAGTCAGAGGACACACGTGTTGTGGCACATCCATTCCTGAACTCTCACACGTGCGCATACATGCACATATGCACCAAAAAAACAAAGCCAGAGAAGCCTAATTTCTTTTTGCCAGTCCATTACTTCTCTCTCTCTTTTTGCCCCAGTCCACAGGGGCTGTGTGGAGTATGGGCTCCAAAACAATCCAAGCTCAACAAGAGAAGAAATTTAGGATTTCTATTCATCTAAGCCATGGCGTACCCTGGATCATGGCCAGACATATTTATGTGCTGTTCTCACAATAGACATGCCATAGTGAAAAGAAGACACTCTTCCCACACTCCCCCAGAGGTTCTGTATAATAAAACACACTCAATTAACTGTAAAAGGACATAGAAAACAAGTTGAGAACACAATGCCAACTTAAGGCACTCACATCATGACTGCAGAAGAAGCTGCCCACTCAGGTATGCCACCGTCATGGAGTCAAGTTCATGAGAGATGAAAGCAGGATGGAGAGAAAGAGAAAGAAAGATGAGGGTTCTGGCAAGCTCTATGTGTAACAATTTCCTGGGAAGAAAGGCCAGCGTTTGCCAGCTAGACTAGGCTAAACATGGCTCCCGTTTGGTTGCTGAGAATCCAAGGAAAGGCTTGGGTGACAAAAGCCCAAGCTCACGTGCACTCTAGTCACATCACGAGCACTCAGGACTCAGATGCCAGAGACACAAGACAAGCCTCAGCATTACAAGTCCCCTTTGAGAGCAGGTGACATGTTTACAGATCAATGATGAGAGCCATTAGTTCTGTCACAACACAACAACCTGTGTGTGTGTGTTCCCAGAGATCACTGCAATGTGTGAAAGTGTGCACAACTGGACCCACAACACTGGAGCACACACTCAGGTCTTCATGCATGAATGATGAAAAGGGAAGAACTGCCTAAAAGCAATGGCACACCTTTTTACATGTTATATTGGAAGGCACTACAATAAAATGATGGTTTGAGCTGGGGACACGGCTCAGGTGGTAAAACCGTTCTGTCACAAGCATGAGAATGTGAGTCCAATCCCCAGGACCCATGTAAAATAAGCTTGGGGTGATGGTATATGCTTATAATCCCAGCACTGGGGAGGCAGAGACTGGTAGAACTCTGGGTATCATTGACCATTCAGTCTAGTGAAGTTGGCAAGTTCTAGGCTAGCAAGAGACCCTATTTCTGAATTAATGAATGAATGAATAAAGATAGCACCTGGGGAATGACATCTGAGATTGTCCTCGGACCACCACACACACATGCATGCGTCTACACCTGCACACAAGTGCACCTGCGCCTACAAACACACAAACACACACACAATATGGTACTTAATCTTCAAAAAGATGGATTTTGGGGGCTGGAGAGATTGCTTAGTGGTTAAGGCACTTCACTGTGAAGCCTAAGGATCCAGGTTCAATTCCCCAGTACCCATGTAAAGCCAGATGCACAAGGTGGTGCATGTGTCTGGAGTTCGTTTGCAGTGGCTGGAGGCCCTATTGTGTCCGTTCTCTCTCTCTCAATCTCTCAAGTAAATGAATAAAGAAAATATTTTTTGAAAGATGGATTTGGGAAGTAGCTGGCAAGGGGTTGCAATTTGTAAGTTGTTGTGAAGTGACAAGGAGTTATCCAAATTCAGAAAACAATCTGTAAGTGTGCCCTTTGGCAGCAATACACTAAAATTGGAATGATACAGAGAAGATTAGCATGGCCCCTACATAAGGATGATATGCAAATTTGTGAAACATTCCACATATTAAAAAATTTTAAAAAGAAAGCTGTAAACTTCGATGTGGTTCACGTGGCACATGGTGGACTAAGATACTTGGCAGATGTTTGAGGAGAATGCGTGTGTGCATGCTGTGTATTTTGAGGAGAATGCATGTGTGCATGCTGTGTATTTTGAGGAGAATGCGTGTGTGCCTGCTGTGTATTTTGAGGAGAATGCGTGTGTGCCTGCTGTGTATTTTGAGGAGAATGCGTGTGTGCCTGCTGTGTATTTTGAGGAGAATGCGTGTGTGCCTGCTGTGTATTTTGAGGAGAATGCTGTGTATTTTGAGGAGTGCCTGCTGCCTGTATTTTGAGGAGAATGCGTGTGTGCCTGCTGTGTATTTTGAGGAGAATGCTGTGTATTTTGAGTGTGTGCATGCTGTGTATTTTGAGGAGAATGCGTGTGTGCATGCTGTGTATTTTGAGGAGAATGCTGTGTATTTTGAGGAGAATGCTGTGTATTTTGCTGTGTATTTTGAGGAGAATGCGTGTGTGCATGCTGTGTATTTTGAGGAGAATGCGTGTGTGCCTGCTGTGTATTTTGAGGAGAATGCGTGTGTGCATGCTGTGTATTTTGCATATCTCTATTTATCTGGATGCAATGTTCTGCAAGCACCTGGCATTCCTCCAGGTCAAAATTGAGCATTCCCAGGCTGAAGAGATAGCTTAACAATTAAGATGCTTGCCTGAAAAGTTTAATGACCTGGGTTCGATTCCCCATTACCCACATAAAGCCAGATACACAAAGTTGCACATGCATCTGGTGTTTGTTTACAGCTTCTTCACTCTCTGTCTGCTGTGCCCCCATCGCAAATAAATAAATAATTTTTTATATTTTATTTATTTATTTGAGAGAGATAGACACAGAAATTGGCAGAGAGAGAGAGAGAGAGAGAGAGAGAGAATGGGTGTGCCAGGGCCTCCAGCCACTGCAAACAAACTCCAGATGCATGCACTCCCTTGTGCATCTGGCTTACGTGGGTCCTGGAGAATTGAGCCTCGAACAGGGGTCCTTAGGCTTCATAGGCAAGCGTTTAACCTCTAAGCCATCTCTCCAGCCCCATCAAATAAATAAATAATTTTTAAAAACTTAGATATATGGTTGCATACAACCTAGCTATACCACTCCTGGGAATATACCCAAAGGACTCCACAGTTTGCTACAAAGGTACTTTCCCATCCATGTTCATTTCTATTCCATTCACAATAGTTGTGAAATGGGACCATCCACACATAAGTGGATAATGAAAGTATGGCACAATGACATGTTACTCAGCAGCAAAGAAAAATCAAATTATGAAATTTGCAGGAAAATGAATGGATCTGGAAAAATATTATATTAAGCAAGGTGACTCAACCCAGCAAAACCAAAAACCACATGTTATTTCTCATGTGTGGATCCAGCTGGCAATAGTTAAATATTTCTCTGCATGCATATACATGGGGGGATGTGGGTAAAGCCTAGAACGCTAGAAAGGTGAACAAGAGAAGGTTAAAGTGATGGTGAAAAAGTGTCGGGGGAAGACAAAGGATCACATGTGGTGTGAAAGCAGAAAGGAGGAAGGAGAAGGATGCTAGGTAGGCAAGAGGAAAGGAGAGATGAAGGGAGGAGGTATACACACTAAAATTGTATTTTATAATTCCATAATATATCTAACATTTTGTATGCTCAATTTTAAAAACTTAGCAGTATGAGTTATGTTCATATACTAAAGTTCATAATAAACAAACAAGAAAAATTTTAAAAATTACAAGGCATGGTGGCACATGCCCTTTAATCCCTGCACTCAGTGTGGAGCGGGGTGGGGAGCAGGTAGGAGGAGCCCTGAGGGTTTGAGGCCAGCCTGAGACTGCAGAGTGAATTCCAGATGAGCCTGAGCTAGAGCAAGACCCTATCTCGTGAAACCAAAATCATAACAATATAATAATAAATAGAATTACTGCATGTTAGAATTTGATTCTCTGATGCAATGATTAAATTTATCTTTTTAATACCTCAGTAATCCAACTACCAAAATATTTTGCTATGCCATCCATGATTACAGCAAGATACATAAAATGCCTTGAGTCAAGCAATAGACATGTTTGTATCCCCAAAAAGGGGACTCACGAAAGAAGACTGGAGAAATAACCCTAAAGACTTCCTAAGGCCTTTAAGGCGAAAGTGGGTTTAGCTCAAAACATGATGCCAAAATCTCCCAAGGGCATCATACCATGCAGGAGCCATCTTCAACAGCGGCACCATGTGGTAGCAAGGTGTAATAGCAGATGGGACTGCGCAGGACCCAGTGAGCTCAACGAGAATTTATAACATCATATGACCAGCTCCAGGCTAACATGTTTCATCGCCTGTGTTACTTACTCTCTTTAGTGCTGTGACAAAATACCAATAAAGAGCAACTTAAGGAAGGAAGGGTTTATCTCACAGTTTGAGGGTACAGTCTGTCATAGGCAGCTGGTCACATTGCACTTCCCGGTCAGAAAGCAAAGAGAAGAACATTGGTGCTCTATGTATTTTCTCTCTCTTTATTAAGCTCAGGACCCCAGCACATATGGTGTTGCTGCAGACACCCAAAGTGAGTCTTCCCTCCTCAGTTCAAACCTCCCTAGAAATGTCCCCACAGACATGCCCGGAAGTTTGTGTCCTTGGTGATTCTAAATCCAATCAAGACGAAAATAAAGACTAACCATTACATGGTCCCAATGTAGATCCTGTTTGAATGTTATTGATATGATTTTGGCAAGGGAAATTGTTGCCAGTCACCATAAACCAGATATGGTGGCACACGCCTTTAATCCCAGTACTCGGGAGGCAGAGGTAGGAGGATCACCTTGAGTTCGAGGCACCCTGAGACTACATAGTGAGTTCCATGTCAGCCTGGGGTAGAGTAAGACTCTACCTCAAAATAAATAAATAAATAAATAAATAAATAAATAAATAAATAAAGTCACCATAATTAACATTTTGTTGAAAGTTCAAGTACACAGGGTTAGGTTGTTTGGCACATTTGTCCTGGGTTTGCTTTTGGGGCACATCTCTTCACATCTGTGTCCCCTGGGAAGAATTCATTCAGCCCCTCCAAGCTTCATGTGTCTTCTGTAAAACTATAACAATGCCAGCTTAGCCTTGTGGGGGTCAGATTAAATAATATATGTAAAGCTCATAATCTACATGCTTAATAGAGTGGGTGCTATGGCCTCCCAAATTCATGAGCTGAAACCTACTCCTCAGAGAAATGGATGGAGAGATTGCTCAGTGGTTAAAGACATTTGCTTGCAGTACCCACATGAAGCCAGATGCACAAAGTGTGCATGAGTCTAAAGTTTACAGTGGCAGGAGGCCCTGGTACCCCTATACACTCTCTTCCCACCACCCCCCTCTTATAAATAAATTAAAATAAAAAATAAATGAAATATTGTTATGAGGTGGGGCTGTTGGGATATGATTATGTCATGAAAGTAGAGCTGTCATAAATGCACTAGAGACCCCTCCCCCGAGGACGCCTCACGTGTCAGAACAGTGTGGAGACCACTGTTTATGAAGAAGCAGGTCCTCACCAGACACTGAACCTGCTGAGCCTTGAGGCAGGAATTCCTCCAAAATCATTGCTTAGAAGCCACCCTATCTGATACCTTGTTGAACAGTGGGGAATAGATTAAGACATAGGTGACAGTTTCTGCTTCAGCTGTCTCCACCACTGTCACCATGATCATCACTTCCTTAGACAAAGGTCAGGAAGTCCAGGCATCTCACACAAGGCAGATGGCAGAACTCCCCACCCAGTAAGAAGCTGGACAAAGCACTCCGAAGAGGACATAGGAGACTTCTCACTGGCATGAAAACACTGTTCTAAAAATGCAGTCCAGTCCCTTTCATTAGGTCTTGTGTCTGAAACCCTGACTCAACTTTCTCAATACTGAGGAAACCAAGGGCCACTAAAACACAGAGTGCCACTTCCAAGACGCCTCAGAGAACCAAGGGGATCCGAGAAAATAATTTAGCTGAGTTTCCTGAGAAAACTTTAAAGCAGCAATTATGGCCTGTTCCATCATTTCCTGTCCTTCGCATTATGAAAAACAAAGTACTATTAGGAGGCCGAGGGGCTATAGTTTGCCATGAAGTAAACCCTGTATTATTCACAGTGACCATGGCAACCATTCTCCATTGTACTTATTTTAAAAATATTTTTAAATATTTTTAAATTTTTATTTATTTATTTTAGATATAGAGATAGATTTACAGAGAGGCAGATAAAGAGAGAGAAAGAGAATGAATGTTCCAGGGCCTCTAGTGACTGCAAATGAACTCCAGACAAATGTACCACCCAGTGCATCTGGCTTTACATGGGTACTGGGAAATCAAACCTGGGTCTTTAGGCTTCACAAACAAACACCTTAACCACTAAACCATCTCTCAAGCCCTCCATTGTATTTTTTTAATGTAAAAGCAGCAGAGATCCAAAGAGGAAACAGATTTGCCAATTTTCAGGTTGTTGTAAATCGGATATGAAATTCAGAAGGATAAACCCAGACCAAGGGAGAAAGAACTTCTCCTCTGGTGAAGGGCAGTGGGGCAGTACCGTCCATGGGCAGCCATGGGTTCTACTGCTCTTGGCAGCAGTGTGAACATTCCACCATGGGAATGAGCCACTCCCAGCTCCGTCACATCACCTGACTCCCCTGGACAGGGACAACCATTTCTAGACTCTTTCTAGCCATAAGGCCTAGAAAGGTAGCTTGTACGATTGTCTGGCTGGGTAGATATGTTGTGCCCATCAAATTGCCCTCTAAATATTTATTTTATGTCCATAGATTTGTGCCACTCTCACCTTTGGTCAAAGAAACTTCATTTTGCAGTTGGAGGTGACTATAGGGAAAACTCAGACCTCATCAAAGTGCTGAGAGTAAGTGTTGAGTGCTCAGGGCAAAATGAGACATATGTATTACCCCTGCAAGGCTCAGAGAACATTGAGGAAGAGGAGGTAAAAAAAAAAATGTTAGAGCCAGAGAGTGGGAAGGAGTGATTCGGAATGCTGCCTTCTGGACATGAAGTGGCCACTGCACTCATGACAGAACAGTGACTGGTCTAACCTACACAGACCTGCACAATATTGGGCCCATCAACATTCTGTCATGATGGTAAAGGAAAGCAAAAAGAAGAAGAAGAGAAGGAGGAGGAGGAAGAGGAGGAGGAGGAAAGAAAGAAAGAAAGAAAGAAAGAAAGAAAGAAAGAAAGAAAGAAAGAGAGGAAAAAGAGGTCTGGAGAGATGATTTAGCAGTTAAGGTGCTTGCCTGCAAAGCCAAATGAAGCTGGTTCAATTCCCCAGAACCCACGTAAAGCCAATTGCACAAAGAGGCACATGCATCTGGAATTCATCTGCAAATAGAGGCCCTGGTACGCCCACACTCTCTCTCTTTCTTTCTCCCTCTCTCTGCTTCTTTCTCTCTCTCAAATAAAGTAGAATATATTTTTAAAAATTAGATGTACCCAGGCATGATGGTGCACTCCTTTAATCCCAGCACCCAGGAGGCAAAAGTAGGATGATCGCCATGAGTTCGAAGCTACCCTGAGACTGCATAGTAAGTTCCAGGTCAGCCTGGGCTAGAGTGAGATCCTATCTCAAAAAAACCAAAAGAGAGAGAGAGATGTGCCTTGCCCAACAGCTTGATCCCCCCAGGCATACTTACTTAGCTATGGTTAGGGGCACCCTGGTCCCACAGCCAGTTCTGAGCCTGGAGGTTGGACATGGAGTTCCATGTCTTTAAGCATTTCCCAGGAGAGTTGCACTCTCAAATCCTCAGCCACAGAAACTACAAAGACAAATACTTGGCAGGACATATTTTATTTTTATTTTATTTTCACCATTCCTTAAAGACAGTAAATGCTTATGATTTCTGCCAACATGCCAGTCTTGTTCTGGGGCAAGTGTGCTGTGTGCATACCTGACAGGACTCAGAGCGAGGTAGTTCCATAGAGAGCATGGTTCTAGCAGCTAGTGTCGCATCTGATAAACACTGGCTTCTAGATTCAAGCCAAATGTTTCCTCTGGGCTTTTACCAAAGACATGGTTGTCTGTTCTACAATGAGAATGATGCTTTTTAAAAAACAGCCTTACATGCTTGCTTTAGATCATAACAACTCATTTTTATTTACGTATTTGACAGAAAGAGGCAGAAAGAGAGTATGTGTGTCTGAGAGAGAGAGAAAGGACATGTCAGGGCCTCCAGCCTCTTCAAATGAACTCCAGACGCATGTGCCACCTTGTGCATCTGGATTATGTGGGTCCTAGGGAATCAAACCTGGGTCCTTTGGCTTTGCAGGCAAGTGCCTTAACCACTAAGCCATCCCTCCAGGCTGTAGACCCTAATTCTTATGACAGCCATGCCTTGCATGGATAGAAAACATGTCTCATGCTCATTACAGAGGAGTGGAGACAGCTCCCACTAGTTGCCTCCCCCCTACACACACATACACACATACACGTAAGAGCAAGCGTCAAAGACACATTATCCAGAGAAGCTATTGAAATGATACAAAGAAAAGGCCCTGGGAACAAGATTTCATCTCCATTCTACTACCAGAAAGAGAAGTGGGCTGGACGTGGTGATACATGCCTTTAATCCCAGCACTAGAGAGGCAGAGGTAGGAGGATCAGTGTGAGTTTGAGGCCAGCCTGAGACCACACAGTGAATTACAGGTCACTCTGGTTCTACCAGAGTCCACGGAAGTTCGAAGCGTATTTCTCTAAGTGCTTCCCTTTCTGAATCAGGCCTGGGTAGATTTCAGGAAAGACCATCTATCTGTTTCTATACATTTATATTTAATTTATTACATTTCAGAGCTGGAAAAAATGGCTGAGTAGTTCAGGTGCTGGCCTGAAAAGCCTAAGGACCCATGTTGGGCTCCCCAGAACCCTCGAAAGGCAAACACACAAAGTGATGCATGTGCAAGGTGGCACACACGTCTGGTGTGCAATCGCAGTGACTAGAGGCTCTGGTTCTCCAGTTATCTCTCTCTCTCTCTCTCTCTCTTGTTTTCTCTCATTTAACAACAACAACAACAACAACAACAAAGCCAGTCTGTTAGGCTTACCTCAGGAAAAAAATTTTCAGATCAAAGCTTTTCTTGAGTCCCAAAAAGCATTATGAATCTACTTTATAACACTTTTTAAAAAAATAAATATCTATTTCCTTTGAACAAAAACAAACAAACAAAAGAACTAATTTTGCCTCAGGTGGTTTGACCAAAAACCTCAAAAACAAAAAGTAAAATTACTTTTAAATTCATAACCACCATTCCTACATCCATTCTTCAATCTTTAAGACCTCTCTCTCAGGCATCTTAAACACACTTCGGCTGTCAAACCAAAAGTGGAGGTCCATCAATGCTGACCACCAATCAGAAAAGAGACAGTATGATCTACTACAGAGTGAGTTCCAGGTCAGCCTGGGCTAGAGTGAGACCTTACCTTGAAAATAATAAAATAAAAGAATAAAAGGGGGACATTGGCAGTAGGTATCAGAAGAATTGGCCTCTTGTTGCATACCCTCCACTGATTCATTGATTCTCTCTAGGCCTTGGTATTCCCTTCTTTTATTTTTTTAAACTTTTTTGTTTATTTTCAAGGAGACAGAGACAGACAGAATGGGTGCATTAGGACCTCCAGCCACTGCAAATGAACTCCAGATGCATATACCACTTTGTGCATCCAGCTTTACATGGGTACTGGAGAATCAAACCCGGGTCCTTAGGCTTTTCAGGCAAGTGCATTAACTGCTGAGCCATCTCTCCAGCCCATATTCACTTCTTTTATTTTTAAAATTTTTTATTTATTTATTTGTAAGCAGAAAGAGATAGAAGAGAGACAGTCAGAGAGAATGGGCACACCAAGGTCTCCAGCCACTGCAAATGAACTCCAAAAACATGTGCCACTTTGTGCATCTGGCTTTATGTGGGTCCTGGGGAATCAAACCTGGGTCCTTTGGCTTTGCAGGTAAGTGCCTTAACTGCTAAGCCAACTCTCCAGCCCCTCCCTTCTTTTAAATCAACTGTCTTTAATATTCTTACACATCAGAGTGTCCAACAGCCAAAAGACCACAAATAAAGGAAATGTTCCATTATTGTCATTAGCATCATTGTACAGGAAGTAGAAACAGTTAAAGTTGAATGGCACTATAAGCAACATGAAAAAAAATCAATTTTCCTATTTCACAACAAAGACTTAACATGCCAAAAAGATTTGCTGAAAAGTCTCCATTGACAGACGTCAGCAAAAGCCATGTTCTTGAGGTGCAGTCTGTGTGCCCATTTTAGCAATGGGTTGACTTGAGAACATGCGAGTGTGTGTTCAAGAGTCTAAAACAGTCACAGCATGAATCGTGAACAAATTATCCAAATAAATCCAACTCCTGCCCCTGAAGTCCGGCAATAAATATCTGCATGAGGCACAGCTTACACAAACCCTGCCTTGAATTTGACTGTGATGTAATTTTTATTACAGGCTCCAACGGAGAAGGTTAATGATAGAGCAAATGTGGAGGGAAAGAGCCGAATGTGGGTGAAATGTTGACTTGTTCAGCGTTCAGACCGCAGCAGCAAAAAATATGACGGTCAATTTCACGTCTTGGTATGGAGGAGGAGGAATGCGCAGAACTGTAATGGATTCAAAATGAACTTACACATGAAGAATTGGACCCTCCAAAAACTCAGAAACAATTGATTCATTTTATTAAAAAAATATATAGCAACATATATGATCCATCAACTTGGGTGACATATTTTCCTGTTGGGAGACCAAATTGTGAGAATTACATTGGTTTCCTGATGTACTCTGTGGGACAATGCCAAATGCAAGATCCAGTGTAGGAAACTTCATGTTCATAGATTTTCCACGTGGGTCACTGTTAGCAGAAAGCAGCTCCCCAAACAGGCCATGTGCTCTGGGGCCCACTAAGGACAACCACATGCTGAGGGGGATTTCTGTTAGAAAGGTTTTGTTGTTGTTGTTGTTTGTTGTTGTTCGAAGTAGGGTCTTGCTCTAGCCTAGGCTGACCTGGAATTCACTAAGTAGTCTCAGGCTGGCCTCGAACTCACAGTGATCCTCCTACCTCTTGCCTCCCAAGTGCTGGGACTAAAGGTGTGCACCGCCATGCTCAACCAGGAAAAATTTTTTTAATTAAATGTTTTCATTTATTTATTTATTATTTTGTAAGCACACACAGAGAGAGAGAGATAGGAGAGAAGAGATATAGAGAGAGGAGAAAATGTGCAGTCCAGGGCCTCCAGCTACTGTAAATGAACTCCATATGCATGCACCAACTTGTGCATCTGGCTTTATATGTGTACTGGGGAACTTAATATTGGTAGTTAGGCTTTACAGGCAAGCACCTTAACCACTGAGCCATCTCTCCAGCTATGTTAAGAAGACTTTTGGCTTTTCTGAAGTTTTCTTCTTTTTCACTGCCCTGGAACCAAGACCAGACACGAGCATGAGAGTCTAAAGAAATGGACTATGGGGCTGGAGAGATGGCTCAGTGGTTAAGGCATTTGAATGCAAAGCCTAAGGACCCGGGTTCAATTCCCCAGTACCCACATAAAGCCAGATGCACAAAGTGGCTCATCTATCTGGAGTTCATTTGTAATGGCTAGAGGCCCTGACATGCCCTTTCTCTCTCTCTCTCTTTCTCTCCTTGAAAATAAATAAATAAAAATTTAAAAGTAAAGAAAGAAAGTGATGTAGGGATGGCTTAGCAGTTAAGGTGCTTCCCTGCAAAGCCAATACCCAGATTTGATTCCCCAGGACCCACGCAAGCCAGATGTACAAGATGGCTCATGCATCTGGAGTTTGTTTGCAGTGGCTGGAAGTCCTGATGCGCCATTCTCTCTTTCATATCTCTCTCTCTCTCTCTCTCTGTGTCTCTCTCTGTCATCAAATAAATAAATAAATAAATAAATAAATAAATAAATAATATTTTTAAAAAGAAAGAAGTGGATTGTGGATGAGTAAAGCTCAATTAGTAATGCCACTGAGATGGTTAAGTTTGTGTCAACTTGATCTGTTTATGAATCCAGACATTCCTCAGAAGTAGGTTGCTTCTAGGAAGAATTAACTAAAGGAGGAATCCTTCCCCCAGGGTGAGCCCTTCTCCCAGAGTGAGCAGCCCCTCTCGGAAGTACCCTCTCCTCCCACCTGGATTCCAGTGCTGCTTGCTGCTTGGTGCTTGTTGCTTTCCAGCGTGGACTGAAGAGCAGTGTCTCTCCTGGATGCCTCCAAGCCTCGGTCCTGGATCGGGACTGCTGAGGCATCCAGCCTCGTGGACTGAGCAGCTACAGTGTTTCTTGACTCTCAGGCCTGCAACTGCTATTGCTAGACTGTTGTAAACTAATCCAATAAATTCCCTTTTAATACAATTAATTCTATCAGTTCTGTTCCTCTAGAGAACCCCGACTAATACAGCCTTGCTCCAGTAGCCTCAGAAAGGTAAGGGTCAATCCCTCCCCCAAACCAATCAATGATGCTCTAAGCCAGGGTCGGCAAACATTTTCTACAAAGATTAGATAGTGAAAATTTTAGACTTTCTGGGCCAAGAGTCAAGCTAAGAACATATATTGTCACTTTGCAATCAATTGTCATTTATAATGTAGAAACCATTCTGTGTTTGAAGACTAGACCAAAACAGCAGCAGGAAGGATTTAGCTTACACGCCATAGTTTTCTGAAGTCAAGGTTTCTAGGAAAGCTTTGAAACTAGACTTTGAAGGCAGCTTCATTGGCTAGCATAAAGTTTTCAAAAACTACTTGATTCTTTGCCCTTTATCCCCATTCTTCCCTTCTACTCACCCTGAGTTTTCTGTCTCAGGAAAGTATAAGTCAAGAGAGAAAAAAAGCAGAAGTCTCTTCCTGTCTTTAGAAGTCTAAAAACCTGTCCTTAGTTCTCCCCAGAGTATGAAAAGGCAGAAAGAATTCATACATAAGGACAGACGTGCGAGAGGAGTGCAAAGGTCCACCCTGGCCAAGCTCCCCAAGGCACTGCTAAAATCCTCAGCAGGTGAACAACAGAGTGAAGGTTGAACTCAAACATGGGTATTTGGATGGGCAAGTATTCGTTCATTGTTAGAGGACGAACTGACCCAGTGTCTGATATTCTATCCCATCTTAGGCTGGGTTCAAACAGGGGAAGAAACCTCAAGTCTACGTAGTTGATTGTTAGGTGTGAAAAAACATTGAACCCTGGACCCCAGAGTCTAAGTTGAGACCCAGAAAAGCAGGAGAAGCTATGACGGTTTGCATGTAAAGTGTCCCCCATGGCCTCGTGTGATTGTGATTAAGCTTCATACTTAATTTGCAGGTGGAGGTGCTGTTTGTGGAGCCTCGGTGGAGAAGGTGTGCCCTTGGGGAAAGGTCTTGATGTGTGACAGCACATGCCTGCTTGCTGCGTTGATCTCGTCCTTGCTCCTTCCTCCTTGCTGATGTGAAGATGTGGTGCCCTGCTGCCTGTTTCTACCATGCTTTCCCACCATGAAAAAACCTCCCCCTGAAAACCATAAACCAGAAATAAAACTGTAATCCAGAAATAAACCCTCTCCTTCTATAAAATGCTTCTGGTCAGGTGCTTTGTCCCAACCATGAGAAAGTAACTTCCACAGGACCCCAGAAAATAGACTCCTTAGTGGACAGAGCAGCTCAACCCCAAGATAAGCTCATGAGCATTTCCACCCCACAAGGACACAGAAAAATGGCAGGGACATCCCATGTCCTTAACAGCAGCAAGGGCCTATGCCTTATAGCTGAAGGAGAGAGGGAGAGTGGCTATGAAAGGACCTCACAGATAGAAACAGGAATAACCAGCAGCAAGTTCTAAAGGAATTTTGGGGTTCCTTGCCAATACACCCATGTACCAATAAATTTAGGGTACCTGAATTCTTGTCTTATGAATTTAAAGAATTAAAATCCATAGACTAGAGAGTAAGGTTTAAAGAACCTTTATTAGATTAAGAAAGGGAAAGAAGTACAGAGAGTTCCTGCCATGTGGAGGGCAGGAGGGGATAGAGAGCCCACGTGGGAGTATCAAGTGGGGGGGGGTCTCCCCTCAACTCAGCCTACTGAGATGAGGGAAGACTTACCAGATCCTGGAAGCTAAAGAGCCAGCCAAGAGAGCTTGTCCCTCATGGTAAGGGTCAATTTATAACCTTATTGAGGTGGGCTTCACCTTTAGGCTTAGGTGAACCAGAGAGGCAGCTGATTGGTCTGGGCTAGGGGCTGGCTCAAGAAGAGGCCAGCCATGATGTCAAAGTTTTGGGGCTGAGCTTAACCAACCACAATGTCATGGTCAGATTTAAATTCTTGGAAAGAGGAACTCCTTCCCAGGGAACAGCTCAGATTTTTCACAGCAAAACAGTAGATCTAGGGAACTTCTTTAAGCAGGAGATAAGAAGGTAACTTCTTCTCTGATCATTGGCAAAGTAGAGACTTAAAGGATAGGCCCAAAGACATTCCTGCTCTTTACTTTTGGGGTCCAGTCACCCCAAACTGTCTCAGTCAGATGAGATGAAGGATATGTATGTAGGTGTCACCATGCCAGCAGAAGGGCAATGGTTAAGGACTATGGGATAGTTGGTAGCTCTGAGCACATAAACAAGAAAGTCCCGGTGAGGCGATCCATGTCTGGCCCTCACGTGTGTGACTAGAAAGGCATGGCCACAAAGGAAGAAGTCATAGCTACGATGCTGTCACCAGGCAGAGGTGGCTACATTTGGACCCAAGTATGATCGATGGCTTCTTATAGCTATTCCCCTGGTGAACCTGAGCTGGAAGTGAGAAAGTATAACAACTAAAGTGGTTAGAAAAACAAAACAACACCAGCAGTCATTTGGGATGGTACCTAGCCCTGCTAACTAGCTATGTGTCTTTGATAAACTGATCCATGGTTTACAGATGAATTTAAGAAAGAAACCGGAATGGTGGTGCACACCTTTAATCCCAGTACTTGGGACCATGAGTCCAAGGCCAGCTTGAGACTACATAGTGCATTTCAGGTCAGCCTGGGTAGAGCGAGACCCTGCCTCAAAAAAAGAAAGAATTGTCCAACCAATGGATGGAAGGTCATATTCTTCTTGCAAACCACATTTGGTAAGTGAGGAGCTATTCAGTAGAGCGTGGGGTTGAAGAGGGCCCTGGAGTTACTCTGGCTCCTCAGGAGGGAAGGGGGCAGAAAGACAAACATGCCTGTCCTCTGCCTGGTGGTCATATCATCTGTGATGTCCCCTTGAATTGAGCAAGGAGGCAGCTCTTTGAGACAGGCCAGATCATCTGCAGAAACTGTTCCTGGGGACTTTTTATTTTTAACCCAGTGTCCAGCTAAGACTGAGTCAGATAAGGGGAAAGAAGTGAACAGGAGACTCTGAATAGCTGGAAACTTGCTTCTCCATGCCAAAAACTCCAATAGTTAAGTGGAACAAACACTCTATATGGTGTAGACTTTCAAACTAGGGGCTACTGGGTCTCTGAGTCTTCCTCAGTGTATAGGACATAGAGTTTCAAAGAGCATTCGAGAGCCCAAGTAGGGAATGTGCTAGGTATACACAGTGGGCATTCAATCATTGCCCAGTTCCCTCCCTGCATTTGCCAACAAGATGGCAAGATACTGGAAATCCTTGCTCTCTGGAATGTGAAAATCACTCATCCTTGGAATAAATCTTCCCCAAGCTTTCAATGAACATACAGTTTAAAGCAACTTCTTAAACAAAAAGAATGGTATGAGGGGGGCTGGAAAGATGGCTTAGCAGTTAAGGCACTTGCCTATAGAGTCTGGGACTCAGGTTTGAGTCCCCAGTACCCATGTAAAGCCAGATGCCCAAGTTGGTGCATGCATCTGGAGTTCATTTGCAACGGCAGGAGGCCCCAGTGTGCCCATTCTCCTTCTCTATCTGCCCCTCTCTCTCTCAAATAAATAAATAAATAAAATATTAAGGAAATTAAAAAGAATGGAATGAGGGACTTTCTAGGAATACAAATTGATAGGACAGTGTCAGACTGGATGCAGAATCTCTAGGGGTAGGGCCTGGGAAACTATATGTTACCCCAATTGCCACACCCACCAATATTCCAGACTGTATTTCCATAGGCACCTTCTTGGAGAGCCCTTAACTGACTGCCATATTTAGCACACAGCCAAGCTCCACCCAGCCCTTCTGTCTCCCTCCTACATTTCATTTTTTCCATAACACTTTTAATTCATTCATTTCTCTTTTCTCACTCCACCCATATTTTTTTTATTTTTAATGTTTATTTAGTTGAGAGGGAGGCAGATAGAGAGAGATAGAGATAGAGAGAGAGAAAAGGAGAGAGGGAGAACGGATGTATCAGGGCCTCCAGCCAACTGCAAATGAACTCTAGACTCATGTGCCACCTTGAGCATCTGGCTTACTTGGGTCCCAGGAAATTGAACCTGGGTTCTTTGGCTTTGCAGGCAAGCACCCTAACCACTAAGCAATCTCTCTAGCCCCTACCCACCTCTTTTAAAAATATTTTTATTTATTTGGGAGAGAGATAGATGCAGATAAAGAGAGGGAGGGAGAGAGAGAGAAAGAGAGAGAAAGGGAGAGAGAGAGAGAATGGGTATGCCAGGGTCTCCTGCCACTACAAAGGAACTCCATATGCATGCTCCACTTTGTGATCTGGTTTCATGTGGATACTGAGGAATCAAACCCAGTCTGTCAAGGCTTTGCAAGCTAGTGTCTTTAACCGCTGAGCTATCTCTTCAGCCTACTCCACCCATCTTGATGTCAAGTCCCTAAGAACCAGCTTCCTGGTGTTTTTCCCTGTCACCACTCAGAACCTCGACCAGTGTTTGGCACACAGTGAGCACTAGGTAAGTATTTTTAGAATGGTCTTTTGCTACATCCTATGCTCTCATCTTAATGCAGAGGATCCCAAAGAGAAGGGCAAGGAGATGGGAAAGGTACCAATTTGTTGTTGGTTATGTAATAACATGGTTGAATAGCAAAAAAAAAAAAGCCACTAATCTAGAAATTGCAAGTACCAGTTCCCCAAGACCTTTTCAGATAAGAAGGAGTAGGATGGTTCCCCAAATGTGCCTCTCAGCTTGGTAATTTTCTCAACTAAATGACTATCCTATATAACATGAGTTTCAGCTACACATGGAGTAAACCACCAGTAGAGATGGCTTAAGCCTCTTGTCTCTGATAGCTGGTGAGCATGAGACCATTTAGAGTGACTGGGCATGGGGAGTAATAAGCAGGCACGTCCTTGACTTTGCCCTTGCAGCCTCCACGTTGCTAGAGATCAGAGACGAATCTCTCCTTAGCTCTTGACTATGGACTTCCCTAGATTTGTTTTTCCAGAAGCAGCCTGAGTCCTTCCCTGGGAAGAAGCACCCCTTTCCTGGAATGAAGGTTTAAATTTGATCTTGGCATTTTGATTGGTTAAATTCAGCCCTAAAATTTGGCAGCATGGCTGGCCTCTTCCTGAGCCAGACCGAAAAGCTCACTCTCAGAGAGCACCTGAGCCTGAGCATGAAGCCCACTGGAATAGATTATAAATAGATGCTTACCAGGTGAACACGGTCTCTTCCTTGGCTGTTCATCTCTCCTGACGCCTAAACCCCCAGCCTGCTCTGGTAGGCCTTCTCTTGTCCCAACCCAGGTGAGCTGAGATGGGGGTGGGGACCTCTGCTCCCACAAAGGTTCTCTATCCTCTCCTGCCTTCCACATGGCAGGAGCTGTCCACACTTCCTTTTCTTCCTTCCCTTCCTTCCTTCCTTCCTTCCTTCCTTCCTTCCTTCCTTCCTTCCTTCCTTCCTTCCTTCCTTCCTTCCTCCCTCCCTCCCTCCCTTCCTTTCCTTCCTTCCTTCCTTCTTTCCTTCCTTCCTTTATTTTATTTTATTTACTAGAGACAGAGGGAAAGAGAGAATGGGCATGCCAGGGCCTCTAGCCTCTGCAAACAAACTCCAGTCGCATGTGCCACCTTGTGCATCTGGCTTATGTAGGACCTAGAGAATCAAACCTGGGTCCTCAGGCTTCACAGGCAAGTGCCTTAACCACTAAGCTATCTCTCCAACCCTACGCTTCCTTTTCTTAATTGAATAAAGTCTTTATAAGCCTTACTCTCTGGTCTGTGGATTTCAATCCTCTAAATTCATAAGACAAGAAACTGGAATACCCTAAATTCATAGGTGCATTGGTGTATTGACGAGGAACCCCAAGAGTCCCATTACAACTACAGCCAGTTGAGGTTGATTTTGACATCTGCTCCCTCTGCAGTTGTAAGTTCTAGCTCCTGCTGTGTTGGTCCATGGGCTCCTGAGTGATGCTCTCAACCACCAAACCCAGGCTTGGGTACCACCCTCTTTGCCGCCAACATTTTTTAAAGGGTGTGGTTCCAAGCATCTGGAGATGAGGGGAGGCTGTTGTTTAACAAATGAGACACATCATTATTTTCTTGTGCCAGGATCATGTTTCATTTAGTGGACTTGGCTCCACATTTCAACAGTATCCTCCAGGCAAATAATACAATTAAGCAAGTGGAGAGATTTAGTAACAATAAATTCCACAGGACTGGTCATTGTTCTGCACGCACTTTAAAAAGTTGTCAAGGGTTAGAGAGATGGCTTAGCAGTTAAGTGCTTGCCTGTGAAACCTAAGGACCCTGGTTCGAGGCTTGATTCCCCAGAACCCACATAAGCCAGATGCACAAAGGGCACATGTATATCGAATTCATTTGCAGTGGCTGGAGGCCCTGGCTTGCCTCTTCTCTCTCTATCTTTCTGCCTCTTTCTCTGTCTGTCTGTCTCTCCTAAATAAATAAATAAATAAAAGTTTTTAAAAAATAAAATAAAAAGTTGTTAAGCATTTAGATGGATCCATCCTCCCAAATCTTGTGAGCTCAAACATTATATATAAATTATTAGGGGAAAAAAAAATGATCGGTGGCTGGAAAGATGGCTCAGTGGTTAAGGCACTTGCCTGTGAAGCCCTAGGGACCCAGGTTGGATTTCCCAGTACCCATGTAAAGCCAGAGGCACAAGGTGGCACATGAGTCTGGAGTTTGTGTGCAGTTGCTGGAGGCCCTGGTGTGCCCATTCTCTCATCTGCCTCTTTTTCTCTCTCTCAAATAAATAAATTTAAAATTTTTTCAAACGATAAGGAATTGAAGCATATGAGCACAGACACCACACAGGCATTCATACATGCACTCGTGTTTTAGGTGGAGACATTTTCTTTTTTATAACCCAATAAATAAAAGATAATTATAAAAATAGATTTAGGATACATACGTATGGAAGCATTCAGGCCAAAGTGGAAAAAAATAAACTAGAGAAATAAAATCTGAGAGTCAGGCAAAAAAAAAAAAAAAAAAAAAAACAATAGTTCCTAAGAATAAAACTGTGTTCTATGAGCGTAGATAAAGTATGGAAAGCAGAGTATCAGTTCTACCAAGCATATCCCACAGGGCCATCGGCAAGACAATGACTTTGGTGAGCTTCCATTGGTCTCTATGTCAGAAAAATAGTTTTTACCATTTCCAAGCAGTATTTGTGCTGCTCTCTGCAAATTGTTTTCCTTTAGGACAATCTGTCTTCATCTGAGCATAGCCATAGCCTAGGTGAAAGGAAATGGATATTTCTTATATTCTGTTGTATTTCCTGGAACTTGCACATCTCTCATAATACATACATTCACTTAGAAAGGAAACTATTAATATAAAAGGAAGGCCAGAACCGTTGGTCTTAAAATAGACAGTAATGACAAAAATAAAGTATGATGGACTCCTGCTTTTGGTCATGGCAGACTAGTTTGCCAAGAACAACTTAAAAAGTTGGATTAAGTGTATAAAATATAAAAAGAGAGAGAGAAAAAAACAAAGAACCTGTGTTTGAGACAAGAGATACTAAAGCAAATGGGACCCAAAGAGCCAGGAGGGAAGAGAAAGAAATGCACAGAGATAAATCCTGCATTCAACACAGGCTGTCCTACCGCACTGCAGACTGGTAAACCTCACATGATTCAGGGGCTCAAGATTTGAGTCTCATGAAGGAAAAACTGAGACCAGGGAAGGCTTCCAATACCCAGAAGGCACCGTGAGAAGAACTTGTGAGAACTGAAGGTGAAGCGACTCAACCTCACAGAGACTAAAACCCAATTTCTAAGCTGGTTCAAAGCCAGAGGAAATAAGATGATCTGCGGGTCTCAAACACAACGGATAGAAGTCAATGTCGTGTTGTTTTCTCTAGGAGACAATGACGTACCTTGCTCCCTGCTTATCCATATATTTCCAGCGTTGATTAAAAACGACCAGACAGGCCAAGAGATCTAACCAAACAACCAAAACCCAAGAAAAAATGCAGACCCATATGTGACCCAGTTGTTGGAGTTATTAGATACAAACTTCACAACACCCATGATTAATAACCTTAAGAAAGCAGATGACAAGACGAAGTTTATGAGAACGAGAATCTTTACAAAACAAAAACATGAGAAACTCCAAATGCCTGCAAATGAGAATTCACTAGTTGAGTTGATGGCAGATTGGACAATGTAGAAAAGGATGACTGAGAAACTAGAATATAGATTAGCAGAAGAATGAGCATAAAGGTAGAGGAAAAACACACTGAAAATACACACAAGAGGATCTGAAAGACATTGGGACTGCATGAAAAGTTCTAACTTGTTTGTCTTTGTAAATCCTAAAGAGAAGCAAGAAAGAATTGAGCCAGTGCAATGCTTGCCTAGTTCTATTTGCTGCATTATTTCCCCAGACTCACCAAAGACATCAATTTAAAGATCCAAAAATATTTACAACTCCAAATAGGATAAAGAAAACCATAAGGCATATGATAGTCAAACTACTTAAAAACAAAGACACACACACACACACACACACACACACACACATATATAAGGTAGCCAAAGAAAAGAAGCATATTGGTCTGGAGAGATGGCTTGGCAGTTAAGGCGCTTGCCTACAAAGCCAAAGGACCCACGTTTGATTGCCCAGTACCCATGTAAGCCAGATGCACAAGGTGGCACATGAGTTTGGAGTTCCATTTGTGGTGGCTAGAGGCCCTAGAATGCCCATATTCACTCTCTCTCTCTCATAAATAAATAAAATATTTTTTAAAAGAAAAAGAAAGTTCACAGTGGCTGAAGGACTGGCATACCCATTCTCCCCTCCCCCCGCAAAATAATTTTTTTAAAAAAAAGAAAGAAAAAAGAAGAGAAACACATTCCCTTCCAAAGAACAAGGGTAATGAGAGAAGCTGGCTTTCAAACAAAAATGATGGACACAAAAAAAAAAATGATGGACATTGAAGAACAGTGAGATGACATCTTTAACATGCTAAAAGCAAATGTTTGCCAACTTAGAACTCTATACCCAGTGGAAACAGCCTTGCAAAATGTCCCCGAGGCAAAAGCATTTCAAACAAACAAAGCCCAAGAGAATTCATATCCCACAGGCATCCACTCAAAGAAATACCAAAGAGAAGCCTCTGAGGACAAGAATGGCCACACGGAAGCAGGAAAATGGAGAAAGGAGGGGTGTAGTGGCACACACCTTTAATCCCAGCACTTGGGAGGCAGAGGTAAGAGAATCACCATGAGTTCAAGGCCACCCTGAGACTATATAGTGAATTCCAGGTCAGCCTGGAGCAAGATCCTAGCCACCCCCCCTAAAAAATACAGACGGCTGGAGAGATGGTTTAGTGGTTAAAGCACTTGCCTGCAAAGCCAAAGGATCCCAGTTCAACTCTCCAGGACCCATGTAAGCCAGATGCACAAGGTGGTGCATGCATCTGGAGTTCGTTTGCAATGGCTGGAGGCCCTGGTGCACCCATTCTCTCTCTCTCTCTCTCTCTCTCTCTCTCTCTCTCTCTCTCTCTCAAATAAATAAATGAAATATAGCTTTTAAAATGGAGAAAAGAATAGAGACAGTGAAAAATTCAAGTATTTGGGATAAAACCAAGTAAATATTGGTTGCACAAAACAATGTTAATAACTTCTTGTGTCCTGTGAAATATATGCAAAAAATAGTGGCACCAAATAAAACGTTTGATACTGACATGAGAGGAGGGCACAAATGGAGGTGGATCATTCTGAGGGTCAGATATTATCCAGATAGTGGTATAAGGACCAATTTATGGTCAGGCATGGTGGTGCATGCCTTTAATCCCAGCACTTGGGAGACCAAGGTAGGAGGATTGCTGTGAGTTCAAAGCCAGCCTGAGACTACATATTGAATTCCAGGTCAGCCCAGGCTAGAGGGAGACCTTGCCTTGAAAAACCAAAAACAGGGACCAATTTAACATTGTCTTCAGAGTCCAGGGCACTAACCATTACACCACGAAACCAGCACATAGGTCTGTCATGCTATACTAAGCTAAAGAGGCATGTTTTCCCAAGTATCAAGTATAACCACTAACAGAGGAGCCAAGAAAGATTGTTGCCCAAGTTGCTAGTAAGAGCAAAAAATGAGAGTAGTAAATTCATTCAAAGTAGACACAAAAGAGGAAAAATAAAGAGTTGTGAAAACAGAAGAAAATTGTAGGATCATAGATTTAACTTCTAAAGCAAAATATAGAAATATACTTTTTAGAAAAAATGTATTTAGTTGTTTGCAAGGCAGAGAGAAGAAAAAGAGAACGGGTGTGTCAGGGCCTCTAGCCACTGCAAACAAACTCCAGATACATGTGCCACTTTGTGCTTCTGGCTTTACGTGGATACTGGGCAATCAAACCCGATGGCTAGGCTTTAAAGGCAAGCGCCTTAATTGTTGAGCTATCTCTCCGGCCCCTGGAAATGTACTTTTAAAAGCATAAGTTGCTTAAAAGAGGCACCACTTAAACAGAAAATACAGAAAAGCTGAAAGTGAAGAGATGAGAACAGATTCATGCATGGGTTCAAATATAACCAGCCAGTAACATGCCGACCAGAATTAAAGGCAGAAAATATTACGAGGGGTAGAAGGAGAGGGTGGTGAGGGATCTAGGTCTTCAGGAAGAAGTAACAATTCTAAAGGTGTACACATAACAACAGTGCCTCAAGCATGCAAAAGGCAAGTGCTGACCAAACTAAAATGCAAGGAAGACAAATCTATAATCAAGTGGGAGAATTTTATATGCTTCAGCAACTGACAATAATGGACAGCAAAACACTTCAGTATATGATATGAACAAGATGACATGGTTTTACTTATGAGTATAGATGGACACACAGTTAGGAGTCACATAATGACACTCTGGCCAACAAGAGGACTCATCCCTCGGTCCTATGAGATCGCTTTGCTTACTGATGCTATAGAGTATGGAAGGATGGTGTGGTGTGTGTACCATGACACGATTGCCTAATAATACATTGCTCAAAATACGTCTTCATGGTTAAACAACGTGTGACGACACACATACTTGACCAGACAACTATGCAAACATACTCTGCCACTTACACATTTACTATAACCTACCCTTGCTTGGGCCAAATCAAAATAACAATCAAACAATTGAAACCACACAGTATGTATTAGTTTGCTCTTTCACTATAACAAATGTTATCAAGATATTATCCAGAAAATGACAAGAAAGCCCACAGAATGGAGAAATATTTGAAAACAAGACATATTTTAATATATAGTATAACAACCATATTGGATGAAGTATCTTACAACTGAAGGCTGTAAAGGAAAAAAAAATGGCCCAATAAAAACATAGTCAATGAATGTGAATAAACATTTATCCAAAGGAAATATACAAATGACCAACAATGTTCATGATGATGTCCAACATCATTAATCATTGCAACAATGTAGTATTGGTTAAATGATGAGCTAATGGAACAAAGGAGAAAGCCCATACCCATTCTAGAAACATCAGAAAAAATATAAAGAAAAATATTGATAAATTGGAAAATAGGAACACCAAAAAGCAAAAGCAAACTGTGATGGGAAGAAGGTATTTACAATGAAATTAGTTCAAAACAACCCAGTACACAGAACATACAAATCAAGATTAATAAAGATTGCCAATCAAATATTTATAAGCAAAAGATTTGATCAGATTTTTTTTCAAAGTAGAGTCTCGTTCTAGCCCAGGCTGACCTGGAATTTATTATGTTGTCTCAGGGTGGCCTCAAACTCATGGTGATCCTCCTACCTCTGCCCCCTTAGTGCTGGGATTAAAGGTATGTGCCACCACACCCAGCATGACCAGATAGTTTTACCAGAGGATACCCAAATTACCAATAAGAAAAAAAAAAAAGTGGTGCTCTGTTCTATAGCTCAAGAAAGTAATCAACAGTGAGATGTATCCCCATAGCTACAAGAAGCCTCAACTCTGTACCTGGCAAAAAATGATGCATCTACACAATGAATGTTCATAGTCTCATCTAATCTCTAAGCAAATGCTAGAAATAGAATCTACCCAGGCTGAAGAGGTGGCTCAGTGGTTAAAGTGCTTGCCTGCAAAGCCTAAGAGCTCATGTTTGAATTTCCAGGTCCCACATAATCCTGACGCACAGTGACAGAAGCACACAATGTTGCACATGCACACTAGGGGGCACATGCATCTGGAGTTCCTTAGCAGCAGCTAAAGGCCCTGACATGCCCATACTCTCTCTCTTTCAAAATAAATTTCAAAAAAAGAAATTAAAAAAAAAAAAAAGAAATAGAACCTAACCATCATAGGATGGAACACTAAATTGCAATACATTAATATGGCATGCTCATGTGAAGAAAACACTAAGTCCTACAATGAAATTCTAAATAGAGTAACCCATGAGAAGTGAGATGAAAAGGAAGTCATGCTCAGTGAGTATAGTGAACACAAATTCCAAAACTGACAAAGCTTGTCTAAGATGTCGTAATGCAGCAAAGCGGTAGTGGCTTGGGCAGCTGGATTGGAAGAGACATTACAAGGAGGGGGGCTTTTGAGCTGCTTTAATGTTGTACACCTTTTAAAAAAATATTTCTATTTTTATTTATTTATTTGAGAGGTAGATAGAAAGATGTAGATCAAGAAAGGGAGACAGAGTAGGTACACCAGGGCCTGAAGCCACTGCAAATGAACTCCAGACGAATGTGCCACTTTGGGCATCTGGCTTTATGTGGGTACTGGGGAATTGAACCTGGATCCTTAGGTTTCAGAGACAAGTGCCTTAACTGCTGAGCCACCTCTCCAGCCCCTAATGTTGTATGTCTTGATCTGAGTGATGGTTACATGCCTGTGAACTGTCACAAATGATAAACTATCTCTTTTTTATTTGAACATACTCTTTAATATATTTTTTAAAAATCAAACATGCAAAAAAAATCTGCAATTATCCTAATTCTTTGGTTTGAGTGTATATATGTATATGGTGTGCATGTGGACATGCATGTTTCTATGTGTTTGCATGCATGTGTTTGTAAGATGTCAATATCCAGTGTCTTCTTCTATCACTTTCCACCACATTCTTTCTTTTTATTTTAATTTTGTTTTTCAAGGTAGGGTCTCGCTCTAGCCCAGGCTGACCTGGAATGCACTATGTAGTCTCAGGGTGCCCCCTAACTCAAGACAATTCTCCTACCTTGGCTTCCTGAGTTCCGGGATTAAAAGCATGCATCACCATGCCCAGCCACCACATTCTTTGAGTCAGGGTCTCTCACTGAACCTGGAACTCAACAATTCAGCTCTGCCCACTTGCTAGTGACTCCCAGGGATCCTCCTGTCTCCACTCCCTAGCACTGGGATCACAGGTACTTGCTGCCAAGCCTAGCTTTTATGTGGATGCTCAGGATCTAACCAAAGTTTTCATGTTTGTGCTGCAAGCACTTTGAAGACTAAACCACCTTCCCGATTCAAGTTCCAATTATTTTAGTGAATTATTTGTATCACGGGGCAGGACTGTTTGGTGTACTCCAGTACTATGAGTCTAAAAAGCAAATATCTAAGAGGCCATAAGAGTGTGATTTAGAAAAATAGATGTGCTTGGTGAGCACAAAGTCACATTATGAAATTCTGGTGAGCTTCTCTCTGGGCTATAGTCTCTATCCTGGCTAAAGAGAATCACCAAGAAGTACTTACATGTCATCACAAGCTGTATACATGAGTGCTCATATGCACATGGGTATAGTTCATGTGTGTCTACATGAGTGTTCATATGCATGTGGGTACACATGGGTGTGGGAGAGTGCTCGTGTGTGTGTGCATGCACATTTGGAGGACAGGGGTTTACAGAGTCTTTCCCTTACTCACTTTCCACTTTATTTACTGAGGCAGAGCCTCTCACGTGAACCCAGGGTTGCTCATTTGTCTAGTCTAATGAGCCATCTTGCCCTGGTGATGGCTGCCTCAGTCTGCAGAGTATCAGGATGATAGACAGGCTGCTATGACCACCTGGCATTCACATGGGTTCTGGGATCTGAACTCTGGTCCTCATGTTAGCACAGCAAGCACGTTATCCACTAAGACATTCCACCATTCCCCAAGACTATGTCTTAACGCACAATAAAACAGTATTGAAAGGGAGGAAAATGCTAGCTTGAAAAGTGACATACTTGTATTCATTACTATACCTGAAATCCCATGCTAAGCATCAAGGACGCCTTGACACGGCACGACAGGCTAGCGTACCTGGTTACTAACTTTCTTGCCATCTGGCCACCTGTGACTTGCTGGTAGAAGGTTCTTCTCACTCAACGAAAGCTTTGAGTCGTTCCTTACTCTGAAAAGAAACTTAAGTCTCTGAATTGTGAGGCTTATTAAAGTGGGTAGGCATCTTGTATAGACCCTGATGGCCACCAATCCCCACCTAAGGCAGACCTACCCTTGAAAGCCGGGTGCTCCAGTTCAAGAAGGGCTCTCTCCTGCCCCATATCCAAGCTACCAACAAAGCAGGAGCTTTGCCTTCCAAAGTACAAACAGATATAAGTGCTTTTCACCATCTTCCACCTCCCCTCACTGGTCAATTCATTCCTCTTTTAATATTTCAACAGAGCAGCCAAAGGGATTCCAACGGGCACTAAGTTGGACTTCAGCATTCTTTGGCTCAAAACACCCCCAGCCCACACAGAACAAAAACCAGTACTTAACCACCATCCATCTGGCCCTCCAAGACCTGACGACCCATGACCTCTGGGATCCACCTTCTACTGTTCTTCCACCTCTCATGTGACACCAACCACAGGACCCTCACTGGTGTCTTCAATCATAGACTCTGTGCCCACAGCCCAAGCTTTTATACTTTCTGTGATCTGTGCTGGGACTCACTATATTGGACATCCATGGTTGATTCCCTTCCTCTCTCCAGATTGTATTCCGTAATCTTCATTTAAGAAAATTGTGAACTGGGGAGATGCCTCAGTGGTTAAAGACACTTGCTTGTTACAAAGCCTGCTGGCCAGGGCTCAATTCCCCAGTATCCACCTAGAACCTGATGTACAAAGTAACACGTGCATCTGGAGTTTGTTTGTGGTGGCTAGAGACCCTTGTATGCCCTTATGCACTCTATTTGCCTCTCTTTCTCTCCCTCTTACAAAAAAAAATATTTGGGTGGGGGGGGGGGTTCGAAGTTGGGTCTCACTCTAGCCCAGGCTATCCTGGAATTCACTATGTAGTCTGAGGGTGGCCTTGAACTCATGGTGATCCTCCTACCTCTGCCTCCCAAATGCTGGGACTAAAGGTGTGTGCCACCATGCACCATAAAAATATTTTTAAAAAGAAAGTTACATTCCTGTCATTTCCAATTCCAATTTCAGGTACTCTTTTGCTTAGTACTCAGCATGATCTACTATTGAGTATTTATTTTGTTTTTACCTTATTGCACCAAAGAAATTTTCAGCAAAGAGGCAAAGGAAGGGGCTAGGGAGGTGTGTCAGCAGGTAAGAGCATTGCCATGTCAGCATGAGGACCCAAGTTCAATCCCTGTCACCCACATAAGAATGTGTGTGCCTGCAACCCCAGTGCTGAGTAGGACCGACACACAGACACAAGAGGATCAATTGCTGGGGCTCTCTCGTCAGCCACTGTCATGAAAAAAAAAATCAGCTCCAGGGTCTGTGAAACACTCTGTCTCAGGAAAGAAGGCAGAAGAGTGCAAGGAGAAAGTCCTAAGCATCCTTCTCTGGTCTCTGAATACATACACATGAAGTGTACACATCTACACACACACACACACACACACACACACACACAAGAACACACAAGAAGGTAAGCTTGAAACCCAAGAGATAGTATAGACAACAACTTGAACGTACACTATCCCCTTCTGGCTTTGGTGTGGGAACTGCGCCTATTGGTAATAGCTCTGTTGGTTACAAAGCCTCTTTCATGCTCCCTGGCTGGATAACACCCTGTGATAGGCAGGCTGCTGCGAAGACGTTGATATTTATCTGTCAAACTATGACATTCTGTCCAATTCCTCCCTTCCAGTCCTGGCAGCCCTTTTGATTTACTGGGGCAGCAGCTGGGGATGTGGAGAAGGCTTTGCTCTGACTCTCCCTGGGAATGAAGGAGTACAAATGTTCCTTCAGCAAATATTTATCAATTATGGTCTACGCGCCAGACAACACTGTGTGTGCCAAGAACAGAAGAAGTTGCCCGATCTTTTGCCCAAGCAAAGAGCACAGTTAGGAGCACTGAGAAGGGAAGAGGCGGCTGGCCCAGCATCCTGGTCCAACCTGGGATCACTGATATATAGCATCCGGCTGGGCCCTGACAGGTGTCACGTTCCTGCCAGGAATATGCAGGCAGTGTACTGCTCAAATTGGCAATCATTCAGTATTTGTTTCTAATTGACAGCTTGATGCTGGGCCTCTGATGTCACTTTCACTCTAAGTCGTGGCTTAAGGAAAAGAAAACAAGATCCAGGAAGAAATGAAACATGAGCTGAGAATGTCCAAGAGTGCCCTGCCCCACCCAACGTCCACTATGTGCAGACGGGCAAGAGTCTAAGCACCTCTGCCCAAATCTGCTTTCCCACGGTTCCGTGCCCAGTTTCAATCACAGGGGCTCTGATGACGGTGCTCTTACTGCCCAGTACTGGCGAGCACAGGCTCCATGACAGATACCTGAGTTACGTCAGCCTATTTAGCCCTCTCTCCAGAAGGAGGGGTAGGTACTGTGTAAGCCCACTTTGCAGATGGGGAAATTGGCACAAGGTGTATGTTAGAGATGTAACCAGAATAGTGCAGATGCAATTGGCATTCAAACCCTGATTTGTCTGACTCCAAACCCTTTAAATAAAAGCTTAGAGGGTCAGGTTGGAAGTCTTCACAATCAAGCTCTCCTGTGAGGAGGAATTTGAAACTTTGGTCAGCCAGACTGCTGTCGTCAAATTGAGCTGATCACTAATACAAGGTGCGTTGGGTAAGACAGGCCCACCTAACTTGTACTCAGTGTTAGATGCTTAGTAAGTCAGATTTATTTTCCCGCTCTCTCTACTCTCTCTCTCTCTCTCTCTCTCTCTCCCATTCACTTTCTTTTTGCCTTGAACCAGCTATTGGTATGGGTATTTTTTTTTTTTTTTTTAGTATGTAGTTAGATAGAGACTGGTCCATAGAAACGTAAATATCTTGCCTGCCCTGGCAGGACTAGAACCTGTGTCTGATCCAGTTTCATCCAAGATGGCTGCCAGCAACAACCCCTCAGCAGCACTTCCAGCTTCTCTCTCAACTTACGTCCCCTGTGGTCTGGCCCTTCCTGAGACAGTCTCAGCCTCTCAAGTCCACCAACCCATCAGGTCTTTTCTCTCTTATTATACACCTGAGTCTGATAGCAAGGCTCATCCCAATTGGATGTCTGATTCTTATAAATGATCTTGTGAGTGTGCGTGTGTGTGTGTGTGTGTGTGTGTGTGTGTGTGTGTGTGTGAGCCCCTTGCCCCCTTTTGCTTCTTGGGTCTTGGCCCTTGATCCTCTTGGCCCCTTAGGTAAGTTCTTGGCTCTTTCGCTATGTGAGGCGGATATTCGGAGATGTGAGGGAGTCTACAGCCATATCACCCTGAGCACACGGTGCTCTCGTCTGATCTTAGAAACTAAGCAGAGTCAGGCCTGGCAGTACTTGCGTGGGAAAGATGAGAGGGAGCCTTTCTCCATGTGCCCTCCCCCTTTCTAGCCTGGCTTGGGCTTTCCTACCTGCCTTCCTTCTGGGCCCTAACCCTTCATAAAATAAATCTCAGAATGTTTCCTGCTCTGAGTCCACATTTCCAATTCTTTGTTAGCTTGGACAAGGACCCCAAGCTGGGATCCATGGGCCTGGGGTCCCCTGCATCTTTATGGACATCTTAATCCTCCCTGGTCCCCAGACTCCTGCATCAGTTCCATTTATTCTTGCTCACAAGTCTTCAAGGTTGCCTGGGAAGCTGAGCTGAACCAGGCTGAGTTGAGCAGGTATCAACCGGCTGAGCCTGCTCCGTGTCTGCAGTCCACTGGCGGGTTGTCTGGGGGACTATCTGTTCCAGAGTGGCCTGAACTTGGGTGGGGATTGTGTGACTGTTGTTTTCTTAAAATGAGGACACACCTCCATTATCCTTTCCTGGTGGTGTTTTCATTGTTGCTGTTTTGCTTGTGTGTGTGGTGTGGGCATCTTTGTACGCACATGCCCATGTGCTTACACATACAGATGAAGGCCAGAAGTCCATGTCAAGTGTATTCCTCAATCATCTGCACCTTTATTCATTTGCAAGCAGAAAGAGAGACAGAGAGAGAGAGACAGAGAGAGAGAGGGAAGGAATGGGCCCACCAGGACCTCTAGCAGCTGCAAAAAAAAAAAAAAAAAAAAAAAAAAAACCTCCAGATGCATCTGCCATTTTGTGCATCTGGTACTAGGAAATCAAACCTGCATCATTAGGCTTTGCAGGCAAGTGCCTTCATTGCTGAGCCACCTCTCCAGGCCACCTTTGTTTTTAAGATTTTTAAAGAGTATATGTGCTTGAGCACACCAGGACCTCTTGCCTCAGCAAACAAACTCCAGATACGTGCACTACTTTGTGCACATTACTTCACCTGGGTACTGGAGAATTGAACCTGGGCAGATAAGGTTTGTAAGCAAGCACCTTTAACCATTGAGCCACCTCCCCAGCCCTCTGCCCCTTATTTTTGAGACAGGGTCTCTCACTGAACCTGGCGGTCACTGATTCCTCTAGATTAATTGGTCAACAAGCCCTAGGGACTTTTCTGTTTCTGTCTCTCTAGCACACTCAGGTTTTTTGTTTTACTTTGCTTTTAAAAAAATATTTTGTTATTTATCGATTTGAGAAAGAGAGAGAAAGAAGGAGAGACACAGAGAGAGAGAGAAAGAGAATGGGCATGCCAGGGCCTCTAGTCACTGCAAAAAAAACAAAAAAAAAAAACCCTCCAGATGCATGCCCTACCTTGTGCATCTGGCTTAGGTGGGTACTGTGTAATAAAACCAGGTCCTTAGGCTTCACAGGCAAGCACCTTAAGTGCTAAACCATCTTTCCAGCCCTTGTTTTATTTTTATGGGTGCTAGGGATCCAAACTCACACTTCATGCTTGTGAGGCAAGCATTTTACTAACTGAGCCATCTCTGCAGGCACTGACCTTTTGTTTGTAAATAAGCATATCAGATTATGTGGGGTCCAAAAGCTGTGGAAGAATAAGGTAACTAGAGCTCTCGCAAGTAGCCCTACAAATTCTCCTGGGATGGAAAGTCTCCTAGTTGGTGAATTACATGGAGTCACACATCAGCTAAACCTCATGGCTCCCAACATACCTGACCAAAATCTTCTCTTTGTCACCTCACCTACCACCAAGCCACATATGCTGTCCTTGGGTAAGCCCCCAATGTCTCCCCAACCCACCTACATGCTGCATGATCTGCTAACATTTGCACACTTGCTGGAAAAAATGTCTACCCTCTTTTCCACCTAGTGAGTCTCACTGACCCTTAACTTGGATTCTCTCATTTTCTCTTATTTGCTGTAATCTTTTGACAAATATTTTAAAATATTTTATCTATTTGCAAGCAGAGAGAGGCAAAGAGAAAAGGGGAAGAGAGAATGGGTGCACTAGGGCCTTCAGCCACTGAAAACGAACTCCAGATGCATGTGCCACTTTTTGCTTCTGGCTTTACATGGGGACTGGGGAATTGAACTTGGGTCATTAAACTTTGCAGGCAAGTGCCTTAACCACTGAGCCATCTCTTCAGCCCTCAACAAATATTATTGGCCTATCAGGCCCATGAATGCATGGACCCTCACATGCACCCAGCTTTTTCTCCCTCACTGTAGAGCCCATCCTCCCTCCTGTGCCGACCCCAACATCTCTGCCTGTCAGTGCTCTTCTGTGTATCACTGTGCATGCATGTGTAGAGTGAGTATGTATGTGCAGAGAGTCATATGTGTACCTATGTAAACATATCCTTTTATGGCACAGACTGCATTGCATGCTGATGATTTGTTCATGAACTTTTTTTTTTTTTCATACAACTGAAAGCTTTTCACATCCAGGGATCACACATACTTATTCCATTATTATGATTATATCACCCCTGGTACTTTCCTTACATAGAAATTCAAATAAACATGTGCTGAAATGACAAATGAATGAATGTTGGAAGGAAAAGTGCTCTCAGATCGTTTTTGAGATCATCCATTTCTTCATTTTGCAAAAGAGAAAAATAAACGCAGGGAGCTTAAATGACTTCTCATAACTCTATCACCTTAACATTTAGGGTAATGTCACCCCCCCCCACGCACAACCTTTGGTCAAAGTGGGAGTTTTTTGTGGTTTGTGATGTGATGTGTGTGTAGTGTATGTATATGCCTGTACACCCTGTGTGCATGCATGTGGAGGCCAGAGGCAACAGTGGATGCCTCATTTTTGCACATCTTCCTGTGTCTTGGAGACACAGTCTCTCACTCAATTCAGAGCTGCTATTTTGCTTTTTTTTTTTCTAGGTGGGCAAGCTTGAGTGATTCTCTGGTCACCACCACCCGTCCCAAGGGACTGGGGATTACAGAAATGCATACACAGCTGTTTAAGTGGGTGCTGGGAATTTAATTTGGGCAGTCTCAGGCCCCCATGCTTGCACAGCAAGTGCTCTTAACTGCTGGACCATCTCCCCAGCCTCTGTTTTTCACATGCTAAATTT
This sequence comes from Orientallactaga sibirica, assembly GCA_036365145.1. NCBI lineage: Eukaryota > Metazoa > Chordata > Mammalia > Rodentia > Dipodidae > Orientallactaga > Orientallactaga sibirica. The sequence goes on from JAEOAD010001317.1 coordinate 3,828,666, forward strand.
GGTTTCTGGGTTTAAGAAACTTTAATTGGCATTTTATAAAAACTTTAAAGAATTGGCAAAATGCACTGTATCAAAAGTGAGCAGTCATATGGGAATAAAATGTTGACTTTGGATACTACCTACAAAATGGAGCTGGCCTCTGGCATGTGCTTGGGGCACGTTGAGAAGCTATGAAAGATGACTGCCCAGCAGACATGGGCTTCACTCAGCACTAGCTTAAGACACGTCAGCCCTCCCCTGGCCACTCAAATAATACTTGGTAGATGCATCAGCTAAATGCTGAGAGCTTCGAGGCTAACCATGATTATATTCAAGTGCCCTCCACAACTGTTACTCTCCTAAATTAGTCCCAGCACACCTCCCTTTAACTTATAGAGAAACTTGGGTATCTTTCTGCTAGGGATTTCAGAGGCAGTCTCACTTTTTGCCCCAGGATTCATCTACAGGCATTAAGCGTTAGCAGGCCCTGCGCAGGAGGAAGTGAATCCGTTCCTAGGTGTGATGGTAAGCATTGCAGAAAGAACAACTCAAGTACTATCATTGAGCTGGTAGAACCTGCTTTTTAAAAGCTAGAAGATTTTCATTTCCTGAGGCTGGGTTAGCACACAGAGCAGTCTTTTTTTTTTCCAGTATAAAAATGGAAATGTGAAGGTTAGAACACTATGGTTACGAATGATTTTAAACAATATTTTATGGCATCTGAAAGAACCCCTTTTATCTTTTACATCTTCACATTTTATTGTCTGGACTTTTATGAGCTGTGAGCTTGAACTAGATGCAGATCCTGGGTGCCACACTCAACATCATATGGGACATCTGTTTCTATGACTCTGGAAGGGGGGATCCTGTGCCTCCCAATCTTCCCCCACCACCAAGTCAACACACTCGCATTCGGTAAAAGGAAAGGGGGAATGCTGCATTCATGCCCTGTCTGAAAGAGTGCAGACTTGTCCACACTCTACAGGGACAAAGGACAGGCCATCACTACAGTCTCCAGGAACCTGGGTGTCATGCTTGCTGTGCAAACCTTTCTATAAACCATGCATTTCCTGAAGAGTCTCCAGAGCTGATGAGCACGCACCTTTCATGTTGTCCTGGCCTCCTCACAGTCCCCATGTGGACCTGGAACATGGCAAATAGTCTCTGAACAACATGGAACATTCTCTCAGCATTTCAAAAATCAAGCAAATAAATGACTTTTTGACCTGTTCCAAAGAGAGAGAATGTGTGTGTTTTGCTGAGGATCAAACCCAGGACTTCTTATTAAGGCAAGTACTCTACCTTTGAGCTACATCCCTAGCCCCAAAGAAGAACTTTTTAATGAGAACATTATTTTAAATTAACAAAAAGTCAAGCAAGAACTATTAGTGGTAAGAGTTATGGGGAGGGGGTTGCATAATTAAGCAAAGTTTGCTTAGCAGAAACAAGAGTCTCTTCCCAAAGGGGGCGGGGGAGTGTGTGTGTGTGTTTAACCAAAAGTTGACAGAACCACCATTAGCTGTGTGCATGTGTCTATGTGTTTTGGGACTGTGATGTCATAATGACCCAAACCTACCATAAAGGCAGGTATGAAACAAGAGGGTTAAGAGGGAAAATTGCTGAGAAGTGGCTGGTAATTAAACTAGAAAGGTCTGTCAGGGGCTGGGAAGATGGCTAAGCAGTTAAATCACTTACTTGCAAAGCCTGTCTGTCCAGGTTCGATTACCCCGCATCCATATAAAGCCAGATGCACAGAGTGGCATATGCACCTGGAGTTCATTAGCAATGGCAAGAGGCCTTGGTGCTCCTAAACTCTCTCTCTCTCTCTCTCTCTCTCTCTGTGTGTGTGTGTGTATACTTGCAAATAATTTTTTTTTAAATAAAAGGTATGTTAGGGCTGGAGGGATGGCTTAGCAGTTAAGGCATTTGCCTGCAAAGCCAAATGACCCAGGTTTGATTCTCCAGGACCCATGTTAGCCAGATGCACAAGGGGGCGCATGTGTCTGGAGTTTGATTGCAGTGTCTGGAGGCTCTGTCAGGGGCTGTACCCATTCTCTCTCCCATTCTCTCCCTTTTCTCCCTGTCAAATAAATAAATAAATAAATAAATAAATAAATAAATAAATAATATTTTTAAAAAGGTATGTTAGAGTAAAACTATGAAAGGTTTTGAAGCTAAGAAAAGAGGTGGCAAAAGTAATTATCTAAGTAGGCAGCCATTGAGGTTTTTGAACTGGTCAGTTCTGAAGGTCACAGGGCTGGCCTGTTCTAACTCCTTCTAAGCTCACGGAGGGACCTTACCCATCTCATAGCAAAGCGAGTAAGCCAAGCCCCTCTTGTAGATGCTTTTCCTAACCTGGCTGTAGCATTTCACTGTGAAAACCTGTAGAGTTTTGGTGTCCCCAGCTGCCAGGTTCACTGGACATCCTGGTGCTTTCCTCTGCTTTTGTGACACTTACCATGGTCTAATGAGACCACATGGACACTGTGGTATTTGATAATTAGTCTTAACTTGGGAGTTTGGTGGAGGGAGGAGGTTGTGATGTTTATTAGGGAAATGCTGGCTTTATTTTCCTGGCTTGGTTTCTTCCTGTCCAGTTGTTCTCTTTGTACATAGAACATAGGAATAATTTCAAAAGGATTTTCCATTGTCATATTCACAGAATCTAGAATTGTATTTTGGGGTGTGTGTGTTTGTGTCAAAGAAATGGGTGAACTGTATTTCTGGATTGACCTAGGACAGAATGAAATGAGAAAAAAAAAGAGTATGATGCAACAATATGTTTGTTTATTTTAAAAAAATGTGGGCTGGAGAGATAGCTTAGCAGTTAAGGCCCTGCCCTGCAAAGCCTGAGGACCCAGGTTTGATTCCCCAGTACCTACATAAAGCTAGATGCACAAGGTGGCTCATGAGTCTGGAGTTCGTTTGTAATGGCTAGAGGCCCTGGCGTGCTGAATCATTCTCTCTCTCTCTCTCTCTGTCTCTCTCTCTCTTTGCCTCTTTCTCAAATAAATACATAAAATATTTTTTAAATGTATTCAAAGGAAAAAAGAGCTCCTGTCTGGAAGGATCCAGGGGAATTGCAGTCTCTGAAGAAGGCAGAGGTATCTGTGAGTGTTCGTAACTTTCCCAACACTTGTCTGGTTGATCCCACCCAGGATCTCCTGAGGAATGATGGTGGTCTTTTTAGTGATGAGTGGCAGGCTTGAATGTCCTTCCATAGTGTCTCCACAAGTTGTCCCAAAGACTCCAAGTGAGAGCTGAGACAGCTCTGACGGCCACTTCCTGGGGAGGCACCTGTGGTGTGAAGACTGATGATATGTGAAGAGCCAAGAGAAAGTGGGAGTTGGAAAGGACTCACTGCTTGTGAAATGAATTCCACAAGATGAAAACAGCTGTGTTGGGTAGGCTTGACTTGGAATGAGGCCCTGGGATTGGGAGGTAGTGCCTGGAGACTGGAGGTTATTAGAGGTGATGGGTACCAGGAGAAAATTCTGCCTTAACATGCAAAAAATAATGACTTTAAAATAGCAAATTAGGAGTTTGGAAGGTGGTTTAGTGGATAAAGTGCTTACTGTGCAATCATGAGGACCAAAGTTTGGATCCCCAGCATACCCAGAAATGCCACCTGTAATGCCAATGCTGGGGAGGTAGAGGCAGGACACCCCCAGGGCAACTTGGCTAACTCAACTAGCCAAATCAGGGAGTTCTGAGCTCAAGTGAGAGACCCTGCCTCTGTAAATGAAAGAGGAGAGTGATCAAGGAAGACACTCAAACTCTGTCCTGCATATGTGTGTGCACGAGTGCGCGCATGCATGCACGTACACACACCCACACACACACACACATACACACACACACGCATGCATGTACACCCACATGCATACATACTACATACACATGCAAAAACAAAAGAAAAATAAAGAAACAAATGAACAATTTATTCCTCAATTACTTGGGTTATTCAGTAAGAAAAAATACAAAAGCCAAAGATGTGCCAGGTGGTACTCACCTGCTCAGCAGGCTGGCCAGGGACAGAGGGGAAGTAAAGAGGCAAGGAGACCACAGCAGAATCCTGACCCCTGGCAAAGACCACAGCCAAGACTCATTCTTAAAACACACGCGAGCGCTAGCGCGCGCGCGCGTGCACACACACACACACACACACACACACACACACACACACTGGGAGAGAGAGAGAGAGAACTTTCCCAGTGTAGACTCCTGTTTTTCCACTAAAGAGGTTAATGTTCTTTTGCTTAAATAACATGCTTCCATTTTCATTAGTGAAAGTTCAGAAACTACATGAGAAGTGAAATGCCATCTAAGACTAGATAAATAGAGCCAGTGCAAAATTTTTGGTGCTTCACTCTATCAGCCTTTTCTTTCTCTTTTTTTGGCCACCATCTCTTTGCTTTGTTTTAGTAAACACTTGAAAACCTATGGAAAAAGAACATTAACTATCAATTTCTTCTTAGGAAAAAAAATTCATATTTATTTTGTATATATTTTAGAAAAGATACAAGGTGCTTCCAAGTATAAAATAAAAGTCACCTATAGCTTATTACCCACTGACATTCCTGAAATAAATTCTACCAGATCATTTAAAACTATAAATGTACTGTTTAACTGATGCAAGTTGAAGTGATTATATTGCAAGAATCAAGAAAATAATGTTCATATTTTTGGAATCAGATGTATTCAATGATTAGAGTATTTCAAAGCTACTCTTCAATAGTGGCATGGTTACAGGATTAACCAACAGGTCTCTGATTGCATTTGAGACCTGCTCCACAGGAGGGAGTACCTGAAGCTTGAAGTCTATGGCTGGGGAGAACTTAGGCCCAGGGAGGAAGCTACTATTGCTGTATTAGTAAATGGATGTGCTATCAAACAGCCTCCTTAATATTCATCTCTATGTCACCAGATCAGGATCAGTTCTGGTCCTAATCCCATCAGAAAGCTTTCCCTCCTCTTTATCCCTTTTCCCCTTCTCCACCCAACCCCCAACAGTCATTATACTGAAGGCTCAGGGGACATGGTGCATAACGACTAGTAAGAAACACAACAGGGCCAGGCATGATGGCACACACCTTTAATCCCAGCACTCAGGAGGCAGAGGTAGGAGGATCACCATGAGTTCTAGGCCACCGTGGGACTACAGAGTGAACTCCAGGTCAGCCTGGGCTAGAGCGAGACCCTACCTTGGAAAACCAAACAAAAAGAGAAAGAGAGAGAGAGAGCAGAAGGACTGAAGTGAGACAGGAGGGTAATGTAGGATACAAATGATAAATGTAATATGTATACGTGAAAATGCCAAAAAATAAATTAAAAAGCTATTGTCAAGGAAAATTATTTTACAAACAAGAAACAAGATTCACAGTGTTTGCAAAGCATATGTCAGTGGATGTAAAATTACCTCATTCTTTGAGTGGACATTGAAGTTTTCTGTATTTGAGTGGGGAGGTGTTGGTTTTTTGCAGCTTGATGCATTTAGTACTTCTTTCCAAGGATCCACTATTTCCCATGAGCCATTGTCAGTTTAGATGACATGAGATAGGACAGACAAACATCTGTATTCAGTTTTATATTTTTTTCTCTAGCTACATGGTAGATTATTTCCTCAGGTCCATCTCAAAGTAAGAATATTACACACGGTGATCATCTAGAGTTCGTTTATACTCCCATAAATACACTATTAAAGTGTCCTTTCCTATTACAAATAAAGATTTTGCTTTTGAGTTTTGGAGTTGGGTAATAATTGATGGGGAGCATGACTAAATAAAATTCTAAGAAGGGGCTACAGAGATGGCTGATAGGTTAAGGCACTTGCCTGCAAAGCCCAACGACCTGGGTTCAATTCCCCAGTACCCACATAAAGCCAGATGCACAAAGTAGTGCATTTGGAGTTTGTTTGCAGCAGCTGGAGGCCCTGGCATGCCCATTCTCTGTCTGTCTCTCTTCTTTCTATATTTCTCTTCTCTCTCGCTCGCTCCTTGCAAATAAATAAACAAATATTTTAAAAAATTAAAGTGACAAGAAGCATGCTTTACTTAAAATCTACCAGAAATAGGAAGAAAAAAAAAAAGACTTCAAGATAAGTTACACAGCCAAATAGCAGAAGACACAGCTAGGTACCCAACCCCAGAAGTAGGCTGCTTTGGTCCTGGGTCTGCCTCCCACTAGGGAGTAACTTTGGGAAAGTTCTACAGCCTTTATATGCCTCCGTTTCTTCTCCTGTGAAAGGGACATAATAACAGAACCCACCTCAAAGGTCTGCTGTGAGACTACAGGACTGAAAAACACACCATGCAATTAGAATAGTACTCAGCACGTCTTAAGTATTAAGTATGTCTTTTTGTTGTTTGTTTGTTTTTGGAGATAGGGTCTCACTCTAGCCTAAGATGACCTGGAATTCACTATATAATCTCAGGCTGGCCTCAGACTCACAGCAATCCTCCTTCCTCTGCTTCCCAAGTACTGGGATTAAAGGTGTGCACAACCACACCTGGCCAGTATTTCGTATGTATGTATGCATGTATGTATGTATGTATGTATGTATGTATGTATGTATGTATGTATGTATTTATGAGAGAGAGAATTGGTACACCAGGGCCTCAGACACTGAAATCAAACTCCAGATGCTTGTGCCACCTAGTGGGCATGTGTAACCTTGTGCCTACCTCACCCTTGTGCGTCTGGCTTACATGATGTGGAGAGTTGAACCTGGGTCCTTTGGCTTTGCAGGCAAGCGCCTTAACCACTAAGCCATCTCTCCAGCCCAGTATGTCATTTTTTAAGTGAAGTCTCATTTATGTCCCTTTTGATGATAAATCCACAAGTAAAGCAAAGTCTAATTCTCTGATTTCCAAAGATGATTTTAACTTGTTGATCCAGAAAAAATTTTAAAGATTATCACACATTAGGTTGGAACTCTAACCAAGCTTGATGATTTTTTTTTGTGTGTGTGTAAGATATGTACACATGTTCATGTGTGTGAATATGGGCACAGATATGCCAGAGTATGTGTAGGTCAGAGGACACCTTCTACTTTGTTTGAGGCAGGGTCTCTTGTTCACCTCTGCATATGCCAAGTTAGCTGGTCCATAGCTTCCAAGATTTTCTGTCTCCATTTCCCTGTAGGAGCATTGGCATTCCAGGTGCACGCTACTGCATCTGGCTCTACTTGAGTTGTAGGGATCCAAACTCAGGTACTTGCACTTAGGTGATAAGCACTTTAACCACTAAGCTATCTCTCTGTCCCTGTTTTTTCTTCTATAATATTTGATCTATTTATTTGTAAGCAGGGGGAGGGGAGAGAGAGAGGGTGTGGGCATGCCAGGGCCTCTTGCCACTGCAAACAAACTCTAGCTAGATGCATGCACCACTTTGTGCATCTGGCTTTATGTGGGTGCTGGAGAATTGAACCAGGGTCACTAGGGATTGCAGGCAAGCATCTTAACCACTGAGCCATCTCTCCAGCCTCCCTCCACCCATTTGTTTTTGATGTTGCTTATTTTTGGTGCTTGGGATGAAATTTCTGGTATTGAACATGCTAAGCAAATACTTTACCACTGAGCTATGCCTCTATCCTTCAAGCTTTAATTTTTCTCTCCCTTCCGTAATTTACAACCAAACCCAATTCTTTATGTAGCTCCTATACAACTAAATTCCTTCATGGTTCCATGACCAGGGAACATTGTACGTGCTCAGACTAAACATGACCCCAAGAGCCACAGAACACTGTAGGAAACAAACTCTAAACAGGGGTCTTTTTTTGAAGAAACGATCTATATTATAAAGATTTTACTTAAAGGAAAGTGCCCAAGCCCAAAGAGATTTGACCTTCTGAGCCACGCGCCACATAGCCGTGGAGGGCGGATTTCAACAGGAATTTTAACCGACTGTGAATTTTGACGTTCTTTCCGTGATGATTAATGACAAAAGAGAAAACAAGCCAGCAGGCACCACCAATGAGAGGGGAAGCTATTTTAAACATCTCCCTTGCTAATTAAATATTTCTTCTTAGAACATTTGTAACCTAAAAATAGGCTTGATCTGTCCATTGGGGGGGCACTTTAAGTCAATGTGGACTTTAATTAGGTGGCCTCGAGTAAGAATGTTATTCTCCAAGGATTTTTACACCCATGCTCCCCCCACACCTGAAATGCCCCACTTACCTATATATGGTGCTTGCTTAAGTGCAGGGCAATGTATGGCTTTGTTTTTATAAAATGCTGACCCCAAGCATTGGAGAGATGGCTCAGCAGTTAAGGACCTTGCCTCAAAAAGCCTAATGAATGACCCAGGTTCAATTCCCCAGTATCCACATAAAGTGGCACATGCATCTGGGGTGTGTTTGCAATGGCTGGAGGCCCTGGCATGTCCATTCTCTATCTGTGTGTCTCTCTCTGTCTCTCTCTATCTATCTCACTGCCTGCAAATAAAGAAATAAAAATACTTTTTAAAACTTTTTAAGAAATTCTGACCACAAAGGAAACTGGAAATTGATGACTGTGAATCTATCTAAGCCTTTAACACAGAAAATGTTTGAAATGTTCCACCCCAACTTAACACAGAAGCGACAATGGTGTGGCGGATGCCACTGTTCGGATGAAGAGCTACACTGATTGTACCACACAGTGCCTTCAAAGCATCCTCTTGACTGAATTTATCGATGGACTACTAGATCATTCATTAAAGTACAGGTCATTTGGTGCCTAGCTGGTACTTAAGCAATAGACTGCTGATGGACATGGGATGTGTCTCAAGCCATAAAGCTACATAACTGGTGACTAAGTCAGACAGAATCCCCCATTCTAATGGTGACAAAGAGGGGGAAACCTCAAAGTATCATTAGCATCTCCATCTCTGCCATTCTTTTTTCTTTTTCGTTTTTATTATCATTATTATTATTATTGTTTGGCAACTTGGCAGAGAATGTTTTTTCAGATTGTTTTAATTCGTAGAGGTTTTCTGTAACTTTTTCTTTTTGAAAATATTTGTATTTTTTTTACAAGCTGAGAGAGATAGAGATAAGCAACAAACAGAGAGAATGGGTGCACCAGGGCCTCCAGCTGCTACAAATGAACTCCTGATGCATGCACTACTTTGCGCATTGGGCTTTACATGGGTACTAGGGAATCAAACCTGGACTGTTAGACTTTGCAGGCAAGTGCCTTAGCCACTGAACCATCTCTCCAGCCCATTTTCTATAACTTTTCATTAACAATTTTCATATGTGAGCATAATGTATTTTTCTCCCAATCCCCTCCCATTACTCTCTTGTCCTTTCTCCCCAGTGCCCCTCCCACTGAACTCCTTCTTGCCTCCAACCAACCCCTCTTCTGTTTTGATGTTTTTCTTGTTTGAACTTTCCCTAGCCATCGATGACATGTTGATGGCCCAGTATTGTGCAGGTAACAGCAGCCATGCTGAGGTCATAAATGCAACAGCCACCTCATGTCCAGAGCACGATGTTCTGAGCACTCCTCCCCAGGCTCCAGTTTTGTGTATTTCTTATAACTGAAAAGATGGAACATTTTCCCAACTATTTGTTAAATAAATGCATATACTTTGTAAGCCATGTCCTTTAAATGTATTTCAACTGACATTCGCACATACATGCAACATGTGCATGCACAAGCTTATATACATGCCACCATATATCCTCCATGCATTTTTCAGTTAGGACCTTTCCCACCTCAGTGATTAGAGAGTATTCATTTTCTTTTTAAAAAAAAAATTATTTACTTATTTGCAAGGAGGAGAGAGAGAGAGGATGAACTCATCAGGACCTCCAGCCTCTGCAGATGAACTCCAGGTGACATGTGCCACTTTGTGCACCTGGCTTTATGTGGGGACTGAGGAATTGAACATGGGTAGTGAGGTTTCACAGGCAAGTGCCTTAACCACTGAACCATCTCTCAAGAACCTTTATCAGCAAGTGATTCTGCAAGATTATGGCTTTTCGTAATTTTGGTATTTAATGAAGTTTAAATTCTTATACAACCACTTTGAGCTCTGTGTTTCCATCTTAATATACCTACAGACCTCAAATTCTATACATTATGTCTTTTAACTGCAATCAACCTTTTCATATTTAAGTAAGTCTGTCTCGTTATGAATTTTTTTTACAAGGCAAAGGGTAAGGATCTAGTTGGATCAGGTTATGTTTTGCCTCAAATTTAACCAGTTGTCTGAGCTCTCCTTAAACTTTCCAAACATTTCTACCAATGTCCAGAGACACGGTCCAAGAGGGGCCTCATTCAGCAGTCCACAGCATCAAATGACGGCCAGTGAAATGACCACAAGGCAATAAACAGGTTCCATCATAAATTATGGAGCACAGAGCCAAATATTTTCCCTCTGAGAGTATTATTAAGACAAGCATTTGGTCTCAAAGCTCTTGCAGAGGGACAAATGCTATTAGAGAAATCAGAGAAATATTTACTCTGCACCGTGGTCGGGGGCAGTAAGATTTTTAAAAGGGGTATAATGATACAAAACATTAGGTGGGACTGAGAGCTTGAATCTCATTTTTAAAGATCAGGAATAATTCTCCTCATAAAAGCACTTAAATGTTAATGCATGCAGCCAGCAGCTCCCTAGACTGGGACAAAACACCCATGACCTTCCTTCCCGTGGTTGGAGTTCAGAGAAGCAAGCTGAGCTGCCAGGTTGGAGAATGCGCCTAGGAAGCTTTGGCTCTGTCTTAGAAGCTTCTCAAAGCCTAGAAAACAGCAAGCTAGCAGATGGGTGCTTCCTCCAGTCAGGAATTAAGAAACAAGAAGGTACATAGCAAAGCAGAAGTAAGTTTATTGATAGAAAAACTCCCTCAGGATATGAGGTGGTTCTGATCCAGATGCCATTAACAGGGAAAGGGAATGGGGATTTTAAATTTATTTATTTATGTGCAAGCAGAGATTGAGAAAGAGACAGAGAGAGAGTGTGTCAGGGCCTCCAGCCACTGCAAACAAACTCCAGATGGATGTGCCACTTTGTGCATCTGGCTTTACATGGGTTCTGGGGAAATGAACCAGAGTCATTAGGCTTTGCAGACAAGTGTCTTAATCGCTGAGCCATCTCTTCAGCCCAGGGAATGGGATTTTTATGTCTTGGAATGTCCCTCCCCGATCCTTAGATTGATCTTCATGGAATACATGTTTTGTTCATGTGTTGTTTCTGGACCCAAGACTCAGGGGCCATTGGTTTCAGGAAGAGTGGTTGTCCTGGTGAGGGGCAGATGATGGGGTTCAGTTTTCTTATATCCTGTCACTATTACTGTTTTCCCCTTCCTGTTTCTATATTTATGCCTTGTTCTCCGGATCAGGATGGTCCTGCATTGGAGAGATGTCCAGTTAGCTGGTATGTAGCCTGCTGTCCCTCAGTCCTCAGTCACTTAGCCAAGGATGGGAGCACAGTTGTAAAACAGTGATGAATGAGGTACAGGAGAGCCTGAACCCATGAGGCTGACGTTCCAGGCAGCTTGGCAAAGCCACATTCTGCAGGTCAAATCAGTCCCACTGCATATGTCCCTAATGTCCAAAAGCAAAAATGGGTTTCTACATTTTAATGATTTTTTAAATCAAAAAATATTTCATGAAACATGAAAATTATAGGAACTGGGCTAGAGAGATGGCTCAGAGATTAAGGTACTTGCCTGCCAAGCCTAATGACCAGGGTTCAATTCCTCAGCACCCATGTAAAGCCAAATGTATAAGGTGGCACATGCACTATACCCTGGTGCACCCATTCTCTCTGTCTCTCTCATTTTCTCTCTGATTGAAAATAAATAAAATATTTTTATTTTTATTTATTTATTTGAGAGAAAAAGAGAAAGAAATAGGGGAAGACAGAGAGAAAGAGAGAGAATGGGCATACCAGGGTCCCCAGCCATTGCAAACAAACTCAAGATACATATGCCACCGTATGCATCTGGCTTATGTGGGTCTAGCAAATTGAACCTGGGTCCTTTGGCTTTGAGCAAGCACCTTTAACTAATAAGCCATCTTTTCAGCCCAGCATTTTTTAAAAATTATAGGAATTTTCCATTTCGGTGTCCATAGTTTTTTTTTTTAATATGTTTATTATTTTGGGAGAGGGAGAAGAATGGATAAATGAGGGCCTCTTGTTCCCACAATGAATCCTGGCTCATGTGCTACTTTGTGTATCTAGTTTTGCATGGGTACTAGGGAATTGAACTTGGGCCTTCAGGTTTTGCCAACAAGCTCATTTAACCACTGAGCCATCTGTTCAGCCCCAAGGTTAATTGAAACACAGACACAGTCATTCACATAGTTTCTGCCTACCTTCGTTCACACTGAAGCGTTGGAGGTGAATCACTGTGTAAGAGGTGACTGCATTGTTTGGAAATGCTGAAAAGCCTTTCTAGTAAGGTAGGAAGCAGATTAAGTAGGAAGGTAAGATGGAGGTTAGCTAGATGATAATATGGATAATATGGTGCCCATCTTTGGGATGAAAAGATGAGGAGGTAATGATAGTGGGAGTCAGTCATAGAAATATGTGATGTGAACTGAGACCCATAGAGGGACAAGAGGATCATGGGGGGAGGACAGGTAACTGTAATGACCTCAGGGAGAAAGAACCAGAAAGGCACATGTGCTGAGGCAAGTGAGAATGGGGGCAGGGAGGATAAGAGAGTCACCCAGGGGCTGATCATTCAACTCTGCCATTGATAATGGGTCCTGGGGGAGTAAGCTAGGCCCTGGGGCCCCTGCCTAGGCCAGCAGTCTAGTAGAGGAACGAAGGTGGCTCAGACCCCACTCCAGATGGATCTGGTTGGAAATGTGCACAGCAATCCTGCAGGAAAACACAGACAGCGCATAGGGGCCAGCTGGGTTGGAGATGTGGAGTCCATCAAACTTGGTGGATTGGACGTGGAGAAAGGGAAGTGCCAAGGGTGGTGGCCTGAGATCCTCCTTCAGTGAGGTGGTGGCATCTCTGCTAAGCTGGGAGGAGTGGAGAGGGAAGGCAAAGACCTTGTCTTTCAGGTTCCCAAGGAAAGATGTCAAAGAGTCAAAGAGAAGGCCGGATCTTTGCACAGAAGCTAAGCATGGAGGTGGGAAATGCGCTTCCTCTGCTTTCTGAGGCCGTGTATTTCGGAGGGTTCACTCAGGATGGAGTGATGGCTCAGAGGTTCAGATGCTTGCCTACGAAGCCTAAGGACACAGGTTCAATTCCCCCAGTACCCATGTAAGCCAGATGCACAAGATGGAGCATGCATCTGGAGTTCGTTTGCAGTGGCTAGAGGCCCTGGCGTGCCCATTCTCTCCCTCTCTCTGTCTCTCACTATCTGCCTCATTCTCTCTCTCTTAAATAAATAAGTAAATAATGTTTTTAAAAGGGGCTTCCCTCAGTGGCCTTCCTCATGAGCAAGCTGCTCATTGCCCACAGGCCCCAAAGCAGTCTGATGCACCAATGTTCCCCACTGCTCCCCAGCCGGGTAGTCATCTGGCTCCTTGACAGTCCTTTATGAACACCCTTGTAGTTTCATCATCTCCTGAAGTCACACCTGTCAGACAGTGCCTACTATCCCCAGGTATGAAGGCATGGCATAGGCAGGGCTCCTGGGGGAAAGATGAGGTTTCATGACAAGAAGTCACCAGACCTCATTATGCAGAGCTCAGGAAAAATGCTTCCTACTCAACTGGAAGTAGCCCTGGGCCTGTGAAAACCAGTCCCTGTTTGCACCAGGAAAGCTTGGCTTGGCCATTCCCAGTGGTCAGGGAGACGAGAGGACTACACGTTCCTTTGAGCAACTTGACTGATTTGGGTCCCTGGAAAACTAGTCAGAAGGTCACCTCCCTGCAACGCAGGCACCAACTCTGCACTTTCCTGTCAAGATCCATTTTGCAATGTACAAGGTCAAAATTGCCCAATTTGTACCCCTCTTGATGACCTCCCCAAATCAGCCATGTAGAAGTTTCAAATGTCCTGTGTTGACCTCAAAACGAAATCCCCATATCTGTCCCACAGAAGATAACCAGAACACTCACAGACCATCCAATGGCCTTCTTGATGAAACTCGCGGCTTTCCACACTGGCATGGTCACTCCATCCAGCCAAGCATAGACACTTGTCTGTGCTGATTCATCCAGAGCTGGATGGCTGGACAGAGCATCCTCTCTCTGGGTCAGACTCCTCCACTGTGGCATGACAGAGCTATGCACTGTTTCAGAAGGCCTTTTCGGGTGGGAGGGTAGGGCTGATGCTGTGCTAAGCCCAGGGACACAAATATAAGACAGGCCTCTGCCTTTTCAGGAGAGGTGTGAGCAGTAGTGGGATGGTGCTGTTGAGAGCATGGGCCCAGGATGGAACAATGTGGGGTCTAGTCAGCAAGCACATTGTACAAATGACCTCAGTCCCCTCAGAAACGTGAGAAAGAGGCACTCTCTACCCCACTGTGATAGGTGAGGATGCTAAGGTCTAAAGAGTGTAAGATGTGCCCCCTGAAGTTACAGGCACAGCTAGTGTAATCCCAGGAAAGCTAGACCAGAGTCCTGGAGCTTCCCCATCTCAGGGGCCTCCAATTCAGGCACAGCTTCCCAGGGAGGTAGTGATGGGCTTGCTGGATGTTAGCCCAGGGGTTGCCGGATGCACCTCTCTGGGTAGAGAAGGCCTCTTTCACAAGTAAGGCATGGTGGCATGCATACATACACCTGTCATCTCAGTGCTGTGAGGCAGAGACTGGAAGATCCCTGAGTCTTAGCCAATTGGTGAGCTCTAGGTTCAGTTAGAGACCCTGTCTCAAAAAATAAGGTGGACTCACCAGGGGCCCAGGTGAGGAGATGGTGACAGACACTGAGGAGACTCAACACTCATCAAAGCAGAAAATCTGAGGCTGTGGGTAGCTCAACACTACAAGAGATGTCTGTCATGCCCTCCAAGGCCAAAGGGACATTGTGGGAGAGTGGAAAGAATGCAAGAGCCATTGACTGGTGCATACATGACTCCCTGTTGGATACCAGTTCCCCCACAAGACCAAACATAGTTCCCAGTCCATCAGTATTTTGCCATGAAGGACCAAGGAAGACAAAAAGAATGAGACTACAAAACAGAGGCAAGGCTGACCTGGACAGAGGAGGGTCCTCAGGGAGTGGGGGCGAGGCAGAGGGGAAAATGGATAATGGGACAGGAACATAGTCAAATTTCTATAGATTTGCATATTTAATTAAGAAAGAAGGTGGGAAGCAGTAGAAAAAGACATCCAACTTCTGCCTTCGGCTTCCATATGCACACCACACACATGCACATGTGCACACATACATAAAAGCATGTATACACACACACACACACATATATATCATATCCATGTTCACACCACACACATACACATGCAAAAATAAAAATAAATGTTACTAATCTTTAGGAAAATACAAATCCAATCACCGAGGTGTTCAGAAAATGAGTCCCAATATGGTTCTAAGTATCCATGTGTGTAGCAAACAAACCTCACCTCCCCAGGGGGAGCTCCGAGTGCCATACTTGGGAAAAGGCTGTGAGGGAGTTGAGAAGGATTCCCCCATGGTCAAAAAGCTTAAACTCAAACCGAGAGTTATCTCACTGAAGTTTTATTCCACAACCCTCAGAACTCACCGGTTTCCAGGACCATAGAATCATCCATCTAGGCGAGCGGTGGCCAACCTTTTGACATTGTGATATGACCTTGTCATGTACAAATGCAGTAGGCCCCATTCATAGCTTCCTGGATACATGGAGCACACAGCCTGCAGGTTGGGCACACTTGGTCAAACACTAATTCCTTCTCTCCCATTCAAGGCAGCTCCAGAGTCCCCTAGACATGGCATTGGTTCCCTATTAGAACTAGCTGCTGTAGTTTAGATTCTGACTCCTTGACCTGCAGCTATACCCCTCCCATGCAGTCTTCAAATGTATGTAGCTCCCAGTGCTGTCCCCACAAGTTAACACCACCTCAGCAATGACAATGAACTACCAAACCTATTTCCTCAGCCACCTACCTGCACAAGACAGGAGTCCAGAGTGGTGAGTTGTGTTTTGTTTTGTTTACAAACCATTTCCTCCACTTAGAATATCTCTGAGAAGGTCTGAGTTAATATTCAACTTGGAGCGTGCAGTAGGACACAGCCCAGCCTGAGAGTTCAGCAGGGCAGCCGAGAGAAAGGCCATCCTGGGCCCCAGCTTGTCCCACAGTAGGAGGAAGATCCAGTCCTCCTCCAGCCAGGTCCACCCTTCAGTAGGACTCAGGAAGAGATTAAACTGGAAATGGGGACTGGAGAAATGGTTTATTGGTTAAGACACTTGCCTGTGAAGCTAAAGGACCCAGGTTCGATTCCCCAGCACCCATGTAAAGCCAGATGCACAAGATGGCACATGTGTCTGGAGTTAGTTTGCAGTGGCTAGAGGCCCTGGCGTGCCCATTCTCACTCTCTCTTCTCTCTCTCTCTCTCTCTTTTTCTCTCTCTCAAATAAATAAATAAATATTTTAAACTGAAAATGGGCAGGAGGGAGCCACAATGGTCAGCTTCACACAGAGGTGAAGGTCCGCCTTGTCCAATCTGGCAATCAGGAACGTTGGCCTCTGGGAAAGTCACTAGTCTGGAGTGAGATGTCTTCTATGGAGTCTCCTCAGTTTCAATAACAAACATGGAATATCTCAGAAGTTATTTTCACCTCAAAGTTTAAAAAAAATTTTTTTTTTTTTTTGGTTTTTGGTTTTTCGAGGTAGGGTCTCACTCTAGCCCAGGCTGACCTGGAATTCACTCTGTGTTCTCAGGGTGGCCTCAAACTCATGGTGATCCTCCTACCTCTGCCTGGGACTAAAGGCCACCATGCTTGGCTGAAGACTTTTCTGATGTATTGGATTAAGTCATTTCAAATTAATTTCTTTTGCAGTTGATACAAGGCTATTGGAAACTTTCAATCTACATGTGCAGCTGGCACTGTGTTTCTACATGACAGTAAGCACTGCTTCTGGATAAAGGCCGTCAGACCGAGGGTGAAGCTCTGGCCACAGGCACGCTTTGGCGTTTGGAGTTTTTCCCTCTGAGGGAGGCTCGAAGCAGCCTACACAGCCACCGACTCTACCTTCGTCCTCTTTGATGCCTGCCCTCCCCTGTCACAGAGCTCACTAAGGCTCCCCAGCTCAGGGCATGTCAAGCCTGGACTATTCTCTGCAGCCCTCCAGAAGCCACAGGGCTAGGACATGGTTCTGTCCCAACTTTAGCAAGTGACCGCTAAGAGCCATCTCTGGCTCCCTTCATCCCATCTACCTTCCTGGCATGCCTTGGCCACACCTATTCCTGCCCCCGCAATTCGTGGTCATCCCTTCAGATAATTGTTGCTTGGCCTCCTCTTTAATGAGCTCTCAGCTCCCAGGGAGCAGGGAACATGGGTGCAGACTTGTTCTTGCACTGAAGCAGGTTGCTGCCCAGCCACACCCACCTCACCCTACTGCTAATACCCGACAGGTGTGAGCCCGTAGAGCCTAGCTTCACTTCCCTGCACACCCATCAGGCTCTGGCAATGGACAGAGCCGCAGGGAAAGAGGTTCTCCATGCTGCCCCCAAGCTTTCCTGGGAGGCCCTTGCTGATGTCATCTCCCTGCCTCCCTCCCAGCCATGACACGGGCTCTGCCAGCACTCCCAGCTTCCCTTCTATCCATCCATCCTCTGCCCCACACATTCACTAACATATTCATGGGAGCAGAAAGAAGCTATCCTATGTGAGGGCATTGGGTGCTCATGGCAGTGTTAAAGCCATGCAACCATCTTGGGCAGGAAGAATAGCTCAAGTCTGGAAAGACAGAGAGCACAGCCTGTCCCGATCGAGGAGCCTGTTTAGCATCACTCAGGGCCTGGCTCACCTGAATCTCTATGATTACTTCTACGCCACTTAGAGTCCCAAGAGCACAGATGAAGAAAGGTTTGAGTACCAAGTCTGTCACTGTATGCAAGCTTTTCTTTTTGACTGTCATATTTGTCCATTTCTATGAGCAACCATGTGATGTCTTGATTCGTGTATACACTGAGTAATGATCAACTCAAGGTAAGGAGTGTGCTGATCACTTCACTCTAGTAAGTACCGCGAACATTCCTGTTTCAGGGCTGGAGAGATTGCTCAGTGGTTAAGACACTTGTTTATAAGGCCTAACGGCCTGGGTTTAATTCCCCAGTACCTACATAAAGCCAGATGCACAATGTGGAGCATGCATCTAGAGTTCATTTGCAGTGGCTGGAGGCCCTGGCGCACCTATTCTTTCTGTCTCTCTTCTTTCTCTCTCTATTTCTCTGCTTGCAAATTAATAAAAAAATTTTAATCTTTGTTTTGAGATGCATAATGTGTTACTGTTTACCTGTTCACCATGCTGTGAATGGAAGAGCAGGACAATCCTCCTGTCCCCTGGAACACTGCCCCTGTTGACCATCCTCTCCCCATCCCCCTGGCTCTCTCAGAGAATCTGGTAGCCACCAGTCTATCCTTAATGCCCAGGACAGCCACTTTTTAGATCCCCATGAGATGATTCAGTGTTTGTTTTTTGACTGCCCATTTAGTTCACTTACCACAACATCCTCCAGGCTCATCCCTGTCATTACAAATGACAGGCGTTTGTGCTTTGTTAATGGCTAGGCTATATTTCATTTGGGTATATATACCACCGTTTTAATCTATTTGTCCATGGGTGGACACTCATGTTGGTTCCATGTCCTACCAATTGTGGACAGTGCAGCAGTGAGCGTGGTAGCGCAGGTCACTCTTCAACGTGCTGACTTCATTGCAAGCTTCTTACTCCCTCTAAGGTCCTGAATGATGCTATTCAGCTAGCTCATTTTTGAAAAGGGGTGTTTGGGAGTTATATGAATTGGACTGGAGAGATTGCTCAGTGGTTAAGCACTTGCTTGGGAAGCCTCAAGGCCCACGTTAGATTTCCCACATAAAGCCAGATGCACAAAATGGCACATGCATCTGAAGTTCATTCTGGGACACCCATCTCTCTTCAGACCCCTCAGAGTCCACCAACTTTAAGTGTGCTTCCAGACTACAAAAGGAGAGGTGCCTACTGTAGAAAGTAGAAATAACGAGAAGGAAGAAAGGGCGGGAAGTGTCACTTATTGACAGACTGCTTGCCTACCTAGTAGGTGTAAGGCCCTCCACAGCATGAAAAAAAAAAAAAAAAAAAAAACCTTAAGTAAAAGAAGAAAACTAGCCAGGCATGGTGGTGCACACCCTTAATCCCAGCACTCGCGAAGCAGAGGTAGGAGGATCGCTTTGAGTTCTAGGCTAGCCTGAAACGACATAGTGAATTTCAGGTCAGCCTGGACTAGAGCCAGACCCTACCTTTAAAAGCACATAATAATGATACATTTTAGTCCTTCCACCCACAGGCCACACAGCACCAATGCTCTGTGTGTGCCCCCATCATTTAAGGCCAGTCTGAAGAAACTTTGAGATCCTTCCATGGCTAAGCGTATGCCAGTCTCTGTCCTGCCTTTCCCCTCCAAGACCATATCAGAACTGTCTTCCCTATCATTAAAATTAGTTGCAGACCACATCTTAAGGACAGAATAACATTTCACCATCATACTATGCCATAATTCATTTAGCCATTTCCCTATTGTTAGACACATAGGTAGTGTCTAGCGTCATCAACCATAAATCACGCTGCCATAACATGTTACTACATAAATTTTTATTTGCCCACCTACCCCTGATTATTTCCTGCTGGGGGATTCTGAGCAACAGAAAGACTGGAACTGGCTGCCTGAGCGGTTTTATGACTCATGCCCCCATGCCGAGTGGCATCTGTGTAAGTAAATACCCGTCTCAACTCATGCTCGCCAGCATGGAGTATTTTCTCTTAAATCTTTTGATGATGTGCTATGATATCTCTTTATGTATTACCTTGGATATATGAGGAATCCTTGCTTCTCTGGTTTTCATCATCTGGCATTAGGGGGAAGAAATAGAGGACTATTCTATTGATTTCAACATCACGCCAGGATTGGGTATTTATTTTAGAAATGCAGTGTTTTAATGTTTAGCTGTGATGTGTGATACTAACATGTACCTAGAAAAAGAAATAAATGAAGCAGACATTTCAGCAGCCCTGATTCAATGAACAGATTATGTAAATGGAAGGCAAGTATCAAAATACCAGTTCTTACTGGGTAGGTTCAAGTCACCAGCTCTTCACATGGAACATGGTACTCTTTAGTCCCATGAAAGGGTTACTCCAAGTTCTACAGGTAAAGAGAGGATTTCTTTTTAATTTTATTTATTTGAGAGAGAGAGTGAGAAAGAGAGAGAGAACCAGGCAGATAAAGAGAGAATACGCACACCAGGGCTTCCAGCCACTTTAAATGAGTTTCAGAAACACGCACCACTTTGTGCATCTAGCTTTACATGGGCACTGGGGAATCTAGCTCCTGACCTTAGGCTTGGCAGGTAAGCTCCTTAACCACTGAGCAATTTCTCCAGCCCCAAGAGAGGATTTCTAGTCAACTCAGATCACTCAAGTCCTTGCTCTGCAGCTCCAAGATCAAATACCTTTCCTCTTAATTGTTAGCTTGCTAGTATTGAGCATACTAGGCACGTGCTCTGTTGCTGAGCTGTATCCTCAGGTCAAGGTGCTTCGCTCACATAGGACCAAGTAATTCCATACAATCTCCTCACTTTAGAAGTTCTCTGGGACTTTTTTTTTTTTTTTCAGAAGAAAATGGGTGGCAGGGTATGGTGGCGCATGCCTTTAATCTCAACACTCAGGAAGCTGAGGTAGGAGGATCACTGGGAGTCCAAGGCCAGTCTGGGCTTACAGAGTGAGTTCCAGGTGGACCTAGACTTAGAATGAAACCCTACCTCAAAAAATATAATAATAGTAATGATGATAATGAGAATAATAGCAATATAAAAATAAATAGAAAATGAGTGGAAATAATAGTGAGGGATGTAGGCATGAGAAAGATGTGATGCCAAGTTCACTGGACTGAACATGACTCTGTTCACCTGAGAGTTAAGAAGAAATTTCATTCAGCAGATACTTCCTGAGTGTGGTATGGTGATTTGCCTAGTTCCCTGGTGTGTCATCATTTTATGAGGTAAGAGAGGCTCTGGCAGCTCTGAGAGATTTAAATATCACATGTTCAGAAATTCTTCTTCATTAAAATGTTATGGAACCAACAGCACACTAAACAGTGTGGGTCATAGTTAGAAATGACTCCATCAAAAAACTCAAAGCCGGTGTGATGGCATATGCCTTTAATCCCAGCACTCTGGAGGCAGAGGTCAGAGGATCACTGTGAGTTCGAGGCCACCCTGAGACTACATAGTGAATTCGAGGTCAGCCTAGACTAGAGTGAGACCCTACCTCAACCCCCACCCCCTCCCAAAAAAAGAAAAAGAAACTCAAACTAACAAATTTCCTCCTGACTCTTCCCTAGAGATTATAAAGTGATAAAAATGATTGTTTCCCCAAAGATATATTTGTAAATCTGAACATTTCATTAAAATTCAAATCTCTCTCCCACTCCATCCCTCCCTCTGAACATGAGATCCGTCCTCAGTACATTTTTAAAAGCACAACATCATCATTTTAACTATAGGCATTAGGCATTACAGCTGAAAACATTATACCTGTTCAACTTCCCTCCCCTCCACCACCCCAGCTCAGGTAAACACCTAAAATTCTCAATTGTCATAAATGTTGTAATTTTTTAAAAAATATTTTATTTTATCTGCAAGCAGAGAGAGAAACAGAAGAGAGACAGACATAAAGAGAGAATGGACACCCCAGGGCCTCTAGCCTCTGCAGATGAACTCCAGACACATGTGCCAATTTGTGAGTCTGGCTTTTACGTGGGTACTGGGGAGTCAAATCCAAATGGTTAGGCTTTGCAGACAAGTACCTTAACCACTGAGCCATCTCTCCAGCCTGAGTGTAGTTATTTTAGATTCAGCCTAGCTTCTTTCATTTAACATTCCTCCCAGTTCATCCCTGTTGCATCCAGATTAAATAATGCCCTAATGTCTGTACATGCCTTTCCCTCAGTGTCTGTCCACCCGCTGCACACTGAGCCAGTCCTAGGCCTCACTGTGGTGACTACTGGTGGGAGGGAGCATGCAAGTGCAGCTATTTGTTCATAACCCTGCTGTCAGCCCAGTAGCGGCTTTGCTAGACCATCTGCCAGTTCTAGGAACTTCGTCCCAGTGCATCACGCTGGAACCACCAGCAAGCTCTATTCCTCACTCCAGACAGTGTTGGTTGGACAACGGGCAGATACAAAGCCAACCCGACCCTCAAAGAGCTCAAGCTGGCGCCTGGTCGCTAAGTGCTCGCTTCTCTCTCTCCCGAGCATCCATCCTAGACAGAACTGCCTCCCAGGACTCACTGCAAGCACAATCAGTCTGAATCCAGGGAGGGCCCTGGACCTGCAGGCCACTGACCTCTTGGTTAATTCTGAAGGCTTGTTCAATTTGGAAACCACATTAATGCATGAATTCCTGCCCTGAAGCCCCCACCATCGACCAGAGTCATCCTGACCCCCTCCTCATATTCCAAGACACCCAGACAAAGGTCTTCCTACCAAATTCCTTTTTTTTTTCTTTTGTTTTTTTTTTTGAGGTAAGATCTTAGTCTAGCCCAGGCTGACTTGGAATTCACTATGTAGTCTCAGGGTGACCTCAAACTCATGGTGGTCCTCCTACCTCTGCCTCCTGAGTGCTGAGATTAAAGGTATGCACCACTACACCCAGTCTTCCTACCAATTTCTCTCTGTTGTCTCCTCCAACTGGAACTGCATATTGCAATTGAATTTTAAAAAGCCTTATGGCTCAGCAGCTAGGGTACTTTCCTGCAAAGACTAACAACCTGGGTTCGATTCCCCAGTGCCCACATCAAGCCCGATGCACAAAGTGGTGCATGCAGCTAGAGTTCATTTGCAGTAGCTAGAGGCCCTGACACACCTGTGTTTGTTCTCTCTCTCTGTGTCTCACACACACACACACACACCCTCTTTCTCTCCTTGCAAATAAATAAATATTTTTTAAACAAAGAGCCTTAAATAAGTGCTTCAGCACAGCTGGTCCTGTGAGAGCCCGTAGGGTATATAGCCCATGGCCTTGAATCTGGCCACTACCTCTCCTCTCTGTGCAGAGTTTTCCCTTGTGAGATATTACATACAACAAGGGTAGCTGCATGTTGTGGTGATGGCCTGCTATTCCCACACTTGGAAGCCTGAGGCCGAAGGATTGGGAACATGAGGCCATGTCTGGGCTGTAGAACAAGACCTGTTTCCCAAACAAAAGAAAGTGGACGAAGAGAATGAGCGCAGGGAGGGAAGAAGGAGTCCTAGGGAGAAGACAGCTGCTGTGCAGGTATGTGGGTGTGGATTCCGTGAAAGACGGCTAGCTAGAGCAAGGGACTGAGCATTTCCCACTTACAGCTCTGTTATGGACCGTGCCATTCCATATAATTTGCTTAATTAATTGTGCAGGGTAGAAAGCGCCAACGTAGTTTTGTAGATGGGAGAAAATTGATAGGGGATGGAAAATGTCATGATGGCCAGGTGAGGCTCCAAGTGCAAATTCATCTGTGATATGATAACTGCTGCACACACACACACACACACACACACACACACACACAGTATTGCGTGAAACGTTGATAGGAGATAAAAATAAAAAGGAACATCCCCTCTATTAGACCTCTGCTCTGTTTTAGTTACATAGCCAAAACAGAAAGGAAAAGCCACCACGAAGGACCCACACTATCAATTCCGCCTACCCATGCAGATGGCCAGCCAGCAGGCTTGGCGAGAAGTGCAGGCAGTCCTGGCTCAACACAGGCCTGTGGTCAAGCGTGTTTTATTGCATGCCGAAAACTCCAAGATAGCTCAGCCTCCAAGAAAAAAAAAGTGATTGCAGGGTGAGGAGCAAAGGGAGCAGCAAGAAGCCGCCCCTCCCGTCTCTCGTCTCCGAGGGTGGATACCCTGTCTGGCTAGCTGCCTTCACAGCTCCGCACCCCACTTTGGAGAGGCACTAGTGCTGCCTGGGAAGCTTCTCCAAGCTCCCGCGCCAGGGGGAGCGTCCATCTCTAATGGTTACAGCCAGCCATTCAAATCACATTACATTGTGTAAGTGGATCTACAAATTGTCAGCCCTAATGAAATTTAGCCAGAAGCAGCAGGAAAGGCGAAGACACTTAGAACTGGTTTCTTTTGGGTTTTGAGCCCCAAATTCAAGTGGTGGAAGCTGACTGTTGAATGCACTGGGAGTGTGCATTTTCTGCAGCATAGGGATGCTCCCCCAACACGCCGGGACTCCTTCCTCCCCAGTTTTCCCATTGAAAAGGCACCACATCATTGTTCCTTTTCACTCAGCAAAAGATCTGGCCAGCAGAGGTAATGGAGAAACTTGGAAAGATGGAAGGGCAGAATGAACTAGGAGAGCCTGGGCCCAGCCTGGGTCTTGGACGTCAGAAGAGGCCCTGGGAGAGGAAATCCACCTGTGTGCCAGAAATCCTTCCCTGAGCCCTGCTGGCAGACTAGACCTGAGCTCTGCGAGCTGCAGGGATAATGCAGTACCACGAGGGCTTGGGCTGCCTCTACGTAACATCCCAGCCTGAGCTCTGCAGGGCATAGGGGCCAGGCCAAGGTCTCGGTGTGCAGATTGTGATAACAAAAGCCTTATCATTATTTAAAAAATATTTAATTTATTTATTTAGTTATTTATTTGAGAGAGAGAGAGAGAGAGATGGACTGGAGAGATGACTTAGCAGTTAAGGTGCTTGCCTGAGAAGCCTAAGGACCTAGGTCTGATTCCCCAGTACACATATCTGCCTCTTTCTCTCTTTCTAAAATACTTTATTTATTTACTTATTTGGGAGATGGAAAGTGGCATGTCAGGGCCTCTAGCCACTACAGTTGAACTCCAGACACATGAGCATCCTTGTGCATCTAAATTTATATGGGTACCGGGGAATTGAACCTGGGTCCTTTGTCTTTGCTAGCAAGTGCCTTGACCACTAAGTTATCTGTCCAGCCCAGAAGCCTAATATTTATAAATCTACTACTGCACAGTGGATAAGGCAAGCTGCTTTTCCAGAGGAGGCCAAAGAAACTCAGAAAGATGGAGAGACGGGGCCAAGTGTGCGAGGATGTTTCTGCTTTTGCAGCTCAGGTTTTCCCATGACTGCATAGACAAGGCACCTGGAAGGTCAGCGTGGGAGTGTGGATGGGTGGAAGGGCAGAACACAGGCTAAAGCAGTGGATGCTAGATCCCATTGGATTCCTTTGATTCCCAGAGACCAAGGTCTGAGGTCCTGTTCCCCACATTGATATCGACACATTGGGCTTCTTGGGGCATGATTTTCTGAAGGTGGTATCAAACTCTTGGGGTTCTGTCCAAACCATTGTGCACATACTGGGGAACGAGGGCCAAAGAAGACAAAGGTTTGCCCAAAGTCACATAGCAAAGTAGTTGTCGGCAGGATACTAGAATCTAGACAGTCTAACTGCTTTGAGGTCCAGGATTGGCTGCACTTTGTCTCATGTGCGGACAGATTCCTTTTGCCTGGCACCCATAGGGCCCTCAGATGGCAGAAGAGTGAGGAACACAGAGGTCACCTCCACTGGAAAACAACCTGAGTGATTCTGGGTCCAGGGAACGTGTTAGGTTTCTGTCGAGCTCTCTTGGCCCTCTGCTGTTTTCCTCCCAGCATTGTCCAGGCACCAGACACAGTGTGTGGTGATGGGTGTTCTAGTCAGATGCCCCTCTTTGTGCTTCTTGCTCTAAAGTGTGAGGACAGAGACTTCTATGGCTTCTGGCTTTACACAGGTACTTAGGCTTTGCAGACAAGTGCATTAACCACTGATCCATCTCTATAGCCCTTAGCATTCCATTTTATAAATGAAGAAACTGAAGCCTGAAGGAAGCTCATTGGCTTGCCCAAGTGGCACAGCTGGCTAACCTCAGGATGCATTATGGGATCTAGGACTGGATGTGCCCAGGATGCTGGGCACCAGGGCTGCAGTCTGTGTTCAGATACAAGTCTCGTTGTTGGTCTCAGCTAGGGCTATGGAGGAGGTCTGTCTGCATCCTCTCCCTGTTGCAGACTGCTAGCACATGGGAAGGCTTCTGCTGAGAGGCTAGAGGAGCTGAGATTGGTAAACCCAAGCTGGGGCTAAGCCCGCCCTTGGCTACCAAGCTGAACCTCGTCAGGAACCTTTGGGAATCCTCTCCTCAAGCTTTCAACAGTGTTCTACAATTCTAGTGGTGGGGGGAGCTTCTCCATCCACCCTCTTATTAAGAGTCATTTTTCCACTTCTCAATCTCAGCTGTTCTTAGATTTACTGTGACCCACAAAATGCAGTGGAAACAACTGAGAGGAAGTGCTTCCTGAATGTCACGTCACTATGTGGAAGACCTCGGGCCCTGTGCTATATGAGATGAGACCCCGCTACAAGCAAGCCCCAGCCAGCCCACTTCAGCAGGAAGCAAGGCCATCCAGGAGAACAGCTCCAGGCCCCCTGCCACCCCACGAGAGCAGAACTCCCTCCCACCACAAAGCCATCCAGCATCTCCACCCACAGGCTCACCAGCAGATCCAATGGCTACTGGGTTTAAACACTGAACCCTGGTGGGAGTGTGGGGTGTTATTTGTCAATAGATACTGAGAAGTGATTGACAGAATTTCTCTTGGTCTTGGCTTTCTCATCTGTGAGATGCAGACAGTGTGCCCAGACAGCCAAACCAACTTGTACAGTGCATAAGCAAGATGCAGCACTGGGCCTGGCACATGGTTGGCACATTTGCACCAGCTCTGGTTAGTGACACTGAGGCAAGAGACATGAGGGGAACCCTTCTATGGGAAGGGGAGGATATACATTGAGGGCAGCACGAGATCCAGAAGTAGAATTTAAGGCTGGGCGTGGTGGTGCACATCTTGAATCCCAGCACTCGGGAGGCAGAGGTACGAGGATTGCCGTGCGTTCAAGGCCAGCCTGAGACTACAGTGATTCCAGGTCAGCCTGGGTTAGAGCAGATATGATGGAGATTGGAGTTCTAAAGTGGAATGGGGGGAAAGGAGGGAAATATGTGGTTTTTTGTATGTAAGTATAGAAATTGTCTAAATAAAAAAATAATAATTTAAAAAAAGAAGTAGAACTTAATAACAGTGACACCTGAACAGCAGACGTGGCAATTTTTTTGTCTAAGGTTTTTAAAGGACCTAAGGACCCCAAGCTTGTCTCATAATTCTAATTATGAGATTTGAGCCAAGCTAATACAACACCAAAATGTCACCAAAATTATGAGGTCTTAATGCTCTATGACCAAAATGACAGTGTGAGAACGAAGGCACTGGAGCAGCAAACACATCTCCATAGGCCCATTAAAGGCTGTCCCATCCTGCTAGAAGCCTTGCTGTCAGGTCAGGAGGACATCCAAGCCCCTCACCATGGCCACTCTGAGCTACAGCATCCAGGCTTCATCCCCAGCCACTCCCTGCCACTTTCACACTGCAGTGAATCCCAGACTCATGGTCCTGGGGTGAGCCACCTCTTCTCCCACCCTGGGCCTGTGCATAAATTGATCCCTCTTTCTCCAGCGCTACACACACACACACACACACACACACACACACACACACTTCATCCATCCCATGAAACAAACCTGACTCCCTAAATCTGGTTTATCTCCCACCTGTGGGCCTTGAATGTCACCCTGGGCCCTTGGCACAGGGATGATGGTTACTAAGTAGGCATGCTCTATGACAAGGACCTGCTTCCTTTCTTCACTTCCTTTAGGGGGCTCATTAAATGTTCCTTCTTACTGTGTGACCAATAGATTGACCAAGTGAACTGGATGGATCTTTAGAGACAGAGACAAAAAAAAAAAAAAAAAAAACCCAGCATAAAGGAAAACAGGGCCCGAATGTGTCCCTACCTTTCTGTATGGGAATCTGGACCTGGCTGAATGTAACTGGCCTGGTACCGATGGTGGAGGCTGATCTGGGCATATGGGAGTTTCCTCGGGGCTGGAGTTCTCTGAATGAGATGGCTTGCTTCCCAGGGCCTGGAGGGTAGTTGTGTCCTCTGGGTGGGACATGGCCATGGCTGATGTGAAAGAGAACACAGCTGTGATCACGAGCACAAGAGCAGGCCCTATGAGAGGACTCGGGAGGCCCACGGGCTCAGGAGTCCCGCGAGACCCCTGAGTCTGATCACAGAGGTCAGCATCGACCAGGTTGGACCTTGTGACCTTGTGCTTGTGAGCAGCCCAGGAAGTTACTCATCAGTTTGTCAAGCTGGACTTGGACAAAATCTTGCTTTGTCATGCCTACTCTATCTGTGGTCAATAGACATTTCTTTTTTTCTGTTTCTTTTGTTATATATAGTTTACTTTATTTATTTATTTATGAGAAAGATAGGCAGGTAGAGAGAGAGAATGGGTGCTCCAGGGCCTCTAGCCACTGTAAATGAACAGCAGGCTCATGTGCCACTGCATGCACCACCTTGTGCATCTGGCTTACGTGGGTCCTCAGGCTTCACAGGCAAGCACCTTAACTGCTAAGCCTTCTCTCCAGCCCCTCTGTTTCTTTTTGTATGTATGTATTTGTATGTGGGTGGGCGTTGGTGTGAAGGCCAGAGGTCGACCCTGGGGTGTCTTTCTTAGTCATTCTCTCTCTGTCTTGTTCTTTGAGTCTCTTGGTGCCTCTAGAGCTCATTGACTGGCAACACTAGCTGGCCAGCTTACTCCTGGGATTTTCTGCCTCTTTGTCCACCGCGTTAGGTTACAGCCATGTGCTGCCACTCCCAGGATTTCAAACTCAGGTTCTCCTACTTGTACTGCACGCACTTTCCTGAGTCTTTTCCCCAGTCCTAGACATTTTTTTATGCTTTACCAAGAAAAGTCATGCAAAGAGGGGCCTGTGGCCCTTGAGGCCCTTGTGCTCAGGACTTTCTAGATCTGTGAATTCTCTTCTGGATAAGAGAACCCCCATGGAGTCTGGAGAAACAGTGACAGGTTTGGGCACTTCAAGCTGAGGCAATGATGTGGTGGGCAGAATTACTAAGCTCTAATTCCAAAACTTCAGTGACTAATAGAAGTTTCTAAAGGAACCACCCAGCAATCTGAGCACCGAGCTGCTGGATGGTCTATAACCCTCCTCAATGGGGTGAGTCAAGAACCCAGGTCTCTTCCACATTGTCATTGCACAGCAAGGAGGGAAAAAAAGACACAGTGGAAAACTCACAGTGGCCTCTCGAAAATCCAGACTCCAGGGCTCAGCAGTTAAGGCACTTGCTTGCAAAGCCTAATGACTCAAGTTCAATGCCCCAATATAAAGCCAGATGCACAAGGTGGTTCATGCATCTGGAGTTTGTTTGCCTTGGCTAGAAGTCCTGGTACACCCATTCTCTCTCTCTCTCTCCCCCTTCTCCTCTTCTCTCTTTCTCTCTGCTTGCAAGTAAATAAATAAAAACATTTTTAAAAAAAAAACAACAGACTCCAAAATTGTTACATAATACTCCTATTGCCTTCCATTAGAGAGAGTCACCTTGCCACACCTGGATGGAGATGCAGTCTATATTTAGGTAGCCATTTTCTTATCACCACACAGTGGTGCAAGGAGTGTGTGAATTTTGGATGTACAAATGAATGTTTGGATTAGACCCAACACTCTCCAAGATGCCCAGTTCTTCATCCACAAGTTAAAGCCAAAGTACTCTCTCAAAGGGTTCTTGGGAATCATAAATAGGATGAAAGATAAAACCCTTACAAGTGTCAGGCAAGAATAAATGATTGTCACCAGGCACATTAGCACACACCTGTTCTCTGCTTTGATGGTGGAGGCAGGACAATGGCATGTTTTTCAACAACCTGGGATACATAGTGAGACTTTACAAAAGGAGGGAGGGAAGAGGGGAGAGAAAGAGAAAGAAAGAACAAATGTCATATTACCCTCCTATATCACTCATTTTTATTTTCAAGCAGAGAGGCACAAACAGAGAGAGAAAATGAGAATGGGCATGCCAGGACGTCTAGCAACTGCAAACTCCAGGCTTTAGTGGGTATTGGCGAATCAAACCCCAGTTGTTAGGCTTTGCAGGCAAGCACCTTAACCACTGAGCAATCATGTCCCCAGGCCCCTCACTCATATTTTTAGTTAGCCCAAATGAGATGGGGCCACACTGGTACTTTCCAAAGTGTTCTAGCAACAGTAACAGGTGCTGGTGACCAGAAGTGAGACACCTCCCATCCCACCAATATTAGCTCACTAACAGCTTTCTTTCCTGCAACTCGGACTGTGACATTTCTTATGCTAATGACACTGTCCATGTCCCATCACAAGGATCCTTTCAGCCATCGGGACCATTTCCCAGACCTGCCTGAACAGGAGCCCTTCCTGCCTAGCATGTCATTTCCCAGGTCTGAGTTACAGAATGCACTTTACTTTAAAAAGATTGCTTAGGGCTGGAGAGGTGGCTTATCGGTTAAGGCATTTGTCTGCAAAGCCAAAGGATCCAGGTTCAACTCTCCAGGACCCACATAAGTGAGATGCACAAGGGGGCACATGCATCTGGAGTTCATTTGCAGTGGTGGGATGCCCTGGCACACCCATTCTCTCTCCCTCTCTCTCCCTCTCTCTCTCTCTCTCCCTCCCTCTAGCTCTTTCTCTCTCTCAAATAAATAAATTAAATATATTTTAAAAGCTTTTTTACCATGTGGTGGTGCACATCCTTAATCCCAGCACTTGGGAGGCAGAGGCAGGAGGATCGCTATGTGTTCAAGGCCACCCTGAAACTACATGGTGAATTCCAGGTCAGCCTGGGCTAGAGCGAGACCCTACCTCAAAAAAAAAAGCTTTTGTACTGACAATTTTTATATATATACCACATTTATTTTGATAGTAGTCCCCTTCCATTACTCCCTCTTGCCCTTCTCTACCATACCCCTTTCACTGACTGAACCCTTTTACCTTCAACCCATCCCTCTGCTATTTTGATGTCTTTCTCTGTTTGATTTTTGCCTTCCTTTATCATGCAGAATTCGCTTTAGAATCCTGAGCAGACCAGAGCTTGCATTGACTTCACTATACGGGGTGGGGCAGCCTGGCTGGGACACTTTCACTGATGATTCATAACACTGAGATCAGAGCAACGCTAGGTCACCCTGCAGGTGAGTGGTTGGGCCAAACTGGGGAAGGGAGTCACTCTTCACGAATTCATTAAGCCTTTATTGACATGCTTGGCATGCCTTTGCATTGAAAGCCTGACATTTTTTGTTGTTGTTGTTTATTTTGTTTCAGTGATATTTTAAAGTTTTATTTATTTGTTTATTTGAAAGTGAGAAAACAGGCAGAGAGAGAGAATAGGCATGCCAGCCTGTAGCATTGGCAAATGAACTCCAGAAGCATGTGCCACTTTGTGCATCTGGCTTACGTGGGTCCTGAGGAATCAAACTTGGGTCCTTTGGCTTTTCAGGCAAGTGCCTTAACTACTAAGCCATCTCTCTAGCCCTCACTGATTTTGTCTATTTGCTTTTTCAAGGTAGAGTCTCACTCTAGCCCAGGCTGACCTGGAATTCACTGTGTAGTCTCAGTGTGGCCTCGTACCCACCAGTGATCCTCCTACCTCTGTCTGGGATTAAAGGTGTGGGCCACCACACCCAGCTTATTTCATTGTCTTAACCTCATTGATTAGTGTATAAATATGCATTTTGTTTATGTACAGCAGTGGTTTTCATCTGGGGTAATTTTGCCCCCAAGAGGACATTTGGAAATATCTGTAGACATTTTTCATTGTCACACATCGGAGGGTTCTGTTGTCACCTAGTGAGTCAGGAATATAGCTGAATGCTCTTACTTCTCAATACAGATGCTTTTATTTTATTTAAGTTTACTTATTTCCTTTGGTGCAAGCAGAGGGATAGAGAGAGGATTTGTATGGCACCAGGGCCTGCAGCCACTGCAAACAAACTCCAGACACATGTGCCACTTTGTGCATCTGGCTTTCCATGGATACTGGGGAATTGAACTAGGGTCATCAGGCCCTGCAGGTAAAAAATGCCTTAACAGCTGAGCCATTTCTCCAGCCCCAATAAATACTGTTCAAACCATAAAACTTTCAAGGTCATGTAGATGACATAAATTGGACCTATCCAGTCCTGTCCAAGAGGGAACAGTGACTGCATGCACCTGGCTGACTGGTGCTACATGGAATACATGGGATACATGTGCCTAGGCCCCACTATTCCTGTTTTCCAAGCCAGAAGCCTTTAAGTGTTCATTGGTTAAATGTTATGCCAATCAAACATTATACATCCGGAAGGTCTGGAAGCACGGGGTGGAGAAGAGTATGCCCTCCTCCTTTAGAAAGGGGAGCCCACCTGAAGCAAGTGTTACCTGTTCCTGGTGGAGGGTCCTCCACCCCCTCCAAAGAAACATTTGCTGTTCTCTTACTAAGCAACAGAATCTGCTAGCAACATCCTGTTTTTGTTGTTGTTTACTTCTGCACAACAGCCCAACTGCTAAGTAGACATATACTCTCTCATTTTATTTTATATATTTTTATTTATTTGCAAGCAGCGAAGGACACAGAGAGAGACAGAGAATGGGCACACCAGGGCCTCTAGCCACTGCAAACAAACTCCAGATGCCCGCACCACTTTGTGCATCTTTCTTCAGTGGGTACTAGGGAATTGAACTCTGGTTGTTAGGTTTTGCAGGCAAGTGCCTTAACTGCTAGCCATCTCTCCAGTCCACTCACCCATTTTAAAGACTAGAGTTCAGAGGCTCAAAGACATTGTCCACTTTTACAATGTGACACCGAAAATGGCAGCATTAGACTCTGAGCCCAGACTGTAAGCCCAGACCTGTTCTTAAGTACAGAGCCAGTTTGCTCTGGAGTCCCAGAGCCCACGAGTAACACTTGCAACAGACAGACTTCCCTCTCCCCTAGGTCAACCCACAAGAGCCTCAGTCCACCACTGGGGTTAGTCTGGGTTCCTTTAAAACCATGGTAAATTTGCTTCCCAGGGCCCAATTAGCAAATGTCTGTCTGGAGACATTTCCACCAATTGTGGGGGCTTTGGCATGGAGTGGGTGGAGGCCAGGGATGCTGCTAAAGCTGCATAGGATAGATCTATTCCACAAAGAGCGACCTGGCCTAAAATGTCAATGGCACCAACGCTGGCATATTCTGAGTCAAAAACCTCATGACAGCAGTTATTGCATCATGAAACAAGCAACCAGCAGACATTCCAGGTAATTCCTCTGTTCATCTCAAGCACTGTTTTATGTCTTTCCTCAGATCATTCTTTCTTCCTTCACCCTGGAATTTCATGGTAATCCCATCTCTTTTTTGTCAAAATATCTACCTATCTTGAAGAACCATCTCCCAGCACAGCTCTTACATCTCAATAGAGCAAATAAGAGAAGGAAAAAGTAGCAACAGACAAAAGATAAACATTAAAATACAAAATGAGAGCTGGAGAGATTGCTCAGTGGTTAAGGTACTTGCTTATGAAGCCTAAGGACCCAGGTTTGATTTCCCAGTACGCATGTAAGCCAGATGCACAAGGTAGCACATGTGTCTGGAGTTCATTTGCATGCAAGTGTTAGAGGCCCTGGTGTGCCCATTCCCTCTCACTATCTCTCTAAAATTAAAATAAAATAATTTTAATGCAAAATGACTCCTTGAGATTCAAACATAATATCCTCTCCATGACTGCAATATTAGTTTTTTTTTTTTTTTCTGGAATCTTTAAGCTATCATCTAAGCCCTCATTGACTCTAATAACTCAAGCTCTCTCTGCTAAACACACATGTGCATGCACACACACACACACACACACACACACACACACACACGAGCTTGCTGGATTTCATAAAATGACTTTAATAGAAAAGTACAAAATAAATAATCTTTATCTCCTTTTGTAGACTAGCAGATTATACACTGTATATAAAAATGGTTTAAAATACAATTTCCTCCTTTCTTTTACTGCTTTTGAAATACAGGGACAGTAATTTCAAGCTTCTAGACTCAAATTGATACAGTTGGGGCGGCACGTAATTCATACCAGTCTTTAATTACATTCACTTTTTAAAGCTGACTAACAAGATGCTTCCCTAAAATAAAACATTAAACAATGGTCCGATAGAAGTGCAAATTCTGCTAATGGGTAAATTAGAAGAGCCCTTTTCTAAATTTTAATTCTTATGTCTTTCAATGTTTCCTGAATTTAAAAAACTTGTTTCAACATCTGACTTTCAGAACGTGGTTTTTACCACTCCTAAAGAAAGGAAGGTCTACAAAAATATTTACTTTTAAAAATAAATATTTTTAATTATACTTTACAGCAATGATACAGTACTTCAAACCTGTGCTATGGTACTTGTTTGTATTAAATATGTGCTTCAAATCACAAGTACCTTTACTCTGTCTCTCTCTTTCTCTCTCTCCCACTCTTTCCTCTCTCTATGTTGTGAACCTGTCCGTCTTTGGGGTGGCTTTTATTAGTGATCATTTGGAGTCAGCTAGTACCTGGCTCTTGTCTGGAGGCTGTATCATCCTGCTGTCAGGTCTATTTGAAGAGTCCAGTGGCTTGAATAACATTGTGTAGAAACGAATTGAACAATCCTCTGAGAAAGAATTTGCATGGACACCTGTCAACATAAGAAGAGCTCGCCCAGGAGGTGAGAAGCCCAGAAAACTGAACAGAGACATATCAGCGATCTTCCTCCTGGAGCCCAATACTGACCATTCTGAGCATGGCTGTGCTTGCTGCTAAATGCATATCCATTTTTTCATTAATTTCCCCGTATTGGGAAGATCTTGAATGTACTCCAGGATGAGAAGGAAAAAAAGGTGCTGACGTTGCTACATTGAGTTTATGTTTTTGAAATAAAGAACACTAGTCAATATACAATGGAAAGAAAACTGAAACAGATCTGACTCCTCGAACCACTAGCATTTGAATTTTGCCCAGAAATGCTATTTTAAGTACTCTATATGTCGTGTGTGTGTGTGTGTGTGTGTGTGTGTGTGTGTGTGTGTAATAATGCATTCTTGTTCTCCTTAAAAGGTTCAATATGTTACAAGGTTATGGGAGGAGGGGAGAGAGAGAGAAGCAAAGGGCTAGCTAATGTACCAGTCTGCATAGCCTGACCAGATTTCTGTATGCATTTTGAGAAAACATGACAACCTCTAGTTTCCAGCAAGTTTTCATTCTCTGTGGAAACTGTCTTCAAAGGGTACAGATTTACCCCAAGATGCCTCACAGTAAGTTCAGAGTTATAATAACTGCAGTGGTCAACACACCCACCTGTACACACATGCATATATGAATGTGTATATATATTTATTTGGACTAAAAATTTGGTCGTGGCTGAAAGCATTAGCCTCTTTGGTTAATCTCTGGAATGATACAATAGCAACAAGCTCTAAAACAATTAAATTGCATGCATAATGCTAAAAGAATGTGAGTAATCCTATGACCAGCTTTAAGCCATCTGCTTTGATTTCTTTCTTTTTTTACTTTCTTTTTCTTGAGGAGCATGTATGGGAATGCCCTTTTTGTTCTGTTACATATAGAAATCTTTTGAAGCTTCCAAATAGTTTGGTTTTGGTAAAAATCCACCACCCTTCTATTATTTTAACATGTAGTCTACCCCTTGTGGCTCCTCACACACAAAACAAGGGGGCTGGAGAGATGGCTTAGTAGTTAAGGCGCTTGCTTGCAAAGCCTAACGACCCAGGTTTGAGTCCCCAGTGCCCACATAAGCCAGATGCACAAGGCACATGCATCTGAAGTTCATTTGCTGTTGCTGGAGACCCAGGTGTGCCCATTCTCTATCTGCCTCTTTCTCTCTCAAATAAATAAATGAATAAATAGATAAAATATTTTTTTAATCTCCACACGAATTATCTAAGGACAACTGAAACCATTTACCAATATACAAGTAACATTTTATTTTATATTCTATCTTCCATTGGCATAAGCCTTTTGATGTTTTTTTTTAAAACCAGTGAAATATACAAATCACATAAGACAGAAATATGTACATTAAAAGTACACAATAAAGGCCATTGAAGATAAACATAATATCTGAATGACATGTAGAATATCTTACATTAAATAGTTTCTTTTAAAAGCTAGGATTGTTAAACTCAACTCTGTTCATACACATGAATCGCTCAAAAGGAAAACAACCTGATTTAGCAAATAAAAAGAGTACTTCATGGTTTTTGTAGAATAAAAACCAACAAAGTGACGTTTTAAACTAGTGCTTTTTTTTTTTTTTTCATTTCAAGATCTTTTGCTGGCAATTCACTGCAGCTGAGGGAAGTGAGTATTCTTGTGCAATAAGTTAAGAGCCACAGGGCTGAGGTGAGGCGGGCCACAGAGCCTATGAAGGGAGAGGTGCATTGTTCCGTTGATATTTAAAAAAAAAAAAAAAAAGTCAAAGCTGAGAAAAGACACAGTGGATGGCACTTTTGGAAAAGAGGTCCCCTTCTTTTTAAAACTGGTTTCAACTAGCCGTCTAGGTAGTGGGCTGGGCTTCTCTTAGAGACTCAAATCAGCGATCTGACAGGCATGGTTTCACTCTGCACAGCAAAACCAGGCTAATGCTAGTGGGTTTTGAGACTCTCAAACCTCAATGCCCTCTCCCCAGAGGATACAGAAAGGGTGGGTGGAGACCACGGGGTGGGCAGGAAACAGAAAGGCCACTTGCAAACCAACATGCATGTCAGTAAACCAGACCGACAGAATCCTGCTTTGCTTTCTGGTGCCCAAGGTAGTAGGATCCTGGCGGAGACCATGGGTCAAGGTTAAGACTCAAAAGAATCTTCTGGAAAAATCCAACTGGATTTCAAGTGAGGGACAACACATGGTCCAGGCAGAGAATAAGCCCAGAGCAAAACTGCAAGTCTAAGCCACGGGCTGTGCTGAGATATAATTATATCTATATTTATATATGTATATATATGCTATATACAAGAGACTGAGATATCAGGCACCATTAAACCACATTTCCCCCACACACACCCTACAAATGTAACTGTTCAAGTACATTAGGAACAGTTTTAGGGTACACCTGCAGGATAATAGGAAAAGCACACGTGGATAGAGTAAACACAGGGCTAAAACAGCCAAACACCGTGACACCTCTGAAAGTTCTTTTACTGAACCTCAATTTTAAAAAACAAAAACCCCTAAGTAGCAAACTTGTGTGTGGGAAACTCCTCATGTTTAATTTCCTGCCCTGGAATCCAAGGGAACCCAAGAGCACTGTCATTTGGAAACATGACCAGCATCACATGGGGCACAGAGGGCCCCTCTAGAGAGGGCCTGGGGTCAAGTAGGAAAGTGGACATCACTTCTCACCACAATGGTGTCCTGTCCTGGGGCTTCAGGAGACTGCCTTGCTGTCTGGGCAGAGGGTCTGCAGGTGGAATTCACATATTATTCTCATTTTTTAGCATTGAGGAAGCAAGTATCAGGAAACCGAAAAATGGCACAATGTTTTTTCAAGCCAACGCACCTGCCCAGACAAAAAGTTTGACATCTAGAATCAGATGGGGAATAAAAACCTCAGATCATGGTCTCAGTGTAGGAGTTCTCAAGTTTCTAGGGATTTTTCCCTGCAAGTTTCATGAACAGTTAGAATAAGTTCATCCGCAGATGGAATGACACACACGAGATGCATGTTCATAGAGATAACAGACTCTTGCTCTTCCATCTTAAATTAAAATTTGGAAAATATAAAAAGCTAGCTGGTAGCCCCTGGGATGGGGGGGTTCTCATTTTGTATATTTTTTGGTATCTATGGATATTTAATATATCTATATTTAAGAACTTTTACCTTTAACCAGAGCATGTACAATTCATTTTGGTCATAGAAACCGAGTCAGAGGTTTGTACCAGCCTCTTTCACCTGGATTCTACCCATCCCAATGTACTCCATGTTTGAGAAGATTGTGTGTATATATATAAATATATATACACACACACACATATACTTCCTGTACCTTCTGGAGGTGAACCACGTCCACACAGCTTAAGTTGGCATATGGGCATATATGTTATTTCCCCTTTATCCTATAATACCACAAGAAGTCTTGTGCTACCCTTGTAAAGATCCACAAAATAAATATCTTCCTTGGTTCCCACCCCCCATTATTGCCAAATAATAATTATAATATTAATAACAAACCAGAGTTCTTAGATGGTAACAGGAAAAAAAAATCCAATGTGGTTCCGGCTGCAGTTCCTGGGGGAAGACACAAGGAACCAGCACAACTGTACTTTCCATAAATAAGTGGGTCTTGGGAGTGGGGCTGGGTGGTGGGCTGCCAGGCACCCACTATTTGCACACAAACTGGTCCACAATCTCTGTACATTTCTTGCACTTGACGTAGCAGCACCAGTG
This sequence comes from Orientallactaga sibirica, assembly GCA_036365145.1. Taxonomy (NCBI): domain Eukaryota; kingdom Metazoa; phylum Chordata; class Mammalia; order Rodentia; family Dipodidae; genus Orientallactaga; species Orientallactaga sibirica. The sequence continues at coordinate 3,867,076 of JAEOAD010001317.1, forward strand.
GAACTTGCAGTGGCAGCGCTCGGTCTGCACCGTCTTGAACTGGTCATAACCACGACCACAGCACATGAGCTCGCAGCCGTCCATGCCCTCTGACGTCTTGTTGCACAAGCGGCCCTGGGTGCCCAGGGAGCCTGTGCTCTCATTGCGCACACAGTAGTCTGGGCTCGGGTCAATGTAGACTAGGTCATGTGTGGTGGGTGAGTTGAAGCGGCTGTTAACCTGCACCAGCTTGCCGCGACTGTTGAGCCGCATGGCCGCGGCGCTGTCGTACTTCTCCTTCAGGGCGTCGCCCACCTTGCGGAAGTCCGCCAGTTGCAGCCAGCAGGTCTTGAGGCTACATGAGCCTGATACTCCGTGGCACTTGCAGGCCACATCTGCCAGGTTGTACACCGTCTGTAAGGCAAAAGGGGTGGCAGGGGGAAGGCGGATGGTTACCGTACAAAGTCCTGGAGGAGCCCAGATGAAGGCATGAGCTATGTAAGCAAAACGCTCCTCTGCCTCCTCATACATCCCGTGTTCCTTGACTGAATTGGGGACTGTGCTATTCTTTTTTTCTAAAAACATATATTTTATTTTTATTTATTGATTTGAGAGAAAGAATGGGTGCACCTGAGCCTCTAGCCACTGCAAACAAACTCCAGATGCATGTACCACCGTATGCATCTGTCTTGTATCGGTACTGGGGAATCGGACATGGGTCCTTAGGCTTAGCAAGCAAGTACCTTAACCACTAAGCCATCTCTCAGCCCCTTATTTATTTATGTATTTATGTATTTATGTATTTATGAATTTATTTATTTATTTATTTATTTATTTATTTATTTATTGAGAGAGAGCATGAGCATAGCATGACCTCCTGACACTGCAAAAAAACTCCAGACGCATGTGCCACTTTGCGCATCTAGCTTTATGTGGGTACTGGGGAACTGAATCCAGGCAGGCAGGCAGGCAGGCTTTGTAGAGAGGCTTTACAAGCAAGTGCCTTTAAGTACTAAGCCATCTCCCCAGTCCCCTCTTTTCTCTTTATTCTCATTACCAAGAGTCTTGTCATGGCCCTCTTGAAAAACTCTACATCGCTCCATCAGCAACCACCAGTTTATGAATGGGAACAGGAAAAGAACTCATTCCAGTGGCCTCCATTCCTATAGGGGAACATTAGCAGTAACACACGAGTGTCATTCCTTGCCTGTGCTCCCTGAATGCATCCCCACAGTCAGCCTCTAAGGGACACACTGTTGTGACCACATTCCAGAGAAGGAAATGGTGGGATGGAAAGACAAGTTCCAGTCCCACTCAAGTGGGTAACTGGGGCATGCCAGAATGTGAGCCCAAGCCCATGCCAAGTGGCTTGTGGGTTGCAGGCATGCATCCAGCCAGAGTGCCAAGTTGGGAAGGGGTCTGTCCTCCGTGCGATCAGGTTCCAATTCTTCAACCACTCTACTGCCATTACTGTGTGCCAACCACTGTCATAAATGCCCTGACTGTAGTGAACAGCTTTGTAGCATGGACAAGATAAGATGACCTCACTGTGACACGGAGAGGCCAGATAGCCTGAATTTCTGAATTCCTTACCCCCTGCCTATTGGACAGACCCTGCCTGCCCACTACCTCAAGTCACAAGCACTCACCTTGAAGCCAGGCACCCAAGGGTTCTGTGACCCATTCCTTAAACTTGGGCAACTGGCTAACTTTCTAAACCTGTTTTCCATCTGTGGATAGTATCAACCTCCTAGCACTGTTAGGAGGATAAAATGAAGGGAGGTACTTGGCTTGCAAAACTCACTTAGTAAATCTGGTCTTTCTCCAGGGTGACGGGGGCATGGCACTGGGTTTATGCCCAGTCACCTCGGGCCTCCCAGGAGCAGTGTTCATGGGCTGGGCCCCACAGCACTGTGCCCAGCAGTCTGGGAGGTGGTGGTTGCCTATTTATAGTTCCGACTGCCCACAGTGTCTCATGCCAGCGACCTTCCAGAGTCAGTGTGGTGTTCCTGTACTGGCCAGGGCCTGTCAGGAACCTGGAAGCTGCTTCCACCCAAACAGGCTACCTTCCTCCTCTAGGGATTCATAAGGGGCTTTATTTAAAGGGGGCCAGTGTGTACTCTTGCCATAAAGACTTTTTTTCAGGTACTCAACTAGTCTGAGGAAGGTTTTGTAGTCATATTTAACCTTTGCTCTCTTCAAGGGGAAAAATCAAAAGCTAGTGCCATCAGGAAATTCTAATGTGATTTCCTGGCACAGCAGCCAGCTTGTCCCCCTCCTCCCTAGCTAGAGAAAAGCTATCTCCTACCTAATCTGACCCACTAGAACCCTCACTCAGCTCCCTACTCCCATGCTAGAAGTGTCCAAACAGATGCCACTATCCAAAAGGCAGATATTTAGTAAAATAATAATATTTTGAAAAGTTTCTGGTTCTTCCAAGTTTCCCTCTTGCTACTTGGAAATCTTTGACTCTTCTTCAGTTGGTGGACAACCCTCCCCCCATGAGGTACTGGGGGCATCCTAGGCAGAGTAGAAGACTATGTTCCTGAGGAGGGCAGGAATCTGAAAATGGGGGACTTCATCCCCCCCCCACACACCCCGCCATCATGTCACATGGCCCTGTGACAACCACAGTAGTGAGAGGATCAATAAGTCCGAAGAGGCCTTAGCAGCCTGGCCTTTCCTGAACAATGGCCGGGCCTCTCAGAGCAGCACTTAAGTCTTTCTCTGACACCCTCAAATGTTTAACAGCTAATCTGAGAGGAAGATAAGTTGGCTGGAATTATCTACACAATCTTTGGCTTCCCTACATCCTCTACCCTGTGGTGTTTAATAATTAAGTTATCATTTATCAAATACTTACTACTGCCTGACACTAGGCTAAAACCTTCCACTGAACCAAATGAAAACAGTGTGTTGTAGGTCAAAATGAATCACAAGTGCTAGAAAAATCTTCTGGTTCATCCTACTACATGACCTCTCTTAGTCTTCACAATGACCCCAAGTGGCAGTTAATGTCATGGCCAATCACAGATATGGAAATGTGGAAACTGAGGCTCAGAAATAGAAGGAAAAAAAACTGGATTTAAACCGTCAATCCTCTAATCCCCCCAGCTTTTCACCTCTAAGCTGTGGCACATGAGTTTTAAACAAGGCTTTTATCATCAACCCATTCATTTTCTTCTTCAGTAGCTACAAGGCTTTCTTGGCCTCAGTTTCCCAGTCTTTGACATGAGGGTGCGGAGCCAGGGAGCTCTAAGGCTCCTTCTAGTCCTGAATGATCAATCTACTCTGTCATTATCGCCCTCTTTCCTCACCCCAAAATACAGAAAAGTGAAAAATCTCTGACCAGTAAGTTCCTGGCACCCACCTTGGGTTCTGTGAAGAAAAAAAAAATAATAATGGCTCTGGTTTTCAACACTGCCAAACTTAAAGAGTTTTTTTACCCCTTCATTTTAAAGGAGCCGTAAAGTACCATGTGCTTAACCACAGGGGGAAAAGGGTCCTTTTTAAAATACTGTGGAGCAGCTTTTCATATCTCCACCAGAGGAAGAAAAGAGCAGGAACCAAGAGGCTGCAAGAGGTCCTCTCTGGGCACCGCTTAGCAATGGCCCTTCTCTCCAGAGCCATGCTGTGATTGGTCTGCTAGTCAGACCCATACAATCCCACACTGCCTAATAAAACAATGCTCTTTTCCTAGAATAGTCCATTCGGAAAACCCTCCATCTACCATACTTGCTGTCTAATGACATAAGCAGGGGAGGGAAAAAGAAAGGGCCCACAGCTAAGGTCAGACACCAAATAGGAGCCATACCCACATTCCGCTCCAAATGAAACCCAGCCACAAACCTGGGGGGTTAAAATTTTCATGGGTGAGCCCTGTCTCCACCCCCAAGTCAAAGGCAGCGCAGCAGGGGACCAACTATAAAGGTGCAGAGGGGCTGGAGAGTTTGCTCCGTGGTTAAAAGCACTTGCTTGAAAAGCCTGATGTCCCTGGTTTGATGCCCCAGTACCCACATAAGCCAGATGCACAAAGTAATGCTTGCTGGAGTTTGTTTGCAGTGGCAAGAGGCTCTGGTGTGCTCATGTATTCTCTTTCTCTCTCTCTCTCTCTCTCTCTCTCTCTCTCCTTGCAAATAAATAATAACAAAAATAAAAAAAAAAAAAAAAAAAAAACAGGTGCAGGGGCTGAAGAGATGGCTTGGCAGTTCAGGCGCTTGCTTGCAAAGCCAGAGGAACACGGTTTCATTCCCCAGTACCCACATAAGCAAGATGCAGAAGGTGGTGCATGTATCTGGAGTTCATTTGCAGTGGCCAGAGGCCCTGGTGCATCTCTCTCTCTCTCTCTCTCTCTCTCTCTCTCTCTCATTGATACATTAAAAAAAAAAAAATTTAAGTCAGGTGCAAAAAAACATCTGGGCACCTGATCTTGTCTGGGTACCCAGAGACAGGGTTAGGATGATTCTGTGCCAGGAGTCCATTGTAGGGTGTGCGCCCTCTCCAGGGCCTTGGGACTGTGGAAAGGCTGAGACAGAGAACGCCAGGCAAGAACATTGATGGGCGGGCCTGGGGGACCTCTCCCAGGAGGAGGGACCAGGAAGGCAGGGGATAGGGGTAGGAGGGGCCTGGGTGGCAGAGGACAGGGGGGACGAGGAGGGATCTGGGTGGTGAGGGGCGAGGGGGAGGCACCTGGGTGGCAGTGTACAGGGAGGGGGAGGAGAAGTGATCTGGGTGGCAGGGGCAAGGGGGGAGGAGGTGGCCCCTGGGTGGCAGGGGCCGGCGGGGGACACTCACCCTGCGGCCCGCCTCGTTGTTGTGCAGGTTCATGAGGATGCGCGCGCTCTCATAGGAGCCCTTGGCGTGGATCCGCTCGCGCTCGCGCGCGTCCACGAACTCCTTGGCGAAGCGGTAGCCGTAGTCGATGTTGTCGCCGCAGCCGCCCCACAGCCAGTCCCGCGGCAGGTCCTTGGGGCGCGCGGCGCGGCTGCAGCCGCACGTGGACAGCTCGCCCTCGCGGCACGCGCGGCTCATGGCGTTCACCACCCCCGCGGCGCTCACCGCGTACGTGAAGGCCGTCTCGCGGCTGCCTGCAGGCGAGGACACGACACGGCCCGAGTCACCAGACGCCTGGGTCTTACTGGGGGTGGGGGACGTGGGGAAGGGGCCCTACAGAGTCCAGCCTGGGCACCCACCCGTCCTTGACCTAATCTGCTGTGGGGAGTCCTCCACACCTCAGAACGAGGTCCTGCTGGGGAGGGGCCCTAAACAGACCAGCTGGGGACTCCCCATCCTTGGGCCAACCTCCTGGGGTGAGGAGCTGGAAGAGCCCCATCGCTTCAGGCTGGCATCCTGCTGGGGAGACAGGTAGAGAGGGCCCCTGAACAGACTAGCTTGGTCTAGGTGGGAAAGGCAGAGGGAGCCTCACTAGCACCCATGCTAGTGCCGTCCTGCTGTGGGAGGCCTTGCTGGAGGAACACGGGGAGGGTCCCTGCACGGTCCCATCTGGGCACAAACCCATCCTTGGGCCCTCCTGAGGTGGAAAGCTGGAGAAGCCTGCAACACATCAGGCCTGGGCCCTAATGAGGGGACTGGCCTAGAGTAAACTAAACCTAGGGTAGGCAGTGGGAGCCCCCCCTAGCACCTAGGAGCACTGGGACCCTCTCTGGGGTAAGGGGAGAGGGAGCTCCACCCACAAGCAGCAACTCGGGGAGGAACTAGAGATAAACCTCAGGCAGGCCCCTCCTGCTGGGCCCCACCTCAGACACACCCAGGCTTTAGGCCCACCTTGAGGCAATCCTAGAGAGATGAATGGCCAACCCGAAGAGAAATAACAAATAACACAAGAGTAATCAGATCTGAAATCTGCTGGGACGTTTCAGAGCCTAAGGCAAGACTGTAGCTAGCAGGGCTGGATTGATTTTCACTACACTCTTCTGAAGATATTCAAAACGTCTTATTTCCAAAAATGCACATGAAAGGAGGCATTGAAGGAAAGCTCAAGAACTGGGCTAGACTTCCTCACCCTTATTCTGGTGTTCAGTATTATTTTCATCTGGAGCAGAACAGAATTGCCTAGGCTCTGAAGCCCCTGAAAGTCTCAAGCTTCCATCCTAAGCCAGACACTGCCCTGTGGCCATAGCTAAGGTTCCCCCATTCCCGTGTCAGCTCCCCCCAACTGTACCTCTCCTTGTGCCATCTCGCACCAGGAGGAGCTGAAAGGCGGTGGTCTCTGAACAACACAGCTATTTACTGTCCCCCAGTAAACTTCTGAACTTGTCCACAGACAGTTATCAATGAAACTTGCTGCTCCTCCACCCCTACGCTTGTTGGCCTGATACTTCTCAATGCAGAGTGAGTAGGAATAGCCTGCTAGGCTAGAATGGGAGGACAACCAACCGCTCCAGGTCCACCACCCCACCCCCAGCTGTCTTCTCACAGACTTTGTCTCAATGTGTTGCAATAACAGCAAAAAGGAAAAGCAAACAGATCCGGGCAAATAGGAAAGAAAAAGTGTTTTGTCTCCAAACTGGTAAAAACTCTCTCTCCCTATAAAACAGTCCCAGGAGCCAGGCATGGTAGCACACGCCTTTAATCCCAGCACTTGGGAGGATGAGGTAAGAGGACTGCTGCGAGTTCAAGGCCAGCCTGAGACTACATAGTGAATTTCAGGTCAACCTGGATTAGTGCAAGACCCTACCTCAAAAGAGCAAAATAAATAAATAAATAAATAAATAAATAAATAAATAAATAAATAAATAAAATTTAAATTTAAAAAAGTCCTAGGATCCCAGTTTAAGGAGAAAAATGGAGATGAAGAGAGACTACCCGAAATCCTTAAATTCCACTTAGCTATGGAGAGATTTCTTCTATATGTTACAAGAAGCCACTTGAACAATGCTGTGAAACACTGTGAAAGGAGTGGAAGGATCAGTCAGCTGAAGGGGGACTGAAAGGTGGGGAAAGGTGGGAACCTCACTTCCCTGGACTGTGAAATAAGGGTACTGAACTTGATGTCCAGGGAAAAAATAAAATAATAATAAAAAGTCCTTTCTGATCCAAAATCCCTACAGCAGAATTAGTTTTTCAAACACTTTCCTTTGGGAGCTTGCTAGTAATTCTGTTTGGGGAGAAAAAGGATAGCATGAAGACAGCTGGCCCAGGACCCAGCCGCAAGCAGAAGCCCATCTTGCAGGAAGGTAGTCATGCAAACCCGGTGCCAGACCCTGCCTGGGCTACTAGGCTCTAGAGGTTTAACTTGGCCATTTGCAATTCCCCCCTCCCTCCCATCTGGTCTGACTCACGCAGACCCTCCCCTCTCACACTTTAAAAATGAATAACTATAGGAGTGTGCTAGTGTTCAGCAGAAGGATCCAGAAAGTTCCAGTGGGGCTTTTCGTCCATCTAGCACAAATTAGACAGGCAGAGAACATGGGGAGTGGAAACAAATGAAGAGAGTGGACAGGAGGGAGTTGTTTGAGTTATTCAAGGATTAACTCCACCCATGGTCTGGACAGGGGAGCTGTGAGGGATTGTGGACAGAGGAAGAGGACATAAACGATCCTCTGAAGGCAGAAGGGAATGAGACTGTCCTTTGGAGCACACATAACATAAAGGCTTTCATACAAAACACAAATGGCATTGCGTTTTGTTCATAAGTTTATGAGAGCATTTCCTTTTTCATCACAGAGCACAAACACCACACAGAAATCTCTCAGCTAACTGGTCACTGCAGGGGCTTTTTGGCTGAGAGGCCTTCAGATCCAGTCACCCAGCTCGCTGAGGAGGTTAAGTTTTCCTGCGTGTGAAATCTACATCTTACTTGGATCCTCCTGGCATCCCTTGAAAATGGCCCCTTCCTGACATCTTTTCATGGTTTGGGAACAAAGACAAGGCAGGGACAAAAGCTGGGAGGAAAGGAGAACCTGATGAAAAATGAGAATGTTTCAGAAGGGAAGAGCAGGCCCTGCAGCAGGCGACCATGAACAGTGCCTCCAAGGCAACTGGCACCTTAGAAAAACGAGCTCACAACGAAGGGGTCAGCAGTGGCAACTGAATTTCTCAGACAAGAACCCCTTACAGGGTCAGATTCTCACAGACGGTCCATGTCCCTCGGATATTGGGTGCTTGGGGGTGACCCAGGCTCACCTTAAGTATCAGAAATATTTCCCACAGTCTCTCAGTTCATTCTTTTCTAAACGACTGAGGGAGACAGTGGTCCATTTGGCTCATCCACAAAAATGGATTCTATTTTGTCCTGCTCACCATCACTTCTATGAAATAATTAAGAAAGGGAAGGCCCCTCCAAGGTCCTACAAAAGCCACCAAGGCACCAGCTTCCTGTTCTAGGACAATAGGTACTTGTAGGCCTCTGGCCATGGAAGATGTAGCTTATGCCCTTCGCTGTTTCCTGGGCATCAAGCTGAGACCCCCTTGGAGGCTGTGAGAGGGTGAGACGCACCCAGACCCCATCATTCAGCTAAGTATCACACAGAGGAGGACCAAAGGAGGTACTTGGCAAGGGGCAGTCAACCTTTAAACCAAGTGTCCTGCTTGTTCCCTGAGGAAACAAACTCTTTGAATCTTGGACCACATTTTTAAATAAATTTCCAACAGCATTCAAAGTCACTTAGCAAATGATAGCTTATTCAGAACACTTTGGCCCCAAACAGGCCCTGTGTATGAAGATGAGGATGTTAAACCGAGCCCTGTCCAAGTGACTGCACGGAAAGGCAGCTCCAAGTGCTATTAGGTTTTGCTAACTTAAGTCCATGTGAAAAGCAGACAGTTGACAATCATGTAAGAAGGAAAGCTGCCAACGTATCAACCTGATAAGAGTTTAAAAGAGGGTTTCAGCTCTCTTGCAATATCAGAATCCTGAAGTAAGTCTCCTACCATATCCCTGGTTAGCTACCTCAAGACATCCACGTGCAGGGGCTATTCCTGGTCCTGAGGCTCAGCTGTTCCAGTATATATACATTAGCACATTTTCTTCATTGACAGAGAGGACTAAGTCCCATGAAACCCACAAGCTGGGGCTACAGGCCATTCTCCCACTTGGAGAGGCAGCTTCCAATCCCGGTTAGTTTAGTTTATGAGGTCTCTTGGCTCAAACACCACTGACAACTCTGTTTTTGTTCTCAATGAATGCACTTTTCAGGTTGCTTTTTTTTAAAAAAAAAAAAAAAAGGCATTTTATCCATCTGTGATGGATATTAAGCCAACTTTTTTTAATCTTCAGTCAGTATAAACACTTAATTGCTTTGATAAATTGCTTCTTACTTTGGGAGTTACTGTAGTCATATTAATTATAAGGGTTTGTTTGCATAAAACTAAAGAGACCTAAAATATTCATACTAGAAAACATACTTTTCCCCACCCCATCTGTCAAAGAGGATCTTAGACTATTACACCAAATCAGAGGCAAACTGACTTTTTTTTTTTTTTTGCTTTTAGTTCAGTTTCAGTGTTACCTCTACCTTGAATAAAGGAACAAGTTCAACACCGTATTTAAAAATAAAAACCAGACTGTGAGAAATACACTTAAAATCCTTTCCTTTTTTAAAGTTTCCAGGTTGAAAGCCCAATCGTGGGCTTTTCTGTCAATTGTCAAAATCACACACATAAATTGGATCACTTCTTATTAAAATTCTTTCTGGGACTAAAAATAAAGCTTTTAACTGTATATATCGTTGTAGCCTCAGGAAACGTCTATATTAGGAAAATTAAAACCTTATTCACTTCCAACAAATCTAGCATTCTGAAAGATGACAACTTCTAGTTTGATACTTGGGTCATTTGGATTGTGGCTTAAGACACTTCTAACAGTCAAAAGAGTTTTTTTAGATTTAAAAAGATCTAAATGGCTATACTCCCCCACTCCCAGCCCCATTTACTTTTGGGAAGTTTAAACAAGTGTCCCAGCCTCTACTTGAAACAAAATGCATTTTTGGAGAAATAAAGTACTGAGGAAAATGAAGGCACCCTCAATTGCTCCAGTGATTTGGGTAAAGACATGTGAAACTTACAGTAAGATGTGAGGGAACCAGAATGAACTGTTCTTCCCAAGCCATCACCAGGACTGGATGGTGGTGGCCTGGTCACCAAGCATAGGAGCAGACACCAGGTCTCTGGATGTTGTGGTGTTTTCCTACCTATTTGCATCACCCTGCCAAAGACAGAGGTATTATCCACAGTGCTGCAGTTCCATCTCCGATGCCGAAACTGGTACTGGCATTCCTTGATGCCCGTCTTTGCGCCTTCTCCAATGTACTGCATGTGGTCCTGATACAAGTGGCACAGTTTCTTCTGTCCTTGAGAGAGTCCTGCCAGTTGACTGCAGAGAGGCTGCGCTCCTATGATATATACTTCTGACATCTGAACAGGGTTATTCATACCTAGTGACCTGCAAAGGTGGGATGGGGGAGGGGGGAATGTGCATTCAGGATTTACATAAACTCTGGAGGTGCACCCCACCCCCCCAAAGCATGTCAGCCATCCATAGTTAGAAGCATACAGATGCTTGTTTCTCTCCAACTTGTCCTCATGACAAACTATGAGAAGGGCTTCATAAAACGGCTCTGTTTAAACTCTACTTAGAAAACAGAGGTATTGTGTAGTGCCCACCCTGGCCATCTGGCTCCAGGCTCAGTATTTTCACTGCCTTACTTGCCTTGGTTACCATATACCTGAGCCAGTATTTCCAAGATCCACTCAGAAAGGGGGGGGGGGAGTTGGGGGAAGTGGTGGTTTTCAGGGACCAGCCTCTGACATTCAAAAAAAGTGACTCATTTTGTCCCACAAACTGAATGGCCCTGCCTCTAAAACACAAGGCAAAAGTAGACACAATTTGCCTTGTGTGGTGGTGCACGCCTTTAATCCCAGCACTCAGGGAGGCAGAGGTAGTTGGATGGCTGTGAGTCTGAGGCCATCCTGGGACTACATAGTGAATTCCAGGTCAGCCTGGACTAGAGCAAGATCCTGTCTCAAAAAAAAAAAAAAAAAAAAAATGTAGACACAATTAGACATGGGTAGGAGATGGTAGTTCCTTGGAAGGATGGAAGAACAGAAGGACGAGTGTGCCAACTGAAGGAAATCTACCATGTCACTGGACACATTAAAAGAGCTCCTTATTTGATTGTGAAGGACCCAAGTCAGGGTCTCCATGAACAGAAGTCATGTTTGACAGAAAAAAAAAAAAATGCAGTTCATTTATAGGAGGGGAATAAGATCCAGGAGGCCCTCAAAAATAATCCCCTGGATATATTGCAGACCAGAAAGAAACCCCCTTTAGGGACATCTGACTACTTTAAGTTCACCTCCTTTTGATCAAATTTCAAATCTAAATACTTCTCCACTTGGAGTTTAGCTCTCTCCCTATGTCTCTGACACTGCAACTGACAGAAAAAAAAAGTTGAAACTCACTTTCACTACCTAGAGGTAGCAGAAAGTAAATCTTGTAGATAGGCTTACCAATTATTAGAGAAGCAGATCTTCTCTTTGATTGAATGATGTGCTTGCAAGCCCCCCAAGTCTGAACAAGGGTCTCATAGTAAAAGGGCTAAATTTATACGTTCCAATTCCCCATGGAACCGAAGATACACTTCCCAATATTAACTAGTTAAAAGAAAATCCCAGTGTAAAACCACACAGAGTCACAGGTTTATGTGAGATACACGCATTCACATCTAGCTTCCACACTATAGCATCACGCAAACGACTTTTTTAAATGAAAGAAAAGGAAATAATATACATATAGAATGGACTTACCACCAAGAATTAGCTTCTATTACAACCTGGGTGAAGGAGAAAAAAATGGCCAAAGCCATTAAGAAGAATTTGGAAGTCCTTGCAGTTCCAGCCATCGTCCCCAAAGCCACTCCTGAGCTTAATATTCCAATGGACTTCTGGGGAGGAAAGAAAGCAGTAGATGCTTTTATTGCCTTCAGATAATGTTCAAGTACACACGTTTAAACATAGGAAGCATCCAGGGGTCTCTTAAGTTTACTGTTGATTGCGCTTCTCCTCGGTGAGTTTTGTTTTGTTTTGTTTTGTTTTTTGATGGCAAGATAGAAGGCGGTTTCTTTTTTCTTTCAAAATTAATCCACCCACACGACCTCACCAGGAAATCTGATTTCTCTGAGATCCAGCGCACCAGACACACCAGTGATGACAAACATGTCTCAATGCTGTGGAGTCAAAGCCCTGAGTGCCAGGCGCTGCAGCCTCCCCACCCCCCACTCTGGGGATGGGGGTCCAAGCCCTGCACCCCTCCTCCCTCCGCTAGCTCCCCCTTTAGATCCGGAGGGAAGTGACTCGAGAACCCGCCGCCACCCCACGTCCACGTCCTCTTCTCCCCGGACCTGGGCCGTGCAACAAGTGGAGGGAGCCTGGGTGAATTCCATGGGCCACGGGAGCGCCGCAGAGGCGAGTGCAGAGCGCGGGCGGCGGCTGCGGAACTGGAGGCGGGGTGGCCAGCGCGGGTGGGGGTGGGGATGAGGATGGGGGGTTGAGGGATGAGGTGGGGTGGGGGCAGGACGAGGGAGGGAAGGGCAGGGCTGGGGGGGGGAAGAGTGGGGGTGAGGCCCTGGAGACCCAGTTGCGCGCGCCAGTGCCCAGCTGGGAAATGCAACTCGAATTAACCTCGTCTGTTTCATAATCAGTTTACTGGGGCCCCGACGTGGGGAAAGCCACTTCCAGATGCGGAAGGGCAGCTCGGGTTTTCTTTTTAGGGACTCTCAGACAATTTGGGGGGGGGAGAGAAGATGGGAGGGGGACTAACGGATAATGGGAAGAGATGTCTAATCTTCCACCACTTCTACCCCCATCCGGGAAAGGGTGCCCTCTCCCGCCAATGGCCTCTTCCTCCGAGTGAGAAGTAGGACTACATTCCCGGAGAACGAAGGGGTCCAGCTCAGCTCCCAATCCGGGGCTTTCCCACACACCCTCGTTCTAATTTCTCTGCCTCTCTCTTCTCTCCTCCCTTCCTCTCGTTCCTTTTCTGTCTCCTCTTCCTTTCTTCTCCTTTTCCTCTCTCTCCCTCTCCTTCCTTCTTCTCTTCTCTTTTTCCTCTTCCCCCTCCGCAAAGGGAGGGAGCCGGAAGCCCAGAAGGCCTGGGGGTTTCTCCTAAACCTGGTCTAGGGTGGTCAGTTGACCGCTTGACCATCGCAGCACTGCAAGTCTAGCCTTAAAACAATGTCACCCGGCCTTCAGCCCAGACTCAGACTCAGTTCGCTCAGTCTCCAAAGGCTTGCACGCGGGCGGAGGCCGAGGGGGCCCACGTCCGCGAGACCCCCAGCACAGCCAGAGTTGCGCCGGCTCCCGGAGCAGTGGGGATGCCGGTGGACCCCAGGACGCAGAATGCCTGGCGGAGAAGTTTCCCTTCCTGCAGATAATCGGGGGTGAGGGCCAGAAAGTTTCTGCGGCTGTTCCTCCCCACTGGTGACTTCTCCACCTGCAGGCGGCGGCGGAGCCAGGCGAGTGCGGGTAGGAGGAGCAGGTTAACAAAATGTCCCTTCACGCCTGTGATGAGTGTAACCGTGCTGCGCTGCTTGCAACACCCCCGCCCCCAACTCCTTCCTTTGCAAAGAAAAGAAAAGGTGAGCCGCCTCTGAGTTGCTGAAGGGCCTTGCTGCTACGGACCATCTCGGAAAAGCGGACTGGGGGGACTTTGGCGGTGGTGGCAATGTTCAGGAGCCATGGAGAGCACAGCATTGGTCCCCAGAGAGCCCCCCTCTTTGGCCGGCACACCTCCGCGCTCTTTGGAGAGAAGATGCCCACGTGGTCCCCTGCGTTTAGCAAGGCTCAGCGTCCTGTGGCCCGACCGTCCCCCCGCCCCACACTGCAAAAAGCTGGGGCGCGCACCCTGGAAAATGGAAATCTGGGGTTTCCCCAGCCTGGGAGAGAGACAAGGCTCTAGTCTCCCTCCCTGCCCCCGCCAGAAGTGTCAAGTTTCCTCCAAGGGGAGGGGTAGGGTGGATGGCGAGGTCTGCCTCTGCGCGCCGTGGCCCAGTTCCCCAAAGGCGGCCGAAGCCCCGCGCGCGCACAGACCAGTGCACACTCACTCACCCGCGGTCACTCTTGCACGCACACACGCGCGTGTGCACAGACACACACGGGTCCGACGGGGTCCGGAGCAGCCGGCTCCCAGACGGTTGACGGCGGTGGCGGGCCGCGCCGCACGCACTTACGGAGCTGGGCCGCGGGGCCGGGGCGCGCGGGGCGGGGCGCGGGCGGCGGAGGAGAAATTGATAACAGATTGGGCGGATTACAGCAGATCTCTTTGTTAGAGCCGAAACCACACAAACCGAACCCACTCCCGGCGAGTCCACCAGTTCCTAACCACCTCCCACCACACACTGAGGATGGAGACACCCGCTTTCCTCAGACTCAGGTCTCCCCTGCTCTAGAGTAGGAGTGTCGCGACCAGATGTGACACCAGGAGAGGCCCCGCGAGTAGAGTCTGCACTTAACCCCGTGCACTTGCTGGGAGACACCTGGGCCTTCTTTTCCTTGGCAATCTCTCGTAGCAGCCCAGAAAAGGCCCCAGACTTTTGAGAGCCTCCAGGAACCCACAGTGAACTCACTGATAAATACACCCATTCCGAAGAAAAGGAAAAACGTCCCCATCTGTTTACGAAAAGATCTGAACCGAAAGGCACAAAATGAGAACTTTGGGGAGACTGTGACAAGAAAGGGAAAACAAAAGTTCCCGTCTGCGCTTCCCAAAGAAGGAGCCCAATGTTTTCCAAAGGGGGCCCAGGGAAGGCGACTCGATGGGCGAGGACCTCTTGGGCTACAGGTTTTGGAAGGTCCAGCAGCGGAGATGGGATGCAGACAAGGAAGGGTGTTTTGATGCCCAAATCCAGACCCAACTGCTTCTCCTTAAGTGTCCCAAGGCTTTCAGGTTGGACTGAAAGTGTGGAGTGCAGTGCGGCCCAGGGGTGATGAGGTGAGGGAGAAGGAAGTTGAAGAAGAAGCTGAAGTGAGGACTTCACTTCCAGAAGGTCTCACACAGGCGAATCCTTTCAGCACCCAAGATCGGGGCCGGCGTTCCCATGGACGAAACGCTGAAGAGCCGAGCCCCTGCCCTTAGCTCCCGACCGGGGCACCCCCCAACACAGTCTAGGAACCAAGTGTAAGGGATGAAAACAATTATGGGAGATGCCAGTTAGGCGGAAGAAGGCGAGGAAAGGGAAGATGGGAAACTCCAAGAAGAAAATTCGCTCTTGGTGGCAACTAAACGGTGTCCTCTATTCTGAAGTCTCCCTGAAGCCAAATAGAGAGGGATGGAGAAACTTGCGAAACACTTGGTGGCTGCCATAAACTTGGGGGGTCTTCTTCAAGGAACAGATGAGCAAGAAGAGAAAGAAGGCGGTGAAGAATGGGCCAGCCCAGACCAGTAGGGGGTCGGCTTGGTGGGGGGGGGAGTAGACAAAGAAGCCATTGCTCCCCACTCCTCACTCCTGGGCGCAAGGGAACTACGCAGCCCCCACTTCCCAGTAAGTGTGTCCAGGGCACTGGGTGTAGCGTGTACGCAGCAGAGAGAGGAAATAGCCTGAGGGAGGGAGACTGAGCCTGGAGCCTCAAAGAGAGCAAGGAAAAGACATCTGGCCTGGTTCTCCTCTCTGATCATTCTCATCCGAGCTCTCTACAGTGCTCTGCAGAGTCAACACACACGCACACTTTTCACTGTTCATACTGCACATCTAACTCCGCACAGGCTCCACTGTGCAGAGGTGAACAGAGAAAATTAAAGATGCCTCTAAGCACTCTCCACAGAGCCAGTTCCACTCCCACTTTATAGCGGGGTTGAGAGAGGAACTGAGTTCCTCAGAGAGACAACCGAGGCCACACTTAGAAGGGGACACACTTCTGAGACCAAAAAAGAGGAAGAAGGCATCCTCTCCTCTTTAGAACTCCCAGCCACACACTCTCTCAGTGCCGGCTCATCCAATGGCCCAAGCCCCCTTTGCTGGGTTGTCAAGATCTATTTGCAGCTTCACGCAACGAAGCTCTTCCTCTAGGGGGTCTCACAGGCCCCTTGGTGGGAAAGTGGGACCTGGTGGTCCTCAGGGATGTTGCGGAGCGGGATGGAAGAGCCTACCCGGCAGCAAGCAGCAGACCAGCTGGGATGATGCAGGTCGGAGGCGTCCTACCGCACGGTGGCCGACAGGGGGCAGCAGGCACCGCGCGGCGGGGTTAGGAAAGGATGCTTAAGGCTCGGGAGTTAGGCCCCCCCGCTCAGGCTAACCCCTTGTGCACCAAGCTCCGCGAGAAGGAAGACCAGGGGCTTTGGCTGGGGCCTCCTCGCAAGGATCTTCCCTTGCAGAGGGTCTCACAGAGGTAGACCCCAACCAGTATGTCCAAAACTTGAACACCACTGATCCTTACCCCTTCCCACACCCCACGCAGGGCCAAGATCCTCGCGTGTAGACACACCATACCCACTTTCTCCCACCCCTAAGTCGCTGTAGGCTCCCAGTATTGTCCCCTCAAAAGTCCCCTGGTAGAAGCTGTGCTGAAACCAAATCTGGCTGGTTCCAGTGTCGGTTGGGAAGGGGGCGGCGAGGAGGAAGGGTCTGGGGAGGTGTAATCTCAAAACATGGCCCAAGTTATATCCCAAAGGCGAGTTATCCATTTAAAGTAGGGCCAGAGAGAAGTGGTCCCAGGCCAGGCTTAGAAAGTTAAAGAGGACCATAGGGGACTCCTGAGTTTTAAACGTCTTATTTTGAGAAGAAATGTTTGCTTTTAGGAAACAATCTTTGTTTTAACGCTAACCTTATTCTCAAGAAAAACTGGAAAAGGTATGGGGGGGGGGAGACAAGTCAACATGTAAATTAGGATGGAAACGTGGTGGAGGGCAGAAAGGAAAAAAAAAATGTTTGGAAAACAGCAAGTTCTATGGCAAGAAGAAACGTTAACTTTTCTCCGTAAAAGTGAACTCTCGGTGACCCTTGGAGTGGCTTTAACACACAACTGACAATTAAAACAAACACGAGTTCACAAACTGGCCCCCTCTTGCTCTCCCAAAGCGGAGGCCCGGAGTGTCTCTAAAGAACCAGCCAGAGGTCGGAGCGCTCTCTCGCTCAATCTCTCTCTCTCTCTCTCTCTCTCTCTCTCTCTCTCTCGACAGGATTAGAGCCAAGACCACAGCTCCCGCCCCCAGGGCCTCTGTAAAGGGCCCGAGCTCACCCAGTGGCTAATAATGCTAATAACACGACCCCGCACCCCCACGCCTTGCTGGGGTGCGCTGCTGGCCCCCCGCCAGGCACTCTTAAAGGCGCAGGGGCCTAGACCCCTTAGGGTTACTGTAGCTGGGGTGGTGGTGGGGGCAGCCAGCAACCTGGCCTAGGGTCAGTGGGGTAGGGGTTGGGGGAGAATGCATCGCTCTAGGGTAGCTGGTCCCAAGTCCTGCTGCGAGCCCCCCCCAACGAAGGAGTCTTCTTTGCAACTCAGAGCTGTCTAGCCTCTCTCTCTTTATCCTAGTACCCTAGCGGGGGGGCACACTTGGTAAATATCAAGTTGAATCGAATCGTTATTTCATGACTGAAATATACATAGTAAATTACACTCCAGGCTCTGGGAGTCAAAGGAAAAGTCGTCAGTGAACCTCAATCGGGTTTCTTCTTCTTCTTCTCTCTCTCTCTTTTTTTTTTCCTGGTCTTCACCATTCTTCTCCAAAATTGCCAAAGTTGGCAGAATGGTTGGTGCCACAATGAGAAGTTTCCCGGGACGCAGAGGCAGTGTCCCCCAACCCACCTCAATTTAGGAGGTCCAAGAAGAGGTTGGAGTGAGTCCCTGCGAGCTATGCCGGACTTGAGTTTCTCAAGGCGAGTGGAGAAACGGAAGGAATAGGTGGTGGAGGGAACTCAAGTTAACTTTAAAAAAAGTGGCGAGCGTCTGCAGCCATCACACCTACCTTCACGGCGAGGGGGAGGGGACGCGGGGAGGAAGTGGCCTCCAAGCGCCCGAGCAAGCGTGGACAGCCCAGGAATCCGAGCGGAGCTGCCCGGTTAAGCCCCGGGCGACGACGAAGGCGAGTCGGGCAGCGGAGTCCTCCTGGGCGCGTCGGGTGGGCGCAGTGAACCGGAGCCGAATCGGGCACCGGTGCCCGGGGCCTGAGCTTCCGACCTGGTGTGGCGTGGACGAGAGATGTGCCGGAGAACCGGAGAGGCTCGGATTCCTCGAGGGTCGGTGGCCAGGGCCGGGGGCCGAGCTCTTGCCTGGTGTGTGTGGGGGGCTGGGGGGTACCGGAGGACAGGGACACCGAGCAGAAGGAGCCACGGGTCGGGCGAGGGCGCGCAGGCGACTGTTCCGCGGCGAGGCGCTCCCTCTCCAACGTCCATCAGCGACGGCGGTAATTAGGGCTTTCCAACCCCAAATGTGGGCGTGATTGTGCAAAAGACTTCTTTACAACAAATAATAAAAAAAAAATTCTTCTTCACAAGAGGGTGAAAAAAAAAGTCCCACTACTCAACTGTGTGGCCCGAGGCGGGGAAGAGTGGAGAGACGGGGTGGGGGGGGAGGGCGATCACTGCGCCCAAGGTGCCCCCAGTTCATTCACACCACTGATTCTGCAAACTCCGGGGTGGCTCACGCCTCCTCCTGGTCCTGGGCTCCTCCTCTCTGGGTCTGTGGCCGAAAACGTCTGCTTCCAGGGGCTAATCCTGCAGCTCAGAGTTGGCGAGTGGACGTCTGTGTACACACACCCAAACACACATGCACACACTCGCGCGCACACACGCAGAGCAGCAGTTTTTTTTGGGGGGGGGTGAACCACAGAACAATCAGGCGCGCGTGGCTTTTTCTCCTCGAGATACCGCCGCTGAAAACGCACAAGTCGCCATCCGAGTTGCAAGAGTCTGCGCCCAATTTTGTCCTTTCATTTTAATGCCTGTCCCCCCAAAAAAAATGAGATAAAAAGTGGAATGGGTGTAAAATGGGTGCCAGTAGGCTCCGAAACTTTGTGCCGCGCGATGGACAGTCCACCAGTAGCTGGGAGGAGACGATAGCTGACCCCTCCTCGGTCTCTCTCTCTTTCTCTCTTTTTCCTTCTTCCTTCGGGGAGTGATCTCTGAGCCTCCCACTAAACCGCGGTCACTGAGAGCTGGACCGGCGCGGGAGGGAGGGAGAGAGGGAGGGAGCCCGAGGCTCGGTGGGAGGCGAAAGCTCAGCTGCCGAGGTCCAAGGCGACGAGGCGGCTGCTGCCCGGGGTCCACGGAGCGGCGGCGGCGGAAGGAGCTCGAGGGAGCGGCGGGTGCCCGGGAAGCGGCCTCGGGGCGGTGGAGGCGGCGGCGCCCGCGGGAGCTTTTTTTTTTTTTCCACGCGATGCTGGAGCCCCGGGGCGCACAGACTGGCCGAGCGAGCGAGCGCAG
This sequence comes from Orientallactaga sibirica, assembly GCA_036365145.1. Taxonomy (NCBI): domain Eukaryota; kingdom Metazoa; phylum Chordata; class Mammalia; order Rodentia; family Dipodidae; genus Orientallactaga; species Orientallactaga sibirica. Next base: position 3,886,428 of record JAEOAD010001317.1, read on the forward strand.
GGGGATCGTGTCCCCCCGTCCCCCAAGCCCTGCTGGCTAGCTGCCTCACTTTCTCCCTCCCCCTTTCTCTCTCTCTTTTTCTCTGTCTCTCTCTCCCTCTCTTTCTCTCTGGACTCCTCTTTCCCCTGCTATTCTTGGGGAGAGAAAGACGGAAAAAAAATTTTTTTTTTTTAAGTTGAAAAACCAAACGCGGCTGGAAAGAGAGGGGAGGGGAGAGAGAGAAAGAAAAAAAAAAAAAAAAACTTTGCCTATGCGCATGCGTGGTGAGGCCGGCCTATGACAAACTCCGCCGGATTTTAAAGCCGTAACTATCGGCTGGGGGTGCCTGGAGGCGGGGTACAATCCTCCCGGCGCCCCTTCTCTAGGCTCCCCCATCCCCCTAAGGCATCTGAGGAAAGAATTCTGCCTGGCTGTGGTTCTCCCAAAGTGGTCCATTCCCATCCTGCGGGAGATGAACCCCAACATTCAGAACCTGGTCCCCATGGCGCGTCTGTCCCAGGTTGCTCCCAATAGGACTCCCGGCCCTGACAAGGATTGATCCTTTTTCTTACCCCCAGGGGAGGGTACTACTTAAGCCCTAGGCCTGGAGGATAGGGTGGGCGAGCACTGCCTGCAAAGTCGCCCCCCCCCGCCCCCGTACTAGGGGATGAGCTGGGTAGCTTTGCCCTCAGACTGACGCGGGGTCCAGCCTCGCGGATCTAGGCGGCTGCTCTCAGGTTGGAAGTTTAGTCAAACTGCGTTCTCCACCCCTAGATACTTCTTCATACCCGCGGTAGGTCTTAGGACTCCATTGGGCGGGTTAGTGGATAACGCTAGGGGCGCCACCACCAAAGTGTGTCTCATTCGGCAGAGTCATTCTTGTTTCCATTTTCCAATCATCCAGCAGACACACACACACACACACACACACACACACACACACACACACATCAAGTTTTGCTGTCCACTGGCATGCACTTGACCTTAATGAGTACATTGTGTGGCCTGGGTACTTGGGGGGTGGCAGTTCATGTCTGCCCTTCAGTTCCCCACCTCCCCCACTGACCACCCTAGAGCATGGGCAACTACAGCCCAGTCCTGGCTGACTTGGATGTCTCCCCACCACTGGACCTCCCCTGGCCCCTTTATGCCTGGAGCGCAAATATGGCTTTGTGAGCTTCCCACAAAGAGCAAGAGACCCATAGGCTGCTTAGTACCCTCTTGCCTTTTTTTTCCTTTCCTTTCCTTTCCTTTCCTTTCCTTTCCTTTCCTTTCCTTTCCTTTCCTTTTCTTTTCTTTTCTTTTCTTTTCTTTTCTTTTTCTTTTCTTTTTGTTTACCCCAGGTAAGATTTTGCTCTAGTCTAGGCTGACCTAGAATTCACTATGTAGTCTTCCGATGGCCTCGAACTCACCGCAACCCTCCTGCCTTTGACCCCTGAGTGCTGGCATTAAAGGTGTATGTCATCACACTATGATGCAGGGCCCTCTTGGCTTTCTTTAGCCCAGGGTGCCTGCAGCTGAAGGAGAGTCAGAGGTCCTCAAAAGTCCCCTTGCCCTCCTGAGTGGACTTTCCTCCCATTCTCTCAGGCTTAGACCACTTAACAATCCATGGGTATTTGGCATTTTTCCCATGTAGCCTAATATCTGCCCACTCCAGACAATGACAAAAAAAAAATTAGGGGTCTCTACCTGCAGAATTGCTCCCAGGCCACCTCCTTCGGCCCCTCCCTCTCTGCACAGCTATGGGACTCCCCCTGCTACAGCTCCAAGTTCCCCTGGGTCCTGGAGCCTGAGTATCTCTGAAGGCACTTCAACTCTGCCCTGGATCTCCAGGATTTAGCTCATATGTGGTTCCTGAGAACAGGCAGGGAGGGAATGTCTACACATGGAGTTCTCACAGGGCACAGAAGCCACCTGGCACCCCAGTGACCTAGAGTGTAGTCAGTTCACATAGTGGAGCCCATTCTGGGAAGAGCAGGGGGCCACGAAGGGAGACTGTTCCACCACACAGACCCTGCAGAAACGCTGGCTCTCTGCTCACGAGCCTTATTTTAATCAGCTGGTTTCTTAGTCACCTGGATAATTGTCTGCCCTGTCCGGCTCCAGTTGCCTTTGTGGGTTACCTGCAGCCCCAACAATCTAATCCTTTGTGCTGCACTCCCCCCCCCACTGGAAGGTGGTGTTGGATAGCCCCTGGAGCCAGAGTCCCATTTACTGTCATATCATTGTCTACTTGGTTGTAAAACCTCTCAGCATCCCGGAATCTTCTGAATCAAGCAAAGATGTACATACATGCACACATGCATATCACAACATACACACACATGTGCACCACAATATCTCAACATACATATGCATCACATACACACATCACAACATACACATACATCACAACACACACACATCACAACATACATGCACAGCACACATATATCACATGCACACATGACAATATATACACACATCATAACACACACACCAACAACATCACAACAATAAACAGAAATAGTACGAAGTACCCAGAAGCATCCTGGGAATGACATGGAATGACTTTGGAAATTAGAAAGTGAAGATTGGTATTTTCTCACCACAGACACACACTGAGGAGCTTGAGCCAGGCACTAGTTACTCACTCTTCTAGAAAAAGGAGCTCTGGGGATGGGGAGTTTGAGACCACCCTGAGCATAGCCTGGGCTAGAGTGAGATCTTACCTCAAAAACAAAAAAACAAAAAGGGGGGGGTGGCAACTCTGCTTGGAGCTCACAGGATGAATCCACTTATTGCCACCATTTGTTTACTTTGCATTGGATGTTCATATTTTTTCTTTTTGTAAGTTTTTTAAAAAATAATTTATTTTTATTTATTTACTTGAGAGAGAGAGAATGAGCACACCAGGGCCTCTAGTTTCTGCAAACAAATTCCAGAAGCATGTACCACCTTGTGCATCTGGCTTATGTGGGTCCTGGGGAAATAACCTGGGTCTTTTGGCTTTGCAAGCAAGCACCTTAACCTCTAAGCCATCTCTCCATCCCTGTTCATACTTTTATTTTGAAGAATTATGAACATATTTATTAATCACTGGATACTTCCTCAGTCATCACTGGTACTGTAGAGTCATAATACCTTATTTTCTTTTTGAAAAACATTCTTACTTTAATAAAAATTCCAACCAAGTCTATCTGATCCCATGGACTTCAGTAAAATGGTGGGGATTTTACCTGATGATTTTTAAATATATTTTTTATTTATTTAGAGAGAGAGAGAAAGAAAAAGGCAGATATATAGAGAGAGTAGGCACACCAGTACCTCCAGGCACTGCAAAAGAACTCAAGACACATGTGGTACTGTGAACATTTGGCTTTATGTGGGTACTGGGGCATCAAACCGTGGTCCTTAGGCTTTGCAGGCAAGCACCTAACCACTCCAACACTTAAATGCTGATTTTTTTTTTCATTTTGTTTTGGATTTTTGAGGTATGGCCTCACTCTAGCTCATTAACTGCTGATTTTAATACTGGCTGTGCTGAGCTGATTCCTCTATGCAAGAAGGTCCAAGTCAGCAGGACCTCACCTATTTCTCATGGCTTCATGTGACTTCAGTGATCAGGGCCTGGCCAGAATGACCAAATGACTGGGTGAGAGGAAGAAAGAGTTGAGTTCAGAGAAAGATGCCCTGGGAACAAACTGGAAATCCCCCCTAAGTCTTCAGTGAGGGATCAGAGTGGAGCCTGCCCTGCTAGATGAAATTATAAAGACTCAGTTCCATTGGGAGTGTTTGTTGGTTGGTTTGGCTGGGAAACAAGCAAGCAGACCTGGGGGTGAGAAATCAATGCCTCTCCATCTTCAAAGGCTTGGGGAGGTCAGCTTCCTGTCTGTGGTCCACACGTCCCTGGCAAAGTGTCCCCAATCTGGGTGTTGGACTCTCAGACAGAGTCATCTGAAATCACGCTGGCAGAGCATGCCACTGCTCCTCTCCTTAAAAATGCTTTGGCATCTGTGAAACAAATAAATCAATAGTTTTTTGGCTACTCTCCCAAAAGGGCTCTTTCCTAAAAGCAGAGTGCAAGATAAGGAATTTATGAACGACGGCATCCGTGTGCCGCCTTTCCCAGCAGGGAGAAAGCTGGGCCTGGGTTGTCATTCTGGGAAAATCTACCCTCCTTTTATGCCTGGCAAATAATGTTTTATGACCCCGGGTTTATGGTGGGTGTTTTAATGATCTGCTGTAGAAAGCAGGGGGTTTTCTCTCCAAGTCACTAGAATTTGTCAAGAAGGGCTGGAGGCCATAAAAGAGGGAAGGCCCCAGGGACACACAGGCTCCATCTTCTGAAATAAACTAATAAAGGGCCCGCGATGTTTACTCCTTTGCCTCAGAGTCAAGAGCAGCAGGCCCCGCAGATGGAGCACTAAACAGGACAAAGGGGCCGGAAGGGGGTTGGGGGGCTTCCCCAGCACCACATGGCCACAGTCAAAGTAATCCCATCACATATCGCTGCCACTGGCCACCAGTGGGAGGGGTGCGGGGGGGGGCGTTGGGGACCAAGGCTCCCTTTAGGTTAAAGGCCATTTTTGGACTCTGGGTTGATTCAAGGAGGGACCTTAAGAGCTCTGTGCCCCAGGCTCACCTAACAGAGACTTTATTTTTATATAGGTTTTGTTTTTTAAGGGTCCTGAATGGATGCTTGATTCATGCATCTGTTGTTCTTTTCTTTTCTTTTCTTTTCTTTTCTTTTCTTTTCTTTTCTTTTCTTTTCTTTCTTTCTTTCTTTTTTTTTGAGGTAGGGTCCCATTCCAGCCCAGGCTGACCTGGAATTCACTATGCAGTTTCAGGCTGGCCTCAAACTCACAGAAATCCTCCTACCTCTGCCTCCCAAATGCTGGCACCATGCCCTGGGGAGACAGACACACACAGAGAGAGAATGGGCAAACTAGGACGTCTAGCCACTGCAAATAAATACATTCAACATCCAGATACATGCACCACCTTGTGGATCTGGCTTTACGTGGGTACTGGGGAATTGAACCAGGGTCATTAGGCTTTGCAGACAAGCGCCATTACCACTCTGTTGTTGTTTTTTAAGGGGCAGATAGAAATAAGCTTGAATTTTCCCTCTGGCTCTCTGGCTGATTCACCCTAGGGCAGCCGCTTGCCCCTGAAGTCTAGTTTCCTCACCTGTAAAGTGGAGATAAGGAACTCCGTGAAGTATTCTCACCAGGAAGACTGAACCAGAGACTTGGCCCCAAACACGGCCCAAAGTGACAGGATGTAGAGGGCAGATGCTGTGATTATTTCAACACTGCCCATTGCTGGATCCTGGGTGACATCCAGAGTCACAGGTAGCCTGAGGAAGATGGTGTAGGGTACTGAAAGAGGAAAGAAATGTGGAGGAGAATTCTAAGATGACCTGCCTACTTTCTTGGCTGGGTTCTATAAGGTTGGGACAAATAAGTGCTGGGATACAAATGATACAAAACACAGGGGAGGGCTGGAGAGATTGCCCAGTGGTTAAGGCACTTGCCTGAGAAGCCTAAGGACCCAGGTTTGCTTCCCTAGTACCCATGTAAGCCCGGTGCACAAGGTGGCCCATGCGTCTGGAGTTTGTTTACAGTGGCTGGAGGTCCTGGTGTGTCCATTGCCTCTCTCTGTACCCCTTTCTCTTCCTTTGTCTCTCAAATAAATAAATAAGTCATTTAAAAAATTACAGGGGACATTTGCCAGCTCTGCTTCGTCTTAAAAGATTTTTTTAAATTATTATTTATTTATTTTTGGAGCGAGAGACAGAGAGAGATAGAGAGGGAGAGGGAGACAGAAATGGGTGTGCCAGCAGTCTCTCAGCTGCTGTGAACGAAATCCAGATGTGTGCGTCCCCTTGTGGGCAAATGCGGCATTGCGCCCTTGCCTCACTTTGCATCTGGCTAAACGTGGGACCTGGAGATTGGAACCGCTGGACATTGGAACCAGCATTCTTAGGCTTAGCAGGCAGGCGCCTTAGCGGCTAAGCCATCTCTCCAGCTCTGCTTCGTCTTTTTATACTACAGTCACCCCTCCCCCCTTCAAGAGGTAATGCTTATCTACACTGTAAGGAGTAAGGAAGGCTCTAGGAAGTCACAATTTCCATAAGCCCAAGCTGTCTTAACAGCAGGATTTGAAGTCTTGACAAAATTCCAGTTTTTTTTCTTTTTGTGCTACCAAAGCTTTGCTCTAATTTCGTTAGTTGACTAAACTGGAAAGAAAGAGTCCCCTCTCCCCATCCCACCATCATCAGGAATGAAAGATCCAGAAATCTTCTCTTACCTTTCATCCTTGCTCTCCTCAAATAGCTTGGAATGAGGCTCCTCCTGCATGATCCAAAGTGCCCCTGAAGGGCTTGAGGGCTTGCTCTTCTCAGTATGGTTCATGCCACCTCACTCCCTAAGTAATGTCCTCCAGGGACTCCCCAGAGCTTACTGATCAAGGCCAAACAGAGCTCACTCACCTTGGAAGGCTCCTTGGGGTACGCCCTCGGTGTCTGCTCTTCCTCGAGCCGTGCCCAAAAGGCTGTGCGTTCCATCGGAATGCCCTCATTTCCTTTAGCTCACCTCCTCCGTGGACAACTCAATCTGAAGCTGTCCTTTGCTTCTGATCTCAAATGACCTTACTTAATTTGCCTATGTGCTTATCCATTTTGTTTTCCATCACTAGATTGTAAGTGCTTGGAGGGTGGAATCTTATCTGTCTTGTTCAAAGTTGTCGTGGACTGTGATTGTCCCATGTACTCTGAAAAATGACAAAAAAAAAAAAAAGCGATGCTCCTATTTAGTAAGAAGAAGAGCTCGAGCTGGAGAGATGGCTCAGCCATTAAGGCGCTTGTCTGCAAAGCCTAATGAGCCAAGTTCAGTTTCCTGGTACCCATGTAAAGTCAGATGCACAAAGTGGCGCATGTATCTGGAGTTCATTTACAGTATCTGGGGGCCTTGGTGGGCTCATTCTTTCTCTCTCTTTCTCTCTCATTGCTGTCTCCCTGTGTGTGCAAATAAATAAAATATCTTTTTAAAAGAGAAGAGAGCCCTATAGCTGCATGCTTCATATCAAGACATCACCACTCTGCCTTCCTATACATAAAAATAAAACTATTCCATAGAAAGAGTCTCCCTAGCTCCCCAAATGTGCCCCCACTCTTTCCCTGAAGTGCAAAGAGTCTGCTAAGAGAAATCATTTTCCTCTGAAGATAGGCAGTGTTCCCGTGTACTCCCCTTTCATGGTGCCGTTTCCTCTGGGAAGTCTGTTCTCAGAGCTGGCATTGGCTTTGGTTAAGTTGGCCACTATGGTCAGTCCTAGGAAGGACCCAAGTGTTGTCCAGTACATATTTTCTGGGAGCCAATGGCCTTCACAGGCTAGTTTGAGAGGATCACAGAATGACCATTTCCAGGAAACACAGGTCCTGTTATCCACATGAAGAAAAGCTGGTAGGCTGGATAGATGGCTTAGAGGTTAAGGAACTTGCCTGCAAAGCAAAAGGATTGCCCAGGATCCATGTAAGCCAGATGCACAAGGTGGTGCATGTGTCTGGAAGTTTGTTTGAGGCAGCTGGAGGCCCTGGCCCACCACTTCTCTCTCTCTCTCAAATAAATAAATAATAATTTTTTAAAACAAAGTTGGCTTTCTCAGAGAGATAGGGAAAAGAACTGGTGTGGGTTTTTTTTTTTTGACAATTTTCTTACATGTACATAATGTATTTTTTTAAAAACCATTTATTTATTTATTTGCAAGGAGAGAGAGAAAGAGAGAGAGAGAGAGGCAAAGAGAATGGATGCACCAGAGCCTCTAGTTGCTGCAAATGAACTCCAGATGCATGTGTCACTTTGTGCATCTGGATTTATGTGGGCACTGGGGAATTGAACTCAGATCATTAGGCTTTGCAGGCAAGCACCCTAACCACTGAACCATCTCTCCAGTCCCATAATATATTTTGATCATTATCTTCTTTCGTTCCCTCTCTTACACCCCTCCCACTGAACCTTCACCTCCTTCTTCTCCTCCTCTTCTTCCTCCTCCACCACCTCCCTCTCCTCCTTTTGTCCTCCCCCATCATCCCTAGTAGAATGTTGACAAGCCAATATTGTGCAGGTAACAACAGCTCATGAACCTCATGAGTGGAACAGACACTTCATGTCCCAGAAGACAACTCTTCCAGCACTCGCCCATCCTTTGGCTCTTATGTTCTGTCCGCTCCTTCTTCCACAGTATTCTCTGAGCCTCGGAGAGCATGAGAGTGACGTCACACTGAGTAGTCCACAGTCACGTATTCTAAGATGGCTGGGATTTCTGTGTTCTTTTGTTATTATTATCCTGTTTTGCAACTGTCAGTGTTGCACACCTAAATTTGCACGGAGGCTTTGTAAGTATGACTGTAGCACACATGCACTCCTGGCTATGTAACAGCAGGTTGTTAAACAGCTCAGCTAAGGCTCAATCTCTGGAAGGGAGGCATAGACATGTGGAGCTTTACTTCACATCTTTATTCATAAAAAATTATTTATTTCCAAGGAGAGAGAGAAAGAACGAGTGGGCATGCCAGGGCCTCTCGCTATTGCAAACAAACTCCAGATACATGCATTACTGGGTACATCTTGCTTGAAGTGGGTGTGGGGGAATCAAACCTGGGTCTTGAGGCTCTGCAGACAATTGTCTTAACCATGGCCATCTCTCCAGCCCCTTTATTTCACATCTTGTTGGATCTGAACAGGCTGTGACACTAGCTGGCAGGAGCAGCAGAGCTCATGAGAAATCAGCTGGTAAATGCATAGAGTTGGTTCAAAACTAGATTTCAAAACAGAACACCTGGCAAGTTGATGTGGGCACATGTTGGGAGGAATGTCAAGAAAAGTCTATCACAACTGAGGACAAATATGAGCATCTTTCCCTGTCAACAGTACCCATGCAACATCAGTTAAAAAAATACACAAATGTGATTCCTTTTTAAAAATTATTTATTTATTTATTTGCAAACTGAGAGAGATAGAAGAGAGTGAGACAGAGAGAATGGGTTAGCCACTGCAAGCAAACTGCAGATGCCTGTGCCTGTTTGTACATCTGGGTTTACGTGGGCACTGGGGAACTGAGCGCTGGTTGTGAGGCTTTGCAGCAAAGCACCTTAACTACTGAGGCCATCTCTCCAGCTCTGTTACTCTTTTTGTTTTTAGTTTTTCAAGGTAGGTTTTGGCTCTAGCTTTTTTTTCCCCAAGGTATCTGAAGAATCAATTTAAAGGAGGAAGTATTTATTTTGGCTCATGGTTTCAGAGGTTTTGGTCCATAGTTGGATGGTCTGAGGTAAGCTAGAAGGAAGTGTGGGGCAGCACACGGCTGCTCAACTCATGAAAGCCATTAGGGGCAGCTGGAGCAGGGGAAGATGTCGGGACAAGGGTAGGCCACCAATGACGCACTTCCCCCAGCAAGGACTCACTTCCTACCTCCAAACAGTCCATTCAGCTATGAATCTAGAAATGCATTCATCTATTGATGAGTTTAGAGCCTCCACAATCCAAGACTCCTGAACACTGCTGAATTAGCAAGTGTGCCTTCAACCAAGGAGCCTTGGGAAGGCATTCCAGAATAAAATTCTAATTTATATGTTTATATACTTATTTATTTATAAGAGACAGAGAGAGAAAGAGGCAGAGAGAGAGAGAGAGAGAGAATGGGTGTACCAGGGCATCTAGCCACTGCACATGAACTCCTGATGCACATGTGCCACCTTGTGCATCCGGCTTACATGGATACTGGGGAACTGAAACTGGGTCCTTAGGCTTCACAGGCAAGCACTTTAACCACTAAACCATCTCTAGCCCCCCAATTCTAATATCTTATAAGCGCCATTCTGTACTTGGCATCTAAACATGCAAGTTTTTTGAAGTAGTAAAGGCATAAATTAGATGATGCTATGTTTGTCTTTCTGTGGCTGGCTTATTTCAGTTTGCTTCATGCCCTAGAAGTGTCCTAAATGACAAGAGTCCTCAAGCCTCTATAGGGTTTCGTTGTGTGTGTTACCACACTTTCTTCCTGAGTGCATCCACTGATGAACACCTAGGTTGGTTCCATATCCTGATTGGTTTTTTTGCTGTAGTGAACATGGGAGTTCAGATATCTCTTCCTTGTACTGATTTCATTTCCTTCACACACACACACACACACACACACACACACACACACAAAATTACTAGAACTCATAGTATTTCTTAGTTTCCCGTGACCTCCACATTGCCCCTATTAGACATACTGATTTACATTTTTGCCAGCAGATGGACATTTAATTTTTATAATATTTTATTTTTTATTTGCTGAGAGGGAGGGAGAGAGAGAGAAAGAAAGGGTGCACCAGGGCCTCTAGCCACTGCAAATGAACTCCAGATACATGTGCCACCGTGTGCATCTGGCATACGTGGATACTGGAAAATCAAACCTGGGTTGTTAGGCTTTGAAGGCAAGCACCTTAACCACTGAGCAATCTCTCCAGCCCAACATTTAATTTTTGATACCAAACCAATGAAGAAAAATTTTAAGTAACACATTAACAACACTTCAGTCAGTTATGTAATCTTTTAATTATTATTATTATTACTGTTATTATTATAAATAGAAACTTTGTATGGACACATCATGTGTTGGTACCTTCATTATCCTCCTCCTTGCCCCCATTCCTCTGAGGGCCATCCTTAGTGGAATTGCTGTTATTCACCATATAGATATAGGCTATGAGTTGTGAGGGCAGCCATCTGTCATTGTGGGAAGGGCTAGGTCTCTGGATATTCCTACCCACCCTGTGGTTCTTACAATGCTTCCACCTCTTCTGCAAAATTCCCTGAGCTTTGGTTGGTGTGCTAATTTAGTGTTGAGCTCTCAGCAGCTTCTGGATTTCTGCTTTGGTGTGTTTTGAGTGTCCTCAGTGTCTGTCTCCAGCACCCTGGTGCAGGTTGTCAGGCTCACCGTGGAAGCAGCATGCTGGTTCATTTCGCCAATTCCTCTGTGGTTTCACCTGGGCCCTGGCTGATGTGTGAGCAGTGGTGGTTCATCTCCTGCAGGGAATCAGCTATCTAGTCTTGTCTTCTTGATAGATTTTGGTTGTCCTCTGTTTTTGCTACTTTCAGATTTTATCACCAGAACTCTAGTGTGGTTATGAGTCTGCCATCTTGACCAGAAGTCCTTTATGTAATCTTGACATTAACCTTCATGAAAAATAACCAATGCTTTTTTGAATGCGTTTCTAGGCTTTTATGACTTATCATAGCAATTTAACATCTTATTGAACTTTTAAAACTTTATTTGTGACTGCATGTGTGTGCGTGTGTGTGTGTACGTGTGCATGTGTGTGTGTGCGTGTGTGTGTGTAGATCAGAGGACAACCTGGAGGTGTCTGTGTTCTTCTTCCACCTTCTTTGGGACAGAGTCTCTTGCCGCTACTTACTAATAAATGCCAGTCTAGGTGGCCTAGGAGTTTAGGATTCTCGTGGCTCTGCCACACATTCTTTGTCTTAGGCAACTGGGATCAAAGACATATACACTACTTTGTGTCTGACTTTACATGGTGCTGCAGAGGATCTAACTTTCATCAGCAGACTTTGCAAGCAAGCACCTTTAACCACTAAACCATATCCCCAGCCCCATTTTATTAAATTTTAACTTGAATTATTCTAATATAATTTTTATTCTATATGAGTACCCCAAGCCTCCTTATAGGGGACTTCAAATAATTCTATATGAGAAAGGAATCACAAGCTCTTAGAACTTTTTATCTTCTGACTCTGTTGGAACCCTGTGAATATATAAGCTATTGAATATAAGCTTCTTTTCTCCGCTCAGTTGATTTCTTAATGAAGAGATCTATACATGTCTACCAAGGTCAAGTGACAGTTCATTGACTTTGGAAAACACGAGTAACATTCCCTGGGCAACGGATCTTGGTGTGGCTGAATGTATCTAATGTAAGTGGTTTTGACTTAAGCAAAGATTTCTACTTAACCCAGAAGAAAAGCAGTTGCTCTCTGGTAATACCACAGAATTCAGGAAAGTGAAATGAATAATGGTGAAGGATTAAATTTACCTATTCTGGCAGGCGCATATATCTGCCGAGTATATACAGGAACACGATGGCTCCACTCATGCGTCATTTGTGGACAGTCCTCTTGTGCGCAGCCCTGGGGCATGATCCTCCCCCTCTGGCCCTCACTCTTCAGTCATGCAGATATGTCATAACAGAGATTAGCTGGTGCATAAGCATCGTCCCTCCTTGGCCCTGAATGCTCAATTCAGGGAGGTTTGAAAATATCTCCTGGCTATTTGAAAATGCGATTCAATCCGTAGGATGTCGACATCTATTTCAAAATTCCCCAACAGAACATAAAAGCAAATCATAAATTTTGAGAGTCAGCTTGTTGGGGCCGCATTATAGTTACAAAAAGTAAATCAAAGAGCAGCTTAATATCTATGGAAAGAAATGGCCATAGACTGGTATTGCATTTGATCATTCACTCATGTATTTGGTGTTTGCTAATTCAACACATATTACATACAGATCTCTAACTAATAATTATTAATGGCACTCCATTCATTCATTCATTCACCGGATTAGTAAAGTGTATGTCAGATCCTGCTGGTCTGCTCATTTTAGTCAATAATTGAGCACTTCTAAATCCTGTGACTGGTCAGATTTTAGAGCTGCTAAAGCCACTGAGTAAGCCATGACAAGGCTGTGACGCTCTTTGCCAGTCATTCGTCTATCTTGCAGTAAGACAGTTGGAGTTGGGCTTGAATACCTGCAATTGGAAGAGTTCTGATGAGGTAGACATTGTCTGCTTGTTTTTAGGGAATATTTCTACTTTTAGTCAACAAAAAGAAAAGTCTGGTTTAGTTTATTCAGAGGCACCTGTCCCCTGCAAGGGTTGGGTCCAGCCCACAGAGATGAAGATTTGTTTCACAGTCTCTGGCCAAGAAGAAAACAGTGCAAAAACAACAGGAAGGAAAGGAGGAGAGGCTGTGTAACATGGCCACCATTTTTGGTAAGCCAGAGTGCCAAGCCAGAAAGACAGGCTGTGAGATGCCTCCCTTAGACAGAACATTCCAAGGTTTGAGAGACAGATGTTGCTGCCTGTTTCCTGGAACAACATCTGGCTGTAACATATTTGCCACTGTTAGTGGGGATGTCAGCGACTGTGGTGGTTTGATTCATGTGGTCCCCATAAACTTAGGTGTTCCGGATGCTAGGTTCCCTACCTGATGGCACTTGAAAATTAAAGCCTCCTGGAGGTGGTGTATTGTTGGGGACTGGCTTATGAGTATTACAGCCAGCTTCTCTTTGCCAGTGTTTGGCACACACTACTATTGCTGTTGTCCACCTGATGCTGGCAAGGGGGTGATGTTCACCCTCTGCTTATGCCATCATTTTCCCCTGCCATCATGGAGCTTCCCCTCAAGTCTGTAAGCCAAAATAAACCCTTTCTTCCCAAAAGCTGCTCATGGCTAGATGATTTCTACCAGCAATGCAAACCTGACTGCAATAGTACTGCTGGTACTGAGTGGGGACATTTGCTGCTAGACACCTGACTGTATGGTTTTGGCTTTTTGGAGTTGATTTTCAAGAGGAATGTGGGTCAGTTTGAAACCTTGGCCTAAGAGACATCTTGCAGTGATGTAAATACACCTTCATGGATTCTTTTGGTCAGAGTAGCAAGATCTGAATGCAGTAAGAACTATGGATTGTGAAGTTTGGCTTATGAGAGTGAAAAGGAGCTTTGTCTGGACTGGGCCAGAAGCAGTTTGTGTGAGAGGCTTGCTGTTATGGCCGTGTTCCATTGCATAGAAACGGACTTGTATGAGCAGAGGGATATGGCACAGAAATGAAATCTTTGCCCATTCAGCTGCAATTATATGAGAGATTACAACTACTGACATTGGGCCAGCTGACCTGCACTGGAGCAACAGGAAGAATGTAGACTCTTTTGAAGGGGCCTGAGTGCTCAAGGAGTGTCCTATTCTTCAAAGTCTGCTTTATTCCCCCCTGGATTAGCAAGTTGGCACCTTCCCTGGTATTGCAGAGTATAAGAAATGCAGGAAAGAGAGGGTCATTGAGTTTGCAGCATGGTCTTGTGTTTTGGAATCAGCCATGGGCAGTGTGAAGCAGGTTTGCTGGATGCCTGCACGAAGACCAGATGGAGCTGTGAGGATGAGCCATGGCTTGCAGTGGAGATCCAGTGGAGATGACGCAACCACGAGATGGCTGCTAAGGAAAGCTGCCAGCCCTGGATGAAGTTTTCCAGGACTATGAGTAGCCTAGCTGGAGGGGTGTAATTGGAACTCCAAAGAATTGTTGCTGGTTAGAATTATTGGACTTTGAGATTTGTCACTGACTAGAGTTGTTGACTTGAAACTATGGAGTTTGATGTTTGTCCTGGTTGTTTTTTAAATATATTTTTATTTTTGGAGAGAGACACAGAGAGATACCGATAGAGAGGGAGAGGAAGACAGATAGAGAATGGGCCAGCAGCCTCTCAGCCGCTGTGAACAAATTCCAGATGCCTGCACCACCTTCTGGGCAAGTGCAGCATTGCGCCCTTGCGTCACTTTGCATCTGGCTAAACGTGGGACCTGGAGATTGGAACCGGGTTCTTAGACTTAGCAGGCAGGCACCTTAACCACTAAGCCATCTCTCCAGCCCTGTCCTGATTGTTTTAAATCTTGTATTGGCTGAATATTTCTTTGGTATGCCCAATGCCATCTTTTGCAATGTGAGTGTTTATTGTGTGCCATTATGGGTTTTGGGGGATTTTTTTGGTGTTATGGCTTAGTTAAAAGCTCTTGGACTATGAGGATGAATGAACATCATTGGAATTGGTAAAAACTATGGGGACTTTTAAAGGTGGATAAATGCATTGCATTTTACATCATGTATGGTTATCAGTTTATGGGGGTCAGGGGATGAATGTGGTGGTTTGATTCAGGTGTCCCCCATAAACTTACGTGTTCTGAATGCTAGGTTCCCAGCTGATGGAGATTTGGGAATTAATGCTTCCTGGAGGCAGTGTATTGTTGGGAGTGGGCTTGTGGGTATTATAGCCAATTTTCCTTTGCCAGTGTTTGGCACACTCTCCTGTTGCTATTGTCCACCTGATGTTGGCCAAGAAGTGATATCCACCCTTTGCTTATGCCATCGTTTTCCCCTGCCATGATGGAGTTTCCCCTAGAGTCTGTAAGCCAAAATAAACCCCTTTTTTCCACAAAAGCTGCTCTTGGTCAGGTGATTTCTACCAGCAATACAAACCTGACTGCAACTGTCTTAAATTATATGCCTGAGTCTATAGATTTTCTGATTTTTTTGAAAATGTAAATGGTTTAGGTAAACAAAATCTATCAGGGATCGCCTTTGAGACTTGTAATTCAAATTTGCAAGGGGGATAAAAGCCCTTAGATAACCTATTCCCATTAGGAATAAAATTTTAAAAAAACTAGTGGTGTAGTAGCTACACCAACTTCCTCCACCTTGTATCTTAGACAGGGCTACTGAGGCAAGATAAAAATTTCAGTAAAATCCCTGATCACTCACACAGTTTTCTGATAGGTCTTATAGTCATGAATAAACTCATTCATTTGTTTGCATAAAACTTAAGGTACATGACAGAGCAAAAGCTTGACAGTAGAATATTCCACAAAAGTACTCTTCTTGGAGGGTTAGTTGTATGGTAAGTGTTATAGTCAGTTTCACTTACTGGGATAAGCATCCAAACCAGACACAGTTTATGGAGGAAGGGATTTATTTGAAGCTTACAGATCCAGAGGAAGTTCCATAATGGTGGAAGAGGCTGGCCCCTTTCACAGATCCAAGCAGAGAGACACCACCACACAGCCAGCACTATAAGCAAGCACAAAGGGTTAGCAAAACCATAGGAATTCCTGGCAAAGCTCAGACTGCTTTGCATACCTTTGGCCTGGAATTAGATCCACACCCCCAGTGCCTCCTTAGGGCTGGACTCTAGGATCTGTCCCAAGTGATACCTCCTCCTGCCAGGTGGCTGCAGACAAGCTTTTGTTAAACAAACAAACAAACAAACAAAAAACCCCAAACCCCGAGTCTATTGGGGCATACATTCAAACTACTACAGTAAGTTAAAATGTTAATGTGAACATGTTAAATCCTAATACATATTCAAATATCCTCCCCCACCAATTTTGTTTTTGTTTTTGTTTTTATGCAGCAGGGTTTCACTGTAGCCCAGGCTGACCTGGAACTCACTCTGTAGCCAGCCAAGGCTGGCCTCGAATTCACAGTGATCCTCCTACCTTAGCCTCTTAAGGGTTGAGATTAAAGGCACGTGCCACGTGCCCAGTGATTCCTCCCCCCACTTTTTTTTTGTTTTGTTTTTGTTTTTGTTTTTTTGAGGTAGGGTCTCACTCTAACTCAGGCCAACCTGGAATTCACTATGTAGTCTCAGGGTGGCCTTGAACTCATGGTGATCCTCCTTCCTCTGCCTCCCAAGTACTGAGATTAAAGGCGTGCACCACCATGCCTGGCTCTCCCATTTTTATCAAATGCTGATAAATAGTTGCTATGCTCATTGTTCAAATATAATGCCTGATATAAACAACTGAGGAAGGAAAGACTGACTTTAGCATATAGTTTTGGAGTGTTCAGTCCACTGCTGCCTGGCTCCTTGCGGGTGGACATTATGACAATGTCTGATGGAGCAGCCCATGTCATGGTGGACTAGAAGCAGAGAGCACAGGTTGATAGGAAGGGGCCAGGGCAGGGTATACCGCAAGGACACACCCTCAGTGACCTACTTCTTCCAACTAAGTTCCATGATGTAGTCAGCTTTTGCACACTGGGATGAACATCCAAACCAGGCACGGTTTAGGGGAGGAAGGGATTTACTTCAAGCTTTCAGATACAGGGGAAGTTACATCAATGGTGGAAGAAGCAGCTTCCATACACCCATGCAGAGAAGACAAGTGTAGCAAGCAAAACTCTAGCACCAGCACACACACCACAAAGCAGCAAGCACACATGGGCAAGAAGCATGATCCTAGGCAGAGCACACACCTCTCTGTACACATTTTGGCTGGAATTCAGATCCCTGCCCAGTGACACATTAGGGCTGGCCCCCAGTGACACCTCCTCCAGCTAGGAAGCTAGAGATCCAAGTTACAAACTTAATAAAACACCTGAGTCTATGGGGGACATATGTCCAAACTACCATACCCCACCTCCTACTTCTCACCACCACTCATTGACATCATCACATCATGAATCTATTTAGAATGAATCTTCTCATGAGGTCAGAGCCTTTGTGAGCTAATTGTCTCTAGATACACCCATCATTGTGCTTTATAGGGTGTATGTAGCACACAGCTTCAGGTCACTGAGATGAACTTCCAAAGTAGGCACAGTTATGGGAGGAATGAAATTTATTTGAAGCTTACAGGTCCAGGGAAGTCCATAATGGCTGAAAAAATCTGGGTCACTTTCACAGGCCCAAGCAGAGAGTGAAACCAACACCATCACCAGCTCAAGCAAGCACACTTCAGAAAGTCCAGGGTAAGCTCAGGTACTTAACATATCTTTAGACTGGAATTCCAAATCCACCATCACAACTTAGGGCTGAACCCTAGCATCTACCCAGTGACATCTCCTCCAGCCAGGTGGCTGTAGATCTAAATTGCAAGTTTTAATATAATCCTGAATATATTGAGAGCCATCCATTCAAACTACCATACAGGGATTCCTCTATTTAATAAATTGACAATTTAGATTAACCAGACATAGTGGAAAATCTATTCATTTTTTTCCCTCAGTAAATGCAGCCTGATGAACCCAGTTGGTATAATTTTTTCTAAAAAATATTTTTATTTATGTATTTGTAAGCAGAAAGAGAGATAGAGAGAAGAGAGACTTATAGACAGAATGAGCATGCCAGGGCCTCCAGCCACTGCAAATGAACTTCAGATGCATGTGCCTCTTCGTGTGTCTGGCTTTTCCTGGGTATTGGAAAATCAAACCTGGGTCATCAGCCTTTGTAGGCAAAGTGCCTTAACCACTGAGCCATCACTTCAGCCCTTATTTTTATTAATTAATTAATTAATTTATTTAAATTTGCAAGCAGAGAGAGAGAGAGAGAGAAGAGAGAGAGAGAGAATGGGCTGGTGTAATCTTTAGAGTCAGTGCAGTGGTTATGACCAAACTCTCCAGTGAAATGGTCACAGGCTGCAAATAACATTCAAGCACTTGAAAAATATAATTGGTCTAACTTAAAATAAGCCATTAGTGTAAAATATAAGATAGGTGTCATTAGGCCTGGGGAAATGGTTCAGTAGTTAAAGGTACTTGCTTGCAAAGCTTGATGGCCTGGGTTCAAGTCCCCAACCACCCACAAAATGCAAAGCAAGCATTCAATTGCAGTGGCAAGAGACCCTGGCACACCCATATTTGCAAATATATTAATATTTTACTTTAATTTAATAATATATCATAATATATTACACATGCAAATAAATTAATAAATAATTTTAAGAACATGGGTTTGGGGTTGGAGAGATGGCTTAGTGATTAAGGTGATTGCCAGCAAAGCCTAAGGACCCATGTTTGACTCTCTAGATCCCATGTAAGCCAGACCCCAAAAAGTGAGGCAAGCACAAGGTTGCACATGCACACTAGGTGGCACAAGCATCTGAAGTTCTATTGCAGTGGCAAGGTCCTGATGTGCAAATTCTCTCTCTTTCTCTCTCTCTAAAATAAAATTAAAAAGAAAAAAGAAGATGGGTTTTAAAAAGTATAAAAATGTAAAATTAACAATTTATAATTAACAATTTCTATATTGATTATATGTTGAAATATTTTGGCTATATTAAAGGAAATGTATTTTTAATATATTTATATATTATTATTTATTATATGTACATGCATACCAATGATTTCATTCATCTAGGATCCTGGGCTGGAGAAATGGCTTAGTGGCTAAGGTGCTTGCCTGCAAAGCCGAAGGACCATGGTTCAACTCTTCAGGACCCACGTAAGCCAGATGTACAAGGTGGTACATGCATCTGGAGTTCATTTGTAGCAGCTGGAGGCCCTGGCATGCTCTCTCTTTCTCTCTCTTTGTCTCTCTATATATCTATCTCTACCTGCCTCTCTCTCTCAAATAAATAAATAAATAATATTTTTAAAAATCTGGGATTCACAAATAAGAGAAAATATGGGATGTTTGTCTTTCTGAATATACCTTATTTTGCTTAAAATGATATCTATTTGATCCATTTTTCTGCAATGACATAATGCCATTCATTATAGCTCAATAAAACTCCAGTGTGTGTGTGTGTGTGTGTGTGTGTGTGTGTGTGGTCTTTGTTTTCTTCATCCATTCCTCTGTTACAGTTATCAGGTTGGTTCCATATCTTGGCTTCTGTGTTTAGTGCTGCAATAAACATGTATATGAAAGTGTCTCTGTTTACAGACCAGCTGTGGTGGCACATGCTTTTAATCCCAGTCCTTGGGAGGCTGAGGTAGGAGGATCACTGTGAGTTCCAGGCCAGCCTGAGACTATTCTTGTTTATCAGACAGAAGTTTTCTCGGTAAGTTTTCTGAAGGTAGGGTGAGGATTAGAATGCAGGCTTCCTATGGAATCACCGGGTGGCACTGGGTGTGTCCTTAACTTCACTGAACCTTTTATTTCCCCTTCTGTAAAAGGGTTCATCACCTCCTGGTTCTGTTGTAATGATGAACTGAGAAAATGCATTGCCATGTTGAGCATTATGGCTGACCTGCAGTTCATTCTTTGTCAGTGTGTTTCCCCTAAGTACTGTACCAGGGAAATGAAGAGATTGGGTCAAATCAGTCACGACAGAAAAATGTACTTAGGAAATCTGCATAAATCCTGAACACAAAGTTTTTTCCTTTTAATTTGCCATTTTCCCAAATTCAGTGGGCTCACAGAATGAGGCTCGCAGAGTGAGGCCCACAGAATGGGATGGCTTTGGGAGAGCCAGGTCCTCATTAGGCATAAGCTCTGATGACTTTTGGCTTGCTAAGGACCCATGACACTTGAGGATACTTCCTGATAGCTGGCCATGTGCTGGACATTCTGCTAGGCATCAAGGTAGCCAAAGAAGGTTGATTGATCTGCTTGGGGTAACCCAGCCAGAAAGTGACAGAGAAATGGCTCATTCCCAATCTGGTGGACCCCAGGAGGCACTTGCATGTATTGCTCAAGTAGAAATACTCAGAGGAATTCTCTGTGGCCATCAAGTCATAGTTTCTTAGAGCTCTGGATACTGTGGGAACAGAGAAGCAAGCATGGTGGATGACAGCAGCTTCTCCATGTTATACCAGCAAACCCAGCAGAGATTCCATGGTGTCTGAAAACAACAACAACAAAACCCTGTGGGACTGAAGAGATGGCTTACTGGTTAAGGCACTTGCCTGCAAAACCAAAGGACTCAGGTTCTATTTCCCCAGGACCCACGTAAGCCAGATGCACAAGGTAGCACATATGTCTGGGTTTGTTAGCAGCTGTTAGAGGCTCTGGACCACTGATTCTCTCTTTCTTTCTCAAATAAATAAATAAAAATAAAAATAATTTTTAAAAATCCCTTATGTTCAGAAGTTCCTTATTGATAAGAATGCAGGGCCCATCCCTCTGTAATAAGGGCTCATTAAATGCAGCCCTATGTATGGCCTCACAACATTACCAGCCAGAATCACAAAAGCTGTGGAACATTTTCTCTCTTGAGAATTTCCCCTGGACTTTACAAACATGACCCTATTAATCCACTCAATACCCAGATGAGAAAGAAGGTTGGAAGTTATTATTATTATGGTTTTCAAAGTGGAAAAATCTGAAGCCAAAAGAGATTGAGCAATTAGTCCGAGGTCAAATGGTGAGCCAGGGACAGACCTGGGAATAAAATAATCATCAGGAATTCTAGCAGAATGCCCAGACTGACCGGCTAGCTACCACAGTGTGCTACAATTGGGGTCTAGTCCCTGAATGTGGAAGGACTGGCTTCTAATGGGGACTCCCATAGTTGCAGCTGGTGGGATTTGTATGGGCTGGCTTAAACACCAATGTCCAACCTGACTTTGGTCCAAGCACCTATTGAAAACAAAACAAACAAACAAATCCGATACACAGTTCCTTTTGCTAATTGATATATCCATTTTACCTAGTGAGTCTACATTTTATGACACTCCTAAGAACAGATTTGGAGGAGACAATTGCCCTAAAAAGAAGTTTGACTCATGGGCTTTTTTTTTAAGTTAGAGAGAGAATGAGGGAGAGAGAGAGAGAGAGAGAGAGAGAGAGAAAGAGAGAGAGAGGTGGGGAGGGAATGCAAATGGGTGCACCAGGCCACCAGCCACTGCAAACCAACTCCAGGTGCATGTTCCACATTGGGCATCTGGCTTATGTGGGCACTGGAGAATTGGACCTGGATCCTTAGGCTTCACAGGCAATAGCCTTAATTTTTATTTTTGGAGAGAGACACAGAGAGAGACAGACAGAGAGAGAGGGAGAGGGAGACAGATAGAGAATGGGCGCGCCAGCAGTCTCTCAGCTGCTGTGAACAAAATCCAGATGCCTTGGCCCCCTTGTGGGCAAGTGTGGCATTGCACCCTTGCGTCACTTTGCATCTGGCTAAACATGAGACCTGGAGGTTGGAACCGGGTTCTTAGGCTTAGCAGGCAGGAGCCTTAACTGCTAAGCCATCTCTCCAGCCCAACAGCCTTAATTTTTAAGCCATCTTTTTGACCTTTTTTTTTTTTTTTTTTAAGACAGGGAATTGATTGTTATGTAGCCCAGGCTGGCCAGGGAGCCTAGAACTATGTGGCCCAAACTGGCTTTGAAATTGTGATCCTCCAGCCTCAGCCTCCATGGTGCTGGGATGCCAGGGATGAGCTATAACCAGCCGTGCATGTGTGTTCTTTCTTGTCGAGGCACTTTCCCGCACATAGAAAGGGGGAGGAAAGCATTTTGTAATTTCTCTGATGGTGAGATTGAGAAAAGATGAATATAAACTATTTTGAATTATACAAAACATGGATCCAGTTACCTCACCTTTGAGATCCCCATCACTGTCCTATCAAATACCCTTTGGCCTATTGTCTGTATACTTTTAAAAACATACATTTTATTTGCAAGCAGAGAGAGGCAGAAATAGAGACAGATTGTATACTTTCTTTGATAATTTTGTACACATATACAATGTTTTTGATACCACCCACTCCCAGTTACCCTCTCTCATCCTCCCTCTCACACTAAAACCCCTTTGTTTTCTCCATTTAGTCCCCGTCCTCTTGCATGCCTTTTATCTGTTTTGACCCATTGAGTTAAGTCAGAGTTGCTTGCGTGATCATGGGTGGATGGTTTTTTACTTTGGTATAGGAACACATGCTGTATCACTGAAGGACAGGGCTTCCCCCCACCCCCAGCCATCTTCCCTTGCCATTAGCTATCCTGGGAGGTGTAGGTCTCATGAACAGCTCTCCATCCATGATGCAAAACTGACAGGTCCCACCTTGTGCAGGTGTGCTGTGAGTTCCAGAAGAGCGTCCGTCCCACAGCCCCTCTCATGTCCTCCTGCTCTTAACTTCTTCTCTTCCCATCCCACCTTCTCCAAAGTCCCCGAGCCTTGGAGACTATGGTTTTGACAGTAGGTGACATTGTACAGAAGATTTCCAAGTGAATTGTGTACGTGGAGGGAAATTCATGCTTCAGGCTAGCAATTCCAAGGCATATGCATAGAAAATTTGTCTGTGTGGGAAAAATGATGCTGCTCATGGTCTTGTTAACTTTGCACAAAATCTTACGCTCCAAATACTTGGAGAACTTCTTTTATTTTCAAGTTAATTTTTTTCTCTTTGGTTTTTCAAAGTAGGGCCTCACTTTAGCCCAGGCTGACCTGGAATTCACTATGTCGTCTCAGGGTAGCCTTGAACACATGGCGATGAGTTCTACCTCTGCCTCGCAAGTGCCGGGATTAAAGGTGTGTGCTACCATGCCAAGCAAAATAAAAAAAAAAGTTACTTATTTTCAAGTAGAGAGAGACATGGAGAAGAGAAACAGGAGAGAGAGAGAGAATATGGGTGCACCAGGACTTCCAGCTGCTGTAAACAAACTCCAGATGCATGCACCACTTTGTGCATGGCTCTCTGTGGGTACTGGAGAATCAAACTCAGGATGTTAGGCCTTTCAGGCAAGCACCTTAACTGCTGAGCCATCTCTCCAACCCCTATAGCATTTTGTTTGTTTGTTTCTGACAAATTGAGTCTTCTTTACTGCTCGACTTAAAATCAACAACTCTGCTATCAATTTTGAGTAGATTGGGGCTACATGAGAGTTCAGAAGGGCTATTTTTATTGGAAGGAAAGGAAGGCATCATTTTAATAAGTTTGTAGGAGGACACACTTAACACTTTTTGGATGGCCACACGCCACGCGCTGGGCCTGTTCTTTAAAAGCTCACAGTGACAGCTTACAGATGTGCTGAGTTTCAGTTCCTTTTAGCAGACAAATAAAGACCCTTGGCAGAATTCTTCCCTTGTGTGTTCATAACTTCTGGAAGTACAAGAATCCTGGGACTGAACACCCTAAAAATATCAATTCTAAGCCAGGTGTGGTGGCACACACCTTTAATCCCAGCACTCGGGAGGAAGAGGAAGGAGGATTGCCATGAGTTCGAGGCCACCCTGACACTACATAGTGAATACACAGTGAATTCCTGGTCGGCCTGGGCTAGAGCGAGACCCTAACTCGAAAAACAAACAAACAAACAAACAACAACCATATATACATCAATTCTGTCTCCGTCACTGCTCAGCCCTTCCTCAACCCCTTGCTCCTGTGTTGTGTGGTGTTCTCCTTTTAGAAACAGGAAATGAGGCCCAAGCCTACTGTGGGAATTTGTTTCCGCATGCACAGTATAGGGAAAAAAATCAAATTTAAAGCTAATCTTTTTTTGTCTTCTTACCCCCCCCCCAAAAAAAAAACCCTGGAAGAATCCTAAAGCAGATAGTTCTTACCTTCCTTTTCTTGTAAGCTGAAAACTTGATGCTCAACAGACAGAATTTGGGATCCAAGTCCAATTCATTTGAGCATTTCCAAATGGAGTTATGGTGTCTTAATATTTCCACAAGTCCCAAATGGTGACTTGGGACATTTGCATAGACCCCATAAAGCTAGTTTGTTTGAAGGGCATTGAACAGTGCAGCACCATTGGCAAGCAACCGCGCTACAACATCAACCAAGAAAGCACACGGTAGGTTGTGGCCACAGGCTAAGTACTGAGTGCCGAACCACCGTGGCTAATCCCAAAACCTTAATTCTTCTTTCAGATGTGTGAACATGCTGAAAGTCTGGGTGGAGACAGAAAATAGTCCAATCCAGAGTAAAAGCTTCCACCCTCTATCAGGCCTGCTACTACTTTATATATGTTTCTTCTGAACAACATTACGTTTCTTATCATACAAGTTGGGCAGATTTTTCCTACTCTTTTATGCCCCGGTATTTTATTGTCCAAACTCCTTGTTCTTGACTTGAGTTCATATGTTTTGTGGAAGTACAAGTGATAATTACCCAAGTCTTTCCTTCTCTGTCATTGGCAACAGTCACCAGGGAAATTTACAGCCCCCGATATCCAGATCTGGAAACTGGTTATTAAAAGTGATGGAGGAAAAACACTGACGTGGCAAATGAGATCTGAAAAAGGGACCTGCTTGCAGCAGACATTCTCCTGAGAGGATGGCTGGGAGCCAGCCCGTGACTGTCAACTTTAGTTCATTGAGCACTTATTATTTATGATACAGTTACTCCGAATAACAGCTATCAATGACATTTATTCCTACTCTGTAGCTGGCATTGTGTTAAGTTCTCACTTGAACCTTTTAAAAAAAAAGAGAGAGAGAGAAATGGTTATTTTCTACTATTTATTTTAAATATTTTATTTTTATTTATTTGACAGGGAGGGATAGAGAAAGAGAGAAAATGAGAATGGGTGCACCAGGGCCTTCAGCCACTGCAAACGAACTCCAGATGCATGCACCACCTTGTGCATCTGGCTTACAAGGGCCCTGGGGAATTGAACCTGGGTCCTTTGGCT
Source organism: Orientallactaga sibirica (assembly GCA_036365145.1). Taxonomy (NCBI): domain Eukaryota; kingdom Metazoa; phylum Chordata; class Mammalia; order Rodentia; family Dipodidae; genus Orientallactaga; species Orientallactaga sibirica. The sequence goes on from JAEOAD010001317.1 coordinate 3,911,516, forward strand.
TTTCAGGGAAGTGCCTTAACCTGTAAGCCATCTCTCCAGCCCTATTTATTTATTTTTTATTTGTAAACAGAGAGAGAAAGAGAATTGTTATGCCAGATCCTCCAGGTGCTGGAAATAAACTCCAGCTGCATGCACCACTTTGTGCACCTAGCTTTACATGGGCGCTAGCCTGGGTCATTAGGCTTTGTAGTCAAATGCCCTCATTACTGAGCCATCTCTTTAGCCCTGATTTTTTAAAATAAAACAACCTTCTAGGACTGAATGATAATTCTGGGATGAGCAAATGAACACAGAGAAGCTGAGGAACCAGCCTGGGTGACTTGGTTGCAGGCAGTGGAACAGAATGCTGCAAATCCAGACCCACTGGAAGGTGGGTAGGTAATACAAGGGGTGAGTTTAGTCAGCCAAGTGTAGCATTCTAGAGCTGGGAATGAGGGCAATGGAGATGACCGAAGTGGAGCATGCATCTGGAGTTTGTCTGCAGTGACAAGAGGCCCTGGCATGTCCATACTATCTCTCTTAAATAAATAAATAAATAAATAAATAAATAAATAACACCCAAATACATAAATAAAATTAAAAACAAAACCAAGGACAGTCTGAGTGACTTACAGCCAAGGAGCCTATGGATGCCCAATGACAAATGGTGTATGCTATCCTGGACAGGATTCTGGAACAGAAAAAGGACATTAGGTTAAAGCCAAGGAAATATGAATAAAGTTACTCACTTGAGATCCTAAGCTACATGCATCCCTTGTAGTTACCTTCATGTTGCTGGGATTGAATACCTGACCAAAAGCAGTGGATGGGAAGAAAGTATTTATTTTTGCTTACAGCTTTCCAATGGCAGGGAAAAGCATGGGATGAGCAGAGGCTGGACAGCACTTCTGCCACAGCAGGTGGACAGCACAGCTGGAGAGTGAGCTGAGCTCTGGCAAGGGGGAGCTGGCTGTAACACCCCTAAGCCTGATCCCAGCAATACACCTCCAGCAAGCCTCCTCCTCCCCAGTTGCCATTAGCTGGGGACCAAGCATGAGTTGACAGGGGACATCTGGTTCAAACCACCATAAGCACAAATTTAAGATCTTTTAAAAATATATTGTATTTATTTGAGAGAGAAAGAGGCAAATAGAGAGAGAGAGAGAGAGGAAGAGGGAGAGAATGGGTGTACCAGAGCCTCTAATCACTGCAAACGAACTCTAGATGCATGTACCATCTTGTACATCTGGCTTACATGGGTACTGGAGAATTGAACCTGGATCCTTAGGTTTCACAGGCAAGCGCCTTAACTGCTGAGCCATCCTTCCAGTCCAAGATCTTAATAATAAGGGAAGTTACACATATGTGGAAATTGAGACATATATAAACTATACTGTATGTGCAAATTTTCTGTGAACCTAAGACATGAAAAGATTTCTGTCTATGAGAGCTCTAAGTTAGAGTCCATCACTGAATTTCTGTTGCTACAGGAGGGTTTCCTTAGACCCCCAGTGGGTTCTAGAAGTGATTTTAGGAAATTTGTGGGCACAGCCCTAAAGAATGTCGAACCTCGGAGTTAGATATGCTCTCACTGATGGTGTTAAAGCTTTCTGATTCTGTAACACATGGATTCTGGATTTATCCCTAAGAAAGCTTGCTGAATCTCTGTCCATGTCCCCTTCTAACAAAGAAAGACCATTCTTGGGCTCAGAGCTTTGCTTCTTTTAAGTTCCTCGTGCTTGATAATGTGTAATAAATGGTCTTACTTTCTTATTTATGGTGGTGTCATTGTTATCCAAAGTAAACTTATTGAAGTAAAAAGGTGAGCCTGTGTAATTTAAAATAAGTGGTTTAACTTAGACTCCATTTTGTTTTCAGATACAGCAAACATCAAGGCATTCAAAAGACTTATGCTAAGAACTGATAGCTGGCTGTGGAGATGGCTTAGGGGTTAAGGTGCACTTAGGGCACTTGTCTGCAAAGGTTATTGACCGGAAGCCAAATGACCGAACGGGTGCAATAGTGGCATGTCTGCTGTTGGGGAAACCATCTGCTCCCTAATTGAACTGAAGGCCCTATGGGAGGGAATACATGCCTGGTACTGAAAAACCTAACCAAAAGTCTATGGCAGGGGAGGTCATGAGCCTTAGGGGTACAAAGAAACCTGCTCTTGTCTGGCTAAATGTATATTCCCACCAAACTGCCCTGAAAGCACTACACTTAATGTTCATATTCACATATTAATGCTACTCTCATTTCTGGTTAAAGAAGCATCTCTTTTCAGATGGCAATGACCACTGGGATGACCCAAAAGGCAACATAGTGCTGAGAAGAAGGGACGGAGGAGTGTCCAGCACTGAAACATCTCTGTCACACCCTCCAAGGCTGAGGGTCCATTGTGGAAGAGGGAGTAGAAAGAATGTAAGAGCCAAAAGAAGGGTACGACTCCTTACAATGCAACTGTCCAGATAGAAATTGGCCTCGATATCCATGACCTTGCAGTGCCTAGCAATATCTTCGCAAAGACCCTCATAATAGGAGAAAAAGATAATGACATCAAATTAAAAGAGAGACTAATGGAGAGAGGGAGGGGATATGACAGAGAATGGAGTTCTGAAGGGGAATGGGGGAGGAGGGGAGAGAAATATCATGGTTTATTATGTGTAAGTATAGAAGTTCTCAATAAAAAAATTAAAAAATTTAAAAATAAAACACTTAAAAACAAAAATAAATAAATAAATAAAAAATAAAAAGTAGGTTTACATAAGTCTTATTCAGACTCTCTTGAATTATATTTTCTGAACATTTTTATGTTTTTATTTGCAAAGAGAAAGTGTGTGTGTGTGTGTGTGTGTGTGTGTGTGAGAGAGAGAGAGAGAGAGAGGAGAATGGGTGCACCAGAGACTCTAGCCACTGCAAACAAACTCTAGACACATGCACCACTTTGTGCATACGTGGTACTGGGGAATCAAACCCAGGTTGTTAGGCTTTGTTGGAAAGTACCTTAATTAATGAGCCATCTCTCCAGCCCTGAAATCTGACACCTTTTGAGTATAGACATGACACCAGAGGAAAATACCACACTTGAGCTCATGAAGCCCAAGGGAGTTTGTTTAGACTTGAATCTTATTCCCAAGATATTGCATTACCTATATTCAAATATCCCAAGATTTGAAGGAAACAAAACCCCCAAATCCAAAACTCTTCTGGTCCCAAGCATTTGGAGTGGGGAGAAGTGGGCCTCTACTGAGCTCTGTCTAGTTTCCTGTCCATGTGTGGCTTGGTTTCTCTTGGGCTCCACAGTCTGTTCTCTTGTAGCCAATTGGCAGTCAGTGATAAAGTGACCATTTCCTTTGGGCCTTGTGGCCATGTCAGGGAAGCACTGCTGTGTAGACACGAGTGGGTTCAGAATGCCAGGTCCTCAAACTCTCTCTCACACTCATTGGACCCAGGACTCAAAGCAGTCCCTAACTAGAGGCTCTGAGGGACTCCCGTGGAGAGTCATATTGGCCCTCCGGGTCTTTACTTGTCTCTGAGGTGAGGGTCACAATAGGACCTGCAGTATGGGATGGCTGTGAGGATGAGTGGGCTCCCAGAAGCTAAGCACTGAGCACAAGTCCTCTGCAATCAAGTGCTGCATCTAAGCCCTCTCTCTGATCCTTTACCTTCTATAGAAAGCGATCCTCAATGAACTCACCTCACCTCACAGGGCTGTTGTCAAGGAAGACAGATGCTCTCTGGTCCTTGGTTTCATGACCTCACTCCTCACCGACATTCAGCCACACTGAACCAGTTACTCTCCATGTTTACCGACTACCAGAATGATTGCTGCTGTGAGAAGGCACCTCCAAGAATCAGCCCGTCTCTCTAGTCTCCTGTAAGAACACTTTACAGATGCCGGAGCTGAGACTCAGGGTTACCAGAAGTCTGAGTTCAGTCTTTCTTAGTGAGTGGCTGGGTTTGTGGGTTAAAAAGCGGGGCGGAGGTGGCGGGGGGGAGTCCATCTGGCCAGCTGGGTTTACATAACCAGGCCTGAATGCGTGCCGGCTGTTTCAGGAAGTTCTATGAGGTAAGAAATTCTTGCCGAACAAAAGTTCACTTTCTACAAAAAGGCAACCTAATCAAAGAGAAAAGAACTTTGCAGGCTCCCTTAAATGTACCTGACTCTGAGGAAAGTTAAACCCATAGACCCATAAAGTACAGAGACCAAGTTATTTCCCCTGTGTTAAAGGCCAACAAGAGGGAGATGTGTCCTTTTTCTCCTTCCCAGACACCCTCCAAGGACACATATGCCTGTTTCCCAGAGCTCTGGGAGAAGTCCTGGATGGACATTGAACTTACCATGTCTGTCTGGATCAGCCACGTCTCACTGGGCCTCAGTTTCCCCATCTGTAAAAATGGAGGATAGGGGACTACATGACATCTAACCTAGGTTCTAATCATCATTTATTGTTGTCAGTCCTGGTCACAACTAGAAATTTGATCTCTCTAATACAATCCAAACCTTTAAAGGAACCAGGAACTGGTTCTACATGCGCAAAGCAAACATGGAACAACGTGGTACAGCAGACAGGTCAGCATCTATGTTCCAGGGTCAACTGCAAAGGCAAGACAGTCACATGGGCAATAGTGTGTGTGTGCGTGTTCATCCGTTCAAGTGAATTCACACAGCCACACATGGGTGATTCTGTGTGTGTGTGTTTGTGTATGTGTGTGTCCGGACATGCGTGCACGTGAGTCCATCTACCCAATTGTTGGCAGAATAAGCTCTAATTTTTCCTGCCCAGTTTTTTTCTGTTTGTTTTTGCTTTTAGTTTTTTAAGGTAGTGTCTCATTCTAGCCCAGGCTGACCTGGAATTCACTATGTAGTCTCAGGGTGGCCTCGAACTCATAGCAATCCTCCTACCTTGCCTCCTGAGTGCTGGGATTAAAAGGATGTGCCAGCATACCTGGCCCCAGTTCTTTTTTTTTTTTTTTTTGTTCTTCCCATTTACAATAGAATCTATGTTTTCCCATTGGAAACTACCTCTCTGACAGTTACTGAGGCTGCCAATCAAACAGCTCCATCCTCCCAGTGGCCCTCAAAAATAGGATGCCAGATCCACAAATCAATACATGTGCCTTTAGGGGACAGATATGGATGCTGGGAGGGGAGAGGGTCTGTCCTCTAAAAACCAAAACTACTCAAAGCTGCGGGAAGTCATGGTTGCCATTAAGGGGAGAGAGCTCAGTGGAGACTGAAGACAACAGGACAGGATGAGCAGAGAAGTAGCAAGATAGGACAGAGTAGGCAAGAGAGGAAAAGGGAGACAAGAAAAGGTGAGAAGGAGGAAGAGAGGGACAGACAGGGAGAAAATGGAAGGAAACAAGGGAAGGGTAAGGGAGGGGGAAGAAGGGAGACATGGGCAATAACTTAATTTCCTGATTTGAACCTGTATGTCTGGCAGACAAAAATGACAATTTCTGTCTTGGCCTTTCCAGTTAAAGGAGACAATAATTTTTCTTTCTTTCTCCTTTCTCTTTCTTTCTTTCTTTCTTTCTTTCTTTCTTTCTTTCTTTCTTTCTTTCTTTTCTCTCTCTCTCTCTCTCTTTCTTTCTTCTTTCTTTCGTGTGTGTGTGTGCCAAAGTGTCATTCCTCAAGAGCCCTCCACCACTTTTCCACTTTTGAGACAGAATCTCTCACTGGCCTAGACTCTCACTACACAAGGAAGAGTAGGCTAGACTGGCCAGGGAGTCCCAGGGATCCTCCTGTGTGCACCTCTCCAACACTGGGATAACACAGGCACAAACCACCACTCTTAGCTTTGTTCATGTTTGCTGGGGATCAGATTCAAGTCTTCAGGCTTGCATGGCAAGCATTCTAGACAAACCAAGCTTTCAGTCTTCTCTCCTTCCCTCCCTCCCTCCCTACCTCCTTCCCTCCTTGTGTCCTTCCTTCCCTGCCTCCTTCCCTTCCTCCTTCCTTTTCTTCCTTTCTTCTTCTCTCTCTTTTTCACTCTTACGCCTTCTTTCCTTTTTCTTTTTTTTTTTTTTTTTTTTTTTTTTTGAAGTAGGGTCTTGCTATAGTGCAGACTGACCTGGAATAATTCACTATGTAGACTCAGGTTGTCTGTGAATTGACAGTGATCCCCCTACCTCAGCTTCTGAGTATTGGGATTCAAGGAGTATGCCACCACATCTAGCCCCTTCTTTATTTTTCAAGTCCACAGAGTTCTTCAACTGTTGATTCATGATCCCCAAAGTATTAGAAACTGCTACAATTGGGACATTTATTAGAGATAAAATGAACTCACTTCAGAAAGAAACAAGGTTTATTTGATGAATATAAATAAAATGATCAGCACGAAGTACATCTCATACACATGATAACAAAGTTGTGAACTGTACATACCTTGTACATGGTATTTCTACTAGACACGAGGTTACAATGGCTGGCTAATACATGCCCACTGATAATTTCGAGGGTTCCTTAGTTTTTAATTTATTTTTTCATATTGATGTCCATAATCACATGGTCAATATCACAACCCACATGCCACTCACTTGGAGAAATATTACGAGAAGCACTATCCAACAAGGGTCTTGGGGAATTAGATACACTGACCCTGGCAGCATTCAAACGCCACTCTACACAAATACATTGCAGATAGAGCTTATGTCGATACATTTGAGGTCTCATCATGAACACTGTTTACAAATAAAACCCACTTTCAAATGAAAGTTGACACGCTGTTCACGTGCATACTGAATACACAAAAATCATTAAATACAAAATTGAGACTGTACATAGAAACCAAGTGGGTATAAATATAAATCCACTTTTGCACACAGTAAGACTTAGAGCAACTTCTAAATGTCAGCCCAAACTGTGTTATCTTTTTTCAACTACACTATGATTCTTAGAAGGGAACTTGTGCAAGTTTACCCAAAGGATGAATCTTCTGAACATCACAGTGCTCGTTATAAACCCAGAGACTCTTTTCAATGTGCAAAATGGGACTGGGTGTGTGTAACCTCCAAACATCAGAGACTATTACACAAAATAAGAACAGATGCTGTGCTAGAATTTAGATTTTTTTCCTCAGAGACCAAATGATATGCTTGCATAAAGGTAAGATCAATAATACTTTCAGCCAACAAAAGTGGGGTGGAAAATGATCCCTCCAAAACAATAGCTATGACAAAATTGGCACATAGGTAGAAATAGCTAACTGTACACAGCTGAGGGCTTTGTTTTATATTTCAAGTACCCTATTTTTCCCTATTGGATCTCCTACTTCCTATTTCAAGTATCCAGAGTTCAGGTCAGGACCTGGGAGTAGGAGGCCAGGAGGATCCCCCACCCCGGGAGGACACCCAAACCATTAATGGGGACACATCTGTGGCTTAGGTTTTCAGTGTGACATTCTGTCAAAACGTACTAAACGAAATCTTGCAAAGAACTCCACTTGCTTCTCCATCAAAGACCTAGATCCCTTGGATAATTAAAGGACAAACTTTTGAAACGTGAATGTATTTGGGTTGGTTATGCAACACATAAGCTTCACATAGTTTGTTACTTACTGACAACAAGAACAAAGCCAGAAGCAAGAGACCCGCCTGAAGATCCATCCTGATGCACCAGGGAATGAATGGTGCAACTCAGAGACAGTTTCCTCTTCCCCAGGAAATAAGGTGTTTGTCTTTTAAGTATCACTATGGCTCACAAGTGAGGTCCAGAGTTAATTGCACCAACATTTCAGAAAAAAAAAAGTAATAACAACTCAATTCAATGCAAGACTTTCAGGAACTTCTGTTTTAGAATCCTTTCCACAGCAGCAAAGAAAGACAAGTATATTTATTAAGGCCACTCATGCTTAAATTCACTGTTTGTCCTTTAAAAATGCAGGGTTTCAATCTCCCACTTGCATACACGTGGAAGGGTTTCTTCCATGGACAAGAAAATAGATTGATATGAGAGCTACACGTGTTTGCCAGACTGAGGCATGAGTTTAATGAAGGTATAATGACTTGATTTTTCATCTTCCGAGGAAGCAGGAGGAGTTTACTTCTCCTTGTACCATGTCACTGTATGTGAGAGACCTCAGAATTTGGTCTCTTTCCCTGGCATGTGCTTTAAAGTTTAAATAACAACTCTGTATCCACAGAAATGTTTGTGTAGAACTATTTACAGATACACAGCTTTGTGATTGCTCTTCATTCATCAGTGTTTCTGTGTTTGATGCCGAAATGCTTTGGAATTCACGTTGGAGATGAGAGAGAGGGAGAGAGAGAGACAGAGAGCACAAAGAGAGACACGGCCATTTACAGGAGAGCTAAGCTCACACTGCTTGCACAGCACATTTGGATCTTGAAACATAAATGAGTTCCAGCTTTTTCATGGAGACCTGCACATATGAAAGTGGTACAAGCCTGAGGCTTGGGCATGCCCCAGCCATGGGGTACATGGGCCATATGGAGTGGGTATGCCAGAACCTCAGGGTTTTACTGCTCTCTGATTCATGAGCAGGAAGATAATTATGAATGACCAATTTAGATGTACCATGCATTGTCAGAGACACACACCATGTTCTCATAAGGCGATTTCTTGGCAAGTACTAGTGGTTCAAAAATTGATTTCGTCTTCCAACCTGGCCTAGAGGTAACTACTGGTTATGCCATCAAAATGTGGTTCTTTAAACGGCAGATTAAAGAAACAGAGGAGGGTAAAGGCTCGCAAGTTTTGGTGTCCTGGTATCTTTGTCAAACACTCCATGCATTGTGGAATACCAACACTCTCAGCACCACTCACTCACAGCAAATTTACACTGAAGACACCCTAGTGCATCAGGAATGACCATTGACTGACAAGCAGGATACCTGGAGGTGAAGCTAGCTGTCCACCAGAAGCTGAATCCATACACCGGATGTCATGGAGTTCCAAGGTGTCCAATGAGGTTAAGCAACAGAAATAAAATGCTGTCCAACCATGGTGTTCAGAAGAGATGGTCACATCTGAAGTGCTCAAATCCAGGCAGGACACAGAGGAGTTGTCATTTGCCTCCTCTACATTTTTCCTTTCCCGATATATCCCAAACCATGAGAAACAACCAGAAATGATGGAGGGAAGAAATAGCATGTCGAACAGAATCAGGCGGGAAAAGGAAAGTGAGAACTCCCCTTTGGTGTTGACGGGCTGCTCCGGGTGATGGTGGACAGTGACATCAGCCCTGCTGCAACAGAGTATCAGAGTATTGCTGGCGAGCCACGCTTCCCCTTCACTCAGCCCTTCTGATAGCTGCAACAGAAAGTGTGGGAGGAAGACAATGGTCACATATCTGACATCAAGCGGGGGACGCTCCCTTGCCCACTCCCTGCCCCAGCCTCTGCCACTCTCTTTGCTTGGGGTCTGGGTAGATGGGATGGAGGGGTAACAATGGTGAGGGAACACAGAGAAAGAACAAAGTGAACAGAAAGTTAAATTGTGTCCTATAAAAACATCTGAAAAGAGGCTCTTTTCATACTCTTTATATGTATACATGTACCTGTATGTATACATATTCATGTATATATCTCTTGATATACATAAAAGAAACAAGAAAATATACCAAACTTTTCCAGTGATTATTCCTACATGATAGAATTATATTTCAATCTTTTTTTGCTCCATAGTTTTCTACAATGGCTATGGTTTTAATTTTGTTTTGTTTTGCTTTGCTTTGCAAAGTAGGGTTTCTCTCAGGCTGACCAGGAATTCACTATATGGTCTCAGGCTGGCCTCAAACTCACAGCAATCTTCCTACTTCAGCATCCTGAGTGAGCCACCATACCAGGGAGCTGGGAAGAGAGAGACTGGCCACACCAGGTTACCTAGCCACTGCAAACAAACTCTAGGCACATTCACCACTTTGTGCATCTGGCTTTATGTGGGTACTGGGGAATCTAACTTAGGTCATTAGGCTTTGCAGGCAATCTCTCCATCCCTTAATTTTTATTTAATCTTGACTTCTAGATATTAGAGAGTTAAAGATAGTTAAGATACAAAAAGCTTTAACACTCACTTATGAACATGTAATAGCAACAACTTTAATACTTATTGCAGCCAGCAGTCCAACTCATAGATGTATATGCAAAAGGACTGACCATGGGGACTTGCACAGTTCTGGAGAAACAAATATTCAAAGTGTCATTATTCACAATGGCCAAAGTGTCTGGAGTTTGTTTGTAGTGCCTGGAAGCCCTAGCATGCCCATTCTCTCTCTTTTTTTCAAATAAATAAATTAATTAATTAAAAAATATCTAAAAAAAGAGACAGATTCACTAGATGTGTTGGTGAATGCTTTTAAAAATATTTTATTTTTATTTCTTTATTATAGAGAGAATATGAGAATGGGCACACCAGGGCCTCTAGTCACTGCAAACAAATTCCAGATTTATGTACCACCATGTGCATCTGGCTTAAGTGGGTTCTGAGGAATCAAACATGGGTCCTTAGGCTTCACAGGCAACTGCCTTAACCACTAAGCCATTTCTCCAGCCCACAAATACTTTTAATCCCAGCACGTGGGAGGCTAAGGTAGGAGGATTGCCGTGAGTTTGAGGCCATCATGAGACTACATAGTGAATTCCAGATCAGCCTGCGTTAGCATGAGACCCAATCTCCAACCCCTCCCTCTCCCCAAAAAAGACAATTCTTTATGATTTTCTTATATAAAATATCTAGGATAGACAAATCCATATATGCAGAAATAGAGTCTAAATTACCAGAGGGTAAGAGTAGTTCTCCTAAAATCTAGTGGGATATGGAGTGTTTGCTTGGGGTGGTGAAAAGTTGGGGCCACGAACAGTGGTCACAGTTTCCAATGTCATGGAGGCACTTCAGGCAGCAGAACACGTTCTCTTCAGTGGTGAAATGGTCAACTTCCTGTGATGTATACTTTACGGTACATAGCAAAAACAATGGTTTTAAAGAATACTGGCATCTTCTTAAATAGAACAGATAAAACAAGGTCGACTTTCACCTCCACATCCAGTAGCTTGTGCATATGCTAAATCCAAGCACAAAGCCAGTCCACCATTTGCCCACTTCATGCCCCAGGGAGCAAGTCTCCAAGAGCGATCCAGGCATTCTCCCTGACCCAGTGTGGGGTCCCTGGGTGTGAAACCAAGCAGTTCTCACTAGTTCTCACTATCTATTCAAAACAACTGAAAGCAGGCACTCAAACAGATCCTGTATGCAAATGGTCCAAGTGTCCTTACTCACAACTGCCCACAGTGTCTGTTAGGAAATGAATGGATAGGGCAGCTAAAGGTGTTTGCTAGCAAAACCTGATGGCCCAGGTTTGATTCTCCAGGAGTCATGTAAAGCAAGATGCACAGACGGATGCATGTATCAGAGTTGGTTTGCAATGGCAAGAGGTCTTGGCATGCTCACTCTCTCATAAACAGATAAATAATAAATAAATAACCGTTTAATCCCAGCACTCAGGAGACAGAGGTAGGAGGATCACTGTGAGTTTGAGGTCAGCCTGAGACTACATAGTGAATTCCAGGTCAGCTTTGGCTAGACTGAGATCCTACTTCGTAAAACCAAATAAATAAACAAACAGATAAATGTTAGCACTCTGGACTCTGAATCCAGTGATCCAATGATCCGAATTAATATCTCAGTGAGACCTTTCTGTTGGGATGGAGAAGTGGCTCAGTGATTAAAGGCACTTGCTTGCAAAGCCTTACTGCCTGGGTTGGATTCCCCAGTACCCACGTATAGCCAGATGCACAAAATGGTGCATACACTTGGAGTTTATTCTGGTGTGCTTCACTCTTTCTCTCTCCCAACCTCCCTTTCTCCTTGCAAATAAATAAATAAATAAATAAATAAATAAATAAATAAATAAAATAAAGTCTTAAAAATTGAAAGAAAAAGAGGAGCTGGCGAAATGGCTTAGTGGTTAAGGCCCTTGCCTATGAAACCTAAGGGACTGAGGTTCGATTCCCCAGTACCCATATAAAGCTAAATGCACCAGGTGGTACATGCGTCTGGACTTTGTTTACAGTGTCTAAAGGACTTGGCATGCCCATTCTCTCTCTATCTGCCTCTTCCTTTCTCTCTCTCTCGAATAAATAAAATAGTTTTTAAAATTTTTAAAAAAATGAGCTGGATGTAGTGGCACATGCCTTTAATCCCAGCACTCGGGAGGCAGAGGTAGGAGGATTGAAGAGTTTGAGGCCACCCTGAGACTACATAGTGAATTCCAGGTCAGTCTGGACTAGAGTAAGACCCTACCTCGGAAAAAAATTTTTTTTTAATGGGTAAAAATATGTGGTATATACCTTTTTTTTTTTCCTGCACATGGAACTTTTTTCCCTGTTCATGCTCAACTCTGCACGTGGGCTGTTATCACTTAGAGGCCCTTGCAGTATTCCTCAGTTTCCACGCATAGCAATAGTGTAACTACCTGGAGGCTGTGACTGAGGGAGACAGAATACACATACATCCTACTTAAAAAACAAACAAAACAGGAATTCCTATGTCGTGTAGGCTGGCCTTGAACTCATAATTCATAATGCTCCTACTTTAGTCTCCCATGTGTTGGGAAGTCAAATATTCAGTACTATGTCCTTCTTCATACTCCCCCCCACACCTGTTTTTGAGGTAGGGTTTCACTCTAGCCAGGTTGACCTGGAATTCACTATGTAGTCCTAGGGTGGCCTTGAACTCACAGCGATCTTCCTACCTGTACCTCCTGAGTGCTGGGATTAGAGGCTGGCAACACTCTACTTTTTTTTTTTTAAATATATATTTTTTCTTTATTAGAGACACACACAGAGAAAGAAGCAGATAGAGAATGGGCGTGCCAGGGCCTCCATCCACTGCAAACAAACTCCACATGCATGTGCCACCTTGTGCCTCTGGCTTTATGTGAGTACTGGGGAATCAAACCTGAGTCTTTAGGCTTCACAGGCAAGCACCTTAACCGCTAAGCCATTTCTCCAGCTTCCGTGTTTTATACCTAGACTGAGATGTTCTGATTTGGTGGTCCACCCACGCCACTTCTCAGGTCCCAGCAGCTAATGCGAATGCCTGAGCACCCAGTGTCTGCGCAGGTAGGGCAGCTCTATGGAGCCGCCCGTAAGCAGTGCATATGCAATATGAGGCTGTGAGGAATCTGCTAGTTCATACTCTAAGGAGTGTGGTGTAACCCTTCTGGTTAAGAAACTTGAATTGGGGCAAAAAAAAAAAATGACTTTTGCAGAGCCAGAAAGTTAGGGAGTTCCTAGAGGGGATCATATTACTCGTTCTGGCACATACAAACCTCCGCGAACTTCGTATGAAAATTGTAAGTCAGAGCACGCTTTCCGTTTCATGAGCTGTGCATAGCTCTCATTCTTTTGTGCACAAAGCATTTCTTAATCATCCTTTTCAAGGGCTGACCGATATATTAAAAGGCCACATGATTAAAAGGTAAAGAGAAACCCCAAGTAGTATTAAAATGTACAAGTCTTTTTTTTTTTTTTTTTACAGATGGGGAAATGAGTGAAAAATAATTCTGGTGAATGTCTGATGTCCTTGATGTTTTTCCAAGATAAAGTAGCAATGAACAATCATTTATTCAGTTGTGAGAAAGTCTTCCAGCTGGGGAGCAGGTCAGCGCCTCACAACTGCAGATTGCTGCTGCTTTCAGGGTAAGGGTTACATGGTAGATGAGAGAAGTCTCGAAACATGTTACCAGTTTAAACAGTGATTTTAAAATGCCAACCAAAAAAAGATGCCAACAAAATAAATAAATGATCCAGGCATGGTGGTGCACATCTAACCCCAGCACTCAGGAGGCCGAGGTGGGAGGATTGTCGTGAGTTCAAGGTCAGCCTAAGACTACATAGTGAATTCCAGATCAGCCTGGACTACAGGAAGACTCTACCTCAAAAAAAAAAAAAGAAAGAAAGAAAGAAAGAAAGAAAGAAAGAAAGAAAGAAAGAAAGAAAGAAAGAAAAGAAAGAAAGGAAGGAAGGAAGGGAGAAAGGAAGGAAGAAAGAAAGGGAGAGAGAGAGAGAACAAAAGAAAGAGAGGAAAAAAGAAAGAAAGAAAGAAAGAAAGAAAGAAAGAAAGAAAGAAAGAGAAAGAAAGAAGGAAACTTAGCAGCATCACTGTTGTTTTAAAGAAAGACCTATTCATGGCTCTTATCAGGGCCACATCTTTTAGGTTGAGTGATGTTTCTTTGATTGTTTTCCCCATTTTAAGATGAATATCAATTATAACCACTATCATGTGTATAAAGTCATAAACTGTCTTTAACAGTCTAGCATGTGGATGGATTCTACAAATAAAATGATCATTAATCTTTTAAAAAGGAGGTTCAAAACGGGGGCTGGAAGGACTGCTCAGCAGTTAAGGCTGTTGACTGCAAAGCCTAAGGACCCAGGTTCGATTCCCCAGGACCCTCGTAAGCCAGATACACATTGTGGCACTGCATCTGGATTTCGTTTGCTGTGGCTGGAGGCCCTGGCACACCCATTATCTATCTCAAATGAATAAAAATAAAATATTATTTAAAAAAACATTGAAAAACAAAAGCCAGGCTTCCGGCAGTGAGACAATCTGGTTTGTTATGTACTGTGGGATGATCCTGGCTGCCCCTCCACCTGGATGGTCCCAACCTCTCCAGCACCCTTGTGCAGAGACCCGGCCTCTGCCTTCTGGGGCAGCTGGCAGCACTGCTAAAGTGGTGCCAGCTCCTCCATTGCACAGACCAGGTCATACTTTGCCACCTGTTTATAGTCTATTTGCATCCTGTAGCCCTCAGGATGGAGGATGGAGGATGGACGCCCTCAAGGCCTCCTCTGGCCTCTGTGTGCCCTGACGCTCCTGTCCCTGTCCTTTCTTCCTCCAGTTCTTCTCTATCATCCAGGCATTTCTTTTGGTGTCTGTGCACTCAGGTCAGTTCTCCAGCTGCTTGATCCCTCCTTATTCTCCCGCTGTTAGTTTAGATGTGGTTCCTTCCAGGAAGCATCACATGGATGGCACAGGCTCCTTCTGGTGAGATGTCTAGACCTGCACTACCCAGGGTGATTGCTGTTGGCCACATCCAGCCATTAAGCACTTAAATGTGTCTAATCCAAATTGAGATGTCCTTAAAGTGTGAAATGCAAACCAGATATTGAAGACAATATGAAAAAAAAGAATGTCAACTCTCTAAGCAACAATTTTTAATATTGACCTCATGTCAAAGTATTTGGGATGGATTGAATCCACTAAAATGTTTTTACCCTTAATCCCACCTGCTTCATATCTTTTTTTTGTTTTCAGATGCAGCTACTAGGGAACTCAATATTACAGATGTGGCATGTATTATATTTCCATCCAACAGCTGCTGTCCAGACTCAACTAGAAGCTTGGCGAGGGCAGGGAGGGATAGGCTGGTGTTGCTCTTTTAACATTCTCTTTGGGGTTGGAGAGATGGCTCAGAGGCACGCTTGCACACAAAATATGATGGCCTGAATTCGATGCCCAATTACCACATAAAGCCAGATGCAGGGTATGCCTCTGGAGTTCATTTGCAGCAGCAAGAGGCCCTGGCACCCATTCTTTCTCCCTCCCTCCCTCTCTCTCTTTCTCTTTCTCACCTTGAAAATCATTCAACCAACCAATAAAGAATGACAATAACATCCCACTCACCTTGTACCGTTCTTACAACAGGGCGATTTTTTTCATTCATCCCCCAATATTAGAGTGGCTTTAGTAGGCATAACTCTAAAATATATCCCCTCCCCTCTAAGATTTTCTTCCCTAATCCCTGGCACTTGGAGTAAACTATAGCAGACTACAATTATAGTATAGAGATCATCAAAGCTGTCTATCAGTAGGATTCCAATTAGTCTAAAGGAAGATTGCCTGAGTAGGTTGAACTTAATCAAAACATCCCTTTATGAGGGCTGGAGAGATGGCTTAGCAGTTAAGGTGCTTGCCTGGAAGCCTTATAACCCAGGTTTGATTCCCCAGGACCCATGTAAGCCAGATGCACAAGGCGGTGCATGCATTTGGAGTTCATCCTGGCACATCCATTCTCTCACCTGCCTCTTTCCTTCTCTCAAATAAATAAAATAAAATAAAATAAGAAAAAAAAAAGGAAAAGGAACCTTTTATGAGCCAAGATGATCCTGCCAAAAGAGTGAGAAATATAAATAGCACAGGGATTCGCTGTGCTCTGGTGGTAAGGGTCACCTGTAGCCCATAGCCAGCAGGAGCCAGACACCTTAGCCTCCAGGCACAAGGAAGTGAATTCTGCCAACAAGTTCTGAGAGGTCCGCCTTGACTCTGGTGTACAAGAAATCCCGTGAAAGCACGTCTGGACTTCTGACATACCTACAAAACTGTGGCGTCATGAACAGGTGCTGTTTTAAAGAGGGAGGAAAGGGAAGGACTTAAGTGTACGGTATTGCACATATGTAAGTAGAAGAACAGATTACAGGGAGAGGAATGGCCTAAGCGAGGCCATGGGAAGAGAATGCGTAAAAGAAGGGCAGGGGGAGGGTCAATCTAAATTCAAGATAGTGTAAATAAGACTTTTTTGAATAATGGCACATCTAGAAGCTGTAGACTGTTACTAGAAAATTTTCAGTGCCTGGGATGGGGTACCTTCCAGTGAGTTGTTGGCAAAGGAGGTCCCGGTAGCCTCCAAAACATTAAAGGCTTTTGCCAAAGCCCTTGGTTTCCCTTGAGAAACAGATAGTAAGACCCTATTGCTGAAGACAACTCTTGCCTGAGAGGCAAGGTCACTGAGAAAGCAAGCTGGTGCGAAGCAGAAAACCTTCTCCCTGTAGACCAGCCAACTGAAAGCTGGAAAAGGCTGCACTGCATGCAGCCATATGGGACACAGAAGTCATCAGTAGTGAAAACAGTGGACACTGAATATTCAAGTTTGGCCATACAGAACCAATGACTGAACGGGTACAATAGCGGCATGTCTACTCTTGGGGTAACCAACTGCTCCATAATTGGACTGAAGGCCCTCTCTATGGGAGGGAATACATACCTGGTACTGAAAAAAACCTAAGCAAAAGTCTATGGTAGGTGAGGTCATGAGCCTTAGGGGTATAAAGCCTGCTCTTGTCTGACTAAATGTATATATTATTCCCACCAAGCTGCCCTGGTGGCACTACACTTAATGTTCATGTTCACATATTAACGCTACTCTCACTTCTGGTTAGAGAAGCTTCTCTTTTCAGATGGCGATGACCACTGGGATGACCCGAAAGGCAACATAGTGCTGAGAAGAAGGGATAGAGGAGTGCCCAGCACTGAAACATCTCTGTCACACCCTCCAAGGCTCATGGACCATTACGGAAGAGGGGGTGGATAGAATGGAAGAGCCAAAGGAAGGGTATGACTTCTTACAATGCAACTTCCCAGACAGAAATTGGCCTCGATATCCATGACCTTGCAGTGCCTAGCAATACCTTCGCAAGACCCTCAAAATAGAAGAAAAAGATGATGACATCACATTTGGTGTCAGGGATGCTACAGTAGAAAGGACAACCTGTATTCTCAGAGGGAGAGAGGACAACCACAGACACACACGTCAATGCATGGAGGAGGTGATTCTGTGATAAGGAAGCAAGCATTTATTAAGGGACTCATAATAACTATGATGTTGAGATCTATTTTCTTAATATATTTTATTTATTTGCAAGGGAAGAGAGGGAGAGGGAGGAAAGGAGAGAATGGGCATGCCAGGGCCTCTAGCCACTGCAAACAAACTCCAGACACATGTGTCACTTTGTGCATCTGGCTTATGTGGGTACTGGGGAATCAAACCTGGATCCTTAGGCTTCTCAGGCAAGTGCCTTAACCACTGAGCCAAATCTCCAGCCCAACCTAAATATTATTAATATCTTGGAGATTATTTTTAAATTTTCTCTGTTAGAATTTGTCTGCAGTTTTTGGATATTTTAAACTACTATGTGGACTAGTATCATACTAAAATTTAAAGCCAATTCCTTTACAGGAAGGAAAAATTCTGCTTGGGGTGGGGCAGCATCTCTTGGTTTGGATCTGGACGGGGTGTGGGAGGCATGGGGGCAGCTGAGCACAGCAGGGAGATTCTGGCCCAGGACAGGCACCCCCCCAGGAGAGAGGGCTATAAAGTGTGGTGTCTCACAAATATGCCTTCAGACTGTTTTTCTTTAGAATAAAGACACCTGCCCGGTTATAGCTTTCTTCTCCTGGCCGCTTAGTAGTGATTTGCAGAAACAGGCTCGGAGAAAGGGGTCTTTGGTAAACACAGAGGGGTTAAAGGAGAAACTGTTTAATAACAGTAGTAAAATGCAGGCTATTTTTGACATCTGGGTTAATGTCCACCCGGTTCCATGTGCTTCCCAAATGTGTGCAGTGTGCCCCACAGGTACAAAAACAGACACCCATTCATGACGGCCCTGGATGCCCCTAACACGCTGCACATGGTACCCACATAAAAGGGCCAGTCCCTGATAGACTAATTAAGCATGGTGGGGAGAAGGGGCTCCTTCTGGGGACACAGGCATCCTGCTACGAGAACAGTTCCACTCAGCGACTGCCGCGCAGGAAATCCAGACGGTCATTTCTGTCTTAGAACCAAAAAAAAAAAAAAATCTATAACTACATCTGTGTTATGACTTAACATCTTTGAAAATGGGGTAGAATGGGTTTCCCGTGTTTTTTTTTCCCTACAAAGATTTATTTATTATTGTTGTGATCAAAGTGGCAACAAATTATGTTAAATCATTTAATTTTCTTGATAGGAGAAGCCACCTTGAAGCCATAATTCAAAGATATGAGTGGAGAGCAACATTTTACCTTGAGAGTGGCCTCCTGCAGCTCCGCAGGGCAATAAAATGTAACACTTCAGAGCCCAAAGGGCCCTGGTGGGGGCTGGGGCTGGGGCTGGGGCTGGCCAGCTCTGCTAGCATTGTACACTGCTGCTGGAATGACAAAGCTGCAGGAGGAAGTCTGTGTTTTCATCTCTGCTTTCTTCACGCTGGGCGTGACTAACCCATAATATTTTAAATGAAGAGATTCTGACTGATGTCCGATGCATGCGTGGAAATGGCACCACACGCTGCCACGTCGCTTGAGGATTTATTTTTGTCATTATTATTGTGGTCAGAATTATTAATAGCTCACATTTGGTGCCACTTATCTGCCCTCAGTGCTCCGCTCTTTTGCATGAATTATCTCCAACAAGTTTGAGGGCACCATAACCGCACCCATGGTCCTGATTAACAGCCCCTTCTGGATAAGAAAATTGAACTTAGGGGATCTGAATATTTAAGTCTGATTCCCTACTTTTCTGGGCAGCCTCTGTACCCACATCTTTTCAACTCCAAAGTCTACTCCTTTTCCCATGGGCCAAGGTTCCCTAAACCATGGTCTTTGCGACTTACCTTTGGATTTTTTTTTTTTTTTTTGAGAGAGACAGAGAGACAGAGACAAATAGTGAGAGGAAGACAGATAGAGATGGACACGCTAGCAGCCTCTCAGCTGCTGTGAACGAAATCCAGATGTGTGCGCCCCCTTGTGGTCAAGTATGGCATTGTGCCCTTGCGTCACTGCATCTGGCTAAACGTGGGACCTGGAGATTGGAACTGCTGGAGACTGGAACCAGCGTTCTTAGGCTTAGGAGGCAGGCGCCTAAACCCCTAAGCCATCTCTCCAGCCCTCCTTTGGAATTTTTGTAGCCTCTCCACAACATCTGTGACATTTGTTTTATATTTTTCTTTTGTGAATAACCTCTAAAAACATAAGTAAGTTTCCTGATGAATAAAGATTTATCTTACTACCATAATGGAACCAATTCTTATCTACTATATGCTGTGGTAATTGCATAGTCATTGAAACATAAGACCCTGCTCCACAAGAAAACTCAAAACAGTCTGGGACAGACAGTCAGCCTCTGGCTGCCCACCAGCCTTGCCCTAACACCCAGCAATGGTCTTCTCCCAGTGGGTGGCGCCTGGCATGTTCAGATGGCTTGCACACACTCCAGGCACTAGTGAGCCCCTGTGCTACCTTGATTTACATTTTGGGCCAAAGAATTGCACTATGGATAGAGTTGTTTCTTTGTCAAGAATAGAAGGGAGGGCTGGAGAGATGGCTCAGTGGTTAAGGCACTTGCCTGCAAAGCCTATTGACCAGAGTTTGATTCCCAAGTACCCACAGAAAGCCAGATGCACAAAGTGGCACATGCATCTGGAGTTCCTCTGCAGTGGCTGGAGGCCCCGGCATGCCCATTCTCTCTGTCTGTCTCTCTTCTCTCTCTCTGTCTCTCTCTCTGTTTGCAAATAAACAAATTCATTTTTAAAAGGAATAGAAGGCAATGGAAGTGAAAGTCAGCAGTTCCCTCTCAAAACCAGTTTTATGCACACTGATATTACAATGCTGGCTAACCAGAAATGTGTTTGGTTATAATTTTTTTCTTTAAAACAAAAATACTTCTTCATCCCCACAGTACACTCAGAGTTGAAGAGCTTTGCCATTCTATGCTGGGGTTTCTCCATCTCAGAACTCTGGGAACTGAGACTGAAAAATTACTTGTGGGGGATTGACCTCAGTGGGGTACAGCTAACAACCTCCCTGGCTGTTCTCCATCAGACACCAGTAGCACACTTCTCATGTCTCCTCTCCTCGTCATGGCAATGAAATGTCTCCAGATATTACCACATATCTCTGGCAGGGTATGGAGGGGGGAATGGGGGCAAAACTACCTCCAGGTGAGAACAAATGGTACTGTTGGTTGATTGTGTATTCTAAACATAGCAATATTTTGGTGAGATATATATATGTACATTCTACTAATCCATATAAGATATGAACAATTTTGCTGAAATAAAGATTTATTTCTACACTGCTTCACATTATTTTAGACACAGCTGTGTAGGTTTAAAGATCCTGTGGAAATAGGTACAACCTAAGTAATAAAAATAATGAAAACATACAGCTATCTGACATAAAATAGACATGCTGCAATCTTGAGATAGCAAGACACCTAAGATACTTGCTGAGCTAAGTGAAAAGGTAAAATCTAGTTTAAATTTATAGCATTCCTCCAGTGTCCCTCTAGGACTTTGGCATCTTGCCAGGGTTCCTTGTTAAAAATTTGTTAAACGTGTTTGGCATTAATGCAAACACAAAGTGGTCATTTGTTACAAATTCTATTGGAATGCATTCATTTAAGGCAATGAAGTAGTTACTAGAAAGGGGGAAAAAAAAGTTCATTAAGTACATTTTAAAAATACAATGATGTATGCAGTGTGTAACCGTGGCGCCCTGGTGGCTATATAAATCGGGGGCAGAATAACCACACATTGTGTTCAGTTTGAAGCTGGGATCTTTTAAACATAACTGATAGAACAAAAACTGGTTTTGTTTGTTGTCAAAACCGATGTGCAGCTTTCTTTCCTGGACCCATTTAAATAACCTAAGGTTGGCATACAGTTTCTGACATCTCAATCAGTGAAACGTGTAGGTCAAGATAATACTTTGGGGATCTTTGGAGTGCTACTCATGACACCAGAGATGGGAACTAATTCAATGATTCCAGCTCCAAGGCTCTGGAGGGAGCTGTCCTGTGAAATCCACTCGGGTTGGGCCAGAACTTGCATGCACTCCCAGTAACAGGAAGTTATCTGGTTGCCTGTAGAGGGAAAACGCTTCAACATGGAGAATGGAATCCTGTGGGCAAACACCCTAAGCCTGGCACAGAGCTCCTATCTTCCTGCCCCAGCCCAAACTATTTCCACAGAGGAATGATTGCTGAGTCATAGCAGTGACTTGGTTGGCAGAGGAAATAGCTCTGTTTCAGGAGAAAGGAGTTGACTGCTGTTCTATGACATGCAGGCCCTGTGGCATCGCTTGCTGCAGAATGTTAACATGGAATGTCACTTCAGGGCCCAGTGATACTTACTGCATGTCATCTTAAAAGAGGACTGGGGAGATAGTTGAGCAGTTAAGTCACTTGTCTGCAAAGCCAGTGGACTCAGGTTCAGTTCCCCAGGATCCACATAAAGTCAGATGCACATGATGGTGCATGTGTCTTGAGCTCATGTGCTAGAGGCCTTGGCACACCCTTTCTTTCTCTATCTGCCTCTTTCTCTCTCTCTCTCAAATAAATTTCCTGTGTGTGTGTGTGTGTGTGTGTGTGTGTGAGAGAGAGAGAGAGAGAGAGAGAGAGAGAGAGAGAGAGAGAGAGAATAGAGGGCTGGGGAGATGGTTTAGCCATGAAATTCACTTGCTTGCAAAGCCTGGCCCTGGGTTCAATTCAATAAAGCCAGACAAACAAAGTGGTACATGTGTTTGGAATTCCTTTGCATTTGAAAGAGTCCCTGGTGTTGTGTCCATATTCTCTTCTTGGCATGTGCACACAATTCTCTCTCTCTCTCTCTCTGTACATTTTAAAGTGAATTGAAAATGTACACTTACACCATAATATTCAGGAATTACTACTGGCTTACTATTGTTTCTGCATAGTGAATCCAGATCTAAGTCAGAACAAGCCCTCATCTCCAGGTCTCCCAGGCCTGGCTAGCTTGGATTCTTTGGCCATCAGTTTGTATCTAGGCTGGGGATGGAGCCAGCATCTCTTAGTGCCAAACTCTTGAAAATTTCAAGGAAATCTATCACCCTGTGTGTGGCCTGGAGATGTTTGCTCTTCCACTTACAGGTGCCAAGTAAAGACTACAGAACTGGAAAGCCAAGAATGAGGAGAAAACGCTTTTCTCTCACAGCCTCAAGAACACTCAACACAGAGGGAAGAGATACACCTGAACACTGCAAAGCATATCTTTGTCTTGTGTGGCCCAAAGTTCACAACAGTTGGAAGGTCCTCTTTAAGGAAAAGCATAACAAATAATAAGAGAGTTTCACACTTGGCAAAAAATAAACAGCTGTAGGAAGACATCATCAAGGTCTCACTTCAGACCTTAGAATGGTCCATGAAGGTTAAGGTACTTGCCTGCAAAGCCACAGGACCCAGGTTCAATTCCCCAGGATCCATGTAAGCCAGAGACACAAGATGGTGCATGCATCTGGAGTTCATTTGCAGAGAGCCTGGCATGTCAATTCTCTCTCTCTCTCTCTCTCTCTCTCTCCCTCTGCCTCTTTTTCTCTCTTAAGTAAATAAATATAAGTAAAATATTTTTAAACAAAAACAAAAACAAAAAACTCCAGAAAGGTCCATGGACTTGAGAGGAATTTGAGAATTAAAGACTTACTATTCCAGGCTGGAGAGATGGCTTAATAGTTAAGGCATTTGCCAGTGAAGCCTAAGGACCCAGGTTCGATTCCTCAGTACTCACATAAAGCCAGATGCACAAGGTGGCACATGCCTCTGGAGTTTGTTTGCAGTTACTAGAGGCCCTGGCAAACTCATTCTCTCTCTCTCTCTCTCTCTTTCTTATGAATGAATAAATAAATAAATACAACATATATATTTTTTAAAGACTTACTATTCCATGATAAATCCTTGCTACTTTCAGTGCAGGGTTATTTTTGACTTGCTCCATTTCCAACCTGGCTGGTTCATCCATCCTTATGCAACCTGGTGGTCCCCCACTTCCGGGAAGGTCACCATATTAATGTCAAACTTAATATGGACATCTGCTTGGCTTAGAACTGCTGGATTCAAGCGATCCTCCTGCCTCAGCCTCTCAAGTAGCTGAGACTACAGGCATGTGCTATCATGCCTAGTGCAGAGTTATTTCTAAGATGGCATTTTCAAACTAGGATGAGAATAAAAACACGTTTTAACTCCCTTACAGACAAGAATCCTGTTTCAGGATGAGCTTGCCATAGGTAGCCCAAGAGAGACCTTTCCCTGAACTGGAGACTGTAGCTGCTCTGTTCAGTACAGAGATGCCCTTCAAGACAAGGAGGGGTTTGCATGTTGGAGAATCTGAAACATGAAGGAACAATCTCAAGTTTACGGGCCAGTAGTGGCTCAGATGACAAGTGGTTACTGCAGGCTCTTCATTGAGCTGATAATGGCAATTAGTCTCTGGGATTTGAAGGCGCCCTTCCCACCTCACGGAGGTGGAATGCCATTGACTAATGAAGGGTCTCATTTGAAGATCAAGGTTTTTTTGTGATCCCTGCTTCTTAATAACACGGTTTGCCTGTTGGCCACCTGGGTCCAGGCGAGACCTCCCTTTCCCCCTCCTCGAACTCCTAAGCACTGCCTTAGGCCAGAGCAAGTGTGGGCAGGAAGCCACTGATGTAGGCTTCTGAGCAATTTAACCTCTTCACCACCAACATCCTGTAACCTGGTGCACTTCGCTGAGCTGGCCAGGAATGGAGATGGCTGACCTTGTTTCTCTGGCAGGGCTGAAGAGTCCTTGATCATGATGCAAAGAAACCCCTTCAAGGTCCAAATGCTGTGCACAGTGCTTTTTTGCTAGAGAAGAGAGGTAGGGAAACTCCCCTTCCAGATGAGTGGGTAATCAAGAGGCTCTGTGCAATTGCTGGGGGTTGAGCCATTTCCGGAATGCGTGTTGGAAGTGACTAGCTAGCTTAAGGAGAAAGGAGGCAGACCCCCCAACCTAACTGGTCATGAGATGCCAAGGGCTGAGGTTACACTGGCAAAACCCTCGACAGAGCCCAGTGGCCTTGCTGCATGAACTTGGGCTGGCTGTTACCCTGTTTAAAACAGAGCAGGGGAGAGGCCAAACAGCAGGGAAAGTAAACTGCAAAGAATTAAGCTGTAACAACTTGGGCACAGCACGAACAGACACTGAGGTTGGTCCTTTGGCTGTTGACACACTCTGGCCTGAGTAGGTTGTGGTCACTAAGCCCATTAGCGTTCCGATGTGGCAACAGCCAATGCAGCAAGTTCAATCTGGTTTTGTTTAATTTCTAAATGCTCGGTGCATGCTGCCAGGGATGGCGAGGCGAGGCTGAAGGCAGGCAACCCCACCAGCATGAACACAGCCATCATTGTCAGAGATCTGAAATTCATTTTAAAAATTATTTCATTTTTTTTGGGGATAGATGCTGGAGTTTTGCATTTGATTAATTGTATTTAATTTCAATTTGCTGCAAACTTTCTTTATGTTTTCTATGCATGCACCTAATGAGTTTGCAGCAACAGAAGGAAAGAGACTTCCCTGGGGAGGAGAAGTTCCTTGGTAGGTGGGAAGGGAAACAAAAAGGAAATGTACATACACAGGTCAGCCAGCAGCCCAGCCTTTAAAATTATCCAGAGTCTCTGAGGGCTAATAACCCTCACTTTCCAGCAAATAAAAGGGATGGGACAGGGGCGCAGACTATCTCCTTCGAGCGTGCAAGTTGAGTGTTCTTAACTGAGCTAGAAGGGCAAATGCAGTCTGCACTTTTTACTGCCAATCACCTATGTTTATGAAAAGCAAAAGACCCAACCCATTTTCCTTCTCTTCCCTTTCCTGCTATGAAGCCCTCCCTCCTTCTTCCCTTCCTCCTTTCTTTTCTCCCTTCCTTTCTTCCCTCCCTGTCTCTCTTCCTTTCTTCCCTCTACTAGGAGCCATGCTAAAATAAAATAGCTCTGACTTCTTGCAAGGCCCATGTAGTGAGCATTACCAGCCATTATATTCAACAAATAACTGCTCAGAGCACATGGTTAATTAATTAAAACCATGCTAAGTCCCAAGGATGACAATGACACACCAATCCCTTCTTGACCTGGACACCCAGTCCTCACACTAGGGAGAGGTCACTACTGTTGATCTATCACATTGCCTTGAAAGCACTACTGGTAGGTGGTGGAACAATGTGAGGAGTCTTGCAACCTGACAGGGCAAGTCCCCAACTTATAGAAGAACCCTGTGTCCCTGGGCTGACCTGAGAGGAAGTTTGACCCTGGTCGGGCCATGCGTATACTGGAAAAACACAACAACTTGTTTTGCACAGTGCTGATGGAAAAGCGTGTAGATTTCTATGCATGTTGAAGGTTTTTGTCTGAACCCTGCTTTCAAAAATGATTTTCTGTTGGTGTTTCAGTCCTCTAACAATAAGGCCACTTAGAGTTTCTTTCAAAAACCTCCATGTTAGGGCTGAAGAGATGGCTTAGTGGTTAAGGGACTTGCCTGCAAAGTCTAAGGACCCAAGTTCAATTCCCTAGTAACCATGTAAGCCAGATGCACAAGTTGGCACATGCATCTGGAGTTCATTTGTAGTGACTAGAGCCTCTGGCACATCCATTCTCTCTCTGACTCTCTCTCTCCCTCTATCTCTCTCTCTCAAATAAATAAATATATTTTTTAAAGCCTCCATGTTAAAGGATCCAGCACAGGCCTCCCCCCTGCCCCTCCCAGACTTTGCATTATAGCCTTCCAGCTTCATGGTATTTGGGATGATTAATCACTTTTAAATATGAAAAAAATTAACATGTCTGAAGCCTTCTTCCAAACCATCAAATGTCCTGCCTTTATAGAGATCCAGTATCTCCCTTTCCCAGCGCTTCCGAAGCAATACATTTTCCATTGGGAAGTCAACTGTTGAAATCCCATCCAGAAGCCCCAAGCAATATATCCTAACATCTTAATTTCATTTAGGAGGAATGCGAGGATTGATCGTTTATCATGCCGAGATTGATTGAGCGAACTGTCCGGAGGATTCCAACCTATTGCTTCTACACAATTGATGGGATAGTCATATGTCTTTTGGAAGCATGGGGGGCTTTGGGGTCCCAATTGTCTTTGAAGAAGTGGGATGCTAAAAAGATTACTGAGGGAGGCTTTGCCTTTCAAGACAAAGTGTAACCCCAAAGCTTGACTTGTTCCAAACTCCCCCAGCTCTGGCTGGGATGTCTGCTGCTGGGTCACTCCCACTTGTCCGCCCCTTGCATGGGATCCTGCCTTCCTCCACTTTGTCCTTCATCATCAACCTTGAAATGCTTGTGGAATATGACACCAAACCTACTGGCATTAGTGAGGCTGGACTTTCCATTCCACAAAGTCATATCTACTTACGCTATAGATACTTTGTCCAAAATGAATTTTACTACAGTGCAAATGGAACGGGACCTTCCCAGGATAGCTTGTCCAGGCCACTGGCATTGTCACTGTTGCTATTGTTCTCACACAGGATAGCATCACAACCTATGCTGGTAGGCAGAGCTGGCCAGGAGTCTATAGAAGAATGTTCTGGAGAGCCTGCTGTGCCACTGATCTTGCTCGATGTGTGGATGGGAACAGCAAAGTACATTATCTTCAAGTCCAATTATGAATAACATTGTCATAGGCCTGAAGCAACTGTGTTTTCTATGACGTTCAAAGTTCTGAGAAACACACAAGGAACAGGATGCTTCCACACATCTCTGTGTGAACACTGACATGCACAGATGTTGTGCAGGAAGCACATGGCCCAACAGGCTCCAGTGACATCTCCATCCAAAGAATGAGTGTGATAAAAGCAGAGGCTATTTCAGAAGGAATCGCAGGCCAAGTCACATTTGTGCAGTGCCAGAAAAGCAGACATGCTCTCTGGTTTGAATTTGCATTTAAGTCCCATGACAGAGTCTGACCTTGTAGGTCTGCACATGAAGCCCAGTGAGGGACCCAGGAGCGCAGCCTTCAGTCTCCCATCTCCACTCTGGGTGAACTCTGTCATTGTCCTGGGGCCTGACAGGCTTCAAGTATAACCACAGCACATTAACAATGGGCAGCTCAGATTGGCCCGTTCACTCTCCCATCATTATGGGGGCTTCTGGCTATCACAGATGTCTGCCATTTAGATGTGGAGGTGCTCAGGCAGGGAAGGGGATTCCAGTGCTGTTTGGGTCACTGGTCACTTTGAAGAATAGAGAGGCAAGGACACGTTCATGGGAAATGAAATGACTATATGTTTTCCTATTAAATCCCAAGATCCTGGCAGGCAGAGGCTGGGCTAAACTCCTCCAAGGCAGGCTCAGCATCCAGGATAAAGGCAGAGAAATGTCTTTGGATAGAAATGGACCAAACACCAATAGGTGGATCATGACAAAATTGGATGCCCAAGGCCTGGCATCATTATCCTTCTATTCTATTCTATTCTATTCTATTCTATTCTATTCTATTCTATTCTATTCTATTTACTTGAGAGAGAGAGAATGCCAGATCCTCTAGCTACTGCAAAGGAACTCCAGACACATGTGCCACCTTATGCATCCAGCTTAAGTGAGTCCTGGGGAGTCAAACATGGGTTCTTAAGCTTCATAGGGAAATGTGTTAACCACTAAACCATCTCTCCATCCCCTTCTTATTTATTTATTTGAGAGAGAGAGAGAAAGAGGTAGAGAGAGAGAAAGAGAGAGAATGGGCACAGCAGGACCTCCAGCCACTGCAAATGAACTCCAGATGCATGCGCCCCCCCTGTGCATCTGCCTTACATGGATCTTGGGGAATTGAACCAGGATCCTTTGGCTTTGCAGGCAAACACCTTAATCACTAAGCTATCTCTCCAGCCCAATTGTTAACAATTTGATCTTGAGAGTTTGTGGCTGTACATTAAATATGACCTCATGACACGTGGCACGGTGGAAGGAACTCCATACACACATCGTCTGTGGTTTTCCTCTTCTAGACAGATCACTTGTCCTCTCTCAGCCTCAGTTTAGCTTTCTTACCTCCAAAATGAAGCACTGTCACCTCTTTGGGTGGTTCAGAGGATGAATAGAATGAAACTTGCCCAGAAAGCCCTATCCTAGTGCCCACCACTGGAGCCCAATTAGCAGCAGTTCCTACCAGCTGTCCAGATGTATGGATGGATGGCCCCCTCTGCAAAAGTCCATGTAGAGCTGAGAGCTGGCCACCAACACCATTCTAATCAGGGTGCAAAAGGCAGCAGCAGCCTGGTGTGTTCATGACCATCCTTTTAAAAAAAGCATTGCAAGGGGTTGGGGATTTAGCTCAGTGGATGAACGCTTGCCTAGCAAGCACAAGGCCCTGGGTTCAGTCCTCAGCACCGGAAAAAAAAATTGCAAGCAGAGAGAGATAGAGTGAAGAGAAATAGACAGACAGAATTGGCGTGCCAGAGCCTCTAGCCACTGCAAATAAACTCCAGATGAATGCACCATACTTTGCATCTGGTTTTATGTGGGTACTAGGGAATTGAACCAGAATCATTAGGCTTTGCAGGCAAGCACCTTACCTGCTGAGCCATCTCTCCAGCCCCCAGGCTTTTTTTTTCCTGGGCTGCGTTAGGGCCCTGTTACCTTCATGAAAAGAAGTGTTCAGGGTACAGAGAGAATGCAACGGAGGGGGGTCAGGAGGGACAGTGGCAGAAGGAACCCCAAGTTTCCTTCCAGCAGCAAATTCCATGCCACCGGCCTGGGGTACTTGGCAGCCAGCTTTGTTGGCAGCCTCAAGCTTTCTCCTGGGCTCTTCCTGTTGGCACAGTTTTACCAAGCTTTAGTGGGGTTTTCTTATTTCCAGCTGTGAGATAAACCTGCAAGGATATTTCTGTGGCAGGTACAAACCTGGACAGGAAGCTTCAGGAAGAAATCCTAAATTAATTATATGTCAACATTTAAGCCACAAGAAGGAGCAGTTGTCATAAATTTTTGGAAGGTTAGGATCCAATTTGATTTTTAAGTGCGAGCGAGCTCACTGACTCACTTGTGAATGGGTGCCAGCAAAATGATATATTTTACATGCTTTCACAGCTTGTTTTGGCTAAACACAATGAAAAAAGAGAGAGAGGGAGGAATTACAGCTTTTATTCTTGAGAGGGTGGAGGTATTCAATCATGCAAAAGAGCTACACCACATTTGCGCCAAGGCGGAAGAAATTAGCTGAGGCTGCCTACCTCGGTTGCTTTTCATTTTTATCAATGAAGGAAATGGGGCTGAATACTCGAAAGGAGGCCACAGGTGACACAGTCTGGTCCTTAATATGTCCCATGGCCAGACATTCCTGATGACAGAACAAAATTCTTCCAGGAACTTCCCTCCTGGCCCCATCTTCAGTTGCAACCAGATGCTTACACATGTGCCATTTCTGAAATGTGTTTTCTCTGGATGTGCACCCCTGGTTGAGTTGGGTGCTGGGGAATCATTAGCAAAAAGCTAGGAAATCCCTAAGTGTTACAAGATTGGGAAGGTCAGTAGCTACTGGGCTATTGTTGCTGTCACTTTCTACTTACTTTCTTCTTCCAATTAATTATTCAAATAAGAAGTGATTTATTTATCTCTATTTTAGTCATTCATTCATTCATTCATTCATTTGCAGCGTGGTGTGTTTGTACTTGTGTGGATGCATGTGTGTGCATGTATGGAGGGTAGAGGTTACAATGTTGGGTGTTTTCTCTATCACTTCCACTTTACTTTTTTTTTTAAAAAAATATTTATTTATTTATTTATTTATTTATTTATTTATTTATTTATTTATTTGCAAGCAGAGAGAGATATAGAGGAGAGAGATAGACAGAGAGAGAATGGGCATGACACCAGGGCCTCCAGCCGCTGCAAATGAACTCCAGATGCATGTGCTACTTTGTGCATCTGGCTTTACATGGGTACTGGGGAATCAAACCCTGGTTATTACACTTTGTAGACAAGCATCTTGACCTCTGAGCCATCTCTCCAGCCCCACCTTACTTTTTGAGACAAGGACTCTCATTGAACCTAGCACTCATAGACGGCTTAGACAAGCTAACCAGCAAGCCTCAAGGATCCTCCTCTCTCCACCTCCCCAGCACTGGGACTGTAGGTATGTGCCACCACACCCACATTTTTCTATGGGTGCTGCAGATCCAAACTCACATCCTCATGCTTGTGCAGCAAGCACTTTCCCCATGGAGTCATCTCCTTAGCCCTACCAGGTTTTCATTTTTTATAGGAAATTTTTTAAATTGTATTTATTTATTTATTTATTTATTTATTTATTTATTTATTTATTCATTCATTCATTCATTCATTCATTTGAGAGAGACAGACAAAGAAAGAGGCAGAAAGAGAGAATGGGTACACGAACTCCAGATGCATGCGCCACCTTTTGCACCTGGCTTACGTGGGTCCTGGGGAATGAGCCTTGAACCAGGGTTCTTAGGCTTCACAGGCAAGTGCTTAACCTCTAAGCATCTCTCCAGCCCCAGGTTTTCATTTTTGACAGTCATGAGGTAGGGCGAGGGTTTCAATCAGATATAGACCCTGACCCTTGAGGCTGGTAGAACCTGGGGCCATGAAGGGGCACAAGCAATGGAAACACCTCCTGATGTGTGAGCTAACCTGCATGGTGCACAGAGAGAGCAGTGTGCAGTAGAAGTCTGAGAGCCAGAAAGGACTCTGGCCAGGGGCTGGAGAGATGGCTTAGTGATTAAGATACTTGCCTGCAAAGCCAAGGACCCAGGTTTGATTCTCCAGGTCCCACATAAGCCAGATGCACATGGTGGTGCATGCATCTGGAGTTTGTCTGCAGTGGCTAGAGGCCCTGGGGCACCCATTCTTACTGTCTCTTTATCTCTCTCTCTCTCTCTCTCTCTTTCTCTCTCTCCCCCTCTCTCTGTCTCTAATAAATGAATAAATAAAGTAAATAAATCTTTAAAAAAAAAAAGAAGAGGAAGAAAAGAAAGGACTCTGGCCAGCATGCAGGCTGAGAGGAGAGGAAGGATGAGTTCCTGAGGAAGTGGGAACATAGGAGTTTTCTGAGTGCGGGAACAGATTCCGAAGCAGTGCCAGGCTCAGACCAACATGGAAGAGCACACAGTCCAAAGACAGGGACAGTGAATCTTCTCCTTTAACATGACAGACTAGATAGAGGTAGGTCCACACAGGGCTTTGTGGGCACATGATGTAGGCTAGAGTCTTTTCTCAGGGAAGAGGATCCCGTGAGAGAGTGAGTGAACTGGTCAGATACTTAATCTAGGAGGAGTCCCTTCAAGGCAAATGGAAGTTGGGCATGGGAATTAGGAAGCTACATAGCACATTTATCCCTGGTTGAACATCTGTTGTAGTTAGATTTGCATTACCGGCAGTAAACACCCAACCAAGAACAGCTTGTGGGATAAAGGGTTTATTTTGGCTTACAGGATCTAGGGGAAGCTCCATGATGGCAGGGGAAAATGATGGCATGAGCAGAGGGTGGACATCACCTCCTGGCCAACATCAGGTAGACAACAGGAGCAGGAGAGTGTGCCAAACACTGGCAGGAGGAAGCTGGCTATAATACCCATAAGCCCACCCCCAACAATACACCACCTCCAGAAGACTTTAATTCCCAAAGTATCAGCTGGGGACCTAGCATTCAGAATACCTAAGTTTATGGGGACACCTGAATCAAACCACCACATTCCACTCCTGGCCCCCATAAACTGATAACTATAATGAAATGCATTCATCTAACTTTAAAAGTCCTCATAGTTTTTATCAATCCCAATGATGTTCAAACATTCAAACATCCCCACAGTCCAAGGTCCTTTAACTGAGCTGCAATACCAAAAAAAGAAAAAGAAAAAGAAAAAACCCCAAACCTATAATGACACAGAATACACATTCACACTACAAAAGATGGCATTGGTCATAACAAAGAAATATTCAACCAATACAAGATTTAAACAGGGCAAACATCAAACTCTGTAGCTCCAAGTCAAACAACTCTAGTCAGTGACAAATATTCAAGTTAGATAATTGTAATCAGTGACAAGTCTCTGGAGTTCCAATTCCGGCCCTCTAGCTAAGCTATTCACAGTTCTGGGAAAACTTCATCTGGTGCTGGGAGCTTTCCTTGGCAGCCATTCCATTGTTATGGAATCTCCCTGGGTCTTCATTGCAACCCAAGGTTCATTCTCGTGGCTCCATTGGGTCTCCATGTAGGTAATCCAACAAGCCTGCTTCACACTGCCCATGGCCATTTCCAAAATACAAAACTGTGTTGCAAATTCAATGACACTCTCTTTCCTGAATTTGTTACACTCCATAATACCAGGTAGGCTACCAACTTGTTGGTCCAGGGGGAATAAAGCAAACTTTGAAGAACAAAACACTCCTTCAGCATTCAGGCCCCCTCAAAAGAGTCTGCATTCTTCCTGTTGTTCCAATGCTGGTCAGCTGGCCCAATCTCAATGGTTGTAATCTCTCATACAATTGCAGCTCATACCATGGCCAGCAGTTTCAACCCAAAGATTTCATCTTTTTCTGTGCCACATCCCTTTGTTAAACCACTCTATTTCTGTGCAATGCAACCCTGCACAAGTTCTCAGGACACAGGTATAACAGCAAGCCTCTCACACAAACTGCTTCTAGCTCAGTCCAGGCAAAGCTCTTTCTCACCCTCATACACCAAACTCACAGTCCATAGTTCTTACTGCATTCAGCTCTTTCAACTCTTAGCAGAGTGGTCCATCAAGCTGTACTTACAGCACTGAAAAGTGTCTCAACCCAAGATTTAAAATTTGGTCACATTCCTCCTGCAAATCTATTCCAAAAGGCCAAGGCCACAGAATCAGGTTTCTAGCAGCAATAATCCCACTTCTCGGTACCAATTTTACTGTTGCAGTCAGGTTCATATTGTTGGCAGATAATATGTACCAAGAGCAACTTGTGGGGAAATGGGTTTATTTTAGCTAACAGACTTGAGGACAAGCTCCAGGATTGCAGCGAAAAATGAAGGCATGAGCAGAGGGTGGACATCACCTCCTGGCCAACATTAGGTGGGCAACAGGAACAGGAGAGTGTGCCAAACACTGGAAGGAGGAAGATGGCTATAACACCCATAAGCCCACCCCCTGAAAATGCACTGCCTCCAGAAGACTTTAATCCCAAATTACCATCAGCTGGGGACCTAGCATTCAGAACACCTAAGTTTATGGGGGATTCCTGAGTCAAACCACCATGGCATCCCTGGGTGAGCACCCCAGGTTGAACATTCCTGGTTCAACATCATCCCTGGTTGGACATCATCTCCCCTGGTTGCATTGGTTGTGGGGAATCACTTGCTATTTTCTGCTGATATTTTCACTTGTTCCTTTGATTAATTATTTAATTAGAAAACATTCATTTTTACTGACCATGAACCCATGAGTGTGACTTTCCTTAGAAACAAGATTACATTTGCAGGTATAATCAAATTAAAACACAATCAGCCAGGTATGGTTGGCGCACACCACCTTTAATCCCAGTACTCAGAAGGCAGAGGTAAGAGGATCTCTATGAGTTTGAAGCCAGCCTGAGACTACCTAGTGAATTCCAGGTCAGCCTGGGCTAGAGCGAGACCCTACTTAGAAAACCAAACACATGCACACACATACACACTTAGACTAGATTAAGGTAAGTCTTAATCCATCCTCTGGCCTAGGTCAAGAGGAGAAAATATGGATAGAGACCCAAGATGTCACCGAATGCTTTATGCTGAGGGAGATAGATTAGAGTGAGGCACTCAACAGCTGAAGGGCACCAAAGGTTGCCAGCAGCCACCCAATGCCACAAAGAGGCAAGGAAGGGTTTCCTCCGGAGCCTTGAAGAGAGCCCAGCTCTGTGGGACATCTTGTCTTTGGACTTCCAGCCTCCAGATGCATGAAAGAATAAATTTCTGTTGCTTTAAACCACTCAGCTTGCAATGCCTTATTCAATGGCCTTAGGAGACTTACAGAGGAGTTGAGTGGGACCTTACTAGTGCACTTCCAGCAAGACCAAAACACCAATGTGCCTATGTGCTAATACCGATAGGGTCCCCCCTCTGGTTATGGTCCACCTGGAGATGAGACATCTCCCCTTGCCTTGGACTCCAGTTACTCAGTAGCACAGATCATGCACAAAGGCCTGGGTTGAGAGGGTGGCCATCTGTAATTGAACTAGCACCCAAGTCAGTGTTTGTTGCAGCAGCTGATGTATTTACACTATGAACACCGCAACAGGTTTGCCAGAGACTTTGGCCCATGTGGTCTCTAGGCCATGAAGTACCCTTGTCCCCAGGAAATGCCTGAGCTCAGGATAAACCAGCAGGACAAAGTCCCACACAGTGGACTCTGGCAGACAATATTCGGAAGGCTATAGAGGACAGCAGCCAGGGTCTTCAGTGCCCCCCATACATCTGTGGTGTTGTACTCCTGTAGCGGTGCAGCCTGAGCCTCCCGCCCACCCTCTGTGTGGGAAGCATCAATGTCATCCTCTTCCTGGGGACACCCCCTGACACAGCTGATAGCGTTGTGGGCCAGCAGCAACGTGGTGGCCATGGCTCCCAGGAGAAAGAGACACGTAGATCACCACTTGCCATGGTTCTGGCTTGCATGGTGTGGGGTAAAGAAGTGCTGGCCTGACTGTTCAGTGTCTGATGACTGAGTGTGTGCATGTGTGTGTGAAGGACCTTGGGCTCTTGAATCCATGTGAGGGGGACTCCATCCTGAGCTTTAGCTATACAACCTTGAATCAGGATTTATCTGGACTTCAAGGCCCTTCTGTGAACTGAAGATTTAAAATAAACAAACGAACAAAAAAAGCCAGAGGGGTGGGAGAGATTGTTCAGTAGTTCAGGTACTTTCTTGCAAGGCCTGATGGCCTGGGTTCAATTACCCAGTACCCACATAAAGCCAGATGTACAAAATGGTGTTTGAAGTGGCAAGAGGCCCTGGCATGCCCACTCTCTGTCTATCTGTCTCCTTCTCTGTCTTACTGTGTTTACAAATAAATAGACAAAAACAGGGCTAGAAAGATGGCTTAGCTGTTAAGGCACTTGTCTGCAAAGTCTAAGAACCCAGGTTTGATTCCCCAGAACCTACATAAGCCAGATGCACATGTGTCTGGTGTTTGTTTGCAGTGGCTGGAGGCCTTGGTATACCCATTCTCTCTCTTTCTCTCTCTCTAATTCATAAATAAAAGTAAAGTGTTTTTAAAAAACATATAGCACATGAAGGTATTGAAACGAATATGAGACATTGTATATTAATGACCTTCAGGGAGAGGTAGTGACAGAGGCTCAATAAGTAAAAGATGATCACGATATCATAGGCTTATGTGTCTTCAACAGAAGCACCAGTATTTGCCAACCCAACATTTTGAGGGGGGTTGGAGAAGAGGAAGAAAGGGAGTGGAAAAGAAAGGAGGAGAGGTAGAGAGAGTCTCATAGGAATCCTGTTCACACACCCCATTGGCTGCCTTGATCTCAACTGGCCATCACGACAACTGTGAAATAGGTTAAGACTGTTGTATCCGCTTCTGATGAGGGATGCTGAAGCAAGAGCCTTCAAACACCACGAGCCCAGAGACTCAGTGATCAGAAACAGGGCAAGACGCCAGCCCAGGATCTTTCCCCCAATTCACCACCAGCATGGATTCTTTCCCGAGTCAGTAAGGGCAGATTCAATCACAGGCGACTTGGGACACAGGAGGGATAACAGGAGCAGAGAAAGACAGGACAGAAGCACCTGGGTACCACTTGTCTGGGTGGGTATTGACAAGCCCCCTCCCTTTCTCTGACCTCTGTCAGTTTCTGCAGTTTCCAAATCCTAGGAGGGGTCATAAGGTGCAGTCAACAACTACTGACTCATAATCGGATACATTGCTGAGCCTCGGTTTCCTTATCTGTGATGGAGATGGTAACGCCCGCCCACAGACTTCCTGAGGCTCTCCGGCAATAGGGACATGAAAGGGTTCCATCAGCAGCGACATTAGAAAGGATGCCGCCCCAAATGATGGCAGACTGGAAGAAAGAGAGGACCGGAAGGAAATGATCCAAGATAAAAATGCATTAATATTAACCAACAGGTTCCTTCAGAACAACAAAGCTATGAAACAGGAATTTGAGAGAAACAAAACCCTGCCCAGGAGAAGTCAAGTCTGCCAGCAGGAACGGAAATGAAGGCACAACCAAGTGGCCCTTGGCTTACCTATCTGAAAAACACAAGATGAAACAGATTCTTCTTCATAAGCCAATGTTTTTAAAAGCCCCACTGGGCTTTCTGCCTGCACAGCCTGCCTATTATCTTGGCAGAAGATAAAAACAAGTGGTTTCTTATTTAAAAGAAGCATGAAGCCAGGTCAGGTGAGGATTCTGAGCTATCATTCCCTGAGTCCCTACTAGGTGCTGGGCATGGGGTTAAGCGCCAGACACCATGTTACAGTAAGCAGAAGAGATTTCAGCAATCTTACAAGAAGGGCATAAAATGCAGTCATTGCCCTATTTAGAGTCTTTTATGCTTTTTTCTCCATCGATATTTCTTTTGTAAAATACTCTATATATATTTAAGAGAGGTGGAGGGAGAGAGAGAGAGGAAGAGGCAGATATATAGAGAGAATGGGTGCACCAGGGCCTCCAGCCACTACAAACAAACTACAGATGCATGTGCCACCTTGTGTATCTGGCTTGTGTGGGTACTGGGGATTTGAACATAGGTCCTTAGGCTTTGCAGGCAAGCACCTCAACTACTAAGCCATCTCTCCAGCCCTCCACAGATATTTCTTGGATGTCCAATATGTGCAGGTTTGGGTCGTGTGTGGTGCAGACGAAGGACAAACAAGGCCTGGTTCCTTTCTGCCAACCAGACAAGTTTCACAAACCTCAGCACTTCTGACTTTTGGGAATGAAAATTCTTATTTGGCCATTTTTGGTACCCACACAGATACCACCCCACTGTGTTGACTACAAATGCCTCTAGGCCATGCCAAGTGTCTCTTGTGTGCGGGGTTGGGGATGAGCTTGCTCTTGGCTGAGAAGTGCTACTTTAGATTAGGAAAAAAGAAGAGTGCATCTCAGAGAGGCTGAACTGAAGTCAGGGAGTCAGACATACGAGGCAGAAGCCAGAGCTGATCTTTGAAGTTGATATGCCTATGCGGCTGCATGATGAGATCCACTGAGAGGTGGGAGTTCTGGGGCCAGAGCCAGTAGGATCCTATCTCCTGTACTATCAATGCATGTCCACCCCTCAATTATGCCTTTGGATTCTTTGACTTTTTTTCCCTCCCCATATCTGCCAGATCACATCGGCCACAAACATGGGATTCTTGAGAGTTGGAAGAGACTCCTGAAGCCTGCGCAGTGAGTGCCAAGTACTCTCGCAGCTTGCTACGGAGGGAGTCGACTCTCCAGCCAGCTCTGGACTGCTTTGAGAGAGAGAGAGAGAGGGGAAGACAGAGAGAGAGAGAGAGAGAGAGAGGTGTGCCAGGGCTTCTAGCTACTGCAAATGAACTCCAGATGCATGTGCCACCTCATGCGTCTGGCTTGGGTGAGCACTGGGGGATCTAACCTGGGTCCTTAGGCTTCACAGGCAAGCATCTTACTGGCTAAGCCACCTCTCCAGCCCTACAGTTTACATTTTGACAACTCCTCATATAGGGGAGTCAGTGGGGCTATACAGAAACTCTTCAAGGAAAGAGAAGTGAACTGCTTATATTCTACCATGCCCCCCCCCCAAATATCTTGGAATTCTTAAAATGTCAAAGTTGTGTTTCAAGTCCAAGAGTGGCCTAACAAACCTTTGCAAAGGTTACTGGGCAAATATACGCAAGATAAAGAACTCCCTGGGAGAATGTCTACCAGGCTTCTAAGCCTACATTCATATCTAATTTATAATCACCCTGAAAAAAAGGGTTCCTCTTTCAAGGAGCTCACGTTACCCTAGTCTGGCATTGTATGGGGGAGTGACAGGTGCAATTTACGTGAATAATCACCACAATCAGCCGCATTTAAGAACCAACCACGGAAGTATTCTTCAGAGGGAGAAACGGCTGAGTTAAATGGTCTCCTGTTGCTCCCCATGCATGTCAAGGCCACTGGGGGCTATTGATGGAATTTGCAGCAGCAAGATGGCTACCTATCGACATTCAAGTATCTGTGCTTGGGAGACCAAAGTTCTGCTAGAAATATGGCCAGAGACTGGCTATGTGACCTGGAAGGAGAACTTTCTTTTCGCTGGGCCTCAGTTTCCTCATTTGTAAAGTCAGGTCCCTGGACCATATGAGGCAAAGGAGTCTTTCTGCTTTAAAAGCCAGCAGTTTGGGTCATAAGCCCGTGTAGGTGAAGAGACCATGAGTTTGACAATGGTAGTTAACCACCTCCCAGCGGACACTTCACTCCATGAATGTGTGTGCTTGTTTCCCAGCCAAAGCCTGGGACTGCCTATGCCACTTTATTGGACCCAAAGGCATGGAGGCCTTACTCTGGAACATAAGCAACTTCCAAGATTTATGAAAACTGTGTTGTCGACTGGAGAGGTCAGCGAGGCAGGAGTGTCAATACTTCAGTCTCTGCAGATCTTACTTGGATGCCACAGCCACTCAAGTCCAAAACAGTGGCAAAAAAGCAGCCACAGATAAAAGGTGAACGAGTATAGCCAATAAAACAAAAGTAGGTGGCAAGCCAGATCTGACGGTAGCCCCTGGTGCTACTTGAAGTGTCCCACCTGGTTTCCTCTCAATGGCAAAGCAGCCCCTGTACTCTGGGCTCAGAGAAGGGCACACGTGCTTTCTCAGAGACCTTCGACATAACAGCTCTCTTTCTCCCTTGGCTCTTAAACTTCCTAGTCCGAGCCTAGAAAAATCTCTCCCTTCTAGGCCGTCCAAAGAGCTCCAACATTATTGGTGTCAGAGCTATCTCCTTGCTCTGGGTGGGGGCTCCATCTGCAGAGCAACCAGGAAGACGGGGTGTTGGACATGGAGTACCTGTGCACAGGAACTTGGCTCGTCTTCGCTGGAAAATCAAATCCAAGTGTTAAAAGAGTTACAAAGCCCGATTATTGTAGGCAGCAGTCGGGGGGGAGGGGTCTTTTCTCCCACCAGAACACCTTTCAGGCTCACACGTGTGCTCAATTTGGCTTCGAACAGAACGATGGAGGAATAGTTGGATTGTGAGGTCATCACACTGGACTCCAGAGCCCAGCTGACTTTCTGAAGACTTCTCAGTGAATCTCATTATGCTACGTTTCTCAGTCTCCATCCTGTCTCTGATTTTTTCCCCAAGTCTTCCCGCCCAGCATTCCTTGATGGCTAGATTTGTGCCTCCATAGAGAGGTACAGGCTGAGGGGAGAGAGTGTTGTGGGGGAAGTAGGGGAGAGACCTGATTGGTAAATTGATAATCTATCCTAGGAGTCTTGGCTTTGCTATTCTTTGGACTGAATAGCTGGTGAGAATAGCTTTTAGGTGAAGCCATTCTCTAGAAAACAAGACCCTCCTGAGACACTGGCACTGCTTCCAGTCAGTAGATGCAAGTGGAAACCTTGACAAAGCAAAACAAAAGTGTCTTATAAAGCAGTAATCAGGTGTCACTTCTAGAAGAGAGGAAGCTGGTCCCTCCCTATACCATGCTACCCTACCCTTATCCCCTGGACATTCATGTTCACTGTCTTCCCCTGATGTTCCCTGAGGTCTGGCTGCCAGTTTTCATTCCCACTTCCTACTATCACAATGTCACATCACAGGGAGTCCCCAAAGAGCGTCAGTTCCCTTTACAGAGATGGTAGGAGTGACCTGCTGTATAAACCACACACATACCCACCCCAAACACACAAACACACACATCGCAGATGCTCATGATCATGCTGGGTCAGGAGGAAGTTTGTCCTGATATCAACCTGTTAATGGCACATGGCATGCTCAACCTGGTCCCTGATTCCCCTACCTGGCTACCCCTTCTGTGCACTGGGCCACCAATGGCAAGGATGGAATATAATCATTGTCACATTTCTTCCCTTCTTCAACATATTTGAAAGAGTTTTGAAGTAAAACCTGGGGAGTGGGCTAGAGAAATGGCTTAGTGGTAAGGAGTTCATTTGCAGCAGCAGAAGGCCCTGGTGTACCCATTCTCTCCCTCTCTCTCTCTCTCTCAAATAAATAAATTATATATGGATATGTATTTTAAAACCCCAGGGAGGATATTTTTCCCTTACTTGTTTGAACGGAAGGCTTTGGAAATCTCTGTCAGCCCTGTGATTTGTAAAATGACCGGGCAGATTAAAATGCAGACAATTATCCTTGACGTCAGACCCCCATAGTCCAGAGTAGCTTCATGCCAAAGACCCCAGGGTCACATAAGATCATTGGTTTGAGCCCTATCACCCTGTGTATCCCTGGGTTTCCCGAGCTCCTTTGTAGTTTCCAGATAACGAGGGTCATTTCAAAGTAACTGGCTGGGAGACTCCCCCTCATGAAAGGGAAGGGCACTGAGCTGATTGTCAGTCCTGTCTGGACCTGCCCCAGCCCCAGCCCCAGCTTTCACGTTAATGCATAGAGCAACCTGGGCTAACTTGCTCAACTTCTCAGTGCATTGATCAGAGACCCTCTAGCTCTACCTCCAAGCCTGCTGGCCAAGGCAGTCTGAAACTTTCCTTACATCATTCTTTAGATCACCAGCAATAAGGGCTCCTATTGTATACTTGGCGTGAACCAGTCCTGGTGTACAAGAACCAGTGTACCTCATCCTTGCCTTCAAACAAACAAATGAACCTGTCTGGTGGTATGTCAAGCGTGTGATACACTATTCATTGAATATAAGCCAGGTGTCAAGTATAGTTATGAAGGCTGTTTGTATACTTGAATTCCTTTGGGTCTCTCCAAGTCCCCTCCCCCTTTAAAAATGTTATTGAATTAATTTATTTCCAAGCAGAGACAGAGAGAATGATTGTGCCAGGGCCTCCAGCCTCTGCAAGTGAACTCCAGATGTGCCACTTTGAGCACCTGGTTTTCTGTGGGTACTGGGGAATCGAACTCGGGTTGTTAAGCTTTGGAGGTAAATGCCTTACTCATTGAGCCATGTCTTTCTAGCCCTCCAAAGTATTTATTTATTTGAGAGAGAAAGAGGCAAACAGGGATGGAGAGATGGCTTAGTGGTTAAGGCACTTGCTTTCAAAGCCTGATGGCCCAGGTTCAAATCCCCAGTACCCACATAAATTCAGATGTACAAAGTGGCACATGCATCTGTAGTTCATCTGCAGAGGCAGAAGGCTCTGTAGCGCTTTCTCTCTCTTTCTCCTTGCAAACAATTTAGAAAGAAAAAGAAAGAAAGAAAGAGGAAGACAGAGAGAGAGAGAGAGTGAGTGAGTATGGGTGTGCCAGTGCCTCCTGTCACTGCAAACGAATTCTATATACATGTGCCACTTTGTGCATCTGGCTTTATGTAGGCCTCAGAGAACCAAACCTGGGCTATCAGACTTTGCAAGCACGTGCCTTTAACCGCTGAGCTGTCACTCCAGCCCGCCAAGTTCCTGTTAAGAACACAATGTATTCTTTTCATGCTTGAAGATGAAAATACTGAGGAACTAGCAGGTCATGAGAATGGTTTGAGGATACACAGGAGCCAGGGTCCACCTCAGCCTGTGGGCAGGATCACCGTGAGCTGAGCTTCTGTCCCAAGGTTGAGCTCCTCTTTCCTCATCTGAGCTGTGTTCTCAGCTAATGAGGTCATTTTTCATTTATTCTTGCTCTCTTTCTGGAGCCGGTGTGTGTGGGAGGGGGTGGGGTTCCAAGGTAGGATCTCATGCTTATCCTGGCTGTCCTGGAACTCACTCTGAAGCTCCAGGCTGGCCTCAAACTCACAGAGCTCCTTGTACATCTGCCTCCTAACTGTTGGGATTAAAGGCGTGCACCACCACGCCCAGCTCAGTTTCCATTTATTGGAAAGCACTGCAATAATCTTCTTGAAGGAAACTTTCCCCAAATGAGGCGCTGGAATCACAGAAGCAACTGACAAAGAGAGCGGGCCCATTCTCATGTAGCGTACATGGAGTAGGAACTATACCCTCACCCTGCTAAAGCCCTCCTGCCCTGGAGTAGAGCCCCAGCCCTGGGAGTCCTGGGGCATGAGTCAGAAACTGTGTCCCTAGCCAACATGACTGGCTGTCCTGCAAAGACAGGAAGAACCACAGGATAGGGTCCCAGTTAACAAAAGTAGGTTTCTCATCTACGAGGGAAATTTTGGTGAGCCAATGACATGTTCCATAGGGGACACAGTGATGTATCACAGGAGCATTGCAGACAGAGTGTTAGGCTACAACAGAGGCTCCAGGCAACACAGGCTGAGTCTAAGAAGGTCTCGTGGCATGTAGATAATTCTGGAGTCTGGAGCAGGAGAAGAAAGTGAGGGTGAGGATTCTAACCAAGGTCCATGGCTCTCCAAAGCCTTCCTCGTTTCCCTGTGCCCTCCACGATCATGTCTTGGGAGTGACCGTTTGTTCGGTACTTT
Source organism: Orientallactaga sibirica (assembly GCA_036365145.1). Classification (NCBI taxonomy): domain Eukaryota; kingdom Metazoa; phylum Chordata; class Mammalia; order Rodentia; family Dipodidae; genus Orientallactaga; species Orientallactaga sibirica. The sequence continues at coordinate 3,954,555 of JAEOAD010001317.1, forward strand.
GCACGAATCACAAGGGCTGACCTCCAGATGTATATTTTGACATCAAATCCTTACCACCACTTTATACAAAGTGACCACTTCCCATTCCCATTTGGAACCTACTTGTGTGACAACTTCCCCAGGCCACAGGCGGCAACGGAACCCAAGAATAGAAAGTTGCAAAGAGGGCTGGAGTTAAGTGGTTAAGGTGCTTGTCTGCGAAGCCTAAGGGACCCGGTTCGATTCTCCAAATCCCATGTAAGCCAGATGCACATGGTGGCACATGCTAGCGGCCCTGGCGAGCCCATTCTCCCTCTCCCTCCCTCTTTCTGTGTCTAATAAATAAATAAAAATTAAATCTTGAAAAAAACAAAAGAAAGTTGCAAAGAAAAGGAGGGAGGGAATAGGGGTCAGGCACATGCCTTTAATCCCAGCACACGGGAATCAGAGGTAGGAGGAGGCTCGCCGAGAGCTACAGTCCACTCTGAGACTACAATGTGAATTCCAGGACAGCCTGGGCTAGAGCATGACCCGAACTAAAAAAGAAATCATAAAAAAGAAAAAAGAAATGAAAGGGGGGAATAGGAGAGGAGAGTTGAGGAGAAGGAGAAGAGAGGGGAGGGGAGGAGACCTGGTTCGATGCGGGTAGGAGAAAGAACCCTAGAACATTAGACAGCAGGAAGCTACTTCACACAATTGATTGGGTAACATCAGCCCACCCGCAAGAATTCAACTGCATCCCCAGTGCCTTCCAAATTCAGCCATGGCCAGGAGCACCTGCAAGCATGTGCAGGCCTGTAACTATTGTGATAAGAGAGAAAAGCTAGGGTTGGAGGAAATACAGTGTAAGTCACAATTGAAGTGTGTTGCCTGAGCCAAAAAAATAAAATAAAATAAAATAAAAAAGTATTCTCAGGAGACAAGTGTTTTGGGGAAAATTAGGTCAGAGAGGAAAGAGAGGAGTTAACGTGGGCACAAAGCTCACTCCTGTGAATGAGTGGGTCATACCCTCCTCTGCCAAAGACTTGGAGAAGGCGGGAGCGCGGGAGTCTCTCCTCTACCCTGTGGAATTACAACCCGTGTCTCTAGTGTGTCCAGACTAATAAACCCCTCCCCTGCATGGGACCCTTTGTGGCTCCCCACTGTTCTCAGTCTCAGTTGTTCCCTTCTGTCACGTTTTCTACTTCCTCCACCACTGGATAGTGTCCCCCTTGTGTTTCTTCTGCTGAGGAATTCAAAGTCACCCTTTAGAGAGGCAGGACAAAGACCTCCTCCAGGAAGCCCTCCCTTTGGTCTTCACCTGCTTTCAAAGAGCCTTGTCCTTTCTCCCTAACCCTCATCCATCCCTGTCCTGGCACTGTCCTGAAGTGGCTCTCCCAGCTCGACTGCACATTTACACATATTACAGTGTAAACTCGGTCCATAACTGTGTTCCAGCACTGTGCCTCATGCAGAGTATATGCCCCATGAACACATGAAAATCCCCTGAGCTGACTTGATGTAGGGCCTGAAATTGGGCCCTGTTTAAGTCCTAAGCAGAGAAATTGTGCAAACAGAAATAGGGCTGGCGAGATGGCTTAGCTGTTAAGGCACTTGCCTGAGAAGCCTAAGGACCCAGATTTGATCCCTAGTACCCACATAAGCCAGATGCACAAGGTGGTACATGTGTCCCGATTTCACAGTGCCTGGAGGCCTGGAATGCCCATTCTCATTATCTGTCCCCCTCTCATAAATAAATAAACATCAAAAAATTTCTAAAAACTGAAATATACTCAAAGAGTTAGTAGTACCCCATGTGAGCTTCCTGCTGCTGAGGGGACACTCTATACTCGGAGATGTGGGAAATGGCTGAGGGTGGGAGCCCCTGTGCTTCTACTCAGACATCAAGAGATCCTGAAGTGGGGACAGCCCTAGACTGATGCCCTCCCCATCCCAGCCTCTGTGCCCAAGGCCTCCGCCTGCCCTTCAGGCAAGGGGCTATGAAACCCTAAGCTTCCACCTTGAAATTAAAAGCATCGAAATCTTAAGCTTAAGAACTTTTGCCACATGTAATTATTGACCTGAGACATCAGTCACCTTCAAGAATTCTATGCTGAGGGAGGGCAAAATGGAAGTGTCTAGAATATCAAACGGTAAAGGGGTCCAGATTAAAAAGGGAGATGCAAGATACTAGGAGGGCTGTTCCCAAGCTGCAACCTTTAATTGACTCCAGTCTCTGCACGGGGACTTGGCTCTTCTGTCCACATGCTGGGAGGTGGCCGGGCCCCGCTGACGCCGTAACTGACTGCAGACCCTGTGGCCCCAGCCCGGTCACATTTCCCAGAGAAATACCCCCCCACCTCCACCACACCCCCACTCTGGGTGCCACAAGCAATCAGTGTCTGGACGACACAAAGCTGCTGAAAGAACAAACTTAGCAATCGTCCAGCTTAGGAGGGTGATGGGTGCTCTGCCCCCCCCCACCCCCAGACGGGACAAACTCTAGAAACCATCTAGAATATCACAAAGGGCAATGCCATCTTGAGAGCAAGTCTGGGCTGGCCAATGTTTCCAGTCAAAGGTAGAAGGCTGAGACAATCTGACAAGCAGTTTTCTTTGTCTGGGTCTTAACTTGCCAGCCTGTGAAGAGGTCTAGAAAGCAACTGGTACGTCTGCCTCCTCCCACGTTACAGCAGAGGCCTGCTTGAAATACAGAGTGGCCCCCTTTTCTTACAAAGGCTGCAGAGTTTGGAACAACCCTAGTTCAAGACCAATGTAGAACGTTGTTCCTTGCAGACAGAAAGCAATCATAGGGCTCCTTGGACAAGGACATCCCCAGACAAACCTATGTGACTCCGGCACAAAGTCTTGGGAACCAAAGTCCTGCTTATTCTGCATGGAGAACGCAGGCCATGGGGACAAATGTTTCAATCTTTTAATTTTTTTTTTTCTCTAAGCTTCATTAGCATTTTACTTCTTTGCAAAGAAGTCAAAGCAGGTTCCAAAGGGCTTTGAACCACAAACACAGGTGGGGTCTGTGAGACCATGGACTCTTGCTCCCTTCCCCCATGAAGCAGAGCGCAGCCACCCTGCTTGTCCCTCCGGCCGCATGTGGGAGGCAGTGGGTGGATGTGCTCTGTATGGTCAGCATGTCAAGTCCTTTAAGGTCATTTAGGATAAAATGGAGTGTCAAGCGGAGAAGTCTAAATAATTCAATGCTGTTTAGTGGCTACAGACCATCTTCTCTTCCTCTTTGGTTTTTTTTGTCACTAGCTTCTTTATTCTTTTCCCGTGAATTCCCCACCAGCCTGTGAGACTTTGTTGGGCAAACCTTCGCTCTCGTCCCCGTTGCTGGGCTGTGCTTATTAAATGTGGATGAATGTCAATGTCACCCAGCTCATTAATAATTGATTTCTAGCCCTGTCTCTATTTGCAGAGTAGAAGCCACTTACAGAGTCTATTATTCCAACTCTGTGTGGGGGTCACAGGGCCAAAGAGGTTCCACCATGGGTAACTTCTGTTGACAGCAATCACCATGACAACTCCACACATCTCCAGCCTCAACTCCAATGCAGGGGAAGGTGCAGGGCCCTGGGTTGGAGTTTTGCTATACTGAAGAGCTGTGTGAGTGCTACTGCTGGCAAAATGGGATTTTTCCGTTTTAATTTTTGGTCTTTGTTGAACAGCATAATATGCTTTAATGAACACTTTTTGGAAACCTTTATGGAAAAGGACATTTTTATAATTCAAAAAAATAATAAAAGCCTTGTTTTTCTCTCTGCCTCCTTGGGCAAAGAAATAAAGACAAGGTATATTTACCTCTGGCTACATCTTGGTCATTTTAAGTCAATGAAGACCATATAATCCTGGAATAGCTCATTGTGCCTCTTCCACTCAACCAAAGGCAGCAAACTTAGAAGAGAATTATTGTTTTGCTTTTAACCCCCTATTAATATTTTGTCCTGCCAGCCACTTTTCCTCTGTCCTTCTTTGAAGACTCCCCCCACCACTAAATTAATGTTTAACGATTAAATGAAGCCAACAGAGAGTCTCGAAAGATGCACACGATTACCGATTGGGTGGGCATGAAGAGCCTTTAATTTAAGTGGGAAATGTCTTTACAAATTATGGCCTGAGACCTTACAGCAAATTACATAATTTTCTGCATCTGAAAAAATATAAGCTGAGAAAATGCTCAAAGAATTACACTGATAATGAGTAAGACAAGTCTAGAGGCGGGTCCATCCAATATGTTAGAAGATGGAGCTATCGAATGCATAGAAGCAGCAGCATAAAGCTAGAAAGAAATACCTGAATCCATAAGTAAGCACTTAACCACAATGTTTGAGAGATGTGTCTTGGGTTTGTCACATTGGGGTAGGGAGTTTAATCAAACAAGACCACTGTGGCCAAGTGCATTGGAAAGAGCATGAATTTTACCCACGCTTGCAGATTTCCCGAGGTGCTGTTCCCATCCAGGGCTCTGCTAAGTCCTGCAATGAAGTGACATATTTAATTTACCTAGTGCAGATTGTACTCCATGTATGTGGCTATTGGTTTTTTAAGAAAAAGATTTATTGAGGCTGAGGTTTAACTTAGTAAATAGAGGGCTTACCTTGCATGCACAAAGGCCTGGTTTTGATCCCTAATACTAGAATTAAAAAAAAAGGAGGGCTGGAGAGATGGTTCAGTGTTTGTTTGTAAAGCTTAAAGGTCTGGGTTCAATTCCCACGTAGAGTCAAATGCACAGAGTGATGCATGCATCTGGAGTTCATTTGTAGTGGCAGGAGGCCTTGGCATGCCCCATCTCCCCTCTCTCTCTCTCTCTCTGCTTACAAATAAATAAATAAAATGGTTTAAAAAGGAAAAAGAGAATGTTACTTAAGAAATACTTATTGAAGTAATAAAGATTACTTACTATAAGCGATATTGATTCATTACATCCCATGGAGTTATTTTGAGGGGAGCAGGTGAGCTTTTCTGGCATGTGGAACCTGTCTTTCTTAGAATATACTTTTGAGAAATATTGGTTGAATGCTGTGACTTATAAAACAGAGACACTGAGGCTCAGACTTGCCAGGGTTCTTCGGGAGCTATCAGTCACTGTATGCTCTGTGGGGTAGACCTCATCTATGACCTACCTCAGGTCACATCCTACAGATAAAATTTATCTGCCAGCAGGGAGAGGAGAAAGAGAGAGAGAGAGAGAGAGTGAATATGGGTGCACCAGGGTGTCTAGCCACTGCAAACCAACTCCAGATGCATGCGCCACCTTGTACATCTAGTTTACATGGGTACTGGGGAATTGAATCTGGGTCATTAGGTTTTGCAGGCAAGCATCTTAACCGTTAAGCCATCTCTCCAGCCCCATGAAGACACTTCTTAAGGGAGACCGCAGAATGCACTTGAAGACTTGGGCTATGGTTTGTTAGTGCAGGTCCTACTCAGTGGTCACAAGAATCATTTTACACCACATTCTTCTGTTCTGGCTAGTAGCTTGGTGTGGGAAGAATGTTCCAGACCAAGAGCTGGGGCACTGGATGGATGCAGCCCGAGGTGGCTGGCAAGTGAAGGGGAAGAGCCCCTTCTGATTTAGAAGAACCCAGTGCTGATGGAAACTGTCCACCAACTTGCTGCTTGCACTCAGGCTGTACCTTCTCAGCTGGGTCCTCAGCTTCCCTTCTCCAGGAAGAGGGCAGACTGGCAGCTGGAGGATGCTGAAGGTCCCGCCCAGCCCTGTCCTCCTTTATCCTCTCCTGGGAGTGGCACTCCAAGCTCTACACACACAATGACTATACCCTGAATAGCTGCTTTTAAAGTCAAAATCCTCTTCCCTGGGAAAGAAACGGCTTTGTTCTCTAAAGAGTAAGATCAGTTGGGACTGGAACCCCACAGACCACTTGCTAATGCAAAGTTCATGCCATTTCTGGGAGATAACTAGGGCGGTCCTGGGAGGTTGGCTGTCCCTAGATCTCCAGGGACTTTGAGATAACAGCTCCCCCCCACACACACCCCTACTTAAAATTTGGCTTTTACTCACTATGAAGGAAGCTAGAGTACAGATGGGGCAGGACCCAACAAATGCATGCATGTGCACATTTTCTTTTGAAGGGAATTTCACAGACTCAGACAAATGAGGTCCAAAGTTTGAGTTCAGCTCAGGTCTTTCTGCTTAACACAAGTCTCCGTTTCTGAAATGGTATCTGAGAGAAAATGATTTCATTCAGGATATCAAGCCGTGAAATCATGAAGTCTTCAGAAACATCAGCCTCCCTGACCACCGCCTGTTATGCAAGTTACATGCAACTGCTGATTTTTTTTGGCCAGAACTTCAAATTCCATGCTTTTAAAATGAAGATGGCAAACAATGGACTTTCACAAAAGCATTGAGTCAGCCAAAAACAGTCTGGCTCTCCCTTAGGACCTAGCAAGACCTCAGTTTTTGAAAATTTATTTATTTATTTGTTTATTTATTTATGAGAGAGAAAAAGAGAGGGAGGGAGGAAGGGAGGGAGAGAATGGGCACACCAGGGCCTCCAGCCACTGTAAATGAATTCCAGATACATGCGCCACCTTGTGCATCTGGCTTACATGGGTACTAGGGAATTGAACCTGGGTTCTGAGTCTTCGCTGGCAAGTGCCTTAACAGCTGAGCCATCTCTCCAGCCCAAGAGCAGCTTGCACAATCTTTACCTTGCTTTCTCCCACGTGAAACCAAGCCGTCCCTCAGCCACGCAGCATCCACAGAGTCCGATAATTGTGAGCCTGAGTGTCTATACAGGATGATTTGTCTGAGGGACTGGCGTGCAAATCCAGATAATAAGCAAGACTTTTAATTAATTAATTAATTTTGCCATGGTTAGTTTCACAAATGTTGCAAATAGATAAGCCAGTGCAGTAATGTGCCAAGTCACGAGTGCTTGAACCACTTCAGCCCAAGACATGGTCAGTCAAGTCTTAAGGATATTTTTTTGTGTGTGTGTGTGCAAATTTTGGCAAACTACCATCTTTCAAGTATCTACCATGTTCTGGTACTATGAAAATCTATAGCACACATCATTTTTTTTGTGTGTCCTTTTTCTCTGAGGTTGGGTCTTACTCTAGCCCAGCCTGACCTGGAACTCACTCTATAGTCCCAGGCTGGCCTCAAACTCTCAGCAATTCTCCTACTTCACCCTCCCAAGGTGCTGGCATTAAGGGCATGCACCACCACACCCAGCTAGCACACATCTTCTTTGATCTCAGAGTAATCCTGCCTAGTTGATATTGTAAAACCCATTTTAGATTTGGGGAAAGTGAGGCTTGCAAATGTCAAAGAACTTAATCCAAGATTATAGGGCTTGTCTACAATGGAGCCAAGATTTGAACCCGAGTATGCAAAGCTAGGCTCCTTCGCCTTGACCCTGCAGATCTAAGTTAGAGCTGTAGGAGAGGTCACCACTTGCTGTTCCAGTTTAACCTCAGATGGTGAGACCATCCCACACAGAACTCCATGGAGAGCGCCTGGGGTCTACAGAGCAGGAGAGTGTGTACCGTGTTTCTTGATTCTGTGGTGGTTAATGTAGACTATCACCTTCTTTGGACTGATAGACACTCAGCCGCCCAAGAAAGCCCACCTCTAACGATGTCTGTGAGGGCAGTTCCAGAGTGGATTAATGAAGGAGGGGTGAGAATTGCCCTGAACGTGGTGGCACCATCCATCCCATAGGCTTGGGGCTGGATGGAATAGAAGAGGAACAAGGAGAGAGCTAGCGAGGGCATTTATTCTCTCTCGGTTTCCTGGTTGCCAGAGAAGCTGCTCTGCTCTACGTTACCCTTCCCCCCAGGATGGACTGAAACTGAATCAAAATCAACACTTCCTCCCTTAATGGATCATGGAAACGTCTAGCCACAGGACACTGATAATGTCAAGATGCCAACTCTCTTCTTGCACTTTGAAAATGCAACACTTGGACTCGGTAATACCGGGCGTGGGACTTCTCCCAAAGAGCTCCATAACTGTGGCGTATCAGAAAATTTTTACGGCAGAAGGAAGAGTCCCAAGTGGGTCCCAAGTTACTTCTCCCGTTGTCCTGATTCATCGTCAGCCACTCTGGGTCACCTTTTCCATCCAAAACGAATTTTTAATTTTTTTATATTTTATTTTATTTTGAAGGCAACAGAGAAAGAGAGGGAGGGTACAGAATGGATGCACCAGGGCCACTAGCCACTGCAAACAACGTGCAGATGCACGTGCCACTTTGTGTATCTGCCTTTATGTGGGTACTGGGAAATCGAACCTGAGTTGTTAGGCATTGCAGGCAAGCATGTTAACCACTGAGTCATCTCTCCAGCCCTCCATTCAAATTTTTATCCACTTCAAGGTGACCCACAAAGCTACCTGACAGTAGACCAGATGTCTGGCACCCAAATGGATATTCCAAGACTCGTCCTTCATGCTTTCTTGTAGATTTAGCTGCACCCAATATCCCCTTTCTGCTTCCAACCCAACCCTCAAAGGTGCCCAGCCTTCCTCCCCACACACTCATTTGCAGTCGCTCTCTGATTCTGCTCCTTAGGAAAAGGATGTCCTCTCTCGAGAGCCTTCCTGTGCCATGAGGCTGATTTTTCTAGGGCATATGATACCTCAAAGCTTCTAAATCTTCTCGTGTTCCTTTGTAAGCCTCTCTCCTTTCTGCACCCCATGTTTGATCTGTCCTTCCATCTGTTCCTGACCTCCCTCAGACCTCATTCCTGGGGGTGGGGATGGAGGAGCGAGGCTGAGACAAGAGGGCTGTGGAGGAGTGGTTTGGGAGGGGAGCTGCAGCCAAGGGTTGTCCATGCGTAAGCAGGCAAACTGCCTGAGCTCAGAGAGAAGCTGTAGGGAGATGAAGGTTATATCAGCCAGTAGTACTGGGGGCCAGCGCTGAGGCTCATAGGAAGAAATAAAAAATGGGACTGTTCGGCTGGACCTCAAGAAAAACATCCTGATGAAAAGAAAAGGCTCCCCCATGGGGATGTTCTTATGAAGATGAGCGAGTGGCCAGGCCACCGCTGCACTCTTCCGAGCTCGGCTCCCGCAGCACACACAAGGCCCGGATGCCTCAGAGGCTGGGGGCTGGCTTCCCTCCAGGTCCCCTCCCCTGGTGAAGACCACAGAGGTGGGCTATGAGGGTGAAGCAGCAAGCGCTCAACAGTGCCATGTGTGATTTCTTGACTATGAGAATGGAGGGAGGTCTTAAATGGATTCATGACAACAGAGATCTGGGAAAGCATTTTGGCCACTCTAGTCTGTAGGGGTCAGAGAAGTGTCAGGAGCTGGGACAGCACAAAAGCCCTTGTCCCTCCCTGTGTTTGTTGGCCCTACAGACTGCTGGCTTCTCTCTATAGACCCTCTTCTGGCTCCTCGGACCTTTTGCTTCCTCTTAACTTCAGCTTGTGAGTTGTGGATGCCCAGCCCCTCTCCCCCTCTCTGGCAGCTCACCCCACCCAGAGAATCTATTCTCTCTCTCCTTGCTCCTCCATTTACATTCCAAGAACAAGAACCTAGCTGGTCCATTCCATCTTCTCTCCTGGATCCCATCCAGGTAATGAGGATGGCTCTCAGTGGACGGTTCAGGGCCAATTGGTGGTGGCTGGAGCAGGCAGGACGGGTTTCACATGGCTGCCTGGGTAGCAGGAGCCACCGAAATTCTCTTTAGAATCTATGTGGGTCCTCAGGTCTTACCATGTCTCTCTGGGACTTTCTCTCTCTCTTCTTTTTTTCCAAGCATGTAACCCAGTGCTTCAAGTCTCAGGTCTCCATTTCCCTGTGAACAGCTGTTGTCCATGCTGAGCTCCAAGACTCTCCTGCTTGGGATTGGGTGAATGAATGCTCATATGGATGAATGATTGGCCACTGGGTTTATTAGCTCTCAAAAACAGCCTTTCATAAGTGACCCATGTGCCATTTGTGCCTCTATTCCTAATTCATGCCCATGTCTGTGCCTGTGGAGAGGTAAATCCTTCAAATCCTTTCTCTCTCCTTTTTTTTTCTTTATTTTGCAACAAGTTTAAAAAAAATATTTATTTGCAAGCAAAAAGAGACTTAGGGAGAGAGAATGGGTGTGTCAGGGCCTCTTGCCACTGCAAACAAACTCAGGATGCATAAGCCACCTTGTTCATCTGGCTTTATGTGGGTACTGGGGAATCGAACCTGAGTTGTTAGACTTTGCAAGCATGTGCCCTCTCCCCAGCCCCTTCTCTCTTTTTAAAAAAATTATATATGTGTGTGTGAGAGAGAGAGAGAGAGAGCATGGGCACGCACCAGGGCATTCTGCCACTATAAAGAAACTCTAGATGCATGCACCACCTTGTGAATCTGGGAAATTGAACCCAGGACCTTAGGCTCTGCAGGGAAGCACCTTAACTGCTAGGTCATCTCTCCAGCCCCATTCCACCCTCTTATACGCACAATTGCCCACCACCTCACCCCAGTATCAATGGTAGGAGTGGTAGGAGAAAGGATAGTTCTTCTGCGAATTGTCCCCTGGAGCATTATTTGTTTTTCTTTCACTTATTCAAGTCATTGAAGATGAATTTCCATTCTGAACTCTTGCAAAATGATGGCTCTCTACCTGGTGTTCTCCCTCCCCCTTCTCCCTCTCTCTCTCTCTCTGTCTCTCTCTCTATATATATATGTATATGTATATGTATATATATATGTACATATGAAAGAGTGAGCATAACACGGAACAGTTTAAAAGGAGGAACCACTTGTGAGGCCCTTATCAAGGGAGATGGGGAAAGGACACTCCCACAGTCACAGCAGTGGACAAGTCACCATAGCAAGGGATGCTGGATGCTGCCCAAGTGTCAGACCCTGAGCTGAGGCCGGGTCCTCTCCTGGTCGCACCCTCAAACACCCCTAGGAGTTAGGACTCCCCATGACCTCCAGCAAACATCTGAAGAAATACGTCTCAGAACATTTCAATTTCTTGCCCAGGGTCTTTCAGCATTTGGGTCTGGACCAGCTGGGGCCTTGTGGGGCTGTCTTCTAACACGCAGCAGCCCCTGCTGCTCCGTGGAGCTGCACCTGCACCGGGGTCCGTCATTGTTTGTTTTCTAGCTACTCTAGTGCTTCCTTCTTTTCAAGGGTTCAATCGCCAGGTCCTGCTGCTTCTATCTTTAGAGTGTCTCTGTGAACCTGAATCTATTATAGCCCAGTCTCCAACTTGATCAATACAATAGCCACATCTCCCCCCTGAGATCTTGTCACTGGTTCCCAACAGGATTCTCTGTGTCAGAGCCTCCCCTACACATACTCCAAACACCACCACCACCACCAACCAAAGGCTTCTTCTAACAGGCACATGCAGTCTGTAACTGTTAGGGAGGAAGCGTGGAATCATGGGTAAGATACACTCCTGATGAACTACAGGAGGGCTAGGGACAGTTTCAGGTTCATTGTGCACGGTCAGTAACAGCAGGGACAGTAATGTATCAGGCTCTAATTGGGGAATGTTGACCTCCCTGAGCAGAAGAGTGCCCATCTTCCTGGCAGAGCTCCCAAGTCACTGCTCCCTAGTGGTAACTCCCTGCTTCAGAAATTACTCTTATAGGACTCCCAGATCACCACTCCCAGTGGCTAAAAAAATAAATAAATAAACAAGTAAATAAATAAGCATACATAAATAAATAAGAAGTATGCCTACAAGCAAATCCCTGCTCTTCAGGAGTAAGTTTCTGAATGTGTTCCCTGGAGCAGAAACATTGCACAAACACTGCAAAAAAAGAAAAAAAAAAAGCACAGGGCCAAGAAGTCAAAAGCTGTGGCCAACAGACACTGGCCAGGTCCACATGCCAGGGGTGCCCCTTTGGCTGTGATTCCTGCCAGGGCTATATGAATGGCAGCCCAAGTGCCTTCCGGGATGGACTCTTGGGAGCTTTGCTGTTGTGAGAGGGTCTAAGAAAAGAGGTAGAGAACCCTTCTAGGGGCCATAAGGCCTACCATACTGCTTTTGGTGCCTCCCTTAGGGTCCCTGAGTACTCACCAAGGGACACCTAGTGGGTATGTAAGACGTGAACAGGAGGATGGCTGCAAGCCAGGAAACCCCATCGTGACCTTCGCCTGAGCAAAGCCCCTGCGTGGGGAGGGTGTGCAGTCACCTGCTCCACTGCAAATGTCCCCAAAATAAGACTCACTGCCAGGTACTGTGCAAGGCACCTTTCAGGTAACTGGCCTTACTGTTCTCTTTCCTAGCCCAGGTCTACACGGACCCAGGGGCTCTACCTTCCTGCTGTCCTCCAGGAGCACCCTGCCCTTGCCCCCTGCCAAATCCTCTCCCAGGAGACCCCTCCCAATCACCCATTCCTCACCCCACCCCGCCTCTTCTTCGGGCCTTCACTTTGCTCCAAGTCGCTCGCATCATTTTCAGGCATACAACATCATTTCCTGTTCGTCATGTTTATTGTCTTGTCTCCTCGTGGGAATCCAGGTCCCATGAGGGCAGGGGGCTTGTTCTGTTTGGTTTGTTGCCATACTTCCCCAGGCCAAGCCCAGCACCTGGCACAGAGAAGTTATTCAGAGTGAGTCACCATGACACTAACGCACAATCAATGAGTGTGGAGGGAGGGAGGAAGCTCTGTTCACCACCCTGTCCTTCCCCTTTCCTCACCCTTTGCAGCTGATGTAGAACTTGGGGAGTTGGGCTCAGGGCTATGATGGACTTACAAAGCTCTTTTCTCTTGAAACCTGGAACTTAGTTCAAGTTCATAACTATTTCCTCACAGGACGTGGAGCTGCAGGTGGCTTTAGAAGCACTTTCCTCCAAGTAAAGGAATTTTCTCTACTCAGCCCTGGTCCCTTGGGACACTCCTCTGCAGCTCTGTGTACCTCAGTGGTCACAGGCTGAGATGGTAATCGTGAACTTCTCAGGGGTGTCAGCAGGGTGGCAGGGATGTTAAAAAGGGGTTGTGATAGCATCTGGCACCTGTGAATGCTAGCTGCTACATGTGGTTTATGTCTGTCCCCACTGACGCCAGGGATGGCTTTCTGATCCCCAGAGCCTAGCTTACGTGGGGTCCACTGGACCTGGGCCCACCATGGCTGTGCATTCTGGGCAGAGAAGCTCCTGGCTCCTCTCGTCTTCTACCCCAGCCAGGGTAGGAGTGAGCAACCACGGAGAGGCAGGCTAGGACGCAGCAGGCTGTGTTTGCGGCCAGGCAAATGTTCCTCGAGTCTTGTTTTTTTGTTCTGTTGCTGGGCCATTTGTTTTTATAGCTTATCGTTTCTGCAGGGGGGCTTTGAAAAGCTGCCATTGCTCAATGGATGTTTCCGGTTCGCCTCCATCAAGCCACGTTTAATGAAAACCAGTTTAAGGTCCCCTTTCTCATAAAATGTCTCGGGGCAGCTTCTCTTCAGGAATAATGAAGATGAACACTCCCTCCGCCTCTCCTTTCTCCTTCTCCCAGGGGCAGCACACAAAACACTATGCACAGGGAAAAATAAAGCAAGCGCAGCCTCCAGGAGAGGAGGAAGCAAGGCTCAGAGCTTCAGGCTGCACACCAGGCGACAGGGTCGAGCTTCTCTCCCTTTCCTGCACAGGAAAACCAGGAACAAATCTTAACAAACCTTGAGAGTCAGAGCAATGGAGTATAGACCTTGGGTCACATAGCAGGGATGGGTTCCCTGAGGCTAAGTTGAGAAGAGAGGCAGGTCACCTGCGTCCCCAATCCAGAGTCTTCCTTCTGTTCTGAATAACCCATGAGACTGTCACGGCCCATCTTCAAGCTCTAGCCAGAGTGGGAGGTGCCCAGTGAACATGTGATTGGCCTGTAGCAGAGGCTGGGCACACTGCAGCAGGCTGCCCCTCTGAATACAGAACACACAGATTTTCCAGGTAATGCCCACATGCTGGCACACCCAGATGACACCTGCATTTGCACCACTGGGTACGACCGGGTAATGCAAACACAAGTGAGAGCCAGATGGAGTCTTCCCTCCAAGTACAAGTTTGCATGAGATCTGTGTAGGGTATCTATCCTCCTACAGAAATTTTTCTCCTTTCAGATATCTGTGATAATCGGGCATTTTCAGCATTGCTCAAATAGTTGATTGCCTTGTCAATTGCTGCAGGAAATTATGAGAGTCAAATGCAGTGGGATGGTCTGGGTCCTTTGCCTTCCCAAGCATGGGCTTTCTTCCCATAAATATGTCTCCACCGTTACCCTTCATATATCTGTCACCCCATGTGCCAGACTTGATCTCACTTTTGCTTTCAGGCTGGGAAATAAGAACAGACAAAACCAATGGCCACAGAGCTACATAACGCCTTTGTTGTGAGTGTGCCATTGGTATGTTAGTAAGGAGAGGATGTGGAGACAGGAGAGGGAGGGTCTAAAATATGTCCCCTTCAGTCCTGGCATTCAAAACCTATGTCCTATGGAAAGTCACTTGACACTACCAGGACTACTCAGTTATTCTAGCTTACAAGAAAGGATTTTATTTATTTACTTATTTAGAGAAAGAGAGGCAGATGAGAGAGAGAGAGAGAGAGAGAGAGAGAGAGAGAATAGGCCATTGCAAGCAAACTCTAAGATGCATGTACCCCATGTGCAACAGGCTTACATGGATACAGCGGAATTGAACCTGGGTCCTTAGGCTTCGCTGGCAAGTGCTTTAACTGCTAAGACATCTCTCCAGCCCACATGAAGGATTTTGAAATGGCCACCAAGCATATAAGAGTCCCATTCTGAAAATGACTGGCAAACTTCAAGGTTCTTGTGGTGACGGCAAAGATAGACACCTCTCCCTCTGGACAATGTCACTTTTCAGACGCGGAGCTCCTCCGTGACCAGACCCCGTGTTGACCAAGAGAAATAGAAGCCCTGAGTTTACACGAACTACCATTTTTTTTCAGTGTATGTATTTGTGCATGTGTATGATGTATGTGTGTGTGTGTCTGCACCGATGGGCATGTGCCACAGTAAGTGTGTGGAGGTCAGGGGACATGCTTGCCTCCCACGTTGTTTGCATCAGGGTCTGTCATTGTTTCCCGTACTGCATTCACCAGGCTAGCTGGCCTGAGAGCTTCCAAGGTTTCACCTGGCTCCGCCTCTCATCTCCCAGTAGGCATGCTGGGATTACAGATGCTCACACTACAGCCTCCAGTTTTACGTGTGTTCTGGGGGCTCTGAACGCAGTACTCCTGCTTGCATGGAAGGCACTTGATTCCCTGGGCCATCTCCCCAGCCCTAAACTATTTAAATTCTTAAATCCTGGCAACAAATGCAGATGTGTAAGATGTGGGGCATGCAGGTCACACAAAACACATGTGTTGATCTCCAAAGTAGCACCAGTTTGAGAACTCTACAGTCCTCACTGGCTTGTCACAAAAAAGTGGAGCCTGAGTTAAACAAAGAAATGAACTTCACTGCAAAGGACAGAGCACTGACCGCTGACTCCTCAAAGAATGGCTTACCTCTAACACCCCGTCTACAGTAAGGGGACTTGACGTCTGTCCTGCGACCAGTGTGGGGTAAGGATGAAATGAGGGTCAGAGAGCCGTACCCTGGTTATTCTCATTATCTTAAGATGCTTGTCTTCAGCACTGGGACCCCAAGCTTCAACCTGGAACGCCGCAGCTCTCCGCGGCAGCCCTCCCAAAAGAAATGCCTGAGACAATATGGAAACCAGATGCGAGCCCGCACTGCCTTACCTCTCCCCCCCACCCTCTTTTCTTTTTTCCTGTGCTTTTGTAAGTTTCAAAGCCGTTCCACATTCATGAGCTCTGATATCACTAAAACCCCAACTGTCTTGCAAAGCTGTGAAACTGGTACTATTACATTCCAGATAGGGAAACTGAGGCTTGAGAGATCATAATAATGAGGCCAAGTAAGTGCCAGGGAAAGCAAGTGGTCTGAGATGGAAGGCGTATGGCGCAGACTGCTACCCTATGGCAATACTCGGCAGAAAGCTGCCTGCCTGCGGAAGACTGGCCTCCTACCCACAGCCTTCATCATGCATGGGGCTGTCTTCAGCACGTGGTGAGGCATCTGAACTGTTGGTGAGTATGCCTCTGTCGCAGTAATGAGAACAAAAAAGCAGCACTACTTTAGGCACTGCCACTGGATCCCTCCAGAGGTCCCTCTCCTCTCCTCTCCTCTCCTCTCCTCTCCTCTCCTCTCCTCTCCTCTCTTTTCTCTCCACTCAAATTTCTACCCTTTAAAAAATATGTATTTATTTATTTATCTATGAGAGAGAGAGAGACAGAGACAGAGAGAGACAGAGAGAATAGGTGCCAGGGCCTCCAGCCACTGCAAACGAATTCCAGATGCATGTGCCACTTTGTGCATCTGGCTTATGTGGGTACTAGGGAATCTAACTGGGGTCATTATGTTTTGCAAGCAAGCGCCTTAACCACAAGCAATCTCTTCAGCTTAATTCTCTGCTTTTGAGGTACCTGGACTCTTCTGTACCAGAGAAAGGGACCTATATATTCTACCATATTTATGAGCTGCATAAACAAGGTTTAGTGGGATAATCATGGAAAATACACCTTATGTTCCATTAAAATTGCTCAGTGTAACTAACCCCACCCAGAAAATTAAGAGGGAAAGGGAGAAAAGAAAAAAAGGACCACTGAACATGCCTTTGCTGGCCTAGAGTGCTTATGATCCAATAACAACGTTCAGTTCATATCATTTCTGGTAGCTTAAACCCAGTTGAATGGAGTTTTTCTCTAGGGAGAAGATGCTGGATCTGCTTCATGGTTTTTCTTCTAACAATATCTTTTAAAAAAAAAAAAGAAATGTAGGGGCTAGAGTGATGGCTTAGTGGTTAAAGCGTTTGCCTGCAAAGCCTAAGGACCTAGGTTCGATTCCCCAATACTCACGTAAAGCCAGATGCACAAGGTGGCACATGTGTCTGGATTTTGTTTGCAGTGGTTGGAGGCCCTGGCACGCCTATTCCCTCTCTTGTGCACTCTCTCTCCATGTATATATGTATGTATGTACATGCATGTATATGTGTGCATGTATGTGCATGTGTGTATATGTATATGCCTCTTTCTCTCTCTCAGATAAATCAATAAAATATTTTTAAAAAAGCAAATTACCGAACCTCAGTGTAGCATTAATGTGTTTCAGTCAAATTAAGAAAAAGAAAGAAAGAAATATAAATTAGGTTGGGGAGATTGCTTGATGGTTAAAGGTGCTTGCAAAGCCTACAATGCAGGCTCTTCTAGTCCCCAGCACCCACATAAAGCCAGACGCACAAAGTGATGCATACATCTGTAGTACCTTTGCAGTGGCAGTAGGCCCTGGCATCCTCTCTCTCTCTCTCTGCTTCAAAATGAATAAAATAAATAAATAAATAAATAAATCTAAATTTAAAAATCTGTTCAAGGGCTGGAGAGATGGCTTAGCGGTTAAGGCACTTGCCTGTGAAGCCTAAGTATACATGTTCAAATCTCTAGGACCCATGTAGCCATATGCAGTGATGCAAGTGTGCAATGTTGCACATGCACACAAGGGGGTGCATGCATCTGGAGTTTGTTCACAGCAGCTGAAAGGCCCCGGCATGCCCATTCTCTCTCTCTGTCTCTTTCTCAAAAATAAAATAATAGCTAGGTGAGGTGGCGCATGCCTCTAATCCCAGCACTCAGTAGGCAGAGGTAGGAGGATCGCTATGAGTTTGAGGCCACCGTGAGACTACATAGTGACTTCCAGGTCAGCCTGGGCTGGAGTGAGACCCTACCTCAGAAAAAATAAATAATGAATAAATAAAATAAAATAATAAAAAATAATTTAAAAAATCTGTTCAAGTGGATTTAAAAACAGGTTAAAAATCAGACTAAGAGGGGCTGGAGAGATGGCTCATTGGTTAAGTGCAAAGTCTAATGACCAGAGTTCAATTCTCCAGTGTCCATATAAAGCCAGATGCAAAAGGTGGCACATGCATCTGGAATTTGTTTGCACTGGCTGGAAGCCTTTGGTGTGCCCATCTCTCTCTGTCTGTCTCTACAAAAATCAGACCAAGAGCTGGGGACAGGGCTCAGAGGTTCAAAGCACTTGCTGTGCAAGCTTGATGACCAGAGTTCAAATCCCCATAGCCCATGAAAAGCCACATGCATGGAGCATATGCATCTGTGATCCCAATCCACCGAAAGCAATGAGAGCCATAGTCAAGCGAGGTCTGAAGCTCCCCAGCGGGCGAGTCTGGTACTTGCACTGGTGAACAACTGAAGAGACCTTGTCTCAAAACCAGATGGGATGACTGGAGAAATGGCTCAGCAGTTAAGGTACTTGCCTGTGAAGTCTAAGGACCCCGGTTCAATTCCCTAGTACCCACATAGAGCCAGATGCAAAGGTGGCACATGCTACTGGAATTCATTTGTAGCAGCTAGAGGCCCTTACACACCTATTCTCTCTATCTGCCTCTTTCTCTCTCTCTCTCTCTGTCCAATAAATAAATAAATAACTAGGCGGAGTCAAGGAGCAAATCTTGAAGTTGGCCTCTGACCACATGTACAGTGTGGCACACAGGCAGCCACACACACACACACACACACACACACACACACACACTCACAGCCTGTCCAAAATAATTCTTCTCTTAAGTGGTGGGATAAGTTGTAATCACTCTTTTTGTTGACAGTCATTTTCTTTAAACTTCATTAAAAATGTTTAAATTTTCCATCGTGAAGTACAGAATAGTGCTTCTATGAAGTGGTTTGTGGTGATAAGAATATGCTCCGGCCTGAGTGGGCCTAGGGAGCCAGAGTCTGTAGACTTGGGAGAGGTCTCACTATGCATCTCATGTGATTCCCCACTTGTACTGGGGTAGGGGGCAGTGTGCTGGGATGTAGGAGACCCAGGATATCTTGTCATTTGTGAAGAGGAGCTGTCCTTTCCTGGGCCTCAGTGGTCCCAACTGCTAAATGGAACTGACAGACTGAAATGGCTGAGAGGCCTTCAGGCTATCACCTTTCCTAGTCCCTTTCATGAGTTATGGAAAAAAAACCAACAACAAACAATATCTTCAAGGAGGTCAAAGATGTTTCCTCTTTTTTTGCATGTGTGTGTTTTGCACATTCACATATGTGCAGGTGTACATGTGTGTGCATACATGCAGAAGCCAGAGGACAACCTGCAGTGTCAGTCCCTCAGAAACACCAACCACCTGTTTTTTCAAGATAGGGTCTCACTCTAGCCCAGACTGATCTGGAATTCACTTGTAGTCTCAGGGTGGCCTTAACCTCACAGTGATCTTCCTACCTCTGCCTCCCAAGTTCTGGGATTAAAGGTGTGTGTTGACACACCCGACTACCAACCACCTTCTTTGAGAAAGGGGCTCTTATTGGTCTGGAGCTCACTAATTCAATAGGCTGGCTGGCCAGGGACCCCCCAGAGACCCACATGTCTTCCTCTCCAGAGCGTTACCACTGTGTCCAGCTTGATGCTTCCATGGTTCTGGGGATAATCACCCAAGCCCCTTTGGAGCACATCTTTATGAACTCTGTATCACCAAGTATTCAATAACGCTGCTTCCTGGGAGCTCAAGGAATTCTTAATAGGTAGACAGAAGTTTGGAACCCTTCCTGACTTTTATTCTATCCATCTGCCTTCAGGGGAGGAGGCGCAGAGAGGACCTGAGCCTGGCAGAGTCTGCTTTCAGGAGCAAGGGACTCCATGCAGGTCTGTTTGTAGGAGACACCAAATGGATGGCTTTCTCCTGGGCTGGGGAGGGTCTTGGGCTGCTACAACTGACCCTTTCCCACTGTACTGGAACAGCCTCCAAGTGTCCCAAGCTGTCTGTGCTCAGTGACAAAACAAGGCCATTTGCAAACACCCCACCATGATGTGCTCCCTGCTGCTCGCCAGGGACTAAGTTTGCATTCAGAACCAGGCCCATCCCACCCCATCCCAATCAGACTGCTCTTGGTTTCAGAGGCACAGCCACCCTCACTTCTGGTTTTGCATGGCTGGCACATATATATCCTCCACCCAGGCCTCAGAGAGGTTAAGGCTGACTGCCCAGCCTGCCAGGTCTTCAGTGCACATGCTAAAGGAGGACGGAAAGGGGTCTTCTTGGGTCTCAAGATGCAGCCTTGGCCCAGATTCCTGGCCCCCAGCGATTGTGTGGATTCCATTCTCCACCACGCCCGGCCACCTTGGGGAAGTCAGCACCAGGCGCCTTGGTCAAAAATCAAAATGCAGGCGCAAATAATGAGAATAATCCTGATAGCCAGAGACCCCCCCCCTTCCTCTGCTAGCCAGACCATAAAGGGCATTTGTTTCTAATTAAACACCAAAACCCTAAACCTTTCAACTCTGCATCCACAACTACTGTAAATGTTTATGAAAAACGGGAAATTCTCATTTAATTCAAACCATGCCAGAAATGCGTTTCGTTGTCTTGGCCAGAGGAGAAGCCCTCTGAGCCCAGCTTGAGCACATCTGAGCTAGACATTGAGAGACTAAGTCCCAAGAAGCCTCCTCTCATGAGCTCTCAAGGAACAAAAGTATAGCACACCTTCTAGAAAGAGACGTGGTCACAGAGAGCTAGAGCTTCACGAGGAGACACCTAGGAAATAGATTATGTTAAGAGGGGAAGTTCTGAGGTTTGAGAGATGGCTTTGCCTGCCATTAAGGTGCTGCTTGTGAAACCTAAGGACACAGGTTCGATTCTCCAGGACCCTCACAAACAAACCAGATGAACAAGGTGGAGCATGCATCTAGAGTTTGTTTGCAGTGGCTGGAGGCCCTGGCATACCCATTCTCTTTCCTCCCTCCCTCTTCCTCTTCCTCTTCCTCTTCTCTCTCTCTCTCTCTCTCTCATGTAATAGATAAATAAATTTTTTTTTAAAAAAATGGGAAAGTTCCAGAATCAGGAAGCCAAGGTCAGCAGCTTATCCCCTGAAGGACCTGGGCAAAAGATTCTATCCAATCTCTTTTTTTTTTTTTTTTTTTGAGAGAGAGAGAGACAGAGAGAGAGAGAGAGAGAGAGAGGGGGAGAGGGAGAGGGAGACAGAGAATGGGCGAACGAAATCCAGATGTGTGTGCCCCCTTGTGGTCAAGTGCAGCATTGTGCCCTTGTGTCACTGCATCTGGCTAAACGTGGGACCTGGAGATGGGAACCGGGTTTTTAGGCTTAGCAGGCAGGCTCCTTAACCGCTAAGCCATCTCTCCAGCCCCTATCCAACCTTTTGAGTCTTGGGTTCTTCATGGGTAATGATGAAAATGTGAAAGTGAAGCCCTGGCAGAGGTGACATCAGGTGGAGAAGTAGGCTAGGTAAGTCACCAAGACAGGCTCTGGGTGTCTTCTGGAAGCTTGCTGAGGCTGGAAGGATGATGGCTGCCAGCCATCTTGCTACCGGTTACAGCCCAGAGATGTGATAATCCATACACCCAAGTCAGTACAAGGACAGGGTGGAGAGGATTCTGTCCCTGAATGTGTCATCGGAGTTGCTGGGGTCCCCCATCTGTACAGATGGAACTCAGTCTTCTAATACCACCAGCCAGTAAGACCTCGCCTCTGCGCCCTGATTTGACCCTTGTTTCAAGTACGCAAAAGAAAGAGCTGAGTTTGTGACAGAGGAGAAGCAACACCGAACCACTGTTCTTCTGAATGTTTACTATGACCTGACACTGCTAGGTAGGCTATGGGGCTGCAGAGCTCATATACATGCTCTTTTAAGACATGAGACATGTCACCCAAAAAAACTGTATTATAAAGAAGAACATGACAAACACAGTGAGGAGGGGCAGGTTAAAAGGTTCTGCTGACATATGACAAAGTAGCAGGAGGCAGACTCATGGTGGTGGCCTGAAAGCATGACTTGGAAGAGAGATGAAATTGACAAGCAGAATCTGGGGTGGGAAACAACACATGGTACACATACAATGGCTGGAGAAGTCACAGTGTGAGCCAAGGTGAAGGGGCCACACTCTGGAATAATAGTTAGGCACCAGCGAACCAGGGCAGACAGCAGGAAAGGACCCCCGGAAAGCCACCCCCCACTTTCTTGGGGTACCTTCGATGATGTTTCCTCTCTATCCTGTAGCCATTCTGGCTGAAGTCCTGCCATCTTGGACTGCAGAAGGCAAAGGCTTCTCAGCCTGCAAAGACTCTGGATTTTGCGTCTCCTGACCACCCCAGAGGGCACCCTCTAAGTATGACTGAAAGTTAAGCAGCTCTGTGGAACTTGGCATGCTCCAATGGCTGCTTTCCTGCACAAAGCTATGTGACATGGGCAGGAAGCCAACCAGGAGAAGATCTGAGGAATGCCCCAACACCTTGCATGGGTCTGGCCAACCTCTTGCCACTCCACAGCCCTCTCCGCCTTCCTCCTTCTGCATGACGGCCACACATGGGGCCTGTGCATATGAACTCCTTCTGTCTAGAATGTCACCTTTTTACCTAATCAAGTTCAACTTATCCTGCTGGTTGAGATCCAGTGCCACTTCCTTTTGGGCTCCCAGGGTTCCAGAGACAGAAGAGGTGGGTTTGAATTCTGGTGCCAGCGCTTCTCTTCTGTAATACTGACACAATGATGGAGAGGAGGCTTAGCGGGGACGATAGCATTGCCAGAGAGCATGAGTTGTCATCATATGTCTTTGGAGCAACTCCTCCTGCCTCTACCTCGGCACAGTTTCAACTTCATACAGTCATGTGACCTTTTGATTGGCATCTGTCTCTGCCAATTGATGACAGCCTGATGAAGCAGCTCAAAGTCAGGCTTTACTTATAATCTAGTATGCAAGGCACAACCTGTCTCACGGTAGTGTGGTAGTTTGGATGTGATAGTTTGAATGGATGGCTCCCATAGGGTGTTTTATTAAAATTGAGTTTAATCCCCTAGCAGGCAGGTCCGTGCAGAGGGGGTGTGTCACTGGGGGTGGATCTTGAGCTCAGTCAGCCCTCACAGGTGTGTTGGGAGCAGGTTGAGCTCTGGCAGTTCGTGTTGATGGGTGCTGGCGTTGGATGGCTGTTTGATGGTGTCTCTCTGCTTGGCTCTATGGAAAGGGAGCCAGCTTCTTCTGCTACTGATGGTGTTCCCTTGGATTCTGTAAGCCGGAAATAAACCCTCTTCCTCCATAAGCTGAGTCTAGTTGGGTGTTAGTCCCAGCAATGTGGAGCTGACTGCAACAAGATGCTAAACAAATATGCCAGGTAACAATTCATAAGAGAACCCAGAGGGGTAAAGACTAAGTTCCCAAATATTCTCAAAATTCGAAGAAGCCCTGACCCCAAAATGTCCCTCTGAGTAACCCAGAAGCAAGACTTAAGGGTGGAAAATATCTGTGGTTTCAAAGAGAACAGGTTCCAGAAGAGGCTCCAGCCACCATATTCCCCCTTAGCAATTCATGTCTTGCATACAAATGGACTTAAAGTAGACGTGGCCAGCCAACAAGATGCAACGCTCCGAAGTGTGCCGAAGTCAACCTGACCCACATCAAATGACTGTAATCTCTCTCCCAGCATCCTTCACAGTTCCAGAGAAGTCTCGGTGTTTGTGACCTTTGGCTCAGATTTTACATAATATTTTGCTTTGCTCCGCAATGCTATCATCTGAGAGCCTACATGTTTGGGGTATGTTTTTAATATGTGCCTCATACCATATCATGGGCCAAATTCTCCTCTGAGACCCACGGTGGATCTTGGAAGTATGGAATATGTTATAAATGTGGGGTAAACAGTACTTTCCTTGCCAAACTTCACATCCACTCTTACTCTGTGGTCCTACAGACAGCAGGGTTCAGCTGTGAGTGACCCCAAGTGAGCGCGGCTTGCTGGGGGAGACTGTAATTTCCTTCAGCTGAACTCACTGAATTTGTCCTACAGCAAGTCTGTAGAGACAGATCGGAGGCTGACAACCTTGACACTGACAGGCACGGAAGAAGGAGAGACAGATGGACAGTCCCGTCTGCCCTTGTCCAGCTCACCTGACCAGCCCAACCTCTCTCTTGAGGTCCAAACCACAGAGACGCCTTCTTCCCTGGCTTCTCTGCTTCAGGAAAATGCTGCTTTCTTGTGTTCTCTATCTCTAAGGTTCAGATTCTATGAGTTTGCCAGTGGAAGCTCTGAGCCACAACCCTCCCCTCACAATGGCTTGCTTCTAATGAAGAAGAAAGTGCTAACAGTGACGAGAACTCATGCATGTGTGTAAGGCCACACACTCCTACCTTGGGATTGAAGCCATGGCTTCAGGCACCAGGCAATCTGCTCCCCCTCCCTGCCCCACCCCGCCTACCACCACTGCTGACAACCTAAACTCCCGCAGGTCTGGGTCCCGCCTCATTACCAACTTTGAGGTCTCAGTACATATCTGTTTGGCAGGTAAAGTTGTAGGTTTCTTGCCTCCTAGAAATCAAATTATCTGTATCAGACAATACATGCATTCCCAAGAGACCCAGCCCATGAAAAAAAGAAAAAAAGGCTGGAAGGAGATCCTGGTGGGCGGGCCTGAGCACTGAAGTGAGCTAGGTTGGTGGGGGCCGTATGACCAAACTGTACCCATAGAGGCCTTGGAGGACATCATCCTTGACCTATCCATCAGTGTCCTCCCGCCTTTGGCCTCCCTCCACTGGTGATGGTACATGAAGAGAGCCCAGGGAAGATTGATTTTCTTTTAATCCTTCCTTTCCAGCAAGGGTCTGACCCCAGGCTTCAGCCTGTTTCAGCTTCTCCCCCAGCAGAGTCATTTTTCACACTGAGTCATCAGATGTAGGGAAGCAGAGTACCACCCCATGGGGTAAGAGTGGTCATCCTGTCCAGCAGGAGCCCCGAGCTCAGACATGATCTCACCACACTCCTCTGGGATCAAGGTAGGGCAGCGAGCAGTATCTTGGGTGTATGATGTCAGGAACTCAGTCCAGGGAGGAAACAGCACTTCTCTGGGGCAGGGCAGGGCAGTACCAGGAGTTGCTACCCTGGAGCCAGCGAACTCTCAGCCGCCTAGCTGTCCATCCTGGGTGGGAGGATGACAGACAGGGTGGGGAGGGACTCTGTGAATGCTGAGTTAGTCAGGGACCCGGAAAGCAGCTATGGGCACAAGAATGGGTGGGGATGGCTGTGTGCCAATAAAACTTAATTTACAAAAGCAGGTGGTGGGCAGGATTTAGCCACAGTTTACTGACCTCTGTCTCCATATAAAACCAGGCAGAGGTGAAGTTCCAGCTGTAGAAACCATCTACGAATGCCGGGTGGGAACCGGCCTCTCGATCTCAATCTCAGTGCTGCTGACACTTGAGCAGACAACCAGTGTGTGTTTGGGGGGGGGGCAGGGGTCTGTCCAGTATGCTCTACAATATCCCTGGCTACCACCTACCAGACGTTAGCAGCATCCTCAAGTCATGGCAATCCAAAGTGTCCATTGTCAGATATCTCCCAGGGAGCAGAACTGCCTATAACTAAGAACTCAAGGGCCCCCTGGCCTTTGAGGTCTCTCAGTGGTACCCCTGCCTGGTGGTACCCAGCTTCACCCTGTGCATGTGCTGGCAGAGGTGTGAACACTCCCTCTACCTGGAAGCTCATTGCTTTAAGGGGTGCTATCATGGCTTCCTTGCCTGTACTTCTCCATGCTTTGTTTGTATGGATACAACAGTGTACAAAACGGGTCCATTACACACTGCTGAGAAGCTGGGAGGAGCCCAAGGCCCACGGGCAAGCAGAGGTTGAGATGTCAGTACAGTGACTGCCAGTGTCAGCCTTAGCCACACAGCCATTTACAGGTCAGCCTTCCTCACCCATACTCGCCCTCAATGGCCAGTGCTTTGCATCTGAGGGCTACTTGTCTTCCCAGAATGCACCATTTTTTGCCCTATACCAAGTACAATGCAGCCATAAGAGCTGGATCCCCTCAAGTCCAGACAACTGCCTCTCAGCAATCAGCTCATGCAGGGCCATTTTCAGACTTCTTGTTGAAGAGGCAAGGGCAGTTGTAAGCCCTGCTCTTCAAAGGCTGTCAGAGGCCAAAAGGGCATGAGTTCAAGGCTTTATATGCCTTAGACTTGTACAGAAACCTCAGTACCCCTTTTGATACTGGAGCTGAAGCTATCTTTCTAAAGGTTTCCTCCTAGCTTCTAAGTCTGTACTCTGGTGCCCTAGGCCCTGGGACTTCCTAAATCCTTTTCTGAGGTTCTCTTGGGAACCTCTGGGAGGCAGATATTAGCTAAGTCCCAAGTTCCATTAGATCACCCCCTCTAACTACAGCAGCTCTGTTTTGTTTTTGAGAGAAAGAGGCAGATAGAGAAAGAGAGAGAGAATATGGATGTGCCAGGGCCTCCAGCTCAAACGAACTCCAGACACATGTGCCACCATGTACATCTGGCTTACATGGGTACTAGGGAATCGAACATGGGTCCTTGGGCTTCACAGTCAAGTGCCTTAACCACTAAGCCATCTCTCCAGTCCAGTTCTTTTCTTTATGTTGGGATTCCTTCTGTGGAAGGAGGTTTGGAGCCACTGAAAGGAAGTTGGAAGTCATTGCTCCAGGGCTGTGTTCCCAAACTGTGGAGCCTGGACCACCAGCATCACTGGGAGGCTGCAGACACACAGCCCTATACCGACTGTCACAAGACCCTCCACACAATCATTTGTCAGCAAAGTATGAGTGGTTCTGCTCTTAGTGTCCCCTGATATGGAAATACACTGTACACTCCTGGGAAGCTGTGGCTTTTGTGATAAAAATGGGACTTACTGTCACCAAGCCTATTTCAACTTGCACCTGGGAAACCCTTTGACTATGCTGACATTACGCAAACTCCGACAGCCTGTGTTGTAATGAAGTCGGCTGGATCACCTCTGTCTTACTTTGTGAACTGAAGATGCTTATGAGAAGGGGCCCACTGTTCAGCCCCTTGAAGCACTCTGGAATCTGACAGAATTCACACTGTGGTTCAGCTCTGAGTGTAATAACTTTTGTCTTGGTCACCTGACACCCTGCGCCAGATCACCAAGAGCCCATGGGACCAGGAATGTGGAAGAAAAGCCTGGCCTGCATCATCTCCGTTCACGACACCAGGCACGGGACAGAAACATCTCAGAGCTCCAGACCGGAGGCCACATGTCACTGAGTCACTTCTCCACATGCCACACAGAGCCAAATCTCCTGTTTTGTTCTGATGGAATTCCCGACCTACAAAACTGGGGCATGGAAGGAAATGTTTTTATAAAGCCACCAAGTTTGGGAGGCAACAAGAGATAACTAGAAAAAAACCCCAAAAAACTAACATTGGGTCAAAACAAAAGTCAGTTAAAAAGTGATGATCAGCTGGGCGTGGTGATGCACGCCTTTAATCCCAGCACGCGGGAGGCAGAGGTAGGAGGATCTCTGTGAGTTCGAGGCCACCCTGAGACTACAAAGTTAATTCCAGGTCAGCCTGGGCCAGAGTGGTGAGACCCTACCTCGAAAAACCAAAAAAAAAAAAAAAAGTGATGATCAGGGCTGGAATGATGGTTCAGAAATTAAGGCACTAGCTTGCAAAGCCTAATGACATAGGTTGGGTTCCCCAGTACCCATGTAAAGACAGATTCACAAAGTGGTGCATGCATTTGGAGTTCGTTTGAAGTGGTGGGAGGCCCTGGCACACCAAATCTCTCTCTCTCCTTCTCTCTCTTTTTCTCTGTCTCTCTCTCTGTGTTTTCTCTATCTCTCTCTGTTTGCAAATAAATAAATAAAAATATTTTTAAAAAATGATGATCAGGGGGCTGGAGAAATGGCTTAGTGTTTAAGGTACTTGCCTGCGAAGCCAAAGGACCCAGGTTCAATTCCCCAGAACCCACATAAGCCCTATCTACAAGGGGGTGCATGCATCTGGAGTTTGTCTGCAGTGGCTGGAGGCCATGGCATGCCCATTTTCTCTCTCTCTTTCTCTATCTCTCTTCCCGGCCCATTTCTCTCTCTCAAATAAATAAATAAAAATAAAATATTTTTTACAAAAGATGATGAGCTGGGCATGGTGGTGTACGCCTTTAATCCCAGCATGTGGGAAGCTGAGGTAACAGAATTGCCAAGAGTTCCAGGCCACCCTGCGACTACATAGTCAATTCCAGGTCAGTCTGGGTAGAGTGAAAACCTACTTCGAAAATACTAATAAATAAACAAATGAAAATAAAAAAGATGATCAGGGCTAGTAAGATGGTTTAGCAGTTAAAGGCCCTGCCTGCAAAGCCTAAATACCCAGGTTCAATTCCCCAGTACCCACATAAGCCAGATAGATGCACAGGCGGTACAATGTGTATCTAGAGTTCATTTGCAGTAGCTAGAGGCCCTGTGCCCATTCTCTCTGCTCTACCTGCCTCTTTCTCTCTCATGCTCTCAAATAAATAAATAAAATATTTTTAAATGATCAAAGAGGGACTAAAGATGAAGCCCATCGAGCCCCTAAAGTCCATATCTAAGAACTCTGAACCTTCCCCCAGCAAGCCTAGGGAGTGATCAGAAGGGTTACCTCTCCATGGCTTATGGCACTCCTGAGGTTGGCTCACCAATCTGCCCATGACTCAGAGTTCACCTGATTGCACTGCTTCACACAGCTTTTGACATGCTGGTATGCTCTCAGTAGAAAGTTTACCAAGCTATCACTTCTTTAAAAAATGAGACTGGCCCAGGTGGCTTGAATCCTAGCACTCGGGAGGCAGAGGTAGGAGGATCACTATGAGTTCAAGGCCACCCTGAGACTACAGAATGAATTCCAGGTCATCCTGGGCTAGAGCGAGACAAATAGCTCAAGAGAGACAGAGAGAGAGAGAGAGGGGAGAGAGGGAAGGATGAAGGCCTTCTGAGGCTTGGGTGTGCTTACAGGGGTTTGGGGGTAGGTAAAAGAGATGATTCAGCAAACTCTCTTCTGGATACTCCAGTTCTGCGTCAACCAAAAGCACCGACTGGCATTTGGCAGAATTCTTAATTTGAAAAGGGAAGCTAAAGCCAAGCCTGCGTGTCACCATGTTCATGATGGATAAGGGTTCCTCTCAAATCCTCATCCCTAAAATCTCTGCTCCTAATTTTGAGTGGCAGTGCATGGACATTCTGTGTATCTGTGTCCCCCACTACACTTTCAGAGAATAGTCATGGTGGGTCACTCTATTTCCCCCACCCTGCACTAAATCCACTCTCTTATTCTAAAAGTAGAACCTTCAGCCTCCTTGGGGGAAGTAAGCCCTCCCCTATTCCAGTCCATGCCCATCTGAGTGTAAGCATGTCACCAGAACTGGTCTACTCTGCCTGACTCTCCTTCACCATAAACTTTTGCTAGAGGATGGATGTGCACAGGACCAAGCTAACTGAACAAGGCTCTGCCCTGAGTGTTCACCAGAATTAGTATATAAAGTGGCCATCTTTCTGTGAAGTCCCAGAAGGCCAGCCTGGGGTTGGCATCAGCCTCTTGTCACCACAGTGTGAAAACCAGGTGCAGAATGAATCTAGTCTAGAGAAGGGGAGAGACACAAAATGGAGAAAGATGGCATTCTGATGGCATCATATGAGCTGCTGAATGTAGCTATACCCAGGTCAACCGGCCCTTGCACCTTCCAATTCTCTAAACTGTAAACTGAAAAAATCTCCCTCCATGTCTTCTTTTATAATTAAGCCAACTTTTAAAAAAATTATTTGAGAGAGACACACAGAGAGAGACAGAGAAAGAGAGGAAGAAGCAGAGAGAGAATGGGCACGCCAGCAGCCTCTCAGCCACTGTGAACGAACTCCAGATGCATGCGCCCCCTTGTGGGCAAATGCAGCATTGCGTGCTTGCGTCAGTTTTGCGTCTGGCTAAATGTGGGACCTGGAGATCGAACGGGCATTCTTAGCTTTGGCAGGCAGGCGCCTTAACCGCTAAGCCATCTTTCCAGCCCTAATTAAGCCAACTTTAATCAAGTATCTGTCACCTGAAATCAAGTGTCTTGGCTAACAAAATGCATTAATCAAGTTTGAGTTTGGGGATGTCATGTAAGAAAAGTCCAGGCGTTTGTTGTACACTTATTGCAGAGTGAAGAAACTTCCAGTGTAGGGACAGATCACCAAGCTTACTCAGTCCCACAGCCTTCCCATTTCCCATCCTTTGTTGTTTTTTTTCATTTCTTTCCAGCTGTACCTTTTAAAAATATTTATTTATTTATGAGAGAGAGAGGCAGATAGATAGAATGGGTGTGCCAGGGCCTCTAGCCACTACAAATGAGCTCCAGATGCATGGGTCCCCTTGTGCATCTGGCTTGACGTGAGTCCTGGGGAATCAAACCTGGGCCCTTTGGCTTTGAAGGCAAGCGCCTTAACTGCTAAGCCATCTCGCCAGCCCTGATTTTTTTTTTTTTTTTTTTTTTTATTGGAGCCCATCTTTCTCCAGCCCAGGCATTCAGAATGACAAACTATTGGAAGGCATTTCTGTCCCCACTAATACCTGTGTTTAAATTTTTTCATTGTTGCTTTAAAAAAAAATGGTCATGATGTGATAGCAAATGAATGTTGGCGAATTACCAAGTGACAGGCGTAAAATTTTATGAACATGCACATTCCAGAAGAATGTGGAAATAAGCCATCCACTGTAGTCCAGTTTGGCAGAAATATTACAAAAATATAAGTTTGGCATATATTGTAATTCATTTAAAGATGCTTAAAAACCCATCCATCAACCTTGCACAGAAGGTCAAAGAAACCACATGATTCTCAAATAAACAGCAACTGATGTACAAGACAGAGGTCTGGATGTCAGCGCTGGCTATCAGAGAACGCCACATGTGATGTGAAGAGAATGGTGATCCTGGTTGTTTGGAAGGTGGAGCTTCTATAACCTTCTTTTTTAGTATTTGGAAAGAAACAATAACCTTTCTTTAGCAACTTGGGACTTTTGCTCCAGAAAAGCCATCTTAATTCTGTTCCTCAAAGAGGATTGGGGGCTAATGAGAATGTGTCCTGAGAGGCTTGATGTTTTTGTTTTATTTAATTTTTTTAAAAAATTATTTATTAGAGAGAGAGAGAGAAAAAAAAAATGGGCATGCCAGGGCCTGTAGTCACTGCATATGAACTCCAGATGCATGTGCCACCATGTGCATCTGGCTTACATGGGTTCTGGGGAATTGAACCTGGATCCTTAGGCTTCACACTCAAGTGCTTTAACCACCAAGCCATCTCTCCAGCCCATCTTGATGTTTCTAACTTCGAGGATCACAACTATAAAAGGAGTGAGGAGAATACAAATGCTTGCTGAGAGCAGAGCTCTCTACCTTGTCATGAGCTTCGAGGAGCTTACTGACTCCTTTTCAGCCCCCAGAGGGGCTCCGAGCAGGACCTGACCAACTAGATTACTCAGTCCCTGGGGCACAGTGATTGGCTCAAGGATGGTCACCCTCCCCAGTGATCTATAAAATCTGATATGTGAACACAGAGACAGAGGTGGACCCTTTTCCTCAAGGATCCTAAGCAGAAAGGGCCACAGAGTGTGGAGAAATGGCTGCTTCCCCTGTACAGAAAGGGAATGAGGCCCTTCATGGAGAGACAGAGAAGCACAAAGATCAGTGCGAGTGGGGTGGGAGAGATGGGGAGATAGAGAGATGAAGGCAGAGGTCTGAGACCCAGCTGCGCCTGCAAGCACAACCACCCTGCCTGACTCCTCAGTAATGTTAGCCAATAAATATTCTTTTCAGCTTCAGCCAGTTGGAGCTGGGCTTCTGCCACTTGGAACGGAATGAATTTTCACTGACACAGTTACCCACAATTTTTGCAACATGACTGAGACCATAAAAGAAGTTGGATACAGGAGACGAGGCTGACACGGTTCTTACTTCAAAGGAATGGTTTACTAAGCATCTATTTGGTTCCAGGCTGAGTGAGGTATGACACGGTCCTCACCCACAGGCTCTCAGGTCATCCAGTAAGAGGTGGCTTTCCCCTGATGGTTGGAAGTAGGGGAAATTGCAGCGATTTGGAAGCAGGAAAGCACCATCTCATCCCGGGGCAGGAGAAAGCAGGGGTGATATGGAACTGGCAGTTGTTATAGTATTGTAGTCCCCTGGAAAGTGACGCGAAAGACGTTGCAAAATGTCCACTCTCTTCAATGTCTTCTAGTCGTCTCTCCCATTCTACACACTCCACCATATTTGAACCATTTATGAAACTAGGTATACTTTATAAGAAGTTTCAGCCGGGCGTGGTGGTGCACACCTTTCATCCCAGCACTTGGGAGGCAGAGGCAGGAGGATCGCTGTGAGTTTGAGGCCAACCTGAGACTACAGAGTGAATTCCAAATCAGCCTGGGCAAGAGCAAGATCCTGCCTTGAATCCCCCCTCCGCCCCAAAAAAGAAATTTCAGAAATGCTGACGATTTGGCTTCTCTAACTATAATGTAGGAGTTGTGATACCCATGTTGCAGGGTTCTTGTGAAGAAAAATTGCCTGGTGTCTCTTTGCTATGGGATCTTTCGTTTTCAGCTGATCTCCTGGCTATTAGTTTAATGACTACATTTCCCAGCTTCTCTCGCAGCTGCGTGTGTCCATTTGTCTCAATTCTGACTAAGGACACGTAAGCAGAAATACTCTACAGACTCTTCCTTGTGGCCTTCTTCAGTAACCATTTTGAATTAGAAGGTAAAAAAAACACAAGCTAGGTAGGGCAGTGACCAGCCAGCGTTTTCTGTAGTCAGGTAAGACTTTGGGCTTTGCTGGTCACCTCCTTTCTACGGCTGCTATTTGACTGCATTGTCGTAGAATGGAAGCAGCCATGTATGGCACTAGTCTAGGAACACTTCACTTATAAACCTGGCCCGCTTCCTAGGACCGGAGAGCAGTATGTGAAGGGAATCTGGGTCCCTGATTCTACAAAGCCCCCCTCACCTGACATGAACGACCTCCCAGACTTACACAAGTGGAAAGAAACATCACAATTATTTTAGAGTTTTGTCTTTCCAAGAACCCACGTAAGCCAGACTCATATGGTAACACATGTGCACAAGGTCACACATGCACACAAGATGGCGCATTCATCTGGAATTTGATTACAGTGGCTAGAATCCCTGGCATGCCAATTCTTTCTCTTTCTCATAAAAATAAAATAAATATTTTATTTATGTGAGAGAGAGAGGGAAGGAGAGAGAGAAAGAGAGAAAGAGAGAGAGAGGACAAGGCAGAGAGAATGGGCAGGCTAAGGCCTCCAGCCACTGCAAACGAACTCCAGATGCATGAGCCACCTTGTGCATCTGGCTTTCGTGAGTACTGGGAATCGAACCTGGGTCCTTAGGTTTCATAGGCAAGTACCTTAACTGCTAAGCCATGTCTTCAGCCCAATATTTATTTCTTGATATATTTTGCAACATAAATTTAAGGAATAAGTAGACATCAAATGAAGTGAGTATTTCTTCATGATAACCACATAGCGATATTAAAAAAGTTTTCACCACATCCAAGTTGTGGACTCAATGGCCAACAGGCAAATGAAGCCTGCTATGAAGACAAGGGAAGGGATAGGTCTGAGTCCCAGAGCAGCTGACCCTTTCTGCCCTGCACGGGGTTTCTTGGTCTGGATGGTATCTGCACATCAGTCCACTTTTGGCCCACATGCTGCCTGCCCTCTGCTACATGGGCTGGTATTCTTTCCGGGCCCTCAGCCATGCTTTCCTCCAGACGGTGTGTAATGAAGCTCTCAGAAAAGAGGAGTTCTCAGCATTCTTAAACGTCATAAAGAAGATGTGAC
The DNA here is from genome assembly GCA_036365145.1 of Orientallactaga sibirica. Classification (NCBI taxonomy): domain Eukaryota; kingdom Metazoa; phylum Chordata; class Mammalia; order Rodentia; family Dipodidae; genus Orientallactaga; species Orientallactaga sibirica. The sequence continues at coordinate 3,988,154 of JAEOAD010001317.1, forward strand.
TCCTTGATCCCCGTAGGCTCACTTGGGCTACAGCTCTCAGGCTTGGCTGTAAGTCACCCTCTGGCAACCAAAACCACAGTGTTGAAAACTTGCTAAATCATTTGTCACTCAGAGGCTTTTAAAATAAAATACTCCCAGAAATAGTCCTTTGATTTCGGAGTGCACCCTGGGCCATGCTGCGCAGGGGCGTAAAATGCCATCTGCACGGGTGCGCTCAGTGCAAGAGCAAGCCCCAGGGGGCAAGGGGTCTCTGCCACAGGGAGGGCCACTTCTCTCAAATTCCACACTCCCTTATATGGTTCAAAGGACACCCTTACATCCAGCGGGAGGGGCGGGGAGCGGAGGTCTGCCACCTGAAGGGAAAAATATCTTGGGGGTGAATTTTCTGGCTCTGGACTTCAGGCACCCTTGACTCTCCTTCTATGGTGCCCATTCATCGTTGCACGCCCACCATATGCCAAGTGCACTTACTCTCTTGTGACTGCATGAGTTCAAAGCCTAGGGTCAAATGTGGGACTCTGGGAAAACATAATCTCTCAGCTGAAAAATGGGTTATATGAAGAAATAAATGTTTTTATTCATGATGAAAACTTTTGGGCACCTATTAAGGCCTAGGTTCTGTTTGCTGTGAATAGCAAGAACAAAGTAGGCAAATATCCTGCTTATATTTGGTCTGGTCAAAATATTTAATTAACACATACTGTTCTGTGCTATTCAGATAAATACACACACATACATGCACATGTAGGCGAGTATGTTGGACCGTATTCTAGGGACTAGAAATTCAATTAGCACTGTCACAAAGCACTCAGGGTCACATGATGGGGAGTAATTGCTTATGGGGTGGCCAATGGGTTTGTCCAGACAAGAGAAGACTTACACCCCATGCACAGGTCTAGGGGAGAGGATTCCAGAAGTCAGAAAGGGTTGCGTGTCGCCAACAGAGACTAGCTGCTTCAAAGGAAGAATAGCCTAAGGTAAGGTTGGAGATGTGGCTCAGCCCTGGCCTGGGGAACTTGGAAACCCTGGTAAGTGTTTGGATTTTTATCTTGATAAAAATGAGATGCCAGATGGCTCAGTGGTTAAGACGCGTGCCTGCAAAGTGACAAGTTCGATTCCCTAGTACCCTTGGAAAGCCAGATGCACAAGGTGGTGCATGGGTCTGGAGGTTGTTTGCAGTGGCTGGAGGCCCTGGTGCACCCATTCTCTCTCTCTCAAATATATATATAAAATGAGATTCCATCAGAGAGTTTTCACAGAGACCTTGACTTGGTTTTCACTTTAAAGCTCACTCCTTCTGAATGTAAGGAGGCCAGAGCAGAAGTGGGACAATCCTAGTGGGTCATGGGTCATGGCAAGGAGCTGGTGAGAAGGGGGGGACGGGCGCGGGGGGGGGTGCTGAAGGATAGTCAGAAGGAAGATGTGATGATTGGAGGAGCCCACTTCTGGAAGGAGGGTGTGAAGATAGAAGGTTTCCTACTAGGTGATGGATATGGGGTCTGACACCTAACCAGAGCTTTAGAGACATCACCCCAGGCTGGGACACACAGCCACAGGAGGGATGAAGTCACTGTTATTAGTGGAGCAACAGACAGCAGCCTGGACTATTTCCTACGCCCCCCTCACCCCCAGCCGTTTTATCACTATCTGGTGGTGGCTTCTCTCTTCGGGCCCTTCCAGTCTGTTTCCTTTGAGAAGGTGGCTGCTATGATCAGTGGTTTTTTTATTTCTTTCTCTGGACTAATTTTATTACTCCTAGCCTGCTCCTCAGTTGACTTGGCAGGGAGATGCTGTATATTGAAATCGTTATTATTTTATTTTATAGCTCAGCCCAATCCGTATTCAGCTCATTACACGTGCACAGGCCTCTCTGGCCCAGCACACTTCACCCTGGCGATGCTTCTCTCCAGGTCTCCCAGGGCAAGAGTACACTTGAGTCAGTGCAATGAAGCCATTGTCCTAGTGGAATCTGTCAACCCAGCGGGGTCCAATGTCCTCTAGGCTCTCAGCACACAGCAACCAGCAGTCAGCATCAGAATCAAAATGTCTAACCCAAGCTCCTGGCTATTGTCAGCTGAGCACCTCCAGCCATCTTGTCCAACCTTCTTTCTTCCCACAGCTCAGGCCCCAACTCTGGAGCCTTGTCCAACTTTCTCTCACTCACTTCACATTCAGTGTGTACGGCCCCCTGTCCCTTCTAACCCCATGACCAATCCAGTCCCCCCCCCACGCTCGCCCCCTCCAATCCCAGCCCTCAGGGACAATTTTCTGAGTTACCAGCCTTCCTGACTTTGCCCCTCTACTGACCAGTCTCAGATCAGCCAGAGGAATCTCATCGGAATGATGTTGGTGTGTGATAAGCATCGTCCTGCTTCCTGCCATGACTTCCTTGCCCTGTGCCATCTGACCTTTTCCCTCCCTGACACACACTGACCATTCGTGCCTGTGCTCAGTATACTTCACACTCCACACACGTGCCCACCTCAGGGCCGTGTTTTACTGCCAGAAATGCTCTTCCCTAGATAGGAGTAAGGCATGTTCCCTTATCTCCTTCAGATCTTCATGAAAATGTGACATCCTCAGGGTTGGGAGGATGGCTCAATCTGTAAAGTGACATGAAGAAAGGGGACATGAGTTCTATCTCTAGATCCATGTAAAATCCAGGCACAGTGGCGTGTGCCTGCAATCCCAGCAGTGGGGAGACAGAGACGGGGATTCCAAGAGGCTTGCTGGCTAGCGAGTCTAGCTGAATCAGTAAACTCTGGGTTCAGTGAGACCCTGTCTCCAAAACTGAGGTGGAGGGCTGCAGACATGGCTCAGGGTTAAGATGCTTGCCTGCAAAGCCTAATGATCAGGGTTTGGTTCCCCAGTATCCACGTAAAGCCAGATGCATAAAGTGGCACATGCGTCTAGAGTTAGTCTGCAGCAGCTGAGGTTCTGGCCCACTATTCTCCCTGTCTCTCTTTGCTTGCAAATAAATTAAAAAAATATTTTAAATGAAGTGGAGAGCAATTGAGAAAGACCTGACCTCAACCTCTACCTTCCATACATGCCTGCCCATGTATATCCACATACATATAAAGATGCATAAACACATGCACGTATACCATATAAACATTTAGATGCCAAAAAAATTGTGACATTCTCATTTGGCCTTCCCCAGCATCCTCACCTCAAGCTGAGACACTCCCTCATTCCTGTGTCTTCCGCTCACCCTATTCTTTTTCTTTTTTTGGTTCTTTCAAGGGACGGTCTTGGTCTAGTCCACACTTACCTGGAACTCGCTCTGTAGACTCAGACTGACCTGCAACTCACAGTGATCCTCCAACCTCAGGCTCCCAAGTAAAGGTAAAGTAAAGGTTTGTGCCACCATGCCCAGCACTCTATTCTTAATAATGCTCAGCAGAAGATTATATCACTAACAAATATTTCACAGATTTATCTTTCTAAAGATGGTGTTCTCCCCAAACTAGAATGTCAGCTTGCTACATGTAGGGGTGTTTTGTTGTGTTCCCTAGACCTCTAGAGATTCACCAAGACCCTCCCATGAAACAGTTAATACTTCCTGAACGAATGAAAGACTTTTTTTAAAAAATTTATTTTTATTTATTTATTAATTTGAGAGAGAGAGATACAGAAATAGGCAGGGAGAGAGAGAGAGAGAGAGAGAGAGAGAGAGAGAGAATGGGCGCGCCAGGGCCTCTAGCCACTGCAAACGAACTCCAGATGCATGCGCCCCCTTATTCATCTGGCTTACGTGGGTCCTGGAGAATCAAGCCTCGAACCGGGATCCTCAGGCTTCACAGGCAAGCGTTTAACCACTAAGCCATCTCTCCAGCCCACAAATGAAAGACTTTTAAAGACTGCTTGGTTGGACATGATGTCAGACACATGGAATCCCAGCACTATGGGGTCTAAGACAGTCTGAGGTCAGCCTGGGCTACCTAATGAAATCTTCTCTCAAAAAAGTAAATTCTGGCTGGAGAGATGGCTTAGCAGTTAAGGCACTTGCCTGCAAAGCCTAAGGACCCAGGTTTGATTCCCCAGTACTCATGTAAAGCCAGATGCACAAGGTGGTGCATGTACCTGGAGTTTGTTTGCAGTGGCTGCAAGCCCTGGTGCACCAATTCTCTCTGTCTCTCTGCCTCTCTCTCTCTCTCTCTTTCTCCCTCCTCTCTCAAATAAACAAATTTTTTTTTTTTAAAAGAGTAAATGCAGCCAGGTGTTGTGGTGCATTCTTTAATCCCAAAACTTGGGAGGCAGAGGTGGAGGGTCGCTATGAGTTCAAGGCTAACCTGGGACTACAGAGTGAATTTCAGGTCAGCTTGGGCTAGAGTGAGACCCTACCACAAAACAAAACAAAACAAGCAAATTCAAAAATGAAATCCAGTAAAAACTCAAGTTGCAGGTTTGATTAGTTTGAGGCTGGGAAGGGCACTGGCTCTGGGTGAGTCCAGATGAGTTGAGCTGCAGCCGTTCTCCCTGAGATCTCAGTTGTTTTTGTACAGCCAGGTCACTCCCTATTCAGGCTATGTGCCTGCAAGTGGTTCTGTGGTGGAGTGGGTTACTCAGGTCCCGTCTCAGCATAAAGTTCCCACAGCGAGAAAAGCAGGGAGAAGGGAGCCAGAAGTTCTACTTGTGGCCTTGAAGGATTCTGTCTGGAAATGACTCCCATTGCCTCTCTACATAGGTCATCAGCTGGATCAAGACTGGGAAAATGCTGCTTTGTAAAGAGCCCGCTGGTTCTCATAGGCACAGTGCATTCCTTTTCAACAGGGTCTACTCTCACTTCCTCTCCCGTCTCTGTCCACTACAGCCCCTCCAACAGAGCACACGAAGGAGCTGTCCCAGCCCTAGTCTCACTGTTTTCTGACATGTCCCCACGCTGTCCTCCAGAGTGTGGATGCCTGAGGCCAGGGGCCCGGCTCAGCAGCAAGCTCCTCCAGAGGGGGAGGGTGGATGGCTTAGCTGGCCAAGTTGGTTGAGGACAAGGCAGGAGGTTCTCACAGGCCACCACTCATCTGTGCCCAGCAACAGTGTCACCTGGCTGGTCATGCCAATGTTTGCATCATTAGTGGCCAGGGAAAGATGTGTCTTGAGAGAAATATTTTTTTTTTAAACAATTATACAGACGGGCTGGAGAAATAGCTCAGCAGTTAAAGCCACTTGCTTGCAAAGCCTGGCAGTACAGATTCAGATCCAAAGTACCCATGTAAAGCCAGATGCACTTGTTCGCAGTGGCAGGAGGCCTTGGCATCCCCGTGATCATTCTCTCTCTCTCTCTCTCTCTCTCTCAATAATAAATAAAAGTATTTTTTTAAATACATGGAATTCATGCTGGTAAACCAGACTATGGGGCTAGCGACACTCCCAACTCTCCAACTATTCCTCTTAACAGGGATGTGATTATGTTCACAATTTTATGAGTACCTGAATCTCCATTCATCATGCTAACAAATTATTACTGAGTATCTACCGTGTGCCAGGCACCCAGTGAGGGAAGCAAGGATCTTTGCCCTCAAGGAGACTGAATTCTGTCAGGTGGGAGAGGGGGGATGACAGAAAATGAACAAGATAAATGTAAGTAGCCTCTGTGGAGGTGGGGTGTGTGATGGGATACGGGCACAGGAGAAAGGAGCCCAGGAATGTGGCTTGAGCTGGGCCTGTCCTTACGAGATGCTGCAGATAGAATCCCTGAGTTGGTGATATGGGAAGATGACTGGTGTCCAGGAAGCGGATGGAGAGCTCCTGTGGCAGGGACCCTGAGAACGGAGCTCAGGCAGGGACCACAGCTGCTTCTCATCTTTGCAGACTGGCAAACATGGAGTGAGGTTTCTCGCTTTCCTCCCCCTCCAGTCGTCTCTACAGACAGAGCAATGGAGGGGAGAGGCCAATAGTGGCCTCCTCGCCCATGTTCAGAGAAAATCACCCAAACCTAAACTTCATCTCATTTCCGTGAGCAGGTGCTGTCGTCTGTAAGTGGATCAAGTAATAGACCCAACCTACCAGGTCAAACAGACACCATGCAAAGACCATATTTGGCAACAACAAAAGATTAAAACTCCCTCTTTGAACATCGTGGGCTAAATCAGAAGAAAGGTCCTGTACTCGTTTCCATAGCAGGTTGAAGTTAAGTGGCTGGAAAATGTGCCAAACAAGCCGGGTCCTTGTGTGGAGGGACAGAGCTAGGGACAGTGCTCTGCCAACGAGAGAGGGGGAAAATTCAACGAGGGCAAGATAAGAGCCAGACGTGTGGAAATATTTCTCTTTGAGGATATTCTTTGTACCAATTACTTTTCAAAGATATCACATTAGTGTTTTTGGCACAGCTTGACAATTAAATTAGACGAATGGTTTTCAAGTGTTTTTGCATCTGCTGTGCCTGAACCCCCTTCTTAAGCTAACATTTTCAGCCCATCACACACATTTTTTAAACTTTGGCAAGTCATATAAACACTGATTTCAATGAGGTCAAGAATTTAAAAACATTTCACTATTCATCTTTTGGAAAAATGACATGACGGGTAATTAATTGGGCTTGATTATCCTGTTGTGGTGCCCAAAGCTTAGGGATGGAAAGATACAGTTAATACACCTTTTTTTTTTTTCAGATGATGCCTTAGCAAGGTAACTATTCCTCCCTAGGCACTGACAACCCTTTCCTCCCAAGGATTAGTGGGGCTTTGAGCCATCCTCCATTGTATTTTTTTTTTTAATTTTTATTTATTTATTTGCAAGCAGAGAGATAGAGAGATAGAAGAGAGGCAGACAGAGAGAGTATGGGCACGCCAGGGCCTCTAGCCACTACAAACGAACTCCAGATGCATGTGCTCCTCGTACATCTGGCTTACGTGGGTCCTGGAGAATTGAATCGGGATCCTTTGGCTTCGCAGGCAAAAGCCTTAACCGCTAAGCCATCTCTCCAGCCCCATCCTCCATTTTAATTCCCTACTCCAAACTCCTTCTGGTACTTCCTGTCTCAGGAAGATGACGGCAGGTAGGGTAGGGTAGGGCTGAAGGCTGGGCCTGGTGCCAAACTAGGAAAGGAGACCAATCAGAACGTGGCCAGAAGCAAAGTCCCCTGTTATCTCTGTAGTTAGTGTCGCACTTGCTCATGTGGCAATGGAACCTGAGGAGATAATGACCTCCAAATGGTCTAGGACTGAAGGTGACCCAGAGGAGTGAGCGGCTTACTGGGGAGAGGCACAGCCAACCACGCTGCAGAACATGTCTCCAGGGGTTTTCAAAGGGATCTGTCCCTACTTTATTATACCTCCCTGAAAAGAACAGATGGTCCACGATCAGATAAGCCTGGGAAGTGATAAGGAAGTTCAAGGAAAATTCTAAACTGTCCTTCACTGTCCTCTTGTCCCAGCTGGCCTTTCCCCTTGCACAAGGGTCATGTCGATTTGTGTTTTTCTCACATTTGACACATCTGACACGTTCCAATTCAGAATCCACCGAGTCAGCTTTGACCAGCATCGAGGGCCAGAGGATGCCCTCTGATCTCCATCCCCACATGGAGAGCAGAGAGCCTTGTGCCGTGCCAGTCCTGAAATGGTAATAAATCATCGCCTCATTTCTGACTGGATCCTTCATTCAGCACATTAGGGAACGATCAGCAATTCAGCATCTTCCTCTTGGCCAGGAAGAAAGCTCTCTGAGGACAGGCTTCCCAGGGCTTCACTGGCTCCTGGGTCCTTGTGTTTGGATGTTCTTGTATAGGAGGCCTCACTGGCCTGGGAAGACCAGTCGGGTGAGCCAGCCAATTCCTAGAGAGGGACAGTGAACTGGCCCAGGAGCTCACCTAACCCCAGCAAAATCTTGTTACTCACAACAATCTCCCTAGTCCCAGTCCCCCCGGGTCAACTACTAGATAGGCAGGAGGGGGCCTCCACCCAAGAGCCCAAGACACTATTCAAAGAAGCCAATGCTCCACCACCTGACTTGATGGTCCCACAGATGCCACCAGGAAGGCTCTTGCCCATGTGTTCCCAGGCTCTCTACTGATCACTGGAGCTTCCCCCCTGCCCTGCATTACGTGCTGCAGCCCCTCCTCTTGAGATATTGAGGAACAAACTATCTTTTCAGCAGCAGATGTCTCTAGATGAATGCTGGACTCAGTACACCTGAGTCATAATAAAACCCACGTACACTCCATCACGCCGCTGTGCCCCTGTACAGAGCACATAGTAGGTACTTGATTAATTCCTCGCAAGCCATGAAGACTGAAGTCTCCTTCCAACTTTAAAGTCCACGGCAACTTCCTGGCTGTCTTCCTTCCTCACAAGATAATGTCAACAGCTGGCCACCCACTGGGTGGAAATTCAGGTGGTCCCTCCCTCCAGCCCCAGGGACAGCTGCTCCTCCAGGCAGGCAACCACCCACACTGGGGTGTGTGGCTCAGGAAGGCGAGACTGATGGAGTTGCTGAAGGGAGGTGGCACTGGGACACTCAAGGGGTTTTTCCTGGCTGCCTGTCATTGTGATACATTCCAGCTCAGGAGAACAAAGACAACAGCCAGGGAGTCTCGCCTTTTATGGCTTGATCCTGGCAGGGCTTCAGGAGGAGCGTGGACCGGGGGCCAGGCAGCCTTTGTCACCCATTCCTATGTACCTGGGCTTCTGCGCCAGCCAGGGAGTTGGAGAGGTACTCAGATAAGGCCAGCAAGAAATCAGAGCTCAGAAGTAAGACTCCAGTTGAGGGAACATCATTTCTGGCAATGGGCTTCCATGCCCACCCCTACCACTGCCCATGGACACCCACCTGGGCATCAAAAAGAAAGGGCTAGAGTGATTTCATGCTTAAGTTGTACCAGTGGTTATCTGTTTAAACATGTTTTTATTTATTTGAGAAAGAAAGATAGAGAGAGAAAGAGAGAGAGAAAAATGGGTGCACCAGGGCCTGTAACCACTGCAAACAAACCCCAGACACATGTACCACCTTGGCTTTCACGGGTACTGGGGACTCAAAGCTGGAGAGTTCGCAGGCAAACACCTTAACTGCTAAGCCATTTCTCCAGCCCAGTGGCTATCTTCTGATATTCATGGCATATCTGCAATCTTCTAGAACATAAAAATTGGGTACCATGTATTAAGCTCCATTCCAGACACCACATGGAGCACTATGTCTGTGTTATAATTGACCTCAGGGAAAAAAAAAATCCTGTAAGGGATATCCTTATTCTCAGGAGAGAACATGAGAAGTCCCCAGTGAAAGGTGGGACAGGTTTAAACTCCTGTTATGAAGCCTTTAAGTTCTACTCATTACTCCACACAGCCTTCCTCAAATAGTCAACTCCAGTTAAATGTTCCAATACCTTAGTTCAGAACCTGCTCAGGGGCTCATGGGTTCAGCTTGCCTCTCTTTACTGTGAGGGGTTTTGCCCCCAAGGATTTTTCTGCTTTATTTTGACTCACCAGGCAACAATTCAAAAATAACTGCATGCTTTCCCCCAGGAGCTATGAAAACCACAGGGCCTGTGAAATTGCATTTACATGTAGGCTGAGTGATCTTGAACACGTAACCTGACTTCTCTGAGGCTCCTAACAGGGAACAAAAATCATCCTGTAAGTAGACTGACTACCAAACAAACTCTTTCTACATATTCTCCCCTCCTGGCCCAATGGCAGGCCTGTCTCCAAGTGTTTCTGGGATGTTATAGAATCACAGGGCATACCACTCAGAGGCGTAGATGTGGAATGGGCTTTGGTATGGGACAAAATGACTTTTGCCTCCACTGCTGTTAGCAAAATACTTTGTTTTCTCTATGCCTCAGTTGCCCCATATGTCAAACAGGCATTGGCGGTAGCAATTGTTGCATGGGGTTACCTGAGAGCTGTGAGCTGCCAGGCAGGAGGCATTCTGCCCGGACCTGGGCAAGAGCAAGCACTCAATAAATGTCAGCTAGTTAAGATGATCGTTGAACTTTACGATTCACTGATTCCTCGCATGCCTCTGTATCTGGAACGATGCTGTGGTGAGCAGATGCTGGGGGAGTCTTCAGGATTCTGGGGGCCCGCAAGGTTGGGGGTGCAGTAGCAATGTCATGGCTGGCTGGAGACAGTACAGGAAAGAGAAGGGAGGGGTAGCTGGATGACCCGCAGGGGGTCCCCCCATGTGGTGTTCACACTTTTTATGACCTCATCGTCCATTTGCATGGCTGGCTATAGTCTGTCTTTCTCTTTGCTTCTTCCCAGCTGTCTGGACCTTCCCGAGTCCATGTCTCACTTCCCACCCAAGGGTGCCCCTTACTGAAAGAAGACCAGGTCACCTAGCATCAGCCTATGTCAGGAAGTCTTGTCAAAAGGTTTTTTGGGAAGGGCCATAGATTTCTATCCTGGATGGCATGACCTTCCTACCTTTACACTGCTTGGAAATGCAGCTCACTTATTTTTTTATTTTATTTTATTGTTGTTGTTTGAATTGTTCAAGGTAGGGTTTCTCTCTAGCCCGGGCTGACCTGGAACTCATTCTGTAGCCTCAGGGTGGACTCAAACTCATGGTAATCCTCCTACTTCTGCCTCTGCAGCTCACTTTTATTTAACAAAATATATGCATATTTTCAATTAATTGATTTGAGAGAGAGGAAGAGGCAAAGAGAAAGAGAGACTGGGAATACCAGGACCTCCAGCCACTGCAAACGAACTCCAGACGCGTGCACCCTCTTGTCCATCTAGCTTATGTGGTCGTGGGGAATTGAACTGGGGTCCTTAGGCTTCACAGGCAAATGCCTTAACCACTAAGCCATTTCCCCAGCCCACTTTTTTTTTGTTGTTGTTGTTTGTTTGTTTTCTGAGGTAGGGTCTCACTCTACCTCAGGCTGACCTGGAATTCACTATGTAGTTTCAGGGTGGCCTTGAACTCTCAGTGATCTTCCTACCTCTGCCTCCTGAGTGCTGGGATTAAAGGCGTGTGCCAACACGCCCGGCCTACCCCAGCCCACTTTTGACCATTGAATTCAGAGCACACCAGATGCGTGTTAGAATTGAGGAGCTAAGGGAACGTGCTCACTGATCCCTACATTTGTGCCTAGGTTAGACTCTGCCTCCAAAATAATAATTATTGCTATGACTGGCAGCTACCTTGAGTCCTTACCGAGGCCAGGGGCACTACTTGTGCTATTTCTAGCTCCAGTAGATCCCTGAAGAGTAACTTCAGCTAGTTCCATGTGACCTATGAGGAAACTGCAGTCCTTCCATATAAAGTGATTCCCCTGAGGCCACACAGCTCAAAGGTCCAAACTGCCTGGCTGACCATCAGAACTCCTGTTTCATGCACAACATGGGAGGGCTTCAGTGTCTCAAATCCTGGTGAGGTGTGTCAGGATTTTCCCTTGCTAATGACACCTGAAGAAACACTGCCCTCCAATACTCTTTCATCTGCTAAGTCACATGACAGTCCTAAGGGGATGTTAAGACAGACCCTCCCCCAGGGCCGAGCTTCCCATCATAAAACACCAAGCAGGAGAAAAGGTCACCAAGGAAGATTCCTGTGGCCTTGGGAGGAGCCAGGGTGTGGTTCACACTGCCCTCTGGATCTGCAGCACCAGGTGGAGACCTTAGGTGAGTCACTGGCGTCCGGAAGCCTTCCTGGCACTGGCTTCAGCACGCATGCACTGAGAAAATGGCTCACAGGGCCACGGGAAGGTCAGGGTGTGTGCAGGAGGAGCCTCTCGGCCTCTGTCAGCATGGCGGCCAGGACTGAGTTGACCATCCATCCAGGCTGCTGCTTCAAGCCCCAAGGTCCTAGATGGAGAGCACAAATCCTCTTGCAAAGCACAGGTCTGAAGGGTGCCTGCTTCCTGGGTGCCTTTGAGGCCCTGGCTAGCCCTATGACCACACAAGAGGGACATACAATGGGCAAATGGCAGCATCTGGGTCCTTTTTCTCTGAATCACAAGGTCACCAAAAACACAGTTTGTACTTTCTGTTCCCCCATTTCTGGCCAACCCAGAGTTCTAGTTCCCAGACCAACAGCATAGCAGATGTGCTGGGCTCTGTCCCCAGACTGCCTTGGTTCCAGGCTCTGTTATATCACTCTCATTAGCCCATGCGACATGTTGACAATTCCATAAGCCCTTGATGACCACATCTGCAGACTGGGGACAGAGAAATCAACTCCCTAGAAAGGCCCCTTAGGAAAGTCCTTGGAGAGAACGCAGAAATAAGTTACCATGTTCCTGGCTGCAGAGTCTCTGCCTCAGGGGCTGCTCCCTCCCCACCCAGGGTGCAGAATGAGGCCATAAGCGAGAGTAGAGCATGGATTGGACCCCTAGCTCCCAGTCCAGCTGAGGTAGGTGATCAGAACTGCAGAAGAGGCCTGACTGGAGCTGTGTGCCAAGTCCTGGCTATGCTATGACTGGTTCCAGGAAGCATCCCCCACACAGGTACTTTCACTAACCTATGGGACAGAAGAGGGAACTGAGATCCAGAGGCCATGTGTGGTTTGCTTGAAGGCCACAGCATCATGATTCAAACCGAGCTCTTAGGAAGGTAAAGGCTGGTACCATTCACTTGTACAAAATATCCCCCAGTTCAAAGCATTCACAAACTAGTCCCCACCTCCCAACTCTAGACCAGAAACCACTGGCAGTTTATAGTACAGTTGATACCCCAAGTCACCCATCAGGGGAGGAACTTTGATGAATTTATTTATTTGAGAAAGAGAGAGAGAGAATGGGCGTGGCAAGGCCTCCAGCCACTGCAAATGAACTCCAGATGTATGCACCACCTTGTACCTCTGGCTTGACATGGGTACTGGGGAATCAAACCTGGGTCCTTTGGTTTTGCCAGCAAACACCTTAACCACTAAGCCATCTCTCTAGCCCCTATGAAACTTTTTTTTTTGTTTATTTATTTATTTATTTATTTATTTATTTATTTATTTATTTGAGAGCAACAGACAGAGAGAGAAAGAGGCAGATAGAGAATGGGTGCGCCAGGGCCTCCAGCCACTGCAAATGAACTCCAGATGCATGCAACACTTTGTGCATCTGGCTTATGTGGGTACTGGGGAATTGAGCCTTGAACCAAGGACCTTAGGCTTCACAGGCAAGCGCTTAACTACTAAGCCATCTCTCCAGCCCGCCCCCCACCCCTCGGAAAACTTTTATAGATGAGGAAGCTAACTGCTCAGAGAAGTGAAGGGCTGAGGGTTCAGGGCAACATTGCAGCAGGGCCTGAACCAAGACCTGCAAATTCTGAGCATTTTCCCTTGCCAATGGCATGCTGTTGCCCCCTTTTTTTAGTCTTAAGACACAAGCAAAAGTCCCACTTTTCCTCTCCCACTCAGTGAAGACAGGAGATGGAGTAGCGGCCCAGTAAGCTTCCCCTGCTAGCCAGCCTTCCTGCTGCCTGGCCTGTGTGTCTCCCAGATCTCTTCGTGGCCTCTGCTGCTGCTGGCCTCTTGCTGACTATCAGTCCTGGGCATCCAATACTACCCATGTCAGAAAGTTAAGTGGTGACAAGAGTCGGTCATGTGGCGTACTGCATGCCGAACTCACGGAAGATTTGCTCTCAGCAAGGGTGGCCTTTCCTGAGCCCCATTCAGAGTCCTAGGAACTTAATGTCTATGTGAGCAAGGGAAGTGGCCAGTGCTTTATCATAGATAATTGAGGTGATAGAAAATCAAAAGGCAAATGCTAATGGGATATCATTTGCCTCGTCCCCAAAGGTGCCTTCCAGGTCTCAGAGGCCTAAGAGAGCCACTCTTTAGCTGACCACCTTCTCAATTTCACAACTAATTTTTTTAAACCATCCTGCTCTTTTTTTTAATTTCTAAAATATTATTAGTTATTTATCACACAGAGAGAGAGAGAGGGAGAGAGAGAGAATATGGGTGCGGCAGGGCCTCAAGCTACTGCAAAGGAAAGATGCATGCTCCACCTTGTGCGTCTGGCTTATGTGGGTACTGGGGACTCAAACCTGGGTCCTTAGGCTTCACCTTAACTTCTAAGTCATCTCTCCAGCCCTTTTTGTAATTTTTAAAAAAGAATTTATTTATCTATTTGCAAGGAGAGAGAGAGAGATAATGGGGATGTCAGGGCCTCCAGGCACTCCAAACTCCAGACGCATGTGCCATTTTGTGCTTGTGGCTTTACGTGGATACTGGGGAATCAAATCTGGGTCAATAGGCATTGCAGGCAAGCAGCTTAAACACTGAGCTCTCTCTCTCCAGCCCCCTAACCCCTCCTGTTTTTAATTGCATGCTGTGTGTTCGGATTTCATGAAGTTCATGAACTGCTATGAAACTTAAGACAGCTTTGTATTCTAATTGCATTGCTACTTTTTAATTCTAAATTCCACCCACACTCCCTAGAAAGAAGAAAAAAAAGAAAAGAAAAGAAAATCCAAGCTGAGTCAAAGAAAATTTATGCCAGTTGAAAGGAGAAGGCCAGCCCTGATAATAAAAGACCAGTGAGAGATGGAGTGACTATAATAAGACTACATCCTCATAAAGTTCCTTTATTTGTGATTGCCGAGGCACTTGGGGAACTAACGTTAGCTCATCCAGGGCAGGGTCTCAAATACATCTGCTCCCTTCAGCCGCCTCCTTGCTGTGCACTGTAAACACTGGAGCTCAGCAGGCCCAGGCCCAGGCCTTAGAGGTGGGTCGGGGGAAGCACAAAACAGAAGAATTTTATAGCAGCAGAAATGGAAGCCAAGAGCCTGAAGACTTCCCCATGGTCACCGGATGAGTCAGGCTGAGCATTAAACGGAGCCCAGGCACGCAAATGCTTTGGAGCCTAAAGAGAAACCCACTGGGCCTGGGTGATGGCCACAGGCCATTAAAAGAGGCTCAATAACAACAAAGGCCATGTCCCAGGAGCTCTTCAGGCCTCTGCACAGATCCATGGAAGAAGAATAAAGGGGAGAGGCTAGAGAAGTCATCACAGCTGGAAAATTGCCATCAAAAATGTAGAGAGGGGCTAGAGAGATGGCTTAGAGGTTAAGGTGCTTGCCTGTGAAGCCTAACTACCTGGGTTCAATTCTCCAGAACCCACATAAAGCCAGATGTACAAGATGGTGCATGTGTCTGGAGTTTGCGTGCAGTGGCTAGAGGCCCTGGTGCACACATTCTCTCTCTATCTGCCTCTTCCCCCGCCTCTCAAATAAATAATTAAATAAGTAAAGTGACAATACTTTTTTTTTAAAAAAATGTAGAAAGATGCAAACCTTTTCTACGGCCCCACTGTGTTGTCAACACTACAGCTGGGGAAAAACTGCAGTCATGGTCCCTACTGCCCCAAGGTCATCATCAGGTTGGACACAGCAGGTGCTGTTAACAGGACTGGTATAGCTCTACCACTGGGGTGTGAGGAAGCTCTCCCCACTCGGAGTCAGCAGCTCTCCATCCTGTAACCTCTCCTGAGGTCTGCCTGCCGAGTTTCTTGTTCTCCACTCTTGCCCCTGTCATTTTGTAGGATCCAAGTCCTTCATCCAGCCCATGTGTCAACTTGCCACACTCCTTGCTTCCTTGCTCCCAAACTCTCTCTTTCTTTTCTTAAAATTTGTATTTACTTTTTTATTAGAAAGCAAGAGAGAGAGAGATTTGGTGCACCAGGGCCTCAGCCACTGCACTTGAATGTCAGACACTTACGCCACCTAGTGGTCATGTGCAAACTTGCACTTGCCTCACCTTCGTGTGTCTGGCTTAAGGGAGAGTCAAACATGGGCTTCACAGGCAAGTGCCTTAACTGTTTAGCCATCTCTCCGGGCCCCTTTTTCCTTCTCTCTCTCTCTCTTTTTTTTTTTTTTTTTTTTTGAGGTAGGGTCTCACTCTAGCCCATGCTGACCTGGAATTCACTATATAGTCTCAGGTTGGCCTTGAACTCACGGTGATCCTCCTACCTCTGCCTGGATTAAAAGTGTGAACCACCATGCTTGGCCCCTGTTTTACTTTTAACCTGTTCTCCTCTGCTACAGAAAAGCTCTGGGCTGGGCCCATCCACAGTCAGCATCCTCCAATCACTCCATCTTGACTCCATCAGAGAGGCTTTCTCTGCTTCTTCTCTAAAGTAGCCCGTCTGTGGGACCCTGTTTTATTTCCTTGAAGGCAGGCAGTTGCTATGTGAACTTCTCTGACTTGTGGATTTACTTACACACTGACAACTCCCCCCAGTGTTAGTTAGCTGTGATTAAGCAATGAATTGCCCCACAACTCCGTGGCTTAGAGGAGCAACCACATCTTATTATAACCCAAATCTAGGTAAATGCCGCGATCTGCCTGGCCTTGGCTGGGCTCACACATGTTGATTAAGCGGCTGATCTTGGCAGGGTTCTTCCACCTGTTTGGGGGTTGGCTAGCTGGGACAACTAGGCTCTCTTGTATGTGACTTCCTGGGTTTGTTTGCACACAGGCAGATTTCTGAGTGATGAGGACAGGAATAGGTGTGAGAGCATGCACTTGTGTGGAGTTCGCAGATCACTTGTGGCTGAAGCTGAGAGCCGCCCTGCCCATCATCCCTACTGCATTGTACAGGTCCCAGTGTGCAAGTGAGTTCAGATTCACACAGAAGGCAAGCATTCCTTCCCTTTCTGGAAATTACTACAAAGCCCCAGTGCCAAGACCATGGATATAGGGATCCCAAAGAAGTGAGAACACTTTTACAACCAGTGATGTCTGATGTTCTCTGACAATGTAAGTTCATGAGAGAAAGTATGTCATTGAACACTTGCCCCACACCACACAGGGTTTCAATCACTCTTTAACTTATGTATGTTTCACAGTGAGTGTTTGCTGTGGTTTTTGATTTGAAAAAAAAAAAAAAAGTGGCACAGACCCTTTACCACACTGGCTTCAGGGACAAGGTTGTGTTCCGGGTTAGACACGTTCCAACAGGCATCTGCTCCGTGGAGCTGTTCTATGCCGTGAGGCATATTTGCCCCACGGGATATCAAAATCCACGTAATCGCAGGTCATGTTCTAATGAGGTTTTGCTACACATGCTTGCTCTCAATTTAGACAGCAGGCCCTGCCAGGTCTTCCTCCAGCTGCTGGCTTCAGACCTCTCTTTCCAGAAGGATAAGAACTACCTGTCAAAACGCAAAGCTCTAACAATGAAATATACAGCGCATGCTGTGGGAAAGCCGTCCGTTTACTTCCACAGGCCGCAGCTGGTGTGCACGGCTTGAAATGATTCATTCCTCCACCCGGCAAAACAAGTCCGTTTACAGGGTCTCTCCCAAACAGAACACATCCTCCACCTCTCGCAGGCTCCGCGCTCGCTCAGCGCACGATGATTTAACCTCCTCTGCGTGGAAGAGAGATGCTCTCTCCTGTGCGGCTCCTGGCTCCAGGCAATATACTGTTACAGTTCTAGGAAATCTGAATGTCTTTTAAATCCTTCTTCAAGTGTCTGCACATTCACAGTAAGCTGCGATGCTTGAGTATCTCCATGGCAGTAGTAAGGGCTTCAAACAAGAGAGTCCACAGCCTTAGGATACAGGAAGAGAACTGGAAAGGTGATAAAATGGCTTGGGGATAACTGAGATGAAAGGCAAAAAGGGCCTTGTCACTGTTTCCAGACGTGAGTGGAAGCACTGCTTGGAGGCAACAGCAAGTGCCCCCCTTCACCCCTCTCCTTTCTCTCTCTCCTCATCTCCTCTCTCTTCTCTCTCAGAAACTTGTATACTACAGGATTCTATGATGAAGGGGATAGTGCCACTAGAGGCCAAAAGATAAAAGCTATCATTCTGCTGAAAACCTAACAGCAATAAACTTATTTTAGCAACAACAACAACAACACACACACACACACATTGGCTTTTCAATGTCAGAACTCAGAGGGTGATGACCAGGGGAGGCCAAATTCCTTTTCTTTGGAAATCTAGTCAGTTTTAGGATATTCAGAGGGAAAACACAGGTAGTTCAGAATCTTTCCTAACTTTCCTGAGCCTTACTTCTCCCACTGCTACTTCTTTAAAAGAGTAAAGTAAGCGAAACACATGTCTAAAAATATACACACAGTAATCAGTCCTGGGCTGGAGAGATGGCTCAGCAGTTAAAGGCAGTTGCGTGCAAAACCTAATGACCTGGGTTTGATTCCCCCATACCCACATAAAGCGAGATGCACATGCATCTGGAGTTTGTTTGCATTGGCTAGAGGCCCTAGTGTTTGTCCTATCATCCATCCATCTATCTATCAATTATCTATCTATCTATCTATCTATCTATCTATCTATCTATCTATCTATCGTCTAGCTATCTTTTTTATCTCTGCATGTAAAGAAATAATTAAATAAAGTAAGAAAAAAATTTTAATAAAAGTAATCAGTATTGCCATGAGAGAAATATATGTGTAGGGTTATCCATCAAGGCTGGTTATAGACTTATATAAACTTAGTTTCTTTTTCTTTCTCTCTCTTTCTCTCTTTCTTTCTTTCTTTCTTTCTTTTTTTCTCTTTCTCACTCTAGCTCAGGCAGACCTGGAATTAACTATGTAGTCTCAGGGTGGCCTCAAAACTCATGGCAATCCTCCTACCTCTGCCCCCTGAGTACTGGGATTAAAAGTGTGCGCCACCACACCCAGCTAGACTTAGTTTCTTTAAGACATAATTACTCTGGTGGATGACTGACCCAGAGGGCTTCAGATGTTCAAGGAGAAGCACGCATGCACAGAGAAGAGCTGGGGTTCATACAGAGTGGTCCATCTTTTGTGGAAGTTGAAGTGAGGATACAAGCAAACAGGCTTCTTAACCAGCGGTCCCCAGGTTCACAGACAGATTCCTCAAGAAAGGATAGAGCACACTTCCTGTGCCAGGTGCATTTTCACGGAAGCTGCTCCAGACCCTCTAAGAGATTGTCACAATCTCCTCCAACAAGAAGACTCGCTAACTTCTCATAGAGCTAAGTCCTCCCTTCTCTGTCGGGTTAGGGAGGTGGGATTCGGCAGGTGAGGCCTTCCCGGGAAAACTGTCCTCAAGGAGAGCCCACCCATTTCACATCACATGGACCTCCACTCCAGTCACACCCAGTGTTATAAACACAGCACCCACAGAAGCATCTGTTGCAGCAGACATGCTGTGAGGGCAGGAAGAGGGGCTCTCCCTGTTACATGGAGCCCTGTTCCTGGAAAGTACCCAAGAAGCATTTATAGATGGATGTGTTGATCAAATCTCTTCTCTGAGAGGCAAGTCCATCCTGACACCAACCAGTGGCCAGGCAAGGAGTGGTATACCACAGTCTGATACTATCTGTTCTCAAGGATCTTGGGTGGGGGGTAACACCCAAAAGTTGGCCACCAATCTTCTGGAATATTCTTTTAAAATGATTGATCTGGGACTAAAGAAATGGCTTAGTGGTTAAGGTGCTTGCCTGCGAAGCCTAAGGACTCAGGTTCGATTCCCTAGTACCCATTTAAGCCAGCTGCACATTGTGGCATATGTGTCTGGCATTCATTTGCAGTGGCCAGAGGCCCTGGCACACCCATTCTCATTCTCTCTGTCTCATAAATAAATAAATATGGTTGCTCGATCTCATTGACTTGAATTTGTACAATGGACTCCCATTTCAATGCTTTTAAAACTAAGCACAAGCTGCCGACTGTCTTGGTCATGCGTGCTTCTCTCTGGGCTCCACACAATACAGAATTTTAGCAGCCTGCCCTTGCTGGAGGAGTACGTGCTGAACCTGACTTAAAAAGGTTTGCTAAAGCAGGATGACAAAGGTAGCCAAGTCCAAATTCTAACTCTATAACAAAGAGCTGAGAGGGGTCTTGGCAAGCCACTCAGCATCTCCGAGCCTCAGTTTCCTGGCACAGGATCAACTCAATACATCTGCATGGTTATGAGTGTGAGGCTGTGGAGGGAAGCCCTGGTTTGAATAATGACTTAGCATTTTGCCTAACAAGTGGCCTTTTGCAGGTAGCCTGTGTTGGTTTAACTCTTCTCATTTGACAATATAGGAATCATAAAGTTTTATTGACCCAAAATGGACCTACTCAGAACAAGTTATGAACATTGTAAGTTGCAACCAGTCACTGCTGGTGCCCTTCCTGTGTATAGTGCTTTGCAGTTGGTGTTATGCTCTGTGGACCATAACGTGACACAGATATTGCACAACTAGGCCAGAGAGAAGCTTGGAGAACTTCTTCAGAGCTACCTAGTTTCTTCCAAGTAAGGGAAAAATGTTGTTCCTACCCGTCAAAAGACAACCTCAGGCTGCAGTGATGGCTCAGCAGTTAAGGCCCTTGCCTGAGAAAGCACAGGACCCAGGTTCAACTCCCCAGGACCCACATAAAGCCAGATGCACAAGGTGATGCATGCATTTGGAGTTCATTTGCAGTGGCTACAGGCCCTGGCATGCCTATTCTCTCTCCCTCTGTCTGCCTCTCTGTCTCCCTCTCTCTCATAAGTAAATAAATAAATAAGATATAAAAGATGGCGTTTATCTCTTGCATTAGTGAATATGAGTATAGAGAAATCTCAAGGTAAAATCAGGCATCTGTTAGCTAATGAGGTAGTTGCCAATCAGACATTTACTCATTCATTCACTTAGGGAAAAAGGCATGGATATAGTGGGAACTGTCAACTTCTCTCATAATTGCTGGGGTAAAATTCTATGCCAGAAGTATGCCTGGGGTGGTACCTGAAGCTGAGAGATCTACTCAGCTCAGGTGATGAAACAGTCAAGTGCATGATGGGAAAATCCCAGCTCTTCTCAAGTAGTCAGGGACTCATTAAACTGCTTCCCTTGTGGAGGTCTTCAAAGGGCAGCAGAGGGGGCCTACAGGAAGCCCTTGCTGGCAAGAACTACCACACCCCTCTCTGGTTCCCTCACAACACAGAAACAGGGCAGAAGTCCAGGCCCTCAAGACCTTCCACAGTAGAATCTTGGCTTCCCTGCTGGTTAGTATATAGCTCTGGGGAGATGCCCTAGCTTTTATATTCTCACTCGTAAACCAGCAGCAAGCAAGGCACCAAATGACCCCAGACAGGCGTCACGAACACCAAAAGAAGTGCCCCATGGATAGTGCTGCTTTGCCACTGCCCTGCTGGCATAACTGCTATCGGAGAACCCACCAGGGGGGAAAGCTAGCCTAGTGGGGAAACAGCTAAGGCTTGGATCCTGTGACTGAGGTTTGAAGCCAATGTCTGTGTCACATGAGGCAAGGTACTTATCTTTCAGATTCGGGAAAGATGGCATGAGCAGAGGCTGGACATCACCTCTGCCACAGCCGGTGGCAAACAGCAGCAGGAGAGTGTACCAACTAACCCTGTGAGTTCGGACTGAGAAGTCGCCAAAGTCCACCCCAGCAACACATCTCCTCCAGCCTGCGCTCACAGCGTCGTTTCCTTGCCATCTTGGAGACTCAGTGAAAGTCAACCTTTACCCCATCAGCTGCTTTTGGTTGGGTGCTTTGTTCTAGCAACATGAAAGGTGTCTAGCACCAGACACCTTTGCACCTCACTCCGCTGAAGACACAAATAGACTTTTACTGGAGGCAGAAATTCCTGCCTTTACCACCCCACCCCCACCATGCTCTGCCACTTCAGCCTGATAGACAAAGAGGGAGCCAAGTAGCCATTGACAATTCCCCAAAGAAGGTCTGGATCTTCCTGCTTCTTAGCTGCTTTTTACAGGAGACTGCCAGAGCAGTTGGGGTAGAAGGACATGTACAGGAGTGTAACATAAGACAGAGAGCTACAACTCCCGGGAAGATTGACAGGGCAGCCCCGCCAGCAAATTGGACAGCACCGTGGCAGTCTTCTTCCTGGGAGGGAGGGGGTCCAAGTGGACAGCTTGTCTCAAGGCCCAAGATTTTATCTCTGAGTCATTGGACAACAAGAACCAGACCTGCCTTCCAAATACCTGGGGAGTTACAAATCCAAATACGGTCTTGTCTTGGCTGTTTCAGAAGTCTGATGGATGTCAGTCCATTTGGTTGGGGCGGAGGGGAGCGGAGAGGTGTGTTCAGGAGGACACTGGCCTCTTTCTGGCCAGCTGCTCCTTTCTCTGTGGTGCCTGATGTTCTGTGATTAGGGGTTCTTGATTTACCGTCAAGTTCACGGAGCCACCCTTTAGCCAAGATGCTCTCTGGCATATCCCAGGATGGTCTCTGTTTTGTCCCATCAGCTGGGTGGCACTATACAGACTACACGTTCCCAGTGATAAATCTCTAAATGGAGGCTCTATCAGGCCTCCTGTTTCAGGGCTTGAGTTGAGACTGGGGCTTCATTCAGCCCAGTGATCCCCAACAAACAATTGGACAAAGTGACCTCAAACTGCTGCTAGGTCTTAATAAGTGAGTGAAGAAAAATCCCAACGCCCCCTTCCTCACCTTTCTCTAGAACTTCTGGGGTTCCAGACTTCAAAGATGAGATCTTAGCCATGAGATCCTTGGTGTTACTCAAAAAAAAAAATAATAAAATTGCAGGCAAAATTTTTGCAAGAATTCCAATGTTTGAGAGTTTTTCAGGGCACGTCCGTCTGTCACCTTAGATGGCAGCAAAGACATATGGTGGCTGTGCTGTCATCCAGGGCCAGGGCAAGGTCACTGAGCATGATCTGTACCTTTGAGCTCTATTTTGACTCTGGGTCCTTCCTTTGCGGCCACGTGAGTGGCCACCTTCCTGATTATTAGGAACACAGGGTGACCTAGAAAACTCTGCAGGTCTCATGGAAATAAAGGAAGTACAAACAAACACAGCTGGTTTCAGCTTTGATGCAGATACACAAGGCACGGCGGAGCAGAACCACAGAACAGAATCAGAAACCAGATTGCTAGAAAGAAAAGAAACCCCTCCCCCTTCCCCCGACCTGTCCAACTCAGCCTGCAGCAGCCTTGGGAGGAAAGCTCCAGGAGGCATGGGGATTTTGAAGCAGGGCTTGCTGGAGAGGAGTCTATGCAGGGGCCCCACTTCAGGCCCAATTGCAGTCATGCTCCTGTGCTTGAGGCAAGCTAGCAGAAGGGACAGGGATTATGGGGTGAGGGTGCCAGAGAATGACAAAGAGGGAGCCAAGTAGCCATTGACAATTCCCCAAAGACAGAGGACTGGAGAGTGGGAATGAAAGGAACTGATGGCTTGCTCAATGAAGGGGAAAGCAGAGACTCCAAAACTCCTGTGAGAAGAAAGCAGAGAACCTTGGCAGGTAAGCATTCCAGAGTAATCATGCTTGGAGCAGCCCTTGCACCAACAACCTGTTTCTATATTTTCTACACCAATTTGAAACCATCTAAGACCAGGACAAAAGAGGATTTGAAACATGAAACTCTCTTCGTAAATCCATTGCACTCCGAGAGAAGAGCTTTTGAAAAAAAAATTTTTTTAATTTATTTGCAAGCAGTCAGAGACAGAATGAGAGAGAAACACAGAGAGAGATGATGGGCATGCCAGGGCCTTCAGCCACTGCAAACAAACTCCAGGTGCATGCATCACCTTGTGCATCTGTCCCCATGTGGGTGCTGGGAATCAACCTCTGGTCACTAAACCATCTCTCCAGGCCAAAAAAAAAAAATCACATTCTTTGAAAAAAACTACATAGCTTTCTAAGTCTTTCAATCTCTTGATCTAAACTTTCCCACCATCCTCCTTAACCCCTTCGTCTGTAGAGAAGCTGTAAACTCCTTATCCATGTTATCATTCCTTCTCTGTATAAAATATTTAATTTGTTAATCTTTTTACTGTAACATCTTTCAAATGTGCTGAATAAAATTGAAAATCATATTGAAAAGACTAATGGTTGATAAATATTTGAAAAAATATTCAGCATCTTTGGCCATCAGAAAAATGTAAAAAAGTTGAGGGCTGGAGAGATTGTTCAGTGGTTCAGGTGGTTGCTGACAAAGCAAAAGAACCCAGGCTCAATTCCCCATCACCCATGAAAAGACAGATGCACAAGGTGGCACATGTGTCTGGAGTTTATTTGCAGTGGCTGGAGGCCCTGGTATGTCCATTCTCTCCTTTTTTTCCCTCTCTCTAACACATAAGTAAATATTTTTTCAAAGTTGGACTTAAAAAAAAAAGCTTGCACAGGTAGGAGGATCGCTATGAGTTCGAGGCCACTCTGAGAATACAGAGAGAATTCCAGGTCAGCCTGGGCTAGATTGAGACCCTACCTTGTTAAGTGAAGAAAGCCTGCCTCGGACAGACAAATACAGCATCTACATTTAAAGATAGAAATGTATTTGCATGTGACATGAAAGCAGAAAGGGAGTACTTGTGGGGAGGACGAGGACCAGTGGGGGGGAGGAGGGATGGGATGATGAATATCAGCAGAGTACAGTAATATTTATGTATGAAAATGTCCTACTGAAATCGGTAATATTGTATGCTAACAAAAACGGTAAACATTGGGTGAATGCAGTGAGTTCTAGGCTGTGAGGAATCCTACTACACAACCACACTAAAACTTCCAGTCCTTTGTCATCATGAAGTTTCAGTGGTCCTACTTGCATATTACTCTCTTGTGCACCATTGCTCTAGAGTACAGAGATTCGAGGCCAACTACTATGCCGCAGCGAACAGCTGACATAAACAGGACTCATTACTGGTGAATGACTAGCAAACGCAGATGGTGGTATTGGGTTTACCTTGCTGAGCTGGTCATCACACAATGTGCCAGGCTTTAGCCACAGACAGGACAGCTTATAATGACTCACTTGACAGCAAGAGACAGGAAAGTCCTACCAACCAGTGGTCAGTTGTCTTAGGGTTAAAGCATTGAGCAGTAATCAATTGTGTCTGGCTGCAGAGCTGTTACTAAGTAAATGCCATTGCCTTTCAAACTGCAAAACTTCATTTTTCTTTGACCAGACACATGACTGGCTGGTGAGATGGCTCAGCAGTTAATGCACTTGCCTGCAAAGCCTAAGGACCCAAGTTTGAGTCCCCAATATCTACATAAGCTAGATGCACAGTGTGGTGCATGTGTCTAGAATTCATTTGCAATGGCAAGAAGTCCTGGCTTATCCACTCTTTCTCTCTCTTTCTATCTGCCTCTTTCTCTCTCTCTTTCTCTCAAATAAATATAAATAAATAAAATATTTTTTAAAGTTGAGTATTCATCTCTAAGATGCTTCCCAGGATCTTGTCTCTCTACTTCCAACTCACCTAGGTATTTTCTGGTTTTCCAGAAAGGGCAGGAGAAAGGCTTCTAGCTGGGCAGCTTCCCAGGCCAAATCCCAGCTTTAAACCCAACAGCCATGGTGTTCACAGGCCCCATCCTCTCCTTCCAGTCAGGACCATCCCATGGTCCATTAGAACAGCACTCACACAACTTGGAGTATTTTTCTAAGAGAAAGAATTATATCATAAAGCTTGGGGCCAGAGGCGAATGGAATGCTAAATAAAAAGATTCATGAGCCTGGGAATGGAAGGGAGAGAGGGAGCTGGACCTCCTGGCCTGATGCATCAACTCCAGGAAAGCCTTCTTTCGTGTGGATGCCACCCACCAACAACAGTCAGCACTGGAGGTGTGGCTCTCCCACTTACAAGCCTATGCTGCAGGTACCTGCACTGTATGGCCAACAGAAAGAGACCAGCGGGGGACTCTGACTCCACATGCCCACACACCCAGAGACTGGGTTTTCCCAGAGAGGCTGACTCCGGAGGAGGTAACTGCTCCACGCTCTCAGCTTTTGCTCGAGTTCGCCCTGCTGCATCAGCCCTCCTAGAGTCAGGTAGATGAAGGTGCTTGGGGTGCTTTCCAGGACGCTTCAGGGGGTCATCAGATTCCAGAACTTTAGAGCTTTGAAAGCCCTGGAATCTGGTTGGAACTGGATCTGAATTGTTCGTTGTGTCTCCTGGGCAGGTGACTTAACCTTTCTATGACTGTTGGCTTGGTTGGTGAAACAGAGGTAATATTGCCAACTCCATCTAGCTATTGCAATTATTTTAAAAACAATGGGTTTTTAGCTGGGTTGGTGGCTCGGCACTTCCTGCTTAAGTATGAGAGCCTGTCAGGCCCGACCACCAAGTTCAACTCCCCAGAACCCAGGCAAAAAGCTGGGCATGGCTATGCATGTCTGTAACCCCAGTCTGTCAGGGGTGGAGCTTGAACTGCTGTGACTTGCAGATAGACAGCAGCTCCGAGTCGAGGGACAGACCCTGTCTCTACACAGTTGAACAATAAGAGGACACATAAGCATTCTCTTCTGGCCACCACGCTCACACACATGCATATGTCACACATCATGCATGCGCATGTGAGCGCTTGGTTGGCACACACTTAACCTGACTGCTTGCTGTCAGAATGACTTGGTAAGAATTAGAAAGATGCCCACCAAGTGGCCAAAGTAACTCTGCAAATTTACCATGACTCAGAAGCAAATGTTGTCCCCCTGCAGTTGTGTGTGGTCAAATTACACAATCATGAGTGTTGGCCTTGGCCAAGGTGAAGAGTGACCAATCTTTGATTGGAGAAAATAAAATTGCCAACGCCGAGGCCTCCATAAGGAGTCTTGGGTGACTCTCCTGAGCTGCTTATAAATGAATCCCCCCCCAAAAGTGTACAGAGCTCATGGACGGGAGTGCTAGGGAGGGAACAGAATGCTGTGGGGCCATAGTCCCAGCAGGAGACAGGCCAAGCCCAAGGGGCTGGCCCCATCAGTCAGGGGCAAGTTGAAGGTTTGACAGCCAGAAGGTCACTTGTAGCTCAGCCCACCCCGTAGCACGCACTGAGGAGATCCAGGGGACAATAACACATGTGAGAGAAAATGTCCGTGACCTGCACATCCTGCTTCCTCCCCTTCTCAGCCTTGAGAAACAATTGCATTCTTTAAAAAACACACTATGATCTTTGAAAAATACTCATATTTTAGTAGATGAGACAACAATTTCACTTAAAAATGGGCCAGAGAAATGAATAAGAAATTCTCAAGACAAGAATTATCAATGAATAAAAAAAATAAATAAATAAATAAAAAAAAAAAAAAAAAAAAACTAAGCTGGGGCTGGAGAGATGCCTCAGTGATTAAGGAACTTGTCCGCATTCAATTCCCCAGTAACTTCATAAAACCAGATGCACCAAGTGGCACATGCATCTGGAATTCATTTGCAGTGGCTACAGGCCCTGATGCATACATATTCTCTCTACTTACATATAAATAAATTAATTAAAAGTTGTAAAAATGAACATTTACAAGAACTAAGCTCAATTGGAGTAAGAGAAATGAACATTGCGACAGTATGAGACACTTTGGCTCTCATCTGATTGTCAAAACTCTCCTCTTCTGCTAGTGGGCACGCGGCGTTCCCAGCATCGTGGAAGTTAAGTTAGCAATCTTTACTGCAACTTAAGGAGAAGTCAGAAGTCTGTGAGTTGATTCCACATAGCACACAGTGCAGCATAAATACGGCCTTGTTTGCTATCTATAGAAACCCAGAAACAGCCTAATGCCCAGGGAGGGGGACACTGATTAAGTGGGGTTTCTCTGCAGCCGGGGGACAGTCCATCTCTACATGTTGACCTCAAAGGAGGAATGTGACATCGTGTCAAATGAACTGCAATAGCCCCAGGATGAAAACCATGCCCAATGCTGTTAAAAACATCACAAACTGTCAATACAAAAAAGTTCAAAGAAATCACACACGTGTATGTGTAATGTGGAGACATGTTTCAAATGAGGGAGAATAAGAAGGACATACACCAAACTGCTGACATTTGCAGCACTGGGGTTGAGAGCAGACTGTCCAACAGAAGGAAGATTGGGACATTTCCTCCCCATTCTGGGTCTATACACAATACTAGGGATAGAAGTGTGGTTGAATTTTACTTGTATAATTTTTTTCTTACTTTTTTTTTCAGGTTAAATTTCCAAAGCAAATGTTCCTTACCAAGCAGTTGAGATACACTGGGGAAGGTTTTCACATTCATCTTCACACACACACACACACACACACACACACACACACACACTTACATGAGAGAGAGAATACGGGCATGGCACGCATGCCAAGGCCTCTTACTCCTGCAAATGAACTCCAAATGCATGTGCCACTTTGTGCATCTGGCTTTACGTGGGTACTGGGGAATCCAGGCTGGCCATCAGGCTTTGCAAGCATGCACCTTTAACCACTGAGTCATCTCTCCTGCCCTGATTCAGGTATTTTTGATTAAGCTTCCTGCTTAGTCTTCAGCAGGTGGAGCCCTGCTAGAAGGGATATGTCACTGCAGGTGATCTTGAGTCCAGCCCTACTAGGTGTGTTCTGAGCTAGTTTGAGCTCTGGCTGTTCTTGTTGCTGGTGCTGGCTGTTGTCTCTGCTGTGGATGTGTGATGAAGTGAGGCAGCTTCTTCTACCATGATGATGCCTCCCCTGGAATCTGTCAGCTTGGACTCAACCCTCTCCTCCCATCATCTGCTTTGGGTCAGGTGTTTGTCCCAGCAACGAGAAGGTAGCGGCAACAGCAAGCTTTTGTTTTGAAAATAAACACCCTGCAGGGGCCCACACTTTCCAGGCTGGCCCACCAGCCTTTATGGACGCCCTGTCTCCCCTGCCTACACTCTGAGCAGATGGCTCCCTTTTGCTCTTAGAAGATCTGACTGGTAGTGTGCTTCTCCGTTTTGGCAGAGGCCTGGGAAGCCAGGGAAAGAGTCGTCAAGAAAGAGTGGGGCAATGTGTGGGACAGGCGGGCTCTGCTTCGTCATTTGCACACTGATCCCATTCCTCTGCCGGACCAGGACCCCCAGCTTCTTGTCCACAATGACAACATATGCTTGCTTTCAACAGCCAGAATGAGAAATGACTAAAGCACCTTGGGTCAGATTACTGAAAGCATTGAAACTCATTTATCTCAAAGGCAAACCTATAGGTGTAGACGCTGCGGTACTTAAATCACCCAGCTCTGCTGAAAATGTTTCCTTTGCCCAACCCACCACTGAGTGCTAACTGAGCTTCTACTTGTTAGAGAGTCATGCCTTGCATGTAGTGGTCACCTTCTCTTTGATGGGACAAAGCAGCTGACCAAAGGCAGCTGATGGGAAGATAGGGTTTATTCTCCCTTATAGTTGTGAGGGGAAGCTTCGTGATGGCAGGGGAAAGCATAGCATGAGCAGAGGCTGGACATCACCTCTGCCACAGCAGGTGGAAAAACAGTAGCAGGACAGTGAGCAAAACTTAGGCAAGGGGGAGCTGGGTTATAACACCCCCTAAGCCCACCCCCAGCAATACAACACAGCCTCTAACAAGGCTCCACCTCCCAAACTGACACCAGCCAGGGGTCAACCATTAAAAACACAAGAGTCAGAGGCAGGAGGATCACTGTGAGTTCAACGTAAACTTGGGATTAAAGAGTGAGTTCCAGGTCAGTGGGGTTAGAGTGAGACCCTATTTTGCACCTCCACCCCCCCCAAAAAAAACACATGAGTGTTGGAGAAATGCATAGCAGTTAGGGCACTTGCCTGCAAAGACTAAAGACCCATGTTCGAATCCCTAGGTCCCATGTAAGCCAGATGTATAAGGCGACACAATCGCATAAGGTGGTGCACACATCTGGAGTTCAATTACAGTGGCTGGAGCCCCTGGTATACCAATTCTCTCTCTCTCTGTCTCTCTCTTATAAAAAGAGGCCAGTCTATTGGACTTGCCTCAAAACAAAAAACAACCCCCCCCCAAAAAAAAACAAAACAAAAACATGAGTTTATGAGGGGACATCTGATTCAAACGACCATAGTGCACATGGAAATAAAAGTCCCTCACATTTAAACAGGACAGTAAGTGCTTGAAGATTTGTTATTCTTCTTTTACCATTCAAAAAACCCTATGAGCCCCTCATATGCCCTGGTTTCTATGTAACATGCTTGTGACATAATGACGAGTAAGCCAGAAATGATGGCAAATCCCGTGCGCAGGAAGCACGGGGACAGGCTGACCAACCAGGCCTCAGACCACGCACCATGCCCTTGACTCCTGACCCTGTGCACCTGCTCAGGGTGGAATGAGGCGTTTGGCTTTGGCCACTGTCTTATTGTGATGGATATCAGTCCTCTGGGTGACTCATTTTTGCTGTCTGAGCACAAGTGGGCATGGGAGACAGAGAGGAAGCAGTCTGTTGGGGGTGTGGAAGAGCTGAGAGTCAGATGTGGGATACCAGGGTGCTTGTAGTGCACAGGAAGTCCCAGGGAGAGGAGCACTGTCGATGGTAGAAGTACGTACCATCTCTCTTTACAACGTTTTTGGCAAGTCTGCATCACCATGGGTTGACTGCCTCCGTTACTTGGGTGATTCTTCATCTCGCACCCAGACTCTTCACACCTTCAGAATGCTTCCCGTTTTCCCAGGAGGCCTCACTCACCTTCTTTAAGATCTAGCAAGAGCCCCACCTCGTGATGACCACCTCGCCTGCTTTTCCACCGGGTGCCATGTGCCATGGTGCTGACGGGTTAGCCCACTCACCTCTACCCTTTGCTCAGGATCAGTGTCTCACTTTTCTTCCTTTTGTCCCTTCATACTGGGTTTCCACTTGATTCCCTCCTCCTCATGCCCCAAGAAACCCCACTCTCCTCCGTCTAGAACAAATGTTGCCCTCTGCAGCATCCTCTTTCCTGTGTCTCCATGTCTGTGCCTTCCACTGCTGACCTCCCGGGTACTCAACTCTCTTTCTCCCAGTGATTTGTGTCAGCATTGTTACTGGACTCTCAAGGCCCAAAGTAATGAACTTGGCCAGCCTTCTTCATCCCACCCTCATTCCAAACCTCCTCGCCTTGCACTCCCTCCTTTCTCTGTCTCAGTGACTGCTCTCGCCTCTGTCCCCATCTTGCTGATCGCTCCTGCAACTTACGTATCCAAATACGTCAGAAGAAAAGTTCCAAACATCCAATGCCTTCAAGTTTTAGGACAGAGACAGATGTTAGCAGGATTAAATGACACAGAGTAACACTTCTTAGTAAATATTTTCTAAAACTAACCTTGTTTCTGAAGCACATTTGTATGCATGAACATGGTTCTGTGTTTCACTCTCTATAGAAGACTTTCGGTAAGGAAAAAAACGTTTCAGTGATCAGAATTGCCCAAATAGAAGCTTGGGGACTATTGATCTGATCACCATAGCTAATTCTGCTTTTTTTTTTTTACTCAAGTTCTTTGATTGTGGGATAACTTCTTAGCCTTTTACAAGTATCTAGAGGGCCAGAGATATGGCTCAGTGGTTTAAAAGCACACTTGCTTGCAAAGACTTATGGTCCGGGTTCAATTCCCCAGTACCCACATAAAGCCAGATGTAAAAAGCGGTAATGCATCTGGAGTTCATTTGCAGTGGCTAGAGGCCCTGGTGTGCCCATCATTCATTCATATTTTCTCTCCACCCCCTCTGTGCTTACAAATTAATAATAATAATAATAATTATTATTATTATTTTTGAGGTAGGGTCTCAGTCTAGCTCAGGCTGACCTGGAATTCACTATGTAGTCTCAGAACTCATAGCAATCCTCCTACCTCTGCCTTCCAAGTGCTGTGGGATTAAAGACATGTGCCACCATGCCCGGCTAAATAAAGTATTTTTAAAACATTCATATGTCATTACCAACATCAGCAGCATATTACTACCATCGTCATATCATCACCAGTGCTCCCATCATCACCATCCGCATCTTCCTTACCAGTATCCCCCTAATATCACCTATGGTAGCTCTAATGGATGGCCCCCAATAGACTCGGGATTTTATTACAGTTTGTGATTTAGATCTGCAGCTACCTGGCTGGAAGAGGTGCTATGGGGCAGATCCTAGGGTCCAGCCCTAAGGTGTCGGGGTGGATTTGGAATTCCCGTCTAAAGATATGCACAGTGCTTGAGCTTTGCTTGGAATTCCTAAGTGTGCTGTGTGGTGTGGCTTTTAGGTTTTTGGCTTGTGGCTCTTCTCTCTCTCTGCTTGGTCCTGTGAAAACAGGCCAGCTTCTTCTGCCATTATGGAGCTTCCCCTCTATCTTCAATAAACCCCTTCCTCCATAACTGTGCCTGGTTCGGAAGTTCACCTCAGTGACTGAGGGCTGTCTACTACCCCACTTTTTTTATCAGCCATACCAACATCAAGTGTCATGGAAAAGTCCCCTACTATCGACCAAGTTCTATTCTATACAGCTCACATATATTCTTTTCATTTATGTTTGCCACTGACTCTGAATAGCGATTTCTCATCTCAGTTTTATAGGTGAGAAAACCAAAAGGTTCATTAACACACTCATGACTACATAGGTGTACCATTGCTAGACCCAGGTTGTTACAGTCTGTGATGTGCTCTCCTAGCACGGCAGGCCACAACTCTTAGCATGTGCACGCAGACGAGCCTGCCGGTGGCAGAGCCAACAAGCTAGTACAGAAGCCGAAGGCCCTTTTAGAAGCAGGAAGAACTCTCACCATAACTGCAAATGCATTGTTGCCAGGAAAGTTCACGTCCCAGCCCCAGTCATCCTGAGACAGGTCTGTCTTTCAGCACATTCGTATTCCAGCTTGTTAAACTGAGATGACTCCACATTTGCTCATGAAGAATTTGTCATCTTCTCCAAAAAAATGCTGGGAAGCCAAGGCAATGATGAGAAGATAAAAAGTCCTTTCTTTTCATATGTGCTTAGGAGGACTTGGCAGTATAAACATTTTCTCTAGTAATATGTACAAGAGAATTTATTCATCCAAAATCAAATTATTTGCTTAAATGTCATCCAAAAGACAGGGAGCAACAAGACATGGGTGGGACTTGCTTATCTTTGATAGGACACACTGAAACCAAACAGTGGTTTAATAGCATCTCCAACGTTCGCTCTCCTAGTAGATTTTGCAGGATATTTTAGGTTGAAATTGCTCCTGTCTAGTACCAAAGCCCTTCAAAGACTCAGTTCCCATCCTTACCCTTTGGGAGACAGTCAGGGGGAGAGGGTGAGGTTTAACAAAATAAAAGGCCCTCTTATATAAATCCTCTCCTAAAAATCTTTGGCTGAGCAAAGACTTTCCCATTTAAGAACAGGTAACAGAAAGATTTCTCCCACAGCAGCACATTAAGACCCTGCATAGAAGTAAACAAATCTGTAATGATGAAAGCTGGACATTCCTCAGAGCCAGAACCTAATGAAAATGTCAGTGTTTTATGTTATTTAAAAACTGACAATTCAGCAATTTTACTGGAGTGATCGAATATTTGTCATCGCTTGCAAGGCTGAGATGCTGACGAAGGAAAGAACCACAGAAGAAAGCAGGGGACTGCTCAGAAGCACCATGCTGCCCATCACCCAAGAGAGCCGGGCTGTTTGACAGTTACTGGGCAGTAACCAGGTGCAGATCTTGGCAGAGGCCAGTTGGAGATCCACACTCGTAGATCCCATCATAGTGCAGCCATGCTCTGACTTCCCTCTACTCGTCATCCCATTTAGGACACAGCCAATGGAGAGCTGGCAGAAAGAGAAAGCCCTGTAGTCAACTCAGGTGATGCACTGAGGACTTATGAGGGCTTGCCAAATTCTGTTGAGATACTATCTAAGCCCCTGAAAGTGGAGAAATGGACGATGTAACTCCTGAACAAGTAGAGTGAGAAACAGTGCTAAGGAAAGCATCAACTCAAGAAGGGCAAGAGGAGGAGAGAAAAAGCAGAAAGAATATGTAAAATCAGACAGGTGTCAGATAAGTTAGTGTACAATAGACACAAATGGCTTAAATCCATCCATTATAAACTAAGACACTGGAATGCTTTCCTTTAAAAAAATTCAGCGGGAGGCAGGGGGGTTGTCTGGAGAGATGGCTTAGTGATTAAGGCGCTTGCCTGCAAAACCAAAGGACCCAGGTTTGATTCCCCAGGACCCATGTAAAGCCAGATGCACAAAGTGGTGCTTGTGTCTGGAGTTCGTTTGCAGTGGCTAGTGTGCCCACTCTCTTTCTATCTGTCTCTATCTCTCTCTCTCAAATAAATAAAGTAAATAAATACCAATTTTTAAAAAATCAGGGGCTGGAAGAGATTGCTCAGCATTTAAAGATCTGGCCTGAAAAGGCTAAGAACCCTGAGTTTGATTCCTCAGTACTCACATGAAGCCAAATACATTAAGTGGTGCATGTATCTGGAGTTCATTTGCAATGACTAGAGGCCCTGGATGCTCATACTCTCTCTCCCCACACCCCCATCTCTCTCTGCTTATAAATCAATAAATGAATAAATAAATAAATGAAATATTGTAAAAAAAATTCAGCAGCTGGAAAGATTGCTCAGTGCTTAAGGCACTTGTCTACAAAGCCCAAGGACCTGAGTTTGATTCCCTAGTACCCATGTGAAATCACATGCACAAAGTGGTACCTGCATCTGGAGTTTGTTCGTAATGGCAGGAAGCCCATCTCACTCTTTCTGTGTCTGCCTCTTTCTCTCTGCATGGTGGGGCATGTCTTTAATCCCAGCACTCAGGAAGCAGATGTAGGAGGACACTGTGAGTCTGAGGCCAGCCTGGGACTACATAGTGAATTCTAAGTCAGCCTGGGCTACAGTGAAACCCTACCTTGAAAAAAAACTAAAAGAAAGAAAATAAACATGCCCATTAAAACATATTATGAAATCCTAAGACCATCCTATAATATATCCAACATCTAAACTTCCATGTTAAGAGTAATGAAACTTTAAGCCACCATAATCCTAGCACTTGGGATACTGAGGCAGGAGGATTGAGAGTTCAAGGCCAGCTTGGCCTACACAGTGAGTTCCAGGTCAGTCTGGGATCCATAATTAGATTCTATCTCAAAAAAGAAAGAAAGAAGAAAAACTGGGGAGGCTAGGGATTTAGCTCAGTGGTAGAGCAAGCACAAGGCCCTAGGTTCAGTCTCTACCTTCCAAAACAAAGCAAAACAAAATAGATTGGGGAGATTGCTCAGAGGTTAAAGGTGCTTCTTTGCAAAGCCTGCCAGCTGGGATTCAATTCCCAGCACCCATGGAAAGCCTGGATACAAAGTTGCACATGCATCTGGCATTCGTTTGTAGCATCAAGGGACCCTGCTATACACACACAATCAACACACACTAATTAATTAATGTAGAAAAGGAAAAAGATTCTGCTGGATGCGGTGGTACAGGCCTTTAATCCCAGCACTCAGGAGGCAGAAATAAGAGGATTAGTTTGAGGCCAGCCTGGGACTGCATAGTGAATTTTCAGGTCAGCCTGGGCTATAGTTGGACCCTATCTTGAAAAACAAAACAAAACAAAAAAAACAAAACAAAACAAAACAAAACAAAGAAAACTTGCATATTTTGAGATCACATCACCCAGCCCTTTGACTAGAAAACAGATCTCACCTCCCATGGCTTCATGCATCACCTCCTAAGAAAACCCTTCCCAGACCCCAGGGGCCTGGCTGCTCCTCTAAGTCCTGTCACTCCGAGACCTTACTCGCCTGTTTGTTGCTTTCTGGTTCACTACCGCCACTCCATTGAAACACAAGGCATTTGTAATATCTGGTTCCTGGCTTGGAGCCCTGCTCACAGTAGAAACTCAGTGAGTATTAGTGGATGTCAGCCTGACTCTGCACCCTGTCGTGGTCATGGCTCCTCAGTTGACCCTAGAATGGGTCATGATTATCTGTGCTGCGGTCTCAGGAGGAGACAATGAGTGAGTTTATCACCACATCTCCTGTATGCACTACTTACCGAATAAATGGCTGTTGACTCAACTACGGTGTCCCCTGTGTGCCAGCAGTTTCCTGACACTTTGAGAAGCCAGGACACCTGCTTTAAACTACATCTTGTGGGGCTGGAGAAATGGCTCAGCAGTTAAGGCACTTGTCTGCAAAGCCAAAGGACTCAGGTTTGATTGCCCAGTACCCACATAAAGCCAGATGCACATGTATCTGGAGTTTGCTTGCAGTGGCTGGAGGCCCTGGTATGCCCATTCTCTCTCTCTCCCTTCCTCCCTCTCTCAATCTTCCTCCCTTCCTCCTTCTTCCTCTCTCTCTCTCTCAAATTAATAAATAAATTTAAAAAACTGTATTTTGCTAATGAACGATTCCAGGCTGAATCCCCACTTCCACATGGCCTCCAGCCTCCACTGCATCACATCCTGTCATGTTGTAGGCTGCAAATGAAGCCAGAGAAGACAGCTTTCCTGTAAGCTTCCTTCTCACTAAGCTCTTCTGTTGCTACTCTATATGCTACTCTAGCCTTCAGCAAATACACTAAAATGTATTTGGTCATTTCCTAAAATAGCCACATGATAGCCCAATGTCTGATTAAAGGAAGCTATGGAGTAAAATAATAGCTTGATAACGTAAAATCTGCAAAGTGGGCATGTTACCAGCCCAGTGGTTAGAGAAGGAGGAATCACTGTGATGGGACAAACCGTTCACTGGCTTCAGCCTCACTCCCACATCTACAAAATAGTCACTGTGTTAGTGTTAACTTCAGAAGTTGCTATGCAGAGCACTGAGGTAACCCAGCTAGTGCTGAACAGTAAGTCCCAATGACTCTGTTAACCTTTGTGAAGATTTCATGTCCTTACATAATCAACTCTGTTCCTCGGCAAATTTTCTTTAAGAAGCTTTTTTTTTTTCTTTTAGCCAGGTATGGTGGCATACACCTGTAATCCCATTACTAGGGAGGCTAAAGCAGGATTGTGAGTTCCAGGCCAGCCTGGGTTCCTTAGAGACCATGTCTCAGAAAACCAAGGGCTTGGGGGTGCACTCAGTGACTGAGCACTTGCCTCGCGTTTACATGACCCTCAGTTTTATCCCAAGCACTACAAAACAACAACAAACCCAGAAAATGCTTTTTGTTTTGTTGATAATCTGTTTTGCAGCACCTTTCTGGAATTGTACCATTGAGACAAAATAAGCCTTAATGCACTTTTGAATCGGGCAAAATGTATTTCTTATTAAGGCAAAATCCTGGCCATTGCCAGAAGTATTTGTTAAATGGGCTTTGTGGCTGAAGATGTCAGGAAGACAGGGCTGGTAGAGAGGTAGCCAAGATGGGTACAATATTGAACAAAGGGGAAAATTGTCTGGGACATTCTTCTCTGGCTAAGCCCTCCTTCCTCAGAAGGAGCCATTCTAGAATGGAAAGTTTCCCTCAGTAACATCTGCTCACCAGATCTACTCCAGCGTTGTGGCCACTGGTCAGAGCCACGGGAGCCATGCAGCACCAAGGGTTGCCTTGAACTGACAATTACGTGAGTGAGAACATGACCAGGCTCCACAACACTTTGATGGCAACTCCTCTGAGATGTCAGAAAGCTCTGGAGATTCCACCTAAGTGTAATTTGAATTCTCTTATCTTTGATTTGAAAAAGTATCTGATGATCAAAGACCCCAGGTACCCAGGAATGTTCTTAAAAGCTCAGGTTTAAAATGTAGTGATGTTTTTAATTTTCAGAAGCACCTAGCACAGAAATGGCCCCACATGTATTTATAAGACAATCCAGCCTGGTCTGGAGCAGACTCTGTGTGTGTGTGTGTGTGTGTGTGTGTGTGTGTGTGTTCTTCCAAGAGCTTCACTTCACAGGTTAGGAGCCACTGATATAGAATGCAGAATGTGTTCCCTTTAAGCTGGGGTCTTTAGACATCAGCACTGATGGCATTTGGGACTGGCTAATTCTTTAAGGGCTGTCCTCATTGTAGACTATTCAGCAATGCCCTGGCCTCTAACCATTTGATACTAACATGCCCTCTTTTTTAAAAAAGTATTATTTATTTATTTATTTATTTGCAAGCAGAGAGAGGTAGAGAGAAGAGAGAGAGAGAGACAGAGAGAATGAGAATGGGTGCACCAGGACCTCCAGCCACTACAAACAGAGTCCAGACACATGTGCTAACTCATGCATCTGGCTTTGTGTGGGAAGTGAGGAATTGAACCTGGGTCCTTTGGCTTCGCAGGCAGGTGCCTTAACCGCTAAGCTGTCTCTCCAGCCATACATGCCCTCTTCACACAGTTCTGAGAAACATGAAGTTGGACATCGCTCGATATTCCCTGCAGGATCAAACTGTTCTCAGTGGGAAAACCACTGTTCTAAACATTCTCCTTATTATGCTTAAGTGACTTACTGAGACAGGCCATGCAACAGCGAAGCGGGAGTAAGTGTAGGCTAGGCAAGTCTCAGTTGGGATACTCATACTTCATAGGTGTGAGGTTTGGATTAGTTTGATGATAATGATTTTTTTAAAAAAATTAAATATTTGGCTGGGTGAGGTGGTGCATACCTTTAATCCCAGCACTCAGGAGGCAGGGGGAGGATGACACTGTGAGTTTGAGGCCAGCCTGAGACTACCTAGTGAATTCTAGGTCAGCCTGGGCTAGAGTAAGACTCTACTTCAAAAACAATTAAAATATTTGATTTATTTGCAAGGAGAGAGGCTGAGAGAGTATGAACAGGCATGCCAGTAGTTCCTGCCACTGCAGACGAACTCCAGATGCATGTACCACTTTGTACATCCGTCTTTACGTGGGTACTAGGAAACCCAGACTGTGAGGCTTTGCAACCAAACACCTTTAACCACTGAGCCATCTCTGCAGCCTGAAGATGATTTTCTATTTCTTATGAATCTCAGGTGTTATCTATAATGTGAAGCTATAGGGGTGAAACAGGGGCCTTGCACTGGTAATTCTACTCCCACCTCCACCAGGAGGCAACAGTGTGGCCACTGGCAAACCACAACCCTCTCTGTTCCATCAGGGACAAAGCTTGTGTGGAGTCCTGAAGCAGCAGAGCATGTCCAGATGGGACACGGAAGGGGATGCCTGCCACTTACGACCATTAAAAATAGAGGGCTTGAGAGACTTCTGAGTGGTTACGGTGCTTGTCTGCAAAGCCTAAAGATCTGGGTTCCATTCCCCAGTACCCACATAAAAAAAAAAAAAGTGACACATGCATCTAGAGTTTATTTGCAGTGACTAGAGGCCCTGGCATGCCTATTCTTTCTGTCTCTCTCCTCTGTCTCTCTCTCTCTGCTTACAAATAAAAAAATGTATATTTTAAAAAATGGAAATGAAAGGGAATGCCTACCACTTACCACCTATTAAAAATGAAGTAACAGCTGGGTGTGGTGGCGCACACCTTTAATCCCAGCACTCGGGAGGCAGAGGTAGGAGGATCGCTGTGAGTTTGAGGCCACCCTGAGACTACATAGTGAATTCCAGGTCAGCCTGAGCTAGAATGAGACCCTACCTCGAAAAACTAAAAAAGAAAAAAAGAATGAAGTAACATGGCTGGATAGATGGCTTAGCAGTTAAGTCGCTTGCCTGTAAAACCTAAGGACCCAGGTTACATTCCCCAGTACCCACATAACTCCACATGCACAAGGGGGAACATGTGTCTGCTGTTCATTTGCAGTGGCTGGAGGCCCTGGCATATGCATCTGCCTCTTCCTCTCTCTGTCAAATATATAAAACATGGTTAAATGCAGTAACAAGACTCCAGCCAGCATTCGAAGTAGCCCAGAGCTGAATCAGTAGAAAATACTGCAGAAAATATCATCAGTGAAATAAACTGTAAATTTGTGAGTTCATCCGAGAATATAGAGATATAATCTATGAGGGACAAGAATATGGACAGAGGAATGAGATAGCAAGAACCTGATCCAGGAGAAAGGTCCAAACTAAGCAGAGATAACTCCATGCAGATGGAAAACAAGAATACCAGGGAAATGGACAGACAAGGGAAATGTCTGCCACAAAGATAGCAGACACACAAACACATGAACCTGCATCCAGGAGAAAGGTCCACAAGGCTCAGGAAACAGCAGGCCTGCAGCAAGATAACAGAAGCCAGGGTGTCAGATGGAAAACCGTGTATCAGCACAGGCTCATGTGTTTGAGCACTTTGGTCCCGAATTCCAGTTCGTGACACTGTATTGGAAGGTTGTGCAACCTTTGGAAAGTAGCACATGGATGGTGGAGATGGGAGGCAGAGGTGAGCCCTGTGTGGGAAGTAGGGCCTGGATGGTGGAGATGGGAGGCAGAGGTGGATGGGGTAGGGGTTGATGGAAGGCAGAGACAAGTAGGGTCTTGATGGTGGAGATGGGAGGAAATGTAGGGCCTGGATGGTGGAGATGGGAGGCAGAGGTGAGTCCTGTGTGGGAAGTAGGGTCTGGATGGTGGAGATGGGAGGCAGAGGTGAGTCCTGTGTGGGAAGTAGGGTCTGGATGGGTGGGAGAAAGAAGGGCCTGGATGGTGGAGATGGGAGGTAGAGGTGGAGTCCTGTGTGGAGATGGGT
This sequence comes from Orientallactaga sibirica, assembly GCA_036365145.1. Taxonomy (NCBI): domain Eukaryota; kingdom Metazoa; phylum Chordata; class Mammalia; order Rodentia; family Dipodidae; genus Orientallactaga; species Orientallactaga sibirica. Next base: position 4,028,257 of record JAEOAD010001317.1, read on the forward strand.
TGATGGTGGAGATGGGAGGAGCCCTGTGTGGGAAGTAGGGCCTGGATGGTGGAGATGGAGGCAGAGGTGAGTCCTGTGTGGGAAGTAGGGTCTGGATGGTGGAGATGGGAGGTAGAGGTGAGTCCTGTGTGGGAAGTAGGGTCTGGATGGTGGAGATGGGAGGTAGAGGTGAGTCCTGTGTGGGAAGTAGGGTCTGGATGGTGGAGATGGGAGGCAGAGGTGAGTCCTGTGTGGGAAGTAGGGTCTGGATGGTGGAGATGGGAGGAGGTGAGTCCTGTGTGGGAAGTAGGGTCTGGATGGTGGAGATGGGAGGTAGAGGTGAGTCCTGTGTGGGAAGTAGGGTCTGGATGGTGGAGATGGGAGGCAGAGGTGAGTCCTGTGTGGGAAGTAGGGTCTGGATGGTGGAGATGGGAGGTAGAGGTGAGTCCAGGGTCTGGATGGTGGAGATGGGAGGTAGAGGTGAGTCCTGTGTGGAAAGTAGGGTGTGGATGGTGGAGATGGGAGGCAGAGGTGAGTCCTGTGTGGGAAGTAGGGTCTGGATGGTGGAGATGGGAGGTAGAGGTGACAGTAGGGTCTGGATGGTGGAGATGGGAGGTGAGGTGAGTCCTGTGTGGGAAGTAGGGTCTGGATGGTGGAGATGGGAGGTAGAGGTGAGTCCTGTGTGGGAAGTAGGGTCAGTAGGGTCTGGGATGGTGGAGATGGGAGGGTGGAGAGTAGGGTCTGGATGGTGGAGATGGGAGGCAGGTGAGTCCTGTGTGGGAAGTAGGGTCTGGATGGTGGAGATGGGAGGTAAGAGGTGAGTCCTGTGTGGGAAGTAGGGTCTGGATGGTGGAGATGGGAGGTAGAGAGTCCTGTGTGGGAAGTAGGGTCTGGATGGTGGAGATGGGAGGCAGAGGTGAGTCCTGTGTGGGAAGTAGGGTCTGGATGGTGGAGATGGGACAGAGGTGAGCCTGTCTGGATGGTGGAGATGGGAGGCAGTCCTGTGTGGGAAGTAGGGTCTGGATGGTGGAGATGGGACACAGAGAAGTAGGGTCTGGATGGTGGAGATGGGAAGAGGGTGTAGGGTCTGGATGGTGGAGATGGGAGGTAGAGGTGAGTCCTGTGTGGGAAGTAGGGTCTGGATGGTGGAGACACACCTGAGGTGAGTCCTGTGTGGGGTAGGGTCTGATGGTGGAGATGGGAGGCAGAGGTGAGTCCTGTGTGGGAAGTAGGGTCTGGATGGTAAAGGGGTCTGGATGGTGGAGATGGGAGGCAGAGGTGAGTCCTGTGTGGGAAGTAGGGTCTGGATGGTGGAGATGGGAGGTAGAGGTGAGTCCTGTGGAAAGCACTTGGATGGTGGAGATGGGTCCTGGATGGTGGAGATGGGAGGCAGAGGTGAGTCCTGATGGTGGAGATGGGAGGTAGAGGTGAGCCCAGTTGGAGATGACACTGATGGTGGAGATGGGGAGATTGGAGGCAGAGGTGAGGTGTGTGCTGGATGGTGGAGATGGGGTATTGCAGAGGTGAGCCCTGATGGGAGGCCAGGAGGTGAGCCCTTGGAAAGTGGAGATGGGAGGCAGAGGTACCTGGATGGTGGAGATGGGAGGTAGAGGTGAGCCCTGTGTGGGAAGTAGGGTCTGGATGGTGGAAATAGAGGTGAGTCCCTGGATGGTGGAGATGGGAGGCAGAGGTGAGGGCCTGAAGTAGGGTCTGGATGGTGGAGATGGGGAGGTGAGTCCAGGAAGTGGGCCTGTATGGTGGAGATGGGTGTGGGAAGTTGGGCCTGGATGGTGGAGATGGCTTGGATGGGAAGTAGGGTCTGGATGGGAGGCAGAGGTGATGGAAGGCTTGGAGAGAGATGAGCCCTGGATGGTGGAGATGGGAGGCAGAGGTGAGTCCTATGGGGTGGATGGTGGAGATGGGAGGCAGAGGTGAGTCCTGTGATGGGAAGTGTGTGGGGGTCTGGATGGTGGAGATGGGAGGTAGATGGGTTGGTGGTGGGTGAGCCCTGTGTGATGGTGGAGATAGAGGTGAGGCTTGGATGGCCTGGAGATGGAGATGGGAGGCAGAGGTGAGTCCTGGTGAGTCCTGATGGTGGAGATGGGAGGTAGAGGGTGGGAAGTAGGGTGGATGGTGGAGATGGGAGGTCCAGAGGTGAGTCCTGTGTGTGGGAAGTAGGGTCTGGATGGTGGAGATGGGAGGTAGATGGTGGAGAGCCCTGTGTGGGAAGGGTCCTGGAGGATTGGATGGTGGAGATGGGAGGTGGAGAGGTGAGTCCTGATGGTGGAGATGGGAGTAAGGTCCTGTGTTGGATGGTGGAGATGGGAGATGGTGGAGATGGGAGGTGAGCCCTGTGTGGAAGTAGGGTCTTGATGGTGGGAGAGGTGAAGGCTTGGAAATGATGGTGGAGATGGAAGGCAGAGGTGAGTCCTGTGTGGGAAGTAGGGCCAGGATGGTGGAGATGGTAGAGGTGAGCCCTGATGGTGGAGATGGGAGGCAGAGGAGGCAGAGGTGAGTCCAGGATGGTGTGGGAGGGAAGTGGGGTCTGGATGGTGGGCCTGGATGGGAGATGGGAGGCAGAGGTGAGTCCCTGATGGTGGAGATGGGAGGTAGAGGTGAGTCCTTGGATGGTGGAGATGGGAGGGATGGTGGAGATGGGAGGCAGAGTCTGTGTGTGTAGGGTCTAGATGGTGGATGGTGGAGATGGGAGGCAGAGGTGAGTCCTGTGTGGGAAGTAGGGCCTGGATGGTGGAGATGGGAGGTGGAGAGGTGAGCCCTGTGTGGGGAGATGGTGGAGATGGGAGGTAGAAGGCTTGGATGGTGGAGATGGAAGGCAGAGGTGAGCCCTGTGTGGGATGGTGGAGATGGGAGGTAGAGGTGAGGGTGGATGGTGGAGATGGGAGGCAGAGGTGAGCCCTGTGTGTAGGGTCTGGATGGTGATGGGAAGTAGGGCCTGGATGGTGGAGATGGGAGGCAGGAGGTGAGCCCCTGTGTAGGGGGATGGTGGAGATGGGAGGCAGAAGGCCCTTGTTGATGGTGGAGATGGGAGGCAGAGGTGAGTCCTGTGTGGGAGTCCTGGATGGTGATGGGAGGGAAGTAGGGGTGGATGGTGGAGATGGGAGGCAGAGGTGAGTCCAGAGGTGAGTCCTGTGTGGGAAGTAGGGTCTGGATGGTGGAGATGGGAGGTAGAGGTGGGAGTAGGGCCTGCCCTGTGGAGATGGGAGGGAAGTCCTGGGATGGTGGGAAGGCTGGATGAGATGGTGGGTGATAGGGTCTGGATGGTGGAGAGGTAGAGGTGAGTCCTGTGTGGGAAGTAGGGTCTGGATGGTGGAGATGGGAGTAGAGGTGAGTCCTGTGTGGGAAGTGAGCCCTGTGAGATGGGAGGTAGAGGGAGGGTCTGGTGGAGATGGGGGTGGATGGTGGAGATGGGAGGCAGAGGTGAGTCCTGTGTGGGAATGTAGGGTGAGTCCTGTGTGGATGGTGGAGATGGGAGGTAGAGGTGAGTCCTGTGTGGGAAAGTAGGGCCAAGATGGTGGAGATGGAGGCAGTGTGAGATGGGAGGCAGAGGTGTGAGTCCTGTGGGAAGTAGGGGTGGATGGTGGAGATGGGAGGCAGAGGTGAGTCCTGTGTGGGAAGTAGGGCCTGGATGGTGGAGATGGGAGGCAGAGGTGAGTCCTGTGTGGGAAGTAGGGCCTGGATGGTGGAGATGAGATGGGAGGTGGAGGTGAGCCCTGATGGTGGAGATGGGAGGCAAGTAAGGCTTGGATGGTGGAGATGGAAGGCAGAGGTGAGCCCTGTGTGTAGGGCCTGGATGGTGGAGATGGGAGGCAGAGGTGAGTCCTGTGGATGGGGTGGATGGTGGAGATGGGAGGCAGAGGTGAGCCCTGTGTGTGGGAAGTAGGGCCTGGATGGTGGAGATAGGGCCTGGAGTAGGTTTTGGATGGTGGAGATGGGAGGCAGAGGTGAGCCCTGTGTGGGAAGATAGAGGCCCTTGGATGGTGGAGATGGAGGCAGAGGTGAGTCCTGTGTGGGATGGTGGAGATAGGGGGTGGATGGTGGAGATGGGAGGGTGGAGATGGGAGGCAGAGGTGAGTCCTGTGTGGGAAGTAGGGTCTGGATGGTGGAGATGGGGGAGGTAGAGGTGAGCCCTGATGGTGGGATGGGAGTAGAGGTGGTCCTTGGATGGTGGAGATGGTAGAGGTCCAGAGGGTGATGGTGGCCCTGTGTGGAAGTAGGGTCTGGATGGTGGAGATGGGAGGGTGGATGGTGGAGGTTTTGATGGTGGGATGGCAGGAGGTGAGTCCTGTGTGGGAGATGGGAGGTAGAGGGGTCCTTGATGGTGGAGATGGGAGGGAGGTAGAGCCCTGGTGAGTCCTGGATGGTGGAGATGGGAGGAGAGGTGAGTCCTGTGTAGGGGTGGATGGTGGAGATGGGAGGCAGAGGTGAGTCCTGTGGAGTGGGAGGCAGAGGTGATTCCTGTAGGGGTGGATGGTGGAGATGGGAGGCAGAGGTGAGCCCTGTGTAGGGCCTTGATGGTGGAGATGGGAGGCAGAGGGGGTCTGGATGGTGGAGATGGGAGGCAGAGGTGAGTCCTGTGTGGGAAGTTGGGTCTGGAGGATGGTGGAGATGGGGAGGATAGAGGCAGAGGTGAGCCCTGTGTGGGAAGTAGTACCTGGATGGTGGAGATGGGGGTAGAGGTGAGCCCTGTGTGGGAAGTAGGGCCTGGATGGTGGAGATGGGAGGTAAGTTGGGCCTGGAGAGATGGTGAGTCCTGAGTCCTGTGGAAAGTAGGGTCTGGATGGTGGAGATGGGAGGCAGAGGTGAGTCCTGTGTGGGATGGGAGGTAGAGGGGCCTGGATGGTGGGAGATGGGAGGCAGAGGTGAGTCCTGTGTGGGAAGGTCCTGGATGGTGGAGTGTTGATGGTAGGGCCTGGATGGTGGAGATGGGAGGTAGAGGTGAGTCCTGTGTGGGAAGTAGGTCCTGGATGGTGTAGATGGGAGGCAGTGGTGAGTCCGGTGTGGGAAGTAGGGCCTGTGAGTTCAAGGCCACCCTGAGACTACACAGTGAATTCCAGGTCAGTCTGGGCTAGGGAAACCCTACCTCAAAAACCCAATAAATAAATAAAGTAAGAAGAGCAAAGAAAGCAAATTAGACTCCTGTAGAGTGTGCCCTGGGCATAGAAGTAGAGGGAGGTTATTCTTCCTCCTGGAGCTGCAGCTCACACCTGGGAACCTTCACAGAAGGTGGCCATGACCCTTCTCTGAGTTCCATGGCAGGATCCTCTAAGGAATGGCCAGTGTCATCTTTGTTCTTAAGTACAAGCCTAGCAGATGCTGCCCCTCCAAAGAGGGGTCTCAAACAGAGGCACTGGAATAGCTGGAAGATCCAAGGAAAAGTCCAGAACTTGGCTCTGTTATGGTTTACATAAGAAATGCATCCCATAGGGACTGAAGTGAAAGCTTAGTGGTTAAAACACTTGCTTACAAAGCCGAAGGACCCTGGTTTGGTTCTGCAGTACCCACGTATGCCAGATGCACAAGGTGGCACATGTGTCTGGAGGTCTTTCGCAGAACAAACCTTCTACCTTCAGTGCCTCCAAGAATTCTGTAGTACTACGACTCCATCGAGGGGTGAACGCATTCTCACAGGTGTTTTGGTCCCAGCTATTCAAAAGTAACTAACACAGGCTGCGAGGATCTGGTGCCACCTCTGAACAAGTTTATCTGTTATTAACCGAGCGCAATTTTCAGCCTCTGTGGGGCCCAGTGCTCTGCCTCTGCGTACACCCTGCACCAAGGTTTCAAACTATTTGGCTGGATGACCAAAAGACCCTTTGCTGTGGTGGTCTCTGTGGGCAATATCCTAGTTAGTACAGTCAGGTTTCTGGGGACACATTTTCGTTTCCTCTTCCATACCACCAACTTAGACATGCACCTGAGTGAAGACGTTGAGCACCTGTCAGTCTTTAGTGTCAAACCCATGTTCATGCCTGCCAGCCCCAGAGCAAATGCATTTCCCAGGCTCTGCTAGCCTAAATCCCTATACTTAGCCACAGCGGGTTCCAAGGTGTGGAAACATGGCTACTGGATTAAGTCAGCATGGGCTCCAGGCTTAGGTTCTCAGAGTGAGGGGACACAGCCTGTTTGTCTTATGTATCTCTGAGACCCACAGGACAGACTAGTTTTACCTTAGCAACAGGAAGGGTCCCCTCAAGGATGGTGGAGCATAAGGCTTGTGGGCTAGAAGTGACACTTCTCACAGAGCCATGCCCCACTCTTAACTGTTGCACCTCTAAGCTGGCCTTTTGTTCCTCTGCAGAAAAGAGGCTGATATCTTACTGATATCCCAAACCAGAGATGCTACACTCAAAACACTAGTCTGTTACTATGGATATTAGAGACAGAGAAAATCACAACAAAAACAAGACCCCAAACCGCTGTCTTTATTTCCAGACTCAAAAGTCCTAAAATCTTTAAAAGCCTTTTGGCTTCAAATCCAATTCACTTTTTAAAAGACAAATCACATCTCAAAATTTCTCCTTCTCACCATAAAAACATATATTTTCACATTCCATAGTAATCCAAAGAGCTATTTTATTCCCAAAGCAAATGTATAACGAGGCCCTAAAGATCTATACTGGAGACAGTGGTTTTAAAAAGAAAAAGAAAAAGAAACCCTTGGGCTGGAGAGATGGTATAGCATTTAAGGCACTTTTTGCAAACCCTGAGGACCCAGGTTTGATTCCCTAGTACCCACATAAAGCCAGATGCATATGGTGGTGCATGCGTCTGTGTCTGGAGTTCATTTACAGTGGCTAGAGGCCACTACGTGAAAGAGTTCAGTGGGGCTGTAGAGATGGCTTAGCAGTTAAGGCACTTGTCTACAAAGCCAAAGGACCCTAGTTCAATTCCCCAAGACCCACGTAAGCCAGATGCACAAAGTGCCACATGCATCTCAAGTTTGTTTGCAGCAGCTGGAGACCCTAGCCCATCCATTCTCTCTCTCTCCTTTCCTCTCTCTTTCTCTTTTCCTCTCTCTCTGTCTTCCTCTTTCTCTCCCAAATAAATAAAGAAAGAAAAAAAGAAAGAGTTCAGTCTCCAAGCCTATGACTGGACTGTCACCATTCTCCAGGTACTTTGTGTTCCTGCTGATGTGCCCCACTTGGAGGACACCTTTGGATCCATAAGAAGACCAGTGCCCTGGTGGCTGAGCAGCAGGAGAAGAAGGAAAACACTGCATGGAGCTGGAAAGGTAGGCAGGGGATGGAGCATGTTGGGCCTTGCAGGCCTTAGGCAAGCCTTCATATTCATTAGGAGAACAAAGGAAACTCCCTGGAGGGGTTGAGGAAGTAAGTGCATGATGTCACTTACATTTTATGAAGATAGCTCTGCTTAACTGTCTGATGAATTTATGCCCTTAATCGGATCACAAGCTCCTGGATAGCAGATCTTGGTCACACCCTTTTAATGCCCACACTTTGCACAGTGACTTTCCTGATGGCTGATGACTCTCAGGCTGCTGTGTGCATCTGAACACTGGAGCGGCAACTTCACACACAGCTTATTGGGGCCCCACCTAGTTTCTGACTCAGCGGATCCAGGTGAGGTGGAAGAAATTCCCAGGTGATGCAGAGAAGCAAGCTACTGGTCCAGGCAATGTGTTCAGAGAGCTTTGTTGTTGATATTATTATTATTATTATTATTATTATTATTTTGGTTTTTCAAGGAAGGGGTTCATTCTAGCCCAGGCTGACCTGGACCTTACTCTGTAGTCCCAGGCTGGAGAGAATTTATATTTAAATCTGCTAAAGAACAGGCTGAAGAGATGGCTTAGTGATTAATGCATTTGCCTGCGAAGACTAAGGACCCACATAAGCTAGATGCACACGGTGGCACATGTGTCTGGACTTCATTTGCAATGGCCAGACCCCTCAGACTACATATGGGACTTTAAACTTATCCCCCCCCCCACCTAGCTATAAATTCCTTTCCAACTCCTTTCATTACATTGAGCTGCTACCATTAAGGACACTCCTATGACGCTAGGGTGAACTCACCCAGCAAGGCTTCAGGCTCTCTAGTTGATTCTCGCTTGCTGGGACTGTTCACATGCCACAGAGCCAACCATGCCTCCTATGCAACAGCCTCATACAGGCCTGGTTTGCTTCAGGCGGGTTTCTAGTTGATTCCAAGAGATTGCTGGGACTGTTCACATGCAATGGGTTACCAGGCCAACCTAGGTGGTATTTGGCCCAGAGCCACGCCCACTGGCCCCTTCCAATGCAACAGCCTCATACAGGCCTGGTCCTAGCCAGACCTCATGCTAAAAGCCATACCAGGCCATACCCTCGGGTTTTCTCACCAGGATGGCAGCCAGCCCAGGACGGGTAAGATTCCATGAGATTTCACATGTGATGATCCTTGGGGCCTGGGTTCAACAATGGCTTTCCAAAAGCCATACCAGGCTATCCCCTCGGGTTTCCTCACCTAGGTGGCATTTGGCCCATGACGGAGGTAAGTCTCCATGAGATGGAACAACCTAAGACAGGCACTGTCACGTATGATGATCCCTTGGGGCCTGGGTTCAACAATGGCTTGGCAATAAACCATACCTCTCAGGGTTGCCAATAATAAAAACAAAAACGAGGATATGTATGGCACAATACAGGCCTGGTCCAGCCAGGCATGGCAAAAGACAATAGGAAGTGGCTTCTGTAAAAATTTTTTCTCAGGCTCTTTTTCAAATACAAATAAAGTTTGTAGTAAAAAATCGTTTGAGCTGGCCTTAACCCCTGTGCCCATTCTCTCTCTATTTGCTTCTCCTCTTTTTCAAATAAATAAATAGTAAAAAAAAAATTTTTTTTAATCTGCTAAGTCAATCAATCAACAGAGGGACCTGAAAATGTTTTTTCAACATTTTGTTTTCAAAATAAAATAAAATAAATAGTGGTTTGGGTATAACCTAAACCAACAATAATTCATTCTAATTCTCCTTTTTTTATATCATTGTCTTTGCCATATTACATGACAACAACAAAAGGACTCACCCACCCATACAGAAGTCTTCTGAAAGGAAACAGATCACAGTGATTAGACAAGACAAGACACTTCAGACTGTGTTGCCAAGTTTAATTATAAATTTAATATCATTCAAAGATTTTTTTTCCAAATGAATGTGATTTATTTGTGTAGGCAGTTATTGCCTGCCTCTGTCTAGAAAAGATATGCTGTGGTGAGCCATCCCTTGGTGCTATTCCAAAACTACAAGTTAAAGGAAACTTTTCCTTGGAAGTCAGGAATAAAGCTCACCAAGAGCCCATGGCTGTTTGACTCAAAGTGCAGGATGTTTGTGACCACGCCTACTTCATGACAAAGTGGATCCAAAGGGTTTCCTCGAAGGAACAATTACAAAACATTAGGACAGTGCAGAAATGCAACTCAAGAATACCAAGGAGACCCAGCACAAGCGGAGGAAAGGACCTTCCAGCCGGAAAGAGTCGGCGCTGACACCACTCAGGAAGCCGCAGCCCCCTGGCCTTTGCCCATCCACCCTGTTCCACCCATTTGAGGTTGGGGCTCCCATGTGCACACATCCATCTACCCCGAAGTTCTGATAGACAGTGACAGTTCACACAAAGGGACATCTTGAGGCTTAGGGTTTGGGGGACTTAAGAGGAGGCTCTCTTGTCTGAGGCCTGCAGGGTTCTGGGTTCGTGTCCCACTCAAGGAAGAAGCTGGTCAGACATTCTCCATGCTTGGGCAAGGGATTCTCCTCGGTGAAGTCCCATCACTCAAGAGCTATTCAGAGTCTCATGCTCACGTGAGGTGGATGCAGAGGGTCAAAACATAAAATGCTACAGGGTCATGCTGGAGAGATGGCTTAGCAGTTAAGGCCCTTGTCTGCGAAGCCTGAGGATCCATGCTGGACTCTCCAAATCCCACGTAAGCCAGATGCACAAGGTGACACAAGTGCTTGAGGTTTCACATGCGCACTAGGTGGCTCACGTGTCTGGAGTTTGATTACAGTGGCTGGAGGCCCTGATGCACCCTCACTCCCTCTCATAAAAAAGGGGGGGGCAGTCTGTTGGGCTTGCCTTAAAAAAGAAAGCCACAGGTCAAAACAAAAAAACGATGCTAAGAATCCTAAGCCTTGGCAAGTCAACAAAAATAATAAGGAGCTGGACAGATGGCTCAGCAGTTAAGGTACGAGCCTGCAAAGTCTTAGGACCCAGGTTCGATCCCCCAGTACCCATGTAAAACCAGATGCCCAAGGTGGCACATGCAGTGGCTGGAGGCTCTGGTATGCCCAATCTCTCTCACTTTCTCTCTCAAATAAATAAATAAAATATTTTTTTAAAGAACAGGTTAAAAATAATGACAGCCTTTGCTCAACAGCACCAACAAATGATTCTCCTATGCCCATGTCACAAGATACAGAAACACCACACAGATGCCACAAGGCCACACAGCAAGTTACATCATGTGGGGTAATGACCTTGGATCCACAGGCCAGGCTGTTGGGAATCACACAATAGTCTGGCCATAAGTCAAATACAAAACCACGAAGCACCTCCTAAACTCTGGCACAAAAACATGAAGTAGATGTGAGCCCCCAAATCCAAGGTCACCATTCAGTCTCTGAAAGCCAGCACTCCACAGCCATTGCAGTCACCCATTTCCAAAGGAACAGAAGTAAACATTGGACCTGCTCTGGTGTTCAACTGCCACCGGCTCCTCCCTGCTGTCTCCCTCCTCCTCTTCTTCTTTACAGACAGGTAAAGTTGGATCTCTCGAAGGAACTGGGGGCTCCCACTCTAGGCAAAGGTTGGACAGGTGATCAATGTTACAGCATGAGATTTGGCTGTGCCTACGTGCCTCCGACAGAGCTGGATCATCTAGGATAATGGAAATTGTAAGCAACAAGAAAGCAGTGTTAACAGCATGGGGTGGTAAGCCCAGGGGCACCCGCAGCTCCCAGGATACCCAGAAGACATCCCCTCCTCCTAGTTCACTCACACCACACACACTCCAGCACGGTGCCTGGCTCTGGATAGAGACTGCAGTGAGGAACAAAGGCAGGGGCCCTGCCCACTCAGGGAGACAATGACAGGGGTGGGAACTCGGAGTGTGCTATGGGTGAACAAGGAGAGTGGTCAGGGAAGGCTTCCCAGAAGTGACATTTGACATTGAGGCTGAGGACCCAGATGAGGTTGGGGTGGGTCAGCAGGTGTAGAATGCCTGGGACAGAAACAGGGCTGGTGTGTACTCTGCCATTCTCCAGCCTGTAACTATAGGCCCACCCCACAGCACCCAGGCTTGGTGTCAGCAGTCCCCAACATGAGGTGCTCCTATAATATCCACAACCCAATTGCGTTTCTACCTCTCTAGTGAGAGCTCACAAAAGGAAAGGTCTTAGGAAAATGTTCTTTTTTAAAAAATGTCATTTATTTATTTACATATTTGAGAGAGAGAAAGAGAGAGAGTGATAGAGAGAGGCAGATAGAGAGAAGGGGCACACCAGGGCCTCTAGCCATTACAAATGAATCCCAGACGCATGTGCCACCTTGTGCATCTGGCTTATGTGGGTACTAGGCAATTGAACCTGGGTACTTTGACTTCACAGGCAAGCGCCTTAACTGCTAAGCCATCTCTTCAGCTCAGGAAATGGTTCCTTAGGAAGTAAGGAAAGGGCTGGAGAGATGGCTTAGCAGCTAAGGCGCTTGCCTGCAAAGCCTAAAGACCCAGCTTCGATTTCCTAGTACCCATGTAAGCCAGATGCACAAGGTGGCACATGTGTCTGCAGTTTGTTTGCAGTGGCTAGAGACCCTGGTACACCCATTCTCTCTATCTGCCCTCTCTCTCTCTAATAAATAGAATAGAATAGAATAGAATAGAATAAAATAAAATAAAATAAAATAAAATAAAATAAAATAAAAAGAGTGAGGAAAGACCCAGGAGGATGGAGTTGAACTGTTTTGAAACAGCTGACTGTGGACATCTGTCTTTTGCATACCAGAATCAGGTGAGGTTCTGGCTTTACTTGAAGCTGTCACAACAGACAAGACGTGGGACTGCAAACAGGAAACACTGACTCAGGAGCCCCAAAGGTTCTTCCCTTTGGCACCCCTACCTTGTCCCTTTCTTTCCTCCATGTCCCGGTGGAAGCTGCAGAGGGAGCATGCTGAGCCTCCCCTAGCCTTAGTGTTTTTAATGTCTAAGCCCATCACAGACTTACGACCTCCCTCTTGCCTTATGCAATTAAGGGAAACCAGAGGGTTGCTGAAGCCAACATTGACAGGGGCCTCCTTGTGGAGAAGAAAACAAAAACAAAACAAAACAAAACAAAACAAAACAAAACAAAACAAAACAAAAGGCCCAGTAGCTTGACTGCTCCCTGTGCATTCTGAAAGAAAGCATTGTGAGGGGTGGTTTCAGAAAAGACAATCAGCACACGGCCATCATACTCGAAACAGCCATTGTACTGGAAACATGCAGTCCAACGTGACTTCCCTTCATAGTCAAGTATGAGCCAAAAACACAAGTCCTGCAAATGCCATCCCTGACTGAACACAGAAAGAAACCGAATCCTTACTTGTGTGGAGCAGAGCAGGCAGTAACTTACAGACAAAGAAAGCATATCTTTTAAATGACAACACAAATTTGTTTAGGTTTTCCCTCCACTAAGTAAGTAAGCAATTAGGTTTTTTTTTTTTTCCCAATAAAAATATCCCTGTGCATGTGCAAACACCAGAGGTAATCATATAATTGCCCTGCCCAATCAGATTCAATTGCTGACAGTTGAGTTCCCACTGCTCATTAACTTCAGCTTGCAACGAGGTCTTACGGAAGCCCTTTCCGCCTCTTTACAAAGGTTCCTATGATATCAGAGCAGGCCTGGAACTACCTCATGCAGAATAATCACCCCCAAACCACCAGGGCCAAGGCCAGCCTACTCCTGGCTTCCCTCCGCACAAATAAAGAGAAATGCACAGACACCCCCGTCTAAGTGCTCCAGATTCATTCGGGGATCACACTTCTAAATATAAGAGCCACCTTTCACCCCCCACACTTTAAGTGCTGTAATTACATAATTAAAACCAATTATGTCATTTAACAGAGACTTTTTTCAAGCCAATTAACTCAATCATTGACCTCAAAAGATTTCCCACACTGACCTGAGACAATGAAGATTTGGATAAATTTAGACACTGGCTTCCGAAGGCTGGCACAGACTAGCTGGGTGGGTTGTAGCTAGTTATAGATACTTCTAGATACTTCCTACATTACCACCACTGCACGATTCTTTCTATATTCTAAGATAACTGCTTTTTCACCCCCAACTGGACAGTAATTTCTATGTCTGAATTTAAAGCAACAAAAGAGGGGCTGGAGATATGGCTTAGTGATTGAGGTGCTTGCCTTCAAAGCATAAGGGCCCAGGTTTGATTCCCCAGGACCCACGTAAGTCAGATGCACAAGGTGATGCATGCGTTTGGAGTTCGTTTGCAGTGGCTGGAGACCCTGGCATGTCCATTCTCTATCTGCCTCTCCCTCTATCTCTCAAAATAAAATGAATAGATAAAATATTCTTTTAAAAAAGAAGTTTTCAAGTTATTGAGTTAAAAAGCTACTTTGACCCAATGGTGGGGAAAGAGTTTATACATCTAATAAGATTTTATAAGTTTAATAAATAAAAGGATGCAATCAGTCTAGAGCTTCCTAACAGGTTATACCAATCAGATCCTAGCATTCCCCTAGCCACCACATTGGTTCAGAGATGAGCACAAACTCTCCTCCAAGTCAATGAACCCCAATGCAGCCTTTGCTGAGGCTCTTGGGAAATAGTCCCACCCTAACTTCCCTGCAAGCAGGCAAGCGCTGCAAGGAATGAGGGAGGATGGACAAGGAGGGTGTGGAGGAAGAGGATGGTTCAGCTCTCATGACTCATGCAGACAGTACGTTTAGAACACGGCTTATTTCAAACACATGCTGGGGGAAGAGATGAGGAGTTTTACCACCTACAGGTTGGGCAGACTTGATCACAAAGATAGAATTAATTGAGCATGGCTCTGAGCAGTGATCTTGCCCCCAGCCCCGCCTGTGCTCACAACACAGCTAAATACATCCAATTTTGGAGTTATTTAAAAACATGCCATTTTATAGGCAGGAAGAAGTCCTTTAATCTGTAAAATGATTTTTATCACAAACTAAAACATTCTGCTTTGTCAAGGTTGTCTCTCCTTGGAGCTCAGGCAGCTGTTAGAGCTGAGAAGACCTCCCTGGGCCTGTGCTCAGCCTGCTCGGTGGTACTCTCGTGGTCACCAGTGCAGGCCGACTCTTGTGCTAATTAAAACAGTTTGTTCTTTCTCTTTTTCCCCTGGCCTTAAGGGAAAGTAAAAAGAGCTAAATTCTCTTTAGTGGCAGGGCTTTGACCTTGGCATTATGGATGTTCGGACCAGATCATTGGTTGTTTTGAGGACCTCCTGTGTACTGTGAGATGACAGCCACAACCCTGGCTACCCTCTAGAAGCCAGCGAGAGCCCACTTCCTCAGTTTGGGACTGTTAAAACCATTTACAGACATTGTCAACATGCCCAGCAATGGGGCCAGGACCAGGGCTAGTTGAAAACCACCGAATGCATGGAACATATGAAGTATTCACTGTGTCTTCCTCATAGCATCTTTGAGCATATGATGCCCCATAGTTTTGTGGTTCTTTCTACTTCCAGTGTGACAGCGAGGCCGCCCTCCTCTTCAGAGCTTTGTAAGAGCATGCATAACCACCCGTGAGGTAGGGTATCTATCACAGGTATACACTGAGAGAGAGCTGTTGACCCCACAAGAACTGGGGTGGGGAAAAATGTTTCCAATGGAAATGATGTTACCTAAATACCAGCAAGCAGCAAAGGACATTGAGGGGAAGATTGCAAACGAAGGGTCTCTGGGTGGTGAGTTCCAACAGGAGTACCTCTCCAGGCCAGAAAGGGTAACATTAAGCTTAGTGTCATCTTTCTAACGCTCCAACAATGACCTAACACTTGTCCACTTGGCAGAAGAACCAGACTGGTTTAATGTGTGAAGACCTGGCCTTGTCTGGACTTCCTACATGAAGAAGTGTGGGTTATCTAGCTAGAAGTTTTCATCTTCCAAGGAGGAGAGGTATCAGGGAGCTTCGGGTCCCAGAGGTGGACTGCTGTGGCTCCCTCAGTTCCCAGTTCTCTTTAGCCAGTTCGCCTGGCTATCCCACTCTTTCGGCTCTTCATTATCCAACTGCTTTCGTGTCTCATTGACCGCTCATGAAATCTGACTGCTTAGGAGGTGAAATGTGTTGACTTGGACAGACAGTAAGAATAAAGCGATGTCTGGGGTCTCTGAGGAGCTTTGGAGCTCCTCCCATTGTTCTTGCAATGGCGTTGGTTTTTCTCTGGGTAAACAGTTAACATTTAGAACAAACAGTTGTGGAAAAATAGAAGTTCTTGGCCTGAGGATCTAGCAGACGTTGCAGGGCTTCTTAGAAGTTGCATAAGCAACTGTTCTTTCCAGAGGGTGTCATTAACTCTGGAGGATAAACCTGAAGCTTTGAAAAAGAGTTTCCCAGGGTACACTCTTCCTGTAGAACAGCATCCCTCTTCCCACACCATCTCCACCAAAATCTCCCATCCTGGCTCATGTGTTCCTTGCCTCAGTTTGTCAACACAGATAAGGGAGTGGAGTGTGCCCCTGTTCCAGCTGGTACCAAAGCCACACGATGAGCTTTGAGTGTTTGGATGGAGGGGTTTCCTGGGAGAGTTTAACAGCTATTTGTAAACAAAGATGTCAGTTGAGGTGGAAGCAGGGCTCTGTTGCTTCAAGGCACAGGCTTGTGTGTCCCCTTGAACAAAGTCAGGGCTCTATGCACATGGAAAGCACAGTAGAGCGAGCAACTTCCCTCCTGGTGCCCTTTCACCATAAGGTGAAGGAGAGGCAGGTGTTCTCAATCGGTCACCTTTGTGGGCAACACTGGAAGACTTCTAAAAGCAGCAGCTCCACATTTTTGCTGGGGATAAACCTCTCTGCCGCCATCAAACAGGACAGCAGGAGTGTATAGAGCCCAGGTGAGATACCAGTTGGCCTACAGAGATGACTTTCAGCAGGCCTGGAAGTTGTCAGCAAAATTTGGTGAAGGTGTACCTCTGTGTTTCCTTGTGAGAAAGAGATTTATGGCTTTTATCATGTTAGCATGATATTAAATAAGATATTAGTCCTTCATTTTCTAATGGTTTTCTGAGATATAATTTATATATTTAAGTGGAAAGTTAAATATTTTTGAGCAAATGCATAGAATTTTTAAACCATCACCACAAGCCAATTTTAGAACATTTCTATCATCTCCTCTTTGCAAGCCCCCCAGCTCCTGTAACTGTTTACAGAAAACGTCATTTAATTTCTGCAAAAAAAGTCCTAGGGTTGAACGAGGGGTCCATTCTACATCTGCAGTCAACCCATGTTTTTTTTTTTTTTTGCCCTTCCCAAGCAGTCTACCAAAAATATATTTATTTTTTTAAATCTGAAATTCAAATATAACTGGTGTCCTATATTTAGGGGGAGTGTTTGTTTATTTTATTATGGTTTCTCAAAATTTTTATAATCGTGGGAAATTTTAGTTTAACTCAGGGCCTGGTGCAAATTAGACAATTATTCCCAAACTGAACTCTATCACCATCCCCTTCCTATACTTGCTAAAATTGACAGTCATAATGCAGAACTAAAGTGGAACTGGGATACGCATGCATAGGAGCGAATATACTCATCTGGGCATTAGGACAGAAAATGTTTTATTTGATCAGATATGGACCATCTCAGTTCCAAAATGGTCAGAACCTGGTAGCAGTTAGAATTCAAGCCCAGAACTAAAGCTGCCAAAACAATGTAAGGAATTCACAATCCCATCCCAGTTTTACAAGCAAGCCTGGGGACGTAGGGTACTGGGTGGATTATATGCTACATTTGCCTTGAAAGGTTAAAGTGGGTGATTGTTAACCCTGCCACTCTTGCTTGGACCTAGAAATGTGACTTTTAGGGGCACAAATTATAGGGAAATCATACTTAACCCTTTTGGGGGTCACAAGATCCTTTGAGAGTATTTGATAAAAGTTGGGAATCTTCCTTCATAGAAATTATACATTCCTACTTTAAAATTTTTTTATTTCCGTTAGAGAGAAAGAGTGAATGAGCACACCAGGGCCTCTAGCCACTGCAAACCAACTCCAGATGCATGCGCTACCTTGTGCATCTGGCTTACGTGAGTCCTAGGGAATTGAACCTGAGTCCGTTGGCTTTGCAGGTGTCTTAACTGCTAAGCCATCTCTCCTGCCCCATTCCCACCTTTTTGCCAAGGACTGGTTTTGAGGCAAGGCAGAGAGAGCACTCACTGATTCTACAACAGTGGTCATGGCTGTTCAAGGATAAGGGAGGCTGGGAAAGGGGACTCCAGGAATCCAGGAGTTTTAGACCTTACCATTCTTCCTTTCTGTGTGGAAAGGGAAGAGGCTGGGGTGATGGTACGGTAGCAGGGTGAAGCATGAAGCCATGGCCAGGTGTACTGGACCATCAGCTGTAGCAGCTGAGCAACTTGCCTGAGTGTCTTAGAGGGTGGGGACGAACTGACCAGCTCGACTATGTTCACAGGCCATGTCTCACACAGCCAGTGGCAAGGTTTCTGAGCAGGGCTCACTTAAGTTTCTGGATCACTGCCCATGATTTTGTATTTGAAAAGCTTGAAAGCAGGGCTGATGTGGTGACGGATGTCCGTAGCGCACTCTCGGTTCTGTCGTCTGTTTGATGCTGGGTTCTCAGGCACAGAGGCAGGGAACACTTGGAGGATTTGGGCATTTTTCTTGGAGTCTAAGAGAAAGCATTTGGCTGGGACACAACAGAGAGACATCCCATCCCCACTACTTTCTTTTTTCTCCAACATTTTCCTCTGAGTTGCTTTGAGTTGGATAAAACTACAGATAAACTGGCCACTTTTCTGCTGAAATTTAAAAAATAAATTCCTCAATTTTCTTCTTGGTAATAAAGTTACCCAACATTCTTTTTGTTGTTATTTTGGTTTGGTTTAGTTTTTCAAGGTAGTGTCTCTCTCTAGCCCAGGCTGACCTGGAATTCACTATGTAGTCTCAGGATGGCCTCGAATTCATAGGGATCCTCCTACCTCTGCCTCCCGAGTGCTGGGATTAAAGATGTGTGCTAAACAAACATTCTTGAATCATTATAGATGTTGTTTAATAAAAGTCCATTCAGAGCCAGGCATGGTGGCGCACGCCTTTAATCCCAGCACTTGGGAGGCAGAGGTAGGAGGATCTCCATGAATTTGAGGCCACTCTGAGAATAAAGAGTGAATTCCAGGTCAGCCTGGGCTAGAGCGAGACCCTACCTAAAAAAAAAAAATAAATAAATAAAAAAGTCCACTCAGAAAAAGGATAGGCATGTCCATCTCTGAGCTTTGTGACATCTCTTTTGCACTTTAAAGCTACCTATAGATTAGGTCCTGGTATTGTCGTCCCTATTTTTCATAAGTAAAAAGGTAATGGGGAGAAAAAGTTCTATGATTTATAGCCCTACACAATGACAAAGGAAGCTGTGCAGTCACAGGGCCTGAATTCAGACTGCATTGAAGAGATTAATTGCATAGCCCCTAAGGAAAACTAGAAAACAACAATAATAGATGTTTTATTCATCCCAGGTCTCTCAAAAACAATCTACTGCTCTGAAGAAGTTTATTATGATGTCCAGTGACATGAACCATAAAACTATTTTGAATGTTTATTTGATACTCGGTGATGTCTAAGTAAATGTACCATGTTCACGGTTATCACCACCAAGGAAAAGAATGACTTGGTTTTCAGGTTTTATCTTATCCGTTGTCCTGGGTTCTTGAAACAGCATGAGAAATGTGTGCGCTCTGGTCTTGCTTGTTGTCAAAGGAACCAGCAGCCTGCTGGGAAGAGCATGCTGGGAAGTGATAATGTTCTGCACTTTGTGTTAAGACTTAAGGAGAAAGAAAGAAAAAAAACAAGAGCTTGTGTAAAAATCACAGACAAAGTTGACAAATTTCACGGCTTGGTCATGGCTAACATATCGGATTTCATGGTTTGACAGAGATTAACAAGAAAATCATATTAGAGTTACGACTATTAGTAGATTCTTAGATATTTGGTAAAGAAACACTGAGTGCTCCAAAATTCCATGTCCTTTCTGGCCCAATGAGACAGCAAAAAACGATCTCGCAGGCTCCCCCTACTTAGGGCTGGGGTGAGCGGGTGCCTAGTGGGGACCCCCGGGGAAAGGTCTCAGCCTCTGTGGCATAAAGCAAAGGGTAACACTTACAACCCAATTCATAAAACAGTAGGGAGAAAAAGAAAAAGAAAAAGAAAAACGGCTCCTACATAGATGTCTGACACTGCCCACACCACCACTTCATGAGAGACATGAATTTTTTTTTTTTTTTTTTTTTTGAACTATGATATTTGAAGTTTAAAAAAAGGAGCCAGGTGTGGTGGTGCATGCCTTTAACTGCAGCACTTTGGAGGCAGAGGTAGGAGGATTGCACTGAGTTCGAGGCCAGCCAGAGACAAAGACAACAGAGTGAAATTCAGGTCAGCCTGGGCTAGAGTGAGACCCTACCTCAAAAGACAAACAAACAAAAAATAAAAGTAAAATTTCCTGGCTTTATGAGTAGGCCTTCTTGCAGGCAGGAACTTCAAAAAGCTTCTGCCTTTTGGCCTCAGGGCTCTGCATATCCTCTTTCTGCTCAGAGGTTGCTTGTCTGTCAGCTTTGCATAAAAGACAGCCAATTTGTCAGCCATTTGCTGTCCTCTCTCTCAGTCTGCCTAACGATAAACTCCCTGCACCTTGGGGTCTTCAGAACCCCGTATCTATCGTATCTGACTGAGTGGAGGCCCGTCCTCGTTCTCTCTCAGGCTTGCTTCCTTCCTCTGGCTCTTCTTATAATAGGATGAACCACATTAATCAGAACCACATTACTCGGCTAGAGGAAGTCTTCCAGCAGAGGCGGGCAAGACACCATGGCAAATTAGTTTCAGATCGCGAAGGGTCATGCTGAGAATGAAAAGTCAAAGTTATCTATTGTGTTTTCTTGAGTTGAGAGAAGTGAGGCAGGGTGAGGAGCGCTAAAGAAACCCAGATTTGGGTACACAGTCCGCAGCAGCAGCCACTCAGCAAAGAAGTAACCAGCAATTGCAACTGGGAGCAAAGTCATCGGTCACAGAAACTCAAAGTCCTTAGAGTCCATTGCCATACTCTGGACAGGCACAGGGATTTTTTTTCTACACAGACAGGCTTTTATATTTCATTTTAAATAAATAAAATCAAAATGGCTGGGCTAAGCCGGGCATAGTGGCGAATGCCTTTAATCCCAGCTCTCAGGTAAGAGGATTGCTGTAAGTTTGAGGCCACCCTGAGCTGGAGAGATGGCAGCAGTTAAGGCACTTGCCTGCAAAGCCTAAAGTCCTGAGTTTGATTCCCCAGTACCCATGTAAAGCCAGATGTACAAAGTAGCACGTGCATCTGGAATTGGTTTGCAGTGGCTAGCTGCCCTTGCACACCCATTCTCGCTCTCCCCCCTTCTCTCTGTCTCTCTCTGCTTGCAAATAAATGAAATATTAAAAAATCCTTTAAAATGGCTATAATTTGTCCAAAAATTGCAATAGTCACACAATTGTGCGTTTATACATATATACACATATTTATACTATACACACATGTGTTAGAGCATTATTTTAATTACAATTAATGTGTTCTTCTTAGGTAGCATTGAGGTGAGACTTTGGGTCCAGGGAGGGATTAGATTCCATAAAGATGGAGGGGATCCCAGGCCCATGGACCCCAACTTTTGGGTCCTTGTCCAAATTAATAAAGAATTGAAAACACTAGGGTAAGCACTTTGCAACACTGTTGTATTTTGCCTCTCCCGCTAACAAGGTAATGATGGTTTTCATGCGTGATTTACAGTCATTAAGGTTGGCTTGATGACAACATGAAGACACACAGAGCCCATGGTGGAACTCAGGAGGGCCCAACTCTTCAGCTGCGTTTGAAACTAACTAGTTGTGGGAAGTGACTTCTGTCACAGTGGGCCTGTGCTGACACGGTAAAAGGTACAAATTTCAGAGGTGGGTGTGGGTGAAGAGCCACGCCACTTGGCTCTAGCATGCATGTGAAGCCGCTAGGCTTTAGTCTAACCCAGGGCCCTCCTCGTAGGAAGGAAGGCCACCAGGCTATGGGCAGATGGAGAGAAAACTGTGAGAAGGGAGAAGCTGTTGTAGAAAGCCAAGGCTTGTCTTCACAAAAGGACTCAGGGAACAGGAGAGCCAGAGCCAGAGGGACAGGGTACTGAGTGTAAGTTGGTCTCTACCCACTTTCAAAGTGATGGCGCTTCTTTCTCATGTGTGTGTGTGTGTGTGTGTGTGTGTGTGTGTGTGTGTGTGTGTGTGTGTGTTGAGGCACCCCAGAAGCACACAGTGGGACAAAGAACATTACCAGAGTACTGCCACCATCACTAACACCTAACACCTTGGGGCAGCTAACAATTACAGAAGGAAAGAACTTTTTCATCAAACCCTCCTCTCATAAAACCATTTCCCAGGAAGTGGAACACAGCATGGAGCTAGCCAAATGCAATTTTCCACCAACAATGAACATCCCGGGGCACAGGTACTGCATTGAGATGATTATTTTCCTCCCGCAAGGCTGTCTCTCAAGGCTGACTTTCAGGGCGAGGCTGAGGTCTCCCCGCCACCCTCCCCCAGCAGGATCGGAATATGGAATAGGGATCCTGTCTCTTCAACACCCATGTGTAAACCGCCAATAAACAGACCAGCAAAGACCTTCAAGCCTAATTGCCTTTTAACTCCGCCAAGATAATAAACTCCCAGAGCAAGAAGGAAAGACTCCCAGGGATTTAACAAGTTTATCTGCTGCCACTTGAACGTTTTCTGTCTGCCTACACTTCAGTGAATTCAGTAATAAAAGAATAAAAGCCCCTCCCCCCAACTTCAGATCCTGTGATGGCTAAGAAGTTCCAGATCTAAAATGAATGACCAGCAGAAATGAACCCATTAGCCAAGCTTTGTCTGGGGCATTTGTAAGCGAAGGAGCAAGGACAGCAGGTCTTGTACATTTCTAGCACTTGTGATTTCTTTTCTTTCTTTCTTTCTTTCTTTCTTTCTTTCTTTCTTTCTTTCTTTCTTTCTTTCTCTCTTTGTTCTTTTTTGGTTTTTGTGAGGTAGGGTCTCACTCTAGCTCAGGCTGACCTCCAACTCACAGCGATTCTCCTACCTCTGCCTCCTGAGTGCTGGGATTGAAGATGTGTGCTACCACGCCTGGCTTGTGAGTTCTTTTTTATTGATGGTGGCCACCAACCTCACTGATGGAAAAATAGATCTCCCAAGGAAACCTGAACAGGACCAATCCCAAACCTTCTGATGTTTCAACAGGGGGATTGTAGTGACCAGTGAGAAAGCAAGCCCATGCTGGTGAGGGGGAAGGAAGTGTGAATACGGAGGGAGTGAGCATCCCAGCTGACTGCTTCAAGGACATTTTCATCTCTCTTCAAATGGACTCCCAGGGTTCATGGGCTGGTTGTTATGAATGCACATCCCACCACTCAGAAGAAACAAAAACCTGAACATTCTGGACCTATTGGTGTTAAAATGGAAAAATCAAACGAAGTGACCTCGAGATGGGTGCAGAGAGGTGGTGCCAATGGAGGTAGGAAGTGGGGGCATAACTTCTTATTTCCCTGCATCAGTGTGCAGTTTCACTTTTAGGAGTTTATTCTAAAGGAACTATAGGATAAATAAATAAAGGATAAGCAGTAGCTCTAGGATTGTAACAAGAACATTTCAAAACCACTAAATGGGGCTAGAAAGAGGGTCTAATGGTTAAGGTGCTTGTCTATGAAGCCTAAGGACCCAAGTTCAATTTCCCAGGACCCATGTAAGCCAGATGCACAAGGTGGTACATGCATCTGGAGTTCACATGCAGTGGCTAGAGGCCCTGGCACACCCATTCTATCTCTTTCTCTCTCTTTTTCTCTCTCTTTATTTAAATAAATAAATAAATAAATAAATAAATAAATAAATATTAAAACAACTAAATGTTCATCACTAAGGGTCAGCTAAGCAATCGAGCTGATGCTATAGGTGTTGGTTAGTATGGAGAGGTGTCTAGCATATAATGCAAAGTTTAAGAAGCAGGTTTTAAGAACTTTTATACCATGACCTTGTTCTTTTTATAAGTCTATACATTTTTTCCAAAAACCTAGAAAGATACCTAATTCACGGAAACACTGGCATTTCTGGATGGTGAATTTGAGGGGATTTTTATTTTCTTTTACAAAAGACTTTAACAATTTTTAGAAATGCTAGAGATTAAATCTAAGACATCATCCATGCTAACCTACCACTGAGCTAGTCCCAAGGCTTTTTAATCATTTAAATTTTTAAAATAATAAATGTGTACTGTAGGCTGGAGAGATGGCTCAGTGGTTAAAAGCACTTGATTACAAAGCCTGACTGCCCAGGTTCAATTCCCCAGTACCCACATAAGCCAGATGTACAGAATGGCGCATGCATCTGGAGTTCGTTTGCAGAGGCTGGAGGCCCTGGTGCTCTCTCTCCCTCTCCCTCTCTCTCCCTCTCATCTCAAATAAATAAGTAAATAAATAAATAAATAAATAAATAAATATTTAAAGTCTAAGGACCCATGTTTGACTCTCCAGGTCTCACATGAGCCAGATGTACAAGGTGACACATGCACAAGGTTGCACATGTGCACAAGGTGATGCATGATTCCAGAGTTAAATTGCAGTGCCTGGAGGCCCTGGTGTGACAATTCTCTCTCTCTCTCTCTCTAAAAAAAAAAAAAAACTGAATTGCCAGCTGGGTGTGGTGGCACACTCCTTTAATCCCAGCACTCAGGAGGCAGAGGTAGGTGAATTGCCCTGAGTTCGAGGCCACCCTAAGACTACATGGTGAATTTCATATCAGCCTAGGCTAGAGTAAGACCCTACCTCAGAAAAACAAAACAAAACAAAATAAAACAAAAACCCTGAATTGCCATAAATAATCAGTCAAGACACTAAAGAACAGTAAATCCCAACAGCACCACTTTCTTGCTCAATAGGAAGGGAGCCACATGTGAGATGTCAGAAATGACGTGGCTTCCTTTCCTGGGAGTCATGAGCACTGGACACTGAACAAGCTGGTGTAGGACCACATAAAGCTGTGCTTCTTGAGACAAGGTCTTGCTCTGTACCCAGGCTGGCCAGGAACTTACTATCTTCCTGCCTAAGCCTCCCAAGTGCTAGGGTTACAATCATATGTCCATATTTTTCCTATTGGAACCTGGAAACTAGACAAATTCTGAAGGAATCCAAAGGAATTTCTTTGGAAAAGAATTCTGTTAATACCAAAAGCTCCCTAGGTGCTACACAAAGCCAATGCTAGGTTGCAAATACAAGTAGGGTTCAAGCCCCAAACTACGTACTCTTCACACCAGGCTAGGATACTTTAGGACTTACACGTTTGTACACTGACCCCCCCACTCCCCCCTACATGCCTGCATCTCCCTGCTTCATCATTTCTTAATCAGCTCCAGACTTCCTATGCTCCCGTGGTGTGAGGCATGGTGTTCTGGATTTGGGAGGTGCAGTGTTTAAGGCATGGAAGTACAGAGGAAACAATGACACAAACAAATCCCAAATTGGAGTTCTGTTTCACGTCCATGGAGAAGTGCATTCCTTTGGGAACCAGATGGCCAAGGAGATGTAAGAACATGGACAAGGGCGTGGAGTCAATGTGTGAACTGGACCTTGGGTTAGGAAATGACTTTACTGACGAATAAGCTATGGGATGGTGAAAGGATTCCTGAAAGCAACAATACCTTTAATTAATTAATTAATTAATTAATTAATTAATTAATATATTTATTTGAGAGAGAGAGAAGCAGATAGAGAATGGGCATGCCAGTGCCTTTAGCCACTGCAAATGACACATGCACCACTTTGTGTATCTGGCTTTACATAGATACTGGGGAATTGATCCTGGGCCCTTTGGCTTTGCACACAAGTGTCTTAACTGTTAAACCATCTCTCCAGCCCTGAGCACCAATATCTTTATAGTCTAGGTCTTCTCAGAAAAGTGCTATGATTCTTCTGTCAAAATTCAGAACTCTATGCCGGGCGTGGTGGCGCACGCCTTTAATCCCAGCACTCAGGAGGCAGAGGTAGGAGGATTGCTGAGAGTTCGAGGCCACCCTGAGACTACATAGTTAATTCCAGGTCAGCCTGGACCAGAGTGAGACCCTACCTCGCAAACCCCCCCCCAAAAAAAAAAAATTCAGAACTCTATCCCCTGACTACAAAACAGTAAGCTGAAAGACTGGGTTATCTCAGGATACATGTCATTTTTTTCAAGTTCAAAGGCAAAAATGGCCTCTTCATGGGTTTTAATAAGAGCTCTTCACTGCCTGACCCAGGGACTGGGACTGTTCAGCTTCGAAGCTTGCAAACCAGGATCAGGCTTGCTATTTGCTTTTACCTTGAAGATGGCTCTACTCCACAGACCCAAGAGTCCCCAGCCAATCACGTGGTTCATGCATGTTATCAAATTTACTTAAAGTACGCTGTCTTTCCTGGACTGGCTTTGTTATAACTTTTGTTTTCGATGTGATCATCCTGCTGTATATTCATACCTCCCCTCCTCTAATTCCACTAGGAAGTTTAATTTGCAACTAATCTGAAAGCTATGTGGAGCTTTTAGATGCATGAACTCATTTGAAAGATGTCTTGAGTTTCAACTGCTCAGCACCACGGAGAATGAGGTGGCTCCTCACAGCCCGGAGGGATATGGATCAGTATCTACTTGCTTTTCAAAATGACGCTGCACATTCCAAAGGAGCCTGGGCATAAACACATGGGCTTTCACCCTCTAACACCACAAGTCTGCTTCCTCTGCACCCCATAATCGAAAACATCTCTTCTTCACAGGTATATGGTCTTGGATTTGTCACGGTGAATGTGAGACTTTACAAGGCCAATAAAATGACAGCTGTACAGAGGGGACTGGGTGGCTTTTACCAACTCTGAAACACCACCACTGCCTTACCTCCCAGGGATCAGGAACTTAAAAGCACTGTGATTCACTTAGCTCTGTGTCTGTCATAAAGTTAAGTCTAATCCAATTCCCCTAACTCACAGCTCTATCTTAAATCCTCAAGCTTCTCCTATGCAGACTCAACTGATGGGAGATGTGATTATGCCTTCTCAGGTCATAAATTCTAGATATTTATAACATAACTGTTGTCATTTAGGTCAATTAAGATGCTTTTACTGGCTTGGAACAACTACCTATGGGGCTTGTCAAATACCCTGACAGTGGTTTATGACCCTTTATGGTGATTTTTATCTTGCAGGGTATGAAGGATGGTTGTGTGCAAAAGTTGTCAGGAAGCCCCTGAAACTTTGTCCTCATATTATCATCACCCATATTCCATTTCTACTCTGGATCCTTCCTTACAAATAAATACATGTGTACACGCACGTGCACGCACATACACCCACACACAATTTGATGTAAAACCTTCCCTACAGTTGGTGTCTTTGATCACCTCTCCTCCTTCAAAGACCTATGAGGAGGAGATAACAGCTCTTGAGACACTATAATTAAGCAAAACAAAACAAGTCAAATACACAAAATGAGGAAATACCGGGGCTTTGCAATGTCTAACATGTCCCGGAAGACAAGAGGGCTTACTTTTTACTTTTCATGTGAGGCAACACTCCCTCATGAACAGCAGAATTAGGGTGGCAACCAAGACTGGAATTTATTGGGGGATTTCATCCGGACAGCTTACAGCTCTGCTTTCCCCTGACAGAGTGTTTCTTCTCACTGTATCTTCCTTCAGCAGGGCCCCTGGCCACCTATAGTCTCCCAGACACTGTTCGAGGCCAGAAATGGAGTGATTAAGGAAGTCCCACAGGGTGCTGGAGACACAGACACACATATAATTACAATGCCAAGTTAGTAAACAAGGTTCCTAATTTCAGCTTTATAAAGTGCAAGGAGATGGCTGGAGAGATGGCTTAACAGTTACGGTGCTTGCCTGTGAAGCCTAAGGACCCAGGTTCAGTTCCCCAGTACCCATGTAAGCCAGATATACAAGGTGGTGTATGCTTCTGGAGTTCGTTTGCAGTGGCTAGAAGCCCTGGTGTGCCCATTTTCTCTATCTGCCTCTCTCTCTTTGCCTCTTTCTCTCTCTCATAAATAAATCAATAATTTCTTTTAAAGAAAGAAAGCACAAGGACATAGGTAGGCCAACTGTCCAGAAGGAAAGCAATTACCGTGGCTGGAATCGGAAAGGGTACAGGATGCATCGGGACTGCCCCACAGTCTGGGCTTTGTGTCCATAGTTGGCAGTGAGGAGAGCTGGAGCTGAAAGGATTCCACAGGGTCTCGCCACAAGCTAAGACGTCTGGCCACTATGACACACTTTCCCCAGAGCTTACTGGATGAAATTGGGTAAAATCCCTGCAAATCTGTGTGTTCCATGTCCCCATCCTCAGCTGGCCTTGTCAAATCCCCCACGAATTGGACAGGTGTGATTTTGAAACTGCAGTCACACTTCCCGAGGCAGAGAGCACTCTGTCTTTGACTATCAAAGCAGTACTGCTTGCAGAAGGGAGGCAGAACAGGCACAACTTTCCCTGGCAAACACACGCAGTGCATTGACTCCATTTAAGCGACTGTCATGGGACGAGTCAAAACAGTGGTGGAAGACTTGAGCACACACTGTGACACTCTAGCTCTTAGAATTTCATGACTTTTAATCAGCTTGGTCCCCCCACCAGCATTTATGATCATATAATTTCATCGGAAAGTCCCTCCCCCAGGGACATCTATTAGGCAAAAAGGACAGTAGAAATGGAGCATACACCACAGCATTTGAAAGTCTGCTATATAGAAAAATGCAAGCTACCATCTACCAGTAATTTTTCCCGATTGGGTGCTTAAATGTGCTATGGAGACCCAAGGTCAGAAAGTGACAGTGTGAGATTCAGGAAGCCACAAACTCCCCAAAATGATCAAACTGTATTTCATTTGCAAGAACCTCATGGAAGTGTCTGCTGCTGGTGAAAATTTAAGATATTCAGCTTTGTTTGTTTATACTCCACTTCTCTACAAATAGGATTAAAGCATCTAATACCAAATAGAAAAGGCTCACATTACCAAAGGGGCGGGGGCAGAGGGAGGGCTGGAGTAGTATCCACAGTGCCAACATCAGGCTGGTTCTGAATGGGACTTGGACAGCGCTCATGTAAACACGGACTAGCTTTTAAAACATAATATTCCAATTCCACATCCAGCTCTCAGGCTCTGCTCCAGTGCCAGGGGAGATGTTCAGACACCATTGCTAGAGGAAGCCTGAGAACTGATGAACTTCAGCCCTTAAACAGAATTTCCGAAAAAGAATTCACTTTTCTCTCCTGTGTCTCCCCAAGCCCAGGTGCAGTTCTCTTTGCCTCTGATGGAGGACAGTGAGTATAGCAGAGGACACAGGAGGTGCAGGCTTCTGTCCCTCCACTTGGCTGGGACCTGGAAGCTTTTGATTGTTCAGTCTTCTCATCTGACAAACATTTGTTGCTGTGCCTACAGTCGTGCTATGAGATTGTGTAAGAATTAACACAGGTATACAGTGCCCAGCACTGAATGAAGTGGTCAGTAATGATTAACTGTAACTCATTTCCAGTCCTCTGCTCAGTATAGGCAGAAGGACAGGTGAAGACCACGACTTTAGCATAACAAACTTCCAGTGTAACAAGACTACCTGGGGACACCATTAGGATGCAGCAGAGAGTCTTGACAAAAACTGGAGTGGGGTTCTGAGAGCTTCCAGGAGCTCAGAGAGGGAGATGAGCCGGAGGCGCCACAGTGAAACATAGGAAGGATTTAGAAAGATAATATGGCATTTCAGTTAATGGTCAGCCATAATCATGAGGGGATGGAAAAAGCAATAAATATTATTTTTAGAAGAGGAGAAAACACTCCAGTATCGGGGAGTGGTGGAAAATTCATAAAAACTGTGCCGGGGGAGCAATGGGGTCTTCTGAGAGGAACCTGAGGAGGACCAGGCATTGGTAATTGAACCTGAAGTGGTTGGAAATAGGGAGAGGCTGGGCAAGCTGTCACTAGGGTGTTTCAGGAAGGTTAACCTGCTATAAGCACATACACAGGCCTAACGGGCCGGGAAGGTTGTGTGTTAGGGGAATGGCCACAGGGGACAGGAGGTGGTGTGGCTCAGCCCGGACCTGTGTTCAGAGGCCAGGCAGGAAGTAGTGGCTGGGAGAGGTGTGCTATGGGGAGAACTGGTTGGCCTGGGTCAGTAACTACATGTCAGGTTTAGCTGTGCAGGGTCTGACAGCCAGCTCTGCCACTCAGCCACTGCCCAGTGCTGACTCACTCTTGTTTCACATGCTTCAGGAGGCCAGGGGACTGGTTCATCCCAAAGTGGCCAAAAGTCAGCGATTTTGTGATTGTGAGATAAAGGAGCAAGAAAACACAAGCCGCAAGAGATCTGAGGTGCTACACTTCGTACCTTAGCTATTGCCTGAGACAAGGCCAACACTCAAGTTTCCTTTTTCCAGACCTCGTTAACATTTAATATCAGCCTGGTAGATGAATTGAGCTGCCAGCATAGAGACCAAGCTTGTTTTATCTCTGTATTACATATCTTCCACTTCTCTATGGACTTGTCTTTCCAAAAATATAGAACAAAAAGAAAAGGTGATAGCTTCATTTCACTTACAAGAAACTAGTGTTTTTTAAAATAAAATATTTTTTAAACATTGTATTTGTTTATTTACGAGAAGGGGGGATGGCCTCCAGCCACTGCAAACAAACTCGAGAAGCACAGGCCACTTTGTGCATCTGGCTTATGTGGGTACTGCAGAATTGAACCTAGGTCCCTAGGCTTCACAGGCAAGCACTTTAAAAGCACTAAGCCATCTCTCCACCCAAATGTTTTTTTTTAAATTAATTTAATTAATTTATTTGAGAGAAAGACAGGCAAAGAGAGAGAGAGGGAGAGAGGGAGAATAGGTGAACCAGTGCCTCCAGGTATTACAAATGAACTCCAGACTCATGTGCCACCCTGTGCATCTGGCTTACGTGGGTACTGCGGAATGGAACCTGAGTCCTTAGGCTTCATAGACAAGTGCCTTAACTGCTAAGCCCTGTTTTTTTTTCTAATTTTTAAAATTTTTATTTATTTATTTTGAGAGAGAGAGAGAATGGGCCACTGCAAACAAACTCCAGATGCATGCGCCCCCTTGTGCATCTGACTTATATGGGTCCTGGGGAGTCGAACCTGGGTCCTTTGGCTTTGCAGGCAAATGCCTTAACCATTAAGCCATCCCTCCAGCCCTTTTAAAATTTTTTTGGAGAGAGACACAGAGACAGACAGACAGAGAGGGAGAGGGAGACAGATAGAGTATGGGTGCGCCAGCAGTCTCTCAGCTGCTATGAACGAAATCCAGATACATGCACCTCTTGTGGTCAAGTGCAGCATTGCGCATTGCATCACTTTGCATCTGGATAAATGTGGGACTTGGAGATTGGAACTGGGTTCTTAGGCTTAGCAGGTAGACGCCTTAACTGCTAAGCCATCCCTCCAGCCCAGCCTTTTCTTCTTTTTTTTTTTTTAAATAAAGCTTAGTGCTTTAATTTCATTAGAGGAGGGGAAGTAAAGATAACACATTGTACCAGGGATTACCTGCCCATTGTAAGCCCAGTCAGCAACACAAAGGCTTAAACTGAAGCTCAATCCAGTATGCCTTATCCCTTTAAGCCCCTGCTTTAACCCAAGGCAACGAAAAGTTATGTCTGCATTTCTACAGGGGCTTCTAGGTGGCTTAGAAAACTTAAAGAAGAGGCTGGAGAGATGGCTTAGCAGTTAAGGTGCTTGCCTGCAGAACCTAAGAACCCAGGTTTGATTCTACAGGACCCACATAAGCCAGATGCACAAGGTGGCACATGTGTCTAGAGTTCATTTGCCATGGCTGGAAGCTCTAGCATACCCATTCTTTCTCTCCCTCTCTCTCAAATAAATAAATAAATAAATAAATAAATAAATAAATACATACATTTTTTTAAGTTTTGAGAAAAGCCACAAAATGAAGGAGATCAGGCAAATGACCCACTGCTGACCAGAGCTAGAGATGGGCCCTGGTAGTCAGAGGGACAAGGACATCAGCTGGCACAGGAAAGCATGAAGAGAGGAACACTGGACCCTGCAGCCCACGCAGACCACGTGATTTCCAAGCTTCTTTCACTTCTGCCAATCTCAACTGATTAACATTGCAGTGTCATATCAGCTCTTCAGAGCCAGCCTTGCTTTCTTACTGAATGGGACCCAAGTCAGTGATGGCTTTCATTACATGAGGAAATAAATGGCTTCCCTCCCAGGTCTTTTGGAATTAGAAAAGTAACCTTAACCACTAAGCCATCTCTCCAGCCCTTATTTTATTTTGTTAAATGTCATGTCAGTAGGGTTATGTTCGGCTTGGCACTACACAGTGAGTTCCAGTTCAGTCTGGATTAGAGTAAGGCCCTACCTGGGGGAAGAAAAAAAAAAAAAAAAACTTAACTGCTAAGTCATCTCCAGCCCACAGCTTTTATTTATTTATTAGATTTTCTAAAATTTTATTTATTTATTTGAGAGAGTGAGAGAGGGAAAGAGGCAGAGAGAGAATGGGCATACCAGGGCCTCTAGCCACTGCACGTATATGCCACCTTGTGCATCTGGTTTACGTGGGTCCTGGAGAACAAACCTCAGTTCTTTGGCTTTGCAGGTAAACACCTTAACTGCTATGCCATCTTTCCAGCCTTTTTTGTTTGTTTGTTTTTATTTTTTTTCAAGGTAGAGTCTTGCTCTAGCCCAGGCTAACCTGGAATTCACTATATGGTCTCTGCCACCACGCTCAGCTTTTATTTTTTTAATATATGTTTCTTTATTGATTTATTTGCAAACAGAGAAAGGAGAGAGGCAGACAGAGAGCATGGGCACACCAGGGCCTTTAGCTGCTGCCAACAAACTCAGGACACATATGCCACTTTGTGCATCTGGCTTTATGTGGGTACTGGGCATTTACAGGCAAGTTCCTTAACCACTGAGCTATCTCTCCAGCCCCTCAGCTTTTATTTTTATGGGTCATCTGGTTTTTCTATTGATGTTTTCTATTTCATTTACATATGCCTTTGTCTTTATTTATTGATTTTTACATAGATCCTTCCTTCCACTTGTCTGTGTTTACTCTCACTGTGTTTATGGCAACCAGGAATCATTAACCAAGAGGCAGACCAGAGCAGGGTTCTGTCAAGCTGGAATCCAAGTCCTCAGGCTCAGTAGGAAAAGGCCTGTGAAGAGGTGATTGAAGAGAGAAGATGAAAGCCACAAATCTCCCAGAGGAAAGCCACACTGGGATCTGGCTGCTAGGATTTCCTCTCTTCCCCACAATGAACTGGTGAATCCAGCATGGCAATGAAAGGGAAACGGAAATGCCTGAAGAGCAGACTACTGTGGACTTGAACTCCCAAGTACCTGGATTCCTCCTGGGGATGTGAGGCTGCGACACATGGGGTGTCTTGCTCGCCCTGCTGAAATCTGGACACCATGGGCCATTTGTATGTGGTGAATGTTGAATATAAATGGAGCTAAGGACCAGGAGTTCAGCTATCCAGAGAATTCTGTCACTTGGGGTAAGAAATGGGGAAGGAAAGAGCCGATGGAGGGAGACAATACAGAGTCTTGCAGAGGACAGCCTATTACAGCCCGGGCCTTGCTGCTCGCTTCATGACGTGAGCAGTGAGCAAATGGGGAAGGACAAGAGCCGATGGAGGGAGACAATACAGAGTCTTGCAGAGGACAGCCTATTACAGCCCAGGCCTTGCTGCTCGCTTCATGACGTGAGCAGTGAGCATCAGCAGCCTGACATCAGAGCCAGTACCTGAGCAGCGGAGGAAGGCTCTGTGACTCCCGACACAACCGCCAGCCTTGACGTGAGCAGTGAGCATCAGCAGCCTGACATCAGAGCCAGTACCGGAGCAGCGGAGGAAGGCTCTGTGACTCCCGACACAACCGCCAGCCTTGACGTGAGCAGTGAGCATCAGCAGCCTGACATCAAGCCAGCTGAGCAGCGGAGGAAGGCTCTGGGTGGTCAGCCTTGACGTGAGCAGTGAGCATCAGCCTGACATCAGAGCCAGTACCAGCAGCGGAGGAAGGCTCTGTGACTGCCACAACCCCAGCCTTGACGTGAGCAGTGAGCATGAGCCTGACATCAGAGCCAGTACTGGAGCAAGGACTGTGACTCCGACACAACCCCAGACGTGGAGTGAGCATCAGCAGCCTGACATCAGAGCCAGTACTGGAGCACGGAGGAAGGCTCTGTGCTGCGCCAGCCTTGCGTGAGCAGTGAGCATCAGCAGCCTGACATCAGAGTGATGAGCAGCGGAGGAAGGCTCTGTGGGACACAGCCAGCCTTGACGTTGAGCATCAGCAGTAAAGTTAGCATGTGATTTTCCCGACACAAGCCTTTTCATCCAGAGACATTTTAGCGGAGGAAGGTTGTTGACACAACCGCCAGCCTTTCGTGATAGTGAGCATCAGCAGCCTGACATCAGAGCCAGTACTGGAGCAGCGGAGGAAGGCTTTGGGATTGCCAGTTCTGAATGGAGATCAGCAGCCTGGAGCCAGTACCTGAGCAGTGGAGGAAGGCTCTGTGACTCCGACACAACCGCCAGCCTTTCTAATTGTCAGAGCCAGTACCTGATTATTTGAGCAGTGAGCATCAGCAGCCTGACATCAGAGCCAGTACCGGAGCAGCGGAGGAAGGCTCTGTGACTCCCGACACAACCGCCAGCCTTGACGTGAGCAGTGAGCATCAGCAGCCTGACATCAGAGCCAGTACCTGAGCAGCAGGTCTGTGACTCCCGACACAACCGCCAGCCTTGACGTGAGCAGTGAGCATCAGCAGCCTGACATCAGAGCCAGTACCTGAGCAGCGGAGGAAGGCTGATGACAACCCTCAGCCTTGGCGTGAGCAGTGAGCATCAGCAGCCTGACATCAGAGCCAGTGACAGATCCTGACTCCCGACACAACCGCCAGCCTTGGCGTGAGGTGAGACAGGTAGGTGACAGCGGAGGAGGGCTATGGCCAGTTGCGTGAGCAGTGAGCATCAGCAGCCTGACATCAGAGCCCCAGCGGAGGAAGGCTCTGTGGTGAGCAGTGAGCATCAGCAGCCTGACATCAGCGGAGGAAGGCTCGGACACAACCGCCAGCCTTGGGTGGTCATGATGGTCTCCAACAGGAAGTCAGCCTGAACACCTGGGTTTAGGGATCAAAAGACCTTTTCAACCCCAGGGAAGGGACCCCAGCAGCTTACAGTGGTGGGAAACAGGCATAGGATTTTGAGTTTTCCCAGAGATTTTACTAGTTGTTCAACGTTTCTTATAATATATTTCGCTGCTTTGGGATTGAATTCTGAATGGAGAAAGGATACTAAGTACGTGGATTATGTCATTTATACCTTCTAATTGTCCCTGAAAATCAGGAGAGGCAAGAGGCTGGACTCAAGCCTCAGGTCTGGAAGACACTGAACAAGCTGACGCATGCTGATGACTAACATGATTATTCAGAATCAAGGTAGGTGACTTGTGAAGTAGGCTGGAGAGATGGCTAGCAAGTGGTTAGGAGGCACCTGCCCAACAGGAAGTCAGCCAGCCTTTAGGGATGGGGTGGGGTTCCAGGCACAGGTGCAACTCCAAGTCCCACTGGTGGGGAGGGCAGCAAAAATCAGGAGAGGAAGAGGATACAGGAGCCTGTCTGGAAGACAGGCAAGCTGAAGTAATGACTAGATTATTCAAAAACTTGTGAAGTAGGCTGGAGAGATGGCTTAGTGGTTAAGGCACCTGCCTAAGTTCCAATCTCCAAGTCCCATGTTTAGCCAGATGCAAAAGTGATGCAAGGGCGCAATGCTGCACTTGCCCACAAGGGGGTGCATGCATCTGGATTTCGTTCACAGCAGCTGAGAGGCTGCTGGCGCGCCCATTCTCTATCTGTCTTCCTCTCCCTCTCTCTCTGTCTCTCTCAAAACAAACAAACAAACAAACAAACAAACAAACAAACAAAAACTTCTGAAGCCATTTTTCTTGAGCATGTTTTCAGGGAAGATAATTTATAATTTTTATATATCCTTACAGACTTTCCAAGGAGGGTAGGCCCTGATGGACACAGGGCGAGGTTTCCCTCAGTGAAAGGGTAGATGATATTGCTATCTGTTTAATGAACAGGAGAAGAAAACCAAGTTTTTCCAAGCATTCCCCATATATGTCCCTAAACATCAAAGTCATGCCCATGGGGGCTTCACAAAGTGTAGGGGGCCTCCCAGGTGGGCATGTAGTCAACTCTGGGGTTAGCTAAACTCCTTGGCAACCATCCCTACTTCTGCTTCTGGGCTTAACACAATGATGATTTTTTTCCCCTTGCCACTGAGGAAAGCACATAAAAATAGGTGTGCCACTTGAAAATTAAACAGAGTCACTGCCCCAAGCAGCTGGGCTGTGATCTAGATAACACAGGAGAATCCAAGAGTGGGAAGTCACGGACCACAAAAATAAGAAAGAAAGACTCATGGCAGTAATGATCGGCTTGGAAAAAAAATAGATGGAAAGAATTTGGAAGATAACAACTTCCAGATGGTTTTTCTGGTGAAGATAGCTATATATAGAGACAGAGGGGCTAATTAGTTCCTGGGCTGAGGCCCCAGTTTCTAAGTAAGTGATTGTCTTGTGGTGGTTTAGTTCAATACTAGGGGACACACCACATCGTGAGTAAATTAAGTATTTGAGCTTTTTTTTTCTTCCCCAAGCAATGGGAATTGCCCAACCTTAATATAATTAATTAAGAGTCAATGAATGTTTAATTTAGTTCTGGTGCTTGTACCAGTGACACAATGAGCTTTTGTCTTGGCCAAGGCTCTTAACTATTGGGAAAGGGGCTGACAAAGAGAGCAAAACTTAGTCAATAGCTTTCTCCCAAGTGCTGTGATGCACAAGTTGGTTTTCAGTTGTAAAGGCAATTTGGTGAAACCCAAGAGATTGACCTTGAAGGGGCTGTTGGACCCTCCGAGGGGAATAGAAAAAATATTGCCTCGTGCCTTTGGATTGACACTGAAAGTTTCAGGCTGCTCTTTTAGACTTTAGACCATCAACTGAACCCTCACTTGGTATCCTCCTACTTTCTGAATTGCGGGCAGTAAAAAGATGGTTGAGAAATGTTAAGAGGTAGGAAGAGTCATTGGAATGTTCTTTCTAGTTGTAGACCAGTTACCAACCATCAGGTGAGAGATGATTATCAAAGATATGTGGGCTTTTATTTATTTATTTTTTCAGTTTTTCGAGGTAGGGATTCGCTCTAGCCCAAGGCTGACCTGGAATCCACTATGTGTAGTCAGTCTCAGGGTGGCCTCAAACTCACAGCAATCCTCCTCCCTCTGCCTCCCTAAGTGCTGGGCTTTTTATCACTATATACTTTCTGCATTTGGTTCCTGATAGAATTCAAAAAGAAAGAAAGAAAGAAGGAAGGAAGGAAGGAAGGAAGGAAGGAAGGAAGGAAGGAAGGGAAAGAGAAGAGAAGAGAAAAGAAAAGAAAAGAAAAGAAAAATAAAGAAAAGAAAACAGCAGTCAAAAGTACTCCCAGGGCTAGAGAGATGGCTTAGCATTAATGTGCTTGCCTGTGAAGTCTAAGGACCCAGGTTCAATTCCCTAGCACCTATGTAAACCAGATGCAAAAGGTGGCACATGCATGTGGAGTTCATTTGTGGAGGCTGGAGGTCCTGGTGCACCTATTCTCTCTCTTTCTCTATCTGCTTCTTTCTCTCTCTCAAATAAATAAATAAATAAATATTTTTTTAAAAAGTGCTTCCATTTCCTACTTGTCTAGTGAGCATCAGCCTTGTGTGTGGCCATTTACATGATGTCATCGACATTCAGTTTGCAGCCATGTTGAGCAGTCAGCGCTCTTATCACTCTCTCTTCCCCCAGCAATGGAACAGATGTGGAAGCTGAAGCTTCGACACAGTGAGTCCTTCACCCAAGGTCTCACAGCTAGCACACAGAGGAGCTGGGGATTGTAGACCCTGTGTTCTAACTTGTGCTCACACCTGATCTTGTGCCAGGTTCCTCTAAAAGAACTCCCATTAAGTGGGTGAGCTGTGGGGATTGGGGAACAGCTAACTCGAATGCTAGAAAAGGCCTTGATCCTTTATCCAGAGAGGAAGGGCATGCTAGGTGCACGTGGCCTTGCCCACCTGCAGTGTGGGGAAGGGGTGAGAGTGGCTTGTGCATCCGTACAACACTGGCTTCTTATCCCAGCCAAGGTGGAGCTGAGAACTAACTGGCAAGAGACGAGGAAGGAGGTCCAGGATCCAGAGGATCATGAGGGTCCAGCCACCCCCCCACCCACCACCACCACTGGAATCTTGTCTTAATCCACTCCTGGAAAGCTGTCAGGCCTTGGGTGACCAAGAGAAGGGAGGTAGGAAGTCACAGTTCATTGGCCTGAACTTCTACCTCTCTATTCGCCTCCGTTAGTATAAGCAGAAGTCCAAGAACACGTGGGTTGGCTACAGGTCTGGCAGCCCAAAGTGATTACAAGTCTAACCTGTCTAACCTAAAGCTTCAAGACCACACAGTAGAACATGGACCTCACCTAAGTAATCATTACGTCACAGAGTTTCCAGACGGGGAGAACTCAGGCCAATATCATTTTCTCCCAGTTAATGTCAGCTTGCAGCCAAGAGGGAAAGAGAAAAGAGGGGGAAGTTGTTTAGTTTAAATTTCCTAGTGAATGGGCTGGAGAGATGACTCAGAAGTTAAGGCACTTGCCTGCAAAGCCTAATGACCTGGGTTTGATTCTCCAGTGCCCATGTAAAGTCAGATGCTCAAGGTGGCAAATGCATCTGGAGTTCATTGCAGTAGCTGGAGGCCCTGATGTGTTTCTCTCTCTCTCTCTCTCTCTCTCTGCTTGCAAGTAAATAAATAAAAATTTCAGAAATAGCCTGGAAAATAAATGTCTTAGTAATTAATTAAATGGAGTGGTTAAACCAGGACTAGAATATTCTAGTTCATAATACATGGTCTTGACATTTTATCAACCAATTTCTGTTTTCCTCGCATACCCACTAGTCACTTCTCTGTTCATCTGTTAAGGAAAGAATCCTTATTGCTGATCATCTGCAGGGCAGTTGAAAGAATAGTCACTTCTCTCTTTAGTAGGCTCTAGAACAAATAACCAGTGTGTAGCGCTGTGCCTGGCTTGCAGAGGCACTCAATAAATGCTAACATGATTCCTAAATGTACCACAATTATGCAGTCCAGGGAAGGAAGACAGTGGGGATCCCGAAACACTTCAGCAACTCTGAGAGTGCCAGGTGCAGAGAAGGCATGCTATAGCATTTACTGAAGGGAAGGAGAAGGCAGCCAGCATACCCTGAACTGCTGGGCTTTCCAGGGACTCCAGGCAATATGGAGGAGTAACCCCCTTGCGCAACCGTATCCAGGGTTCTTGTGTTCGTTCAGGAGCTGTGATATCAGGATGCTGGGATCAGAAAGACCTGCACAGGAATCCTGCTCAGCTACCTAATCCTGACATGTCCTTGGGCAAGTCAATTCTTTGTCTAAGAAGACGCAGTAATAGAGCATCCTCCACTAAGTTGCTAGGAAAAGTAACATGCCTAAGTAATACAGTAAATCCTACCAGGAATTCCTTTCAGGCTGGACTAAAAGCTTCTTTTTCCATCAATCCATCCATCCATCTCTACTTCCTATTTACCAGGCATTATCTTGGCACTCGAGAAATGTCAACACACTCCGTTCTCATAACAACCCCTTGAGTCAGGTACTATTATCTCCCATTTTGCAGATAAGGAGAGCAAGGAGCAAAGAGCGTAAACAACTTGCCAGAGCCACATATCTAGGAAATGGTAGACCTGGGATTCCACCATGGGCAGCGTGGCCGGGGTCCATGCACTTAACCTCTGTGACCTGCTGTCCACCAAGTGTCCAACAGGAAAGACACTGACTTCTTTCCTCTGAAAACATGATTGGTTCAAAACTCAGGGATGGTAACTTATGCGAGATAATGCATTTAGTTTTTACTTTCTTTTAAAAAATATTTTACTTTTTTTATTTATGAGGGATGGGGGTGGAGAACGGGTGCACCAGGGCCTCTAACCACTGCAAATAAATTCCAGACACATTCGCACCATGTGCATCTGGCTTACGTGGGTTCTGGGAAATTGAACCTGGGTCCTTAGGCTTCACAGGTAAGCACCTTAACCACTAAGCCCTCTCTCCAGCCCTTATTTTATTTTATTTTATTTTATTTTATTTTATTTTATTTTATTTTATTTATTTTAAATGTCATGTCAATAGGATTATGTCCAGCCAGAGTGAGTTCCAGGTCAGTCTGGGTAAGAAAGAGTAAGACCCTACCTGGAAAAAGCAAAAACACAACACAACAAAGCAGATAAACAATGGCAAGGATAATGGAATCCAAGTGAACAGGACACCAGTACCCAGAGGCCTCCCAAACCCTGCATCTATTGCTGTAGCACCCCGTGTCACCAGGCTATGATGCTACTGCTTCTCCACCCATAGCCCAGCTGAGAGGGTCTGGAACTTACATTTACTTCTGAAGCAAGCACAGATACTCAGGCAACTTTCGTGGCAACTCTTGTATTGCAAGATTTGGCCACTGCTCCGCCACCATCTTCTGAACCTTGTCTTTTTTTTTTTTATCATCATAATCCTATTTATAGTAATAATAAAATATACTCATTAGCACCATGAAATTTTACATTATGTCATTAGTCTTGCAACAAACCAATGAATTAAGCATTGCTATACATAATTTAAAAGTGATGTATAATTTCTTCCATTTCTTTTTCTAGCCATTTTCCTAGTCCTGATATATCAAAACCTATGCTGAGTCCACTTTCAGGGAGACAGAGACCCAGCAACTCAATTCCACAAACAGTAGTAATATAACATAAGAAGTGTAGGCTGGAAGGAGACGTTGTGGTGCTATGACAGATGTAGCCCATGGGACCTACCCAGACCAGAAATTTTCTCTGAGAAGCACAGTGGACATGACTTGGAGTTAAAAGCCAAGAGGTGGCTGAAGAGATAGCTTAGTTGTTAAGGCACTTGCCTGAAAAGCCAAAGGTCCCAGGTTCAATTTCCCAGGACCCGTGTAAGCCAGATGCACAAGGTCGTACATCTTCTAAAGTTCATTTGCAACAGCTAGAGGCTCTGATGCACCCATTCTCTCTCTATCTGCCTCTTTCTCCCTTCCTCTCTCTCTCTCATATAAGTAAATAAAAATATATTTTTTAAAAAGCCAAAAGGGCGGTGGCCAGCACCAAGTAGAATGACCCAGGCAATATGTAGACATAGACTCTTTGGTAGAGGGATCCTGAGACCTTCTTGGCCACTGCCTTGCCCATGGCCACCCACCTGTCTTGTTGGGATTGAGACTCACCCAAGCTGTCCTCTCCATCCCACCATCCTGTCTGGCCTTCATGTGGCAGGAAGTTCATGACCCTCTGGAGAATATCATTTTATGAACTATGGACAAAATGTTACATGATGATAAAAATGTATCAGAAATACACTGACTCTTATTTTTGTATCTTACCTACTATACCACATGTACATACATTTGAAAAGTAATCAGATGTACCTAATATTATTCTTTAATCAGTCTAGTGGGAATATAGGAATATTTGGGGACTTCACAAAATACCTACAGTATTCCTCAAAGGCCAGAAACATTGGTTGCCATATCTATATTTCCTTCTACTGAGATGTGAGCTTTTTAGTGTCAGCTCCATAGTTCAGTGCCACCTATAGGGCAGTTTTTAAAAAAAAATTATTATTATTATTTTGAGGTTTAGCCCAGGCTGACCTAGAATTCACTATGTAGTCCCAGACTGGCCTCAAACTCACAACAATCCTCCTACCTCTGCCTCTCGAGTGCTGGGATTAAAAGGCGTGTGCTACCACACCCGGCTGGGTAGGTGTTTACTATAACACACACTGACTGTGTGTGCACACGAATCCTCAGTGGCCTGTTATGCATCCAACAAGTACTAACTGCACGTCTACCATATGCCAGGCACAGGTCTGGTCCCTGTTGCTATAGAGGTGAAGAACACAGGTAGAGCATTGGTCCTTGCCGAACTTATGTTCTCCTGAGTCCAGAAAAAGTAATACATTTTGTATGGCACAATGCAGGTCTGGCTCTAGGCAGACCACATGCTAAAAGAA
This sequence comes from Orientallactaga sibirica, assembly GCA_036365145.1. Lineage (NCBI taxonomy): Eukaryota > Metazoa > Chordata > Mammalia > Rodentia > Dipodidae > Orientallactaga > Orientallactaga sibirica. The sequence continues at coordinate 4,069,681 of JAEOAD010001317.1, forward strand.
ACCAAGCCACACCCCTTGGGTTTTCTCACTAGGATGGCGGGTAGTCAATGATGGGTAAGACTCCATGAGATGGGGTAACCTAAGACAGGTATTGTCGCATGTGATGATCCCTTGGGGCCTGGGTTCAACAATGGCTTGGCAAAGAACCATGCCTCCCAGGGTTGCCAATAATAAAAACAAAAAGGAGGATATGTATGGCGTCCTGCTCAGGCCTGGTGTGACAACAGCTACTGTCCCAAGCTTGCGAGAAACCTGCTACGAGATGATCTGTCTGGAGACAGGCTGTCATTGGTCACAAAAAGGGGACCACCCCATACAATGATTGCCCAGTCAAACCCCTTAAAACCCCCTACACTTCTTTGAATAAATGAGTTTTACAGCAGCTTGCCCTCTGCTGCTTCCACCCAACTCCCAGAGTCTGTGTCGTGACTCTGCGCCTCTTACCCCCAACTCGGCAGAGACCCTGTGATCCCTCCTGGGCTGGCCATAGGAGGGACCCCAACAACATTTCTCCTCTCACACTTCCTCCAGAACCACACCACCATCCTAAAGGATATTACCCTTAGTTCTTTCTAATGAATATAAAGATGGCTCCAATCCCTACTTCTCTAGGCCCCTCTCTGTTCTCATCAGGGTATATAAAATGCCTGGGAGTCAAAAGTTCTGGGTAAGACAGCCTCTATCCTCTACACACCTCCCACTTGGCCTTCTAGAGTGTTCTAAAAGCTGGTGGTCTGTCAGTCAAATGCTGCTAAGACCTCTGCATTAGGCCAGCTTAGCACAAAGGGGTCTGGTCCCTTCTCTTCCCACATATGTAGCTGCACAGTGGGTCTAAATGGGTGGTGGTTAGAAATGCAGGTCAAAGACTTCCCAGACATTAAGGCAGTTCCCAAGGTCATGCCATAAATGACAGACCAAAGTTGAAGTAACTGATTTTCTCGGACTATTACATTTTATGTCTCCATGCCTTCTCCCAGAATATCCAGTCCTAAGATTGTCTTGACATTACCTGGGATGTATATGTAAGCCATACTCCCATGCTTCTGATATTTATTGGGACCAGCCATGATCCTCCCTGAATTCTCCCTATTAAGCACTGTCAGTCCTGGCGGTAACCTAATCCTAGCTGAGATCCACATGCGAGATGGAATCTTGACAAGCTCTTTGGAATCTCTTCTGAAAAAAAAAAAAAAAAAAAAAAAAAAAAACACCTAAAAGCCAGCATTCTTCCAGGGGAATGAATCAGTTTGATAAAAATGTCGACAGGAGAAGCCTAATCAGTTCCTATGAGAAGTTGTCAGTGGAACCTCTATTTAGTCGGCAAGATTAAACCATCTTCATAAATTGTCTTGAGAAGGAAGCGTGGTCCATTCGGCTAAGACGCAAGCGGCTCCTCTTCCCAGTTAGGAGCTCCGTCTTGCAGTCATCCTGTGGGAATGCTAGCAAAGCCTGGTCGAGTGCGCATTAAAGGGATCAGGAGCTCTCACTTTGTTCACCATCAGTGGATCCCACCCCACGGAAAAAGCTCTTTCCTTTCCCCTGCAGCCCAGAGAACTCTCAACAGACAAATCTGTCTGGCTTTCTTATTTTTTTTCCCCCAAAACATCCTTTTTGGTGACCTTTTATCCAGATAATCACCCTCTGATTATGTTAAAGGTATGCTAATATTTAGACAAATCCTTCTAGATCTCTGTCAGGTTGGAACAGGAAGTGCTTTATACTATTTTAGTGTTTATCAACATTAGTGGTGAAATCATATCATTATGAGGGAAAACATTTTCAGATGATTTTTTATATAGTTTACAGTAATTAGAATGTGAAGTCTGGGCCAGGCACAGCACAGACTTTTTCTTTAATTATTTGTATTTAAAATGTTTTCTTTGGCAATTTCATACATGTATATAATGTATTTGGATTGTATGCACTCCCCAATTGCCCTTTCTTGTTCCCCTCCCATTTCTTTCTTTTATTTATTTATTTGCAAGGAGAGAGAGAGAAATAGAGAGAGAATGAGTGTGTCAGGGCCTCTAACCACTACAAATGAGCTACAGATTCAGGCATCACTTTTTGCATGTAGCTTTACACTGGTACTGGGGCATTAAACCCAGGTTGTTTGGCATTGCAAACAAGTGCCTTAACCACTGAGCCATCTCTCCAGCCCATTCCCCTCCCATTTCTGATGTACTTTCCCTTCCAACCCCTCTTGTTCACCTCCTCTCCCATCCAAGTACTAACCAGGCCCTACCCTGCTTAGCTTCAGAGATCAGGCAAGAATGAATGCGTTCAAGGTGGTGTGGCCATTTGTTCCCCTCTACTACTTTATGTTTCTTTGTTTCTGTTTTTCATTTTTGGTGACCCAATACATTTAATTAGGGTTGCTTACGTGTGCACGAGTATGGGCAACTTGTCAGTGGGTGCACTGCTGGAGTGGAGGAGGAATCTCTCAAGCCCCTCTCCTGATCCCATGATGGGATGTTGACAGACCCAATCTTGATATCACAGATTAAGAAAAACAATTCAATGTTTTATCTTTTTCCCTTCTCACAGTTATCCATATGAGTGGAGGCAAACATCCCACATTATGGGAAGAGTGGTTTTTGTGGGTTTACAGACTAACAGCCTTGGGGGTCCAATTTTGTTTTCCACTTTTGCTATCTAATGACCATTTTTTTTTTTTTTTACAAAGTAATAATGTCATCAACTCACGTGGCTGATACAAAGACTGAACCGTCCCCTGGGTCACTTTGAGCCTAGCCCAGTGCACCTTATATGATGCACAATTTTTTTTGCTCAGTGAATGAACCAGTCCACAAATGCATCCATCCCTACCAGAACTGCAGCGTTATAAAACCAAGGGTTGGAAAGCTTTTTCTGGGGGTCAGCAAGTTAAATATGGAAGCTTTGCTAGCCATATGGTTTCTATGGCAACTACTTAACTATTATGCCACCTCAAGCTGGCTACAGAGAATAAATGAATGACTGGCTGGGCTCCAATAAAAATTATGTTGGGTGTGGTGGCACACACCTTTAATCCCAGCACTTGGGAGGCAAAGGTAGGAAGAGACTACATAGTGAATTTCAGATCAGCCTGGGCTACAGCAAGACCCTACCTCAAAAAAAAAAAAAAAAAAAAAAAAAAAAAAAAAAAAAGAAAGAAAGAAAAGAAAAGAAAAGAAAAAAAAAAAACCTTTATTTACAAAAACTGGCAGGTAAGGGACTGGGTTTGCCTACAGGTCGCAGTTCTAAAGGGTTAGCTTGCTAATGACAAACCAGACCCCAACCATCAACCTAACTACTCAGGAATGACTTGGAGGCCCAGTGTTGGATCAAATCCATGAACAAGAAATGAGGAGGCAAAGTCAACTCACTCCCAGCATTCACTTTGTCCTGCCACACTGTGGTCTCAGGCTTTCCAGTCATTTTGATCACTCCTGCTTCCCAGTCCTTCTCATAGGGACTCCCCCATCCTATAAGACAGTCTGTTATATACCCACTTCCTTCCAGAAACTAGGCCTGTGTCTGAGACCCTGGTAAGCTATAAGGCCCTCAGGGAATGGTCCCCCCCCCCTTGCCTGCTCATCAGTTTATGCCCATGTGTAGGCAGAGAACTTCCTTCCATCCAGGGTGTATACAAAGCCACACTGTGGGAGAGCAGCTGAAAGGGTGAGTCGGGGCTCTGTTGATGTAACACAGCCCCACATCAAGCACGTACATGCCCCAGGAACTGCAAGAGCCACTGCTGTGCAGTGAGACTCATGGAGGGCAGAGACCCCACAGACAGACACTGGCTCCCAACTCATTACTAAAACTTACACCTTGCCCGCAGGTACAAATAGTAGGCCTGATCTGCTGAGTACTCGCTGGGGTCAGATGTTCAAATCTAGTACAATTTGTAAGCATCTTGCTTGTTCGTGCGTTCACTTGTTTTGGTCAACTCTCCTACCAGAACATAAGCTTGAAAGAAAGTGACCTCTGTACCCAGCACAGTCCCTGCTGCATTGTGAGTGTGCAGTACGCATTTGAGAATTCACTGATGAACCAAATGACGGCATTTTCAGCAGCAGTAAAGCTACTAGGTTAAGAACATGGCATATGTAACTCCACTAACCTCTCTAGCTCTGCAAATCGGTTACTATTCTTTCCCCCCATTTTACTGATGATAAAACTAGGATTCCTAAAGGTTAGCCCTCCTAGCCCAAGGTCAGAAAGCAAACAAATGGCAAAAGCAATAATTAAACCCAAATCTGTCAGGCTCTTAACCCTGAATCCTTTTCATCCATTCAGTCCCCCCCCCAAACAATGACTGTCCTTGTCCCAAGCCAGACGGTGACCCAGGCCTTGTTCCATCCATAACAAAAAGCCATCTTTTCTCTTTTTCCTCCATCATCTTGCCTCCAAGTATCTGGGATTTGCCCTCACCTATAAAACCAGGATAATTTTCCATTGTCAACACCCATCTCCACCTCCTCCCAGGGATTTCTGTGAGAACTGAGTCAATCTTGTGCACTCATTAAGCTGCTAAAAGTGCAAGAAGCTTGTTCTCCGTTTTTTTCCCCCACCATGACTTCCAAAATGGTTAAGGCTGAGCTCTTTCTTGGTGTGTAAGGAGCTCATAACTTTTCAATGGATTATGAAAGTTATTCCCCCAGGGGCTCAGCCAAGTAGCCATAGCTGGGAGAGGCTTTGGCATGATGCTGGTGAATCCAGCCCTTCCTGAGCTAATGGCAGCTCTTAATAATATGACTGGAATTATTATTGCCTTCAATTAAAAGGTTGGCCATGAGCAACTTACTAACTACTTCAGAGAGATTCCCTGGAGTCACAATAGGCTTTTGCACTCTTTTCTTTTTTTTCTTTCTTTCTTTCTTTTTTTTTTTTTTTTTTTTTTTTTTTTGCCAAAGGGCCACTGTGAGAGCTGAGTCCTTGCCTCCTCCACCCCCAATAAATGCATTAATTAATGAATACAAAGCATTCAAATACTTTATGTTGTAGGCTGGTTACCGGGTTTTAAATATTGGCTTCCTTAAAGGTGAATGGAGCTGGTTCATCAGTACCACTTTGTTCTAGAAACTATAAGGGCATCAGGCAAACCTTAAGCCTTCCTCCTCACATTTAGGATAGTATTAACAGGACCACAGCTCCCCTCTCCCAGGATGACCCCTCTGATCTTACTGGAGATGGTGGACAGCACAGGGCTGGGTTCAAAGACAGTATGATGAATGGTCCCTGGTGAGAGCCTGATCTACTTCCTCTCCCTTGATACCACCTTGGAAGCCAGGGGCACTGCTCACTGGCTGCAAGGTCAGTGAACTCTTGACTCTGCATATGTGCTTACAGCTGGAGGGAGTTCCTGAAGTAAAAAAAAAAACAACAACATGGGACACAGGGAGGTCAGAAAGAAGGGTTCAGTTATAAGGCAGAATCTGAGATGCTCAGATGCCATGGAAATAGGTCACTCAGCTCTAGGAAGAGTCACCGCTTCATTCATGGGGAGAGAAAGGGTTAGCATGTCCCCAGGCCCCATACACTTGGAGGGGAACAATCTTACAGGTGCAGGCATGAGGCCTGGGGGTTCAGGTGTAGAACTCAAAGACAGGAATCTCTGAGGTCAGGAAAGACCAAGGGCCAGAGAAGCCGGGGACCCTGAAGACAAAGCAGGAAGTACAGGCTGAGGACAGAGAAACAGATGCCAGGGTCTACTATCTACTATCTGGTCCATGGTAGAAAGCATACACATTTGTTTGTGCAAGAAAAAAATGGATTGAGGCAGGCAAAAATGCCTGCCTGTCCTGAAAACATTATCAACTTAAGTTTACATTGGCCAAGAAAGATTATATCTTCACTGATTTTGACACATACTTAGGAAGATTCTCCCTTATTTTTTAAAAAATATTTTTATTTATTTATTTGAGAAAGAGGCAGAGAGAGAGAGTGTGTATGGGTGCACCAGGGCCTCCTGCTACTGTAAATGAATTCCAAATGCATGTGCCACTTTGCACATCTGGCTTTATGTGACTTAAACCCAGGCCATCAGGCTTTGCAAGCAAGTACCTTTAACCACTGAACCATCTCTCCAGCCGTCTCACTATTTTTAACCTAACCAATAGAATATAATCCACTTGCATGAATGGTGGTGGTGGCATTCTCTCTCTCTCTCTCTCTCTCTCTCGTGTGTGTATGTATGTGTTTAATTTTGTTTCTAATAAGATGACTACTTAAAGTCTTGGGCCGCCTGTGACATCATCAAGGACAGGAAGCAGAAGGTGGAGAGAAGAACTGGTGTGTCTTACTAGGGATCATTGCTGCCTCTGAATTAAACCCAGCAGAATTTATGAGCACCAGTGGGCAACCCCTACAATGCCCCAGGGGCCAGAGACAGGGCTCAGTGATTAAGGCACTTGCCTGTGAAGTCTAAGGACCCAGGTGCCATTTCCTAGTACCATATGCACAAGGTGGCACATGCATCTGGAGTGCATTTGCAGTAGCTAGAGGGCCTTGGCATGCCCATTCTCTCTCTCTCTATCTGACCCTTTCTTTCTCTCAAGGAAATAAATAAAAACCAAATATTTAAAAGAAAGAAAGATGCTCCAGTCTCAGGTCCTGTGGCTGCATTTCCCCCACCCATGAGGAGAGCTCTGGGGCTACACTGGAGCTCCTACAGCCATCACTTCATCTGTCCGTTCCCAAGTGATGTGTGTGGCCTTCCTGATTCCTCGGCAGCATATCCCTGGCCCACCTGTCTTTGTTAAGGAACAAGATGCCAGGTTTTACCTTGTCTCCTGCTCTAGGACCAGCCTCTGCCCATCCTTGATAGACATCACTGCTCTTGCTGCCACATCTTCTGAAGGTCCTGCCTTAGCCACAGACATGAAGCACAAACCCACAAGCGGCTTGATCTGCCCTAACTTGCAGAGTAGATGATACCAAGTCAGGACTCTTGGTATAGGCAAATACATCTACAAGGATGCCCAGTGACCTGAGGCTTATGACCCGGTTCTGAGTTAAACCAGTCACTTTCTTCTTCCCTAGGGATTGAGAAAGAAAGATTCCAACAGATTGAGCTTGTCTATGAGGGCTGTGGCAGGGGCTTGAGAGAGATGGGGAAAGTTAGGCGAGATAGAACTGAAGATGAGAGCACAGAAGACAAAGTCCCCAAGTTCCCCTCGTCCAGCTCTGTGACGTCCACCCGCAGGTGTTCTGATATCTCCAGCCAGCAAATCACTGCTACTGAGTCTTTCTTTAGTAGCACCCTGGTTGCTCCTCCGGGGAGTCACACTCAGCATTCTTGGACTCTGGGGAGGTCACCATGCAGGACTATTCAAGTTAAATACTCTAGTTCTTACCCACGGTGACCAGTTTAAGGATGGGGAGGTGACAAAAGTAAACACAGTGAGACTCTAACTAGGGGGTTTGTACCTGAGCTCGGGAAGAGAGTCTTCCATCCCTTCTTGGGTATCCATACTGATTCCGACCTCTACAGCTGTTTACTCCATGGTGAATGCTAAAGAAGCCCACCAGAGATTGACTCCCCTGGAGAAAGCAAAGCCAAAAGATGCTGGGAGTCAGAGTCCTAGTTTTTTCTTTTTATTTATAAATATATTTATTTACATAGGTTATAGTCTTGTATTCCCTCATCTCTGGCCTCCATTAGAGTCTTATATTTTTATATATTTTTTTATGTTTTGGTTTTCAAGGTAGGGTCTCACCCTTGCTCAGGCTGACCTGGAATTCACTATGTAGCCTCAGGTTGGCCTTGAACTCACAACAATCCTCCTACCTCTGCCTCCCAAGTGCTGTGATTAAAGGCATGCGCCACCATGCCCAGCTAGAGTCCTATATTTTTAAAGCCCCTAGATCCACCTATCCCTGAAGCTATCACATTTTTTCCTTCCTTTTAAAACTAGTTTAAATGGCTGGGCATGGTAGCATGCACTTTTAATCCCAGCACTTGGGAGGACTGCTGTGAGTTCAAGGCCAGCTTAGTACTGCAGAGTGAATTCCAAGTCAGCCTGGGCTAGAGTGAGACCCCGTGAGCTCCTGATTCTAGTGCAGCAGGTGCCTTCTTCTCAGGCCCTTATCAGCTTTGCTTTCACTCTCCAATTTGTGATGAACAAATCTCCCTCTTTGGCTAACCTCATTCCTACACACCCTGCAGTCTTTCCCACGGACCTTGGTCACCATCAGGCTTTTGTGTTTGTGTGCATGGGCATGAGAGGGCCTTTTGCTACTGCAAACAAATGCCAAATATCTTGCTTTTTTGCATCCAGCTTATGTGGGTAGCTTGGGGACAGAACCCTGGGCTGGCAGGCTTTGCAGACAAGCATAACAACTGAGCCATTTTCCCAGCCCCTGAGCTTCTATTTCATTCAAGTCATTTCACATAACAGCTAAGTGTGACCATGAGATATATTTTATGGTGGGTTTGTTGTTGGTGTTTATTTTGTTTTGTTTTTGTTAAAGTCTTGCTATGCAGCCTCAACTAGCCTTGAATTCATGATCTTTCCACTTCTGCCTCTGGAGAGCTGAGTCTACAGGTGTATACCACCTCACCAACAGAAAAATTGTTTATGTTGACCAACAGACAGCATCGGGTTTCACTGAACTCTCAAAGGCCAGCACCTAGATGTCTGGTGGGGAAATGTAATTTTGCCTTCCTCACTGGGGCAGAAGAGCTAGCATCTGGTGTGTTTAACATGTGAAGCTTGCAGTAGGTGCTCAATATGTGTTGGATGAATAACAGTGAGCAGTAAGTAGGGTTGGAATTTGTGAACAACTTAGAGACTCTTCCTTGTACTGTCAAGTAAGGAGAAACAAGGGAAATGAGAGAAACTATATTCTGTGGTCAGCTGTTGGGCCCTATGAGGCCCAGGTATGAGACCTAGTGGAACTTCCTGAGCCTGACTAGAGTTTGGCGACCTGTCTTTGGCCTACTTCCGCTTCAGCAAGGCCTAAGCCGAAACTGCCTCCGCCCAGGTACTGCTGACGTGGTGAAATACTATTGGCCCCTACACCTTTCTCTCATCATTTTTCCCCACCCTCTTTCTCAAAGTTATATAAACACCTTCCCATTACAATAAACTGAGTTTTCTGCCCTGACAGACTCCCGGGTCAATGTGGTTTTTTTCTCCGGTGTTTTGGGGAAAGGTTTGAGCCGCCTACACCCGCCTTCCTGCTCAGCCTCGAGAGAAGCGGCTGGCCCGACTCTCTCTCTTCCGCTCTACCTGCCGGTGGAGGGAAACCCACAGACGGGTGCCCCGTGTGAGGAAATGGAACTACCTGCCGGGGGAAGAAACCCGCAGTCAGCTGCTCTTTATTTATTTATTTATTTTTAGTTTTTTAAGTTTTTTTTAGTTTTTCAATGTAGGTTCTCACTCTGGTCCAAGTTGACCTGGCATTGACCTGGCATTCACTATGTAGTCTCAGGGTGGCCTTGAACTCATGGTGATCCTCCTACCTCTGCCTCCCAAGTGCTGGGATTAAAGGCGTGTGCCACCACACCCAGCCCTTGGTCGACACTCTTGCACTTCCCTTCTCCTTAGCAAAATTCCACACTCAGCTTCTCCTCATCCTCATCGTCATTCAGAATTCCCTGTGTAGCTTGCATGCCTTCCAACAATGTGCTGTCTCCACAAAACTGTTCTATGCCATCCTATGCCACTCTAACATATACTAAGTATCCTCTCGGGGGAATGCAGCAAGGAGCAGAGCAAATTAGCTTGTCAAACTCACTTTGTGCATACATTTATCCATGTCTTGCCTTCCTTCCTTCCTTTTCTTCCTTCCTTCCTCCCTCCCTCCCTCCCTTCCTTCTTTCTTTCTTTCTTTCTTTCTTTCTTTCTTTCTTTCTTTCTTTCTTCTTTCTTTCTTTCAAGTCTGTGGGTGCATCTATCTGCTTAAACAGGAAGCTAACAGGAAAACCATTAGGAGATCTTATGACTGCTTGACTTATCCAGGTGTATATTTTCATGAGCAAACATGTCTCATGAAACTTCACTTTTGCAAGTTTTAGAGGTGGCCGTTCAGCTATGAGAACCTTCACTGTGGGGCTGGACTACCTGAGCTCGCAGGCGGGGCTCTGGGACAAGTTCTGGTACCACCATGGACTAGCAAGTGCAGGTTAGGTAAGAAGTTGTCTCTCTGGGGCTACAGAGATGGCTCAGTGGTTAGAGGCTCATGCTTGCAAAGCCTAATGACCTGGGTTTAAGTCCCCAGTACCCATCTAAAAGCCAGATGCACAAAGTGGCACATACATCTGGAGTTCATTTGCAGTGGCTGAAGGACCTGTGGTGTCCATTCTCTCTCTCTCTTTCTAATAAATAGTAAAATATTTTTACGAGAGTGAGAGCAAGAGAAAGAATGGACATGCCAGGGTCTCTTGCCTTTGCAAAGGATGTGCCACTTTGTGCATCTGGCTTTATGTGGGTACTAGGGAATAGAACCTAGGCCATTAGGCTTTGTAAGCAAGCACCTTACTGCTGATCTATCTCTCCAGCCCAATAAAATATTCTTTAAAAAGAAATCACATCTGTCACACTGTACAAGCCAGGTCTCACAGACAAAGCTTCCTGGTTCTCTCCTCCTATTCATGGGTATATTTTAGTCACAGAATTAACTTGTAAGCCTTTCATTTTGATTCAGTACTGATGGATTTTTAATTTTTGCTAGAGTGAACTTCGTCTTGTGAAGCTGACTTTTCAGTTTTCCTTCTTAAGTTCCTATGAGGTCAACACAGAATAAAATTGGATGCAACTTTACACAATAATCTTTTCAGCAGGATTTAGGTAATTTGTTTAAAGGAATATTTTGAGGTCCTTAAAATGCATGCTAAAAAAATCGGCTGAGCCAGACGTGGTAGCGCACACCTTTAATCCCAGCACTTGGGAGGCAGAGGTGGGAGGATCACCATGAGTTCAAGGCCACCCTCAGACTACATAGTGAATTCCAGGTCAGCCTGAGCTAGAGTGAGACCCTATCTCGGAAAACAAACAAACAAACAAACAAACAAACAAACAAACAAACAACAAAAAGGCTGAGTGATCATCACAGACTTAGAATGCAACTTGAAAAAAGAAAGGCCAGTAAACTTGTCTTTGAATACTGCTTTTTTTTTTTAAAAAAATGAAGATTTATTTTTATTTATTAGAAACAGAGAGGGAGAGACAGAGAGTATGAGAGACAATGGGTGTGTCAGGGCCTCTAGCCACTGCAAACAAACTCCAGACACATGTGCCACTATATGTATCTGGCTTACATGGGACCTGGAGAATCAAACCTGGGTCCTTAGACTTCATAGGCAAGTGCCTTAACCACTAGGCAATCTCTCCAGCCTGAATACTGCTTTGATATTGGTAGTGACTAGATTGTCTGAGAAGATTCTTGAAATACTCAGTCCATATCCATCACCCTCCTGGAGACAGAATTCTGGCAAAGACAGGGTTTAAAGGAGTGCCCAGTCCTCTTCCAGGTGTGGTTCTATTTTCAAAGGACTTGCTCTTGTGTAAGACTTGCCAGTGTGCAAAATTCTCCTGGACTTGAAAGAATTTGCAAGTAAATTCTGTAGACAATACTGGGAAAGTGACTCAACATCCTAATGCTTTGGTTTTTCTATCTGCAAGGCTGAGACAATATCATGTACCCCACTGGGTCACTGACAGGAACCACAAGAAGATAAAAATATATCAAACATATGCACTACAGCAGTGGTCAATGTATGCGCTTATATACTTATGTGCTTATATTATTATATGCACATCTATACATATATACACACATATATATGAGATATGTATGATAAAAAAGAATTAACGTGTGGGAGTTGGGTGAAGATTTAGGGCTATTTAGACTTAGGATAGAGTACCTGTGGTCTGTGGGTAGATATCAAAAGTATGTAAACTCCTTGACATCCACTTGGGTTTTTGCCTTTTCTAAGATGAAAACCCTCAATTATCATCACATTCTTTCTCCTAGAAGTCCACGACCATCCTCAAGTAGACAGAGAGACAATTAGATAGGTCCCGTGTAGCTCACTGCCCAGGACTCAAAAAGATCTCTACACCTTGGCAGTCTCGACAGAGTTGGGTCTCACTCTAGCCCAGGCTGAACTGGAATTCACTCTGTATTCTCAGAATGGCCTTGAACGCACGGTGATCCTCCTACCTCTGCCTCCCAAGTGCTGGGATTAAAGGCGTGCGCCACCGTGCCTGGTGTTTTTTTTTTTTTTTTTTAAAGAACAAAGAATAAAACAGGTGTTGGCTTATTAGGTCTGTTTTTTCCCCAGTCAGGTAGTCTGAGGATGTGATGTGACATCCTTCCTTCCATCAATGTAGTCATTAAGGATGAGAAATGTGTGAAACAAACACCATTTTCCCAAGGAACTACCCTAAACCTCCTTTATCTGCTCTGATAGCCCAGGGCTATCATCAGTTTATTATGTTTTCTACTGTTTTAAAAGAATATTTGGGCTGGAGGGATGGCTTAGTAGTTAAGGTATGTGCCTGCAAAGCCAAAGGACCCAGGTTTGGTTGCGCAGGACCCACATGAGCCAGATGCACAAAGTGGCACATGCATCTGGAGTTTGTTTGCAGTGGCTGGAGGCCCTGGAGTGCCCATTCTCTCTCTCTCTCTGCTTCTTTGTCTCTCTTAGGAAGGAAGAAAGAAAGAGAAAGAAAGAAAGAAAGTAAGTAAGTAAGAAAGAACTATTCTATTTATTTATGTGAGAAAGAGTGTGTATGGATGCATCAGGGCCTCCTGCCACTGCCAACACACTCCATACTCATGTGCCACTTAGTGCATCTGGCTTTATGTGGGTACTGAGGAAATGAACCAGGCTGGTATGTTTTGCAAGCAATCTCCTTTAACCACTGAGCCATCTCCCCAGCCCAATTTTCTATTTTACAAAATATTTTTTTTTTATTTGTAAGCAGAAAGAGAGAGAAGAGACATACAGAAAGAATAGGTGCACCAGGGCCTCTAACTACTGCAAAAAAACTCCAGACACAAGTGCCACTGTGAATCTGGCTTTATATAGGTATTGGAGAATTGAACCTGGGTCTTCAGGCTTCACAGGCAAGAAACTTAAATAGTAAGCCATCTCTCCAGCCCAAGTTCACTAGTTCACAAGTTCACTTTGTGCATCTGACTTTCCATGAGTACTGGGGAATCGAACCCTGAGTTGTTAGGCTTTGTAGACAGCCCCTTAACTGTGGAGCCATCTCCCCAGCCCAATTTTCCATTTTTAATTGACAAGTTACTCTCACTTGATAATGAACTTGCCAGTGACACAAACCAGGTTTCCCATATCCTTTTCATCGGCTTGATTAAAACCTTGCATCTTTTGAAAATTTTGCTACTTCATTTTGTAAATGTTGTGCAATCTTTCCACTGTGGTTTTTAGATGCTGAAAATATCCAGATAATCCTGAAAAAGACAGATGCACAGAGCTCACCATCAGCATGGTGGGAGGCCTAGCATTAAATAGGAAAGGATGCCTCAGGTGGGGAAGGGAGGGCTCATTTGATAAGTGGTTGGTTCATGTGTGGATGTTTTAATTTTATGACAGTTTTGGCTTTCCTGTAACCTTTTTTTAAATTTATTTTTATTTATTTATTTGAGAGAGAAAAAAAGCAGATATATAGAAATAATGGGCACACCAGGGCCTCTAGCCACTGCAAACAAACTCAAGATGCATGCACCACCTTGTGCATATGGCCTTACATGGGTTGGGGGATTGAACCCAGGTCATTAGGCTTTGCAAGCAAGCGCTTTAACTGCTAAGACATCTCTGTAGATCAAGCCTTTTATTTTAATCTTATTTATTAATTTATTTCAGAAAGAGAGAGACAATGGGCCCACCAGGGCCTCTAGCCACTGCAAATGAACACTGTGTGCATCTGGCTTATGTAGGTACTAGGGTATCAAACTTGGGTCCTCAGGCTGTGCAGGCAAGCTTCTTATCTGCTAAGCCATCTCTCCAGCACTTCTGTAATCTTTCAACCACTAGTGTGGACAATGAATTTTCAGATAAAGAACCTGCAGGAAACCCCTGTCCAGTGAGCACAGGTTACAAGGTGGGTACAGGGAGAGGAGGACCCTTCCAAGCCAAGCTCTCACAAAAGCCTCACTGTTTATCTTGGCCCATGAGGGGGAAATAATAAATTTCAGGCAAGTGTAGATTAAGTAAATTTTTGAGGACAGGTCCACGACATCCACTCTGGTGGACAAAACAAGGGCTACATTCCAAAGCATGCCCCACCCCCCTTTTAATAACAGCCCATTTTTACATAGGGTTACTTAGTCCTTGATTCTGTAATAGTGACGTTTTTTGCTCTATTGTGTTTCTGGATCACATGGGGTATGCCTGTTTCTTTGTTACATATCAGTTTGCAGAAAGTAATTGCCCTGAAGTTCTTAATCCCACCCATTCACACATTCCTTTCTGCATTGTCCCCGTTTGTCATGTCTGACCTGTCACTAGAGAGCTGATCTTCCTCAGCTCAAATCAATTCAAGAAGTATCTTTGCGTCTTGACATGTCTGGTGTGAAGATGCACTGTTTTGACTGAGCTGGCAAAACATTTACAAGAGCATCCTTCCTGGTATATTCTCAAATGACTCCCTAGCACCAACCTGCAAAAAGAATGGGGACTTGGGGTTGTTGGAATGGAGGGAGAGGCGTTGCCACGTTGCAAGGACAACCTAAGGAACAGTTTGGTATTTTTTCCCTTTCTCTATACCACACATTGTGCTGGGCATTTTACATACCCAATGTTCTTTAATTCCTCTGATAACTTCCCTGTCAGGTTTATCCTTCTGCGCCCCTCCCCCCCATGGAATGTGCGCTCTGTTGGGACTGGGAATGCTGTCTTTTGTGTATTGCTGCATCCCTGGTGTCCAGCACAGCATCTGGGACTAGATTAAGTATGAGCCAGACATCTGAATAAGGGAGAAATTCTCATTTTATTGAAGAAGCCTGGGCACAGAGAGAGGTCAGTTAGAAGCCATTTGCCTAATGTCACAGAGTTAAGTGAAAAATTGGACCTCAAACAAAAGATAGTGCTAAACCTACACTCTTGGGATTAGCTGTTAAGGCACTTGCCTGTGAAGCCTAAGGACCCAGGTTCGATTCCCCAGTACCCACCTAAGCCAGCTGTACAAAGTGGCACAAGCGTTTGGAGTTGGTTTGCAATGGCTGGAAGCCCTGGCATACTCGTTCTCTCCCTCCCCCCCCCGTAAGAAATAAATTAAATTTAAAAATCCTATAGTCTTAGAAGATATCTAGCACACACACTGACAGGCTGACCCTTGTCCCACCCTTGTAGCATTCATCCACACCCTCGGTTCACCACTGGTCAGTGGCTGAAAGACACATTTTCATTACCCATCAAACTCCTCCACTGTCCTCGCTCAACGTCAAGCCAGCTTTCACTTGTACTTCACTTCCCTGCCCACCCCCTTTTGGTGTTCTCTGTCCTCGGTTGATAAACTCTTAATTACAGCCACCGCAAGGTCTACAGCCATCAGCCCAGAGAAAGGGGCTGCTTGGCAGCGGCTGGGAAAGTTGATCGAAGTTATTTGGGAATTAATCCAGTGCTGAATGTCGTCTTACAAGTCTGGCTTTGGGGGGAAAAAAGATGAAAGGAGCTAATGCTGTTGGTATAAATGTGAACTTACATGTAACACATAGGCACACCCACAAACGCGCTTGACTAAAAGTTAAAATATGATTATCAGAGGATAAGGAGGACTTAGAACTGTAATGTAAAACATGAAGAAATACGTCCCAGGCTTTTTGGGTTCCGCAGGGCTACAAGTGCACTCTGAGCCAAGGAGAGTTAAAGGGAGCGAGCCAGAGCTAGCAAATTGAAATATCTTTAGGTAGACTTAAGTATAGCTCCCGAGATTATAATTCAGATGAGGGCTGGAGCTCTATTTCAACATTCCTCACACTGCTAGTCATTGGACAAAGGCTTGCACGCAGGGAGGGAGCTGCTGCAGCCTGGGGAGGGATGCTTATCTGATCTCAGCCCATTTTTCTTCAGGTTCCAATCCCAGTGCAGCTGCCCTCTTCTTGCTGAGAGCCTTGATGGGCAGCCTAGGCCCAAAGCTGGGCTGCTGAAGATCCTGCAGGGCACCTTTCCCTGTGGGGTGTCCCTGGCAGGGGAGGAGGAGGAGGATGTTCCCCGGGGCAGGCAAGAACCCTGCTCACAATAGGGTAGTGCCCACTTGTGTATTCAGTGATGACAGGGCCAATGTGACACAGAGTCCACAGAGTCCCTTCTCCACACAGCCAGGCAAGTTCCTTTTCCTTCACTCCCATACTCATTCATCCATTCACATGTCTTCCATCCTGCTGCAGTCAGGTTCGCATTGCTGGCAGAAATCACTCAACCAAGAGCAGCTTGGGGGCGGGGGGAGAGTTTATTTTGGCTTACAGTCTAGAAGGGAATCTCAGTGGTGGCAGGGGAAAACAATGGCATGAGCAGAGGGTGGACATCACCCCCTGGCAAACATCAGGTGGACAACAGCAACAGGAGACTGTGCTCAACACTGGCAAAGGGAAACTGGCTATAACACCCATAAGCCCGCCCCTAACAAAACACTGCCTCCAGGAGGCGTTAATTCCCAAATCTCCATCAGCTGGGAACCTAGCAGTCAGAACACCTAAGTTTACGGGAGACACCTGAATCAAACCACCACATTCTGCCCCTGACCCCCATCAACTGATAACCATACATGATGTAAAATGCAATGCATTCAGTCTAACTTTAAAAGTTCCCATAGTTTTTATCAATCCTAATGATGTTCAAACATCCCCATAATCCGAGATCTTTAAGTGAGCCATAATACCAAAAAATACCCCCCCCCAAAAAAAACCCATAATGGCACAGAATAAACAAACTGCAAAAGATGGCATTGGACATACCAAAGAAATATTAACGAATACAAGATTTAAAACAACCAGGGCAAACATTAAACTCTGTAGCTCCAAGTCCAACTACTCTAGCCAATGACAAGCCTCCAAGTCCGATAATTCTAACCAGCAACAAGTCTCTGGATTTCCAATTCCACCCTCCAGCTAGGTTACTCACAGGCCTAGAAAACTTCACCCATTGCTAGCAGCTCTCCTTGGCACTACAACCCATGGTTCATCCTCACGGCTCCATCGGGTCTCCATGCAGGCATCCAGCAAACCTGCTTCACATTGCCCTTGGCCATTTCCAAAACACAAGACCATGTTGGAAGTTCAATGACTCTTTCCTGGATTTCTTATGCTCCATAATACCAGGTGTGGTGCCAATTTGTTAATCCAGGGGGGAATAAAGCAGACTTTGAAGAATAGGACACTCCTTCAACATTCAGTCCCCTTCAAAAGACTGCATTCTTTCTGTTGTCCCAATGCAGGTCAGCTGGTCCAATCTCAAAGTTGTAATCTCTCATACAATTGCAGTTGAACAGGCAGAAATTTCATCCCAAAGATTTCTTTCTGTGCCATATCTTTCTGCACACACTAGTCTGTTTCTACACAATGCAACCATGCAAATTCTCAGGACATGGGCATGACAGCAAGCCTCTTACACAAACTGCTTCTAGCCCAGTCCAAGCAAAACTGTTTCTCACCCTCATAAGCCAAACGTCAGAGTCCATAGTTCTTACTTCATTCAGCTCTTTCAACTCTGACCAGAATAGTCCATCAACCTGTACTTTCAGCACTGCAAGGCATTTCTTAGGCCAAGGTTTCACATTCATCCACATTCCTCTTGAAAATCAGCTCCAAAAGGCCAAAGCCACACAGTCAGGTTTCAAGCAGCACTCTTGGTACCAGCTTTACTGTTGCAGTCAGGTTTGCATGGCTGGCAGACATCACCTGACCAAGAGCAGCTTGTGGGAAAAAGGGTTTATTTTGGCTTACAGACTCAAGGAGAAGCTCCATGATGGCAGGGGAAAATAATGGACATCACCTCCTGACCAACATCAGGTGGACAACAGCAATAGGAGAGCGTGCCCAACACTTGCAAGGACAACTGGCTATAATACCCATAAGCCTGTTCCAGGAGGTGTTAATTCCCAAATCTCTATCAGCTGGGGATCTAGCATTCAGAACATCTAAGTTTATGGGGGACATCTGAATCAAACCACCACACATCCATTTAGGCTTTAATAGTGTTGTGATATTAGTGCGAAGTTTCCCCCACCTCCATGGAGCTGTTGTACCACGTCTTCCTCGCCATGACAATGGGCTAAACTTCTGGTCCTTTGGGCACAAGTAAATCCTTTCTTACTTAAATTGTTTCTATCAGGCGTTGTGTCACACCAAACACATGGAGCAATTCAGAACCAAAGTTGAATGCACAGACTTGGGTGGGCTATCTGTGAACTTCTGGGGGTGAGGATGGGGGTCCTAAGTTGACAAAGTTTCAGCATCCTCCTTGGTATAAATGGGACATTAGCAGTGCCAGCCCCTCTCAAGGGTGCTTTGGGGAGGCCCCTAGTCAGCACACAGAGCTCCTAACATACTGGCACAAAGGAACAGTAGGATATGAACTGTTACTGCAAGAGCCATTACAAGGCAGGTGGCAGGAAGCTGTCACTGAGGACTGCCTAAGAGACCCTGAGTCTATGTGGCTGTCATTGGGCAGAAGAGTATAACTTGGAGCCAGATGAAATTCAAGAATGAAAACAGACTGAAAGAAAGGACCAGAGAGTGTCAAAGTGCCTTCTAGACATTTATGCTTCTCTCAGCCTCAGTCAGAGATCCTTTAGTTGGGCTGGAGAGATGGCTTAGCAATTAAGGCACTTGCTTGCAGAGCCTAAGGACCCAGGTTAAATTCCCCAGTACCCATGTAAGCCAGATACACAAGGTGGTGCATGTGTCTGCAGTTTGTTTGCAGTGGCTAGAGGTGTGGTATGTATATGTGATTAAAATGCAATATGTATATATGAAATTGCCAATACCAAAATTAATCATCTATGAAAAAAAAGGAAGGATCAGCAAATGTTCCATGAAGAAATAGAAGTCACAGGATCCAAAGTCTCTCACCAGAAGAGATCCCTTGCCTGGGTACCATGCATACATGGGCTCAGGTGCTGGGCAGGAGGACCTGCCTCTCTGGGAACAGAGTATACAGAATTCTAAGCAGCCCAAGCAACAGGCTGCTTCTGTGGACCAGCTCTTCCCAGCACAGTCTTTGTGTTTCCCTGGAGGCAGTTAGGAGAGGTGGGCCAGGGGATGGGGGAACACATTACTGAGGCTCAGGGCAGCCTACTATCCTGTACTATCATAGAACAAGGCCAGGCAATGACACAAATAAAGTCTCTTCCTCCTGTTCTCCATCTTAAAATCCCAGGGCTCTGCTCTCTGTCTCTCTCTGGTGTAAGTCATTTAAGCTCACCCTTCCCACTAGCACTCCAAAAGCCACCTGCAGAAACACATCTGTGATATACATTAGACCCCATGTCCCTGCAGGGGTCTTACAGTGCTCATTAGCATAGTAAAAGCTCTGAGAAGTCCTGCAAGCAACACAGTGTTTCACATGTTTCATTCAAAAAATCATCTCACTCTAGAATCGTGTTTATGTCCCAGTGTGTTCTCTCAACACATAAAGAAGTGCAGATCCAGAGGGAAGCAGACAGGACTTGTTCAAGGTTAAGAATCAAGGCGAACTTGGCTTGGTGAATAGCTTTGCCTTTCTCCTCATTTCACCATGGCGCCAGGGCCCTGCTGTCATGTGCTGGATAGGTGGTGACAAAGCTGACACTTCTGTCAAGCAGAAGTCACTCAGGGTGGATGCCTTTTAACATGCTACTGAAAACAAACTGTGAAACCACTTTCTAGAAGTCTGATGGGGACCAGATTCTTAAATGAGAGGCACTAAACACCGACCGTGCAGGTGGGTTCAGAGGTAAGAGAGGCCAGAGGGGTTGCAGTGCTCAGCCCTCCAGGACACAGGCCCAGCCTTGCCACTGCACTCGCTGCTCCAGCCCTCAGTTTTCTCAGGGTGAAACACAAGATTCTACTGGATTTTAAAATGTTGTATTTATTTATTCATTTACTTGAGAAGGGCAGATAGAGAGAAAATGGGTACACTAGGGCCTTTAGCCACTGCAAATGGATTCCAGACACATGAGCCACCTTGTGCATCTAGCTTTATGTGGATACTGGGGAATCAAACCTGGGTCCTTAGGCTTCGCAGGCAAGAATCTTAACTGCTGAGCCATCTCTGCAGCCCCAAACCTCTTTACTTTAGGACAGCAAATGGGCCAAAGTAAAAGCCAGCAGAGGACTGGAGAAATGGCTCAGTGGTTAAGGCACATGCCTGCAAAGCCTAAGCACACAGGTTCGATTCTCCAGGTCCCACGTAAGCCAGATGCACATGATGGTGCATGTGTCTGGAGTTTATTTGCAGCGGCTAGAGGCCCTGGTGTGCCCATTCTCACGCTTCCCCCTCCCCATCCCTCTCTGTCTCTAGTAAATAAATAAATAAATAAATAAATAAAAATTTTTAAAAAGGAAAATAACTAAAGAGGTTTGGTGAAATTCATGATGATTGTCATTCTGGAGAGGGAGTCCTCAACTCACCACTGAAATGCTTGCTCCCACCCCGGCACGTGCAAAGCTCCCCACCCCTCACTCAGTCAACACTGGTCAATATAGGGCTCTCTGGGTCCCAGTCCTCCCTAGCTCCATGGGCCTTCCATGAGGACAGCAGGTTGCTGGCTGTGGTATGCAGTCCTCTTACACAAGGCTCTGGCCCACCTCTCCTGAGTCATCTCCGACCACCTTTTGCCTCACCTCATGGATCCACAACTCCTCAGTGCTGGCTCCTCAGCCATTACGTCTCTTCATTTGCCTTTCTCATTTGTACTCACTCAGCACCATCTAAAATGACCTACCTTGGCCTGGAGAGATGGCTCAGGGGTTATGGTGCATGCCTGAAAAGCCTAATGACCCTGGTTTGATTCCCCAGTACCCATGTAAGCCAGATGCACATGCATGTGGAGTTTGTTTGCAGTGGCTAGAGGCCCTGGCACACCTTCTCTCTCTGTTTCAAATAATAAATAAATAAATAAATAAATAAATAAAAACATTTTTTTAATCTAAAAAAATATAAAATAACCTAACTTTCCCATTTGCTTGCCCAGGGCATGGCTCTCCAAGATGAGTTGAGCATTCCTGAGGGCACAGTATTGCTCACTGGTCCATATTCACTGCTTAGTGACTGGAAACAAAGATCAACTTGGTGCATTTAGTTCTGCTCAATGAATGAATGAATCTCTGTCAGGAGACGATCTATTTGCCCCTTTCAGTCTCATGTCAGATAAACTCCTTCCAGAATTATCCAGGTGAAACTGAACCCTTGAATTGCTGCAGACGTTTGTGCCTGCCTTTCAGACAATCCTGCGCAACTGTCCTCAGTGCTTTGAAGACAGAGGCCCGCGTCTCTGCCCCAGGCTGGCCTGACATACATCCTCCGCTGTGCTGGAGCATGGATTGCTTGGTGAGAGCCAGAATATCTCTGTGCTCACACATTGGAGGCTTCCTCCCCTCCAGGAGCAATAAAGGTTTTAAGTATATAATTTATATTTTACTTATTTATTTGAGAGGCAGGTAGATAGATAGAATATGGGCACTCTGGGGCCTCCAGCCACTGCAAATGAACTCCAGATGCATGTACCACTGTGTGCATCTGGCTTACGAGGGTACTGAGGAATTGAATCCAGGTTCTTAAACTTTGTAGACAAGTGCCTTAACTGCTAAGTCATCTGTCCAGCCTGAGTCATAAGGATTTTAAAGCTTGTATTTAAACAGCTTCCATCTTCCTCTCCATGTGCATCTTCCAAGAGAAAGATCTTGTAACAGTCACATTGGCTAGCAGAAATTGGAAAAAAATAGCCTTGTAGTCTGGGTTCCCGTTCTAGACTTAGGGTTGGGGACTTTGAGCTGGCCTTTCCATCTCTCCAAACCTTTCTCTCTCTAGTATTCAGAGCGCATGTGACCACCCTCCCGACCCTCACTTGGTTTCATTCTGTGGCTCTCAAGCCACCATTCTCCTCCTCTCATAGACCGTACAATCAGGTCAGTAAGGAGTGATTACGATAATTATAATCAAACAAGTATTTTGCCAAGGAAACCTCACATCAGGAAAATAGCAGAGCAGCCAGCACTGTCTAATTGGTGTCTCAATTCAGATTCATTCTGCTGTGCATAAGCTTGTACCAAAGCAGGAGATTGTCATATCCATCCAAGATTCAGGATTTTGCACAGTCTTGCATTTCATTTTCCCTGGTCCTGTAGATGAGCTTCAAAGCCTGCTTGGTCAGCAAGTCTCACTGCTGTCCAGGAAGAGTTCAACTTATCATAAGCCTCCCTGGGCTACCACGCCAGGGCGATGAGGAAGAAAGGAGGCGGCCTTCTCCTTCTGTGAATGTTGCGGGGCTGGGGCCTGCCTTCCTTCAGATGCTGTGGGCTCTTGCTAATTTGTATGACAGCTTCAATGTAAATAGGACACATCTGCATGGGTTAAAGAAATAGCCACATGTTGCAAAGGGCAGTGTACTGTGTTTATTTATCATCCACAACTGGAGATCAGGTTCTGTTTCTGGTCTAGGGACAGCTGACGCTTTGTGACAACCTCAGAGGCATTTTGGGAGTTTTGGCTGACTATTGACTCTACCAATTATTCTACATTTATTTTATTTGCCATGCTATGTTTTTTCATACTACCTGGCTGGGAGAAAGAAGACAGCCACCACCTTCAAAGGTGCTTTGCACCTCAACACACACACACACACACACACACACACACACACACACACACACCCTTCTGCTTGTTTCTGCTATCTGCTCCTTGCCTGGAGGTGCTTTGTGCCAGGCAAGGACTCCTGAGGCATTCCCTCTTTTGGACCTCTTAACTGTTTGAGGAAGTGTGTGTGAGGGGTGGGGTGGGGGTCACTGTGCTGCTTCAGGAAATGGCTAAGCACACAGACTAAGGTCATGTACTGGAAAAGTGTCAGAACTGGTATCTAATACCATGGCCATCGACTTCACTGTCTAGAGTCACTTGCGGCCTCCCAGTCAGCTACCCAGCTGGGCCACCAGGCCACAAACACATAACAAACCTTCAGAGAAATCTTGGCAGAGGGCAAAGGAATTCCTTTAAGGAAAATAATTCAGGTACAGAAGTGACATCTTTAGTTTCACTAAGACAGCTCATTATGTCTCTTGAATTTCATCACATTATACAGTAGCCCGTGTTTATACTTTGCATAAAAGTCATCTACCTCATTGAATTTAACAGGAAGATAATAAAAAGACTTCTATTAGTAATAATGGTCAAAACATTTACATGAGCTGGGCGTGGTGGCACATGCCTTTAATCCCAGGCTGGAGAGATTAGTCAGTGGTTAAAGCACTTGCTGGCAAAGCTAAAGGACCCAGGTTTGATTCCCTAGTCTGCATGTAAAGTGAGATGCACAAGGTGGTGCATGTGTCTGGAGCTCATTTGCAGTGGTTAGAGGTCCTCATGCTACCATTCTCTCTCTATCTGCCTCTCTTTCTCAAATAAATAAAATAGCTGCTATTTTCAAAGAATAAGACAAGGACAGTCATAATACAGAAGTATAACTGAAGGACTTGTAGAATGATTGTGTAGTACAGCTCAAATCTTGCTTAAAATGAAACAGATCTGTGTGTATATGCATGCACATGTGTGTGTGTGTGTGTGTGTGTGTGCATGTGTACGTGTGTATTTAGAGAAGCTCTGCAGGTCACAGGTAGACTGAGGGATGCTGGGGAAACTTTCACCTTTTCCATTTATGCATCTGTAGTCTATTTAACTTTTTATTAGAATGTATCTTTCATTTAAAAAGCCAAAAAATGTAGTGTTACACATCTTTAATCCCAGCACTCTGGAGGCCAAGATAGGAGGATCCTGGGAGTTTGAGGCCAACCTGAGACTACAGAGGGAATTCCAGGTCAGCCTAGGCTAAAGCAAGACCCTACCTTGAGAAAACAAAACAAAACAAATAAAATGCAATAGAGATGACATTTGAAAGTATTTCCAGCCAGCTGCCACAAGCAGCTCCATTCACCCTCAGGGATTCCTGCCACTGAAGCCATATCTGTTGTCCCGAGTCTCCTACTTGCTGGATCCAGCTCTGTCTTCCAGTGCCCAGTGCCTCTGGGCTGCCTGAGCCAGTCTATACATGCCCAGCACGTTTCTTGCTGATGTGGAGTCAATCAGGTCTCTCTCCTCACTCCTGGTTACATACTCTATGGCCTCATCCAGTGTATCCAGCAAGGCCAAGAGAGCTGGGAACAGTTTGCACCCCAGAGAAAGAACTGAATGCCCTGTTAATGAAGAAGGCTTACTCCACCCCAGCTGGTCCGAGGTGGTCAAAGATCACAGGTGTCAGCACCAGAAGTAAGGCCCATACCCACTTCCCTTTGCCTCGGCCTGTCCAGCTGGGCCACCCACACTCAACAACGTGCAAGCTCAGTATTTCAGAAGACAGATGTCCTGGCCCGTCAGTGGGACACAGATCGGGTGCTTGGTGGTAGCACCTGCCAATCAAATGGCTTTTCCGGTGAGCTTACTTCTTTCTCCCAAACTCTGAGAATGCAGTTTCCAATCTGACTTTCATGTTTCAGGCTGAAGTTTCAAGGACGCATCTGGACAAAATATGCTTTCCACATAGGCCAACAATTTATTTATTTATTGCTTATGACATTGTACTTGGCAGCCAAAGAGACATAAAACAATTTGAACCGCTCTGCAGAAAACGGGTGCAAGGTTCAGTCCAGAGACTCTGATGGAAGATAATGAGGGCCAATGGAATTGAGCAGATCTTTCTATAATTGACAGTCAAAGCACCAAGGCAGCGGTGAAGCTCCTTGCCAGGAGCTCCCATATCTTTCTGCCCCAGCTCCTGCTTTGGCATAAAAATGAGAGTACAGGGCTGGAGAGATGGCTTAGTGGTTAAGGCTCTTGCCTGCAAAACCTAAGGACCCAGGTTTGATTCCCCAGTGTTCACATAAAGCCAGATGCACAAGGTGATGCAAGCATCTGAAGTTTGTTTGTAGTGGCTAGAGGCCCTGGCATGCTCATTCCACCCCCGTGTCTCAAAGAAAAAGATTTTTTTTTTTTAAAGGAGAGCACAGGCACAGGTTTGAAGCCTCCTTTAATGGAGACCTTTGCCACCAACTCCTAATGCCAGGGTGCACAGGGGTTTTGAACACAACACTGCTTCCTTCTGGCTCTCTCCTGACACCAGGAGTGCCCTGTCAAAACCCCTCAAGCACCCGCTACCCATCCTTGCCTGCCTTTGTTGAGAGCAGCATTCAGCCAGTGTCAGAGACTGCAGGACTGAGAGCACACACACACCAGCGTCCTTACCCCTATGGTAGATGGGGCTCAGACTAGTATGCCACACGGCTCCTAGAACTCCCTGGTAGGACCAGCTGGCCACAGCCATAACTCATGAACTCCTCTTAATTATTTGTCTCCCCACATCTCTGACCCATTTCCTCACCACTCTACTGGTTTCCTGGATCACATGCCTCACCCCTCACACTCCTTGTGTCAGGATCTTTGTCAAGGAATCTGCTTCTGCAGAGCCTTCCTGAGATGTATCCTAGCCCAGCCTTTAAGATATTGTAAGTCCCAGCCCCATGGCTGCTCCTGACACATAGAAATATTTAAAGACTTTAAATTGGTTGCTTTCTTGTGGCAGGGCGGGTGGGGGGAGCGCTGGAGAAATGGCTTAGTGGTTAAGGCACTTGCCTGTGAAGCCCCAGGACCCATGATTTGCCAGTACCCACATAAGCCAGATGCACAAAGTGGTGCATGCATCTGAAGTTCATTTGGAGTGGCTAGAGGCCCTGGCATGCCCATTTTCTATCTTCTTCTTTCTCTCTCTCAAATAAATAAAAATAAAATATATTTAAAATATATAATTAAAAACTGTCAGCAGTTGGAACCCTGTCCCAGCTGATGAATACAGCTATATGAGGCACCCTGCTGAACCCCTCCACTCCTTCTCCTTTTCTTTTTGACCCTCAAAGCTACTCCCTAGAGTCTGTTGCTTTGCTCATGTGTTTGTTACATGACAAATCTCAGAAAAGTGGAAAATTGGTATGGGTAGGTAGTGAAGATGAAGTTGGGACATTATTAAGTTTAAAAAAATATTTATATTTAGTTATTTGAGAGACAGAGAGAAAGAGGCAGAGAGAGTGAGTATGGGTGCCCCAGGGCCTCTTGTCATTGCAAGAAAACTCCAGATACACATGCCATTTTGTGCATCTGGATTTACTTGGGTACTGGGGAATTGAACCCTGGGCCATAAGGCATTGCAGCCAAGCACCCTTAACCTCTGAGCCATCTTCCCAACCTGAAGTTGGGACTTAAGTTCATTTCACACCAAAGAGCAGGTTGTTTTCTGTCTGCAAAGCTGCTTGGCTCCTCACGTCCAGGGAGCAGGTGCATCACTGGAGAAACATTGTGGATGGTTTCTATGCCATCACCATCCTGGCCTTGCCCCAAGTCTGGGAGGTTCCAAAAACAGCCTTGTCAGAGCACAGAGGAAACTCACTTCCACCAAGGCAGCTCCTGAAGGGGCCAGGTCCTATGAGCCCCACTGCACACAGGTAGCTAACTCCTCTAACAGGAGTGTGCAGTCGCAGACCAGTCAGCCTCTGACCAATGCAGCCTTCCTTGAAGGAACTCACAGGGCAACCTGACTACTCTCTGAAGGCTGGTTGAATTTATCATGACTTTGCAGAAACTGGAACATGTATGTGTGACAAGCAGTTCTCTTCCTAAAGAAACACCCTTCAGTGAAGCTGAGGTTTAAAGGTAACTTAAAAACAAAGAAAGGACTGGAGTGATGACTTGGTGGTTAAGGCACTTGCCTGTGAAGCCAAAGGTCCCAGGTTAAATTCCCTAGTAGCAAGGCAAGCCAGATGCACAGAATGTTGCATGTGTCTGGAGTTTATTTGCATTGGCTAGAGGCCCTGGCGTGCCCATTTCTCTCTCTCTCTCTCTCTCTCTCTCTCTCTCTCTCTCTGCCTCTTTCTCTTAAATAAATAAATAATGAAAAAGTAAGGTGGGGTGGGGGCAATGATGAATAGGAGACTGGCAACCTAAGACCTGGGGATGTCAGCTCAAGCAGCCATTTGAGGGCATCCAGCTAAGCCACAGTGCAAGAGTGGCTTTTACGGTAAGAGTGGCCACTGGGTTTTGGGGCCCCACATCCTCATTCATTGCTCCACAGGGACAACCTGGTTCCTCAGAAGCCCCTTGGTGCTAGGGTGCCCATCCCCCACATTCTCCTCTTGAGCCCTCTTGTACTTTGCTTCCATGGTTGGCTGACACTTCCTTGGACACAGCAAAGTCTAAGGACCAAGGTTAGATTCCCCACTACCGATATAAAACCGGATGCATAAGGTGGCGCATGTATCATGTGTCTGGAGTTTGTTTGCAGTGGCTAGAGGCCCTGGCATGCCTGTGTTCCCTCTCTCATAAATAAATAAAATATTTTTAAATTAAGAAAAAATTATAGGGCTAGAGAGATGGCTTAGCCATTAAGACATTTGCCTGCAAAGCCAAAAGATGCAGGTTCAACTCCCCAGGACCCACATAAGCCAGATGCACAAGGAGGTACATACGTCTGGAGTTTGTTGCAGTGGCTGGAGGCCCTGAGCGCCCATTCTCCATCTGCCTCTTTCTCTCTCCTTCTGTCTCTCCAATAAGTAAATAAAAATAAAAATATTTTCTTAAAAACCACATATATATATATGTATTTAGGCAGTTCCACATGGCCTGGGGTGGTAGGAAGTCACTCTGTTTCTGAGTCTAACTTGGAAAAAAAAGTCTCTACTCTGATCCATTACATTTGTTTTCATGGGTGAGCAGTCTTATTTTCCTCTGTTTACAGGTTTTGGGGGTGGGAGCAAGTTCACTCATTCACTTGCCTGACTGTCTCCAGTTTTTCCTTTGTGTCTCCTTGATCACAGTATGGGTTGCCTGAGGGAGGTGGAAGGGCGGTTGGTTGGTGAAGACTTGGACTTTGGAGCCACAATAAAATATAACTCATAGTACACCTCTGTCACTAACTCTACTATATTGAATATGTTTCTCTTTTAAAAAGTATTTATTTATTTATTTATTTGAGAGACAGGGAGAGAGAGAGAGAGAGAGAGGCAGATAGATAGAGAATGGGCATGCCAGGGCCTCTAGCCATTACAAACAAACTCCAGAGGCATGTACTACCTTGTGCATCTGGCTTTACATGGGTACTGAGCATTCAAACCTGGATCCTTAGGCTTTGAAGGCAAGCGCCTTAACCACTAAACCATCTCTCCATCCCCTTGAACATATTTCTTGTCCTCTCTGGGTCTAGGTGTCTTTCTCTGAAAAATGCAGATGATTGTTTCTAACGCAAACATGTGTTAAAAGGGTTCAATGAAAGAATGTGTGTGAAGTGCTACAGAGCATCTGAAAATAGGGAAAAACAGCAAAAGTGGAATAATAATGGTAATGACTGCTATGGTTCTGAAGACAGCAAGCCTCCTGTGCTCCCTGCGGGTCTGAGGTTAGTCTCACCATCCACTACAGCAAGCATTGGTTGTGCCAGTGTGAGCCAGCACTCAGTGACGGATGCAGTTTGCACCAGTGTGAACCAGCACTCAGTGACGGATGCAGTTTGCTCCAGTGTGAGCCAGCACTCAGTGACGGATGCAGTTTGTGCCAGTGTGAGCCAGCACTCAGTGACGGATGCAGTTTGCGCCACTGTGAGCCAGCACTCAGTGACGGATGCAGTTTGCGCCAGTGTGAGCCAGCACTCAGTGACGGATGCAGTTTGCGCCAGTGTGAGCCAGCACTCAGTGACGGATGCAGTTTGTGCCAGTGTGAGCCAGCACTCAGTGACGGATGCAGTTTGCGCCAGTGTGAGCCAGCACTCAGTGACGGATGCAGTTTGTGCCAGTGTGAGCCAGCACTCAGTGACGGATGCAGTTTGCTCCAGTGTGAGCCAGCACTCAGTGACGGATGCAGTTTGCGCCAGTGTGAGCCAGCACTCAGTGACGGATGCAGTTTGTGCCAGTGTGAGCCAGCACTCAGTGATGGATGCAGTTTGCGCCAGTGTGAGCCAGCACTCAGTGACGGATGCAGTTTGCGCCAGTGTGAGCCAGCACTCAGTGACGGATGCATACCAGTTTGCGCCAGTGTGAGCCAGCACCAGCGGTGACGGATGCAGTTTGCGCCAGTGTGAGCCAGCACTCAGTGACGGATGCAGTTTGCTCCAGTGTGAGCCAGCACTCAGTGACGGATGCAGTTTGTACCAGTGTGAGCCAGCACTCAGTGATGGATGCAGTTTGTGCCAGTGTGAGCCAGCACTCAGTGACGGATGCAGTTTGCGCCAGTGTGAGCCAGCACTCAGTGACGGATGCAGTTTGTACCAGTGTGAGCCAGCACTCAGTGATGGATGCAGTTTGCGCCAGTGTGAGCCAGCACTCAGTGACGGATGCAGTTTGCTCCAGTGTGAGCCAGCACTCAGTGACGGATGCAGTTTGCGCCAGTGTGAGCCAGCACTCAGTGACGGATGCAGTTTGTACCAGTGTGAGCCAGCACTCAGTGACGGATGCAGTTTGCGCCAGTGTGAGCCAGCACTCGGTGATGGATGCAGTTTGCTCCAGTGTGAGCCAGCACTCACTGACGGATGCAGTTTGTGCCAGTGTGAACCAGCACTCAGTGATGGATGCAGTTTGCGCCAGTGTGAGCCAGCACTCGGTGACGGATGCAGTTTGCTCCAGTGTGAGCCAGCACTCAGTGACGGATGCAGTTTGTGCCAGTGTGAGCCAGCACTCAGTGACGGATGCAGTTTGCTCCAGTGTGAGCCAGCACTCAGTGACGGATGCAGTTTGCGCCAGTGTGAGCCAGCACTCAGTGACGGATGCAGTTTGCTCCAGTGTGAGCCAGCACTCAGTGACGGATGCAGTTTGCAGTTTGCGCCAGTGTGAGCCAGCACTCAGTGACGGATGCAGTTTGCGCCAGTGTGAGCCAGCACTCAGTGACGGATGCAGTTTGCTCCAGTGTGAGCCAGCACTCAGTGACGGATGCAGTTTGCGCCAGTGTGAGCCAGCACTCAGTGACGGATGCGGATGAGCCAGTTTGCGCCAGTGTGAGCCAGCACTCAGTGACGGATGCAGTTTGCTCCAGTGTGAGCCAGCACTCAGTGAGCCGGATGCAGTTGCAGCCAGTGTGAGCCAGCACTCAGTGACGGATGCAGTTTGCTCCAGTGTGAGCCAGCACTCAGTGACGGATGCAGTTTGTACCAGTGTGAGCCAGCACTCAGTGACGGATGCAGTTTGCGCCAGTGTGAGCCAGCACTCACTGGATGCGGATGCAGTTTGCGCCAGTGTGAGCCAGCACTCAGTGACGGATGCAGTTTGTACCAGTGTGAGCCAGCACTCAGTGACGGATGCAGTTTGCGCCAGTGTGAGCCAGCACTCACTGACGGATGCAGTTTGCGCCAGTGTGAGCCAGCACTCAGTGAGCCAGGATGCAGTTTGTACCAGTGTGAGCCAGCACTCAGTGACGGATGCAGTTTGCTCCAGTGTGAGCCAGCACTCAGTGACGGATGCAGTTTGCGCCAGTGTGAGCCAGCACTCAGTGACGGATGCAGTTTGTACCAGTGTGAGCCAGCACTCGGTGACGGATGCAGTTTGCGCCAGTGTGAGCCAGCACTCAGTGACGGATGCAGTTTGCGCCAGTGTGAGCCAGCACTCAGTGACGGATGCAGTTTGTACCAGTGTGAGCCAGCACTCAGTGACGGATGCAGTTTGTGCCAGTGTGAGCCAGCACTCAGTGACGGATGCAGTTTGCGCCAGTGTGAGCCAGCACTCAGTGACGGATGCAGTTTGTGCCAGTGTGAGCCAGCACTCAGTGACGGATGCAGTTTGCGCCAGTGTGTGAGCCAGCACAGTTTGCGCCAGTGTGAGCCAGCACTCAGTGATGGATGCAGTTTGCTCCAGTGTGAGCCAGCACTCAGTGACGGATGCAGTTTGCTCCAGTGTGAGCCAGCACTCAGTGACGGATGCAGTTTGTGCCAGTGTGAGCCAGCACTCAGTGACGGATGCAGTTTGTGCCAGTGTGAGCCAGCACTCAGTGACGGATGCAGTTTGCGCCAGTGTGAGCCAGCACTCAGTGACGGATGCAGTTTGCTCCAGTGTGAGCCAGCACTCAGTGATGCAGTTTGCGGAGTGTGAGCCAGCACTCAGTTGTGCCAGTGTGAGCCAGCACTCAGTGACGGATGCAGTTTGCTCCAGTGTGAGCCAGCACTCAGTGACGGATGCAGTTTGCGCCAGTGTGAGCCAGCACTCAGTGACGGATGCAGTTTGCGCCAGTGTGAGCCAGCACTCAGTGACGGATGCAGTTTGTGCCAGTGTGAGCCAGCACTCAGTGACGGATGCAGTTTGTACCAGTGTGAGCCAGCACTCAGTGA
This sequence comes from Orientallactaga sibirica, assembly GCA_036365145.1. Lineage (NCBI taxonomy): Eukaryota > Metazoa > Chordata > Mammalia > Rodentia > Dipodidae > Orientallactaga > Orientallactaga sibirica. The sequence continues at coordinate 4,101,177 of JAEOAD010001317.1, forward strand.
CGGATGCAGTTTGTGCCAGTGTGAGCCAGCACTCAGTGACGGATGCAGTTTGCGCCAGTGTGAGCCAGCACTCAGTGACGGATGCAGTTTGCTCCAGTGTGAGCCAGCACTCAGTGACGGATGCAGTTTGCTCCAGTGTGAGCCAGCACTCAGTGACGGATGCAGTTTACACCAGTGTGAGCCAGCACTCAGTGACGGATGCAGTTTGCGCCAGTGTGAGCCAGCACTCAGTGACGGATGCAGTTTGCGCCAGTGTGAGCCAGCACTCAGTGACGGATGCAGTTTGTACCAGTGTGAGCCAGCACTCAGTGACGGATGCAGTTTGCGCCAGTGTGAGCCAGCACTCGGTGACGGATGCAGTTTGCACCAGTGTGAGCCAGCACTCAGTGACGGATGCAGTTTGCTCCAGTGTGAGCCAGCACTCAGTGACGGATGCAGTTTGCTCCAGTGTGAGCCAGCACTCAGTGACGGATGCAGTTTGCGCCAGTGTGAGCCAGCACTCAGTGACGGATGCAGTTTGCTCCAGTGTGAGCCAGCACTCAGTGACGGATGCAGTTTGCTGAGCCAGTGCAGTTTGCTCCAGTGTGAGCCAGCACAGTGACGGATGCAGTTTGCTCCGTGTGAGCCAGCACTCAGTGACGGATGCAGTTTGCGCCAGTGTGAGCCAGCACTCAGTGACGGATGCAGTTTGTACCAGTGTGAGCCAGCACTCAGTGACGGATGCAGTTTACACCAGTGTGAGCCAGCACTCAGTGACGGATGCGGATGCAGTTTGCTCCAGTGTGAGCCAGCACTCAGTGACGGATGCAGTTTGTACCAGTGTGAGCCAGCACTCAGTGCACTCGGATGCAGTTTGCGCCAGTGTGAGCCAGCACTCAGTGACGGATGCAGTTTGCTCCAGTGTGAGCCAGCACTCAGTGACGGATGCAGTTTGCTCCAGTGTGAGCCAGCACTCAGTGACGGATGCAGTTTGCTCCAGTGTGAGCCAGCACAGTGACGGATGCAGTTTGCTCCAGTGTGAGCCAGCACTCAGTGACGGATGCAGTTTGTGCCAGTGTGAGCCAGCACTCAGTGACGGATGCAGTTTGCTCCAGTGTGAGCCAGCACTCAGTGACGGATGCAGTTTGCTCCAGTGTGAGCCAGCACTCAGTGACGGATGCAGTTTGCGCCAGTGTGAGCCAGCACTCAGTGACGGATGCAGTTTGCGCCAGTGTGAGCCAGCACTCACTGTGAGCCAGGGATGTACCAGTGTGAGCCAGCACTCAGTGCCAGTTTGTGCCAGTGTGAGCCAGCACTCAGTGACGGATGCAGTTTTGCTCCAGTGAGAGCCAGCACTGCTCCAGTGTGAGCCAGCACGGATGCAGTTTGCTCCAGTGTGAGCCAGCACTCAGTGACGGATGCAGTTTGTACCAGTGTGAGCCAGCACTCAGTGACGGATGCAGTTTGTACCAGTGTGAGCCAGCACTCAGTGACGGATGCAGTTTGCGCCAGTGTGAGCCAGCACTCAGTGACGGATGCAGTTTGCGCCAGTGTGAGCCAGCACTCGGTGACGGATGCAGTTTGTGACCAGTGCAGTTTGAGCCAGCACTCAGTGACGGATGCAGTTTGCACCAGTGTGAGCCAGCACTCAGTGACGGATGCAGTTTGTGCCAGTGTGAGCCAGCACTCAGTGACGGATGCAGTTTGCTCCAGTGTGAGCCAGCACTCAGTGACGGATGCAGTTTGTGCCAGTGTGAGCCAGCACTCAGTGACGGATGCAGTTTGCTCCAGTGTGAGCCAGCACTCAGTGACGGATGCAGTTTGCGCCAGTGTGAGCCAGCACTCAGTGACGGATGCAGTTTGTACCAGTGTGAGCCAGCACTCGGTGACGGATGCAGTTTGCGCCAGTGTGAGCCAGCACTCAGTGACGGATGCAGTTTGCTCCAGTGTGAGCCAGCACTCAGTGACGGATGCAGTTTGCGCCAGTGTGAGCCAGCACTCAGTGACGGATGCAGTTTGCTCCAGTGTGAGCCAGCACTCAGTGACGGATGCAGTTTGCCAGCACCAGTGTGAGCCAGCACTCAGTGACGGATGCAGTTTGTGCCAGTGTGAGCCAGCACTCAGTGACGGATGCAGTTTGCTCCAGTGTGAGCCAGCACTCAGTGACGGATGCAGTTTGTACCAGTGTGAGCCAGCACTCAGTGACGGATGCAGTTTGTACCAGTGTGAGCCAGCACTCAGTGACGGATGCAGTTTGCTCCAGTGTGAGCCAGCACTCAGTGACGGATGCAGTTTGCTCCAGTGTGAGCCAGCACTCAGTGACGGATGCAGTTTGTGCCAGTGTGAGCCAGCACTCAGTGACGGATGCACCAGTGTGAGCCAGCACTCAGTGACGGATGCAGTTTGTACCAGTGTGAGCCAGCACTCAGTGACGGATGCAGTTTGCTCCAGTGTGAGCCAGCACTCAGTGACGGATGCAGTTTGTGCCAGTGTGAGCCAGCACTCAGTGACGGATGCAGTTTGTACCAGTGTGAGCCAGCACTCAGTGACGGATGCAGTTTGCTCCAGTGTGAGCCAGCACTCAGTGACGGATGCAGTTTGCTCCAGTGTGAGCCAGCACTCAGTGACGGATGCAGTTTGCTCCAGTGTGAGCCAGCACTCGGTGACGGATGCAGTTTGTACCAGTGTGAGCCAGCACTCGGTGACGGATGCAGTTTGTACCAGTGTGAGCCAGCACTCAGTGACGGATGCAGTTTGCTCCAGTGTGAGCCAGCACTCAGTGACGGATGCAGTTTGCTCCAGTGTGAGCCAGCACTTTCGTTTGTGACGGCTGCAGTTTGCTCCAGTGTGAGCCAGCACTCGGTGACGGATGCAGTTTGCTCCAGTGTGAGCCAGCACTCAGTGACGGATGCAGTTTGCTCCAGTGTGAGCCAGCACTCGGTGACGGATGCAGTTTGTGCCAGTGTGAGCCAGCACTCAGTGACGGATGCAGTTTGAGCCAGTGTGAGCCAGCACTCACTGACGGATGCAGTTTGCGCCAGTGTGAGCCAGCACTCACTGACGGATGCAGTTTGCGCCAGTGTGAGCCAGCACTCACTGACGGATGCAGTTTGTGCCAGTGTGAGCCAGCACTCGGTGACGGATGCAGTTTGCTCCAGTGTGAGCCAGCACTCAGTGACGGATGCAGTTTGTGCCAGTGTGAGCCAGCACTCAGTGACGGATGCAGTTTGTGCCAGTGTGAGCCAGCACTCAGTGACGGATGCAGTTTGCGCCAGTGTGAGCCAGCACTCAGTGACGGATGCAGTTTGCGCCAGTGTGAGCCAGCACTCGGTGACGGATGCAGTTTGCGCCAGTGTGAGCCAGCACTCACTGACGGATGCAGTTTGTGCCAGTGTGAGCCAGCACTCAGTGACGGATGCAGTTTGTACCAGTGTGAGCCAGCACTCAGTGACGGATGCAGTTTGTACCAGTGTGAGCCAGCACTCAGTGACGGATGCAGTTTGCGCCAGTGTGAGCCAGCACTCAGTGACGGATGCAGTTTGCTCCAGTGTGAGCCAGCACTCAGTGACGGATGCAGTTTGCTCCAGTGTGAGCCAGCACTCAGTGACGGATGCAGTTTGTGCCAGTGTGAGCCAGCACTCAGTGACGGATGCAGTTTGTACCAGTGTGAGCCAGCACTCAGTGACGGATGCAGTTTGTACCAGTGTGAGCCAGCACTCAGTGACGGATGCAGTTTGCTCCAGTGTGAGCCAGCACTCAGTGACGGATGCAGTTTGCGCCAGTGTGAGCCAGCACTCAGTGACGGATGCAGTTTGTACCAGTGTGAGCCAGCACTCAGTGACGGATGCAGTTTGCTCCAGTGTGAGCCAGCACTCAGTGACGGATGCAGTTTGTGCCAGTGTGAGCCAGCACTCAGTGACGGATGCAGTTTGTACCAGTGTGAGCCAGCACTCAGTGACGGATGCAGTTTGTACCAGTGTGAGCCAGCACTCAGTGATGCGGATGCAGTTTGCTCCAGTGTGAGCCAGCACTCAGTGACGGATGCAGTTTGTACCAGTGTGAGCCAGCACTCAGTGACGGATGCAGTTTGCTCCAGTGTGAGCCAGCACTCAGTGACGGATGCAGTTTGCGCCAGTGTGAGCCAGCACTCAGTGACGGATGCAGTTTACACCAGTGTGAGCCAGCGCCAGTAACGGATGCAGTTTGCGCCAGTGCGAGCCAGCACTCAGTGACGGATGCAGTTTGTGCCAGTGTGAGCCAGCACTCGGTGACGGATGCAGTTTGCGCCAGTGCGAGCCAGCACTCACTGACGGATGCAGTTTGCGCCAGTGTGAGCCAGCACTCAGTGATGGATGCAGTTTGCGCCAGTGTGAGCCAGCACTCGGTGACGGATTCAGTTTGCGCCAGTGTGAGCCAGCACTCACTGACGGATGCAGTTTGTGTTTCTATTGTTCTAGACCCAAACTGACTTATGTGAAAAGGTCCTTATTGGTTCTTATAGCTAAGTCATTAAAAACGAGGTTCACTGTTTTATGAAAGAATTCAGGATGTGAAATGACGTCCCCAGGACCCTGCTTCTCTATCTCTACCGCTCATGTTTGCTTTACTTGTCTTTCAAACTTTGTTCGCAGGCAGACCTTTCTTCAGACTGTGCTCATGTAACCTCTGGTAACCCACACACACTTCCTCACTCTGCCTCAGTCCAATTTCAGAGACGGATCATCTCTTTTACCAAACAGTCTTAACCCCCAAGTCTCAAAACTGAGATTCACTGGTCAAGTTTGGTCATGTGCTAAACTGTTTCCTCTGGGTGAAAAGCGGACTCTAATTGGGTGGCTTTGAGTCACTGACCCAGTACTGGCCAAAGGTCTGTAGAGCTACACAGGCCAGACAGAATTCCTTACAAAAATATGACTGCTGCTACCAGAAGAGGGAAATGTCACGGGGGGAGGGGGACCCCGAGTAGCAGGACACCACCATTTCTCACTGAATGCATTTTGTACATATGCTTGTGAAAAACACCCACGACCCACTGCAGAGCTGAGTAACAAAAATAAGACGGAGATGGGCTGCAGGTCACTGAGAAGTCAAGTTGGAGCTAAACTGAAAAGCTTGTCTCTGTGGACCAGCTAACAGAAAGCTGGAAAAAGCTATGCTGCAGGCAGCCCTATAGGAGAGAGAAGTCATCAGTGTTGATAAACAACACTGGACACTGCAAGACTTAAGCTTTGCCAGCTAGGACAAATGAGCCAACGGGTGCAATAGTGGCATGTCTATTATGGGGGAAACCAACTGGCCTGTAATTGGACTGGAGGCCCGCTCCACAGGAGGGAATACATGCCTGGTAGTGAAAACCTAGTCAAAGGTCTATGGCGGGGAGGTCCTGAGCCCTAGGGTGTCAAGCCTGTTGTTGTCTGGCTAAATGCATATACTACGCTCACCAAACTGCCCTGTAAGCAGTTTCCTTACCATTCATACCCATATGTTAATGCTACTCTCACTTTTGGTTAGAGAAGCTTCTCTTTTCAGATGGCAGTGACCACTGGGATAATCCAAAAGACAACGTAGTGCTGAAGAAGTGACAGAGGACTGTTCAGCACTGAAACATCTCTATCACACCCTCCAAGGCTCAGGGTCCATTGCTGAAGAGGTGGTGGAAAGAATGTAAGAGCCAAAGGTTAGAACTGCTTACAAGGCAATCTTCCAGACACAAAATGGCCCGGATTTCCATGAACTCACAGTGCCTGGTACTATCTACACTAAATCTTCATAATAGGAAGAAAAGATAATGACATCAAAATGAAAGAGAAATTGATTGAGAAGGGGAGGGGATATGATGGAGGGTGGATCTGTGAAGGGGAAAGTGGGGGAGGGGAAGGAATTATTATAGTTTATTGTCTATAATTATGAAAGCAGTCAATAAAAAAAGTTTAAAAAACTAAGACAGAAAGACGTAATTGGATCTGAGTGGCTTTGACCTGTCAGCCTGCAGTGAAGCTTAGCCACGGGGTCATAGCAGCCACAGGTGTGTAACCAAGCAAGTGCCACCCGGCCCCTGGCCTGATAGTTCCAATGACTGACAGCCCTGACATGACATGTCAAGGCCAAGAGTCAGGACACCTGTTCAAGGCATCGCCATGCCTTAGGCTATGCAGAACAGACAGGTTTCAGCTGCCCTGACTCTTCTCCAGGCCGCAGAACACCTCACACTTGCCCCGTTCCACAGGCCAGGCAACCTTTTCCCAGAAAACATGGAAAGCACATTTGAAACTCTATCTCTTCCTGTTTCCTTCGGCGCTTGGGCTTTGTTGTCCTGAGAGCTTTTGCTCTTCTGTCAGCATATCCAAAACAACCCCGAGTTATTGACTCTGGAACCCCAAGAAGCCACAACAGAGCTGCCCCACACAGAAGAAAGAAGTCCCATGCCTGGTGTTTGTCACAAGCTGCCAATCATTATCCTGTCTCATCTCTGCTAACTGTCACTCAGGTGATGATTGTGCCTTGGCCATCATACCTGGTCTCTCTCATCTTCCTCTACCCCGTGACCAAATCCCAAAGGCCCTTCTTACCGGGCATCAGTATAGACCAGCCATCTTTGCAGAGCCCTCATTCCATCCTTCCTTCACACATCGCTCCTCTGCTTGATATCCGCCATAAACCCTGACTCTCCACCAAGGATCCTTCTGACACAAGCCTCTACTCATGCCACTGCTAAGTGCTTTCTTCCAGTGCTTTCCACACTCTTTATGAGGGAGTTCCTCGTGTCAGCAGTAGAAAGCCTTGCTGAATTCAGTCCCTACCTGAGGGCTGCAGCCTCAGCTCTGACCAGTCCTCTCCCTTCTACACTCCAGATATCGTTGTGTACATATGGACACCTCCAGATCTGACCTATATCGTGATATCCCCTTCACCGGGACATTGCTGTCTACCTACCATGTGCCTGGCTAATGCATGTTTCATCTTTAAGGCTCTAGCTCAGGGCACAGTGTTTCTGTCCTCTGAGTCAGGTGCAGTGTCCCTCCCAACTGCTCACTGGCATCCAGGTTCCTCTAGGCACACCATTTGTGTGATGGTTAAGTTTTGTTGTCAACTTGCTCTGTTTAGGAATCCACAGACATTCCTCTTGAGAGGGTTTCTGAGGTTGCTTCCAGGAAGGATTAACTGAAGGAGGAAGTCCTTCCCCCAGGGTGAGCCCTTCCCCCAGAGTGGGCAGTTCCTCTCGGAGGGGGCTTTATCTAAGGAAGCTCTGGGAGGAGAGAATTCCTTCCTCCCACCTGACTGCCAGTGCTGCCTGCTGCCTTCCAGTGTGGTCTAAAGACCAGTGTCGACTGAAGACCACTGGCTCCTCAGGATGCTTCCAGGCCTTCAGTGCCGGATTGGGACTGCTGAGGCATCCAGCCTCGTGGACTGAGCAGCTACTGGGTTCCTTGTCTCCCAGGCCTGCAGCTGTTATTGTTGAACTGTCATAAAATAATTCAGTAAATTACCTTTTAATACAATTCATTCTGTCAGTTTTGTTTGTCTCGAAAACCCTGACTCATACAACGTGCCATTGTTGGTCTATCTTGGCCTTCCTTTATCAGTTTGGAAGGAACACAAATAGGCAGCCTCTTAAACAGGTGTTGCAGTTACCTTTTCATTTCGTAACATCCCATTCAAACATCCCACCACCAGCAGCTTATGGGAGGAAAGGGTTTATTTCAGGACTATAGAATTCAGAAGAAGCTCCATCAATGGCAGAGGAAGCTGCTCCTTTCAGCATTCACAGCAGAGAGAGAAAAACCAACACCAGCAAGCACCAATGGCCCTGAACATGCCTTATGGATGCACTCACGACCCACCCCAGTGACTCACTGCTTTCATCAGGCTGCGACTTAAGGAGCAAGCTCACACCGAGTCAAAAATACCTCAGGCTGGGCTGGAGAGATGGCTTAGTGGTTAAGGTGCCTGCCTCCTAAGTCTAAGAATGCTGGTTCCAATCTCCAGCGGTTCCAATCTCCAGGTCCCACATTTAGCCAGATGCAGTGATGCAAGGGCGCAATGCCACACTTGACCACAAGGGGGCACACGCATCTGGATTTCATTCACAGCAGCTGAGAGGATGCTGGTGCGCCCATCTCTATCTGTCTTCCTCTCCCTCTCTCTCTGTCTCTCTCTCTCTCTCTGTCTCTCTCAAAAAAAAAAAATTAACTCAGGCTATGGGGAGAGACCTTTGCTTTCAAACCACCATGGCATGCACCATCCTCAGCTTCCAGGGCAAACTGCAGAGCAGCACAAAAGCCCAGTTCATACTTGTTACATGTTTGACTATCTGAATGAAGAAACATAAGAAGGGGCATGTTGCATGCTTAAACTTTCCCTTGGCTGAATTTGAGATTACACTCTGCTAGGCAACTGAACCAGAATGAGGGCTGGAGAAATGGCTTAGTGAAGCCAAAGGACCCAGGTACAATTCTCTAGTACCCATGTAAAATCAGATGTACAAGGTGGTGCAGGCATCTGGAGTTTGTTTGCAGTGCCTAGTGGTCCCGGCAAGCCCATTCTCTCTCTCTCTCTCTCTCTGCCTTTCTCTCTCAAATAAGCAAATAACAAAATATTTTTGGGCTGGAGAGATTTCTCAGCAGTTAAAAGGCACTTGCCCATAAAGCCTAACGACCAGAGTCTGATTCCCCAGTACCCATGTAAAGCCAGATACACAAAGAGGCACATGTGTCTGGAATTTGCCTGCACTGTCTGGAGGCCTTGATATGCACATTCTCTCTATTTATCTTCTCTCTCTCTCTGCTTGCAAATAAATAAATATTTTAAAAAATAAACCAGCACAACAAAGTCCTGCTCCTGAGATGAAATGTCCTGATGCACTCACTGCATATATGTATTTCACTCAATACTCTTTTTTTTTTTTTTTTTTTTTTTTTTTTTTTGGCTCTTGATGCTTATACCCAAGGTATAAAAATGCCTCCATTACAACTGTCACCTCTGGAATTGAGTGGTTGGTGCGAGGAAGAGGGCACAATCTCTGACACAATCTAGAGCTGGGGGATCCCAGAGGATTTGAGGAGAAACTTGAGTCTGCACTCTGCCTCTACTTGGAGAGCCCGGGGAGGAGGTGGGAGTCTCCTGTTTCCTTGATCATCCAACTTTGATTTTTTTTTCCCCTCTGTGCATTCAACATCTGATGGTATAATATTGCAAGGGCATTAAGGCAAGGTCAAGGGCTTTATGTGATGAAAATCATTCTTACTAGTGAGTGTTTAGTGAGAGTTTAAATATCAGCAATTTTGTATATGGAAAGATATGAGTTTCATACTTAATTGAGGTGATATCCTGTATTCATATGGACAAAGACCTGCATGTGACATCCCTCAGATGCAAGTTTGAGTGTAGGTCCTATGACTTAACTTCTGCCCAGGTACTTAACCTCTTTAAGGCTTAGGACCCTCATTACTATTTAATAGTAGTAATAATAATAATAATAATAATAATAATAATGCAAGAACCAGTCCTTGTAGACTTGCATGTGACATCCCACAGATGCAAGTCTGAGTATCAGTCCTATGACTTGACTCCTGCCCAGGTACTTAACCACTTTAAGGCTTAGGACCCTCATTACTATTTAATAATAATAATAATAATAATAATAATAATAATAATAATAAAAGAACCAGTCCTTGTAGACCTGCATGTGACATCCCACAGATGCAAGTCTGAGTGTGGGTCCTATGACTTAACTTCTGCCCAGGTACTTAACCTCTTTAAGGCTTAGGACCCTCATTACTATTTAATAATAATAATAATAATAAAAGAACCAGTCCTTGTAGACCTGCATGTGACATCCCACAGATGCAAGTCTGAGTATCAGTCCCATGACTTGACTCCTGCCCAGGTACTTAACCACTTTAAGGCTAGGACCCTCACTGGCATTTAATTAATAATAAACAGTCCTCTTATAGGGGTTGTTGTGAAGAATAAGAACAGCAAACTGCCAGCACAGCTCCCGGCCCACTAAACGTGTTTAGAAAGGCATGTTGCTCTTCCACCCTTCCCTGCCTCGGCTACTAGAAAGAGAGAAAGGAGCAGGCATACCCCACAGTCCATCTCTGCTGAGCCCAACACAGTGATGCTAGCTTAATGTTCTGCATTAGTTTGTTGTTGTCATATCAGATTACCACATACTTAGTAGCTTTAAAAAAAAAATCTCCATTTTTCACTTCCCAATTCTGGAAGACAGAAATCTGGCACAGTAGGGTCCAGCTTTTCTCTGTGCTAGCTCTCTCAAGGCCACAGTCAAAGTGTCAGCCAGACTGTCTTCTTTTCTGGAGCTCTGGGAATGAATCCACTTCCCAGCTCATTCAGGCCGCTCGCTGGCAGCCTTTGGGCTCCATGTGGTTAGAGGACATTGGTGGTGTTGCCAGTGGCTGGCTGGGAGTCATTCATAGCTTCCAGGGGCCACCCACCACCTAGTGTCTGGTGCAGGGCCACCTTCCCCAGCTTGCCCTGTCGTCCTCAGAATCCTCCGATGTGTTCTGATGCTGCATCTCTCTTCTTGTCCTTCCACAGTGCCTCTGAACTCATCTGCTTTTCCTTCCACGTCCCGGGCTCACTCTTGGAGGTCACGATGCTCTCCCACTGAACGACCCTCCCATTCTGACTTCTCCCAGCACTTTCATGGTCCCATTATTTAGGTATACCTGGAGGATCTAGGATGCTCTCTCTAGGTTAAATCAGCAGATGAGAGCTTTAGTTTCCACCCCAATAAATTTCTGGTGTTTTGTTTTGTTTTGTTTTTCAAGGTAGGGTCTTACCTACCCCAAGCTGACCTGGAATTCAGTCTCAGGGTGGCCTTGAACTCACTGCGATCCTCTTAACTCTGCCTCCTAAGTAGTGGGATTAAAAGTGTGAGCCACCAAGCTTGGCCCAATAAAGTTCTTTAATTCTGTGTGCCAGTCCTTTCATATTGTTCATAGCTTTGACTATATAACCAGCAGATGGAAGTCTTATTTTATTTCATTTGAAATTTATTTATTTATTTGAGAGAGAAAGAAAGAAGTAGATAGAAAGAGAGAGAATGGGTGCACCAGGGACTGAGGCCCCTGCAAACGAACTACAGGTGCCTATACCACCTATTGCCTCTGGCTTTACGTGGGTACTGGGGGATGGAACCTTTGGTCCTCAGGTTTCCCATTAAGTGACTTACCCACTTAGCCATCTCTCCAGCACCCTCCTTTTTTTTTTTAGAGACAAGATCTCATGTAGCCCAGGCTGGCCTCCAGCTCACTATGCACCTCAAGATGATCTTGAATTTCTGATCCTCCTGCCTCCTCCTTCAGAGTGCTGGGATTACAGGCCTGCACCACCACACCCAGTTTATGCAGAGCTGGGGATCAAACCATGCTAGGCAAGCATTCTACCAACTGAGCCACTTCCTCAGCCTTATAGCTGCAGAATTCTGCCTATTACATCTCAACATAGCGCACTCATGGTTTTTTAAAATTTACTTTTGGAGTTGGCTTATTTGGGAGCCTTTTGGAGTTTTTTGTTTGTTTGGTTGGTTTGGCTTGGTTTCTTCTTTTAAGATTTTTTTAAATTTTTACTTATTTATTAGAGACAGATAGAGGGAGCAAGAGAGAAGAGAGAGAGAGAGAGAGAGAGAGAATGGGTATGCCAGGGCCTCTACCCTCTGCAAGCAAACTCCAGATGCATGCGCCACCATGTGCATCTGGCTTACATGGGACCTGGAGATTGAACCAGGGTCCTTAGGCTTTGCAGGCCTGCACCTTAACCACTAAGCCATCTCTCCAGCCTGCTTAGTTGTTTTAAGATGAATCAACCTCTTTTCCTAGAAAACTTATGCTCTGTTCCATAAGGAGATTTAATAAATGTATCAGAGAAATTCTCTTTATTCTTCTCTTTTCCACTCTCTGCACAATGAAATCCATTCCACAGTAAGATATTTAAACGTTGTAAATATAAAGTTATTATCTAAGAAGCTTCACTCCAAGTTTCAAAATGTTAGCCAGTTTGATATGGTGGGCTGGAATTGGGGGTGGGGGACGAGAGGTCCTGAATTAATTTGAATAGGCAGCATGGGCTGAGAACTTTCACACTCCAGCTGGAATACATGTTCTAATTGGCAACTGATCTCATTCTCATTGGCTTATTAGGTTCACTTCATAGATAGAATTAAGATTTGGGATCTCTACTCTGCAAAAAAAAAAAAATTTGCATATATGCCCTAAACATATACACAGAACTATTTGCTGCAGTCTTGTCACAACAAAAATAATAGCAAATAATTTAAACATCCAGCAAGTGTGAACACGCACATACCCCTTGGCAGGGGGAGTTCCCTGGAATATTTCTAGTAGCTACTAGAAAATCATGAGATTGATTCAAATGGAACATTTTCCCAGACATTCTGTCAGTGGACAAAAATACCAACAATAGAAGAATGTGCACAACACAGCTCAGGTTCATGTTAAATCAAATGTGGTACATATAGCTGTGGTTGAATACAAAGCATACACTTACAGATTAATGTAATGGGACATATTGCTTCTGGAGAGAAACATGGAAGTGGGGGATGGAGGAGAGGGACATTCAGGTTCTAAGCTGTGTACTCCATTACAGCTTCAATCTTTTACGGTGAGCATTGAATCATGAATTATTTGTAGATTGAAAAAAAAATGAGCAGCTAGAGAGATGGCTCAGCTTGCCTACAAAGCTTAAGAACCTAAGTTTCCCCAGTATCCACATAAAGTCAGATGCACATAGTGGCACATGCATCTGGAATTTGTTTGCAGTGGCTAGAGGCCCTGGTATGTGTCTCTTTCTTTCTCCCTCTCTCTCTCTCTCTCTCTCTTTCTCTCTCTCTCTCTGTCTCTCCCTCTCAAATACATACATACAGGCATACATACATCCATACATAAAATGAGTGATGAATACTATGCTGGGCATACCATTAATGGTGGGGCATGCAGAACTTGTACAAATGGGGTTTGAAAAAAAAAGTGATGTTATTTGAACATGTTTCAGAAATGAAAGCCTGTCAAAGCAGTGAGAGAAGTCAGCTGGAGACCTCCAGCTCAGAAGTACCTCTTCATTCCAGGCGGGCTGAGTCCTGATCTCTTAGGCTGTGGGGAGGTGGTATTTGCCCCCAGATCTGGCACACAGTAGGTGCTCAACACATACTGGAAGAATCAAACAAATGGCACTGTCTGATTTGGGAAAGCAAGCTTTCTCTTTGGTTCTGCTTTGGGTGAATTAAATCAAGCCTATTCAAGTCATGATTCCAACATGATATATGTATATATATGTTTCAACCCAATTTTTCAAATGGATGGACAGAAAAGGAAATGCTTTCCGTTAAAGAAGACAGGCAAGGAAGATCTGGAATTTGGCAATGCTGTTGCATTTTTAAAATAGAGCAAAACAAAGAAGGCTCTGCAAAACCAGGCCCTCCACACCAGACCCTAACCGTATGCAGCCCTGGGGATGGGCCTCTGACACGGTTCATGGCAGCAAGGGCCCGCGAGGATGAAGGGCTCCAAGCAGCAGAACAAGCTGGTTCTCTGCAGGGGCTAACCCCTTCCACAGAGGGATTCAGGGTCTGGGGCTAAGCTCCTCTTACTGCACCACCTTCAGGGCACCTGTCAGTGACTGCTCTAAGGGTCCAGTCTCCTCAAAGGAGCTGGAATAGTTCCTTTAGCTTCAAAGGGAAAGAGCCTTGGGTGTGCATGTCAGATGTCATTGTAAACTTAATCCTTGTAGATCATTTGTCAGGGGGGTCAGGCTACTGGAGGGCTGTGGCCCCCTTCATTTTGGGGACAGGGTATAAAAGGGAGATAGAATATGACAGAATGCCATCCCTAAGTGAAGATTTTAATATATACATATGTACGTATGTACATATGTACATACATACATACATACATACATACATACATACATACATACAATTTATTGAGAGAGAGTGAATGAGAATGGGTCCACCAGGGCTGCCTAATATTGCAAACAAACTCCAAAGGCATGCACCACTTTGTGCATCTGGCTTCAAGTGAGTACTGGGGAATTGAACCTTGGGCTGTCAGGCTTTGCAAGCAAGCACCTTTAGCTGCTGAGCCATCTCTCCAGCCACTCCCAGCCCCCGCCCAAGGATTTAACAATATATATTTTTTAACTCTTTAACAATGATTTTTGCTTCTGTGGGCATAACGTCAGTCTGGATTTACTGATATCACGTATGCAAACCTGAGAAGCCCAGATCTCCAAACCAGGAAGCCGGTCTGCACAAGATGCACGCCCTTCGTTGCTCCTTGGTTCCTGCCTGGACTTGAGGTACATTTTGCACAGTGGTCTCTCAACTACGAGCTTGTTTCTAAACCATACAGCTGCACATGCACAGAATCAGCCAAATGCCTGCATCAATCGGGCATTTTTAAAAAGCATTACATTTATTTATTTGAGAGAAAGAAAGAGGCATATAGAGAGAAAGAACGCATCTTGTGCATCTGGCTTTATGTGGGTACTGGGGAATTGAACCTGAGTTCTTAGGCTTTGCAGGCGTTGCTAAGACATCAGCCCCATCAATCAGGGTTTTTATTTTATTTTTTTATTTTTTATTTTTATTTTTGGTTTTTTGAGGTAGGGTTTCACTCTAGCCCAGGCTGACCTGGACTCACTATGTAGTCTCAGGGTGGCCTTGAACTCGTGGTGATCCTCCTACCTCTGCCTCCCATGCTGGGATTAAAGGCGTGCGCCACCACGCCAGGCAGTTAGGCTTTTATGTTTCTCAGATGTACACCCTTGCCACTCAAAATGTGGTCCTCACACCAGCAGTATTAACAGCACTTGGGAATAGAGTTGCCAGAAAAAGAAAACTAGGGGACATCCAGATGAGCTGGGTGTAGGTAGTCTTTCCTTCTTTCCTTTTGCCTCCTTTTTTTTTTTCTTTTTCTTTTAAGTCTGGCAATCCTACCTACGAAGCTGTCAGGAATTGAGAATATCAGGTTCTCTGCTCTGCCGGTATCAGAATCTGCATCCAACAAGATTACGGGTGGTTGCAAAATCCACTTGAATCTACTGGATGTCTGCAATTTTAATCTTTTAGGTTCTGGCTGGCAACTTCTCGTTTCACTGCATCATATACAGATTAAAGCACTCCCTTTGTACAGGTTGTGTTGGGGTGTGTGTGTGTTCCCCCATCAGTGCTTCACAATGCTATTTTGTTTGTAAATGTGCATGGTTCTCAACCTGGGCAAAAGGGTACCCCCCACTTTCAATGTCTGATGAACCAGATCTGGTCCTGAGCGAAAAATCCCTATCACTGCCCAGGAGACACCAGGCTGTGTTAATTGCTTGCTAGGTGGTGGGGCTGGGGTGGTAGGAGGTGGGGCCACCCTCCTGCCTTTGATCAGGAGGGAGAAGTAATGCTCTTACTTACATCCTGCTTTGTCTTTGCACAGGCCTACAGCATGGGGGATCTGTTTCAAGGCCTCTCTTTCTTCCTGGTTTTCTGTTACTGGCTACATACTTCCACCCAGGGTGTGGGATTGGAGGGGGCGGGGTAGGAGGGTGAAGGGAACCAAATGCTCGCTGTGGTGCACCCACATGACAGGTTCAAAGTGGAAACAATATTTAAGTTAAACCTGGAAGATCAAGTTTGCTCAAATCTCGAAACACAGGGAGCTTTTGAAAACTTCAACAACAGTTCCCTGTTTGATGAGGAGAGGCAAGCAGCGATGGAGAGATGAGGTCTCTTGTTAGCAGATGCCAAAATCCCCACGTGGCAGGCACCATCCCACTTTATTCCTTATAAATACTGGGGATAACCATAATAGTACACCTAGGCAGACAGAGCCTAGGAGAGCTTCAAGGTGACTTTACAGTCACATTCTCCTTCAGTACACAGGGAATGTTTGTGGAGGGGTATGAAGGTATGGAACACACACACACACACACACACACACACACACACAGAGGAAGGGTTCTGGGAAGATGGTGGCAGACCCCAGGGAGACAGTCTATAAGCTGATGGGCAACAAAGACAGTCGGACATCCACCAGAAGCTAAGAGGATGACACAAAGATGCCATCACAGCCTCAGGGTGATGTCATTCTGCCCATACCTTAATGAGGTTGTGGTACTCAACTGTGGCAGCAATAAGAAAGAAGTACAGGGGCTGGAGAGATGGCTTAGCACTTAAGACACTTCTCTGCAAATCTAAGGAGCCAGGGTCAGTTTCCCAGGACCCATATAAGCCAGAAGCACAAGATGGTGCATGTGGCCTGGAGTTCATTTTGCAGTGGCTGGAGGCCCTGGTGCACCCATGTTCTCTCTCCCCCACGCTTCTCTTACATAAAAATGAATGAATGAATAAATAAATAAATAAACAAACAAACAAATAAAATACTTAAAAGAGAAAGACATATGTGTGACAAGTGAGGAAGCATCCTCTTGGTTTGAATGTTGATGGGGTTTGCTGGTGTCAGGCAGGGGGATCATGTGTCACCTCACACTCGCCCACAGAGTCCTCATCCGCAGTCATCACAGACTCCGGGAAGTGGGGAGCTGAGGGTAAGGACATTGAGGCCCACACAGGCTGAGCTACAATGACAGGGTCACTCAGTGAGTCCAAGCCCATGGCCAAGCTAGATTTATGCTTTGGGAGCCTATGTTCAGTTCTGATTGTCACAGCCACTAAATGTCACAGCCTCCGTCAGGTTTTACAGCGGCTTGGGAGAGTGACTAACTACGCTGTGGAGTTCTATCTGGAATGTTCTAGGTGACACTTTCAGGAACTCACACACCACAGTGAGGTTGAAATGCTGTAGGAGAGGAAGCAGAGGCACTCTGATTAAATACTCCGTCCAAGGTCACAGAGCTCAGAGGTGGAGCAGGGGTCAAAGCTAATGTGTGGACTCGAGAAAGGCTCAGAGGACTGAGTCAGAGACAGGTGTATTCCCCTCTAGACTAGCACCTATCCCCCACACCCCCCACCCCTCCATGCAAATCCCTGTGTTATTCTCCTGTGCGGTGTATACACTGCACACAAATGTTTCTAGAAAGCTCCTTGCCCTTTCCACTCCCATAAGGAAGCAAACTGGGCAGAAGGTGGCTTTACGTCTGTGAAGTCGGCATAAGATGGCTTCAGCCTTGAGGTTTGTTGCTTTAGCTTTACCTGGGGAGATGTACCCCAGATAGGGCACCAAGGACATTTTCACCCAAAGAACAACTTGGCAATCCAATGAGCTTACTGGGGTTACTTACAGGAACATAAGCGACCTCCAAACAGCTGCATCCTCATACAGTTGCACCCTCTCATGGATGCTGTAGCATGGAGTCCCCTCTCCAGTTAACATTGCACTTCCTAAGTGCTCTGGCATCTCTCAAGATCACTTGCAACTGGGGGAAGGGCAGGAGGGGTCATAGTTGGAAACTCAGGGGAAGGTTCTGTGACCTTCCCCACCTCCATCTCCAAGAACGCCAGTACTCTGTCACTGTCACCACAGTCCTGGTTGTCCCTGTGTTGTTCTTTGCCCTGGCTACCGGGCCAGGGTGTTAGCTCCTCCAAGATGGCACCATATTATGCCTGGAGGAGAAAAGCCCATCCTACCACAGGGCCGACATTTGATAATGGTCTATGTCAATTCCAAGAATTCTTCCAGGCATGAAGAATCTGCACCTAGACGGGTGATTCACAATCAGGGGTGACTTTGTCCATCAGAAGACATCAGCAATCTTTGGAATGAGATTTTTGTCATTATGTTTTGGGGCAGGAATGCTACTGGCCCATGGTTGTTTCAAAATATCCTGCAACGGGATGTAAGAGCACGAAGGGTCTGGTGCGAACTGTCACCTACACTGAGGTAGAGAAATCATGGCCCAAGAATGCCTTCCAGGGCCCAACTCCAGACTCCAGCACCATCACTTGTTAGTTCTACAGTTTCTTTTAGAAACTCCCTAGGAGCCAGGTTTTTTCTCCTCTCTCTCTCTCTTTTCAAGGTAGGGTCTCACTCTAGCCCAGGCTGACCTGGAATTCACTCTGCAGTCTCAGGGTGGCCGCAAAGTAACAGCAGTGATCCTCCCACCTTTGCATCCTGAGGGCTGGGATGAAAGGCATGTGTCACCATGTCCTGATCCAGTTTTTTCTTTTAATCTTGAAAATACAACTGCAAACAGTACCCACCTCACAAGTCTGCTTAGAGGGACAAGGGAATCAGCACATGGTAAGATCCTAGCCAAACCCAAGCAGTGTGATGGCTCAGGAAAAGCCACTTTGTTATTTCTAAAGCCAGAGGCTCACCATACTATAGTACCAGGGCTGGAGAGCTGACTCATCAGGTAAGGCACTTGCCTACAAAGCCTAATGACCTACATTCTATTCCCCAGTACCCACACAAGCCAGATGCACAAAGTGTTGCATGTATCTGGCATTCATTTTCATTGGCTGGAGGCCCTGGTGCACCCATTCTCATTCTGTCTGTCTGTCTCTCCCTCCCCCTGCAAATACATAAATAAATACACTATTTTAAAAAAATACTATAGCACTAGTTGGATATTTTAGTTGTGGCAGGGAACCTCAGAATTAAAACTGGCCAATGTAGTAGACACTTACTAAGTGTGTGTACATAGGCAGCAAGGTTCAATACAGGAAGTTCTTCTTTGAAATCAAAAGCAAGCAGAATAAATAATTTAGGTGATCCTTGTCAAAAATCTGTGGAAGTACTGAGCAGTTACTTTTAGAATCTTGTTAAAAGTTTCCATTTACCAACGTAACTAGCACATTGCTTTTGTAACCCACTAGACATTTCAGTGCCTGGGATGGGATACCTTCCAGTGAGCTGTTGGCCAAGGAGGTCCCGGTAGCCTCCAAAACATTAAGACTATTGCCAAAGCCCTTGGTTGCCCTTGAGAAACAGATAATAAGACCCTATTGCTGAAGACATCTCTTGCCTGAGAGGCAAGGCCACTGAGAAAGCAAGCTGGTGTTGAGCAGAAAACCTTCTCCCTGTAGACCAGACAACTGAAAGCTGGAAAAAGCTGCACTGCATGCAGCCATATGGGAGACAAAAGTCATCAGCAGAGAAAACAGTGGACACTGGAAAATTCAAGTTTGGCCATACAGGCTCAATGACTAAACGGGTGCAATAGTGGCATGTTTGCTCTTGGGGTAACCAACTGCTCCATAATTGGACTGAAGGCCCTCTCTATGGGAGGGAATACATGTCTGGTACTGAAAAAACTAAGCAAAAGTCTATGGCAGGGGAGGTCATAAGCCTTAGGGGTATAAAGCCTGATCTTGTCTGGCTAAATATATATATTCCCACCAAGCTGCCTTGAAAACACTACACTTAATGTTCATATTCACATATTAATGCTACTCTCATTTCTGGTTAGAGAAGCTTCTCTTTTCAGATGGCGATGACCACTGGGATGACCCAAAAGGCAACATAGTGCTGAGAAGAAGGGATGGAGGAGTGTCCAGCACTGAAACATCTCTGTCACACCCTCCAAGGCTCAGGGTCCATTGTGAAAGAGGGGATGGAAAGAATGTAAGAGCCAAAAGAAGGGTACGACTCCTTACAATGCAACTGTCCAGACAGAAATTGGCCTCGATATCCATGACCTTGCAGTGCCTAGCAATACCTCCCAAGACCCTCAAAATGGAAGAAAAAGATGATGACATCAAATTAAAAGAGAGACTAATGGAGAGAGGGAGGGTATATGATGGAGAATGGAGTTCTAAAGGGGAATGGGGGAGGGGAAGGAAATATCATGGTTTTTTTGTATGTAAGTATAGAAGTTGTCAATAAAAAAAATTTTAAAAAGATTTAATTCTCAAAACAACCTCATAGGATAGGTAAGTACTAGTCTGGGCTGGGGAAATGCCTCAGTGTGCTTGCACACACGCAGAATAAGGGCCTTAGAGGGCTTGAGAGGACTTAGTTTGATCCCTAGTACCCACATAAAAAGATGGGCATGACTGTATACATTTATAACCCCAGTCCTGTGGGGGCAAAGGCCTGAAAATTGCTGGGGCTTATTGGTCAGCAATGGTACCTCCGTGTTCAGTGAGAAATTCCATCTCAAGAAAGTAAAGCAGATGAAAGCTAGAAGGGGCCATCTGCTATTCCTTCCGATCTCCTCATGCATGCATACAGGGGACACGCACCTGTACACACATGTGCAATCACTTCACTACACACACACACACACACACACACACACACACACACACACACACAACAGGTACCAGTGTCCCTTGTTCTTTCAAAATAAAACCACTTTTCCTGAAGTACTTGGGCCCGAGAGTCTCAGTAAAGGCTTTAAGTATTCCTTCAGTGTCATTGTTATTCCGATTACATTACAATGTCATCTTCCCTAACCCTTTCCACAAGGAGGGGGATTTTTAGTAACATGGCACAGGCTTTTGTGGTTCAGTGTGGGCACCTTACATAATGCTTGACATACACCATCCAATGTATATTATACAATATATAATATATATGCTGCATAATAAATTATATATATATATATAGTCACTATTTGATTTTCCAACCACAAGTCAACTGTTACACAAACTCTTGGCAAGTAGACTAAAGAGTGATATCTGCATAATTGTCCTATATGATGGTTACTGGTGGTATATAATACTGAAGGTGAGGCAGGAGATGTGGAGGTGCAAGACAGAAGGGGTTCCAGGTTGGCTCCCCACCTCCTAGCCATGTGACATTGGGAGCATGACTTAACCTCTCTTCTGTACATTTGGGCAATGGAAGACCTACATGCTGGGACAGAAGTCAGTAGAGGATGTGTGGGCCAAGGAAGACTTTGATACAAACCATCTCCCACGCAGGACAATAAAGCTCATCACGGTGACCTGGAATTCCACGGCTCTGAGGCCTATCAGGATGATCAGGCTCTGTTAACTGACTGCATTCCAATCACAGTGAGTCACCTTCCTGTCTTCCTTTCAGTCCCTCTGTCTTGCCCCTATATATCTCTGGCCCAGGAATGGCCCATGCTAATTTATATTTAGATAAAATTGATGATGTGATGTTGTCCTATGCTAAAATAAGGTGTTTTTGAGTTCACCTTATAGTGACAGATAGATATAATTAAGAATGTTCATTATGCCAGGCATGATAGCATATGCCTGTCATCTCAGCCCCTGTGAGGACGAGGCATGAGAATCAGGAGTTCAAGACCAATCTTGGCCATAGAGCAAGTGGAAGGACATGATATCCTATGTAAAATAAAAAACAAAAACCCTTCCTCTGCCACAAGAATATTTTTACTTAGAGTAAAAAAAAAAAAAAAAAAAGACTCAAGCCTGGTATGGTTGCACACGCCTTTAATGCCAGCACTCAGGAGGCGGAAGGCAGAGGTAGGAGGAGTGCTGTGAGTTCGAGGCCTCCCTGAGACTACATAGTGAAATTCCAGGTCAGCCTGGGCTAGAGTGAAACCTTACCTCAAAAAAAAAAAAAAAAAAACTCAAATAGAGTAGGGCTTGGCTATCTAATTTCCACTGCATTGCATACAGTAGGAACTCAGCAAGTATTTGCTGAGCTAATGATTAAACAGGTTAGCATTTGTTATGGTATGAGATGCTTTTTCTCCCAGGACCCTCTTTCATTTATTTTCAAATAATCATAATAATTTGTAGGCAGGACTACAAGAGCTTAGTTTTTAATCTCATCAACAAAGACTCTTCCAAAGAGGAGACATTCTTTTGGCCCTGGTTGTTGGCATTTCAGGTATAATTACATTTTTTTTTACCCTAAAATTTCCAAACAAGATTAGGAATTACACAGAGACTCCCTTACCCTTCTGCTCAGAAGTCTGCACCAGAAGCTCTTGCCTGCTTGTCACATGATTTCTGAAAGATGCCAACTCTTGGCAACCAGGAAGCATGCGGCACAAAGGCCTCGTAATCTTCTGAAACACGCCCTGCTTGCACAACTGCTAGAAACCTCTAAGAATCCAGCCCCACCAGCAAGTGTGTGCACGCTCTTCTCCAGACAAAAGAGACACAATGCAGCCTTTCTCAACAAGCTGTTTCCAATATTTTCTTTATCTGCCCAGAATCGGCAAAGATAAGAGAGTACAAACATCTAGGGAAAAAAATGCGGCTTTTGAATTCTCTTTGTGATGTCACTGGGTTTATAGCCAGTGCTGGTGTTTTTCTCTTGACTTCAAAACATGGTGATGCTCTTACAATGGTCAAATTGTTTTTTAATTTATTATTTGAGAGAAAGAGAGACACAGATGGAGAGATAAATAGATAGAGAGAATGGGTGCACCAGGGCCTCTAGCCACTGCAAATGAACTCCAGATGTATGCACCGCCTTGTGCATCTGGCTTTATTTGGGTCCTGGGTAATTAAACCTGGGTCATTAGGCTTTGCAGGCAAGCACCTTAATTACTGAGCCAACTCTCCAGCCCCCCCCCTCAAATTTTTTAAGCTTCTTCATACACTTAATTCTAACTGGCTAGCAACTGTGCTAGTTCATTGTAAGACAGAGTAAGTACCCTTGAACTTGCAGGCATGGAGTTCTTGTTGCCTACAGTGTTTGCTCACACCTAGGAGAGTCATGTGTGACCCACTTGTGTAAAGCACAAAGTTCCCCTAGCAAAGCTGGCTCCATTTGTCCCTTTGCCACTACAGAGCAGTGACAGTGGGCAAATGTTCACTGCTCCACCTGGTGCAGAGCCTGGGAGTGAGGGAGACATTCAGGTCTTCCTAGCTTGACAAGGAATGACATAGATACTGACTACACTGCGGTGAGGGGGAACAATGGTACAGGCGACAAAAGAGGCAATGGTTGGGTAAAAATGACAAACGACCAGGCCACGTGTTTACTGGGTGTGGGGCTGGGCTGTTGTCTGTCAACACGACTCACATTGGTATTCCGCCATGCCCTTCCTTTCCCTATGGTCCCTTGCTGCCTCTGCACTGCAAAGGAGGAGTGCCCGATGCCACATGTGGCACATGTACCTCTGCTTAAGCTGCTGCAAAAGGTTGTGGTTCCATTCTCTCTCTGTCTCTCTCTCCTCTCTCACTCTGCCTCTTTCCCTCTCTCAAATAAGTAAATAAAAATAAATTTTTAAAAAAGGGGGCTGGAGAGATGGCTTAGCGGTTAAGGTGTTTGCCTGCAAAGCCAAAGGACCTCGGTTCGATTCCCCAGTACCCACATAAGCCAATGCACAAGGTGGCACATGCACCTGGAGTTCGTTTTCAGCGGCTGGAAGCCCTGGTGTGCCCATTCTCTCTCTGTCTCTCTCTCTCCTCTCTCACTCTGCCTCTTTCCCGCTCTCAAATAAGTAAATAAAAATAATTTTTTTAAAAAATAGGTTGTGGTAGTTTGATAGCATTTTGAGTGTCTTGTATATCATCTTCCTGTGTGGACAGATGAAATACAAACTTTCCCAAACACAATCTGGGCATTCAAACTATAAGAAAATGCCCTTATTATTATTTTAGAAAACAGGGATACCTCACAGTCACCGCCATGAGTGTGTGAGGAACCACTATAGTGGAAGCAGCAGTAGATAGGAGTCCCATCGTTAAAACTCATGCCCAAGTTCTGTTTGCACTTCCCTGGGCACAATCTCACTTTCTTACTTCCTGTCACCTGCTTGCCCCATTCATGAGGTCACATGAAATCAGAACATTTTCTTTGCACCCCAAAGGAGTGATGTGAGTGGGAAAAATGACAATGTTGACCCTGGGAACTTTATGGCTTTCCCAGAAGATGAGGGCTTGAGGCCGAGAGCCATCCCCACCCTCCATTTGTGGGGACAACAGGGATGTGGGGGCGGGGAATGAAGAAGCCCATCCTTCACTATGCCCAGTGGTCCCTTCTGGCTTATCAGGAAGCCACTCCAACCAAAGCCTGGAGCCCTGCATGCATCTGCCCATGGCGGGCAACCAGAACCTCTGCCAAGTGCAAGTGTACCCACACCATCCACTTGTGAGTGGTTAAGACTTAGTCACATGAAGGCAATTTACCTGGGACTTGTTGGCTGGCACCCTCACGCAGTCATCTGCCCTGAAGTGTCACATTTCCCTCAGCCCTGAGCCTGTTGTATAAGAAAGGACAAAGGCTGCTCCCCTCTGGTTCTGGTTCTGGGGTGCTTCCTCATTCTCCTCTTCAGGGTTCCACACTCCAAGGAGAGAAGGACCATTCTTTTCTGTGGCCTGTTGTACTAAGGCCTTGGAAGCCTCAGTCATGTAGCAGCAGAATGGCTGGCGGCAGTGCTGCCTCAGCACACATGGGCTCTTCTCTCCTCAGAAAGTAGCAGGCTGTGCCCTCATTTCCTAGCATATTGCCTGCCTGAAAAGAGTCTTTTCTAGAACATAATTCATTTTTTAAAAAATTCTTATTCATTTAATTTTGAGAGAGAGACAGAAAGAAAGACAGACAGACAGAGAGAGAAAATAGGCATGCCTGGGCCTCCAGCCACTGCAAACAAACTCCAGACACATGTGCCACCTCGTGCATCTGGTTTACATGGGTTCTGGGGAATCAAACCTGTGTCCTTAGGCTTCACAGGCAAGTGCCTTAACCACTAAGCCATCTCTCTAGCCCTAGAACATAGTTTTTATCATTCTGCCAAGCCACAGCCCCAGTGCCAGGCATGGAGAATAAAGAAAAGCATAAAACCAACCCAAACCACTGGCAGTCAAAGCCTGACTTGTAGAGTCTGCTCATAACCCAGCACCATGAAGCAAGGGAGACCCACTTTCAGTGACAGTGACACCACAGATAAGGCGTGCTGAGCGACCAGAGCTGGGCCATCAGGCCTGCAAGTTCTACCACATGATGACTAAAGGTGACCCATGCTCATGGTGCTGACCAACCCAGGGCGAACAATGATCACAGCACTGCTGGGGACAGACCCACTACGCAGCTGTACTCCTCTCAGTCCACATGCCCAGAGGGACCCAGGGAGCCCATTTCAGCCTGCCGTGGGCTCTCTGCCTTGCCTGGGCCAAAGTTAAGAACAGATGCAGTTCATCACTGACATGGAAAGATAGTCGTGTGGTGATGACTCCATAGCAGCAGTGATAACAGCCAACAGCTGCCTTTCAAAGGCTTGAGCTGGTGAGAGTCGTGGCACCAGTATTTGAACCTGGACCGTACTACTCCAGAGGGTGGCTGGTCCTCAGCCACACCCCACCTAGGACTAGGACTATGGTCAGCCTCCCAGGTCCGTCAGGTGCATGTTGACAAGACTGCTGCTCTATAGCAAAAAATACGGCAAGTTTAAAACACCAATTCTACGTGAAGATTTTCAGAATTTCTTTTTTTCCTAACTTTTAAAAAATATATTTTTATTTATTTATTTAAGAGAGAGAGAGAGAGGGAGAGAGAGAGGAAGAGGCAGATAAGGCAAAAAAGAATGGGTGCACCAAGGCCTCTAGCAAATGAACTCCAGATGCATGTACCACCTTTTGCATCTGGGTACTGAGGAATCGAACCTAGGTCCTTAGGCTTTGCAGGCAAAGTACATTAACTGCTAAGCCATCTCTCCAGCCCAAGAGTTTCTTTATTTGATTCTGAGTTTTCTACAATGTACAAGTAAAAAGTAAATGGCAAAAGTAAATGTTGGCTGTAGGGTGTTCAGCATTCCTGACGAAAGTGACCTTTGCAACTTCCAGTCCACAGCATGCACCTATGTCTTCCCCCCAAACATGGTAGAGAGAATAAGGAGTGGTTATGGAGATCTATACCAATCTGCCTTTTAATTCTGGGTCTAATAGATTTTTCAGGCTCATTCTACATCCTCCCAAGAGACCCGTTGTCACACCTCTGAGAGAGTCATGAAGGAACTACTTGGGGACAGGCACAATCTGAACTTGCTGATGCCCGCAGTCACTGCCGCACACACCTGTGAGGGCTTGACTTAGGAGGGTGCACAGTGGAGTTGAAACAAGCTGGGTTGGTTCTAGGACTACAGGGAACCTCACAAAAGCAGGAAGGAATGGTGGTACCTCCTTCTACAGAAGCTGCCACACTGGGTGTTGTGAGGCAAGTGCGACCTAGTATTTACAGTGCAGATCTATTTTAGAGAGATGGAGCCGGACAATCAGGCCCCACCCCATTTGGCCTGAGGCTTGGGGGGTGGGGGTCATGGAAGCTCCCAGGTGCTATATGCTGGTACTCTTTGAATTTGCGCTCTATCTGTTGGAAAAAGAATATTGGGGCATGTGCATTGCTACCCGAAAGTCTCTGACAAACAGGTGCACGGAGAAGGCTAACTGCTGACCACAGCACTGCTTCACATGAGCATCTGAAAGTGGCCGGAGTGTGGCTAGTAGTCTCCAGCTACTGGCCTCAAGGCAGAAAGGAGCTAGTCCTTCTGCCTGGTGTACCCAGTGGTGGCCAGAAACCGTGCTCCCCTCTTGTAGATGTCTGATTTTTCCCGCTGTGTTAGGGCTTGTGGGAGTAGGGCTGGGGCTTTTCTCCGTAAACCAAGAAGAAAACGGTGGGCCAGCCTGTGATACTGTCTACCAATCAGATGGCTGCACAAGGTAGACTTCTAAGACATATCTATTATCTGTTCTGTCAACTCCCAGTTCTCTTGGAACTTGGGATCCTTGGAGAGAGAAGCACACGTAACATATGATACCCTAAGTATAAGATGCAAAATTATGGGCAGGACTGTCACAAATGGCCACACCACTGTTCTGGTATTTTCCAGCATGCAGCCAGTGCCCACTGCCCCTGGAGTCTCTCTGCCTAGTCTGACCCATGGGAGGCTTACAGGCTGGATTTCCCAATGTCCACTGAGGGGTTTTTATTTTTCCTTTCAGCACTCGGTTCATCATACCCCTCCCATCCATTGATATCTGCATCTCTGATTAATTTCCACCAGATGTGAGCTCCTGGACTCATCCAAGATTTGTTATTTTCCTCTTGTGTTGCTAACCTTCTCTCAGACAGTCTGTGTGATTTCTCTGACCTCACTTGTGCTCCCAAACACCTCCCAAGTTAGTGTCATCTATAACCTGCCTTCACACGCTCTTTTCTCCCCTTCACAGATCATTAATAAGGAGATTAACAAAACCAGGCCAACATAACACTCTTGAGCAAATGACAAGGGGGTAGAAGGGCCTCAGTGCTCCCTGTGCGCCAGCCCTGGCACAGAGAGGACTGAATGTAATGCACTGACAATCCACTAGACGCCTCCTGCTTCTGGTCCAAGGTCATTTATCACGTCTCTTTGTTTACGATTTCTCAGCCTGATTCCAGGTCCTGAGAGGGTTAGTCACATTGAAGCCAACGTGAGCGCCTCTGCCAGGTACCCTGACAAGCTCCAGAGAACCCACAGCTCTGCAATCCTGCTGCCCATCCCGCCAAAGCTCCTGCCTTGGTCCTGAAGTCTGCCACGCCATGTCAGAGAGCAGCAACTCAAAATGGGAAGAGACACGCTAAGGCACCTCTCTTCATCCCAACTCAGTCTTACAATTGTTCATTAAATACTCCCTGGCCTCTCACATCATTCATATTAGATTTGTACCTCAAAGAAACCCTCTCTAACAAACATGAACCAGTCAAAAAAATTTTTTTGTAATACTCAAGTGTCAATCAAACAAAGGTAACTGGAAAGTGTAGCATGCCCGCCCAGGAAACACAGAGGTGGCACAGGTATAGACGTGGTCAGAGGAATAGATTTCCCATTTTGAGTTTCCTTTCCTCTGTCTCTTCTCTCTCTTCTCCCATTCACCAATCCCACAGCACCTACCACTCTCCTTTGGCTGTAGATAGAGCAGACTTGCCAGGGCACAGAAGCAACTAGAACAGTGATGTCATACTTAGAACTGATCCATCACTGTGCTCCAAACATGACAAGACACCGTACTTAGCTCATCTGGTCTTCGCTACAGTCCTGTGGGCTATGTATAACCTTATCCAAAGAGGAAATGGAGGGGCAGAGGGCAAGGACTGTTGGCTTAAGGTCACTCAGGCGAGTAATGCTGGACCCAGAGAGTCGTACATTATCAGATATCTACCATACTGTCACCCAGTCTCTCACTGCTCTTCATTGCCCCTCTGAGCAGTATCTGCAGAGGGTCATAGATGCTCTCTTTCTGGGACTTGACACATCCATATTGCCATCTGTTAACATGTTGGGGTCTGTGTAGACCCTCTGTGGGTCATGGCATCAGCTTAAGATTCTTCCAGGAACTGTACTTTTCTTAATACCTGACTCCATAGTTAAAATAAAAGCACATATTTTCCTAGTGAAATATGCAGTGCAAGGATGTTGAAGTTAGCACTCTGAAAGGAATCTTTACTATTCATTCTGGATAGAAGATGAAAATGTATAGCTATCTTCCAGAGAAGACATTCAAACGAAGAAGGAGGCAGTGGGGACACAGAGAAAACACAAAGACACCACACTCTGTATAACTGAAGCAGGGACACTGTCATGGTGGTTCTGAACTATCTCAAATGATTCATGGTTATATCTCCCATGGAGCCCCCAAAAGAGAAGGCTGAAAACTTCGCCTGTGGGATAACAAGAATTCACCCTCACGTTCAAGATGGGAAGCCAAGGGCCATGGATAGCCGGATCCCACAAAGCATCCCTAACTGGCAGAATCCTGAGAACTTGGTGATTTCGGCAGGGACTGCAAAGGCTAGTGGCATTTCCCTCCTCTTCTCAGCCTCCTACATCATCAGGGACTTGGTTTGTCCCAAGTACCCTCTCTACACACCCCTTCATCCCATGATCACTGGTTGTTTTACTGTTCTATTTTGTGTGGTAATGAGAGCTAAACCAGGGCTTTGTGCACACTCAGCACTGAGCCATAGTCCCTAGTCCATTTTTGTACTTTGAGACAGAATCTCACTAAATTTCCCAAGCTGACTTTGAACTCATGCCGTCATCCAGACATGCAGTGAGCTTGTAATCCTCCTGCCTCAGCCTCTTGAGCAGAGTAGCTGGGATCACCAGGCCTGTTTCTTTGCAATCTCTGAATTCGAGTTCTTTCCTTTGCTTTGAGAATTACAGAGGAGCCAGTCTGTCTTGAAGTTGGACTCCAGCCACACTTCAAACTTGTCAGCTTTGCACAGCACTGCAACAATAGGCCAGTGATTCTTCTGCTGCTACACAGGCAATTTGGAAAGAGTATAGGTCAGAGGCCTGCATGTGCCTTGGCCAGGCTGGGTGGTCATGTAGGGAGAAAACAGTCCTTGGTCCCCAATTATCCCTGCACCTTCCAACAACAGCCTCTGAGGCTTTGACACCCCCAGGGGACATGCATGGTCCAGGAGTTACTTCCTTGTCTTCTGTCCCATCTGTACACATGTCTGTCCACATCTCTACTGCTGCCTTGGGTCTGCGCTGTCAAGTCCCTCAGACGATAGAACAGCCTTGACTTCTATTCCCATGCCATGAAGATTTAGCCTTTGAAGAGCAGCTAAGGTTGTTCTACAATATAAATTGAATTATAAATTGAATTATATCGTGGCCCTGCTCAACATCTTCCAAGGTTCGCTCACTTTTCTTTAGCTAAAGTCTAAACTTTCTACTGTGGTCTTCACAGCTCCATGTGCTTGCCCTTTCCCCACCGCTGTTTTGTGCTCTGTCCAGAGTTCTGGTTTCCATGAAGCTCTTCCTGCTCCTAGCTCTCTGTGCACTTGCCCATAACCACTTCCTAAGCACACTCTCCCCCTTTCAAGACTCGGCTTAAAACTCACTTCCTTGGGGATGCTCCCAGAACACCCCTTCTCCATTGGGTTCTTCTCGTTGATCTCCAATTCTCCCTTGGTTTCTATCAAACTATCAATCACTTGTGTTATGTTTCCCTTAATTACATGGGAAGATTCACAAGATAACAATGACATTGACCTCATTTGTTATTATTCTCCCAGCATCTAAGCAAAAACAACCCTCTGATGAAAGAATGGATAGATGAACAAATAAGTGAATTAATGAATGAATGAATAAAAATGCAAGTAACAAGGCTGGAGAGATGGATTAGCAATTAAGGCACTTGCCTACAAAGCCAAAGGATCCAGGTTTGATTCTCCAGGACCTATGTAAGCCAGATGCACCAGGTGGCATTTATGTCTGGAGTTCATTTGCAGCAGCTAGAGGCCCTGGCATGTCCATTCTCTATCTGCCTCTTTCTCTCTCATAAATAAATAAATATTTTTAAAATTTCTAGAAGCCAATGGCTCAAGGTGATGATATATAAGATCCTTAGCAATAGGATCCAAGTTGCATTGAAGCACTTGTAGGTATTTTTGTAGAAGTGTATAAGAAAATTTCCTGAGGAGAAGGAGCTAGGGGCTTGTTGCAGTCAGGTTCACATTGTTGGCAGAAATCACCTGACTAAGAGGAGCTGTTGGAGGAGGGAAAGGGATTTATTTTGCCTTACAGACTCGAGGGGAAGCTCCATGATGGCAGGGGAAAATGATGACATGAGCAGTGGGTGGACATCACCTCCTGACCAACATCAGGTAGACAATAGCAACAGGAGATTGTGTCAAACACTGGCAAGGGGAAACTGGCTATAATACCCATAAGCCTCTCCATCAGTTGGGAACCTAGCATTCAGAAGTTTATGGGGGACATCTCAGTGAAACGACCACAGGGCTCTTTCCACAACTTCTTCCCAGCCACTGGATTTCTTCAGCCCCAGGACAAACACAGACCTAACATGTACAGAGACAAGCAAGAATGGCGCAAACAGCACAGTCCCATTTGAAAACCCTTTCCCCCAATCTTCCTTCTTTCCTCAGGGGAGACATGCAGCAATGACACTGACTCTTCCAGAACTGCTTGCCTGTGTTAAAACTTCTTTTGGAAAGGGTAAAAAGAAAATATGAGCCAGCGGGTGAAATATTGTCTTCTGGACATGAAATGGCAGCTGCATTATGATATCACATCAACATTTATATGCACAAGCCCTGCCTGTCAATATTTCATCATTTTTGATAGAGGAGAACAAAACAAATGACATGAAGGGCTAGTGAGAAGGCTCAGCATTAAAGATGCTTGCCTGCAAAGCATAAGGAACCAGGCTTAATTCTCCAGTACCCACATAAACCCAGATGTACAAGGTGGTGCATGAGTCTGGAGTTCATTTGCAGGGGCTGGAGGTCCTGGTGAGCCCATTCTCTCTCTCTCTCTCTCTCTTTTCTTTTTTGGTTTTTGGTTTTTTTGAGGTAGGGTCTCACTCTAGCTAAGGCTGACCTGGAATTAACTATGTAGTCTCAGGGTGGCCTCGAACTCATGGCGATCCTCCTACCTCTGTCTCCCAAGTGCTGGGATTAAAGGCATGTGCCCCCACGCTCAGCCTCTTTCTCTTTCTGTTTCTCTTCTATCTTTCTCTGCTTGCAAATAAATAAATAAATACAAATTTATTTTTTTAAAAAAAAAGGAAATCAGGGGACAGGTTGCAAAAGGATAAATAGGACAGGATTATGATCAAAATACATTATGTACATGTATGAAAATTAAAAATCTTCTTCCTATGCTAAATATTCTACCTATGTGCTTGTGTCATATAGCTCTAATTTTTTACATGCATGCATGTGTATATATGTACGTATGTATGGTGGGGTGTAGTATGTGTGGTGTATGCACATGTGTGCAGATATGCATGCTGTGTGCATTCGTGTGGGGGAGGCCAGAGGAGAACAGTGGGACCTTTCTCTGGCATGCAACCCTGTACTTCCTTGAGACAATGTCTCTCCCTTAACCTAGAGCTGCTAATATTTTCAGTCAGCAAGCCCCAGCAATTCTCTGGTCCCAGCCCCACCCCCACCATCTCCACAGGTGTGTGTGGTCATGCTCAGCATTTTACATGGGATATTCGAACTCAAACAGCCTCAGGCTTCCCCAGACCTTCATGCTTAAGCAGTAAACACTCTTAACCACTGAGCCATTTCCCCATCTTTAATTCTTCATTTTTATCAGGATACATCTACTAGCATCACCAGAGCTTGGACAGGCCCATGTATATATTTTTTTCAATCAATAAGTTCCTAAAATTTGCTTATGCTTTCAATCAAGAATGACATTCCTAATCCGGGCGTGGTGGCACACGCCTTTAATCCCAGCATTAAGGCAGAGGTAAGAGGCCACCCTGAGACTACATAGTTAATTCCAGGCCAGCCTGGGCTAGAGTGAGACCCTACCTCGAAAAACCAAAACCAAAACAAACAAACAAAAAAAGAATGACATTCCTTTCTAGTGGTTTAAGAAATAAAAGTGACCATTCTGTGTCTGCTCAATGATAAGACTCGACGGCAGGAGCTCAGGCTCAATGTCAAAGCCATGTAGCCTGAAGTCTCATAAAGTACCTTGATTTCTTCTTTTCTTGAGTTTCCAGACCAGGAACTTGATGTCCCCAGACTAGGAAGCCCTAGGAAAGCACCTTCACTCAACAGAGTTGAAGAGTTATTTGTTGATACAAAGCTTAGCCACATCACGTGGATTTTCCCTAAGGAAAGTTATGGAAAACTGGACAGCTGCTTTCCCTGGCTCTTGCAAAGCCAAGGTAGAAGACACAGTTAAGCCTCTAGACACACATTTTCATACTCAAAAGTCTGTGTGTTGAGGATCATAAGGCCAGTAGTTGCATGCACGCTGCAGGGATGCCTGTGAGGCCAGCAGCTTGCTGGAGATGTGCTCCTATGTAGCATCTAGAAGGAAACCAGAAGAGCAGGGCAGGCCACAGTTAATCCCAGGACAAGGAAGCAGGTAAATTGAGTCAATAGTGATCAGAGCCACCAAGGAAAGTCAGACTGCAAGAATCCATAGTGAGTCCAAGCTGCCCAGATGATGTAGTATATGGGACTCTATGCAAATGAAAATGTAGTGCATCCTTGGGAAGTATCAGGAGCTGAACAATGGAGAGATGGGTTAGTGGTTAAGGCACTTGCCTGTGAAGCCTAAGCACCCAGATTCGATTCCTCAGTACCCACACAAGACAAATGCACACGGTGGTGCATACGGCTGGAGTTTGTTTGCAGTGACTATGGGCCCTGATATGCCCATTTTCTCTCTCTCCGTCTCTCTATCTGCCTCTCTCTCTCTCTCAAATAAAAATAAAATGTTAAAGAAGAGTTGCACAGTGGAGACAAGAGATTTAAACTAAAGATGGAGCCATGCCTTGCTACGTGCACAGGCCTTGAAGAGTGCAGGCCATGGGCTGATGCATGCTCGGCTTGGCTCGGCCATGAGGCTTCCAAGTAGGGCAAGGCTGGTTCGAGGGACCTTTTAGGAAAGCAACATCTCCCCCGATCCCTGAGGCCTCTACCTTGCTCTCCGAAGATACCACCCTTGAATGATCACAAGGAGACAAAGAAATCATGCCTGGGCCTTGTTTTTACAAGTGGAAGATAGAGGGAAGAGCTGGCGGAGGTATTATGCTAATTCCCATTTGTTGTAAATTTTAGAGTGACTTTTCCTAAATTATGATTCATTTCAGTGCCAGGGACTCCTAATTCAAGTGAAGCTTTCTGATGCTGTTATGAGCATATAACCAATGCCTAGTTAAAAAAAAAAAAAAGCATGTTGTAATATTTCTTTTATAAGGGCTATAAATTAAAATAGTTAATTCTTAATGAATACTCTTATCCATCTTTACTTATAAATGTAATGTCTCCTTAGGCCTCAGAGATTGTAATACAACTCGAAACATGTAATGGTTACCCAAAAATAGAAGATTCCCCCAGTATCTCATTATTTAAATCCTTAAAGATAGGGGTTTTAAGGTCTGAGGATATCTGAGTCAACTTGTTTAAAGGAGTCATAAAGAGAG
Organism: Orientallactaga sibirica; assembly: GCA_036365145.1. NCBI lineage: Eukaryota > Metazoa > Chordata > Mammalia > Rodentia > Dipodidae > Orientallactaga > Orientallactaga sibirica. Next base: position 4,134,946 of record JAEOAD010001317.1, read on the forward strand.
ATAAGTAGTTTTCCTCAGAAGCCTATAAAATTTATGACAACATATTAAAGTAGGATTACATATCCGCTAATTTTCTGAAGACAATTGTTTTCTGGGGTACGTGATGTTTGGGGGAAATTCAGAGAGAAATAAAGGGAACAGGGCTTAATACCAATCTCTATATCTGCTTTAAGCAAGGCAAGATTTTTCTATGAGGTCTTTAGAGCTAGTTCTATCCTGAGGGTGACATGGAGCTTACATCTCAGGGGACAGCAAAGTCGATGTCCTGAATGGTGTGAACGAGCAGGTGGAAAATCTTTATCATTTAAGAGGAGACACAGACACAGCCTTGGGCTCTAACCTGCCCTTCAGGCAGCAGGAGCACTTCACAGAAGAACCTTCAGCAGGAAGCAGGAGCGAAGCTTCTCAACAGAACCCTTCAACACGCACAGTCTTCCTTTTGCACTACTTTTCCCTTGCATGTTTGGGGCAGGAATCACATGTTAAAATTTTTTTTTAATTTTTATTTGCAAGGAGTGTGTGTGTGAGAGAGAGAGAAAATGGGAGGACATGGGCCTCTAGAAGCTACAAATACCTGATGCATGTACCACTTTGTGCATCTGGGGAATTGAACCCCGGTCATTAGGCTTAGCAGGCAAGCGCCTTAGCCGCTCAGTCATCTCTCCAGCCCATATTAAAAAGTGTCACAAATGCTTTCTTCTCACTTAATATCTTCAGTCAATTTACACTTTTTAAAATCAGCTTTCCTCTGTCAGCCAATGCAATGTTTCCATGTTTCTCAATGCCCCCCCGCCATGCCCCGCCCCGCCAGAGATAGGGAGAGCATCAGGCTTCTGACCTTTCCCCACAGGTGGGGAGGGACATCCTTGGACCCCCACTTCCACATGCTGACAAGCTTTCCTGTGGAACTGCTCTCCATCCGGAGTGTTTATGCCAGGGCTGCCTCCTCTCTGCCCAGGCAGGAGGGCAGCAGGCCTTAGGGGATAACATTTAAAAAAAATATTTTATTTTTATTTACTTATTTAAGAGAGAGAGAAGGAGGCAGAGAAAGAGAGGGAAGGAGAGAATGGCCATGCCAGGGCCTCCAGCCACTGCAAGTGAACTCCAGATGCATGCACCATCATGTGAATCTGGCTTATGTGGGTCCTGGGTAATCAAACCTGGATCCTTTGATTTGTAGGCAAATGCCTTCATCACTAAGCCATCTCTCCAGCCCATGATGTGACATTCTTCTGTTTAAAGAGCTTCTACCTAAAAACCGGCACCCATGGGATTCTTTGCCCTACCACCAAAACTACCTGACTGACACCCAGGGGCAAAACACATCAGTTATTCATTAAAATTTGTAGGATGCTATAAGAAGATAAGGTTTGCAGAAAGGCACACGTTTTCAGTTATCCTAAAGACTTACCCTAAATCTCTTGATTCCTCGGCACTGTAATATTTCATGTTTGCCCTCGACAGAGAACTGCATGTGGAAAACTTTCTGAACAGAAACCAATTACTTTAGCACAAAGGCTGCCACATTTTGTTCTGAACAAAATGCCATGTGCCCATATTCTCTCCTCATCATCCTGTGGCCCGCCCAAGGTTGGGGTGGGGGTTGTACAGAGAGGAGGTAGCACAAGAATGGAAGGAGAGAAGGCTAACCACGCCCACATGCACTGCAAAACCACACAAATCTTCATTTTGCTTTTTTTCATCCTAATGAGGAAAAAATATCCACAGTAATTTAAATTTCCCATCACTGACATATCAAGCCATCAAGTTCAATGGCATATCCATCACCACAGGGACACTCAACTCCAGAGCATTGTGAGCTGTGGTACACGTTCATAGTCCATGACAGAGGCGTGATTCCTCCAGCAGAAGCTGCTAGAGTTCAATGTTTCGTGGATAACTCTATGGTAATGGCATGCACCCCTACTCAATTGTTATGCACAAAAACTGATGTGAAGGGTGGGTTCTTAACAGCTAAATCAGCTTTTAAAAGAGAAAAAAACCTCTGTAATATGAAAGGTGTATAATTATTAACTCAAAGCTTCTTAGAAGTACAAGTTTTCATCAAAGCAACAGATAACAATACTTCTAAGGCCTGTATAACGCAATCCATCTCTTCCATTTCACCCAAAGAGGGACAGTTACCCATTCACCATCACTACGCCTTCATCCTTGTGTTCTCTTCACAACTGCCTTAGGAGAGCACAGTCCATTAAACAGGCTTCTTAGAGATGACAGTTTCAACTCCATGAAGATATATACTTTTATTTTCCTGATTCCTTGCCAAACATTTGACACAGCCAGAAGGTACGTGAGAGAGTCACACCACACTGGCATATCTGGTAAAAGCAAGCAGTTGGCTGAAAACCACAACTGGAGAATTGTGACAATTTCTGCATCCACAATCATGCTTTTAAAAAATATATATGTATGAGCCTTGTAAGGGCATAGTTTACAACATCTTAAATAACACAGAGACATTGGAATCGTGCTAAATCCACCCAACAAGGCAGAGCAACAATGTGGTTGGGGGAGGGGTGGCAGGTGGGATGGAAGGGGGATCTCTCTGGGGACGGGGCAGGGTGCGTGGACATCTGCACTCCCAGGACACAGTAGCAAACACAGGGCACAGCACAGACGTCAGTGAGCACAGTGGGGCACACACACACACACACACACACACACACACACAATACAACACTAGGATGCAATCATTTCTTTTTTTTTAGAAAAATGATAGAAAAGTTGGTTTCTCACCCCTCAAAACAAAACTGGAACTTTGGTTTACAGGCCCGGCTATGCCCATATTCCCTCCTCGTCATCCTGCGGCGGGCCCGAGGTGGGGGGTGCACAGAGAGGAGGTAGCACCAGAATGAAAGAAGAGAAGGTTAGTCACACACACAGGTATCGCAAAGCCACACGAATCTTCACTCTGCTTTTTCAAGGACAAAAAAAAATATGTATAATAACATAAGTTCCACATCACTTACTTGTCAAATGCATAACCAAGTTTTGTATCTATGGTAACACCCACACAAAAACATTCCACCCGCTCAAGCTCTGAGTCTGTCAAGATTGGATTAGAAGATTAAAATTAGTCTACATTAGCACATGATTATTTTTTGGAAAGCATGCAAGCTGAACTGCTTGTGTCTAAGGAGTGGATTAAACTTTTAAAGTAAGCAGAGAAGTAATTATAGTAATCAAACATCCTTAATTTCTCTTAAGCTTAAAGTGTCAATAAAAGCTAAAGAAGTATTTTAAAAAATCAAGGACTCCATCTATTTGGGTGGAAAACATTTTTCAGCATGCAATATTTCATGATGCTTATTTAACAAAGGTTCAAACCTGCTGAGGTCTTATTTGTCAGGCTCTGTTTGGCTCTCTGCATAAAGGAGGATGTGAGGACCTTGGAGTGATAGATTATACATTTGCAATCAAATAAGTTAAAAAAAAAAAAAAGAGCCTCAACTGACTTTCAACTGGGTAGAATGCTTGCAGAAAGGACAGTGTGATCATCTACAGATAAACTAACCCTGTCTGAATTCTTGTTGAAAATGTTTCCAGAATGGCCCTGGCCACTTTCTTCTCTTAGGGAAGTGGCCAACAGGCAGGAACAGTGAACCTTTGAAAACAGAAAGTACACTCTCTGTGGCAAACTCCTTGTAGTGAGCAAGTGACCCTTTCACGGGATGGGCCTAATAAAGACACCTGAGGTCTGTATTCTTGTCTAACACATAATTTGAGAGAAGAGTCATTGAATAAATCCCCAAAGAAAACAGATTCCCTGCCCCCAATTTGTTTCTTTCTTTTGAAAACCAGGAATAAGGAAAAAAAAAATGGCTTGGAATGTTTGCTCACATTTGGCCCTGTACTACTTATGTGTTGTACTATTAGGTTGAGTCATGAGAAAATGCCATTATCTGACTGTTTTTAACTTCGAAAACAGCAATGTCATATAGTTCAGTGGCCAAGGTACTATTTATCTACTCAAGAATTTAGATGTATGGCCTTTGAACTGATACCCAACATAATTTTCGCCCTTTGTATGTCTGCATTTTACACATTTAATAGTATTATTCTGAGAAAAGGTCCAGAGTGTTCAGCTGACTGCCAAAGAAGTCAGCAGCCCACAGTCTTAAGAACTCCAGGGTCTTGAGTCAGTCAAAGGGTTTACAGAGTCTGAACTGGACAAGCCAGTATGAATGTTGACTGCACAGGTTAGATAGGAATGTTCTGGCAAAAGAAATTCCTTGTGTTTGTTTATTATTAAACCATCTAGCAATATACCTCTCTTCTCCCTACATAACTTGGGAAAAACAAATATTCACATCCATTGAACTTCTCTTTTTCTGTAGAAAAGCAAAGCTCACTTTTTTTTCATACTAATACAGAGAAGGAAAGTGTACAGTATGGCATCCCAGGGCACTAATAAGTGGGCTTCAGGGGGTGGAACAACGCATGAAATTCATTGCAGAATGCCGGTGGGTATGTGTGTAAATACATTTCTCTGGATAGACGCCCTTGCTTTCATCATGAGCTCTTTAAACCCTGAAGTCACTGTTGTAGGAAAACTCTAGGCACAGAAAGATGCCTGTGATTTGCCAGTCACAAAACAAAATTGGAGGCTTTCTCCAAAACGCAGCCCACAGCCCCTGCTGACCACTTCCTAAATGGCTGTAAAATAACTCTGCTTGCAGAGCAATTTATTTCATTTTGCACTTAAGACCCAACAGCACATTTACATGTAGTTTCTTTCAAATCCATTCATATAAGGTTTCAATTTCAAAAAAAAAAAAAAAAGAAAAGAAAAGGAAAAAAGAAAAGTCAATGCCACCAAAATCTGCCACTGCTTTCTTAACAGTGTGGTGTGGCCTAGTGCAAATCATTTTTAGCAAATTAAATATATTAAAGCATGGTAATTAATTATGATTGAAACAGACAGGACTTGTAGCTTGAAAATATACACTGCCAATATCACTACTGTTCCTCGTCCACCATAGGAATAAAAAGGAGCTCCCAGATGTCGAGGGTTATTAAAAACCAGATGTTGAGATCGACGTCTTGTATGTCGGTGAATAAAGTAAAGAAATATGACAGCCCAATATAAACTTTGCTAACATTTAACATGGCAGAGATGTGGATAAATTCCTTTCATGAACTCTGAATATTATGTATTTTTAAGAGTTCTTCACTTTCAAAGCTTAGCAAGTTTTAGGAGAAAAAAAAATAGAGAGGGAAGTGGTGGCCATTTCTGGTCTCTCTTGTCTTCACAGAGCAAATACAAGGCTGACCCTCATCAGTCAGTGACTTGAGTCAGAATGAGTGTCCACTTGGGGAATAAAAAACAAGATGCAGAAGCTAATCAGAGAGGAGGCTCCAAACATTCCAAACATGTGCAGCTGTCCAACTGTTTCACTGCCTGCCTCTCTTTATGCAAATAGTAATTTCTCAGCAACCTTACCCCACAGAAATGTAAATGTGAGGATCAAAAACAAAAGGTCGAAAGAAAGAAAGAAAGAAAGAAAGAAAGAAAGAAAGAAAGAAAGAAAGAAAGAAAGAAAGAAAGAAAGAAAGAAGAGAGATAAGGGCCCCTGATCCCTAACTTCACACCAAGTCTCTAAATAGAGACATTTGGAGTTTTTAAAATGCATCTATCTACCAGGTTTGGGAGAGACTGCTGGCCTTTCTTTGGTCTTTGTCTGTGGTGGATTTTCTGGACGCCGCCTGGTGTTTGATCCCTGGCGTTTCCTTTGGGAGTCATTGCTTGGCCAGAAGTTGCCAAAATATCCTGATGGAAAGAAGCCTCTAGTCCATCGATCATCTGTTTGCTTTTGTCCACAGCATCTGAGGCTGGGAACATCCACAGTGGGCCAAAGCCCGGAGCACAGAGGCCACAAAACAACAGCAAGCTCTGAAGTGGAGGAGGCTTAACCATCAAAGGACCTCAGGATGTCTCTACAGCTCCAAGGATGATGTGACAGACAAGAGGCCTTGATGGAGATTCTAACAGGCCAGACAATGATGAGCCCTAATGGGATTCTCCAAATACTGAGATAAAACGAAATTCCTCCCTGGATGGGCTGCTCATTGTGGCTCTGTTGGTGACAAGATCTAGAAACACAGGAACTAAGACACTGATGACAAGTCAAGAGACTTGCTGTGGTGGGGAGCATTTATTAACCCCAGAAAAGGAGCTCTGAACAGGAGCTCCAGAACTTAACATGACAACCACCCAGGAAGGAGCCTTTCACTCGTGTCTGTTGTGAAATCCTGGGTATAGTCAGCAGGCAAAGCCAAGCCTGCATAAAAGTTTTTCAAAAGCACCTGTATTCTTTTAGACTTGTTAGTCTGATTTTTTTTAATGGAGGATTAAGTTTCTAGTGAGGATCTCGTTGCCCTATTTTAGCTATAAAGGAGGGTACAATCAAGAAAATGTCCTCTTTTTAGGTGGTGGTGGTGGCTGTGTGTGCGTGTAAATGCAGGCTCATGCATACCATGGTGTGTGTTTGTGTGTGTGTGTGTGTGTATGTGTGTGTGTGTAGGTAGGTAGGACAATTGCATGTGATGGTCCTTTCTTTCTCCCTTGTGTGAAGCAGAGCCTCTCATTTCATTGTTCATTGTGCTATGCTTACTAGATTAGCTGGCCCATAGCTTCTGGATAATTCTTTTGCTTCTGCCTCCCTTCTTCACCTAGGTGCACTGGGGTGCTAGCATCTGGCTTTCCATGAGTTCTGGGATGCAAAGACAAGTGCTTTCATCACTGAGTGAGCCATCCTTCCTAGCCCCATTCAAACAGCTCATTGCCTCTGTGGGAATTTATCCAGCTTCTGCCTGGAAGTCAGCCTAGCTTCTTGGTGAGAAGACGAGGCCATTCAGCATGCACAGTCTCTGGGACCACCATTCTCTTGGCTTCAGTTCAGGCTTCTCTGAAACTTCAAGCCCCAGGACTCCATCACCCTGGCTGTGCAAGTTCCCAAAGCAGGGCTACAGTGTGTGGGATACCTGACGGCTCGAGCCTGGGTTCCAGAAAAGCAAATCTTGGCATTTCCTGTTGTGGTGTGTGTGAGTGTGGAAAAGAGAGCCAAGGAGCCTCACAAGGCCCCGAGTTTGCTCCTAGGTTTGACTCCAAACTGTTCCTCTAGAGACTGCTCATTTTTTCTTAAATATTTTATATTTATTTATTTATTTATTTATTTATTTGAGAGAGAGAGAGAGAATGGGCATGCCAGAATGGGGCCTCTAGCCACTGCATACTAATTCCAGATATATGTACACCATATGAAACTGGTTTATGTGGGCTCTGGGGAATTGAATTTGGGTCCTTAGGCTTCACAGACAAGCGCCTTAAAGCACTAAGCCATCTCTCCAGCCCTGCTCATTTCTTTTAAATGTCTTTCTTCTGTCCCGCCCATGAATGCTGAGCCTAGCCCATAAATGGATGTCTCTGGCTAGTTGATGGGGTCAGGTATGATTATAACTCACATGGGACTTGTATTTGTTTCAGCCTGTGGGGCCCACAGGCTGACATGTTCCCCATGGAATCAGAAATTCCCAACTAGGATCAGTTACCTACTTCCTCTTCCATTTAGGAAGGAATGTCAGCTTCTTCAGGACTAGGTCCAGAGCCACCCACATGTATTCGCGCTTCCTTTTAGGTCAGAGAGAGTGCTGAGGGCCACCTGTGTTTCTCCTTTGAATTTCATCATGGCCTCAGACACAGGTGTCAGATGACTTTTTGTACAGATGTGGGAAGGAGGAGCAGAGAGGAAAGTGAGGTAGATCACAGCTGGGAGGTGTAGTGCCAGAGTTAAGTTCTGGTCTGCTTTAAGGACATATGAGTGCGCCTTTATACCTCCATCAGAACCGAAGCCACAGAGAACAGAACTCACTTGGTTCCCACAGGATTCATGTGGGTTCTCCTTAACTGAGCTTAATGGAGTCTGCATTTCTCTCCTCCCAAGCTATGATGATGTCCCACTTGGACAAGGGTGCCACAACCTAAGGGCTCCTCGGAGGCCGACGGGAGCTGTTCATATGGATGTATCAATAGCACCTCAGCAATTTTTTTAACATCCCTGAGGGGAAAGGCAGCCCTTCCATTTCCTCCACACCTCCTCACAAGTTCTCAGAAATAGGAGCTTAAGAAACTACACAGTTACTCATTTCTAGGTGAGTGACCATTCAGGGCTTGCTCTCGTTCCTTTACAATGAATGTTCTGAGAGAATGCTGACTGCCAGAGCTGCCTAGACTTAGCAAGATCGTGCTGCACAGTCTTTTCCTCAGAATTTTTCAATTCTTTTACTGAACCAGCTACACCCTAGCTTATTCTTCTCACTCCAACTGGTCAAAGCTGAAATTTCACTGGCTGAGTGAGAAGTGACCGGTAAGGACCACATGTTAAGAGACACACGGGGCCTTCCTTGTGTGGGGGGAGACACACTGGATAGTCTACGGAGTCTAGGTTGGCACTTCTCAGCAAGCCTGAGGCAGGGCAGCCATCTTTACTGAGCCCCATGCGAATGGTATAGCCTTGGCGCCAGGCTTCCTCTCATGTTCAAACACAGGATCCTTAGGCATTTCCTCAATTTTTTTGGTACCATCATTGCAGGGCGACTTAGAGGAATTACTTCTTTATGTCCTTCAAACAAAGGAAATTGGGACAGCCAGTCTCTGGTGAATGGAATCAGTTCTCTAAGGCTGAAGATGAAACTGCCAGAAGGCTCTACATTGGCCAGTAATATTGTTTAGGAGCTCAGAGTGAACATCTGCTAAAAGCTGAGCCACTGCCAGATAACCATAAAAAGGGGTGGGAGTGAAGACAGGCTTTATTTTTGCTCCCTCTTCCACCAGTCATTAACACCTGGCTTTGTGAAACACCGTGAAAATTGTGTTTTTAGCATGATTCTGGTCCTGCCATATCCCGGCTGGTGGGCCACGATATCTAGCTCCCTGACATTTCATTTCCTCAGTTGTATAAGAAATCAAGTTGGGTTGGGGCTGGAGAGATAGTTTAGCCGTTAAATGCACTTGCTTGCAAAACCTGATGGCCCTGGGTTCGATTCCCAGTACACACATAAAGCCAGATGCACAAAGTAATGCATGCGTCTAGAGTTTGTTTGTAGTGGCAGGAGGCCTTGGTATACCCATTCTCTCTCTCTTTTCCCTTCTGTTTTCTCTCCCTCCCTTCCTACTTGCAAATAAATAAATATTTTTTAAAAGAAATAAAGCACAACCCATGCTGGCCCATAGGGAGCTGTGAATATTAAAGTGTAGAGTGATGTGAGAAAGAAAATTAAACTACTTTGTAGCTGTTAAAGGCTTAACCGAGCACACGGATGGGAGCCTCCAAGGTTTTTACTGTGTGTTCCAACGAATTGCCTGCTTGCACATTAGTGCTGATTGCAAAATGGCATGTATGAAAATAACTTCATAGTGCATGTAATCATTGTTAAATATTTTAATGTGATTTATTTAGTGATATTCAAAACTAGAGGGTATTAAGACTATGAATAGATGCCCAAATCAAGAGTGTTGAAAGTGCCATTGCTCTGCAAGGTGTTTTATTTTTAAATAACTGTGAGAATTGTGGGCAGGTGCAGTGCATACTGACAGGATGTTTCAAGCCCCCTTTTTCTGCTATTCCCTTATCTTTGAAGAGCTATAAGTGCCTGGGTGTGTAAGTCAAACATAATCCTTCTTACATCACTTCAAGAAAAAAAAAAAAAGGCAATGGTGTTTAGCAATATAAAATGGATTTCCTTGCTTCCCAGCACTTCAAGGTTGGTCACCCCCTTTCAATGGGGGAGCTGACATGCTGCCTGTTAGACAAATGTGACTGGATTAAAGCAGCAACTTGAAAGGAATTGAGCCTCTGATGTTGCCTAGCCCAGTTCCACCTACGGGCTAGGGAGGCTCGGGCGATGTCTGAAAACTTGTGGACTCAAAAGACGACAACAAATCTCTTAATGAAGCCTGAATGCTGCAAATAACGTGTGAAAAAGAAAGTGGGGGGAAGCCCCACTGTACAGTAAGTCGGGAATCCTTCCTAGACCTCTTCTAATCACAGGTTCCTGAACTATCAGTAGCCTTGTCGTTCCCCATGTGAAGATCCTCCCTCCAGGGCTGATCAACACATCCTCCAGTGCTTACACAGGAATTAACATCGCGCCCAGACTAAAGAGCTTCGGGAATAACCTGCTCGTTCCAATTCCTGCACACAGCCTCCTGTCCTGAGACCTTAGTGGCTGGCACCAGCAGAGGAAGAAGGGAGTTGAATTCCTCCCACAAGGCTGTGTAGGCATTTGTCCCCATTTTCTTCTTTACCTGTGGCCTCATGGGGGTACATTCCACAGTTTCCTCTTTTAAAAGCAGGCAAACAGATAGACTGCCACCTTTAGTTCCTAAGAGGGAGAAATCAAATCACACAGGCCCTTTGCCTTATCTTTTACTGGCCTCAGGGATTTTTGATACTCTGGGGAGACTATGAAAAAGCAATGTGTATGCTTTGTATTTTCACATACTTCTTCCTTAGTCTGTTAAGTTTTAAATATGGCTTTTTCCAATCTACTCATGACCAGAGAAAGAAGAAAATGGCTCAGAAGATTTACTTCCACAGGTAAGCGAGGATCTGGACTGGCTCCAGTTCTGGAAGGGCAGGCCCACGAGGGGCAGCAATTTCTGAGCCTTTTCTCCACCCAATAAGCATTAGCATCAGCTAAAATGCATCTATCTACCAGGTTTGGGAGAGACTGCTGGCCTTTCTTTGGTCTTTGTCTGTGGTGGATTTTCTGGACGCCGCCTGGTGTTTGATCCTGGCGTTTCCTTTGGGAGTCATTGCTTGGCCAGAAGTTGCCAAAATATCCTGATGGAAAGAAGCCTCTAGTCCATCGATCATCTGTTTGCTTTTGTCCACAGCATCTGAGGCTGGGAACATCCACAGTGGGCCAAAGCCCGGAGCACAGAGGCCACAAAACAACAGCAAGCTCTGAAGTGGAGGAGGCTTAACCATCAAAGGACCTCAGGATGTCTCTACAGCTCCAAGGATGATGTGACAGACAAGAGGCCTTGATGGAGATTCTAACAGGCCAGACAATGATGAGCCCTAATGGGATTCTCCAAATACTGAGATAAAACGAAATTCCTCCCTGGATGGGCTGCTCATTGTGGCTCTGTTGGTGACAAGATCTAGAAACACAGGAACTAAGACACTGATGACAAGTCAAGAGACTTGCTGTGGTGGGGAGCATTTATTAACCCCAGAAAAGGAGCTCTGAACAGGAGCTCCAGAACTTAACATGACAACCACCCAGGAAGGAGCCTTTCACTCGTGTCTGTTGTGAAATCCTGGGTATAGTCAGCAGGCAAAGCCAAGCCTGCATGAAAGTTTTTCAAAAGCACCTGTATTCTTTTAGACTTGTTAGTCTGATTTTTTTTAATGGAGGATTAAGTTTCTAGTGAGGATCTCGTTGCCCTATTTTAGCTATAAAGGAGGGTACAATCAAGAAAATGTCCTCTTTTTAGGTGGTGGTGGTGGCTGTGTGTGCGTGTAAATGCAGGCTCATGCATACCATGGTGTGTGTTTGTGTGTGTGTGTGTGTATATGTGTGTGTGTGTAGGTAGGTAGGACAATTGCATGTGATGGTCCTTTCTTTCTCCTTGTGTGAAGCAGAGCCTCTCATTTCATTGTTCATTGTGCTATGCTTACTAGATTAGCTGGCCCATAGCTTCTGGATAATTCTTTTGCTTCTGCCTCCCTTCTTCACCTAGGTGCACTGGGGTGCTAGCATCTGGCTTTCCATGAGTTCTGGGATGCAAAGACAAGTGCTTTCATCACTGAGTGAGCCATCCTTCCTAGCCCCATTCAAACAGCTCATTGCCTCTGTGGGAATTTATCCAGCTTCTGCCTGGAAGTCAGCCTAGCTTCTTGGTGAGAAGACGAGGCCATTCAGCATGCACAGTCTCTGGGACCACCATTCTCTTGGCTTCAGTTCAGGCTTCTCTGAAACTTCAAGCCCCAGGACTCCATCACCCTGGCTGTGCAAGTTCCCAAAGCAGGGCTACAGTGTGTGGGATACCTGACGGCTCGAGCCTGGGTTCCAGAAAAGCAAATCTTGGCATTTCCTGTTGTGGTGTGTGTGAGTGTGGAAAAGAGAGCCAAGGAGCCTCACAAGGCCCCGAGTTTGCTCCTAGGTTTGACTCCAAACTGTTCCACTAGAGACTGCTCATTTTTTCTTAAATATTTTATATTTATTTATTTATTTATTTATTTGAGAGAGAGAGAGAGAGAGAATGGGCATGCCAGGGCCTCTAGCCACTGCATACTAATTCCAGATATATGTACACCATATGAAACTGGTTTATGTGGGCTCTGGGGAATTGAATTTGGGTCCTTAGGCTTCACAGACAAGCGCCTTAAAGCACTAAGCCATCTCTCCAGCCCTGCTCATTTCTTTTAAATGTCTTTCTTCTGTCCCGCCCATGAATGCTGAGCCTAGCCCATAAATGGATGTCTCTGGCTAGTTGATGGGGTCAGGTATGATTATAACTCACATGGGACTTGTATTTGTTTCAGCCTGTGGGGCCCACAGGCTGACATGTTCCCCATGGAATCAGAAATTCCCAACTAGGATCAGTTACCTACTTCCTCTTCCATTTAGGAAGGAATGTCAGCTTCTTCAGGACTAGGTCCAGAGCCACCCACATGTATTCGCTTCCTTTTAGGTCAGAGAGAGAGTGCTGAGGGCCACCTGTGTTTCTCCTTTGAATTTCATCATGGCCTCAGACACAGGTGTCAGATGACTTTTTGTACAGATGTGGGAAGGAGGAGCAGAGAGGAAAGTGAGGTAGATCACAGCTGGGAGGTGTAGTGCCAAAGTTAAGTTCTGGTCTGCTTTAAGTACATATGAGTGCGCCTTTATACCTCCATCAGAACCGAAGCCACAGAGAACAGAACTCATTTGGTTCCCACAGGATTCATGTGGGTTCTCCTTAACTGAGCTTAATGGAGTCTGCATTTCTCTCCTCCCAAGCTATGATGATGTCCCACTTGGACAAGGGTGCCACAACCTAAGGGCTCCTCGGAGGCCGACGGGAGCTGTTCATATGGATGTATCAATAGCACCTCAGCAATTTTTTTAACATCCCTGAGGGGAAAGGCAGCCCTTCCATTTCCTCCACACCTCCTCACAAGTTCTCAGAAATAGGAGCTTAAGAAACTACACAGTTACTCATTTCTAGGTGAGTGACCATTCAGGACTTGCTCTCGTTCCTTTACAATGAATGTTCTGAGAGAATGCTGACTGCCAGAGCTGCCTAGACTTAGCAAGATCGTGCTGCACAGTCTTTTCCCCGGAATTCTTCAATTCTTTTACTGAACCAGCTACACCCTAGCTTATTCTTCTCACTCCAACTGGTCAAAGCTGAAATTTCACTGGCTGAGTGAGAAGTGACCGGTAAGGACCACATGTTAAGAGACACACGGGGCCTTCCTTGTGTGGGGGGAGACACACTGGATAGTCTACGGAGTCTAGGTTGGCACTTCTCAGCAAGCCGGAGGCAGGGCAGCCATCTTTACTGAGCCCCATGCGAATGGTATAGCCTTGGCGCCAGGCTTCCTCTCATGTTCAAACACAGGATCCTTAGGCATTTCCTCAATTTTTTTGGTACCATCATTGCAGGGCGACTTAGAGAAATTACTTCTTTATGTCCTTCAAACAAAGGAAATTGGGACAGCCAGTCTCTGGTGAATGGAATCAGTTCTCTAAGGCTGAAGATGAAACTGCCAGAAGGCTCTACATTGGCCAGTAATATTGTTTAGGAGCTCAGAGTGAACATCTGCTAAAAGCTGAGCCACTGCCAGATAACCATAAAAAGGGGTGGGAGTGAAGACAGGCTTTATTTTTGCTCCCTCTTCCACCAGTCATTAACACCTGGCTTTGTGAAACACCGTGAAAATTGTGTTTTTAGCATGATTCTGGTCCTGCCATATCCCGGCTGGTGGGCCACGATATCTAGCTCCCTGACATTTCATTTCCTCAGTTGTATAAGAAATCAAGTTGGGTTGGGGCTGGAGAGATAGTTTAGCCGTTAAATGCACTTGCTTGCAAAACCTGATGGCCCTGGGTTCGATTCCCAGTACACACATAAAGCCAGATGCACAAAGTAATGCATGCGTCTAGAGTTTGTTTGTAGTGGCAGGAGGCCTTGGTATACCCATTCTCTCTCTCTTTTCCCTTCTGTTTTCTCTCCCTCCCTTCCTACTTGCAAATAAATAAATATTTTTTAAAAGAAATAAAGCACAACCCATGCTGGCCCATAGGGAGCTGTGAATATTAAAGTGTAGAGTGATGTGAGAAAGAAAATTAAACTACTTTGTAGCTGTTAAAGGCTTAACCGAGCACACGGATGGGAGCCTCCAAGGTTTTTACTGTGTGTTCCAACGAATTGCCTGCTTGCACATTAGTGCTGATTGCAAAATGGCATGTATGAAAATAACTTCATAGTGCATGTAATCATTGTTAAATATTTTAATGTGATTTATTTAGTGATATTCAAAACTAGAGGGTATTAAGACTATGAATAGATGCCCAAATCAAGAGTGTTGAAAGTGCCATTGCTCTGCAAGGTGTTTTATTTTTAAATAACTGTGAGAATTGTGGGCAGGTGCAGTGCATACTGACAGGATGTTTCAAGCCCCCCCTTTTTTCTGCTATTCCCTTATCTTTGAAGAGCTATAAGTGCCTGGAGTGTGTAAGTCAAACATAATCCTTCTTACATCACTTCAAGAGAAAAAAAAAGCGGGGCAATGGTGTTTAGCAATATAAAATGGATTTCCTTGCTTCCCAGCACTTCAAGGTTGGTCACCCCCTTTCAATGGGGGAGCTGACATGCTGCCTGTTAGACAAATGTGACTGGATTAAAGCAGCAACTTGAAAGGAATTGAGCCTCTGATGTTGCCTAGCCCAGTTCCACCTACGGGCTAGGGAGGCTCGGGCGATGTCTGAAAACTTGTGGACTCAAAAGACGACAACAAATCTCTTAATGAAGCCTGAATGCTGCAAATAACGTGTGAAAAAGAAAGTGGGGGGAAGCCCCACTGTACAGTAAGTCGGGAATCCTTCCTAGACCTCTTCTAATCACAGGTTCCTGAACTATCAGTAGCCTTGTCCTTTCCCCATGTGAAGATCCTCCCTCCAGGGCTGATCAACACATCCTCCAGTGCTTACACAGGAATTAACATCGCGCCCAGACTAAAGAGCTTCGGGAATAACCTGCTCGTTCCAATTCCTGCACACAGCCTCCTGTCCTGAGACCTTAGTGGCTGGCACCAGCAGAGGAAGAAGGGAGTTGAATTCCTCCCACAAGGCTGTGTAGGCATTTGTCCCCATTTTCTTCTTTACCTGTGGCCTCATGGGGGTACATTCCACAGTTTCCTCTTTTAAAAGCAGGCAAACAGATAGACTGCCACCTTTAGTTCCTAAGAGGGAGAAATCAAATCACACAGGCCCTTTGCCTTATCTTTTACTGGCCTCAGGGATTTTTGATACTCCTGGGGAGACTATGAAAAAAGCAATGTGTATGCTTTGTATTTCACATACTTCTTCCTTAGTCTGTTAAGTTTTAAATATGGCTTTTTCCAATCTACTCATGACCAGAGAAAGAAGAAAATGGCTCAGAAGATTTACTTCCACAGGTAAGCGAGGATCTGGACTGGCTCCAGTTCTGGAAGGGCAGGCCCACGAGGGGCAGCAATCTCTGAGCCTTTTCTCCACCCAATAAGCATTAGCATCAGCAAGAGGAATTTTAGAAGCTTCATCTCTACATGAAGCAAAACTCAAGGCTTCTTCCAGAAAGTGGGCATGAAATCAAATGGGCAGTGCATAAAATAATGAAAGAAAAACAGAAAGAGTAATGGAAGGACAGAGAGAAAGAAAGGAATAAAAGAAGGAAGGAAGAAGAGAAAGGAAGGAAGGAAGGAAGGAAGGAAGGAAGGAAGGAAGGAAGGAAGGAAGGAAGGAAAAAGTTTCACTATTTTTTTATTTTTCTGGTAAGCTTTAGACATAACTTTAGATAAAAACTGTCATTAAAAATCTAGATATATAACTTTTCTTATCAGGTGACTGTCATGGAAAACTAGAACTTATTGGGTCTCTGTTTTGCTTCTCTCACTTTTATCTAACGTCTGTAACTATACTTCAGTAACATCTCCTACACAGTGGCTGATTGTCTTCTATGTGGGAAACATGAAAATACATTTACACACACACACACACACACACACACACGAGAGAGAGAGAGAGAGAGAGAAATTTCTAGTTAAACATAGTCTTGTGAAATTCTGCCATATGTGGAAAGGACCCCATTTCATCTGACACAGAGCAATACATACATGTATACACATAGGATTCTGTGTATACATTTGCCTCACATTCATTTAACCTCAAAACATAAGAGATACATTTTTCCTCTTTTCTTTCTTTTTCTTTTTGGTTGTTTCAGGTAGGGTCTCATTTAGCTCAGGCTGATCTGGAATTCACTATGCAGTCTCAGCGTGGCCTTGAACTCATGGTGATCCTCCTACCTCTGCCTCCCAAGTGCCAGGACCAAAGGCGTGTGCCACCATGTCGGCTTAAAGAGTGAAAATGGGCACACCAGGGCCTCTAGCCACTGCAAATGAACTCCAGACGCATGTGCCACCATGTGCATCTAGCTTATGTGGGACCTGGAGAATGGAACTGGGGTCCTTAGGCTTCGCAGGCATGTGCCTTAACCGCTAAGCCATCTCTCCAGTCCTTCTTCCCCTTTTCCTAGCAAAAACTTGGAGTAACACTGCTACATCGAGAATTCACTTGGGGGAGCAATGGAGCACATTGCTCATCTGTGAGAATTGAAAGGGCTTCCCTCTGACTGGTCCACCACTGAAAGCATAAGTGGCAAGAGGAGCATCAATCACTCTATCAAGCATTTCACTGGGGTGAAGGGGATTCAAATGTCTTCAGATAGTTTTCTGAGAAGCCCCAGGACAGATATCTGGGGATGGCAGCCTTCTCTATATGGATAAAGGGATTCTATCAGGCTCATGTTGACTGCACACACAATGTAAAAAAAAAAAAAAAGCATGCACGTTTCACCATACAGATCTGGGGCCTGCATAATCACCTGGCTTCAGCTATGATCTAAGTGGGGACAGCTTCACTTTCCTCTCCCATGAGAATGCTCCAAGGGAGCCTGTTTCAACTCAGAAGCAGATACCCACACTAAGGTGTGGGCAATATTAGTAGGGAGGAAGGGCAAGAAACCTGCTTTTGCTTCCTGATCTTAATAGATCTTATGGATCATGAACCAGTAGAAATAGCGGAGAGAGGACCTGAAATTCCAAAATTGAGAGATGGTATGCTGTTATAGATCCAGGTCTCTGGGCAGTGGCCTCTCTGGAAGAGCCCTGGGTCTAGTCACGGAAATAAGAATCAGATTTCCATAATTTGCTATGACTTGGGTCACTCGGAAAATTCGTATTCTATCTTGAAATCTCATCTGCGTACCTTTCCCAGGACTCCCAGAGTTTGGAAAGCAAGCCAAGTTGAGATCTAGGTTTTTCTGGTGTCTGTTGTTTATTGGCTTATGGTAAAACCACACCTGTAAGCAGAGTCCCAATGGGAACTTCAGCATAAAAATAGGAGGGGACATTCAGGGCTCTGAAGTGTCTGGTGGTATAAACTCTCATGGAGCAGCAGAGAAAAGACCAATGGTCACTGTTTATATCTGCAGGCAGGTTCTGGAGATTGCCAGGTAGAGTAGGTTGAATGTTTTTGCAATCATTTCTTTTAGGGCAAGATCAGCAGAGAAATTCCTCCCCTCAAAGGCAAGCATACAAAAGGGAAACCCAGCTTATACCAAGGAGTGGCCACCCCGAGTTCACTGCTAACCCCCTGGCTAAATAGAAGGCAAGCTTCACCAATAAAGAGTCCTTCACTTCACTCTGGAAACCAGCCCAAGTCCAGGTTCTTGTGTGTGCAGAGGCTGATGGGTGAGTGAGCAAGGTGAATGTGGGTCCTGCCCAGGGCAGCTCCCCTCACCCTGGCCCAGTCTCTGTACTACATGAGCATCTCACTCTGATGGATCTACAGCAAAAGAGAAAGTGTGTAAGAAACCTTGTTTTCAGCAAGGTGTGGAAACTTATGCCTATAAATCCCAGCCTTTGGGAAGTTGAGGTGAGAGGCTTGGTATGAGTTCAAGGCCAGTCTGGGCTAGAGTGAGACCCTGTCTCAAAAAAAAAAAAAAAAAAAAAAAAAAAAAAAAAGCTGGGGCTGTAGAGATGACTCAGAAGTCTTGCAAAGCCTGATTGCCTGGGTTCATTTCCCTAGTTCCCATGTAAAGCCAGATGAACAAAGTGTGTTATACATCTGGAATTAGTTTTCATTAGCAGGAAGCCCTGGCACACCCATACTCTCTCTCTCATCCTCTCTGTCTCTCTTGAATAAATAAGTAGAATATTTATTTTTTAAAAAAGAGAAAGCTTAATTTTCATCAGCAAAGGGACAGCAAGAACAGATAAAAGGAAAAGAGAACAGATGAAACGGGGCAAGAAAAATAATACAGGCAGGAAATGGAAGAAAGGAGGGTGAGAGAAGCTGGGACAAATGGAAAGGAGACGAGACTGATGCTGTGACATTCTAATTCAAAGTCTAGGAAAGACTGGAAACGAGGTAAAATTTACTGCAATTCGGCAGGGGGAAAGCACATTTACATTCTAGAAGAAGCAGATGCGATTTAATCAGGCAACGTGAAAATGCACACTTGCATGGACACATCTATACTGACAGTGGAGAGGTATGCCACACCACACAGCACGCGAAGGCGCAGGCACCCGCCTGGGGCCTGCCGATTTTCAAACTTTGTATCTTGATATCATTCTATCATATACATGTATACCATTATAGTATATATCTGAATACCTGTTCTTCACCTGCAAACGGGCACTCCTGGTTTTGTTTCCTTCTTCCCAAAGTTTCTATGGGAACAGTTCATTCAACACTGATTGAGTGCATACTAAAGGTGCCAGGCAGGTATAAATGTGATTCACAATATGTAACCAAGCGTGGCAGTGGAAGATTGAACCACATTTTTCTACAACCCATTCCAGTAAGAATTACATGTCCATACTTCTAGACTATATCCATAGCCCTTCTTTAGCAGTAGGATTTCTATGAGTAAAAGCAAAGACTTCAGTTTTAAAAAGCACCTGAAAACATATTAGTTGTGGCAAAATACACTTAGCATCTCAGTTCCTATATATGTGTATTTTCAGTCAATGAAGAAAAGACTGGACAAGATTTTTTTTCCTCATCTTCAAAAGGAGCCACCTAGCTTGCATGGTGGCACACGCCTTTTACCCAGCACTCGGGAGGCTGAGGTAGGAGGATGGCTCTGAGTTCAAGGCCAACCTGAGACTACATAGGGAATTCTAGGTCAGTCTGGGATAGAGCAAGACCCTACTTAAAACTTTGGAGTTTCTACGTCCAAAATATTCATGTTCTGAGCCACTTAGCTCCCACCTGCACACTAGCATCAGAGTGTCAGGGGTGTTTTACATAAGGCAGTGAGATTTGAGCCCTCAATAATCTAACCCTCACTCAAAACGCAGGATAGAAATTAAGAGTCCTAGCGTCAGTCATAAATAAGAGGCAGCCTGAGCTGGCTGGAGTGCTTGGCCTGAGGGCTGACTTCACTCGGCTGTGCAGTTGTCTTCACTAACTATGGAAACTCGGAGAGCTTTCTAAACTACCACTAGTCTAGGGACGATCAAAGTTAAGTGATGATTACAAAAAAGGAAAGGAAGATTTGGTGTCACTGATATGCCTTAAGGCAAGGAAGAAACATAACAAAAGGAATGGTGACAGTGAGTACAGAGGACATTTCAGAAAGGCTGAGTTTCCACTTAGCTTTGTGAAATTAATCTTCAAGCCTGGCATGGAGTCACATGCCTTGAGTCACAGCACTGGGGAGGCAGCGGTAGGAGGATCATTGTGAGTTTGAAGCCAGCCTAAGGCTACAGAGTAAGATCCAGGTCAGCCTGGGCTAGTGTGAGCCCATACCTCCCCCAAACCAAAAGTAATATAAATCTTCATAACCCCAAGTAAAAATCACTGATGTGCCTAACATTTCATTTACTCTGGCCTTCTTCTGCCTTGGGAAATATTTCTTGCATACCTTGTGACTACTGCTTGGTTTGAAGGGCTTTGGGAATGCTCTACTTGGACATAGGTGATGGCTGGAGCCATCTTGGGGGTTACAGGCTTGTAACTATTAACTGTGCCTTTCTCAGGCAAGGGATAGACTGTCTCTGACTACTCTTTCATAACCACCCATGTCCTCTTACAATCCCCGATGGGCTGTGTCTTAATGGCTGCCCTGGTCTCCTGAGTGTTCATCATGAATGGCTTCTTTAGTTCAGATCTACAGGGTTCCTGGCAAGATAACTCACTCTCAGGTGTTAAAGGAAATAAATGCAAGTGACACTGAACTTGGGCTATGGGGGTGGGGTGGGGAGAAGACTTAAGGCCTGTACTTGCTCATGTAAAACCCCTCTTGGGAACAGGATCAGTCTTGCTTTAAACTGGGTACCACTGATACTTTGAGAACATTATTTCTCAAAGCACAGATGTTACTAGAAAAGGAAAAAAAAATACATGATTAAGTGAGTTTGGTAAATGCTGGATTAAATAAAATTGGAGAGCTTTCTTTCTCATATACCTTTTTAGACTCTTTGATCTGTTAATTGTACCAGGATGCTAGAAGATCGAGTGAAAATATGAAGCACTTTCCCCAAATCTTTTGCCCACAGAATCTCTGTCTCATGACTTCCCTCATGGGATCAATGTTCTAAAAGTTAGTTTGAGAATGTGAGTCTAGGCTTACAATACTTGGGTCCAGTTTCTCTCAGGAGAAATCAAAATCACAGTCAAGGATAAAGGAACAGGGAAAGAAATGGAAAAAGAATATAATTTTGTTAAGTGTCTGGTAATAAATATTTGGATTTCCAAAGGAAAAATGAGTTTCCCTGGAAACACAGCAAAATGATTTTTTTTTCATAGTTCCCCAACTTTATGTGTTCTGGTCATTTAATCAAGCTCAGAAGGCTATGACAACATTTTGTGGCCTCTCTTCCAGAAGATGTTGTTGGTCAGCCCTGAGGGCCATAGGAAGGCCAGGGCTTGAAGTCTCACAGGAAGGGAGTGAGGAATTCCTTTAAGTCAGCAAAGCTCACTTGGTACTCAGGGGATATTTAGAAGGAGTTCCACGTAAATCACACCACTATGAAGACCTGTGCTGTCGCATGCTGATCTGGGGCTGTTATTTTCTGCTGCTAAGAAGTAGCTCCGGCCCATAGGTTTTAGAATACATGGCTGCCACACTCGAATGTAGGGTTTATAGTCACCTGGGAAAGACTCTGTAGCCTTTACTACTGAGTTGCAAAGAATGCATACGTTGATGTCTAGGTTGTTGGTCACTAAATCTCCATTTCCAACGCAGGGGAGGGTGTCATTTCCTAAATTTGGAACCCCAAGTCTAAAAGGGCATCTGGCTGCAGAGGGCTAGCCAGGTCTTCCTTCAATGAAGCTAACCTAATTTCGCAAAGGGTCCTTGCTTTACTCTCCAAGCTAATGGAAAGGGCACAGAGCCTGACTGCTTTGGTGACTCCAACTTAAAACCACAAAATTCTCCTCCTGGTCAAGAGCATTTTTTGCTTTCACCATGAACTCCACTACAGCTTAAGTTCTGAAGTCATGGCCACCTAATTAAGTTGTGATTACCTTTGATCTGTCTTGTTCTGACTGACATGGCCAGGAAAGAATTGAGCTAGATAGTAAGGGACCTGTGTGCTTGTCTTCAGGACTGAAGGCAGGGCTCTGTCTTGCCCCCTGGTCTCTGTCTGGGGGTTGGCAGGGAATTAGCTGACACAGCAAATCGTTAGCAGCAGGAATCCTGCTCGGTTGCCCCATTCTGGGAGATGGATTTCTCCCAGGGGAAGAGGTGCGGCTACCTGCCCCTCATGTCCAAGAGCTGCTCACAGTGTCTGCTGACTGCAGCATTGACGATGGAGTGGCGAAGGACTCAAGGAAAGGTCTGAGCCAGACACGGTTCTAGGACACTCAACTGTCCGAGGAAGAGCCGGGCCCCCGCACAAGCGCTGCTGCCTAACAGCAACCTGCAGGCTTGTGAGCACACGGGAGAGGCCAACGGAGCAGCAAGGTGCCCCAGCCTGACACTGCCAGGCTGGGGGAAAGTGTCAGCTTTTGTAAGGAACAATCACTGACATCTTTCCTCTAAGCCAGCTCAGCTAACTTGGTACTCTGGGGATAGTTAAATGGAATCCCATCAAAACTATCCTTCTAAAATTCTCATGTTGCCCCTGAAATGGTGACCATCCCAGCAGAACACATCAGGATATGTGTCTCCTGGATGAGACAGGCCATTTTGTTGTCTTGGCAGGTCCTTGGGTGATCTCAGGTCTTCCCCCCACCCTTCGAGAGCTCTCAGCACCCAGGTCTCTGGGGGAGAGGGAATCCCAGGTGGCCTTCGGACATTCAGAGGAATAGCCAAAGTGAGGTCTGAAGTCTTCCCACTAAGGAAGCCTTCCACTGACTCTTCCGGGGAGCGTCCAAGGAGCAAAAAGGACAGCACACCAAAGGGCAGGGACCAGGACACCAGCAATGCTGCCGCGGGCATGTGTGGGTGGGTGATGGCAGAGGGGAAAACTGAATAAATTAACTAAAAACATGTAAGAACAATAACAACTACGAAACCCCACACCACATAAGATGATGGCATTAATCTCTCCAGTTCCCAGGTCAGCAATTCAACAGCCATTTCAGTGCTCTGAGAACAGTGACCTGGCCTCTTTCTGCACAGGGGTCCTGGGAGGTCACTTTCTGCAGTGCTGGGGTCTCGGGGTGCCTGACAAGTACCAAGTTCTCTAGTCACACGAAGCCTTCCTCTCTCACAGTCATGGCACCAAGCATGTCCCTGTCATGCTAGGGTATCCACACTTACCCAGAGGGTTCTAAGCCTTGCCTAAGGCCCCACTGGCATTCTAAATTCTACTGGAATTTAGTACAAATTATACAGGAAAGGAAGAGAAACTGCTAAGACTGACTATATTATTCTGACAATTAACCCTTACTTTTCTAATTTGCATAATGTTCACCTCGAAGCATTTGCATACTAACCATTATAGTCATTGCAATTGGGGAGGGAATGTGAACAGAGCTGAAAACTGCAGGCATCTTTCTGGTTTAGTCAAGCCATGTCTCCATTTACTTTACTTAGTAGAGGGAGAAAATGGGGTCCAAAGCAAATAAACCAGACTCCTTGACTTCACTGGCTAAAAGGCCAGCAAGAAGGATTTCTCTTTGGTACTTCACCCACCATTAATTTGCATCACTAAGGGATTTTCTCAGAGAGTGCTTAGCAAACTCAGGGTGTCTCAGGTTGCCAAGCTCATTGAAACAAAGCACTTTCTTTTAAAACTTGGAAAAAAGACATTCCGCAGTAACCAGCCATTAGATATGAGCCAGCAATAGACTACATATCTATGAAAGAAAAAAGGAGGGAAAGGAAAAAAATACATATAACATAAACAAGAAAAGACAAAACCTTAAAGAGGAAGGGAGAAAGAAAAACATTTAGATTCCTTGAGTGGTGGAAATAAATACCCAAGCTATTAGTTTCAGTTCAAAAGAACGTATCACTTGATGCTGTTTATTATTTCTTGAGGATTATTTATTTTATCTTAAAATATCCAAAGGGTGAGAGGGGTCCTAGAGGTATGTGGCAATGAAACTGACCTGGTCCGGAGAGGGCCTGTGGTTGGAATGCTGCGACCTCCCAGGAGATCGGTGGTGGTGGTGGTGGTGGTGGTGGTGGTGGTGGTAGTGGTCATCGTCGTAGCTGTCTGCCATCAGCTTCATTCTGTTCTGGGTCTGTACAGAAGGAAAACCAGGGAAGATTCTATCAGGAGATAAAGGGCAAGCCTAACAGACATAGGGTACAATGACAGCACCCAGAGGCCTCCCTGTCGTCTTAATCCAGAAGTTCTTTATTTCTAGTCAAGTTGAAACTTAATAAAAAATATATATACATATGCCATTAGCTTTGGTGAAAGAGGCTTTGTCACAATCTCGAAGTGACTGTTACATTTATACATGCCAATCAGTGCACGCCTGTTACATATGTCCAAGTCCATGTGATTTAAAGGGGGTGGGCATATCCTATGTTGCTTTGTTTTACATTTTCAAGAGATCTAGAATAAATTTATGATCACAAGGTGCCATCAGTCACATCCCACACCCAGGCAGAGCAAAGAAGAGGGCTGGGTAGAGACACAGGGTGCCATAGACAATGGTCTCAAGAGACAAGGCTGAGAAGTCCACTCCAAAGCTACCAAATGCAAAAACACTAATGGAGATGGTTTGCTGCGGTGGTGACTTCCTGGCAAAGGGCTGTCTATGGACACTTCAACTGACATTGTTTTTGGAGGGCAATTGAGCAAAAGCTGCCAAGCAAGACCTGTCAAGTTTACACCTCACTGATGTTTGTCTCTGAGACAGTTAGGTACCACAGTAAAATCCCAGGACCATAAGACTGTATTGCTTTATTATGCAGGGTAGGAAACGGACCAGAGATGAATTGATTTTAACAGGGCCACAATGGCTTGCAAAACACCCAAAGACCACAAAAAAGAGAAGAAATGAGCTAGCCTAGAAAAATCAAAAGGTGTGGATTTAGGGAAAGGAATGCTTATGTCCAAGTGCTGCTCCACCACCCCAATGCTTTGCTGGTTTCTACTCCCTTCAGGTAGTTAACTCTTGGTAAGCCTTAGTGTCCTTGCCTCTTGAATGGAAGTAACCAGTCTTCCCTAGTGGGGATTGCTGTGAGGAACAAACAACTGGCACAGAATGACTGAAAACAGCCACATGCCATTACAGCGATTGCCGCTGCTGTAAGACACTCTCCTTGGCATGCTGTTCCCCCTGGCTCTCCTTGGCCCCTTTATCTCAGCTAATATTTATGTGCCTATGCTTCACTAGCTCACACCATTTCTCTAAGTCCTTCCTTTCCTTGCTTTTCTTTCTTTCCTTCCTTTTTCTTTTTTCTTTTTTTTTTTTTTTTCATTTTGTTGTCAAGGTGGTGATACTGGGGATTGAATCTAGGGTCTTCCATATGCTAAGCATATGTTCTACCCCAGCCCAACTACGAGCTTTTCTTATGCCAACATTTTCTATATATATTTAGAGAGATTAAGAATGAATTGGCATGCCAGGGCCTCTTGCCACTGCAAACAAACTCCAGACACATGGGCCACTTTGTGCATCTGGCTTTATGTGGGTCCTGGGGTATCAAACCTGGGTCCTTTGACTTTGCCGGCAAGTGCCTTCACTGCTAAGCCATCTCTCTAGCCCACTTATGCCTGCTTTTAAGTCTGAGGTGCACATGTCTTCTTAGATGACAAGGCTGTCACTTTCGCCTATTTCTAGCCCAGCACCAGCAGACAGAGACACCCAGCACACTTTACTGCGTGAGTGACTGTGGCCTGGCCTGACTCTGTCATGCTGGAGATGCTGTGTGTATCATTCTGCAGTGGGAAAGCCACTGTGAACGCAGGACATGGCATAAGTTGGCATGACAGTCCCCCGAGTGGATCAAGATAGCATTGAGCCATCAGGACTCTCAGGGAGCCAGAATTCAAGGCCTGTGGCAAGGGTCCCCAACCAGTCAGAAGTTTTATTATGCTACATCAATAAGGCTGTAATCATAAAGAACATTCTGCACCAAATGTTGTGCATTCTCACACTATTTTTCATGTGCAGTCTTATTCTCAAAAGTTTCGTGGGAAGAATTATTACAACCCTAATTTGGCAGTCAGTAAAGCAAGGCGTAGATTTCAGTCCCAAGAGTCATCGTCTTGACAAAGGGCATGGAGGTTTCTGGGTCTTCCAATTTTTTCAGTCTCAAGGCCCTTTGCTTGGTTTGGTTGCTAGCAGAACAGGCAAGCAGCTGAACAGGTAGAAATAGCCTTTCCATCAATACTTTGGTTCTAAGTTTTAGAAATACTTCACATCCCAGTTTTACCTGCCAAAGAATACTTCATGATTTCTTCACTCCATCTTTTAAAATATGTACACTATTTGGAAGGTCCCTGAGTGAATATAAAAAAATAGATGTATGTATATGTTAAAAAAAACAATAAAAATATAGTGAAAGATCCATTTAAAAATGAAATTAAAAAAATTCCAGGCACATTTGGCAGCCTACAGTATTGCCAGTTTTCATTTGTCCATTTAATGGATCCTAAGGCCCAATGGACACGTTAGGCCTATGAGAAAGAGCAGGGCAGCTGAGCCCTTGTGAACCAACATCTCCTCAGTCCTCCTGCCCTTGGACATGAGATTCTGTAGTTCAGCATTCACACCTAAAGTTCCACAGTCGTCACAGGAGACTGTACTTTTGAACTCATGAACTAATAAATCTGGACGTGTTTCTTCCAAATAGAATTCTGAGGGCCTGAAGGGAGCTATGAGATCTGCAATGGCTGGAAGGGAAGGGACCCACCCAAGAATGAGCTATGGAGACTAAATGAACAAATAATAACTTGTGCTATTGTAAACATCGTAACATCCCTATCCTTGGGGAAGCTCCTGTGATTTTATGAGATGATTTTCTTACCAATGGCAACCCTAAAGCTCCCCTACCTTTGAACTGAATCCCATAAAAGAATGCACAAGTTAAACAAGATGCTCCGTGCGGTCCTAAATGTGTCTGCTGAAATGAGGTGTTAGAGAGAGGCATGTCATGGGATAAAGACTGTAAATGAATGATGTCATCTTTCCAATTTGGTGCTGAAATATAAATAAACCAGGTTGTTCATGTGAATACCAGATCTGGGGGAAATGTACACAGTGCAATTGTGAGCGGAAGAAGAGGTTTCTTTTGATTAGTCTGGAACTGAGAGAGTAGAGTGTGAAACAGAGATGAAAAATGAGAGTTTGGTCTGATATTTTAGACCATTTTTATTTATCTTGCTTGTAACATATCACCTAAACTGTGACGGATTTCTTACAGGCTGACTGCTTGGTGTTCTCTGTCCCACACAACAACTCACCACTAGAGTTCAAATTGAAAATGGGCCTCTTCCCACAAACATATGTGCTCTGATTTGTTCACTGATGTTTCCCCAAAACTTACAAGAGTACCCGGTACATACTGAATATATATATTAAAATATTTTATTTATTTATTTATTTTTACCAGGGAGAGAGAGATAGGAGAGAGAGAGAGAAAGAGAATGGGTGAGCCAGGGCCTCTAGCCACTGCAAACAAACTGCAGACACAGGTATCACCTTGTGCATCTGGCTTATGTTGGTTCTGGAGAATAAAACCTGGGTCCTGTCTTCACAGGCCTTAACAGATAAGCTACCTCTCCAACCCACATATTAAATATTTTTAAAAAATGCTTATTTGATTGATGAAAGAAGGTGGGCCTCTCTGCATACTTTTTATTTTTTCAATCTGTATCACTCAAGCCTCATCCCTGGCCAATGTACTGGTTTCCTAGCCCATAAGGAACAGTCTAAAAGCCACATTTCCTGATGGCCACAGAAGAAAAACTGAATGCATTCCCAACACTGGGATGCTAGTTGTTCAGATAATGGCAGGGAGGGTTAGCAGTTGGCCCAGGTGTGTTGGTTTATGTTCCCATAGCCACAGGAGGCACGAGGGGCCCATCAGAGGCCTGAAGCAGCAGATCTGGACAGCCCCTGACTGAAAATCCAGAAAAACTGAGAGAGTTAAAGCAGGCCCGCATAGCACTTAGGGATATGGGGACTCATTTAGTGATTTGCTGAAGCCTATTTTTATTTCCTCCACAATGCCTATCACTCCGATGAGCTGCAACTTCCATCCCTGGCCAACTGTGTTCAACTCTGTTTTATTATGCGATGTAATGACTATTGAGACAAATCTAAGGAGATTGCATTTCTGCCTCTTCTTTTCTTCCTGGCACTGCTTTTTTTCCCCTCTAGGGCCACAGCCTCCTAATGGCTGTCCTGCTGCACCCTTGCCTCCCCTGGATATGTTGTTTCATATGTTCCACATGTTGTTCCATAACCAGTGTGACATCCGATGTCATTCTCTAAATGCAGCTTCCTTAGAGACTCCCTCGGCACTTAAGAAAACAGCCCTCCTCAGCATGCTTACAAGTTTCTTGTTCTATATTTATATTTTATTTATTGATTCATTTACTTATTTATTTTAGAGAGAGAGAGAATGGGTACGCCAGGGCCTCCAACCACTGCAAACAAACTCCAGAGACATGAGCCACCTTGTGCATCTGGCTTTATGTAGGTACTGGGGAATGGAACCTGTGTCCTTAGGCTTTGCAGGCAAGTGCCTTAATGGCTGAGCCATCTCTCCAGCCCAAGTTTCTTAACTAGATGACTGCTGTCTATCTGTCTAGCCTCACCTCTCACCATGGGTCCTGAGATTTTGGAGCAACTGTTTTTTAAAATTTTTTATTTTTATTTTTGGAGAGAGACACAGAGAGACAGAGAGGGTGGGGGGAGAGGAAGACAGAGATGGGAGCGCCAGCAGTGTCTCAGCTGCTGATAACGAAATCCAGATGCATGCGCCCCCTTGTGGTCAAGTGCGGCATTGTGCCCTTGTGTCACTTTGCATCTGGCTAAATGTGGGACCAGGAGATTGGAACCACTGGAGATTGGAACCAGCGTTCTTAGGCTTAGGAGGCAGGCGCTTTAACCCCTAAGCCATCTCTCCAGCCCTGGAGCAACTGTTTTATGTATCTGCCCTGCCCTTCACTTTCTACCCCTTAAACTTGAATCACAGCCTTGAGTTCTTCTGGTCATAGCTTCAACGCCATCACCTCCAGAGCTGACAGAAGTGCACATTATAAGGGATAATGTGTTCTTCCATGGCCTCCCACATCCATCATCAACCCACCCCTGAACCTCTGAAACTCATATGTACCTGCCCAGTGTGTACCTCAAAGGGTGACAAGTAACTGCACGCTTGTTGGGCTCTTTCCACAAATAGGTTGAAAATCTCTCGAGGAAATTACTGCGTCTGGACCACCAGAGTTGGGGAACAGCAGTTGATGTGACATGTACGTGTATAGATGAAGTAATGAGGGGAACACAGGTTACTTTGCAACAGGACAGGGGAAAAAGATACAATGAGAGTCTATGGGACCCAGAGGAGTATTTAACTCTCAAGGTGATCATTCACCCTCTCCTGTTGTGTGCCTTGGCTGCTTTTGTCTTTGTGAGGAGTTAAGGAGAAAAGTACTTGTTTAGCTTTCAAGCTACCTGGTGAGTCAAACTTGCCTTCTCCAAGAGATATTCTAGTCCTTGGTAAAGTGAACTCAGAGCCCACCTGCCCAATTACTCTCTTCATTAAGAGTAAGGGAAGCCATGGTGCTACTAGATTTATTTCCTCACTGTTCCCTGAACCATGAAAGAATAGGGGACTTTGGAAAGCTTTTGTTAGTGTCAAAAGTCAACTATGGAAAACTGACACTTTATCCATTAACTAAAATCCCTGGAGAGCACCACCTGTGGGAAGTGCTAGATCCCGACCGCATCGCTGCTGACACTTCTGCCCAAGGAGCGCTTCAAACTCAATGGCAATCTCCCATTGACTAGTGATAGACTCAACAGCTTAATGGCAATGTGCAGCTATAAGAACACAATATTTAAAATGTTTATTTATTTATCTGAGAGAGAAAGAGGCAGAGAGAGAGGGGGGGGGAGAGAGAGAATGGGTGTGCCAGGACCTTCAGCCACTGCAAAGGAATTCCAGACA
This sequence comes from Orientallactaga sibirica, assembly GCA_036365145.1. NCBI lineage: Eukaryota > Metazoa > Chordata > Mammalia > Rodentia > Dipodidae > Orientallactaga > Orientallactaga sibirica. The sequence goes on from JAEOAD010001317.1 coordinate 4,164,824, forward strand.
CACGTGCCACCTTGATCATCTGGTTTATGTGGGTACTGGGGAATCAAACCTGTGTCCTTAGGTTTCACAGACAAGTGCCTTAAACTCTGAGCCATTTCTCCAGCCCCAAGAGTAGAATATTAAAACTGCTTTTACAAATATTTTAGCAAGGTGACAATCAGGAATGATACTTTGGTTCATCATCTGGATCAAGGCAACCATGAAACCTTCATGAATAGGGTTTTAAACAAAAGCTGTAAGAAGACGTGTCACCTTGGGAAATGGAGGTAATTCTGTTCAGAGGTGATCATACATTTCTATCAGTTTTTTTTTTTTTCTATCTCTTCCTATCAGGGACATCAGAAACATTCCAGAACTCTTCCACTAGTCTTGTTTCTGCCTAGTAAGGACAAAGTGAGCAGTTCCTTTCTGCAACTAAAAGATGGGCCGACAGCTAGAGAGAGAGGAGGGCTTAGGTTCTGCTGACACCCACTAGGCTCACTCAACAGTGAACTGCAATCCAGTGGAATTTGGGATCCAATGATGACTTCACAAGTGAAGGATAAAATAATAATAGAGAATGGAGAGACTATCAGAGGAGCTACAAAGGGGTACTACATGCAAATGAAGCCATAGGTACAGACGGGGGACACAGCAGAGAAAGTCAGGTGAAACTCACTGAGCTCCAGTGATGAAAACAATCATGTGCCATGCCAAGTGTCTGCCCAGCAGGTACCCATCAGACCTTACTTTAGGGCTGGGGAGATGACTCAGTCCATAATGCGCTCACCATGTAAGCATGAAGACCTGCATTCACTTCTCAGCACCCATGTAAAAAGAAACACACACACACATACACACACAAACTGGGCAGGGCCATACATGTCTATGATCCCAGCACTGGAGAGGTAGTAACAGGAGGATTCCTAAGGTTCACAGGCTACCTAGTCTAGATATATTGCTGAGTTCCAGGTTCAGTGAGAGACCCTATCTCAAAAAAAAGTCAGAAAAGGCCTGAGGTTTTTACTCAGTGTTTAAAGGCACTTGCTTGCAAAGCTTTTCAGCTTGGGTTTCATTCCCTAGCCATCATCATCAAGTCAGACAGGCATTCTCTTGCAGCTTCAAGAGGCCTTGGCACACACATGTGTAAATAAATAAATAATTAAAAAATAGTAATGTGGATGACAATGGAAGACAACACTTGACATTGACTTCTAGTTTCAACATGCATGCAAATCCACATGCACACGCACGGATATGTATACCCAGCTCACCCCTCCATTTGAGGAAACTATTCCTAGAGGCACTCTTACAGATAAGAAACTGATCATCTAGTGAGTGAAGCACCAGTGCAGGAACCCGGCTTTATTTTTTTTTTAATTTTTTTATTACTTTATTTATTTTTGGAGAGAGACACAGAGAGAGACAGACAGAGAGGGAGAGGGAGACAGATAGAGATGGGTGCGCCAGCAGTCTCTCAGCTGCTGTGAACGAAATGTAGATGTGTGCGCCCCCTTGTGGTCAAGTGTGGCATTGTGCCCTTCCGTCATTTTGCATCTGGCTAAACGTGGGACCTGGAGATTGGAACCGGGTTCTTCCACTTAGCAGGCAGGAGCCTTAACCACTAAGCCGTCTCTCCAGCCCAGGAACTTGGCTTTCTGATTCCCAGGTCTGATGTAGTGATAGGAAGAGTAAGGTCCTAGGGGACAACGCTCAGCTATCGATGCCATGAGGAAGGAGGATTGACATGTGAGGTGAGAAGCAGCAAAGAGAGACTGGTTTCAATGGACAATGAAAAGCAGGAGAGACCCCCACGCCCTACTGCTGAGGGTGGTGGGGAGCATCAAATAAGGCTTCAGTGATGAGATGCCTTTGTAGGTAAGAGCTGAACATTGACTTGAACAAGCTGCTCTCACCCTTGGTTGGAAGATCTTCTATATTTACAGAGGGCAGAGAACACCGGGGAGATCCAAGATCCATCAATTCAACAAGAAAAGACAGCTGAGTGCTCTCCATGAGCTGTCCCACCCCTACCACATTCACTGGGTCCAGAAGAATCTGCAAAGGAAGCAGTAATGAGTACTGCTCCCAATGCTGGCCTGACAACCACCTCCAGGGAAATAGTGACAAACACAGTGGAGAACTGAAACACATCCTAACAGAAATACAGAGTCTACAGAGAACTCAACACTGAAAACAAACTGCTAACACTCCCGCCAAGGCTCAGGGACTATTGTGGAAGAGGGGGTGCCAAGATTGTAAGAGCCACAGGGTGGGTAGAAATATCCTGAGACACCTCCCCCCAGAGACTGGCAGAGGCCCTAATTACCCCACAGTGAACACCAAGGACCCTACTGAGGACAGGGCCCTCAGGGAAATGGATCCAGGGGAAAGGAGATATAATACTATAACCTATGTGGAAAAAAAAAAAGTTGGCTTGAATATAAATCCACGCAGAAGGGCTGAAGAGGGGCCACAGCAAAATGGCCCTTCTTATACCTCAAACAAGAAGTATGCTCCAAGATACAGGGCGTGCGTGTGTGTCCATGCTGCTGCTTCCTTCCTTTGTCAGATGAGAGAAGGCAGAAGAGGTACTTGACACAATCATTCAGACTGCGATCTCTCTGGGAAAGGAGCCTGGTTTTGGGCATGTATTTACAAACATTAGCTGGCCCCAAGCCCTTCTCATTTCCCTATTTTGTTACCATGCCTTTTGTGGTTACCTCCCAAGGATACTACCTACATGGAATCCTTGTGCTGTATCTTGTTGGGAGACATCTTAGCTAACCTGCCCCCCATCCAGTGGTTAATGAGCTTGTGCCTTGCTTTTGCATAGATCTAACAAGCTTGTGGCTAGTTGGCTTCTCTCTATAGAAATGCCTTCCAATTCCTTATCACCTTCAATGGCAGGACTACCACATTGTCTAGAGCAGTAGTGCCTGTCTGGCCTAGCTAGGTTTCTGCCAAATATTCTCTGTGAGTCTCAAGTGAATGGCTTTTAGAGGAGCCTCAGTTCCTGTTCTACGGAACGGGCAAGCGCAGGGAGAAGTCTTCAGCAGAGACCAGCCACCATACACGTAGGTGCTCCCCCTTCTTCTTAGCCCTTATTATGAAATCATTCTCTTAAAATGCTTCCTGCTGTCATCTCAGAAAGCTGGTGTCATAGACAGAAGAATCTTCCTTGTCTTGCCACCAGCTAGAGGAGCTCATGTAGGAGAGAATGATGGATAGAGTTTATTCATAATACAGAAGGTGAGATCCTTAACAGTAGCAGGAGGCAGATGGGAGCTGGGGGAAGTGTCTTCTGATAACATCAGTGACCACCTCACCCCTGAGACACAGACTAGAGGGGAGAGGTGTGTCCTTCAAACTCTTCAGTAGATGCTGTCACAAGGAGACCTCTGAGAATGAAAAGCCACATGCTTGTATATCAGTCTTGTGGAGTGATTATCATCTTAAGTGATGAGGAAATAGAGGCAGAGCGACTACGATACTTATCTAAGAGCTCAGAGTCAGTGGCTGTGGCAGTCTTCTGGGATCACTGTACATGACTACTTGGACCTTGCAGACTGAGCCCTTTCATGAGAAAAGCAGGATCAGGGATGGAGAGATGGTTTAGTGGTTAAGGTGCTGGCTTGCAAAACCTAAAGACTTAGGTTCAATTCCCCAGTACCCATGTAAGCCAGATGTAGAAGGTGGTACATGTGTCTGGAGTTAGTTTACAATAGCTGGAGAGCCTGGAGCACCCATTCTCTGTTTCTGACTCTCTCTCTCTCTTTCTTTAAAAAAAGAAAATCAGGATTGGTGCAGAATAAACCCTGACTCTCTGGATACTGACTCTAGTCAGAGCATTACAGAGAAGTAGCTCACTTGATTTTAATGTTCCCCAGGAAAGAAAGAAAGTCACAGGCTTAAAGGAGTGCATGCCAGTGACCAGCAGCTCGGAAGCATCCTGTGTAATCTGCACCGCCCCTTACTGCTTGGATCTGGGCTAACACCTGGCAACTGCAAGCTATCAAGGCATTTCTAACATCCGGAACACTGTTGGAGGAGGTGGAGTGTGGAGGAGGGGTAGCACTAGAAGATTCCACCATCAAGTTACTTAGCTAAGCACAGGTCCGTTTAATTAAGTAGTGGGCAGTGCGTGCTATACTTGGCTTTTAAACACTTGTAAAGTCCTCTTCATTCATTTAACTTACTTGTCACTGACAAGATCCTCAAGCACTGTAACAGTATGCAGAGCATGAAGAGCCTGGGTAAACAACACATATTTTATGTGGAATCTAAACCATTTCAACTCAGAGAGTCAATAGAGGGTCTCAGAGAAACACCGGATGCCTCCTAAACTGTGGAAATGCGCTGGGCAGGGTTTGTCAGGAGCTTCTTTAGGAAGCAGGCTTTACAACCAATCTCGATTTAAAAAAAAATTTATTTAATTGAGAGAGAGGAGAGAAAGAAGCAGATAGAGAGAAGAGGCATGCCAGGGCCTCTTACCACTGCAAATGAGCTCCAGATGCATGTGCCACCTTGTGTATCTGGCTTTATGTGGGTACTGGGGAATCAACCTGAGTCCTTTGACTTTGCAGGCAAGTGCCTTAACCACTAAACCATCTCTCCAGCCTTCATTTTTTTTAGCTTAAAGAAATAATAACAACAAACAAAAAAGACAAAGAGAAGAAAGGAGGACAATGACAGGAGGGAGAGAATGAAGGAGGCTGGAAGGATGGAAAGGCAGGAAGGAAAAGGGAAGAGAGGAAGAGAGGGGATAAAGCAAGAAAAGGGAAAGGACAGGAAAGGACAGAAATGCCTACAGGTGTTGGGATTCAGGATAAATCTGTGCATACAAGAGAGTTAAGGTCGCCATAATTTCATAACTATTTGTCATTGCTGTGCCACCAAATCTTGTCCCCATTAGTGAAGAGTGAGATGGAACCCACCTTGGGGTGGGGCAGAGCCTGGCCTAACAGGAGTGGCAGGCCACCAGGCACCCTTGAGGTTAATCAAGTAGCCCCAGCTTAGGAAGGCAGTGTGACAGTCTTAGGTGAATGAAGACCATCCCAGAGACAGGAAATTCACAGAAAGCAGAAGGCCCTGCCAGGAGTTGCATGATACTGTGAAATGGTCTAGAGTAAATGACATCAAGCATGTGAGAGAGTCCATAGAAATTACATTTTATGTTATTTATATTTTATTTATTTATTTTAGTGAGACTGAGAGGGGGGAGAGAATATGAATATGGACCCACCAGGGCCTCTAGGCCCTGCAAACAAACTCCAGACCCATGTGCCCCCTTGTGCATCTGGCTCTACATAGATACTGGTGAATTAAACCTGGGTTGTTAGGCTTTGCAGAAAGCACCTTAACCACTGAGCAACCTCTCCAGTCCAGCAGTTACATCTTAGAACTCACAAAGCACGGAGCAGGGCTTGGAGACTGACACTTGAGACTCCGACCTCTGAAGGAAAGAACAAAGCAGCAGCAGGCAGTGCAGATCTGACCCTCAGAGCATGAACACATCCCCAAGAAGGATTGTCACATGACAGACAGATATCCTTACATAGAGGTCTGCCCAGAAATGGAAGCCAGAACCATCTAGGTCTCAAACTGGACAGAAGGGCAGATATCTAAGGCCTCTCTTGCACCTCAACTCTTCAAAACAAATAACATCGTGGTGGAGAGAGAAAGGGCTCTGTGAGCAAGGCACACACAGCATGGTGGGTCTTGCTGGTCCATGCTGAGCACAGCCTGAGCCAGAGAGAAACCTGATGACAGAGCCAGAAAAGTCCGACAGATCAAGGGGGCCTGGCAGTTGGGAAACAGGGAGAGATGGCTAGCGCCTGGACAGGGAGCAAATTGCTCTCCCCAGCTGGTCTCGCACTTGGGTAAGACAAGTGGAAGAAATGTAAACACACTCAGTCTTCCAATCAGGCTGGAAACAAATGGGAAGAGAGGAAGAGAGAGAGAGAGAGAGAGAGAGAGAGAGATGGCAAGCACCAAATCTCTGAAGCCTTCCCCAGGACATTTATCTTTCCCAGGAGGCTCACTGGCTGCCATGTCCCCCGTTTCTGTTTGGATTGTGATGTCCTTACTGGCTTTATATGGCATGCTCTGAACCCACTGTGACCAGGACTGATTTAGTCCTACGTTCAAGGAGAGTATGAGTCACATATTCCACTCAGGACGTGTCTCCATGCCCTGCCTCCCCACTTCGTGCAGTGGAGACATACAAACATTATAGCTCACCTCCTCACAGGCGCCTCCAAGCTGACAACCCTCCAATGCACAAAGAGAACCCCATCTTTGACTCCCCCCACCTTGGCCTCCATCACTTACAGGAGGCAATGTGGAGCTTCAAGGTTGGCAAATTAGAAATCCAATTTATAGAAAGGATGCAATTGCATTCTCCTTCATCTACTAATTGTGTTCATCTTTTCCCTCACCAGCCCATGAGATTAGATTCCTTAAATGGGTAATATCTCTTAGTTACATTTTATGGAATCTCCAATTCATGATTGTCTCTGGCCCTGAATTGAAGTAGCATGAATTTTAAGCCTAATCAAAAATAGATATTAGGGCTGGAGTGATGGCTTAGCAGTTAAGGCACTTGCCTGCAAAGCCAAAGGACCTAGGTTTGATTCCCCAGTACTCACATAAAGCCATATGTACAAGATGGTACAGTGGTCTGGAGTTCGTTTGCAGTGGCTAGAGGCCCTGGCACACCCATTCTCGTTCTCTACCTCTTTCTCTTTTCTCTCTCTCTCAAATAAATAGATAGATAGATAGATAGATAGATAGATAGATAGATAGATAGATGTTAAAGTACACGAGTGACAGCTCTTCCTAGTATCAGGAAAGGTGACTGGAAAGCTGGGGAGATGTCCTTGAAGAGCACAGGTTAGCTGCAGGATCTCAAATCTCCCCTGTACAAATGAGGACTTGGGAAGTGAAATGGACTTTTTGGAGTTCAGGAAGAGTCCCGAAACTACATACCCTGAGTTCATGTCTGTTTTTTTAACCAAAGAATTGGGATCAAGCAAGACTGAAAAGGATAATTATTCAATTATTACTTTTATTCAGGGAAGTATGAAATCAAGCAAGGGGACATGGAGACACCCACATGCTCTGAGGGCCCATGTGGGAAGTGAGCATGGGCCTAGATGAAATACAAAAAGGATTTAGAGAGGAAAGAGAAGAAAGTGCAGAGAGCCCCTGCCATGTGGGAGGCAGCGGGGGGCAGAGAGCCCATGTGGAGTAGGGGTCTGGGTCTCCCTTCATCTCAGCCCTACTTAGTTGTCACTTGTCAGCTTGGCTGCACTGAAAGAAGGGAAAGCTTACCAGCACAGAAAGAACCCTGGAAGCTCAGAGGAGATGAAAAGCCAACCCAAAAGGGCTTGCCCACCCAGTAAGGGTCTACAGATACTCTCATTGTGGAGGGCTTTACTGTCAGACTCAGGTGAGCCTCAGAGAGCTGACTGGTCTGAGCTAGGGGCTGGGTCCTCAGTAGGGATGAGAGAGCTGACTGGGTGTCTGGATCAGACCCTGAACTCCGGTTCTGCAGCAGCAGGCAGGCGTGGTGTGCCTCTTGGATCCTCTCCCTGACTGGCCCCCTCAGAAGGGTATGGATTCCTAAAATGCTGGTGGTGGGCCACACCTAACATGCAAGACTCTGAGGTCCAGAGTGGGGAGGTGAGGCTCCGCTCAGTGAAGGCTGGTGACTGACAGACCCAAGGCAGGTCCCAGAGTCTTCTGCTGCCGGCCCAGGCCACCTTCCATTGATCTGCATGTATGGACAAATCTACCATAGCCCAGACTGTAATCCCACAGGCGCGCCTCAGGACACTGCCTTTGTGTTCTAAATAATATGCTTACTAATTTCCATTTTTACAGTCTGAATAGCATGGAACACTAATTGTTGTAGTCTGCATGCCTGCAACTAAGTTAAGGAATTTTCCTTTTTATTTGAGATAAGAACCTTAGTTCTCTCAAAGTACTATTTTTCAATGCTTTATTTATGTATTCATTTATGAAAGAGAGAGAAAGAGAGATAATGGGGTACACCATGGCCTCTGGCCATTGCAAATGAACTCTAAAAGTATGCACCACCTTGTGCATCTGGCTTTACATGTGTACTGGGGAATGGAGCTTGGGTCCTTTGGCTTTGCCAGTAAGCATCTTAACCACTAAGCCATCTCTCCAGTGTGACATAAACATTTGACATAAATTGCATTTTATTTATGAAAATTGAATAGTACAAAAAGTTCATAAAAAGAAATATAGTATTCTCCTTCCTTTCCCCAATAAATACATAAAAGACATAGGTTTTTATATTTCTAGAAATATATATGCATAATGCCAGTGCAAGCACACATGCACACACAGATACATACACTTGTTAAGAACAAAACGCTGGGCTACAGAGATGGCTTAGAGGTTAAGGCACTTGCCTACAAAGCCTAATGACTCAAATTTGATTCCCCAGGTACCCATGTAAAGCCAGATGCAAAGTGACACATGCATCTGGAGGTCTTCTGAAATGACTGGAGGCGCTGGCACACCCATACTCACTTTCTCTCTCTCTGCTTGAAAATAAAATATCTTGCCAGTCCATCACTGACTCATTAAGATTGCGACCTTAGGAGGAGAGGGAGTTTCACATAGTGTAGAGGTGACCCAAGTCCCTAATGCATTGTCTTCCACATTGTGGGTACACAACAAATACTGGTTGGATGAATGAATTACAGCTATTTGGGTCTTTTCTAGGATTTCATCTTTCCAATAAGCTTCAAAGAACACTTTTGTAAGGAAACAGCTTGTCTGTTGACATGTGTTTGTTCTCAGTAAGGACGGATGCTTCAACATACAATAGTTGTTTCTATAATGTGCGAAGACATGAGAGATTCAAGAGATATTCTTGGAAAAAATATAAACATCTTAACCTTGGAAATGTATCACCAAATTCCCTTCCACATCCAGCCTGTGGCCTTTCTCTGTACTGTTCTAACATGAACATTTTTAAAAAAATATTTTATTTTTATTTATTTATTTTGAGGGGGGGGGATACAGAAATAGGCAGGTAGAGAGAAAGAGAGAGAATGGGCACACCAGGGCCTCCAGCCACTGCAGACAAACTCCAGATGCATCTGGCTTATGTGGGTCCTGGAGAGTTGAACCGGGGTCCTTTGGCCTTGCAGGCAAATGCCTTAACTGCTAAGCCATCCCTCCAGCCCCAACATGAACTTTAAAAAAAATTATTTATTTATTTATTTGAGAGAGAGATACAGAAATAGGCAGGGAGAGAGAGAGAGAGAGAGAATGGGTGTGCCAGGGCTTCCAGCCACTGCAAATGAACTCAAGATGAGTGCACCCTCTTGTGCATCTGGCTTATCTGGGTCCTGGGGAATCGAACCTAGGTCCTTTGGCTTTGTAGGTAAGTGCCTTAACCACTAAGCCATCCTTCCAGCCCTAACATGAACTTTTTTTCAAACCCTTTAATCTACAAAAAAAAATCTCGTAGGTAGAAACTGTACCCAGTTCCATTTTCCAATTCCACTATGAAGATACCATCTTGTTTTCCTTATTTTTTGACCATTAGTATTTCATAGCTATGTTCTTCTCCACTTTTCTTTTAATTTAATTATTTATTTAAGAGACAGGGAGAGAGAGAGAATGGTACACCAGAGCCTCCAGCCACTGCCAATGAACTCCAGATGCATGAGCTCCATGTGCATCTGGCTTTATGTGGGTCCTGGGGAATCAAACCTGGATCCTTTGGCTTTGCAGGCAAGCACCTTAACTTCTAAGCCATCTCTCCAGTCCCTTTTTCCACTTTTCTTTTGAGTCATTTGGGAAAGTTTTTCTTCTTTGTTGTGGGAATAATATCGTATATGTTAAGGAAAGTAGTGGAAACTGATTTCAAGAAGAGCAGGGCAGAAGTCAAGGTGGGGACAGATGATAATACGCTGCACAGAGAGGCAAGATCTGAGGGTGCCAGGAAGCCTGGTCACAGAAACACATGACGATCTGGTAGGTTTGCTTGAGCAGGAGGGAAGAGAGAAGTAGTAGCTAATTTTCGTGCTGGGAAACTGATAATCTGTCCCCTTCTCTTTGTGTCACAGCCTGGGTAGGTAGTGGCTATCAGCGAACCATTAGTAAGAGTTGTGGAGTTAGCAGTTCAGATGGTGCTTCACATTTCTGCAAAAGGCTTCTGGATTCCATCAAAGTCTATGTCACCCCTAGGAGAATTTTATGCATGTAACTTATATGTGCATTGGCAAAAAGAGTCTAATACAGTCTTCTTCCCCAAATGGGAACTCTTTTTGTAGTAGCTCTCATGGATGGCAATCTAACCCTTATCTATTAGCACTAGAGAAGGGCCTCGGCTCTTCAGGAGACACAGATTAAACTACTTCAACAGGGTGCTTCCTGTCCTGTCCTCAGACTTTATTTGGAGTTTTGTACATTTTTAGGAAGTGCTCCACTTCTTCCTTCCTTTTTTTTTTTTTTTTTTTTTGGTGTGTGTGTACATGAAGAGTCTAGTCTGAACCTGTGCCTTCACATGTGCTAAACACTATTTAGAAACAATTAATATGCTCTCAACTTCCACGGATTTTTTCCTTTTTTTTTTTTTTTTTTTTTTTTTTTTTTTTTAAGGTAGAGTCTCACTCCAGCCCAGGCTGACCTGGAACTTTGTCTGTAGTCTCAGGCTGTCCACGAACTCACAGTGATCCTCCTACCTCTGCTTACCAAGCACTGGGATTAAAGATGTGTGCCACCACAACTGGCTAAGATATTTTTTTCTTTTAGCATCTGCCAGAACATGCAAAGCACGCTGCAATTGACTAAACTTGTCTCTAGGCTGCCGGTTTCCCTGGTAATTATTTACACATGCACACCCACCAGAATCTTAATTCTAAGTATAAACTTAATTTTTAACTGAATATTTTGTTTACATGTATCCTAACTAGGTTTAGGTCTATAGTTCCATTCTGCTGAGACTTTTCTCCACTCTGAGTCTGCCATTGTTTCACTAGCTTCTCCAGGTCTCAGGCACCCCACTTTCAAAAACTGTGTTTTCAAAGGCTGAATATAATTAGTTTCACGTGCATGCTGGGAATCCAAAGCCCAACCCCTTTGGCAATCTCTCTGTACAAGTGATAGGACTTTCATATAAGTAATGTGCCTAAGGTATAGTTTTCAGTCAACTATAAGTGCATCCCTTAAGTCCTTATTTCTCTATTTAAGAACAAAAAGAGAGAGAGAGAGAGAGAGAGAGAGAAGGGCTGCGGAAATGGCTTAGTGATTAAGGTGTTTGCCTGCGAAGCCTAAGGATCCATTTCAATTCGCCAGGACCCATGTAAGCCAGATGCACAAGGGGGCACAAGTATCTGGAGTTCATTTGCAGTGGCTGGAGGCCCTGGTGAGCCCATTCTCTCTTTCTATCTGCCTGTTCCTCTATCTCTCAAATAAATAAATAAATATATTTTTAAAAAGAACAAAAAAGAGAAAAGAAATGAGACATGAGTTCATTGTGCCAAATAATAAATGCCTAACTGAAACCCTGGTACCCCATGCATATGCCATTCCATTGATATACCTGCCTACTAACCTCAACAAAAAACCAAAGAGAGTTTAGTATTTATGATCTTTGGGCACAAATAAATGTTTGCAATTATTGATTTTATTCCAGGTTTCACAAATCATCAATTTTGTAATTCGTTTTGGAACATGGGCAAGTTTCAATATTGAACCCACAGGATTGCAAAAAGTGACATTTTCCTTTAATACTTTATAGGTAGAATTCTGGAAATGGGTAACTTTTAGAAAAGCCCAAGAAAATGGGAAGTCAGTTTCCCTACCTTTTGAGTACTTTTATCCAGTATTGACAGGGTTCTGAAGTGACATAAACTTTATCAAAGGCAATTTGCCACCCTGTATCAAAATTTAAGACCTGGCATTGGAGAGATGACCCAGTGGTTAAGGCACTTGCCTGTGAAGCCTAAGGACCCAGGTTCAATTCCCCAATACTCACACAAGCCAGATGCATAAGGTGGCATATGTGTCTGAAGTTCGTTTGCAGTGGCTGGAGGCCTTGCTATGCCCATTCTCTCTTTCTCTCTAGTAAGTAAGTAAGTAAATAAATAAATATTCTTTAAAATTTCAGATATGTATACTAGCGGATCCAACAATTTCCTCATACAAAGAAAAATGGACAGGTACTCAGGGTTGAGTAAAGGGGGCATCAATGGGATATTAATCAAAGTTGCAATTAAAGAGAAACAGCAAAACAAATTATGTTAATGGATTAGGATCTGGCTTAACATTCTTCAGTATCCATTCTTACTATAGTGAAATGAGTGCTCTTAAGCCCTTCAAAAGAGTGGCATATATTTATATTTATCAGAAGAAAAGTATGTCAGGGCATATAGCTGAATGGAAAGAAAATCAGATTATAAGATAACATGTTCATATCTAATATACAAACATCTCCATATAAAAACATATGTGGGTTTGGGGGGGGTATATATGAGAAAGGTCCAGAAAGATGAGAACAAAACACTGATGATGTTGCTGGGTGCTTGGATTCCAAGGCATTTATGCTTCCACTTTTATTCCTTTGTATGTTACTTTAATCTTTAATTTATGTCAGGAAACCACAGGTGAAGCAACAGAAATGATGTTCCTGTGTCAAATCAAAAATACTGAGATAGAAATTGTTTCTGTATATGAAGGAATCCCTTTAGCTCTGGAGACAGAGGGAGAAGATTGAGGAGCTTAGCTTTGGGGCACTTGGACTCCTGTTGGCTTCTATTTCAGTGAACCAAGACAACCCGGGATTAAATGGAGCCCCCTGACTTAACTGGCCACAGCCATCCTCCTTTCGATCTTAATATTTTCAAATTCTTGTCTCTTAGCAACCAGCATCGCCCATCTCCCTCTAGTTGAGCAAAACACAGTGACTTCCTCCGGGAGGGCTCCCAGTTAGAAATCTGGCCTCTTTCAAATTCTGAAGAATGAATAGTTCACAACTACAAGGAGAAGAGGCGTGGCTAAAGCTATGCACACACAGCTGGATGGAAAGGGCAAAGTTCCCAAGTCCTTGTCAGGCTCTGAACCAAGATATTAGTGCCAAATTCAAATCCTCCCTCAAGAGCCCAGGGGACCTCGGCTGGATCGAAGAGTCCCCGTCCATCTGAATTTAGCAGCACAGGCCAGATCGGGAGTATCTCTTTGCTGGGTCTTTTCAAGTTGAGAGTTAAGAGAGCACAGCTCCAAGTTCAGGAAGTGTCCTGTAATAACGCAGCATCACAGTAATGTATAGGCTAAAGTCATGCAAAAACTATGCGTCTCATTCCCACACACTGAACCTGGTAATTATATAGGAGCTTGGACATTAAGGACCCAGACATAAAGGGGCGAGTTAAAAAAGCGTAATTACAGCTCAGAAGCAGCCTGTGCCTGAGGACATTGCACTACAAAACAACAACAAAGAAAGAACATCGAAAATCCAGTGGTGCATTGGTTTTTCTTTCCCCTCCTCTCCATCATTTTGGGAAAAGGCCCATTAAAGAATAATGCACGGTAAGGATTATTGAGGAACAGACACGAGTTAGAAACTGGTAACAACCTAGGTCTTTAGTTCTGGAATTTTAAATTTAAAGGACCATGGAGCTCCCTGACTCTGAAGCTTTATGGAACACTTTATTTGAAATATGTGCCACAGAGAAAAGCCTTCAAATATCAATGCCTTATACGACGTACAGTTGAAGAATGCCGATGTCTTACGTGGTGTACCTTTGAAGAAGGTTATTGTTTTATTCTTGGTTGTGGGGGAATGCATTAATGAGAGACCCAGATCATAATCCACCTAACTTTTAAAGTTAGGCAATGCCTTGGGTGGCACCCAAGATTCAGAAAACCCAAAGTGAGCTCTCACCAGAAAAACCGACCCTGCAGTCTCATCTCAGGAGACATTTTATCATTAATCCAAAATTCTGGTTCCAAGCTTGTTTCATGTTGCCAGGTTTCATATCTCACTCTTTTTTTTTAAGAATGGCATATTTATTTATTTAGTACTTGTATATTTATGAAAAAGAGAGAGAGAGAGGATAGGCTCGTTAAGGCCTCTAGCCACTGCAAACAAACTCCAGACACATGCACCACTACGTGCATCTGGTTTACATGGGTTCTGGCAAATTGAACCTGGGTCCTTAGGCTTTGCAGGCAAATAAATGCCTTAACCGCTAAGCCATCTCTCCAGCCCTCATATCTCACTTTTTAAAAAAATTTTATTTTTTATTTATTTTTGGAGAGAGACACACAGAGAGATAGAGAGAGAGGAGAGGGAGACAGACATGGGCGCGCCAGCAGTCTCTCAGCTGCTGTGAATGAAATCCAGATGTGTGCGCCCCCTTGTGGTCGAGTGCGGCATTGCGCCCTTGCCTCACTGCATCTGGCTAAACGTGGGACCTGGAGATTGGAACCGCTGGACATTGGAACCAGCGTTCTTAGGCTTAGCAGGCAGGCGCCTTAGCCACTAAGCCATCTCTCCAGCTCTCATATCTCACTTTTGCTTAGGAAAGCTGTTAGCTTATGGTGCCAGCCAGAGTGACTGGGCAAGACCAACCTCTCCCTTCTTTTCATGACAATCCTCTTCCTCCCAGCTCTTTCAACACAAACTATCCCAAAGGTGGTCTGTCCCTAATTCGAAGCACACAGATTCATCTCTATCCTGGGGCTTCCCTGGCCAGGAGTAATCTCTCTCTACAAACCAGACACTTCATTTCCATCATAGTTGGGCTCAAAATGCACTCCATTAAGAAAAATTTCCATGACTAGAAGTGTCCTAGAGTTAGGAGAACTAGAAGTGGGGACAGAAGACTTGGGACAAATGGTTAAAGTTAAGCCACGTATCAGCCTTGTAACTACCATCAAGTGACGGGACCTCTCCAGCAAGGAATGTGTGTCCACTACCAGAAGCTCTCTGGGTTCTCATGCTCAGTTTGTGGGCCTGATTATCACCTGGAAAGCACCAGAAACGAGGCTCCAACCCTGTCTGTGCTCCATAGACTCTGATGACCAAGTGTCTTCTGCACCTATCACCATCATGTGCCCACAGGCATATCTCCATTGACACCCTCTCAGTCCTGTGCTGAGCCCTGGATAGACCTTTTCTGGTCAAAGTTACAGTGAAAAGCTACCTGAAATTTTGCAATTATATTACATATGTAGCACCTAACTTTGACAGGTTATCTATGAGTGTGTAGGTATACAGTCTCACTTTGGGAGTTACTAAATCATTTCATTAGATTGATGCTCCCCAAATGCTGTCCTGCCAGCCAGATCCATCTGTGTTTTGGTGTGCCTTCTGTGAGACCCAGTGCCTAGCTGAAGTCTGGCCCTAGAGTCAGCATTAGCTGAAGTGGGCAGTACTCCCAAGCAAGGACAGACACGATCTGGTTTTAAAAAACTGCTGGGGCATAGAGACTCATATGCATAGCTTCCCATGATTCCTTCTTGAGAGATGCACAAGTGGAAGTGAAAAATAGTCATTTGTGTCATTTTTTCTAATTCTTCCCATCTATCTCCTACTGCAATTTGACTTTTTTTTTTTTTTTTTGTCTTATTTTATTTGTTTTCCATGAGGGAGAGGGAAAGAGACAGAGAGAGAATGAGAATGGGCACTCCAGAACCTCCAGCCACTGCAAATGAACACCAGATGCATGTGCTGCTCTGTGCATCTGGCTTTAGGAGGGTACTGGAGACCTGAACCTGGGTCATTAGGTTTTGTAGGCAAGTGCCTTAACCACTGGGCCATCTCTCCAGACCCTCGACTACTGTTTATCACAAGTCTAAGTGGCACTGACACTAAGTGTTTTGTAAATCTAAGTATAAATCCTGTGTAAGTAACTTTTTTTTTCACTGTCCCTTGTCTGTGTGCCTCCCTCTGCCCTTAACACTTTCACACTTCCTCCTCAGGCACACCTCTCTGAAGGAAGGGAAGTTCTCTTGTCCATGAAGCTCTTGTTATTGGGTCTGAAAAAAATCGCATGACCATGTATGAAAACTCTGTACCTGAATAAGTTTATGTTGAGTTCTGCTTGGTTAATTTTAGAATTATTGTTATTTACTTATAATTTATTTATTTATTTACATCTTATCAGTGTAAAGATCTGAGAAGCATGCTAGCATCCCTGTAAGTTGTCAGGAGAGCATGGCATTCAACTGAGAATGAAACTTCTGCTTCCTCAGAACATCTTGGCTCCTCTGAGCTTGACTAAGAACAAAACATGAAACTAAACAAGTAACAATACTAGTGAGATTGAAGACTTACCTCAGAGAGTTCAAGGTAAATCAATCAACAGGGTGTGCAAACAAGAGAAGAGATGTGCTGTTTCTTCATTCCCTGTCTAGACTCCAGAGTTCCACAGAACCTTCCAAAAGTAATTTGGCTCTGTGCGCAGTGCATGGGGACTAACGTTTCTCAATAGAACTTCGTACGGAAACAGGATAATTTTGGGTTCTACTCTTCACGGAAGACAAAGTTCAGGTGTGGCTAAGAGGCCCACAACTGGTTTTCTCATGTGGCCACTCTGCTGAAAAGTACCCAAGGGATAAAAGATTCCTGTCTGATCCTCACAGGGAAGTTAAGGATTTGCTCAAGAGGGATCCTACTCATAAAACTCGACAAAACAGATCTGTTAGAGCCAACCTGTAATTATGAATACAATAACCCCAGTTAAATAATTTTGTACCCACAATACCAAGTGATTCAGCATCCCCCCAAACCTAGTCAGAAACTTCAAATTTGACATTCGAGTGCATTGACAGTGACTCCTGCGCATGCATGCCTGACCGCCAACCTATATGAGAGGCAGATCAAAGAACAGGAGCCAGAATAATTGTGTCCATCCCGAGCAGTTTTAAGCACTCACTGGTCATTTTCAACATGCAACTTTCTGGTGGCAAAAGAGGAGAACCTATTTTCAAGTATATTTTCTGGATTCCGTAGCAGAAGTGGAAGTAAGATGACAGGCTGTGCCCGAGGTAAGGCATAAGTGGGTGACCTGACTCAGGAATGTGCATGGTCTGGCTTGTAGTCAGCACCGAGCTCCTTCTTTTTAAAGGAGCCTGTGATCTACTGGCACCTCCCAGGCTTCCTCCGAGCCCATTGTAGTTCTTAAACTGAACATCACACTGCATGCTCAAATTTTCCTCAGCAAGAAATCTTAGTGTTAGACTTCCTCCATTCTTTTGGTCTTGGTCAGAACATTAATATTTGTCGAGCAACATGTTTTTTAAGTGGGAAGACATTTCAAAAAAACCAAATATTCTGGTTTGTTTCAAAGAGTTTGTTCTCAGCAAAAGCTTGAGACTTTCTTCCTGTGGGGGTGAGCCACAGTTGGCCAGCTAACAATAAAAAATTATGTCCCATTCTAAAAGAAACAAAAGAAAAATTATAGTAAAGTTGTGTATTTCCTTTCCTGTCCCCAAAGAGAATCTGAAGAACTGATTCAATATGCCAAATTAAGCCATGAGAATTTATCCATATCTAATAGGGATTAGTGAATGTTAAAACACTGAACGTGGCTTTGACATAATTTATATTTCAACTTCTAAGGCTCTGGGTTTAGCATGGTCTCATTCCAGCCCTGACACAGGAGGATATGTAGAGTGGTTTTGCTGGGTCCTCTGAGAATCCTTATCATGTATATGAAGAGCTGTAGGCTCTTCGCATGAAGGAAAAAGAATTCTTTATATAGCAACACTACCCATAGAACCAGGACCTGGTAAATGCCTTTAAGGAACTGCCTATCAAGGAAACAGTTTTGCAAGCAGAAAGCTTAGTGATGGAACCTACCTTGCCTCTGGTGTCCCAAGCTAGGTGTCCACCTGCATCTTGGATGACTCTGGAAGCAACCCTAAATTACATCTTTGGAGTGAGGAAGATTAAGACTCCTAAACTTTGGGCTAGCCAGCTCTCATTGGGTCTGCTCCATTCTATTCTTCATCCAGACTTGCCAAGAAAGCACAAAGAGGCAATTGGGACATTTGCTCATAGTATCTGCTATTAAGATAAATCAGAAAAACTGAAGTGTCCTAGCTTCATAAAAAAGTAATCCCTTGGAGATGTATCTCTTCCCTCTCCAAAATATCAACATTTTGTTCCTTTGCCTCACTAAGGATTGCATCACTAGAAAGCTCTGGAACACATAGGCTCTTGCTGGAAGCCAAGCTTCACCTCAGGAAGCCCCATTAGGCCCTGTAGGTGGCTGGACACGACAGATCAGCACCGGAAGATATGCACGCCCCTTTCCCAAGAAGACATAGTCAGTGGGTTCTTTCAAATTAATGCTTGCTATTTCTGCTTTATTTTTTTTCTTCAAAGATAATTCAGAGTAAGGCTCGCAGACAAGTAGAAGATGAGGAGCTGTTTATGAACACCATTATTCTAGTTCGTTCTTTCTTTCCTTCCTTCTTTCTTTCTTTCTTTCTTTCTTTCTTTCTTTCTCTCTCCCGTTCTTTCTTTTCTTCTTTCTTCCTTCCTTCCTTCCTTTCTTCCCTTCCTTCCTTCCTCCCTTCCTTCTTTCTCTCTTTCTTTCTTCTTTCTTTCTTCTTTCTTTCTTTCTTTCTTTCTTTCTTTCTTTCTTTCTTTCTTTCTTTCTTTCTTCTTTCTTTCTTTCCAGAGAACAAGACAAGTGAACTACAGGTTTATGGTGGGAGAATGTCAGCAGAGATGGCTTGGGTCCACCATTCTTCATAGCACCATAATAAAGATAATGGTAACCCCATTTTCATCTTTCTGAGCTCAAAGCCAACATCCTGCACAGTTATATGTCCTTGGGGGCTTTTACCAACCGTGTCCAAGAGAAGACGCTCTATGATAATGCTTCTTGGGGAGTCGAGTAGCAAACCATGTGCCCATTTTCTAGGAAGGTAAAGCGATCTGCTCACTGTTGTCCAACTAGCTGGTGAGGATGAGTCAGGATTACACCTGCCAAAGTAGTAAGATCTAGAACTTTCATCCTCTGCTGTTCTCAGAATCTAGGTGCCCCAAAGTAAGTGAGGAGGGCTGGTGAGGATGAGGCCAACTGCATCTTGGTGGGAAATCAAAGGGTTTACAAAGTAGCCCAGGCCTGGGCTTGGTGGTGCACACCTTTAATCCCAGCACCTGGGAGGCCAAGGTAGGAGGATCACTGTGAGTTTAAGACCATTCTGAGAGCACATAGTAATTTCCAGGTTAGCCTGGGCTATAGCAAGACCCTACCTCATAAAACCAAAAAAAGAGTAGGTAAACTTGCATCCTGCCTCATCAGCTCTGTGACTTGGTTTACCCATCTACAAATGGAGGGTTGTAATGCTGAAACCACCTGAGCACAGGTCTGTGAGATCTGAACACCACTGTGCCTGGTATGTATCATCTACTCGGGAATCATTAGCTATGCTACTATGCTATAGAAGTATGCACCCCCCCCCTTCAGTATTGGAGCCAGGAGGGCAAACATCACTGTGCCTCCTCAGAGTCACTGTCATCGCACAAGTACTGCACGTACCGCAGGTGTTCCTGTGCTGTGACATCCCTGAAGCTGCTGAGGACCTGGACCTATTAGCTCACACACTCCGCTTTACAGATGGGGATAGTGAGTCTGTGAGAGAGAAGGACAATGCGCTATCCAAGTTTCCTGTAGGGTCAGGGTCAGAGGTGAGCTACAGCAGCATTTCTCATTTCTCAGGTCCACTTTCAGACCCTGAACCTTCCACGCCTGTACGGACTTCCCTGGTGAGGTGAGCTGTCCCATGCTGTTCTGTTGAAACATTTAACATCACACTTTTTAAAACATCTGCTGCCAGGCTGCAAATCCAGGAAGCCTGACACCAGAAGCTGCCTGGCCTTGGGACCCATGCACCTCTCTTCCACTCTAGCATGCAAGGAAGTGGCTTTGGCTCACTCCGGGTAGCCCAAAGCGGCAGAGTTCTGGTTGGCCTATAAGCTGAGTTTGGAATGCTAAGAGTGGTGGCCCAAGAGAAAGAGGACATAAACCAGCCACAAGCTGATCAGTTCATGGGAGTAAAAGCGGCCTTGTATTTTGGACTTCTGGGTTGCCATTCTTGTGGGTTCTTGTTGTTTTCTAGGATGATAGCCTTCCCCTCCCATCTGAACTTGTAACCTTTTTGCACAATTCCATTCCCAGACTGTGTCAAAGAGCATTACAATAGAGATTTGCTGGCTAGCCAACAAGCATTTCCCAGTGACTACAGGAAGGCAGAGATAAGACAGTAGGGTTTGGGTTGCTGTGTACCTATTTTTTTTTTAAATAATCTCATTTTAGCACTGGTGTTGTGGGGTTCTGGCTCCCCCACCTTGTCAACTCAGCAACTGCACTCAGGGAAGGGACCTAAGAACAGACACAAGGCTGGGTGGTGTTGAGTGCCCCTTCCCTGCACTGTGCTCCACGGGACGCACCCTCCACACTGTGTATGTCTCCTTCAGTGCAACTTCCGCAGGGAGGCCTTCATGCACCCCTCTGCTAAAACCATTCCCCTCCAAGCCCCCTCAGAACATCATCTTTACTTTCTCCATTGTAATTATCATCAGTTAACAGGCCATGCATTGAATTTCTTTTCTTATTTTATTTCACTTACTTTAAAAAAATTATGTACTTATTTATTTATTTAAGAGTGAAGAAGGGGAAGAGGCAGAGAGAAAGAGAGAATGGGTGCGCCAGGACCTCCAGCCACTGCAAAGGAACTCCAGACACATGCGCCCCCTTGTGCATCTGGTTTACATGGGTCCTGGGGAACAGAACCGGGGTCCTTAGGCTTTGTAGGCAAACGCCTTAACTGCTAAGTCATTGAGGGTCTTGCTCTAGCTCAGGCTGACCTAGAATTCACCATGTAGTCTCAGGCTGACCTCGAACTCAAGGCAGTCCTCCTACCCTGGCCTCCTGAGTGCTTGGATTAAAGGTGTGTATCACCATGTCCACTAAGTCCATTTCTTAATTCTCTAAAATCCCCTTAAGCACCCCTACCTCCAGTACTTCAGCTTTTTGCTAATCGTCTTAAGGAAAGCAATGGAGGAAAACATACTTACATGTTCATCTCAATGTAACTAGAAAAGTGAAACAAAAACCTAACAATGAATTGAAACTTTAAGCAGAGAGGAATGATAAAAATTAATTATGGCAATGATAAAAATCACAAGAAACATGTTTTTGAAGGCTTTCAAGGACATGGGAAAATATATACAATATTAAATGTTCAAAAAGTAAAAAAAAGTATTATGTAGTATGTCATGTATTTGCTCAAAGACATGTACAGACAATGGAATGTAGGTAACTATAAATCTTAATGACAGTTATTTCTGAGTGGTGGGATTATGGTTTTTTATTTACATTTTTTGCTAAGTTTTATAATGAGTATATATTGTTTTTATGGCAAAAGATTGATCTATATGCTTTCAACTATGGAAAAGTTCATTCGCATAACAGGGATGGTTACAAAGTTAAATCATCATTACTTTTTAGTACAGTAAAAATTAAAAAAAAATAAACACAAGGGATTCTGGAACTTCTAATTCTGTCTTCACCCTGTTGTGGAGGGAACAGAAAATGGAAAAACAGAAAGCATGCGCAGTCAAACAAGCATAAAAACAGTATCTGGACAAGTCCAGTGCTGTCAGTCTGCAAGTGTCAGAATGTGTGTGTGTGTGTTTGCACACCTATGTGTGCATGTGTGTGTGTGTGTGTGTGTGTGTGTGTCTGTATGCATGTATAGAATCCTTTCCTGCAAGATTCTATTATTTGCAGAATCCAGGAAAGGACAAACTGGTTTGCAGACAATGGTGACCAGTGGCAACATGAGTGTGGCCTGGACACAGTTGCTGGGGTGGGGGCCGGGCGGGGGAGGGAGCAGACAGCCAGTGAAAAGGGCTTTTCTTCCATCTGAAGTTCAGCCTGAGGAGGACACAAGGGCAGGAAGCTGGATCTTTTTTTCCCCATTCATTTGAAATGATAAGGTGAAGACAGCCTGAAAGGGCTTTTAATTATGTGGGGCATGGAGGGGTGGAGGGAGGGAGAGAAAGAGGGAGGGAGAAAGAGAGGGGAGGTAAAAGAGAGGGGAGAGAAAGATAATGATCAGGAGAAACCTACTTTTAGATGCGAAATATCAAGACAAAAAATGGAAAACTTACAGAGAAAAACAACACTTTCAGGCAGCTACACAGAGAATGAAACCCTGAATTGGGTGCCAACACAGAACACCCTGGGGGATTCCCTGCCTCTTCCCCCAGTGGCATCAGGGAATGCTTGGAGATGTACGGAGTGACAAGCCACCTTCTGTGACTTGCACAGGAAGCTGGCTGGTGCCAGGTGACAGGAGCTTGTAATGGTGTTCAGGGCCACTGAGTGAAGAAGTCTTCTTTGTAAGTTTCGCTTTCTGCCTCAGTTCACCAGGCTGTAACCCACTTGGAAGAGCTCTGCTGTGAGACCAACCAGCCCAGGCTGCTTCTACCCTTCCCCAGTAATGGCCTTCAGTAGCTCCTGGTCATTTACTATCTCATCTCTGAAGCAGAGTTAGCTTAGTGGTTAAGGCACTTGCCTGAAAAACCAAAGGACCCAGGTTCGATTCCCCAGAACCCACATAATCCAGATGCACAAGGTAAGGCAAGCATCTGGAGTTCTTTTGCAGTGGTTAGAGGCCTTGGTGAGCCCATTTTCTCTCTACCTGCCTCTCTCTCTCTCAAATAAATAAAAATTTAAAAAAATAGTTCCTCTACTTAAACAGTATATGGACGACGGTGATGGCACACATTACACCCGCTCATAAGCCTTCCTGGAGTAGAGTCATCCTTATTCCCCAACTCCACACTGTGCCACAGATGGATGACTTCTCAGAGCACAGCAGCTCCCCAGTGGCCAGCATCTTGGGATCTCCCTATATATACTTTGTTCTGGTGGTGAATCGGCACGTTCTTGGAAGGCGGGAATGAATAGGTTAAAGTGGAGAGGATTTCAAACATGTCTAATCCAATAAGAGGCTTGGTAAAAACATGCATTATCACTTAAAGAATAAATGTTTAAAAATAGAGCACAGATGTGAAATTTGAATAAGAAAGAGAGAGTGAGACAGAGAAAGACAGGCAGTGTGTGTGAGAGATCAACTTGGCCTTTGCGTGCTATTTTCTGTTTTGGTCTCTTTCGGCTAAGCCTGCTGTGCCAATACCTAGGTGCTTGAGGAGAAGGGTTTAAGATCACCTGGTTACCCAAGAACCCAAGAGTTTCTTCACCTCTTCTCCTCCTTCTAAGTGTCTTCCTTTGCTTTTGATTTGTGTGTGTGTGTGTGTGTGTGTGTGTAGCATATAGCCCAGGCAGGCCTGGAACCCCCATCCACCTGCGTCAGCCTCCCTCAAGTGTTGGATTTCCAAGGGTGCACATCCAGCTCCCTTTCACAAATTTCTAAAATCAGGAGAACATAATGGTAAAGTTGGGACTCGAGTTTTTCTCTTTAAAACAAAGTTTTACTTAAAAGCAAACAATGTTAGTGTGTTCTACGACTAGTGTGTTATACTGTTTTTTGTTTGTTTGTTTGTTTATTTGTTTGTTAGGTTTTCTGTGGCAGAAGCCCCAGACAAACAGATTGGAAGGAGTCAAGATTTACTCTGGCTCACTGTCTCAGAGGTTTCAGCACATGTCCACTGGCCCCACTGCTTCTGAGCCTGTGGTTGGGCAGTTGTCATGGGCTTCCAAGGGCAAGAAGAGGCAGAGTTGCTCATGGCATCAGAAAGCAGAGAGGACCAGAAACAAGGCTTATACTCTTTAGGACAAGTCCTAAATGAGTGACTTCCTTCAATATGGCTCCACCTCCTATTTTCTTTCCACTACTGCTCAGTAAGGCCATCATATCATAAATCCATCCAGTCATTAATTCCTGGATGTAGGCAGAACCCTAATGATCCAGTCACCTGCCCACAAGACCACCAGCGGGAAGCCAAGCCCTTAACACACGAGCCTTCTGGTGGGACATTTTATACCCCAAACATAACAGTTAGCAAGACTTACTGTAGAATCCTTGAAGACTTAATGGTAAACATCATGGTTAGATAGGCATTTGTCATGAAAAATAGGCTATCAACTTCTAGTTATATAGTCCATAGGAATTTGTACTCCTATAAGAAGCATTCCTGTTTGTTAAAGTTTGGTCAATTTCTTTATTTTATTTTATTTCTTTAATTTTATTTTATTTGCAAGGAGAGTGGAGGGAGAATGGATGTACTTTGACCCAGTTGTCAAGGAAAGAGTTTTTTGAACTTGGTAATACTTCTGGACCAAAAACCCCAGCAGAATTGTGCCATAGTGCCTCTTTCATGAACTCATAGCTATTGTGCTGTTGGTGGAGACCATACAACCCCTGTGCCCAAGGACATAGTCAGCATCTTGGACAGATAAGGAGGAGTGCCCAGCGAACACATGTGTGGAACCCACGGGCGGTCCTCAGAGTCAGCCTCACGGTCTGGAAGATGAGGCCCTCCTAGGGGAGATTATGGAAAAACATGAAATCCCAGAGAAACTGCTTTGCCTTTAGTTTCTGAACGTACTTGGTGCCATAATTGGCGAATCAAATAGATTCTCTAAGTGTTGGGTTTGAGGCCCCAGCCCAAGGGAAGGAATGTTTCCAGGCTGAAAGAGCAGACTTGAGTCCTGCCCAATTACAGGACATCAAGAGGAAAATGTTTTCAGTAACCAGGAAGATAGGGTTTTTACCTCTTTGAGAACAGCCTGCCCTTGGCCTCCAGAGTAAGTCTTTTTGAAAGAGGCTGGGGTGGGGGGTGCAGGGCTTTCCAGAGCATCCTGCAGACACTGTGCATTGAAGCCAGAGACAGAGAGGTGGCTAGATTCTACCGAGGGAATAGGAGCAACTTAACCTAAAGTGAGTCTGATGGAGCAAACCGATGCCTTTGCATTTGAGCAATTCGATCTGGAGCAGGTCTGTGATGCATTACAATGCTGGTGTCAAATCAAGCTTCTCTGGATTCGATCCAAACATAACAGGAGGCTATGGGAACCCTCCTGCAAGGAGTTCCTCCTGTTGCTGCTTAATTGTGCTCACCTCCTGAACCACAAGGTAATTAAGAGTCATCTGCATAAGATGCTGGAGAAGTGTAAGAGGACAGCCGCAGCCCCTTGGTCTCAGGAGGGGACAGAATGACCTCGCTAATAATCCTATGCTTGACTCTCTCCTTCTAGCACCAGCCTACCCCTGTTGATACCCAGTTTTGACTAGAATCACATCTTCCTCTGAGGATCTCTCTAGAACCCATTCCAGGCCACCCTCTGTGTGCTCTGCCTCCTCTGCTACATCTTTTTGGCTAGTCTTTACTTTTAAAAAGAGAATGGGCATGCCAGGGCCTCTAGCCACTGCAAACAAACTCCAGATGCATGCACCACCTTGAGCATCTGGCTTTACCTGGGTACTGGGGAATAGAACCTGGGTCCTTTGGCTTTGCAGGCAGACCTGTCTCCTTATCACACATTTACCTGCTCCCTCCTCACCTGTGTGTTTCCTGGTGGCCCAAAGCAACACTCAGATCTGGGGGAGGGGAGGAAGAAGGAAAACAAAAACCAACTACAATTTATCTCTGATCTCTCAAGTATTCTAACTGGTTCAGAGAAATAAGCTGGTTCTAATTTTCACTAAACAATGGTGTCTGGCCCTCATTTAAGAAGGCATTTTCATCAAGGATGTGTGCCTATCAGGGCTCCGGCAACAGGGAAGCATTTGGGAATAAGGCTTAGGGGGTAAGATTTAGATTTAAGCTTTCTTCAAAAACCCTTTAGCAGCAGGCAAATCCAATGGTTTCAGAATTAATTATTTTGAAGTCAGCTCTTTCTTCAAGGGCAAAGGAAAAAGAGTTTGGGGCGGAGCAGTGGGGGATGGTTGAACTCAGGACCCTAAAAAGATGGAAAGATAGTAATTTTTGATAATTTCTAGAATAAGACTCCTAGAGAAAGAAAAAAAAAATCAAAACTTAAACCATTCCAAATTGAGGGGGCCCTCCCCAAATTACACAAATCTGGAAGCCAGATTTTTTTGTTGTTGTTGTTAAGAGGTGTAAAACATTACATGTGTATGCTCATTCAGGGACAGAAATGAGAGGAAACAACAGTTGGACCAACTTAGATGCCTGCTCTACTAAACTGGGTTTAATCTTTTATCTCTTTTTCATGCAACAAGAAGTGAAAGGTTAAGCTGTAGGGCTCTCTCACCTCGGAGAAAACAACGCAATGTCAGCACCCAAGGAGTGTCATGAAGATCCTTTCATTGTGAGGCATAGTTGGAATTTCTGAATTCACTTCATATCACCTCTGCCTTTCCTGACAGAGGTTTAAGAGGAGTTAAGGTATTTCTGGGCAAATTGATTTATGAAGCACTCAGAAGTTTCCAGGGACAGAATGGAGGGGCTCCCCACATAACAAGAATTCTCGGCTACATCTGGGAACTGTGTGACATTTTATGCAAGAAGCATCCAAGACAAGGGAAGGAATTTAAAGTTGAATAAGGTGAAGAGATTTAGAGAAAAGGTTCAAATTAGTCACCCTCTTAAATGCTTCAGATATGGGACAAGGTATCATCATAACGGTCTTGTGATGGGGCAAGAAAGGGGAAGACACAAGTCTGTGGTCAGTAGCTCTCTACCACCTCCTAGAGACTGGTGACTAACCCTCACCCAAACAAACAAACAAACAAACAAACAAACAAGAAAGAGAAAGGAAGAAAGAAAGAAAGAAAGAAAGAAAGAAAGAAAGAAAGAAAGAAAGAAAGGAAGGGAGAGAGAAAGAAAGAAAGAAAGGAAGGAAGGAAGGAAGAAGGAAGGGCCGACCAAGCTGGGCATTGTGGTGCACGTCTTTAATCCCAGTACTTGGGAAGTAGAGGTAGGTGGATCGCCATGACTTCGAGGCCACCCTGAGAGAGAATTAGTGAATTCCAGGTCAGTCTGGGCTAGTGAGACCCTATCTCAAAAAATCAAAAACAAGAAAAAGCTAGACTGATGAAGGGAGCCTTGAATACTAGAGTGGGAAATGTGACATGAAGTCTTGTCTAAAGGGGATAGACTTCTGAGGTCACAGATATCCCATTTCTTAAACAGTTGCCCTAGTCCCTCCTTCCTTCCTTCCTTCCTTCCCTCCCTCCCTCCCTCCCTCCCTCCCTCCCTCCCTCTCTCCTTCCCTCCCTCCCTCCCTCCCTCCCTCCCTATATTTAATGGATATTTGCTGAATATTTATGTTAAGTCAGCCATTGTGCTGATGAACAAAAATGTCATCTTCGAAACCCTGATGGGGCTATAAACTCTCAGATAAGATAATTATTATTATTTAAACCATCATACAAAAATGCACACAAGGGCTAGAGAGATGGCCTAGTGGTTAAGGCACTTGCCTGCAAAGCCAAAGGACCTAGGTTTGATTCCCCAGGATCCATGTAAGCCAGATGCACAAGGTGGCACATATGTCTAGATTTCCTTTGCAGCGGCTAGAGGCCATGACATGCCCTCTCTCTATATATGCTTCTTTTGCTCTCTCAAATAATAAAATTACATATTTTTTAAAATGCACACAAAACTTCAGCTGTTACAAGTGCTATAAAATAGAGATGCACAGGTATGAAGGGCCAAACTGGAGAATTTGATTCAATAGAGAAAGTTCCTGAAGGCTTCCTTGAAGAAGAGATTTGGAGTGAGACAGAGTGGTGAACAGGTATTAATTAGAGGGAGCAATATGGCATGAAGAGGGACTGGGGCGCACAAGGCAGACTGCACTGGATGGAGTTTGCCTAAACACGGGAGGGAGCCAAAGAAGGGGTTTCAGCAGTGAGGGCTGGTCGGTGATGAGTGCAAAATGAGACAGACATGCTTATATTAGAAGAATCCATTTCTGCTAACTGAGGTTGGAACATGGCTGACCTAGTAGCCAGCTATATTCTTAGGCCCAGCCAATGCTGCGTGTAGCAAAGAGGACGCAGAAATGAGAGTATGGTATGATATGGAGATGCAGTGAACGAACGTCTCATCAAAGAGCCCTGTTCCTGCCCCGCCTGCCAGTCTCAGCAGATGTGACAAGTGGATTAAAAAACGTGGCTCTAATGGAAATTGCAATACTTCTTAAAAATTCCAGCCAACCTCTCAGGGTTCCTGGAAGGCTTTAACTGCGAATGTAGAAGGTGGTCTTACCGGGCAGGTAGGCCAGGGCAGTGCTAGAGGTCCCAGCCTTGCTGTCAGGCTGCAAGCCAGTGAAGCATTTCTGCCTCCAGGTAGATGATTTTCAGCAGAGCCCACATAAGAGCCCTCTAGATCCCTCCCCACCACTACTGCTGCAGCAGTGCAGTTCTGACTCTCAGTAGCCCAACGGCCAGCTTGCTGCTTCCTGATGCCATGGATGGGCTGTCCCCACATGGAATATTCCTGACACAGACATCTACAGGGCTTCCTCCCTGAAGCCTTTGCTCAAGCTTCTCCCCATTTACCCTATGTAAATAACTGTCACCAGTCCCAGGTCTGCCCCAGCACCCATGTTCTCCCTTCGATTGGTCTGTAACTTTTTATCTATCTGATAGGTGACTTATTGATTTTTACCGCGCGCGCACGCGCGCACACACACACACACACAAACAGCACAGTGGCTGTGGTGATCAATGATCAATGCTTGGAAAGGCATGAACAGTGGAGAGATTTTCTGCATAATAAACATTGATCTAGGGCTGGAGAGATTGCTGAATGGTTAAGGCTCTTGCCTGCAAAACCAAAGGACCCAGGTTTAATTCCCCAGAACCCACATAAGCCAGATGCAAAAGGTGGCGCATAAGTCTGGAGTTCATTTCCAGCGGCTGGAGGCCGTGGCACACCCACTCTTTCTCCCTCTCTCTGCCTCTTTCTCTCTCTCTCACTCTCTCTCAAATAAATAAATAAAAATATACAAAAGAAGAAAACTTTGATCTAAAAAGCCGCCTGAAGAACATGGCATCACTCATGAACCAATCCGCAGACATGAAGCAGGCTGGCCCCACGCCTCCCTTCCCTTCCTATCAGCCCAGCCCCCTCCCTGCAACCTGAAAGAGGTCTGATCTGCCCAGTCAGCCATGAAGGTGAATACAGTGGAGTGCTGGGACTCCTCGTCCCTGACTGATATCTTCAAGGGGTATGCCCTCAAACCAAGACAATGTTATACACACTATGGGCTTCTTCAGAGTGAGCTAGGAGCTGGGGTCTAGGGCTTTGGATACACCTGCTCGGCACAAGACCTTTAAGATTGCTCTGATGACTTGGGAACAAAATCCCTGAGGGATCCTGGACGCCCAACCTAGTCCACAGCAAACTCAATAAACAGAGCGAGTGTTGCTTTTACAAGTCTTATGAGCCAGTACCCTTAGAATCATCACCACTCACAATCAAGATACTTAAACTCATAAAATATCTTGCTTTTTGGTCAGCAGGATGGGAGTAAGGATTTCAAATATAAGCCCATCCTCCTCCTGCACTGTCTTTTTCTCCAAAACAATCCTTCATATGCTACCCCTGTCCAGGGAGGAGTCTAACTCCACATAGCTTGTATTTCCCTAATGTGCCCCATGGTCCCCAAGCTAAGCCTGTCTCAAAGAATGAAGGCTTTGTGCGGCTTCCCAGGGGCAATCTGAAGAGCTACACTCAACCCTTACTGGCACCTAGGAGTGCTATTTTATGATGCTGAGAAAGAATTTTTTTTTAAAGCAGCTTAACCATTACTGGGTAAAAGTAGAAGGTGAAATGGGGAGAAAAGTATGAAAGAGAGAAAAATAAGCCCCTATGAATAGTAGCACTCTGATTTTGCAGCCTCACCAGGCTATTCCACAGAGGCCACCAAGTTTTGAAACACTGGAAAACAGACAAACATGAAGATCTGGGCATGGTGGCGCACACCTTTATTCCAGCACTCTGGAGGCAGAGGTAGGAGGATTGCTGTGAGTTCAAAGCCATCCTGAAACTACATAGTGGATTCCAGGTCAGCCTGGGCTACAGGGAGACCCTACCTCAAAATAAATAAATAAAAATAATAAAAATAAAAACAGAGAGAGAGAGAGAGAGCAAACTCATATTGAAAACCATGGTATGATGCTGTCACCTGTGGGCACTAGAAAATCTTGAAGACCAAGATCGGATGTGGCTCTTATGCACCCCATTCCCCACGGTGGGGTGTGTCTCCTTAGCAGCTGACTGACCTGAGACTTTGGGATCATGTATGCATCGTAGCTGGACCCGTGGTACTTGGCCGTAAAATCTGGGCTGTAGCCAGCATCACAAGTGCATGGTATATTCGAGCTCGGGGGCTGTTTCCTAGGTCTATAAACCTGTAGGAGAAAGCTACAATGGTTAGGTGCAGGAGGGGAGGGCACACAGGGAGGGAATGAAGGGGAAAGCAAAGAAGGCTTATCTTAACTTTCTATGGCCAAGTGGTTGGAAA
Source organism: Orientallactaga sibirica (assembly GCA_036365145.1). Taxonomy (NCBI): domain Eukaryota; kingdom Metazoa; phylum Chordata; class Mammalia; order Rodentia; family Dipodidae; genus Orientallactaga; species Orientallactaga sibirica. The sequence continues at coordinate 4,195,285 of JAEOAD010001317.1, forward strand.
CCCAGTGTAAAAGATGCGCAGCCCCAAACAGAGGTCAGATGTAAGCGGGCCCTGAGCTGTGGGGGCCAGTGCTAGCGAGGCATGCCGCTATGTGAATGACCCCAATGTCGGCAGCAACTGAGACCCTCCCTTTTGCAAGGAGAAGGTGCCCAGGCATGGCAGTGGTCTCTCTCTGTCTTTCAGCAAGACAGCATCATGAGAAATGGTTTCTGGTTTAAGACTGGAGAATGCCTTATCCTTCCTGAGTTGGGAGTGGAGAACTGGCCCTCATTATAAGGTAAGAGGGATATTCCCATATACTGTGCTCAACACGGATCACTCTAGCAGGCAGAGAGCTAGTCCTAGGGACAAAATCCATGTGGACACTCTAGATAGTAACCAAGTGCCATTTAAAGAGCCACATGTGGCCCTAGCTAAGATGTGGAAGCCATCTTATAAGTCCACAGACCATTGAACTGAGTAGGTTTTATAATGCAGTAAGAGTCTGAGTTACATATGAGATGTGATTCCCCACCCCCCTTAGTGTTAGGGATAGAACCCAGGGCCTTGTACTAACTAGGCCAGTGCTCTACCACTGAGCCATATCATAAGCCCCTTCCAAGTTGAATATGGAGAAAAAAAAATCACACTGTAGTTTTCAGGCAATTTTCCAATATATTTCTGATATAATTATTTTTATTGAAGCCATTTCTAGAAAACCCACCTAAAAGCAAAGAGCTTTCTGCACAAGTTAGGATTGGGACTCTCCTTCCAAGGAAGAAACACAGGAAAACAGGGCAAAAAGAAAAAAAAAAAGATTGGAAAAAAATATAACTAGACTGAATAATGGCAGGGAGGTCTACAAGCCCAATCTGGCAGTAATAGAAGCTGGGAGATGTTCCTTCATGGAAAGATCCCACAGGGAAACTACAGACGAACCAAAGCTGGGAGGACAGAGAGAACAGAACTTTAGTTGGATGAGGTGGGTGATTTCCAGGGCCCAGGAAGTGAGAAGACAGAGTAACAGGTCCAACAGGAAAGAAGGTACCAGAGGTTAATGAGGATTTCCTACGATTTAACTGGAAGTCCAAGTCTACTGGAAGGAAGAGAGCCGAGAGCTATTTCTAGGGAGGTGATGCTAACGAAACAGAAGAAAGCAGCACTGATTGCAAACCACACAAGCCCAGCCACATGCACATCAACGCAGGAAAGCACAGTCATGGATCCAGCAAGAGTATAGGCCAATTTGGTCCTACCTGGTTTGAGCTGCCTGAGCCTGCAGAATGGACATGGGAAAATGAAGACAGGCAAAACCCAGAGAACACACCCGAGGATGCCCCCAAACCGAACAAGACACACCTTTCGTGCAGGACGCCCCACCTGCTGCTTTAACTGGTGCACCAGTCGGTCTTTCTCCCGCCTCAGGGCCATGACTTCTTCCTGGGTTTTTTTCTTCTTGGAGGCAGACAACTCCAACAAGGCGATGTTCGCGTCTTTTTCACTGATTGCCGCGAGCAGTGCTTCCTGCCTGGTAAGAGAAAGATTACTGTGATCATCGTCATAAAATGAAAAAATAAAAAATAAAAACTCCAAACAATTGGCACATACAATTGAAATGGGCCACAAACTATAACTGCTCTGGAAAAGAATTACAAACAATACTTAACACAAACTACCACCTCAACTATCAGGATGGACAAAACAGTTTTGGGTCAGAAATGCTGACCCAGGGGCTGGAGAGATGGCTTAGCAGTTAAGGCATTTGCCTGCAAAGCCAAAGGACCTGGGTTCAATTCCTCAGGACCCATATAAGCCAGGTGTAAAACGTGGTGAATGCATCTGGATTTTGTTTGAAGTGGTTGAAGGCTCTGGTATGTCCATTCTCTCTATCTGCCTCTCTCTCTCTCTCTCTCTCTCTCTCTCTCTCTCTCTCTCTCTCTCTCAAATATATCAATAAATAATGAATAAAATAATAAAAATTATAAAAAAGAAATGCTGACCCAGACACATTGTGTCTTCTGAAAAAGAGTCATCTTTCAATGATTCCACAGATAGTCACAAGTGAGAAATGTAAGAGTAAAATTAGGAACATTCACTCATAAGACAATTATAACCATCCACCCATAAATCTACCCATCCACCTACCCATACATCCACTAAGGATGGTTTTAGATCTTCGAGACAACCCTGGCAGCAATTTTGGATTCATGTGAGATTTTTTTTTTTGTCTGAGAATTTCTTCTGAAGGCAGACAAGATATTTACAAGGGTCCTCTTTCCATTTCATTTTATTTAGTGAATGCTAACTTTGTTCCATCGCATATTGTTTCTTTGTCACATACTTCTACAGCTGTCAGCCCAAATGTGTCCTCTGCTGAGAGGCCCTTTCCAACCCCTTCCCTTCATAGTCTCTCCCCACCTGCATTTTGTGTCCCAGTTAGGAGTCTGACACTTTACACCATTTAATATTTATTTGTTCTTGGAGACAGAGAGACAGTATCAGTGCACCAGAGCTTCCTGTCACTGCAAATGAGTTCCAGACACATGTGCACCACTTTGTGTATCTGGCTTTAAGTGGGTACTGCGGAATTGAACCCAGGCCATCAGGCTTTGTAAGCAAGTGCCTTTAAGTGCTAAGCCACCCCTCCAGCACACATTATATCATTTTTTTTTTGAGGCAAGTCCAACAGACTGACCTTTTAAAATTTTTTTTTGATTTATTTTTATTTATTTATTTACTAGAGACAGAGAGAGGGAGAGAGAGTGGGTGCACCAGGGCCTCTAGCCACTGCAAATGAACTCCAGATGCGTGCTCCATCTTGTACATCTGGCTTACATGGGACCTGGAGACTTGAACTGGGATCATTTGGCTTTGCAGGCAAATGCCTTAACCACTAAGCCATCTCTCCAACCCAAATGACCATTTTTTATGGGAGAGAGAGAAATGGCACATCGGGGCCTCAAGCAACTGTAATTGAATTCCAGATACATGCGCCACCTTGTGTGCATGTGCAACCTTGTGCACTTTCTTCACATTGTGCATCTGGTACATGAGACCTAGAGAGTCAAACATGGGTTCTTAGGCTTTGTACAAGTGCCTTAAGCACTAAGCCATATCTCCAGCCCCCATCTAATTTTTTTTTAATTATTCATTTAGTGGCCCCACACACCCATCCAGCATGGTGCCCAGTTGCAGGATCAAGGACAAAACAAAGGAATATAAGCTGGGCGTGGTGGCGCACGCCTTTAATCCCTTGGGAGGCAGAGGTAGGAGGATTTCCGTGAGTTCGAGGCCACCCTGAGACTACATAGCTAATTCCAGGTCAGCCTGGACCAGAGTGAGACCCTACCTCGAAAAACCAAAAAAACAAAACAAAACAAAAAAAAAAAAAAAAAAGGAATATTCCAACCTCATCAAACCTGAAGAGGAGACAGCAGATATCAGCTAAGGAGCTACTGTAAGGGATGCATGTGGGACCAGCTGAGCAGTTCAATACAACTCTAGGCTTCCTGCACTTTCCCATCCCCCAACAGTCAGAACCAGGAACGTCCAGAGAACACATTCAGCCCCCTGCAGCAGCATATCCAGCACAGCTGATCAGCACACCAGCTCCACAGTACAACACAGAGGGATCAAGATGGGCACTCAGCATTGGTGAGATTAGAAGCCACCCCAAAAGGTAATGAGGGCGACTGACAAAAAATCAGGTACATAGACCTGCACTGGAAGTGCTAATCTCTCTTTCCATGTCAGGGCAAGTTATGGGTTACATATTCATGATTGGATTTACCATTTTCAATTAAACTGTATTTGGGGATTGACTATTGTTCCCTTTGATGGTTTCAGATTCATAGGTGTTTGTCTTTTTCTTCTGTCATTATTGGTGGTAGGATTTGAGTCAGACCCAGGCTAACCTGGAACCAATTTCAGAACAGAAATCTCAACCTCCCAGAAGACAGGATTATGGATGTAGAGCAACACACACCCTTAGGGATTGTGGCTTTATAAGGTTATCTGTTTGTTTCAATCACCACACTTGCATACTTTGTGCTGGTTTTTATTGAATGTGTATATTGCTCAGTTGAATTTTAGAATTTTGCCATTAAATTGCTCCACTCAACCCACTAGAATACTTGACTAGCAAGCAAACTAAATCCCTAGGATTGCTTCTGCAGTTGAATTGCAGTACAAGTGCTACACTTGGCACCTTAAACCCCTACTCTGAAATTACATAAAGTTGGATATTCAAGTCTAACAGCACCACAGATAATTAGAAAACACAAGCATCAAATCAACTAAGGAAGCAACGATCATTACATTTTAATATAAGAAACACAAAGAATCAAGTCAATACAATACCACCAAAAAATTGTAAAGCCATCAGAAATGACCCCAATGACACTGTTTTAGATGAAATGACTGAAAAGATTTAAAAAAAAATTATCTAGAATCAAAGAAATCAAAGAAGACATCAAAGGAATTAAAAAAGAAAACAAAGAAGTTAAAGAAGAAAACAAACTCCTGAAGGAATTCTAAGAGAACACAGGAAACCAGTTAATGAAATGAGGTCATTACAAGACATGAGTAAGAAAATAGAAATACTGAAGAAAAACCTGGCTGAAATTCTAGAACTGAAAGACACAGTTAATCAAATAAAAAACTCTGTGGAAAGTCTCACCAGTAGAATGGATGAAAGCGAGGACAGAATATCTAAACTAGAAGACCAGGTGGCAGATCTAATACAGTCCAACAAAGAGAAAGACAAGCTAATAGGAAGGTATGAATGGGAATTTCAAGATATCTGGGACACTATGAAAAGATCAAACATAAGAATTCAGGGTATAGCAGAAGGAGAATAATTTCAATCCAAAGGCATACTAGACATTTTCAACAAAATCATAGAAGAAAGTTTTCCCCAAATTGGGAAAGAAATGCCAATGCAGATACAAGAAGCTTTTAGAACACCAAACAGATAAAACCTAGAAAGAAGCTCTCCTTGCCATGTTATAAATAAACTACTACACATGCAAACTAAACAAAATGTATTGAAAGCAGTTAGAGAAAAAGCAAGTCAACTATAAAGGCAAGCCCATCAGAATAATAGCAGATTACTCAATACAAACTTTAAAAGCCAGAAGGGCTTGGAATGATGTATTCCAAATTCTGAAAGATAACAACTGTCAACCAAGATTATTTTATCCCAAAAAGTTATGTATCCAAATTGAAGAAGAAATAAGGACATTCCACAACAAAAACAGGCTAAAGGGATCTATTACAACTAAGCCAGCTCTACAGAAAATACTTGAAGGAATCCTTCGTGCTGAAGAAAAAGCAAAGCACACACACAAGGAAACGGAAAAATAAACCACACTCAAATACCACTTAGAACAAGAGAATAAAGGGAAGTCAGGAAGCACTACAAAACAAGAAGAATGGAGAGAATCAACACATCCTTTCAATAATAACTCTTAATATTAATGGCCTCAATGCCCCAACCAAAAGACACAGACTTGCAGACTAGATTAAAAGACAGGATCCTACTGCTTGTTGCCTCCAGAAAACTCATTTCTCAATAAAAGAAAAGAAACTGTCTTAGGGTGAAAGGATGGAAAATGGTATTTCAAGCAAATGGGCTTAGGAAACAAGAAGGGGTTGCTATCCTAATATCTGATAGGATATACTTCAAACCAAAATTAGTTAGGAAAGATAAAGAAGGTCACTTTATACGGATTAAAGGCACACTCCAACAGGAAGACATTACAATCCTAAATGTATATGCACCTAACATGGGTGCTTCCAATTTCATCAAACAAACACTATGAGACTTAAGGTCACAGATAAAACCAAACACAATGGTAGTGGGTGACTTCAATACCCCACTTTCATCAATTGACAGATCATCCTGGCAAAAAAATAAAAAGAGAGACATCTGGATTAAATTATGTCATGGAACAAATGGACCTAATCGATATCTACAGAACATTCCATTCAAATGCTGCAGAATATATATTTTTCTCAGCAGCACATGGAACATTATCCAAAATAGACCATATATTAGGACACAAAATGAATCTTAACAAACACAGGAAAATTGAAATAATCTCTTGTTCTCTATCTGACCACAATGGGATTAAACTACAAATCAGCAACAAGAAAAACTACAGAGCATACAGAAATTCATGGAGACTAAACAGTACACTATTGAATGATTGTAGAAATCAAAAAGTAAATCAATAAATTCAGAGAATCAAATGATGATGAGAATACAACATATAAAAACTTTTGGGACACAATGAAGGCAGTCTTAAGAGGGAAATTTATAGCCTATATATTATATTATATTATATTATATTATATTATATTATATTATATTGCCTATTATATTACATATAATATTTATAGCCTAATTTATAGCCTATTATATTATATATGTAATATGTTATAAATATTATATATAATATATTATATTTTATTATAGCCTATATTAAGTAATTAGAGAGTTTACAAGTAAACAATTTAATGCTTCACATTAAGGTGCTGGCAAAAGAAGAACAAGGCAAATCAAATTTCAGTAAATGGGAAGAAATAATAAAGATTAGGGCAGAAATTAATTAAATAGAAACCCAACAAACAACCCAAAGAATCAATGAAACAAAGAGATGGTTCTTTGATAGGATAAATAAGGTTGATAAACCCTTAGTAAATCTGACCAGAAGAGAGAAGAGACAAAAATTAATAAAATTAGAGATGAAAAAGGTACTATTACAACAGATACCAAAGAAATTTAGAAAATCATAAGGATATAACTTTAAGAATAAACACACCTCTAAGTTTGAATATCTGAAAGAAATGGATGATTTCCTTGATTTATGTGACCTACCAAGATTAAATCAAGATGGGATAAACCATATAAATAGACCTATAACAAGTGTGAAGATCTAAGTAGTTATAAAAAGTCTCCCAATTAAAAAAGTCCAGCCCAGATGGATTCACTGTTGAATTTTACCAGACCTTCATGGAAGAACGAATATCACTGCTTCTCAAACTTTTCCATAAAATAGTAAAGGAAGGAATTCTATTTAACTCCTTCTATGAAGCCAGCATCACCCTGATGCCAAAAAAAGACAAAGACAGAACAAAAAAAGAAAATTACAGACCAATCTCCCTCATGACCATATATGCAAAAATTCTCAACAAAATATTGGCAAACAGAACACAAGAATATATCAGAAAGATTATTCACCCCAAACAAGTAGGCTTTAATCCCAGAGATGCAGGGATGGTTCAACATATGCAAATCAATAAATGTAATACACTATATAAATGGACTGAAGGACAAAAATCACACGATCATCTCAATAGATGCAGAAAAGGCATTCGACAAAATCCAGCATCCCTTCATGGAAAAAGTCCTACAGAAACTGGGTATAGAAGGAACATATCTCAACATAATAAAAGCTATTTATTACAAACCTACAGCCATAATAATACTAAATGGGGAAAAACTTGAAGTTTTTCCACTAAATTAAGGAACAAGACAAGGGTGTCCACTGTCCCCACTTTTATTTAATATAGTACTGGAAGTCTTAACTATAGCAATAAAGCAAGAGACACTCATAAAAGGGATACAAATTGGAAAGTAAGAGATAAAATTATCATTATTTGCAGATGATATGATTCTATACATAAATGACCCTAAAGACTCTACCAGCAAACTGTTGGAGCTGACAAACACTTTTAGCAACACAGCAGGATACAAAATAAACACACAGAAATCAGTAGCTTTCCTATATACTAACAACAAACATGTGGAGGATGAAATCAGGGAATCTCTCCCATTCAAAATTGACTCCAAGAAAAAAGTACCTTGGAATAAACTTAACTAAGGAATTGAAGGATCTCTACAATGAGAACTTTAAAACACTCAAGTGAGAAATTGCAGAAGACACTAGGAAATGGAAAGACATTCTTTGTTCTTGAATTGAAAGAATCAATATTGTGAAAATATCAATCTTACCAAAAGCAATCTACACATTTAATGAAATCCACATTAAAATTCCAATGGCACTCTTCACGGAAATAGAAAAAAACAATCCTAAAATTCATTTGGAAGCATTAAAAATCTAGAATAGCCAAAACAATTTTGAGCAACAAGAATAAGGACTGTGGTATCACCATACCCAATTTTAAGCTATATTACAATGCCATAGTAACAAAAACAGCATGGTACTGGCACAAAGACAGACATGTAGATCAGTGGAACACAATAGAGGACCCAGATGTTAATCCATGCAGCTACAGCCATCTGAATTTTGACAAAAATGCCAAAAACACTGATTGGAGAAAAGATAGCCTCTTAAACAAGTGGATAAATATATGTAGAAGGATGAAAATAGATCCGTGTCTTTCTCCACAAGAATCAACTCCAAATGGATCAGGGACTTTAATTTCAGACGTGAAACTCTGAAACTGCTACAGGAAAGAGTAGGGGAAATCTTTCAACATATTGGCATAGGCAATGACTTTCTGAATATAACCCCAATTGCTCAGGAAATAAAATCACTAATCAACCGCTGGAACCTCGTGAAATTACAAAGCTTTTGTACAGCAAAGGACACTGTGAACATGTGATTTTTGTCTTTCTGGACTTGGATTATTCAATCCATAGTCCTGCCAATTTCATAACCTCATTTTTCTTTTCCAGAGGAGTGAAATTCCATTGAAAATTACACACACACACACACACACACACACACTCATATATATGGCACATTTTCTTGATCCAGTCACTGATTCCATTTCCTAGTTACTGTGAATTGTGAATGGAGCAGCAACAAACATGGATGTGCATGTATCACTGTGGTAGGAGACAGAGCCTTTTGAGTATGTGCCTAGGACTCCTCATAGCTCTTGATACGCAAGTGTACATTCAGTAAGATCCCCAAACAGCCATCCTTTGTAAAGATGAGATGCACAAAGCCACCTTTACCTTTTCTTTGCTTATATTTTCTGCATTATTCCTTCCTCTCAAAAAACAAAAACAAACAAACAAACAAAAAAAACCAAGTATCACAAGAAACCTTAAACACAAACACCACCAGAGTAAACATGAACAAAGCTCTTAACTCACCAGGAAACATCAGACAAATGTTAACAGATGTGAAATTTGCTCATTTTTCATTCATCTTAGTGATTCTCTGTACACCCTTTCCTTTATATTTAACTCACCAGGAAACATCAGACAAATGTTAACAGATATGAAATTTGCTCATTTTTCATTCATCTTAGTGATTCTCTGTACACCCTTTCCTTTATTCTCAGAGGCACACACTATCACATACACATGTCTAGTACAAACTACATCAACTTCCATTTGAAAATGGTAGCCATCGCCTCATGAGGCATTCTGGGTCTACTTGTGGCCCATACAACCCATTTTCCTCTTCTAGGTCAATGTTTGGTATTATACTGCCTTAATAATCCTTCAATAAGCACTGTTATCAACCCAAAGAATGATCATGCCAAACTTCCCCCTCCCTATGAGTATATAACCTAAGCTTTTAATTATTTAACACTTTTTAACACTATTTAACACTGGAGAGCTTGAATGATTTCTGCTTACCACCCACCTTGGAGAGTTTTAAATCAGCCATTCTAAAACTTGGAAAAATAAAACTTGCAGTTTGGAATCACCATTTTAAGAATTTATTTGTAAAAAAAAAAATGAATGTAAGACACTTGGATATAAATTGGAAGCCCAAAGAAAAATTCTCATTTTTCCCCCCCAAAAACATTACTTTCTAAATTCAAGTCCTGAGTGACCTTGCTTCAGAAATTGATGCTGTTTCATTGACCTGGAAAAAGTTACTAGATGTCTAGAATCACTTCCAGCACTTAATCCATCCTTCTTGCTTATTCACGGACAACATGAGAAGTATAGATAAACATTTCCTCAGTCATTGTGTGGGGTTAAGGAGATACTGAAGGCTTGCAAAATTGTCTTTTGAACGCTGCCATACTTTAGTGTACAATTACTAAGGTGAGCTGTCTATGCCCCAAAATATAGCTTAAAATATGAAAAGGAAGCCCAAATATGCTATGAAGGAAGATAAGATAATGCAAGGAGAAAATAAATCTATAGGAGTCTGCTGTGTGCCAAGCTAGGAAAGTAGGTCACAGACAGCATTTTATCAACGTGCAGTCTAAACATATGTCAAAGGGAATAATGTCTTTAACAAATATGGGCAACAATGCAGGAAAAAGGGGGAAATTCTGTGCCATCTCATACATTTAGTGAAGGCTAACAATGAATAAAAATGTGTACAAGCACACGTTTAATAACCCTGAGCTGTCATTCAGTTTGTAGGGGGTAGTCAAGACACAGCTAATAAAACACCAAAAAAAATGGTTTCAGCCACCCTGGAAATAGATCCTCCAGGGACTAGCACAAAAGAAGGCAGAGGGTACCTCCTGCCAAGATAAATGTGTCTTTTTGCATGTCGCCATGGCAGTTTCAGGGTCCACTGATGGTCATACTCAGCCAGGACACTTACCACCGTCATTTTAAAAGGGAGCTTTGTAAACATTTCTGTCTCACTTTCTATAGCTGTCATTCTATTAATGATGATTTGAGCTCAGAGAGGGAATATAAAATCAATTTTAGGGGTTGCCAGCAAAGTAAGCCAATTAGGGATTGTTATAAATTGGATTGGAGCAGAAGCCTGAGCACATTCGCATTTCTTTTTCCTCATGGGCTCTTGTTTTAGTTAAGTGACCCACCTTTAGGAACACATTCAATTACCCAAGCAGATGCTTGAAGAAATGCATTCCATTAAGAAATGTTTGGATAATGACATATGAGGGTGGACTACATTATGTATGGCGCTCAGCCCCCGGCAGTCATGTTCCAATCAGACTGTGGGAAAAAAATTCCATTCAATCAATTTTTCCCCAGTTAATTACTGTTTTCTTTCCCTTATGACCCTGAATCTTCAACAGCAAGTTCAGTAGGAGGTGACTTAAGACAGCCAGTGACGAAAGATCTTGTTCAAAACAGCCTGTCTCTCCCACCATTGGGGTGAGTGCTGGGTGGAAGTTTGCTGGGATCCCTCCTGGAGAGATACTCCTTTGCTTCAGTTTTAAAGGCATATCTTCAAATAGCATTTGAAGAAAGATGAAGTATTTATATGAATATGGACCCTACTGACCAGCATAATCATGTGTGGTTCAAGCAAAAATGGCTCACATGAAGTGTGGCCCCAGACTCCGTGATGTGTTTTGCTATCTACCCACTTAAAACTGACCTCAAAAAAAAAAAAAAATAGTTTACTCCAATGAGCAAGTATTCAGTCTTTGAAACTTGATCACATATGACAAGAATTTCCTATTACAGGTCCCACAGAGTCTATCTCAGTTGAATTATAGCTTAGGATCTGACCCAAGAAGGAAGCTGGCCTACCTGTGAGATGCTCCAATTATAACTGGGCCAGAAAGCTAGCTCCTGCATGCCAACGCCGAATGGCACTAAGAGATGGCAAGCACAGGTATTACTGAGCATTCTGTCCCAAAGGAGTTCTGGCAAGTGTGAAGCCAAATGATTTCCCTAAAACAGACGCGCTCCAAGACCAGAGGAAGCAATGTACCAGGAGGATCTGTTGGCTGTATTCTAAATCACCCAGTGAAATCCCATTCCCGTGGAGAGTTAATGCAAGGTGGGATGGTATGCTGCGTAGTCTTAGCAGGGGACCTAGGTAGGTATGGCGGATTACTGTATGTTGGATCTTAAAGCAGGAAACAAAGAAAAGGCGGGACCCTCTTTTAAGTACTTAAGCTTGTCATAATTTTTCTTAATTTTCCCACATACAGTATTACATTAGTATTTTAGAGAAGTTACTGATCTTTAATACCAACATTTTGGAATCAAATATATCTTGATTTGAACCTCATCAATGCTTTTTGTTGCCGTGACTGACTGGACAAGTGATTTACTGTCAGTGGAACTTAGTTTTGCTTGTCAATGAACTAAGAGTAACTGTAGAAGTTAAATGTGATAATGTACACAAAGATTTTGTTCCGTTCCTGACATGACCACACGATGTATGTGAGCAATTACTTATTATTACAGAATATGGATACCACCAAATTAAAAAATTCAAAGTTCTGCATTATTTTATACCAGACTCCTCTTTGTATTAAATATATCTAAACATGCTAACGAGTCTCTTACTTTCAAGACAGTTTTTCAAAGAAACCTCTAAAATTGGTTTCTGTAAAGCTGCACATTTGACTTTCATGAGCTGACATCTGTTTCACAAACAAAGTTAAAGGAGAAAACAGATTCTGGGTGTGGAAAAGGGTCTGCACATCACAGAAGAGCACATCACAGGCAGCCAGGCCTGGCTTGATTAATAACTGCTCAATATCATTCCAGCCCAAAGGCCACACAGAAGTAGGCAGGATGTGATTCCGTGCACTGTGAGAAATTGAGAAATGGAAACGTGTTCTGGAAGGTAACCCTTTCAAAGTCAAGGTCAAGTGCACAATCTAACCAATGTCAAACAACTTCAAAACAAAAACTATTTCCATTTAAAAAATCTTTACAAAACATTGGTAAGGTTGTAAAGCAAGGAGAATGAGAGGAAGGGACGTCCATGACCCACTGCATACCTTGCGTGCTTGTGTACCATCAGGGGACACTTACTGCTTGGTCATTCTTGTCACTCCTCATCACTGTGGAGAAGGCCTTTCTTTTCCATTCAAGTCTACCCAGAATTTTCTATGTCAAGTGTACCCACTCAGAGCCCCTGGAGATACCACTGATTGATGAGAAATCATACACACCTGTACTTCTCTGTGGTCAGGGCTTTGCTCCGTGTCTCCCTAACAGAAGTCCATTGACCACAGGTGATCAGTTACTGACCGGGGACTTGTCCTATTGTATTAACTTTTTGGTTACAAGTGAGAAAATGACAGAGAAGAGGCTACTGACTTCAGGGTGTAGGCCTTAAGACATCTGATTAAGTTTTTTTTTTTCTTATTGATAAATGAGGTATGTATGTATACAGGTGTATGAAGTTACCCTAACAACAAAATATTCTAAGTTCTGTTCTAATATACATACATATAAAGCTACTAAGATAGGCTGGAGAGATGGTTTAGTGATTAAGGTGCTTACCTGTGAAGCTTAAGGACCAGGACTGATTCCCTAGTACCCACATAAGCCAGATGCCCAAGGTGGCAAATGTGTCTGGAATTCGTTTGCAGTGTGAGAGGCCCTGGCACACCCATTCTCTCTCTCTCTCTCTCTCTCTCTCTCTCTCTCTGCCTCTCTAAGCAAACAAACAAATAAAATAATAAAGTTACTAAGATATATTAGTCAGTCTTTGCACATGAGTTGCTCTCTTGTCCTTTGAACTTGATATTTTTCATCCTAATGTGAATATTTTGCACTCACTCAAACCTTCTTTGTTTATGCGTCCATGAAATAGATATTGTCACAGGCTAAGTTGAAATGAAACACCAAACAGATTGTCATGTGAGTGCTGTGAGAGAAAACTGAACTTAGGGAATACACTTCAGAACTGGGTTAGCATGGCATTTAAAGAAAACAAAACTGAGGTCCTGCAGAGAGGATCTTTGTACAGACAAATATATAAACCATGAGTTTGATCGACACACATCCTTCGAGGGGTTTTCTATTTGTAAAGAAACAGAATACCATGTCTGTGTTCTGTAGGTGATGGTGGTGGCCAGGCCAAGAGCAGTTTGCCTGGAGGGCAGGATGACATATTATGCATAGACAGGAGGATGAAAGAGACGTCTAGCATCTGCGAGTTGTTCTCTCTTGCTGCGCATGTCAGCAAACTGGACCATAATTTAGGATAATCTAGAAAACATACCCTTTGGGACTGATGGCGTCTCAAACATCCCTGCCCAAGGTGAAATATTCAGGTTAATGTCTCAGATATAGTTTGAGAAGTCTGGGTTTTAGCTCTGCCATCTCGTGGACACTGCAACAAATATTGCCATTTTCCTGTATTTTTTCTTCCCTCCTGAAGTAGCTTCATGTCTATAATCTAAATTTTTCAAAAGTACCACAAGGGTACTTATAAAAAGAAAATAAAAGAACATTAGCCATAGGAGAGGTCCAGGATGTGGGCAGAGCTAGGTCATTTCTAACTCAAACCCCACTTCTCCCAACATACTTTCCTTTTGATGAAAGTATAGATTCAGGGCTGGAGAGCTGGCTTAACAGAGGTACTTGCCTGCAAAACCAAAGGACCCAGGTTTGATTCCCCAGTACCCATGTAAGCCAGATGCACAAGGTGGCACATGCATCTGGAGTTCTTTTGCAGTGGCTAGAAACCCTGGTGTGTCCAATTTCTCTCTCTCTATCTGCCCCCTCTCTCAAATAATAAATAAATAAATAATTTAAAAAATAAAGTATAGATTCAATGGTCATTTATCAATTACCAACCTTGCATAGAGGATTGTACCTGCTGAGGAGTCTGTAAACAGGTGATAAGCCTATTTTAAGAAACTTGTTCTTCTTTTATCATTGCTTTTAAAAAGAAGGTCACTTTATTGGAATATTCAACACTAAGGAGACATCTCTATCACACTGTCCAAGGCTCAGGGGCCAGTGGGGAAGAGCTGGCAAAAAGAATATGTGAGCCAATGGAAGGGAGGAGTGCTTACAATACTTTCTTGCAGACACAAAGTAGCCTTGATATCATGACCTCACAATGGCTGACACTACCTACATAAGATCTGCATAATAGGAGGAAAAAATGACAACATCAAAATAGAAGAGTGACTAGCTGGAAAGAAGGGATGCAGTGGAGAAGGAATTTGGGAGTGGGAAAAGGAGGATGGTGGGAGGGGATTATTATCATGGTATATTGTCTACATATATGGAAGCGGTCAATAAAAAGTTAAAACAAGGGCTGGGGAAATGACTTAGTGGTTAAAGAAATTGCCTGTGAAGCCTAAGGACCTGGGTTCGATTCCCCAGAACCCACGTAAACCAGATGCACAAGGGGGGTGCATACATCTGGAGTTAGTTTGCAGTGGCTGGAGGCCCTGGGGTGCCCATTTGCTCTTTCTCTCTGCCTCTGCTTCTCTCTTTCTCTCTCTCAAATAAATAAATAAATAAATAAATAAAACATCTTAAAAATTTTTTTTAAAGTTAAAACAGGGCTGGAAAGATGGCTTAGTGGTTAAGGGGCTTGCCTGCAATGCCTAAGGACCCAGGTTTGATTCCCCAGTACCCATGTAAACCAGATACACAAGGTGGTACATGTGTCTGGAGTTCATCTGAAGTGGCTAGAGGCCCTGGTATGCCCATTCTCTCTCTCTATCTATATTTGCTCCCCCCTCAAATAAATAAATAAAATAAAAATGTTTAAAAAGATATCCCTAATAGAGAGCTGCAAATCCAGAAACAATGAGATGTTCCAGCTGTTGGTTACCTGAAGTCTCTGGTACACACAGACAATATGCGGGACGCTATCAGAGGGCTCCTTGTCAGAACACCAAACCACACAGCCAATGTGGAATGAGTTGGGTAAACTACCTGAATGCACTCCACATCTGGAAAGAATTGTGAGGGAGCCAGCCCAAGACACCATGGTATAGACGGCAGTCTCAGTGTTACAGTATGGGTGGCCTTGAGGCTCCTGGAAGTGAAAGTTCCACCCCAGTCATGTGTGTGTGTGTGGGGGGGTTAATGTGAGCAGAAACAGTTTTCACTGAAATTATGAAGTCCAGCCTAAGCCACTGAGCTGGATGTGCTCCTCAGTGCCGGTTGTTTCCTGGCCACAGGAATAGCAGCAGCACAAGCCTGGCAGATGATCAGAGCCAGTTCTGCCATTCTGCCAACCCAGGTATGTGCCCAGGTACTGGGGGATGTGCATAATTATCCCGTGATGAGCAATAAAACCCAGAACAGACACCACCCCTGCTTCCATGGAACTTAGAATATTGCAGACCCCCCTCCACACAGACAGAGCCTCCACACGGGTCTGAGACAGGCTAACCCATGGAGATGCCAGTCAACAGAAAAGAAACACCCTTCTCTTATCACTGGCAACAAAAGCAAGATCACATGGAAAACCAAACGCTTCTGTTTCTCCATAGGTAAGACCCTACGTGGCCTTCCACGTACATATGCCAAATGCTGGCATGAACCATTGAGAAGCTCACTCCCACTCCATGGTCTTCACTCTTCATATCCAGGGAAAACTCCAGACTCGAAAACCAACATCAAATATGAAAGCCCCTAGTTATAGCTGGAAGATGGGATGATATGAAGGTGCACAGGACAATCTCATGTTTCATAATGTTTCTAATACTTTTTTAATTTTTACTTATTTATTTGCAAGGGGGGGAGAGAGAGAGAGAGAGAGAGAGAGAGAGAGAGCAAGCTACAGCCTCCTGCTACTGCAAATGAACTTCAGAAGTATGTGTCACTTTGCACATCTGGGGAATCGAACCTGGGACCCTGGGCTTTGCAAGCAAGCATCTTAACCACTAACCCATCTCTCCAGCCCATAATATCTTTTTTCGCTCTCTTCTGCATCCCTCTGTGTGTGTTATGCCTGAGTGTTTCTGTGTATGTTCGTTCACGTGTATGGGAGCATGTGCAGGTGTGAGTGCACAGGAGTGTGTGGGGTGGAGGTGAGAGGGTAACATCATGTGTCTTCCTCTACTGCTCCCCACCTTATTTTGGGGGATTATTTCACGAAACTTACAGTGCACTGATTCAGCTAGACTAGCTAGCCAGTGATCTCCAGCCATTCCCTGCTTCTGACCATCCCAGAGCTGGTACTATAAGCATGTACCACTATACCAGAATTTTTACATCGGGGCTGGGGATTTGAACTCAGATCTTCAGTCTTATTTGGTAAACACTTAATTGAGCCATTCCCTAACCCCTGAGTTTAATATCTTCCCAAATAAAGGTAATTTTACTAATCTCTACCCACAAGAAATTTTGCTTATCACTATAGCCTCAAAGATTTAAAACCCTAAGTCAGCTCACTATGCACAAATCCAAGCATTAGCGTACACGCACCCAACACTAGATTAGTTTATACTAGAGGCAATTAGTCCAGTGTTCAGGGGAGTGTGGTATACAAAGCGAGGGTGGAGAGAGGAGACTATAAAACCAGAAAAGTGACAGACCTCAGTCCATTATGAGATCCTTGAGACCTGGGAAACCACTTAGTGAGAAAAGATCCTGATGACCAGACCCCAGCTTGATACTGATTTCCACTCCTGGTGATACGACTCTGTTGACTGATGGCTTTGAGATCAGGTCATACATTTCCCTGGAGTCTGCCCAGATCACTGAGCTACATCCCTGTTTAGATCCCAGCTTCAAGCCACAGAGCACAGGGCAGGAGCAATGAAAATTGAGACGATACGACTTTTAAAACTTTCATTTATTTGAAAATGAGAGTAAGAGACAGAGACTTTGCAAGCAAGTGACTTTAACTGGAAAGCTATTTCTCTAGCCCCAGAGACTATACTTTTTTTAAAATTTATTTATTTATTCGTAGGCAGAGAGAAGAAACACAGATATATATATATATATAGAGAGAGAGAGAGAATGGGTATGCCATGGCCTCTCACCATTGTAAAACAAACTCTAGATGCATATCCCACTTTGTGCATCTCAGTTATGTGGGTACTGGGAAGTCAAACCCAGGCCATCAGGCTTGGCAAGCAAGCACCTTTAACCATTGAGCAATCTCCCCAGCATTGACTACACAACTTTTAAGAGATCTCTCCAAAGTCCCAATGAAGAGTGGCCTAATAAAATCCTATCCTTAAAGATGACTGCATACCTTTAAGTGGTATCATAAAAGAGCAGTCTAATATTGTCAACCCTCTTAGTGTCCCCTGTACGGAGTGGTGTTTTATGAAAGAGCAAATACTGTGCTCAGTGCTATGAGATATCAGCAATGGATAAGGCTTGCAGAATATTCTAGCAACAATAACAAAAAACACGAAAACTTAAATAATAAAACAAAAGATAAATAATGGTTAAGTAGTGACTGCACCGTTAGGATAGGAAGTAAACAATTACTGATAATTATTATGATTACTATCTGAACAGGCAAAGCACAAAAAAGCATGTCAATTCATAAAGCCCTCTCACAATAGCCTTTGATGAAACATTTAGTACCTCATTGTAAAGTTGGGTGACATGAGGCTGTGAGACTTCAGTACACAGTCCAAGGTCACTGTCCTCTCAGAGGTAAAGCTGGAACTTGAATCCAAGTCTGTGTGACTTCAGACTTGGCCATTTCTTCAAGTGAGTGGTTTTGGTAAGGGAGAGTGTCCCCTTGGTTTGGCTTAGATGTGGCAGGATTCTCAGAGCACAGTGGGGAAGGGCTCAGCAAGGAAAGAGGGAGGGTTAGCTTCCAGATGCTGTGTCTGAGGAAAAACGAAGAGGAGTCTATCATTTCAAACTGTGCACAACTTTCAGGGATGTTGGAATGTCACCACAGAAAAAGTGTGGACACTCTAATTTATAAATTCCAAATCAAAACCAGGATTAGCTAGTGTTGACATTTGACTTTTTTTTTTGAGAGAGGCAGAGAGAGAGGGAGAGGAAGACAGACAGAGATGGGCGTGACAGCAGTCTCTCAGCTGCTGTGAATGAAATTCAGATGTGTGCGCCCCCTTGTAGTCAAGTGTGGCATTGCGCCCTTGTGTCACTTTGCATCTAGAGATTGGAACCGCTGGAGATTGGAACCAGCGTTCTTAGGCTTAGGATGCAGGCGCCTTAACCGCTAAGCCATCTCTCCAGCCCAGTGTTGACATTTTTAAGCATGTATGCACACACACAAACACACACACAGCAATAGGTGCCTCGTGCGGGAATGAGACAAAGATGACCAACATCTTTCTGAAGAATAACAACTTGCTGTTCTGAAGTTTAGTGACTGTCTTTCCCACTTTTTGACACTAAAATTCCCTTTTATGAGACTGATGTGGTACCTACTGCACTAACGAGGCATCTGAAAATTCTCATTTAATAATGATATGTTCCACAGTAATAGCATAAATAGATTATCAAGCAAATGCTGCTTTCAAATGTATCTTTTCATAGTCAGCTCCATGGCATGCAAAGTCTAAAAGGCACTCTCTCGTTGATATCTCGTGACAATTAGGGTGCGTCTGAAAGCAATATTTGGTCGTCCTCTTCACTTCACAGATGGCAGCCTGTCTCTCTCCGGACGCTCTTTGGTGGCTACCTACCTAAATGTCATTGAGAGTGCCAGGACAGCTGTATGATAGAACCATGGTGAAGCCACATTCTTTTTATTTAGTGGCAATTCCTTTGATAATGTCTGTTTCTCCTATGCTATTCATAGAATATAGGCAGAGAATAATCTCTTTTTATCCAGAAACAAACCCCATTAGGCACAAGTTACAGCTCTCTTCTGGGAGCCACAGTGACTAGGGGAGGAAAGGCAAGAATCAGGAAAGGCACATCTGAAGATGGCGAAGGGTCCGGTATGAAATATGACATGCTCTACCTTGCCTTCCACTGTTCCTTTGGTGGAATTTTTTTGCCTGTGTGTGTATATGCATGGTATGATGTACATATAGTGTGATGTGTGTGTGTGTGTGTGTGTGTGGGGTGTGGTGTCACGTGTATAATACATGTGTGTATGGTACGGTGCGATGTGCATGTAGTATGTGTGTGTGTGTGTGTGTGTGTGTGTGTGTGGTGTGACGTATATAGTACATAAGTGTATGGTACGGTGCGATGTGCATGTAGTATGTGTGTGTGTGGTGTGGTGTGGTGTGACGTATATAGTACATAAGTGTATGGTATGGTGTGATGTGTGTGTGTGTGTGGTATGGTGTGATGTGACATATGATGTGTATGATCGGTGTGATGTGGTGTGTCTCCTTGGGAGGAGTTCTCATTGCCCCTTGAGTTGCTGTTTGAGTCACTAGCCAGTCAGTTCCAGTGATTCCCCTGTCTCTGCTCCCCATAGGACTGGGGCAACAGGCATGTGGGCTGCACCTAGCTTTTTAACATGAGGACTGAACTGTGGCCCTCTCAGGCCCTCAGGCTTGAGCATGGCACATGCTCTTATCCACTGAGCCATCTCCCCAGGCCCGTGGAGGATCACCAGTGCAATACGTGTATTGATGAAACCCACGAATGTGGCAAAATCAAGGAGACTTGAACTGCTGGAGTGAATGCAAGGATGCCAGGTCCAGGGGAACCTGGAGGTCTCCTCCAGGACTCAAGGATGCCAGTCACAAGTAGGCAAGGTGGGTACCCATTCAATGACAGGAGGATGTGTGGCCAGGTTGCAGCTCAGGGCTGCCTCACTGCGGTCTCTGAAGGCTCGGGCACAGCAACAGAAGGCCACCCTGAGCCCCTCAGAGAAAGAGCTCTAGCAAAGCGTGCCTGGTGTCACTCAGCACATGCTCCAGTACTTTTCTTGGAACTAATACAAAAGAAGAGATTCTGACTAACATAGCAGCCAAAGAAGAGTTTCAAAAGAGACAGAGCAATGAACGAAAAGAAAAGGGGAGTAAGCGTGAGAAAATGAGTAACAAAGTCACTTTGGGATGCTCAGTGGGAGGAAATGTGGGTACTGCGGAATCGAATGGGCTTGGTAGGCTTAGCAGGCTAGCACCTTAACCGCTGAGCCATCTTTCCTGCCACTGATGTTATGTAATTCATCTGGAATAATATTTCACATGGACACGCTGTAAAGTAAACAATGCTTACATAAATTAAGCCAAACTCATCAAGCCAATGGAAGTTTTTAGCCTAAATGGCTGATGGGAATTTCAGCTGGGAAAACATCAGTGCATGAAGGGAAAATGATTGTCTGGAGGAAAGACCAGAATAAATGATTTTTTTGTTTGTTTGTTTTTTCAAGGTAGAGTCTTAGTCTAGCCCAGGCTGACCTGGAACTCACTATGTAGTTTCAGGGTGGCCTCAAACTCACAGTGATCCTGCTACCTCAGTCTCCCAAGTGCTGGGATTGAAGGTGTGCACAACCTTGCCCATCCATAAATGATTTTTAAATTTATTTTTATTTTTATTTATTTATTTGAGAGAGAGACAGAGAGAGGAAGAGAAAGAGAGAATGGGTGCACCAGGGCCTCCAGCCACTGCAAACAAACTCCAGACACATGAGCCACCTTGTGCATCTGGCTAACATGGGTCCTGGGGAATTGAACCAGGGTCCTTAGGCTTTGCAGGCAGATGCCTTAACTGCTAAGCCATTTCTCCCCAGCCCCATAAATGATTTTTATATTGAAATTTGGGCCCCATCTTAAGACACCTCATTATTAGTTAAAAATTCCATAACCTGGAAGACATCTAAAATCCAACAGCTTGGGTCCCACGGCATTTAGATAAGGAATACTTGACTTTTATTCACTCTTGTAGGGTACTAGAGCAGACAAAAGATGTAAACTGGGATGGAGAGATGGCTTAGTGGTTAAGACACCTGCTTCAAGTCTAGGGTTCCATTCCCCAGTACCCACATAAAATCAGATGCACAAAATGGTGTGGGCATCTGAAGATGTCTGCAGTGGCTGGAGGCCCTGTTGCACCCATTGTCTCTCCTCTCTTTGTATCTCTCCTTGCAAATAAATAAATAAAATATCTTAAAAAATAAAAAATATGTAAACCATTCAGCACATTCAGTTTGGTCTATACAAGCAGTTGTTTTATTATAAATGTAAATTATGGTTATTATCACATCATTGTCAGGGTACTTCATTAACTCACCATAATCAGCTAAAAGATAAATGTATTAAAACCACCAATGCAGGATATCAGAGAAAAAATAATCTCAAAAGGGGTCAGGAGAAATGTTGAGGATCAATAGTCTCTATGTCCTGTATTTCTATCTGTACATTTAATACATCCCTAGTGTTTACCATGGTATCATAACCCATACCCCCCCCCCACATACTTAAGCAAAGATGCTATGGAAACAGAAAAAATCCTGACAAAATGGAATAAAAGAGCAATAAAAGAGCTGTGTGTTTATTTATTTATTTCTTTGTTTTTTGTTTACTTGTTTGTTTTTTGAGGTAGGGTCTCGCTCTAGCCCAGGCTGACCTGGAATTCACTATGTAGTCTCAGGGTGGCCTCGAACTCATGGCAATCCTCCTACCTCTGCCTCCCGAGTGCTTGGATTAAAGGCGTGTGCCGCCATGCCCAGCTTATTTATTTATTTCTTTGCGAGAGACAGTGAGAAAGAGGCAGGGAGAGAGAGAGAGAGAGAGAGAGATTGAGAGAGAGAGAGAGAGAGAGAGAGAGAATGGGCATACCAGCCATTCTAGCCATTGCAAACGAATTCCAAATACATGTGCCACCTTATTCATCTGGCTTATATGGGTACTGGGGAATCAAATCGGGGTTCTTAGGCTTCACAGGCAAGCACCTTAACAGCTAAGTCATCTCTCCAGCCTTAAAAGAGCTGTTTTAGGAAACTGACAGCATATCCAACACAGCATTTCCATTCTAGATCCTGGCTTCCTTCTATTTATTGCCCAGCAGGGTTCTTTTAAATATCTAAACCCAGTATTTCAATGGATTTTCACAGCCAAAAATCTTTCTGCAGAGGATTAAAGAACAAACAAGATGTCATTAAGAGTATGAATTTAATTTGCTTGAAAGAGAAAAAAAAAGTATGTGGTCCTGACACTTTCTCATTTTTTCCATAAGGAAATTTTTAAATCTTCCAACTTTATAATAGGAACAATATCAACAGACTGCTGTAGTCAAATAAACGAAAGCCCATCAATTTATTTGTAGTTTCTCTTCGTATCAACGTGGACCCAGGTGCTCAGTGTCTTTCTCCATCCTATTAGAGAGAGCTGAAGTTCTTAGACTCTCATCCTAGATGAGCCATGGGCATCCTTTGCTTGAAATGAACTAAGTTGGTGACTAGATTAAAAAATGAGAGGTAGCTGTAATTTACAAAGTATAACATAGCGATATAACTACATTACATTCTAAAGTGCCAGCTGTGCTCTTCCCTCGTCAAAAGTATGAATGTGGCAGGTAATACTACATTTTCCTGATATGCAGACAAAAAAACTCATCTCCATGTTTACGGCTTTAAAAATCTACTCACAAATAAAATGCCCCTACTTCTAGTGATTGGTTATTCATCACTTACTTCATCTTAGCCGTTTCCTCAAGGATCCATGTGCACTTCATTTATTTATTTCCCCATAAAGACGGCTCATAATTCGCTTATCCCAAATCTGAAATACTGTCTGTCTGTGAATATAGAAGCCTAGAAGAAGCCCTGGGTAATTGGTGCTTTTAGCCTCCCACTTAATCTTGCTTAAATTACCAGTGTTCCCGGAGAGGAATGATGGAAGGGCTCAGGTTAAGTAACCACCCGGATGGCGAGCGCAGGGGACGAGGTTAATAAAGATTATCATCAGGAACCCTGACCGTACTCCAAGTCATGGGAACCAACAAGTCACTTGCTCCGGGCACTTGCTAAAGGGGGGAGCAAGGTGACAGCCAGCTGTGGTTGTTAAGACATTACTGCTTCTGTAAATGCTAAACTCCAGTATAAAGTAGACATGTAATCTCCAACTCCCTGAACACCCCAATTTGGCCACTAAAGATGCTGTTTTACATTTCCAAACATTTTCCCCTGTCACTACTTTTATACTTCAGGTCTCAGGTTGTAAGTACTTGTTACGTGCAGTGCAGCCCCCTTTGAACACTGAATCATGGAGGCATTTGTGAGTAACTGCCAAGGGACCTGCCAAACAAAAACTCCCTGCTGGTGACATGACCACCTAGTGACCTCTAAAAATGTTGTAACAATGTGAAAAATAGCTCCCTCTTGTAGGAAACGGCAATTTTTTAAATTAAATGTACATCGAATGTTCGCTTATATACAGATAAATGGTGTTCAGAGTCACCTTCTCTGTTTCCAATTTCAATCTTTTGAAACCCAGCCCAAACCTAAATAAATAAACGTTGATACTAAGAAGAAACTAAGAGCTCAAGAGCCTTGTGATTTCACAAACAGCTTTTTTCCATTTTTGAAAATCTAAACTCCCGGCTAGACACAGAACAGGTAATGAGAAGGAACAGGCTTGGCGGTCCCTCTGTGGTTCTAAGCTGAAACGTACGTCAGGCAGCAGCAATAAGTGGCTATAATTTGGCAGGCTTAATGTCTTTAAAAGTTTGCAGCTTGCTTGAGAAAAAAATTTTTTAGAATCCAGTTATAACATTTACAAATTGAACTGCAATCATGATGTTAAATGCCATCCTGATGCAATTTTATCATCCCAGGACATTTAAAAAGATAATTTTCATCTTCAAGCGTTTTTGCACCTACATGGTAGGTGGGAGTCATAATTATTAAAACCTGGTCAGAGAGAGTCTTATCTGAGCTAACCCACTCTTAGGTGATTATAATATTGGTACATCCAGTGTATGCCATTGATATCAAAATATTCAAGCTTAGTCTCGATTTAAAAGGTGCAGTGGAGTTTCTTATGCACCGGACAAGACACAGAACATGGGAAATTGGATATGACAGTAAGTATTTCTGAGGCTATGGTGTGCTGTTTTTCAGGTTAGTTTATCTTTCTAAAATTTCAAAATTAAAAGTCTCAGAGCAGCAGAAGTATGACATGTCAGCGGCTGCTTGACGCTAATGTGTCTCTTGTTCATCCTGACATCTTATTATTTCCAAACACGACCAAGACACACACACACACACACTCACACACACATGCACACACACACCAAAAAAAAGTGAAATTGCTCAGAAACAAAGTGGCACCAGCAACGAAGGTCCCATCACAAGGAGTGTCCGTCTTTTTCTTTCCACCTTCCTCAGTTTTCACCCCATGTCATCTGTCCCCAAACCAAAGCAATGCAGACACCCTAGGGTTCCCTCCCTCAAAGAGAGAGTGAGAGACTATATTCTTTTAACTCTGATTTTAAAAGTAGTAAGACACAAAGAAGAAAAAGAAAAATGCATACTCATTAAAATCTTCCCTGCCTTTTAAAGACGTTAGCTTTAAAACTGATGATGTTAACAGGCTATCATAACAAGTTCAATACACTTGGCAAACGTGCTCCCCACTGACTAAAAGTAATTCCCCTTGAAACAAAAGTGAGAGGTAGTATTCAGAAAAGAACATCAAGTCAGGGGCTGGAGGGATGGCTCAGTAGTTAAAGGCCCTTGCTTGCAAAGATTGATGGCCCAGGTTTGATTCTCCAGTGACCATTTAAAGCCAAATGCACAAAGTGGCATATGCATCTAAGTTTGTTTGGCAGTGACAAGAGGTCCGGGTGTGTACATGCTCCCACCGTTCTCTGCTTGCAAATAAATAAATAAATAAATAAATAAATAAATAAATAAATAAATAAATAAAATGAACATCAAATTATACTCGTGGGTATGCATAATGAATCATTCCCATTTGCAGACTACAAGGCAAGTGTCAGGTCTGCAGCCAAAATAATATCAGCCATTTACTCTAATGAATTATAGAAATGGATGTAACAAACTCCCATGAAAATCTCAAGCTGTACAATGTTTTGTAAGAAGATTACAGTGACCTTTCCAGAAGAGCAATGAAGGTTAATGGATCAAATGTACTCTCCAGCAAGGTGTCCATCAGTGTAACAAAAGCATATTTAAAAGAACTTATGGATTCCAAACACTGAGGTTGTCCAGAAGAAAACTAGCCACAAAATTCTGTGTCAGATAAAATGTTTTCTTTTTTCTTTTTGTTACTCTTTTTAAATTGTAGACTCTAGCTAATCTTTTGAAATCTTTAGTCCTTTGCGGTAGGATTTCCATTCTTACTCTTACTCTCTAACAAGCCACACTTCAAAAGGAGCAGATTGCCCTAGTTGACCCAGCCACAAGGCCTCCTTTCCCACTGACCCAGCAGACCGGAAGTGGAAGCGTGGTGAACTGTGCTCCCATAGAAAGCCAGGAAAGCTGGCTGGAGCTGCAGCATTACCCTGCCGCTTGTCACTGTGGAAAGACAATCTCAGCACGTCTCTAAGAAACAAACCTCTAAATCTGTCACACAAGCACACTGGCGAGTGCTGCGTACAGCTCCCCAAACCATGCGGGTCCCACTCCTGGCCCATACTTAAAACAGGAAGAAGGGGCCACCACGGTCTCCTCCCTCTCCCAGGGAAACATACCAGCTGGGATATTTTAAGTCTCTTTCATTAAAAAAAAAAAGGTTAAGGTCAAAATAAGTATGATAAACATGGTCGTTTCTATTCTTCATACCCAAGGACAAAAGACTAAACAAGAAAAAAGTAATGTTAAAAATCCACTGAAGTATACAAAGCTGGTCTTTTTTTCTTCCCATGCAACATAGGATAGAGAAAAGGGATTTTGAAAAACAATGGATTCTACCTTAAGAAAATCTCGTCTATTAAATGAATCCAGTAGTTAATTTTACAGCTGTACATTCCTTAACTTTACATTTCTAATTATCTGAATAAGTGACACTTTTAAGTTTTACGGTTGATGGGGAGGAGCTGTGCCCTTAAGCTGACATTATACCTCTATTTTTACTCCACAGGAAAAAAAAAATAGTAATTAAGATGGGCTTTACTTTCACAAGCTTGTCTTTGTGCTTTTGAAGTTGTAGTATGTGGGTTGAAGGTTCTCTCAGTCAGTTCCAACACTGAATTTTCATAATATGCATTTTACCATTTAGCTTAACCTTTTACCTTTGGAGTGTCAACACCCTTCCCCAACACAAATTCCCTACCAAACAGTAGCCCAGTGTGGAGGTTATCACAGGAAAACAGACCGCAGGTTCAACTCTCGCCTTTTCTAATAGCTAGACCTAGCAAGGCAGATCTCGGCATGGACGTAGGAACAAGGCTGGCATATGAGGGCTGTGTCAACACAAGTAAATGAACGTGCTTCCACTGCCCAGGGTGAAGAGCCCACTGGTCTCCTCAAAATCACATTGCAGAGCTGTTTTGGCTTCTAAACTCCTTCTACTGCCTGTGAGGAAATTAAGTATCTCAGGGAGGCTGTGAAAATTGAATTAGGGGCTGGAGAAATGGTTTACTGGTTAAAGTGCTTGCCTGGGAAGCCCAAGGACCTTGGTTCGATTCCCTAGTACCTACATAAGGTGGTGTATGCATCTGGAGTTTGTTTGCAGTTGCTGAAGGCCCTAGGTCACCCTTTTTCTTTTCTCTCTCTCTCTCTCTCTCTCTCTGTCTCCTTCTCTCTCTCTCTAATAAATGAATTAAATTAAGAAAATTTTTAAAAGAAAGAAAAATTTGATTACTAGCACTTCAGAGCCCCCAACTCAGTAATTTTAATAAACAGTGACACTGATTTACTTGATATCTGCTACAGAGAGACACTTTACATCAGAAACTTGAACTAGAGTAAGCAAGTCTTAGTTGTATGGTCCACTTGTTCCATTATAAAATACACAGGGTAGAGACTATGAGACCATTTCCACATATACTTTGGGGAGAAAGGTATGTAAACTATGATTCTTGCCATGAGATGATTGAATCATAAGACAAGACTGTTGGAAAATTGCCCTGAGAACATCACTATTAAATGCTCATTCATGATCAAATTCAGAAGAGGTAGGAGGATCGCCGTGAAATCACGGCCACCCTGAGACTCACAGCGAATTCCAGATCAGCCTGGGCTAGAGTGAGACCCTACCTGGAAGAACCAAAATAAATAAATTCGGCTTCCCTCAGGGTGTCTTTGCTGCTCTATACAGTAGGGACATGGCCCAGGACAGACAGGGACATCCCGGATGAGAAGCATCACCTCCAGTATACTGGGTAGTACAGAGGCCATGCCAACTACAAGGCATGTGCTTTGGGATCAAACGCAATGGCACATTGACATTCAGGTACATATGAATTATTATGCGAGGCATGGTGGAGCATGGTTTTAATCCCAGCACATGGGAGGCAGAGGTAGGAGGATTGCTGAGAGTTCAAGGCCAGCCTGAGGCCACATAGTGAAGGTCACCCTGGGCTACAGCAAGACCCTTCCTTAAAGAATAAAAGAGGGCTACAGAGATGGATTAGTGATTAAGGTACCTGCTTGCAAAGCCAAAAGACCCAGGTTCATTTCCTCAGTACCCACATAAAGGCAGATATACAAGGTGGCACATGCATCATTTGCAGTGGCTAGAGGCCTTGGCACACTCACTCTCTCTCTGTCTTCCTCTTTCTCTTTCTGTCTTTCTCTCTCTCAAATACATAATTAAAAAATATATTTTATTATTTATTTATTTATTTGAGAGAGAGAGAGAGAGAGATACAGTAATAGGCAGGTAGAGAGAGAGAGAATGGGCATGCCAGGGCCTCCAGCCACTGCAAACGAATTCCAGATGTGTGTGCCCCCTTGCACATCTGGCTTACATGGGTCCCGGAGAACCAAGCCTTGAACTGGGGGTCCCTAGGCTTAACAGGCAAGCATTTAATGGCTAAGCCATCTCTCCAGCCCCCAATTTTTTAAAAAAGATTTATCAGGTTGGAGAGATGGCGGAGCAGTTAAGTTGCTTGCCTGCAAAGCCTAAGAACTCATGTTTGATTCTCCAGGTCCCATGTAATCAAACGCATAGTGACAGAAGCATGCAATGTCGCACATAGGCCACAAGAGGGAGCACACATCTGGAGTTCGTTTGCAGCAGCTGAAGGCCCTGGCATGCTTATTCTCTCTCTCTCCCCTCTTTCTCTCTCTCAAAATATCAAAAAAGATTTATCAATAATATAATAATAGTGACACTATTATTACAGTTCATATCATCCTTTTTGCTATCTCTGTTATTGCTACTGCTACAGCTAAGGGGCCAACTAATATTTTCTATAAAGAGGTTTGTTAGGCTTTGAAGGAAGAGTTGCCAATTTAAGAGTCTAGTCGAATTTGAGTTGGTAAACAGCAAACACTTTTTTTAGTAGAAATATTGCCAGCTGAACATGAGACACGACTGTCTGAAACATAGATTCATTTGTTCATCTGACTTTTGCATTTAACTTGGGGTTTCATATTTTATCTAGAAACCCCATTTATAGTAGCACAGGTCTCTGTTTCAGTATAAAATCACCCGTGGCAACACATAAACAAATGGGGTGGCTGTGTTCTCATGAAGCGTCACAGTAGGAGTTGGCTCGTGGGTCCTAGTTTGCCCACCCATGTCAAAGTTCAAAGCTGAGATTTAATAAAAAAGATGAGTTATTTAAAATATTTGTTTATATGAACGGGATAAGATTTGCCACTATCTAGACACCATTCCTGGGTCTTCTAAGCTGCTACTCTGCCTAGGAAAATGTTTCTTACATTGTAATGTACCTAATACTGTAGCCACTGAAAAATCACACATTTCACGCACAGCTTAGTTCCTGTGTTGTAGCAACTATGATAGGTAAACAAGCAAATTAGGAGGCCCCTGTCCTTGCCTTCAGGGGTCCCTCTCCAACAAGATGATGAGAATCCACTTTATATACTTACAGTCAGTGGTAGTCAACATTGTAAACTACTTTGGTCACAAAAGCCACAGTCAAGGTGCTCGAAGAAACTAAGAGATTTCAAGCTTGGCTCACTTGGACCTGTGAAGGCTTATGGGCCAGTCTTGATGATAGATGAGGTGGCATGGACTTTGGAATTAAACTGCATGACACATGAAGCAAGAAAATATAACATTAGAAGGGAACCCGACTAATTTCATTTAGTTTCCAAGGAATAGAATCAGTTCATGTAATTGAAGACAGGAGACCCAGGTTCCATCTCTGTTCAACTGAACATCTCTCTACTGAACACTTATGGAATAGCCTGGTCAGACAGATGGCTCCTACCAGTCTTGCTGGTTAGATAAAAATAAATGAGTGGGCTGGAGGGATGGCTTAGCAGTTAAGGCACTTGCCTGCAAAGCCAAAGGGCCCAGGTTCAATTCCCCAGGACTCATGTAAGCCAGCTGCACAAGATGGCACATGCTTTTAGAGTTTGTTGCAGCAGCTGAAGGCCCTGGCATGTCCATTCTCTCTCTGGGTATGTCTGCCTCTTTCTTGCTCTCTTTCAAATAAATAAATCAATTAACTAAAGAAATTATTATGGAGGGATTTCTATTTTTAATTTATTTTTATTTTTATTTACTTATTTGCAATGTGAAAGAAAGATTGAATGGGCGAGTCAGGGCCTTCAGCCACTGCAAACAAACTCAAGATGCATACACCACTCTGAGCATCTGAAATATGGGCACTGGGAAACCAAACCTGGGGCATTAGGCTTTGTAGGCAAGTGGCTTAAGTGCTGAGCCATCTCTCTAGCCTCATGGAGGGATTTCTAAGAAAACAGCATTACCTAGGCCTTGAAGATTCCTAGGATTTGGAACAGAATGGAGGCAGACAGAAAAGCACTGGCAAAGGCCCAGGCATGGATACAACCTGGCACATGGAAGGAATGATGGTAAGTTTAATGTGGTTAGAAAGTAGGTCTGGTGGGAGAAGTAAATGTGTCCCCAGGATATTGATGAGAAGATAAATAGAGACTATTGTCTCAGCTAGGAGGTAGCTACTGGTCATGAGAGAGGTGGAGTATGGTTCTGCTCAAGGGAGAGGTTCCCAACATCTCTGAAATGCTGCGCATTCATCAAGTTCCCCAATATGGGACAGAGGGGCCAAAGAGAACTCCTGCTCAGGAGATGAAGTTGAATTTTTAAAGATAGCTGAGGTTTGTCTGGCATTCAATCAACCCAAGTTCAGAGAAGGATTCTGCCTGGTTCTACCATACATATAACTTATTTAAGAGAGAGAGAGGGAGAGGAAGGAAGAAGCAGTTAGAGAGAATGGGCACACCAGGGCCTTCTAGCCACTGCAAATGAACTCCAGATGCATGTGCCACATTGTGCATCTGGCTTATGTGGGTCCTGGGGAATCAAACCTGGGTCCTTAGGCTTCACAGGCAAGCACCTTAACCACTAAACCATCTCTCCAGCCCAGGTTTCACCATCTTTAATGGGGGAAGAGTTTGACTACTGTTGTAGAGTTTTGGGGAAGTTTAAAAATAATGGACAATGGGCTAGAAGAATGGCTTAGTGGTTAAGGCATTTGGCTACAAAGCCAAAGGGCCCAGGTTCAATTCCCCAGGACCCATATAAGTCAGATGCATAAGGTGGCACATATATCTGAAGTCCATTTGCAGCAGCTGAAGGCTCTGGCACACCCATTCTCTCTCTCTCTCTCTCTCAAATACACTAAAATGGATATCAAGGATAACTGGCTCTACCACAGAAGAGGTATTCAATAACTAGAACAGATGCAAACTTTCTTACTATGGGCAATGTCAAACATACAGAAAAAGAGAAAAGAATAGTGAACCAATACCATTAAGCCTACCACCAACCATCACAAATATACTCCATTTTCACATTGTTTATTTCAGAAAATTTTTATTTATATATTTATTTGAGAGAGAGAGGGAGTGAGTATGGGCACACCAAGGCCTCCTGCCACTGCAAACAAACTCCAGACACATGCACCACTTAGCATACCTGGCTTTATGTAGATACTGAGGAATCAAACCCAGGCCATCAGGCTTTGCAAGAAAGCTCCTTTGACCGCTGAGCTATCTGTCCAGTTTGTTTGCAGAGGCTGGAGGTCCTGGTGTACCCATTCTCTCTGTCAAGTAAATATAAATTAATAAATAAACATTTTTTAAAAGCACATTTATGATTCCTGATCCAATTTACAAGGTTTTCTTCCTTTCTTCAACAATGCCCAGTTCCAGGTAACACCCTCCTTTGGAGCACACCTCCTGCAACAGGCGCTCAGTGTTGTTGGCACTTCTGGGCTGTGCACACAGGGTTGTGTCCCAGTTCCTAGCTGGTCGCAGGAAGACATGAAGGCCTTAGTGAGTGTCGGCTAATGAAGGAGACGCCTTGCGGCTCTGGTCAGGCTGCCACACCTCATGTTGGACAGAGTGAAAACACAGTTCTGTTTATGTCACATGCTCTTAAGGAACAAATCAACAGGTTCCAAAGGAATACAATTTTCTGATAGATTTAATCCAATTGCATTTGCAATACTGGAATAGATCCTCACTTGTATTTTGCTCACATATCGCCCAGGGACTCCTCCTCACACCAACAGACACTCAACCAAGGAGGCAAAGACCAGAGATGTGCGGCTTTTCCCAGTCTCTTCAATGAGGGGAGCACGTCTCCATGGTGTGCAGTTGAATACAGCTACAAACAATAGGATGCGTGCCAGCGGGGCCCAATTTCGGTGAGGCTTTTCTTCTTCTTGGCACTGGCAGCGTTAGAATCAGCTGCCAAGTCCTAGAGCCCTTCAGCTCTGGGCCAAGCTTTGTCAACTTCAAGAATGACTGATTAAAATAATTTCTAGGAAATCAGTTTTCATCCAACTGAAAACAGACTTAGCACTTGTCGGTGTGGGTGTGTGCTTCTGGATTTTCTAACTGGATTTTCAGAGCTAGTCACCCTTCCATGTGTTTGTTTGTGTTCTCTCTTTCTCTTTCATTCCTGTCCTTCCTCCCTCCCTTTCTCTTTTCCTGAATGAAGCTGGAATTCCTAAGATACAGCACAGAATTCAGACCAGGGCACACATGTGACCATAGTATCTTCATAAATCAAATGATATGCAAAACACTTGCAATAATCCACGTTACCCTCTCGAAAACAGTAGATCTTTTTTTCTTCTCCCAAGACAGAAGATAAATTTGAAACCTACTTTTCTTGGCAGGTTAGGTTACCATCCATCTCCAGCCGTTGGTATTCGTTCAAACTGGAGTAACGGTTCTGCAAGGGCTGATCCTAAAGGGTCCCCAAATTCATATTTAATCTAGAGATAAGTGCAGCAATCAATCTTTTTTCTGGGATCTGAGAGAGCTATTGTTTTCTACCCGATGACATAGCACGCGCAGCTATTGTGATGGCTTCCTGCCCTAACGACTCAGCGTGAACCTTTTCAGACAACGGGAACTGGCAGAGGCAGTCTGATGTCAGGGAGTGGGTTGTTACTGGAAGGTTCTTCCTGGAGGTTGCAGGGAGGAACAGCTGTCACTGGAGCTATTATATCATGCAGACGCTGTCGGCTCCAAAAAGCACTGCCAAGGTTGTCCAGAGGCATGCACTATAGACTAGACTGAAAGCCCCTGGAACTCTTACCCTCATCCATAACACCTTCATTCCCTGCCTGCGTAGGTAAGCTTGGCTTAAGTGCATTTTTTCTAAATAAGAGATGCACTCTTCCAATAGAACAAGAGTGAACAGGGTTAGATGCAGAATGTTAAAAGGTTGACTAATGGCTACTCTATTGACAAGGGAAGGGCTCTGTTGAGGAGCCCAGAAGTGTATGGCTGTTCTCCAAGCCCAGGGAAAACTAAGACAGACCCTGGGCATCTACTGCCCAGGCTGCCAGGAGAATGGCTGACTGGAAAGCCCACTCCTAGCACATCCCACTCAGCGCCAGCACATTGTGGGATGCCTACTGTTGGCAGAGCTGGCAACCTAGGAAGTGATCCAGTTTCAAGAGGGGCATCTGCCTCCTTCAAAGGCTAGCAGTTGTTTCTTGGCCACAAAGAATGAGAACAGCAGCCAACCGAATGAAACGGGGAGTATGATGGTTCATTTGGACTGCCAACTTGACTGGGATGAGAAGTGCCACCATGATGTCAGCCTCACTGCTTCATGTCCTACCCAGCAGCAACAGCTGAAACCTCTCTCCCGTGACCCAAAATGTACCTGTCCTCTCTCAGGTTGTCCAGGCTAGACATTCTGTAATGGCATTGAGAAAAGCTGAGTAACACAGCAATGGAAATACAAGTTCTGGAATATATAAATTTTAACTGAATCAAACCACTGCAACAGAGTTGAACAGCCTTGAAAATAGTCCAAGGAGGCTAGGCATGTTGGCTCTGTGGTAGAGGTAAGACCTGGGCATGATCTGCTCTGTTGAAGAGACAGAGGCAACCAGACCGGGGGGGAGGGGGCAGGAGTGGAGGAAGCTTCAGGCCAGACAAGAACTGTTACAGAGGGGATTTAAGAAGCAAGTGTGCAGTTCTGATTTTAGTACTTGAGGCTTTCACACAGTTCCTCTTGGAGTACCAGGCATAGTGGGATCTGGTTAGGGACAGAACTCTGGAGATGTAACCCAGAGTTCACATTCCCTGCAGCCCAACACCTGGCAGAAAAGGCTGCCAAAGAGCATGAGCACATTTCCATGCCAGGGTGCCCCTACTTTCTAAGCAGGCATCCCTAGGCCCACATCATTGGCAGCCTGGCTTTCCCCCAGCTGTATCCATTGGGCTTTAGGGGGGGTTCACCTATTCCCCCATCTGCTTATCTAGGAAGTAATCACCAAGCACTTACTGGGTGTCAGCCTCCATCCTGGGCACCAGAGATAAAACAGAGCAAAACCAGGAAGTGGTTCGTGGAACTTTCAAAAGAGTTATGAGTTAATAAGGGGAGGGGGTCTATCTGGGTGTGGTGACGCACGCCTTTAATCCCAGAATTCAGGAGGCCAGGATAGGAAGATCTCTGTGAGTTCAAGGCCACTCTGAGACTACATAGTGAATTCCAGGCCAGCCTAGACTAGAGCGAGACCTTACCTAGAAAAACAAAAATAATAATAATAATAAAGGAGGTGTCTAACAATAAGAGCTGAGGTGCTAAATAAATAGTTGATGATTAAATGTTAACTCTGGAGCTCCAGTAGCATAAATAATTAACACACAGCACTTATAAAATATAATTGCTCAATTATATCTATTTATTTATTTATTTATATGTGTCCTGGTGCCATGGTTCCAAGTCACTATCACCTTGTTCCATTGCTAACACGTCTGCAGAGACACCAGCAAGTTTGCTTCACTCAACTTTTCCTAGCTTCCTAACTGAAGGAGCTTTGAGAAGGGTGAGGGAAGGGAAACAGGAAACTCCGTATGATCGAACCCAGCTCCACTCATAGCCATTCCTCCCCTGCTCAACCCTGCTTCCCTTGATGCATTTCATTTCTCAGGAGAAAAGATGCTCACTTGCTGTGTAGATCTCTAAGGGGCTTGCCTCACCAGAAGTGTCCCATTACACCAAGAGATCCAGAAACCAGGGATGACAGAGGGACTCACAACCTGGTCTTTGAGCAATATGTTCCAGGAAGACCAGGGTGGAGACCAAGCACCTGACAACAGCAGCTTCGGGGAAGACATTGACCATACTTGTTTTATTTTCCTCTTGTTTAGAACATCAGCTTTCTTTTTAATTTTGTATTTATTTATTTATTTGAGAAAGAGAAGCAAAAATATATAGAGAATGGGCACACCAGGGCCTTTGGCTGCTGCAAACCAACTCCAGACACATGTGCCATCTTGTGCATCTGGGTTATGTGGGTACTTGGGAATCAAACCTGGATCCTTAGGCTTTGCAGGCAAGTGCCTTAACTGCTAAGCCATCTCTCCAGCACTAGAACACCAGCTTTTTTTTTTTTTTTAAATATTTACCATTTATTTGAGAGTGAGATAGAGAAAGAGGCAGAAAGAGAGAGAGAGAGAGAGAGAGAGAGAGAGAGAGAGGGAGGGCTAGAGAAATGGCTTAGTGGTTAAGATGTTTGCCAATGAAGCCAAAGGACCCAGGTTCGATTCCCCAGCACCCACGTAAGCCAGATGCACAAGGGGCACATGCATTTGGAGTTTCTTTGCACTGACTAGGCCCTGGCGGCCCATTCTCTCTCTGTCTGTCTCTCTTCTATATCTCTCTCTGCTTGTAAATAAATAAATAAATAAAAAGAAAGAGAGAGAATGGGCCCGCCAGGGCCTCCAGGCCTGCAAACGAACTCCAGATGCATGATCCACCTTACGCATCTGGCTTACATGGGTCCTGGGGGAATTGAACCTTGGTTCTTAGGCTTCACATGCAAGTGCATTAACCACTAAGTCATCTCCCCAGCCCAGAACATCAGCTTTCTGAAGGCAGCAGAGTTGCCCTCGTCTAGCACATTTCTACCACCCAGAAGAAGCCTAACAGAGCAGCCTATAAGCCAGTAGGTATTCAATGGACATAAAGTGTGGCTGGGAATTTCTGTTTCAATAATAATAATAATGTTGAAAAAATCAAATCACTGACAGGTGCTCCTGGGAAAGGCCATTTTGGTTAAAAATATCCTGGGCTTCTTGACAGTATACAGAGAGAGACTTAAAGTTTGTGTTTCGGTTCACTGAATGCCAAGGATATACTGAAAGTAACAAAGATTACAGAGGGAAAGAAGGCAGCCTTTGTATATATACTTAACCAATTTGAGATTCTTGTCATTTTATTCCCCCTCCCCCAAAATTTGGGCTTCTACCCCCGCTTGATGCCAAAACTATTCTAACCAGAAGCCCCATAATCATAATATTTTCAAAAAAACAAACATCCTTGGGGTTGTCCCTCTGAAATTCCGAGCAGTAATTAACCCCGCTGCCCTTTAAGACCCTCATTTAACCCACACTCCCAATATCCCTCTCCAGAGGGGCTGTGGAGAAGAGTAAGGTCCTTACTCTGAGGAAAGGCACCATGACTCAGAGCCTGTAACAGTAAAGAAACAGATCAAGGCGGGCTGGGAAGAAGGCCTGGGATCTGATGGACAGATAGAGTCAAGCTCAGTTCTGCAAAGAATTAATCTCCACAACCTGAGCTCAGACCTCGGGGCAAAGAACTTCCTGGATCTGCGGCCTGGAGCAGGTACAAAGCACCCCTGGGACTTGGGGCAAATTGCAGCCCCTCTACTCCCTGGACTCTTCTGCTCACAGATCCTGGTCTCTGCTCCTCTGAGCAACCTCCTGGGCCTTGGCTAGCAGGTGGTGACTTTTGCCCTCACTCTGTAAGGCCTGGCCTTCCTTCTGAGCTCTGCTCTCCCAAGGCCCCTTGGCTTTCAGAATGGGTAGCTGTTATCAGGTGAAGGGCACAGTTTAGCCAGAGGGTGATCCACAGCCATAGTCAGCCTGGGGGAACATAACATGCCTTTCCAGATAGTTGCCTTTATTTTCCATTTAAAAAGCAAGCCCTTTATCAGAATAATAAACCATTAATATTAACTGATTTCTAATATTTACTTTGACATGGTTAGGAGAATGGCATGTTGTTTTACAGACATCAAACACAAGTCCGCTTTAGTCCTTGCCTCATTAAAGTTTAAACTGCTTTAAGTCGCTGCTTACACCCATGCTGATTCTAGATTCTACCCCAGGTCTAACCAGAGAACACATCTGAATTCACTCGCCTCGCCGTTAGGACAGTCAACTGCCTCATAGAAGTGGAACCCAGCTTTCTTCAAAGGGGCCTCCATATGTCCTCCAGCCTTTAATCTCCTTCCTCAGCTTTCAAACTACCGACTGTCAGGGGAAAAGCCCTCTCTGTCTTTAATTTACAGTTTCCTCCTTTCTTCCTTATTGATGGTAAAAGGGGAGAGATGGGGGATGGGCAAGAGAGAAGGTAGGGAAGAAGAAGTAAAGGAAAGGGTAGGGAGGGAGATAAAGGGAGAGGCAGAAGGGGGACAAGGGCAAAGAAAAGAGTGGGAGAGAGTGAAAAAGGAAAGGAGGGAGAGGGTGATGAAACGATGGAGGAGAGGATGGGACACAGAGGATGTTCTGAGAATGCGCTCCTCACCAGACCTGACCAGGTAAGTGCAATGGGGAGGAAAGTCCTTTTTCGTTCCCGCTGATTATAACACGAGCAGACAATCAGTCATGGGCCTGAAGTATCTCTGCCTTGCCAGTCTGGAGATAACGGGCTTTGGGTAAGATGATGAAAGAGTCAGAGCAGAAGTATCTCAGGAACACAGGTGAGAATGAAATGGGCACAGGTCACTACGCATTTCTGGAGGGACAGAAGGAGACTGTCAAGGAACCAGCAAGAACTGGGTCTCATTACTGACTCCAGAATATTCCTAAGGTTATGAGCTAAAGCTGGTGACCTTGAACTCTCTGTTGGGCTCCTTTTTTTTTGTTTGTTTGTTTTTTATCAATAGCTCTAGTCCATCAGGTGGTTGGGCGAAGAAATGAGAATATACAAATAGAGGTTGCATTGCCAATGCATGGGTACAAGGCCCTGGAATTAGAATTATTATTAACATTGTTTTCAGTATCTACTGTGGTTTTCCTGTGAATGTGACTCCATTTGGTTAGAGAAACCTGAAGCACAGTGAAGGTATCTATAATTTCATCCTTTTCTCTCTTGTCTGGAACCCTTGCAAAGATTTACCTCTTGCTTGCAAGACCAGTGCCTCCCTCTTCTCTCTCCCCCTCTCCCCACTCACCCAAGCACAGTTACAAATACATCAAATCACCCCCCAAACATACAGCATCTCAAGAAGAAACACGTGACTACGCCCCATGGACGATGGCCTTGCCAGGCAGAAGCTCTTGACACGTCATGGCTTGTAGCTGGTATCCACGTACCAAGACGTCTGTAGGGATTGAAGGTGTTGTGAGAGCTTCGCTGTGGCATCCGAGGGACCAGGAGGCACAGGCTCAGGGGCCACACCCTGCTGGAGCAGCCAAGGCAGGAAACAGCTGCAAACTGTTCCTGTGTACTTAAAACTGCACTGGTGCTCAGAGCCAGGACAACGGATGGATGCCTCCAACCCACACCCAAGACCACCCTGCCAGACCGTCTCTAGAAGGAAAGTCTCACAACAAAAGTAGACACAGCTGTGCCCACCCCCAGCCTGGCACAAAGGACAGTGGGGTGTTGTGTGTCGTTGGTACTTATTCATGACATCCTTTGGCTCAACTGGAAATGTTGCCTATTGCCCAGAAAGCCAGTTGAGTTAATTTACAACTTGAAGATGGGATGTTATGGAGTGATGTAGACTTTGACTTAGAATGAATTTCCTATGGACAGGTTATTTTATACAGCAGGCTTTAGCTGATCCTCCTAACCGCCAAATAATGCTCAGCAATTATACACCATCAGGCAAACATGATGTAGCATGCACTTTTACCCTTAATCCTGTATATAAATTTCACTCGTTATGCTTGTGTGGCTCTCTTTAACATGAACTTCAGATTGTGGTGCCCATGTGGTATGCTATTTGTAATGTTGAGATGCAACATAATTGACTAGTTTCTTGGTGAGGCAAGTTTTTTTTTTTTTTAATCAATTTTTTGATCAGTTTATTTTTAATTTTTACAAAAATCAAAGCATCAAGGGTATAGAGAAAGTTGCTTGAGGATCTTCTGAATCAGATTAGGTAAGATTATTAAGGATTATGGATGGTAAATATGGTGCCTTTTCAAAAGAATAAATTCAAATACCTGTGAAAATATAATTTTTAATTCTCATAATTAAAAAAGTTACTTATTTATTTGCAAGCAGAGAGAGACAAAGACAGACAGAGAGAGAATGGGCATGCCAGGGCCTCTAGGAACTGCAAACGAACTTCAGATGCATGAGCCACTTTGTGCATCTGGCTTTACATGGGTACTGGGGAATTGAACCCAGCTCATTAGACTTTGATGGCAAATACCTTATCCACTGAGCCATCTCTTCAGCCCTCTGATAAATTTGTTGAAGTGGCTTTTTAGCTAGTTATATTATATAAGTGACTACTCTTATGCACAACTCCTTGAATATGTGTGCACGCATACACTCACAGGGACACAGGTTTGAAGGACTTATCTCCTTCAGGGCTATGAATAGTACAGCGGTGAAAAGTCAGACCCTCTGGCAATAGGGTAAGTAAAAACTAGGCAATCCTGACTATTTCTAAGACATTTCTTTAATTATATTTATTTATTTTTTATTTGTTGCAATCAGAAACAGAGAGCAAAAGTGAGAGAGAGGAGGACAGAGACAGAATGGGTGTGCCAGGGTCTCCAGATGCTGCAAACTCCAAATGCATGAGCCATTTTGTGTATCTGGCTTTACATGGGAACTGGGAAACTGAACAGGTCACTAGGCTTCTCAGGCAAGCACCTTGACCCTAAGTCATCTCTTCAGCCCTCTAAGACTTTTTTTGGCACTTCCATGTTTGGCACCCTCTGGAAAGGTGTGATAAGGCAGGAGAAGAAGAGAGAGTGAAGATGAGGTGGCAGGAGAATATGTTGTAGAGCCTTCATTAAGGACCATGCTAGACATAGTGCTCCCAACGAACAGCAGCAGAGACCCCATATAAGCACAAGTGGAAGATAAAGGACAAGCAGGAAAGAACATTTTAGATGAAGAACCTATATCCAAATTGTGACACATTAACTTAAGAAGAGGGTCTCAGAGCTCAACTAACATATACATAAAGGGTATGAACAAAGAAATGACAGAAAAGACTAGATTGTAACTCCTCAATGAAAGGATGCTTACACACCCGAACAACTGAAAATTGCAAAGATGCAATCCAATGACAAGAGGCTGCAGCAGGAAGATCCTGAGTTTAAGGCCAACCTAGGCTACACATAGCAGGTTTGAGGTCAGCCTGGGCTACATTGTGCAGCTCTGTCTTAAATAAGTAAACAAGACAATCAAATGACAAAAGACCTCCTTCCCTCATGTGAAGCCTAGATAGAAAAAAAAAGGGGTAGGTGGAGGTAGAATTAAACAATTACAAAATGATCACAAAGAAATAATCACAGATGAAGAGATTGTGGTAATGGCTATATTGCATATTTTATATAATGGCTATACATCTTTGTATATTAGATGGTAATGATTTTTTAAAAATAAAGTTGGTCTGGGCTGGGGAGATGGCTTAGTGGCTAAGGTGTTTGCTTGCCTGCAAAGCCTAAGGACCCAGGTTCAATTCCTCAATACAAACGTAAGCCAGATGCACAAGATGGCACATGTGTCTGGAGTTCATTTGCAGGGGTTAGAGGCCCTGGTGTGCCCATTCTCTCTGTACTCTATCTGACTTTCTCTCTCTCTCAAATAAATAAATAATTAAAATATTTTTTAAAAATTGTTCTAGGTCTGGAGAGATGGCTTAGTGGTTAAAGTGCCTGCCCGCAAAACCTAATGACCCCAGTTCGATTCTCCAGGTCCCAAGTAAGGCAGATGCCCTTCTCTCTCTCTCTCTCTCTCTGTCTCTAATAAATAAAATAAAAATAAAATCCTTAAAAAGAAAGAAAAATATTGTTCTAAGGAAACAGATAATTGGCTTATAACCCCCAAGTAAATGGAAAGTGTTGGAAAGAACTATGTTTAAACATGGTCCTGGTGTTGGGCTCGTATTTGAAACAGTGCTTTCATAATGTCAAGAACAGACTGAGCTCTGGGCTAGAGATTTCTAGAACTACAGACTGCATGATAATTTCATGTTGAAGTTGCCATAGCTTTGGTAAATGAAAGAAGGGACTGCTGATGAATTCCCCTGGAGACTATATCATGAAGCTCTAAAGCTGCAAAAGCCATCTGCAAAGGACACATCACAGGGGTGACATCAACATGGCCAAATAGGGGTGACTTAAAAAAAAAGGATGGTCCAATAAAGAGAATTTTATAATAGAGCTCATCACCAATAAAAGAGGCAAATATGCATAATTACACAAATTGATATGTTTTTAAAAAGATTATTTATTTACAAGCAGAGAGAGAAGGGAGAGAGAGAAAATGGATAAACCAGGGCTTCCAGCTGCTGCAAATGAACTCCAGATGCATGTACCACTTTGTATATCTGTCCTTATGTGGGTCCTGGGGAATCGAACCCAGGTCCTTAGGCTTCACAGGCAAGTGCCTTAACTGCTGAGCCATCTCTCAAGCCCCAAACTAATATATCTTAATTAGTGACACATATCAGAGTCATGGGGCTAATTTCTTCACAAAAAATAAGCCTTCTGTATCAAGACTTAGTCTACTTTTTAAGTTTCTTTTGGGAACTCAATATACATTTATTTGAGAACTACTAATCTAGAAAACTAGCCGTGAAGTTTTTCATAAAAAAATATGAACCTTCTAGAGACAAAATCTTGGGATACTCAGAATAAGAGAACATCTCTTGAATAAGGGTGATTTCATGTGAACAATAAACATAGTGGTAATCCCTGGGCACAGAAGTTACTTAAGAAACTTGCATTAAAAAACCAATTCATGGGCTAGAGAGATGGCTTAGCAGTTAAGGTGCTTGCCTGCAAAGCCTAAGGACCCAGGTTCAATTCCCCAGTAGCCACATAAGCCAGATGCACAAGGTGGCACATGCATCTAGAGTTCATTTGCAGTGGATGGAGGCACTGGCACACCCATTCTCTCTATATA